>JAYRCH010000055.1:0-2400000 GCA_037179445.1 Phengaris alcon alcon | reverse complement strand
AAGTACGGTCGTGTTAGCTAATAATGTCGAACGGTCACGGTCTATTTTGTCGAATAAATGTTTTATTATTATTATTATTATTATTATTAATTTCATTGTTGAGTGTTTCAGAAGCATATCTTACGATTCAAATCATTGGTGAACTCAAGTCGTTGATCAATAACTAGTGTCCGAATTTGTTCGGGTATAACACAATTATTAATGTTGGTAACGTGAAATACCCACAAGACTATTTCCTTCCTCAATAAATGTACTATTCAATACAGAAATAACTATTTAAATTGAAAGAGTAGTTTTTGAGATTAGCACATTAAACCAAAGACAAAATCTCTTGCGCTTTACAACATTAGTGTAGAAGTAAAAATAACATCATTGGTTAATACAAATTGTATACTCACTTAGTAATTCGTTTCTTGGCTTCTTCGGGCGATGGGCTGCGCCCGAGCTGTGTATCCACTTCTAACCACGAAGACTTCTTTTCGAAATGGGGACCTACGTATTCGCCTTCCATTCCTAAAGTATCCGCTGTGACCGTAGAAAAGAAATAAATATTTATCCAAATACTATAATACGTACCCCGTGTTATAGGCACATTGGTGAGATACGGCAGGTGAATTATTAGTGGTGTCACTGGTGTTACACATAATGCTTGCATGTGCAGTGTACCCTTTCTAAAAGCCTCATCAATAATTGAAAATCACGCGTTAGATAACACACATTTGAAAAAGTAATGTGCTGTATACGAGTAGTATACAGCACATTACTTTTTTGTTTTTACATTTAGTTAGGTAATGTATACCTCAATCAATTGATTTAAAAAAATAATTACGAGATTTGTTATTCATGTCAAAGAACTAGTAAGGTATTAAACTTTAAACTTACGATTTAACAAATATAATGATGTATATATACACTAGCTGGTTTTCCATAGGGGTAGATAGTCAGATACCAAATACCTTAATTCATGCAATCCTAACAGACATATGAAAATTAAAATAAATAAATTAATAAATATAATATGAACTTACAGTCAACATTAATAGATCTAGTTTTCTTTATAGCGCCGCGTACGGACATTTTGCGTCGCAGCACTTTGGCGTTGCGCGCGCCCACCGGCCGTGGTAGGAACGTGAATTTGTTACTGAACGACTTCAGCAAATGTTCCTCCAGGTAGCTCTGTACTTGCGGGTTTAGTTCTGAAAAAAATAATAATATCTCCCACACCGATTTTGGTGGCGGTGGCTGGTTTCGTAGAAACGAGCCTGGATACGCAGGAGTTATTTTTATAGTGTGTGCGCAGCAGTGGCGTGGGGATCCTATAACTCCATTCCTATCGGCTTGACTCACCGCTTACCTTTTGATGACCCTCATCCAAATCCCTACCATATACAGACTAGTGCTTCCCTATGAAGGAGAACCAGCCTTCACCACTGGTGCGCAGTATACAAGAGCACTTCCTTTACTCTCATCACCCAGTGGGATGGATTTAATCGACACGACTGGCGATACTATTTGGGCTGTTACAAGCGAATGTTTAGAAAGATGTCCGCAATAAATTAATGCCGTTTGGTTTTCTGAAAATTTTGTGCATGTCTGTTGTACATGTTAGTAACTGATAAAAAACATAACCACGGAGTATGTCATTAGCGTCTTTTAGAATTATTACAAATCGTGAATCGCTCAACTTAAGTTAGGCACCTATATTATTATGTTTATTGGACTACTGCAGAGTGCGTTTTAACTAAAGTTTTTAGTACTTACTATCAGGATAACCATCCTCTTGACTTCCCAAGAAACTTAAGTTGGTGATAGCTGATGTACTTAGGAAGTCTCCTAAATTACCAAGTGTCACTCTGGTACCATTGATGTAGCCCGACTTTAACTTCTTCATAGTCGTTATCATAGCCATTGGTATCTTTCCCTGATCTAAACAAGTATAATGAATGAAGTCATTGTAGTTTGTAAAGAAATAGAAACGTAAAAAGCGAACCAACCACAAGCCATATATAACGCATAGCTTTTTTACAGTAAGAAATAATGTTATTAAAATTAGCACAACTTCAGTTTTAAGTAAGTAGGTAAAGTCATAAGCTCGAACAAGACATTGGCGCAATTAACATTGAAATATAATCGGTACTGGTTGCTCAGTATCGCAGTTTTACAGAAAAGTGCGAAAAATGTTAGAAAGAGAGCAGGAACCGCGCGCGAAAAATTCCACTCTCTTTCTCACTCTAGTAAATGGCGATTCTAAGTAACAGAAAAGGATACAAGCACAGAGAGTGTGATACGGTACATATTATATAGCTTATCCTTATGGTGTATAAAACTAACAAGAATTAAAAAAAAAAATTGAATATGTTCGTGACTGTACATGTAAAGCGTGACCAGCGGGGCTATTCCCAATTCCTATTCGACTCTGATTTGAAATAACTTACCGCGCAGTTATTAGTTAACGCTTAGCGCGACTATCAGGAAACTATTGAATCTGAGTCGAACTACGCATTCTGAATAGACTTACAGGAAAATAAATCTGGGATGTGATTAGTTCAATCACAAAGATTTGACATTAATAACATTTCAACATAGTTTCGAATTTTTCGCAATATGGCGAGGTTTTCTATCTTTAGACCTGCTGGTCAGGCTATACATAGGAAATGTAAAGCGTGTATGGGAGTCTTATTACCTAACAGGTAATGCGTGGCTAGTAACGTGATGGTGGGCCGTCCTAGCATCTGTTTCCAGCTCATGCCAAGGAAGGCCACGTTGGCCGTGAACGTGCTCGCGAGCAACGCCGGGTCGCGAGTCATGTAGTACTCTTCGTAGTCGAAGTTCTAGCATGCGGGAAAGGAATATTAACCCTCGCCCACTAAGTCACGGTGGCGCCACCAGCAGCTGATAATTCGATTGGCGTCATATTGGTAGCTAGTTAGCTACACCAAGTCTAGTGCCCTTTTTTGCCGTCATGTGACAATGAGGGTGTTTGATATTTTTTCTGCCGTTAGGAGGCAGACCCAAAGCTCACAAAGCGTCATCTGGTGTCGTAAGTGGTATCAAAAACGGTCAATAAGAATTTTCGATTCTTTCTCTGTCACCAGGCGGCGGTTAGTAGCCCGACGGTCCTAGTCGTGTCAGATGTCACGAATTTAAAAACCCCCATTGTAAGATTCCTTACTGTAACTGTTACAATTTTCACGGAAATACTCTTAAGGCTGCCACAGACGAGAGGCCGATCGTTTAAGTTAGAACTGACGTCGTGTTGTGCTCGAGCACATACACGGAAAAAATCGCATACGACTGAACTGACGTCAGTTCGGCCCTTAGATTAATAACGCCTAGATATTCTTCAAACAAACGCATCGTACAAAGTGAGACAAGCAACAGATAGATGTAGGCGTAAGCATTACATACCAACACGCACACAAAACTTTAATGTTGTGTGTGTTGAGTGTGTACAGTTTTAAAGGACAGTTTCCACGGAAAATGTTGCTCTTAAAATTGGAATTATTGTATTTGTTTATCTTAATATTGTGAGATGTAATAATATAACTTATATTTCATTTTAAACCATCTAAACACGATTTTTAAACATTATTTTAAATACCTTAATACTAAAAAAAATATACTTTAAATTGACAGTTAAAAAATCAGAAAATATTAAAAAACTTTGTCTTAGTTACAAATATTAGTTAACCATGAAAATTTTGAAATAAATTTCTTATTACTAGTAACATTTTCACAATTCACAATAGGGCAGCAAGATGGCGACAAAATGTTATTTTATTTTTAAATGTTTTAAATATTTGGCTTAATACAAGTCAAGTTGTAGTACTTACACATGAAATGTTATGTCCCAAGCTTTTTTTATTTTTTTCCGATGCATTGTGACGACCCTATAACGACACAAACCGTCATAATGTCCGACTATTAAAAAATAGTCGAGAGATGTAGTATGCACTAGCGCTTGACAACTGACGGGTCGTTCGAACAAACTGAGCCGATATGGCTCAGTATGATAAGCTTCACTTTTCATGCGCGTACCCGGTTTCTAGGCGTTTTAATCTAAGGTTCGGCCTGAACGGATTCGAGCACACACACGGAAAATAGCATCTGGTTTGCGGCGAGCTTCGGTTGTGTTTTTAGGGTTCCGTAATACTTAAAAAACTCTTATAATTTCGCTCTGTCCGTCCGTCTGTCTGTCTGTCCGCTTTCCTAGTTTCTGTAATAACTTTATGACAATAACTTTTGAAGTAATTCAAAGAAAACCTATTGCGCGTTGATAGTTACGGAACCCTCATTAGAAATGTCGTGACATGCTCTTGATTAGGTTATTACTTTATTTATTAATTGTATTTTGCTGTAACTATAATCACGCTGTCGACGAATCCGAATCTTGAAAAAAAAAAATTGCCGTTATACAACAACATTAAATACTATAAACAGAATAAAATAAAAATTTGAGGTTCCCATACAACAAACGTGATTTTTTACGTTTTGTACGGAACCCCTCTTGCCGACTCGCACTTGACCGGTTTTATTTTACACTAGAATTTTATTACCGTTCAGTGCATCCGTACAGGAGGGGTATTATGAGGTCTTGTAGCAGTATTACTTTAACATTACTTTTAGATTTCGCGCAAATTAAAAATATCTTTTTGTCTATATAAATAGAGATCATGTTAGCTTATATGAAATTCAAAAGTAATGTTAAAGTAATACCGCTACAAGACCTCATAATACCCCCCCAGGTCAGAATTATTGTTGCCAACTTAGTTGTTTTACAAAGTTTTACTACTAAATTTAGTATTTTATTCCCTCTTTAGTAGGAATTTAGTTGTTAGTAGTGGTTTTGTAAAAAAATAGCCAGACAGTAATCATAATATGCAAAATACTATGGTAACACGCCATTTTGCATATGCTATTATGACACCTTATCATAATAGTACATAGTAGCACGCGTCCGTATGTCACTTAAAACTACCGATTTAATTTCTATATTACAGAATATTTCCTACTATATTTATATTGTTTTTTGACGGTAAAATTATCATATTTTCAATATATTAAAACTGAAAATGCAGTGGTTTTTGTTGTTTTTAGGGATTTCTATGTTTAGTAGCTTTTTTATAGTTATCTTTACGTTATCGACTTTAGTAGTTTCGCTGTTATGCGCATATTCCACCTCACTAAATTCAGACGTCCTAAATGATTCAGTAACTAAATTCAGTTAAGTTAAATAGCATTTAGGGAGTTAGGACTTAGGATCCTAATAAGCATCAGACTGACTAAAGTCTAATTAGCTTTACGAAGGGTCGCTCTACAACGGATTAGTTATATTTTTGATGCTTGGGAGGGGTCGCAGGATGCTCTAGGAGTTTTTTGCGATCTCTCTAAGGCATTTGATTGCGTGCAGCACACAAAGTTGATCAGGAAACTATGCCACTATGGAGAAAGGGGACCAGCACTCGTCCTCTTAAAATCTTATTTATCAAATAGGACTCAGAGGGTTGAGATAAATGGAAAAAGATCCACAGGTATCAAAATTGAGATGGGGGTCCCACTAGGATCCATTTTAGGACCCTTTCATTTTCTGGTCTATATAAATGACCTACCATACCTTATTAATGGAAAAAACGGGATAGTCTTATTTGCCGATGACACGTCCTTACTTTTAATATTAATCGCCAAAACTCAGGCTATGACGAAGTAAATAATGCTCTCTCAAAAATAGTCCACTGGTTTAGTGTTAATAATCTTTTGTTAAATAGAAAAAAAAACTAAATGTATAAAGTTCACATTGCCAAATGTAAGGCAAACTGAAACCAATGTTCTATTGAATGGAAAAGGTATGAAACTAGAAGATACAGCTGTCTTTTTGGGTATAACTTTAGACGCAAAACTACAGTGGGGCCCTCATATTGTTGGGTTGGCCGACAGACTCAGTTCAGCAGCATTTGCAGTAAGTAAGATAAGACAATTTTCAGACGAAAACACAGCAAGGCTTGTATATTTTAGTTACTTCCACAGTATAATGTTCTATGGCATTCTACCGTGGGGAAATGCTGCCGATATAAATACTATATTTATTATTTGTGCTGCAGAAGCGAGCTGTTCGGGCAATCTATAAGCTGGCTCCCAACACATCATTAAGAGAGAAGTTTAAGAAACTGGAATCTTAACTGTAGCTTCTCAGTATGTTCTATCAAATGTATTATATGTTAAAAAAAAATTAAACCTATTCAAAAAGAAGTGACAACCACAATAGAAACACCCGAAATAAGTATAAGCTTGATGTACCAGTGACTAGACTTAGTAAAGTAAAGAATTCGTTTAAAGGCCAGTGTATACGCCTATACAATAAGATCACAGAAAGCGTTCAAAATTTTTCAATCAATTAATTTAAAAAAGTAGTTAAAGAACGTTTGTGTGCTAAAGCCTATTATAAAGTTAATGATTTTATGAATGATAGCACACCTTGGGCATGAGGTGACCCCCTGCAAGGCTACTTCTAAATTACATATATTATTGTACTCTTATTATGTAGTTTTAGTCATAACATTGTTATATATGCCTTTTATATTTTTAAAAGAACAATTTTCCATCTTTTTGATAAAAGATGGCCCCGCGCGAGTTTCTTACGCCGGTTCTTCTCGCCGGGCTTCGGGATGTAGATCAATGTTCAGAAAGTGTATAAAAATACCTATTTTGAATAAAAAAATTTGATTATGGCTGACTTTCATTTTGGGATCCTAATTAGGACGTCTGAATTAAGTGAGGTGGAATACGCGCATTAATGTTATCAAAAACACTGTATCGAGGTAAACATTTTCTATAAAAAGTTGATTCTTTTGCATAAAGAAATAACGGAAATTAGTTGAAAATTAGATGCCTATTGTCACGCAAGACCGACACAGCTTCAATCTCCAGTTATGATTTCCTGATAATTCTACGAAATAAATGTATGTCGACAAGTATTGTAAAAAAAATTAAATACATACAGCCGAACGTATAACCGCCTCCTTTTTTGGAAGTCGGTTAAAAATAATTCTTGCTTCACAATATGTTAGATTCATAGAAATTGTCGACGAACATGAAAATGATAATTGTCACATATTGGTGCAACAGAACACAAATTAGTGTGGCTCTATACAATATATAATTCCATATTATGCATTGGTGTTGTCGCTGCTGTCTAGTGGGCGAGGATTCTTATAGATCGTTATTCACAAGACTGTACTATATGATCTATATGTGTAATAATCGCCTAAAACGATATGGACAATCATAAAAATTATTCTAAAAAATAATGTTAGTACAGTGAAAACCTCAGGTAAAAGGATAGGATCAAAAATTCATACTAAAAGAACCCAGAGTCAACAGCGATGAAATGTTTGAAAACGGATTTGATATCACATTTTCGGACACCACAAGGGCACCCCCGAAATACGCCGTGTATAATAGAAGCTATATGCAAGAATAAAATACAAAATTTAGGTGCCAGATGGAGATTTAGGTGTAGATTTATTTATTGGTGTAGAAACTGTAGGTGGGTAGGTGTGGTATAGATTAGAGTTGTAACAGAGGTTCGTTTCCGCCTCCGCAATTGCGGAACTTCCACAAGATATCGTACCTCCATACATTGAAATTGCAGGTGTGGACATACACCTGCACTTACTACCAAGTACCAACATATAATATAATACATTACAACCATGTTCTTATTGTCCGTTGGGAATCATCATTTTGAATTCATTGTCTCATATCCATCATTTCCATAGAAATGATTTTCCAAACTGATTTATTTTGGATTTTATTCTTGCTCACAACTTCTGTACCTAGCATATTTCAGGTTTGCTCTTTGGTGACATCAAATATGATTTAAAATGAACACATTGGCAACCATTTCATTGCTGTCGACTCTGTGCAAATTTTGACCATCACCTTTGTATTAAAAAAAACAAGCAAACTTAAATTATTACAAAAATATACCTAAGTACATTTGATTGAGGGTCAACACAACTAGAGGTCTCCCAAGTAGGTTTTGCCATGAGGATTTCAAAAAGTTTATTTCTGATTTAAGCATGTCAACCATCAATTCATAGTCAGAAGCAATGTAGAAACGCTTCATATCAGAAAACTATTTAATGAAATAAAAATAAAATATTAAAAACCTTGACAATAATAACAGATAAATCATTTTTTTAAATATTTTTAGTGCTTTTAAAAAAAATATAGCAGGCATAAAGTTATGAGTTATGACAAAATTCAAATTCTATTATATAACTTTTGTGTAAAATGATTACTGAAAATTTAAATAAAAATTCCTTACCTGTGGTGTGAAAGCGAAGATGCGATCATTCAGAGAATATAATTTACTGGTACTGAGTATGCCAACATCTCGAGACTTTCGTCCAGATAGACCTAACTTCTTATTTCTACCTGCAAGTCACAATTTCAAATTTACTATCTTTCTTTACTTTTCAGCCTAAAAAGTATAATTGGTTTCTTTAATCAATGTTGAGCCAAGTTTCTAACGCCAGTTCTTCTTGGCCGGTGAAGGAATTTGCTATGATCATCCATTGATATTGGCCGGTGAAGGAATTTGCTATGATTAAAGTAGAACAAAAATTTGCTAATTGGAATTTTGAGTCAATTCAAATTACCTAAATAAGTATACAGATGACTGAGAACTCTGGCTGGCTGCACCTCAATGGGTGCAACTTCACTTATAGTTTGAACATGTAAGTCATATTCCAAGAGTTTGTCACGAATTTCTTTATCTTCAGCTAAAATAACAATTTGTACAACTACATCTGGTTTCTTTTCTGAACATAATCTTCTATTTAATGGATCCAATTCTCCCACAGCTAAAAATCCCTGGAAATTCCCGTTAAAATATTTAACAGACAAAATACTTAACATTCATACCCTTCAAAATATAATAAAGAAGCATTAAATACTCGAATTAGACAAAGATATTATTATTCATACAGCTAATTCTTGTAGTAATTACCTCCTGTAATAATTTTCCTAGTATGTACAATGATTGTCCCCAAATAAAAGGACATCTTCCAAGAGGTATTCTCTCTTGACTGCATGGCTCTCTCTGCTCTGCATCAGCTTTGTCAGTCGGTACAGAGTACAATTCTGGCACTAATTTTATGGTATCATCTCCCCTAATCATAATAGCTTCGAGTTTCTGCATATATTCTGACACATGCTCTTTATCACCTTGGAAGAAATAGTCTAATATTAGGTAACAGAAGAATAAAGGCCATTCGCACTCAATATTCTCAAACATCCTTAGCTCCCAAGGCTCATAGTACAGTCTGTTCGGATCTTCTTTTGGAGTTTTGTGCCCATCTCTCAAAAACCTTTTGCAGCCATACTTTCCCTGCATCTTTGTTACTATTGTCTCTCTAGTTTTAGCTATCAATTGTGGGTCATCAACAGCAAAAGCTGGGTAGCTAATAATTGATAATAAGCCTGAGTCTAGCTCTTTACTGTTTGACTCTCTAGGCAACATGGATTGTAGCACAGCCTGACACTTTTGTGCTTCATCAGCCAGAACATGAATAACACTGGATGGACCTCCTCTTGCACCAAAGAGATCAAGTTCATTCATTGCTTCCAAAGCTGCCTTAGCCATACCAATGGAACTTGCATTTAATTCTGGAAGACCATGATTGGTTTTGTCTCCTCTCTCCCATATACCGTAATCAGGTGTGCAATATGCAGATTCAATATAAAATACTAAGTTTTGAATGAAGGCAACCTCATCAAGTGAAAAAACAATTTGTAGTCCTGATGCAGTCATTTGGGCGAGGATAAGTAGATATAAAGATATGGCATCAATCTGCAAATGTCCCCAATCATCATCTTTTACAACTGTGCGACCTGTTATTGAGGAATATTTAGCATGTAGAGAGTCTAGTGGATGTTGGGTAGTTTTAAACTTCTCTACTTTGTCTTTTTGTTGCATCATAGCCATAAGAAGTCCTGGAAAAGCAAGTGACCAAAATGAATGAAAATGTTTTGTATCATTACAACAAATTATAACAAAGTCTAATTAATACGATAATAGACTTAGGGCCTGCTTCATAATCTACTGTTATGTGCCAGATAGATTATTTACATGTTTTGTCTCTGACTCTCGATATAAAGTAAATAGCAACCAAACTTCCCAATAAGCTATCCAACAATTCTAAGAAGATTGTGAAACAGGCCCTTAATTTGCAGTTATGTATTATCTGAATAACTATGGGAATAAACAAACCTCTCATGAGCTTTACACAACTTTGTTCTAATTCGTACGTCTTAGCCCGATCTTCATCTTGATCGGCGATTTTTTTGAAAGCCATTGATAGCCCCCATACTGCCAGAATGCAGTAGAGATTATCCCTGATCCAAGCATGATCGCTGTGACGACTTGCTGGAAACAAACCAGTAACCGGTTGCTGATGATCTAATATGAGCTTATGGACAATCCTTTGATAATAATCCAAGCGGACACCCGAATTACTTCGGGTTCTCATTTTTTTCACAACTTTATAGCCGAAAATTTTTGGGATTTTTTTATTTTGTTTAGTTCAGTTTTAGTTTCTATTTTTTCATTACTGCGATGTTTTGGAATTATGTCATTTGAAAGTCATCTTTGTCAAATGTCAGTATCCTTTTTTTTAATTTATAAATGGCATCGCCTTATAACCATTTGCCAGTGTCAAGTTAAAAAGGCAGGAAATAGTACATTCGTTTCAATTTTCAACACCGTATTCCTAAATTGTCAAGTCTAAAGTCTAGTCAAAGTCCAAATAAATAGTCAGTGCAGTCCATGAGTCATGTCAGTCGATTCAGGAAAGTGGTAGAAGCTTTACTGAAAGTTCCTAAGGGGTTTTGTAGGGAAACTCAAAATATAACGTTTTAGAAGTTGTACCACTTACCCACACTTTTGCACGTTAACGAATATTAAATGGTTAATATTCTACCAATAGTACACATTTAAAAACCGAAATAACATAAATTTATGAGGAAATGCAAAATCCACAACGTCACCCATTGAATTCCCGGCAAAATCCCCTCAGTATCCTTTTTTTACAAATACACGTACAAGCCAAGTTTGGCCAATCTGTGTTGTTGTTGTCAGTCACTAGTCCTACGACTATGAGTGACCGAATAGTTTAGAAAATGACGTTGGCATGACGGCAATATAAGCTAGAATTTACACTAAAACATTTGTCACATGAAATTGTTATCTGCGCTTTTTCTGTCTCTGTGATTATCTTTGCCATAAGTAAAAAGTATTAAGCGCACCCGAGACTATCAAAAGAGCTTATTAAACGCTTTATTAAACGTACATTTTGGTTTCAAAATATAAATAATTAAAATTCAACACTTTCCTCAAGTTTGCCGTATACCATTACTTTCCAGAAATTGTTCCATAATAGTAACACTATCGAATCGTGCAAATAATACGTGACGTTTTAGGCTCAGTCAAGTAGGTACATTTCCTATAACGGAATGGAAATTTAAATAGGAATTTGAATGAAGTATGGACAAAAGAAAAAAAGTTGTATTGTGTAAGGAAATTAGTTTATATAATATATATATATATATATATATTATATAAGTATAAAAAAAGCAAACAAAACAAAACGATGGTCAAAGATGTGTAATTTATAGGTCTGTGTATGTAATTTAGTATAATGTCATTTTTTAATGTAATGTTTAGAGCGTTCTCCTACTTCATAAGGTAGTTGTTTCTGTCGATTCTATAATGTCTTTAAATATTACCTATGTCAAAATGTATACCACTGAAGGACTTTGTATCCATTGTCATGAATAAATAAATGAAAATAAAAAAACCACAACAATATAGGCAATATTGTATATAATATCCCCCCGATATTATCGGCATATACCAGAATTTCCGGAAATTTCTCAATAAGGCTGGGATCCCCTATATGAAACGGAATTCGGAAGGTGGTAGAGAATTCTGAGCATTGAAAATAGAAATCTGTGCTAATATAATAGAGTTGAAAATTGAACATTTGAGTGTCGAGTCAAATGTCAATGTCATATTATATGACAGCTCGACACTAGAAACTTCCATTTTCAACTCTATTATACTACCGGAATCTCTCCAGTCGGAGAAAATTCAGTTTATCGGCACGCCATCGACTACACGAGTCTGGGTTGAGTGGCGTATAATTTATTTAGAGCTGGACTGAGCCCTTTGGTCACGTTCGACAGTGTCACTGCAATGTAGTCGACGCAGGAAAAATTCATACGATTGTTTGACAGACTGATTGGTACCGGAACCGTTTTCTCCCCGGAGCTGCGGATTCCGGTGCGTATAGTCCTAGCTTAATATTATACAATACGGAAATATGGCCCGCAACCGTAGACAGAATATTATTGAGTTTTGCCGGGGAGTTTGTGGCGGACCAATTAGCGCCACAATCCTGAATCGCGCTATCGAAGTTTTCTATGATCGGCACTATATATACGACATCTGAAATTCATACAAGTGGGCTTCGGCCTGACCGAGCATACCATCTCGCTCGGTCGGAGATCTCCCTTTGGGGCATCTACTTTTCCCACAAGTTCAATGAATGACGTTATGGTTTTTGTATGTAATATTTATTTATTACTTAATTCGTTAACGTGCACAATTATTAGTGTGGGCACTACTTGCCCAACTACTAAAAAGTGCTATTTTGTGGTCCGCCAAAACTCCCTAGGAACTTTCAGTAAAGCTTCTACCACTTTACTGAATCGACTGACTTGACTCATTAACTGCAATGACTATCTATTTGGACTTTGACTAGACTTTAGACTTGACGATTTAGGAATACGGTGTTGAAAATTGAAACGAAAATTTTATTTCCCGCCTTTTCAACTTGACACTGGCAAATGCTTTTAAGCCGACGCCATATATTTAAATTAAAAAAAAAGTCAATTGTCATTTGTCAGACATTTGTTTTGATTTCAATTTTCACACAATAATTCCAATTTTCAGATTATTACTTTTTTATTACTAATGATGTAATTTCTTTACTTTACATACGACTTTTTTGTTTTTTTTTTTTAGTTGAAAATGGATACTTTACATGATATTTTTCTGTGTACGCTATTCCTCACATACTTGGCTTTTCAAGGTTTTGCTGCAACTCTCAACATTACTTCAACTCACGAACTCAATAAAAGTCCCATAACGGTAGCTAGTGAAGGTGGTTCAATTATATCAAACAATACAAATGCACAATTGAATGACTATCTTACTAATTTAATAAATCTAGACAGTGGTTTGGATAAAAGCAACAGAAGTTCTATAGTCCCAAGAAAGAAAGTTGATTTTATGGAAGACGTGTCGGATGTATCCCCAAAGAACTTAACCGTGTTGAAAAATGCTACGAAAATTCTTATTACAACACAACTTAATACAACAAACCTTACAAAAAATCATGATACAGTACTGAATCAGGAAAGTGTTACAAAAATTCCTAAGATAGTACACAAGCCGTTGGTGTTGTCATATGAAGCGTTAGCGCAAACTGACGAAAAGAATAATGTCATCATTAGTGAAAATGAACCGAGTATAAAAGTTCAAAAATTGAATTTAAACAGTCATCCTGGAATGGTGATGCCTATGGTGATTACCATATTAGTTGTTCCAATGTTTGCTGTTGTGGGTTATATGGCTCTAAAGAGAGGGCGAGAGGCTTGGAAGAACAGACATTACAAGAGGATGGACTTCCTTCTAGATGGCATGTATAATGAGTAAAAATTAAAAGATAATATAAAACAGCAATAAATTTGTAATAATATGTTCATATATTTTTGATAATCTTTATTTTGTTAAAAAAATATGATTGATAATGGGTAATTTAATAAAAAAATATTTTTCAAAAAAAATTATAATGAGTTTGTAAGAGTAAATGATTGTATGTTTGTTTATGAAATTGCTGATTTAATAAATTTGTATTAACAAAAGTAATATGTACACTACAACATTTGCTTGTTGTACTTGTTGTATACATAAGATCAAGTCATTGAAATTAATAATAATGTGTAAAATAGGTGTATGATTATTTATCCATCAAAATTGTGAGACAAAACAATGTTATTAAATTATTAGTAGCTATAAAATATTATATTATATATACAATTGTTCAAATTATTGTATGGTAAGTCTTCCACATGATATTAAAGATGTGATAATATATTTCCGAAGATGACTTTTGTCACCTGTATATTAATAATTATTATTGGATTGTTAGTGATGAAAATTATTTTTTATAATAAATTAATTAATATAGGTACATTCGTTTTTTTATTTCTTCAATTTATATGATTCCATGCAAAAAAACACCTTAAATTCTGATTTATGTTGTTACCATATTTAAGTATTTCACTTCTCTTTTTGATTTTCTCAGTTATAGTCTTCGGAGGCTTTCATGCATAGCTACTTATTATTATGCTCTAAACTTTAAATGTGCACTAGTGCTTATTTACATAAAGTATTTACAAAAGATTAACGTAAATATTAAAGCTGTTAGAAATAAAGCTACTACTGATGATTGACGAATATCACTAATACATAACAATTAACATCTATGGACGAATTTATTAACAATATAAACTAGTCAAAACAAAATAGGGCCCACTTGGTTTTTATCATCGGTAATGAAAACTATCAAAAAATTTATTATTTATGGGTAGATGTAGTAAGGGTAAAGTGTTTTTAAAACCAATAAAATAATGAAAATAACTTTAATTTTCTTAAAAATACACATAAACATGAAAAATTAAAAACTTTGCACAAAAAATGATATTGGCAATTTTGATTTTTATTACTTTTATGAATAAGGCTGGTCACACAGGGGTATCTCTAGTATCGAGTGGGTCCTCCTCTGTTACGAACGCACTCTCTGAGCCTGTTTGGGACACTTTCAATTAAATGGGTGACATTTTCCTAGGGTATTTGCTCCCAGCACATTTTCAAAGCGTTAATGAGCTCCTGTTCACTATGCACTTCACTATAATTTGCTTTTAGGCTTCTTTTCATCTGGTCCCATAAATGTTCGATCGGATTGAGGTCGGGGCTCATTGCCGGCCATGGTAAAACAGAGATATTGGCTTCAGATAGAGCCCTCTGTGTAAGGCGAGCTGTATGCGCACGAGCATTATCCTGCATTAGAATAAAATTACTGCCCACACGTTGTGCAAAGGGAACGATATGAGGTCGGACCACACGCTCGACGTAGCTGGCAGCAGTTATGGTACCCTCGTTTAAAATTACCAACTCCGTTTTACACATTAAGCTGATACCGCCCCACACCATAACATTGGGCCCCCCAAACCGATCAGTCTCGTCGATGCAAGGGTTGGTAAAACGTTCGCCTTCTCTTCTCCACACTCGTACGCATCTGTCATCACTATAAAACTTAACTTTTGTCTCATCTGTGAAGAGTACAGTCCTCCAATTGTCCATAGTCTAGTCCAAACGCTCACGTGCGAACCTAAGACGAGCTGCACGATGAGCCCTCGTGAGTTTAATACGAACGCGCATTCTGGATCGTTGTCCGTCTTCATGCAGTCTGTTGCGGATCGTTTGGTCGCTTACCACCGTACCAGTGGCTTGCCGGAGTCGATATTGTAGAGCACGGGCAGTGACGGTGCGTTCTCGACGGGCAGACAAACGCAGGTATCGATCCTCTTGAGTAGTTGTGGATCGTGTTCTGCCTGATCCAGGTCTCCTAGCTACACTGTAAGTCTCCTGATAGCGTTCCCACACATTTCTGATCGCTCGCCGCGATACTCCAAGTCGTAATGCTACTGCTCGCTGTGACTCCCCCTCTTGCAGCAATGCCACTGCTCTTGAAGCACTTTCCATGCTCATATGGTTCCGAATACGTGGCATTGTAATGTGCTCTAATAACTCAATTAAAAAAGCAGTGAAACAAAACAAAAAGCGCCTGTAACGATAGTCGGAATACAACTGAATAAGAAATTGTGCATTGGGTGATTTTTACTAATTTGTTTTGCCTGGCCGCTTGAGGGTTAAAATTAAAAAAAGTGTTGTTCAAAAGATCGATAATAACTCATAAACATGTAAGTTTAACGGTAAAACACTTGAACTTGCCCATAAATAAGTCTGAAGCAACATGCTAACACTTTTTGTGAAAAAATTGTGGTGGGCCCTATTTTGTTTTGAGTAGTTTATAATAACACAGCTCTAGCGTTCAGCGGGGTGACTAGACCATACATAATAAGTAGTACTACTGAAGGACTAGACCTCTAGAAGGCGCGGCCGACTAGTGAAACGTTTTACATTAATCAAAATTAAGAGCAGACTGTCTCTGTCTCTGTTAGCCGAAATGAGAAGGACAGCATGTGGTTTGAGCGAAACATTATGTAGGTAACTATTGTTTCAATATTCGGCGGTTAGGCTTACGAATAAATGGCGAGATATTTAAACAAGATGCTTCATGAATTATGATCATGGTTTTTACGGATAGATGGATCTTGGGACAATTAATCATAGATGATATGTAGTTTATCATGTAATGCTCCCCAAAATGGTTACGACTACGACTTATGTGTCTTTCGACACGTGTATAATCTGTTGAATTTAATGACGGTTGCTGTCATTTCACATATGTTTGCAAGTGTCAGTGTCACAACAACAGTAGAAGGTAGATCACGAAAGGCAGTATCTATTTATGTTTGATTGTTTTTATATCATTGAACGATGGCTTTGATTTAGGAAATTACTTATAAATTTAAAGAAAGAAAAATATTTTATCACTGTGTAAAGAATAAATTTGGTTTGTGAATGCGATTAAAGTTAATCATCGAGTGAAATAACCTTGGCTGAAGATGGTGAGCTTTTACACTAAATTCTAATCAAAACATGTTTTTACATTAATATAATAAATACTGTTCAGATAGATTAGAGAAAAATATTTACATTTTTATACAATAGAGTAAAATTTTGTGTTTTTCAACCTATAAACTATTCGCTATTTGACTACAAAATTTGTCGTCAATGATATTTACATTTTAATGAGTACTATGTAAGCTATTGTATACGATACTTGTATTGTTAGTCGATTTTAAGTGTAAAATGACCACCTTTCTGTCTACTACATATACTTATTGTATGATATTCAAATGTTCACTTAAAATTACAAATCACTTGTATGTTTAAATAATTTGGACAATAATCAGTTTTAGCATTCTATTACACCTATCATCAGGTGATATGTGAAAATGGGTATAAGTGTGGGATACTAAGAATGTAAATAATGAGTACCCAAGGAGGGTGTGTGACTTGCCATGAAGAATCTGAAAATTTTGATGCCAAACATGATGCAGAATATTCAGAAGGTGAAGATGCTCAAATACGACTGGCACCTCATGTCCAAGCCTATTTGGCTCACAACAACTCGACAACAAACTGTTGCGGTTTCACTATACCTATTGCTTTCGAAAGAGCTGCCCCTGGAACCTGGTGGAACCCCAGATTCGATTCAAAGATACTCGAAGGCCAATACAGAAGCAGCTCATTCAGACAGATAAGGCTTAGATTCAGGTAAGGGCAATATTTCTTTTGTCTTGCTTGTACCACTGTAATATAAATGTAGTCAATGGCTGTGTAATTTTTATATAAAAAAATGTAATATAATGAATGTTTTTATTTCCTTTTTCAGATTTGCACTTTTGTATATTTTGATATTTTGTATTTCGTGGTTTATCTACTTTGTAATATTAGGCCTAAATGGTTTCACAGTGAAATGGCCATTTCTGTGTTCTATATTCGCTGTTGTCCTCATAATAACAGGTGTAATGTTGTTCATTACATTCACAAATTATTATAAGCAGTACACATTTAAATTGTCACTCTTTATGGCACTAGCTCTGTGCACTTTGAGTCTCACATTAGTGACATTGACGACCCAACTGGATGCTGCATATTCACGAGCAGCAGACATCAGCCAGTCTGGACATTTTACTATGTGTGTTGAAATTTTATTAATAATGTATACACTCACCCCTTTGCCTCTATATATGTGTGTCGTTATTGGACTCCTGTATTCAATTTTGTTTGAGACTTTGAATATTGTTTTGCATTTATCTCAACAAGAATGGCAGCTACCCGGAATGTTTGTCAGAATGTTGCTCCAATTGTGCGTGCATATAATCGGTGTACATATCTATTTAATGACGTTTGTGAGAATGCGTGGCACGTTTATGAAAGTAGGTCAGAGTTTACTAGTGAGAAGGCAATTAGAGATGGAGAAACAGTTGAAAGAGAAAATGATTCATTCTGTTATGCCACCAAAGCTTGCCAGCTGGCTGATGGAGGAGCAAGTCACCGAGCCTGAAACTTACGAGAAAGTGCACAACACACTCAAGCCAAGAATCTCTAACCCGGGAGCATCAGATATTAAATCATTGTTTAGGCCTTTCAATATGAGCTCAATGGACAATGTTAGTATACTCTTTGCTGATATTGTCGGTTTTACAAAAATGTCGAGTAACAAAAGTGCCGAAGAGTTGGTGAATATATTGAATGATTTGTTCGAAAAATTTGACGATTTATGCTTGGTTCATGGATGCGAGAAAATATCCACTTTAGGCGATTGCTACTACTGTGTGTCAGGTTGCCCTGAGCCGAGACCTGATCATGCCTCATGCTGTGTCGAAATGGGGCTGGGTAAGCACACTTCCGTTTGATTGCCACACCATCAGCTTTAGATACTTTTAAATTTTAAAACATTCTTTTAATTAACTGATTCTATTCAAAAAAACTATCAAAATACAAAACTAACTTCACTTCACTCTCGTTACTTTAAAATAGATAATTGATATTCTAAATATTGATCCCCAGTACCGATAAGAAGAAATATCTAAATGAGATATTAATAGTCAAATGTGCCTATTATTCAGTATCACGATTTATCATTATAAATATTTCGACAATACTCAGAATTTTATCGTGTTTTAGGTATGATAGACGCAATTCACGAGTTCGATAGAGAGCGCGGGGAAGGCGTAAACATGAGGGTGGGAGTACACACAGGCACAGTGCTCTGTGGCATCGTCGGCACACGAAGATTCAAGTTCGATGTCTGGAGCAACGACGTATCGTTCGCCAATAAAATGGAGTCCACGGGGAAGCCCGGACGAGTACACATTTCGGAGAAAACGAGCCAATATCTCGGCGGTTCTTACGTGCTGGAAGAAGGCGAAGAAGTTTTCGGTGAGTATACCTTTTGGTGGGATTGTCCCATCTCACACCTTAACAACAACTGTACTCAGTAACTGGGTTACTTAACAGAGAGATAAATAATGTAAGCACATAATAGTGGTTGGGTTATACTCCGCGAATTTGATAACAAAAATCCCAATGAGTAACAGTGTCATGATTGATGGCATTCTCTAGGTATCGTTCTAATTTGATCTATGTATTATATATTATATTATTTTGTCCAGGTCAAACAACCTACTTCATCGAGGGCCGGCAGCTCAACTCGCCGTACGACCGTGACAAGTGTCTAACTCCCTCCGTACCTTTGAATCTGCGCTTGATAATTTCGCCAGCTGCCTCCCCACAGTCCGTTTTATGCTTCACCCATTCCCCTCGGGCAAGCGACACGTCCTCCGATGACAAACGCAATTCCAACTTTCTATCGCCCAATCCCTTCAACTTCCGCAACAAAGCCAGTTCTCTGCCGTCCATACTGGATTCGGATACGGAGGCGGATGAGAAGAATAATGGCTTCGCGGAACGCAACGACAACTCCTCGAAGAGCCCGACTTCGATTGGTAAGTGTAACTTTATAAAATGTTTTTACAGTACTTGACTATGGCAGTCAATAAAAGCAAAATTGAATATGATAGTGAACAAAAATACAGAAACCATGGCCTACGAAAATAGTAAATACCTAGGCTATGGAGTACCTACTGTTATGTATTGTGTTGCAGTTTGTAATTTTGTTACAGCCATGGATCATGATAGTCATGATTTTTGAATGACAGAAATTTTCAATTACTGTATGTAGTATTTTGTTACAACCATGGACCATGATAGTGTATTGTGATTTTTGGAGGACAGAGATTTTCAATTACTGTATGTAGTCTATAGTTATTTAGTTCATGCGTCGTATGTTATAGTTGTATTGGAAGATTACGTTACCTTGACATTGAGAGCTATTTCACCCTTACCATAACATACAATCTTAAGCGCCACTTGAAAACCCGGAGGCCGCATAGATGTGGATGCGTTCAACTTCCAACTATTACTCCTGTCAAATCCAATTTAATCTAAACGTATACAAAAAGATTTAATACGACCAAAAGAATGTTTTATTTTTTAACCGACTTTCAAAAAAGGAGGCGGTTATACATAGGGATGTATATATTTTTTGTATGTTCAACGATTACTCCGCCGTCTGTGGACCGATTTTCAAAATTCCTTTGGTCACCATAGTGGTGAGCTGCTGCCCTATTTGAACTTCCACTGACAAGTGGGCATGGGTTTCATTTTGACGCTTGAATTTTTTAAAACACAATTTAAATAGTTAAAATGTCAAAATTTTGCAATAAAAACTTTTTAAATTGTGTTTTAAAAAGTTCAAACGTCAAAATGAAGCCCATGCCCACATGTCAGTGGAAGTTCATAATAGGGCAGCTGATGATGGGATCCATAAGGAACCGAGGGAACTCCTCGAAATTTATATGGACGCTTACGGTGATTTCGACTTTTTCTGCAGTAGCATATGCTACCAAAAAGTAAGATTTTGCACCAAATTTCACCCTGCATCCAAAGTACTAAACAGAACTCCTGACTCGTTACATGTTTGGGGATTCCGGGGTTGTTTAATTATGTCACCGCGCAATAAAGAAACACAATTCCACATTAATTTCAAAACATATTGAAATACCTAAACACATATATACTAAAACAATACTAAAACACATACAAAAATAGGGGATATAAAAAAAATAACCTGAGACTACACAGTGGCATACTGTATTACTCATTTGGCAGCGAATGAATATGTTGGCGACTAAATTACTATACTGGCGAAAGCACTCAGGTGCAAAAATCGTCAGATAAAAGGTGGCGAATATTAATTCAAATTGAGACAGATATTTATACGTTGACGGCTTAATTTCCAAGTTGGCTACCGTTATACGATGTAAGCAGCTGTAAAACCAGATATGGTTGATAAATTAATGGCTACTATAAATCAATTAATTGGCTACGAAAAATCGCTAATCGTAATACGAGATTTTCTAACTCGTCCACATTAAAATTTTAAGGTTAACTTTGAAATACTTTGATAAAATTTCTCGTAATAAATTGAGTTTTTTAAGGAGAGGAGAGGATATCTATGTACGTAAAATAAATATGTCAACCATCTTGGAATTTCAACATGAATGTCATTTTCGTATTCAAATACCTGGAAAACGACACCATTATCAATGGTTACATTCATAATGGTGTCGTTTTCCAGGTTTTTTCCAGAACATTTGGTTTCATATTTCAAAATCGCCATTTTGAAATATGAAACCAAATGATTTTCACATCCCCAGAAACCTTGACAAAGACACCTATATTATATTCGTTTTATTTAAATAAATCGCCATCTTGGTATCGAAAAATGGAATTTTGTACGCTCCTTTACGATTTTTTGATGCGCACTCGATTCACTACTATTATGTTTTTTGAATTACCTACATTAGGGAAAAATATGTGCCTATTTGAATTAAATGTGTGCTCTCAAGTTGTCGCCAAGATTTAAATATTTGTTCCTTACATTCTTTCGCCAACTTGGTAATTTAGTATTCCATATTTGGTTTTTTCACACACAAATTTTGATTGTTTTGTCGCAAGTTTAAATACATGCCCAAAAATAGCCCCCCAATTGGAGGTCTGTTCTGTAATTTTTGTATGATTGTTTACGAAAATGTATTTTTTTAAATAAAATTTGTAATTTCATACTTTATTTTAATTACTAATTACATACTTAAAATTTGGGTTATCCCTGGTGGAAGGAATAGACTTTTGGTGTTCTATTTTACGTCATATTATAGGCAGTATCATAAGAAATATTGACAATAAATAAAATTTTGGGGTAAACGAGCAGATTAAATACTATTTACAAAATAAGAAAAAAGTGTAAGAAAAATTGATTTGTTTGAGCAACTACAAAAAAAAAATTCAATAATGTAATGATTTTTAAAAAAATACTGTGACAATATTGTGACTCCTTCGCGTTATAGTACCTGCCCCAGGCCTATGCTGCTCATAAACTGATCGATGTGGGTGGGGTTGGTGCTACGAATTTTCTCTGTGGTGGAGTATTCGTGCTGTCCAAGGTACCTGTTTCTGTTTTGTTGAAGTGCTGGACAGTCGAGGAGAAGGTGAAGGGGTATCTCGTCCTTCTCCCCGCAGAATCTGCAAGCCGTTGTGTCACCAACTCCTATTTTGTTGAGGTGTTTGTGGAGCTTGTAGTGCCCAGTTAGGGTTCTGGTAAGGACTCTTAGTTAATTCGTACTCATTGAAAGCGCCAATTCCGCACGCCTTTTGTTAAAGGCCGGGATTAACGCTTTGGAATGCACAAGGCCCGGGATTGCAGCCCATTGCTTTATGCTTAGGCTGCGGCACCATTCCTTGAGTGCTCTCTTGGTAGTGCTGGGAGATATTCCGCAGACTGGTTCTGGTCCGTAAATGAGACTTTCGGCCCCTAGCCTAGCCAGTGCAGCTACGATGAGAACAATTTTGCGTTAATAATAAATAATATGAATTGATTTGTGAGCAATAAAACGTAATATATTAATTACTTATTGTTATAAAGTAATTACTAATTAAACAATGTATTATAATAATGTCAAACAAGTCGTAAAAAAATTAGCATGTCTAATACTAAATCTTATTCACTGTTTCATGCAAAAATATACGACTTTTATTGTTTTATGTATTGTAAGTTATTGTTCTATTTAAAATCCAACAGTAGCTAAAACCTCATAAAGGATAATTAATAAGATTTATGTTTTTGCTTTTTATTGCTTTTAGATGAATAATATCTTTAATATTTTATTTTTAGCTTGTATAATACAGGTACCTTATTATATATAGGGGAAACTGGGGACATTTGGTCTCCCGTTTTGTTTTTAACCCTTATTTCCTACATATAGGTCCTATTTGAAACATTTTGGCACTGAAATACGTAAAATGTATCTGGCTACAAAAATCTGTACCAAAAAAATGTTATCCAATAAAACTAAATACAGAAAATTGTACTAAGTGGACACTTGATCCCCGAGGCGCCATACAATTACTATGCAACTTAAACAAGTTAAAAAAAAAAACGTAGATATAACCATCATTTATTGCTAGATCACTAAAGTCTGAGGGGTCCCATATACGGTCCGGTTTTCCTTCAGTTCGGCCTGAACGGATGCAAAATCGTATCGTCTGTGTGCAATTTCGAGATCGCATCAGTCGGCCGGATGGACTAAAGCGATTCGTTCCAGTGTTGCCAGCTCTGTTTTTGCGAAACTACTAAACTCGCGTCGATTTCTACTAAAACTACTAAAAGAATACTGAAAACTATAATAAAGCTACTAAACTTACGAATCCGTAAAGCCCCCAAAAACCACGGCATTTTAGGTTTGTTATATTAAAAAATATTATATTGTTTTTTATTATAAATTTTGCCGTAAATTAAAATATACTAGGAAATATTACGTATATAGTAATTAAACGGGTAGTTATAAGCAAATTACGGACGAATGTATTATTATGATAAGGTGTATTTTTTTTGTGCCTAACCTATACCATTTTGCATATGATTACTGTCTGGCTCTTTCCTACTAAAACACTACTAACAACTAAATTCCTACTAAGGAGGGAATAAAATACTTAATTTAGTAATAAAACTTTGTAAAATAACTAAGTTGGCAATATTAACTATGGACTGTACGGGTGGACTGAACGGACCATGTGTGGACAAATAGCTTCAGTTCTCGCCAGAGCCGCGGCCGTGCGGGCGTGTATCGTGTACAAGCGTAGTGAGTTTTCGCGGTGTTTAATTATTACACAATTATTAAACACGACCGTAGCTCGCGGCAAACCAGAACGAACTGATGCGATTATGCCGTGTGTGTGCTCGAATCCGTTCAGTCCGAACTGACGTCAGTTCTAACTGAAACGATCGAATCGATTTAGAATTATTATGTAATTGGAATTATTATTATTAGTATTTGAATTATTATCACCATTGTATTGACATATACCAAATCGAACGGTATGTTAATAATGACTTGACGTAAGAAACCTTATGTTGTTAAGAAATGAATATGTAAAAAGAAAAAGAATAAAAGAAAAGGAAAATTGTTAAAAGTAGGTGTAAGATTGGTAAAAATAGGAAAAGAACCAAAAAAGAGACAAAAGAATAAAAAATAATACATCAAGTCCTGATTATGTTAGGGGACAGAAAAAAAAAACTGAAACGATCGGCCTCTCGTCTGTGGAGGCCTTAAATGCCCAAATTACTATAATTGTCTTCGCATGCGGTGTTCTAGCAACATTCTCACCATAAAAAAAAATATAGCAATTTTTTATGGTTTGGTACTCTTTCTTGTGTACCTTCTCTTGTGTTTTATACCTTAGGACTATGGAAATTTTCTATAATCAATCAATAATTAAAAATAAGTGCCACTTGACCCATTGACCCAGGGAGGTCAAGTCTCCCTGAATAACTATTTTACGTAATATGTTTACGGGGTAGTTTTATGCTATATACAAATTAATTTGAATAGACGATTAAGTTAAACACTTTTATTCAAATTAAACGAAAATCATTTAAAAAAAATGCTAAATCTGACGGTTCTACTTGGAAGTAGGTAGTAGGTATACGGTATACCCACTGTAAATAGTATAATGTAATATATAATAGATACTGCAGCCCATATGGGCTTGGTAAATTGAGTGTAGATACCTAGTCTCCCATATGGATCAAGACGTGTCCCTTCCCCCTTGCCTCTCCGTACAATCACGAATTTCGTAATAAAGAACCTAAAAATATATGTTTGATTGTCAGATAGATACTATTTATAAATTACAATTTTATTCATTAGCCTCTACCCAGAAATCTAAAAAGCGAGGATAATTAGATTTCCTCATAAGAATAATGTTGAGGTAGGTATGTGTCTTCAAAATTAACTTACGTGAGCCCTCTTGAGAATGAGACAACCTATAGTGTATTCGCGTTAAGAAATGTCAAAAAAAAAAACAAATTGGCCATTGACGAATAAGCCGTGTTCTAATTAACATTATATTTGACATACTTTCTTCTTATCGCGATTATAGTATAATAAGAAATGGCATATAGTACCCCTCAGGAAAAAAAAGCGCGAAAGCGACGAGATGGTATAAATGGCAAAAGAAACTTTCAAATATTTCAAGGATTGTATCGTGCTTTGGTCTATTCATTACACTTTTTCGACTCTTTTGAGCTTATCGCGGCAAATTGCTGGGGGGCAATAGATTAACAATGATTTTGCAACGACACGCAACTAACAGTTAAAAGGACGCGGTACTTCGTAGACGTACGTCCGTACTTAAAACTTAAAACGTTAAAATTATTCTCGTAAAGTTAATTTTACTAAGCTTATATAATACAGGATGGCTTGGATACACTTTGATACTCCGGTTTGGCCGAAAGCGTTAAGCGTGGAATAATACCGCGAATAAAAGTTATGTATCCTAATGATAATTGCGAAATAATTAGCCGTAGCGAGACCCAGTCGGTAACCTCTGTTATGATTATTGTCTTTAACATCTACATTTAATTTTTGTGAGGGATTCCACCTTCTGATCTCAATATTATCTACTTATTATACACCTTCTGATTTCCATATTACTTATTATTAAATGGTACTTTTAATAATACATTTGCACATACTCAAAGATTAACATCATTACCTATAGGAAACACTATAGAAAAAATGTAAAAAAAAAGTTAAGGAATACTGAGTTACGTATACTTTATTTTCTGGTTCTTTTGTCGACTAAAAAATTAGGATCGTGATGATTAAAAAGTTTTCGCTGAATACTGTAGCTCGTAAGTCGTAAAATTGCTATAAAATTTCACATCGGAAATACCTTTTTACCGTCTACGGGTGACCCAAGTGCAGATCCCTGAAATATACGAGGATCGCATATCAACACTGAATCGCGTGGATTTAGTGAGTCTCAAAATAGAGCTGCAGCTTGAGCTGGAGATAATTTATTTTTGCGCCATAAAATATAAGTCACGACTTATAATTACAGATAACCTTTTGGCACCGCTCAATAATTACATGTGCTACAATAACATTTTGTTCTATATGTATGTGTATAATATATAAAACACAATCGTAGCTGACTAACTGACGGACTGACTGACTGACTAGTCGACTGACTGAATGACTGATTGATTGACTGACTGACTGACTGGCCGATTGATTGACTTATCACAGCTCAAACCACTGGGCGCGGACGGCTGACAATAGGGAAATAGAAAATTAATACGACGTAGGCAATATGCGTCCACTTAGAAAAGATTGTTTGAAATTTATCCCCTAGAGCAGTGTTTCCCAAACATTGTTCTGCCATGGCCCGGTATTTTCGCACTGTCTCTTCGTGGCCCACTTAATACTTACTTTTAAATCCAAGCTGGTTCCATTAGCTAAAATATTAATAGTAAAAATGCTACATTAATACTACATATTTTGGTATCGGCTCTTACGAGTATTTAAGATAAGCTGATTGATAGTAGGTATTGTTTTTAAAACAAGGCGGGATTGTTGCGACCCGGTATTTTATTTTGATGGGCCGATACCGGGTCGCGACCGTTGGGAATCGCTGCCCTATAGGGGTACAATTAGCATCCAAAGTTTGTATAGTGAAATATGTATTTGATGGTTTGCGCTAAAACATGGCACGCAAATAGGCTGAACGCCTGTTTTTTTATTGCTTATAAATAAATTACACTCTTAAATATGGATAAGTTCTCAGAAGAAACAGTATATAAAAATTTACATTTTCATAGGTACCAGCTATTTTCGAAAATATATACTTTTTGTATTTATTAGATAAATTTAATTATAATTACTAAACTACACAAAATATATTTTTTTTTACGTTTATCAAGTAGTAATACATCAATAATTCCGAGTATATAAATAAAACTAATGATATTACATGTAGTCGTGTCCCCATAACGCAGATGCTTATTACATTTATAGACATGTTACCGCGACCGCGACTTCGAACGCGCAAATGAAAATACCACGGGAACCGTGCATTTTGCCGCTATAAAAAGTCCCCTATGTCCTTCCACGTGGTCTACTCTATATCTGTGCCGAATTTCATCAAAATCGGTCCAGTAGCTTCGGAAACTATTCGATGCAAACAAAGAAACAAACCTTTCCGCTTTATATTATTTGTATAGATAAGCGTAGACACCCGTTGTAAGTATAAGAGTTTTTGGAAAGTTCACTCCAAAGGAGTTAAATATGGATTGAACAGTTTTCTTCTTACACGAACGAACTACCGGGCGACATCTAGCCAAGGTCGCGGTAGGTACATGGCCGGTGGTTTTGTTAGCTATGTTTTTGTTATATTGAAACATTGTTTATGAAAAATCACTTATCAGGAAGACGCGAGACGCTGATAAGATATTAGCTCTCGGTTCATCACGCCATCTCTTTGTAATAAAGTTAAAAAGAAGTAAATACATTTTTACTGAACTAGATATTCCCTGCGACTTCTTACGCGCAAAAACACCTGTATTTATATTACACACATACATTTTGCTGCGATAAAAAGTGGTCTTAGTGTTAATCCAGAGCCTAAACTACTACCGTACCAAATTTTATCAAGATCCGTTCAGTAGTTTCTGGTATTAGCTCGTATAAACGTATAGAAAAAAAAATCTAAAGGTCATTGTTTTGGGTTCTATTTCGTTCATAAAGCCCTATGTAATAGTTTTTACCCGACTACGGCGAAGCCAAAGGGAAGGAGAAGGATTTTGACAGTGTATCTATACATATGTATGTATGTTTGTGCCATCGAGGTGTCAATAGATTCGTAATAATAGCTCGAGTAACATAGGCTTCGTTTGTAATTTACGTAGTCGGGTTACAGATTTTATAAAAATTGTTCTTATTCTTATAATATGTAATATTCCATCTACAGGCGATTACGATTATATTAGGTATATGTATTGATTGATGTACAGACAGCGACCAGTTACGTTTTTATTCTGTGTATTAATATTTATATACTTATTTGTGAAAATCGATGGCGGATGATTGATCCCTGGCGTCACTGCGTGTATGGATCTATTGTGCGTCACAATAGATCCATATTGTGAGTTGCGACTCAATCGCATTATAGTGCTGTCCCCAGTTCTATGCTGCTCATGAACTGAATATTATACTAAGGGCCTGTTTCACTATCTTATAATAAGTGTCGGATTGCTTTTTCGGAAGTTTTGTCGCTGCTTACTTTATATCGAGAGACAGATACAAAACATGCAAATAAGCTATCGGACATTTGTCAGTAGATTGTAAACAGGCCCTAAGTCTATCTACAAATTAAGTCCAGTTATATATACTTAGGGTATCTTCCTTTATCGTGTACCTACTTGAGGGTTTTTTCAAGCTATACTACGACAAATGACAACTGTAAGCTAAAATTTCAACCACGTGTAAAATGCTGCAACTAAAAACTGCAACAATTATATTAATTTCTCAAGAGTTCTCTATTAAGCACATATACGCACAAGGTCGTTAACTCTAACGTAGAGAAAATTACTGCAATGTTAAGGAATTTTCATGATGTAAGTTTAAAGGAAGCATGCATAATATATTATGCATATTAATAACTCATCCATATAAAGCGCGAATTCTCTCGTCAATTTATTGGATGTACCTACATCTCAGATGACTGGCATTTGTTGATTATTTATAGTCAGAAGAAAATGTGTAAGTATCGATATGTCAACAATGTAGCTACTTATACTTGTGTAATCACAACGAATACCTTTTCTGCCTACCTAGCCTACGAAGTAAGATAGCATAGGTTCATTTAAACATCAAACAATTGGTATGCTATCCTACTACTATTATAAATGTGAAAGTTTGTGAAGATGGATGGACGTATGGACGGATGGACGTTTGTTACTTCTTCACGCAAAAACTTCAGAACTAATTTCGATGAAATTTGGTATGGTAGTAGTGTAGGCTTTGGATTAAAACAGGCTACTTTTTATCCTGAAAAAGTATTCCCGTGGGACAACCGATACTATATTTACGCGGGCGGAGCCGCGGGAAAATGCTAGTAAGCAATAAGTGTATTGATAAAAGGGGCATTAATATTTTTGTATTTTACAGGGAGCTACGGGAAATACACGAATAAAATAAAAAATTGGAAAGTGCCAAGATTCCTTCGAAAGCATTCCGACACGCCATTGGATGAAATTAAAAAACGAGAATTCACCGAGAAATTACATGTGCCACAGGAGACGGGGCTGAATAATGGGTACCACCAGGTGCCCATAGTAATTGAATCTCAGGAAAAAGCCAAGCCGAGCAGCAGCAAACTACAAGTGTCGTACAACCGAGAAATGGTGTCTTTTGAACGGGAGATCATTGATATAAGGTCGTATCTGAGTCAGAGTAGAAGTAACATGTCACCGTTTGCTAGAAGTAGCAGCTATAGGTCGCAGTACGGTAGATCTAATATAGAGGTTAGTATTTGTAGTACATACTGGTACCTCTTTTGTGTACTTATAGTTTTTAGAATGTATCCTTTAGGTATCTATAAGAAATTATCAATTATAAATCTAGTTCTATAGCAACTTACGAGTACTTTACGTGTAATTCCAACTAAACATGTTATCTGAAAGTTTTTAAGATTTATGAGAAACGCAAGTCTCGTTGAGGAATTTTCTAATGTTTTTTTTTTTTATGTGGCAAGGATTAGTATTTTGTAGGCGTGATTGATTTTATCTTTTTTCAAACCGCTATTGAACATAATATATAAACTGAACAATACGCCATTTAACCCAATTTTTATTATTGAAAATGCGGTTTTGACGACCATCGTCGGACATTTTAATTAGTTTATGTGCTCAAACCATAGTGACGTTGGATTGTGGTTTTCGGTTTTGTCTTCCACGTGTAGCTGTAATGAATTATCGATTGTCACCTAAGTAATAAGTATCACGGCATAAAGATACAATATTAACACATTTTTTCTGAAAGGCTAATCAAATAGTTGATGAACTAACACGTTGTTGAGTTAGCAGGCTTGTTAAATCAATTTGCGTTTCTGAAACGCTGATTAGTGAAAAATTTACTAATCATTGATCACTTGACATGACACATTTACGCCTTAAATGGCTTTCCAGAAACTGAAAACAGCGTTTGACATGTGGTTTGACCATGGGTTTGACATTAGTTTTGTTAACTAACACGTTGATCAAATCAAACGACTGATCGAGCTTTTTGCAACTCAATTTACACTTGACAAGAGATTTGACCGCTGATTAGTTAATTTTTGCGTTGATTAGCCTTTCAGAAATCGGGGGTTAGTATACAATAATTAATATTATTAAAGCTACGGTGTTATGGCCTGTATCAAAAGTAGGAGGTTCTCAATTATTTTGACAACTTTTTGATTTAAAAACCTCTTTAAGCGTGTTGAGGTATCTGGTAGAGGTATTTAAGTGTTCACTTCTATCGGCAAGCACTATTTAAACTGCGTTTTACTAAAAATTAGTAAAATTGTATTTTAGTATATATATATTAATTGTATTACTTGCACTTTAAAATTAAATTATTTTTTAAGTTCAAATTAATAAGTGTACCTGAGTAATTATTAAGTCATGAGTCATAATCTAATTATTAGGGCGTAGTAGTAGACGTAAACAATACTAACTCAAGTCACATGCTGTCCTTGTCCTTTCGGCTAGCAGAGACAGCGACAACCTGTGAATAGGAGGGCTCATAATTTTGATCAGCGTTTCATCATTCGGCCGTAAGTCGCTCGAATATCGAAATAAACACGGTCGCGTGTGTCGACTAGTGCAGTATGAAAATAGAAGGGCCATCTGCTCTTACAGTTAACATCTTAGTAACCGTTGACGGTACACAAACGTGGTATAGTTATAGATGACGAATGGTTTTCTATACCTATAGTCTATTCGCGTTAGGAAGGTAGTAATTGTCAATAAATCACGCGTACGCATGTCTAAAGGGCTTACTGTAATTGTTGTGAACACGGCTTTGCGTCATTGCTCAATTTTGATTGTTTTTTTTTTGACATTTCACTGTCTTCTTAACGCGAATAGACTACATGCCCTATAGGTAGATATGAAGACGATGAGTTTGTTTGTTTGAACACTAAATCTCAGGAGTAAAAGCACTGTGTTGGAAATATATAGTGACAGATATCCCGTTTATCTAGGAAATAAGGCTGGGACTATATGATTCGGAAATCGGAAGGCCGAGGAAAATTCAGAGCATTAAAAATAGAACTCTGTGCTAATACAATAGAGCTGAAAATCAAACACACAAGTGTCGAGTCAAATGTCAATGCCATATATATGACAGCTCGATACTCGACACTTCGATTTTCAACTCTATTGTATTAGCGCAGAGTTCTATTTTCAATGCTCTAAATTTTCTCCGGCTTACCGGATTTCGGATCATAATAATATAGTCCGAGCCTTAAAACTGATTGCATGATGGAAAGCGACTACCGTAACTCATGGATATCCGCAACTCCTGAGGAGTTACAAATGCGTTACCCTCTTTGATCCCTTTGATCGCTACTTACGCCTTACGGCTATATATTAGCGTTTATGGGACCACAAGAATCGCAACATTCATTTGTAGCAAATTGAGCTTTATCGGCTAGGCCACAATGCTCAACCAACCCAACAATCACTGTGATTGTTATTAGTTTGTACTTTGTACGTTGCGGCCTAGTCAATAAATTATTATGAATGAAAACAGGTCCTCAGCCTGCGCACGCCTCGTCTAAATAGGCCCTAATTGTTCTACGCGAACCAAGTCGCGGGCAACAGCTAGAAATTCTAAAGTTATTAATGTAATGAGCGATTTAAATATCAATTTGCATTCGATTGTTCACGTAATTTAGAATGATGCAACTTTTGTTATTGTAGTTCTATATTTAAAGTGTATTGTGATGTGATCCTGTCGACAGTTATTTAGTTTGGATATGAGCCCGTTTTGCGTTTTATATCCACATTATATAGCCGCTGAGAGCAATCCGCCAAAAGCTAGGTTCTATTTTTAGAGTTCCGTAGTAAGAAAACCTTATAGTTTCGCTCTGTTTGTCTGTCCGCCCTTATAACTTCTATAATTATGAATATAAATTAATGAAATATTGTATATTTATAGATTGCAGGTAAATTTAAATTTTAGCACCGTAAAGTAATTATATTTTAGGGGTGGCTGTCCATACATATGAAGTGGCGATTAATTTTTTTCATTCTACCCTATTTTGTGAGGTATAGTCAAATAGGTATATTTAAATGAAATTGGGGCTTCACACATTACTTTTTTATAAAGTGTACCTAACATAGGCGAGGCGTGCATACAAGCCGTCTTCCCTTATCAATACCCAAGTAGCACAAAACTGCTGAATAAGATGACACAAAGGGGAACATCAGTAGCTTTAGCGTTTTTATTAAAGAGGTACACTATAACTGCAATAGCTGAAAAATACTCTTTCGCCTGTATATTAACGCTATCACGCGTCACAGATACCACACTGCAAAGCTGCAAGCGTAGCGTAGAGCTATTAGCAATAAATTAAATAGAACTGTAAGTTGCAATAAATCATTTTCGTGGACTTTAACTCAGCTATATTCTGAATTGAAGGCCACAAGTGTACCCCCGGACCGCTTGCATGTTAAGAAAGAACATGTAAGCTACTATAATGTAACCAGTTCTCCTGTGACTTAAATCAATGCGTCTTGCTGCATAAAGTATAACTCTAGCAGTGTTATACAGCTTGTTACACGCAATCGTATAACAGCGCTTAAATAGCCCAACAGCTATAAATTAGCAATTATGTTACTCATTATTCCCATTACAGCTGAAATCATGTACTTTAAAGACTTATTTATCCAGCGCCGTGTAAGTATTAAATATCCAGTTAATTCCTCCGCCATATATTAGCATATATAGTACGGATATTGTGATATATACTTGGAATTGTATTGTCCATAATGTGGAAAGATCAAAAAACTGGCGGAACATGCCGAAATATTAATGTAGAATCCACATTAGTGCGGTTAACTGATTAGTTACAAGATTTGCGTACATGTTACCCGCTATAAACCTGTATTGAATCTGACTTGTTTTACGCAATAACTACAGGCATCAGCTCATTACTGATTAATGTACCACGAGTGGATACTTATACAGCCCATAGCGGTAATTGTGATCACATTGCTTGTCCGTCATGTTCAGGTTATAATTCTATGTAAGTATCTTATTGAATGAAAAAGTTATCTTTGTTTTTTTATCGTAAGTTTGAATTGATTTAAATAGAATATGTACTTTTATACGCAAACAACATAAGGACAAATTATAAATGCAAAATAATAAAAAACCTTTTGTTATCCATATTTTATGATCAACATATTTTACACTATAATTTTCAATTAAACAGTGATATTTTGAGAGCGCGTGATAATTTTTTTATACGAGGGCGGGTCAATAAGTCCGTGACTTTTGGAATAAAACACAGATTTTTTGATAAATAAATCATTTTATTTTTCAACGTAGTCCCCCTTGAGCTCTATACACTTTGTCCAACGCTTCTCCAATTTTTTTATCCCTTCCAAAAAATATGATTTGTCGAGGTCCTCAAAATAGGCCTTTGTTTGCGAGATGACTTCATCATTGGAGTCAAATAATAAATCAAAGGTTTGGGAACAAGAAGTAGTCACTCGGAGCCAAATCTGGAGAATAGGGTGGATGTGGGAGCAATTCATAGCCCAATTCATGGATTTTTGCCATGGCAACTGCACATGTGTGCACCCTTGCATTGTCTTGGTGAAAAATAACTTTTTTCTTGGCCAAATGAGGTCGGTTTTTTTTCAAATCCTCATTGAAGCGGTCCAATAAGTTGGCATAATATTCCCCATATATATATAGATATATATCAAGCAAACGCGGCACCCATCTTGCGGAAAGCTTTCTCATGCCCAAGTGATCATTCAAAATTGAAACCACTGAGCCATGCGAGATGCCTATGGCTTCCACAATCTCTTGCACTTTCAATCTTCGGTCGGCCAACACCATATCGTGAATTTTTTCGATTGTTTCGGGTGTAGAGACCTCAACTGGGCGTCCAGGACGTTCGGCATCTTCAGTGCTTGTACGGCCACAACGAAATTCAGTAAACCATAGTATTTATCAAGCTTAGCCTTGGTCTCGGTAATGGTTTTTTTTCGCAAAAAATAATGCTTAATAAGCACACGAAATTCACTTTTTTCCATTGTTTCCTTAAGTTACTGGATAGTCTGATAAAGATAGCTGTAAAACACAAACTAACTGACGCAGCAAGTTCAAATTTTGATAGGAGTCAACTGACATATGCCTGTTGACAGGAGTAGTGTTGCTTTTTCAGTAAGGAGGTTAGAAATTCAAAAAGTCACGGACTTATTGACCCGCCCTCGTATATTCATATAGTATTTCAAAATGCATTCTTGTTCCCATAAGAATATGCTGTAAGAGCGAGATTTTACCCGAAAAGAATATTTGCCATTTATATATTATTCACCATTACTTTACGTCATAAGTCGCACAAAATGGTGAACACAATACAACAAATCAAAATAAACTAACTAGGGGACCAAAGGTAAAAATTGTTCACAATTTTGGCACTTGTGAACATTAAGCTATTTTAAAATAACCCTAACGTGTACTTTGTGTTGTATAAAAGGTTTTCATTGTATACACATTTTCTAATAATCAGCCAATATTCAGCTCGTGGGACAACTGTTACCTTTAATATTGCTAATTAATGATGCTGATATACAGCAAATGTCACAGTTATTCAGCTAACAGCTGTTTAATTTGTGTTGGGCATCAAAGTTATATGATACAGCGCCTCTACTGCTCTTTATAAGCTAGCTAGTGGATTCCTTTGGATTCCATTGTGGACAGTAATACAGATGATACATAGCACTTTTGTGCTACTTGGGTATTACTTTAAATCTATTATTTATTATATAATATATTAATTTTTTAAATACGGAATTGGATCGTCATATAGTGTTAGCGCAATTTTTTGGGTGCATTGGGCGCAAAATATTGTTTTGGTTTAGTGCCTGCAAGTTATGTAATTTTTAAAGATTTTAAAAATTACATAACTTAAAAAAAAAAAAAATATATTTATAAAAAATAGAAAAAATAATATATTATATAATAGTGGAGCGCCTGGGGCGTTAAAAACATGAAAACCTAGGATTTCTGTTACAGTGAATGGAATTTTATAATTCAAAGTGGAATGTTTAGCTTATAATATATACAAAAAAGTTTACCTATTAAAAAATTGTGATCTCGATTAGAAAAAAAAATTATGAAATTACTATCATTTTGATAGTTTAAACGATACAATAACTTATAATATTAGGCTGTAGAACATTTTTCTACACCAAAATTAAATTAATTTATATATTCATATAGAGATATTAATTAGGAAAAAGAAATAAATGAAGGAAAATGAAAGAAAAAAAAATTATGAATAAATCATATGTTTATTTAAACAATTTACATTATTTTCTATTTTTCTTCAACTTCACTTATTTCAATGATTGGTGGAGTATTAGAACAAGTATTTTCGCTGCACTGTAGACATGCTTAAAGATTTTGGAATAGATTCATCAATATCTTCAAGCATTCTGTCACTTGGTGTATACTTTTCACTATCGTAAACTTGAGCTCTTATATCCCTCCTAATAATCTCACTAGCTGCTTTCAATATATGTAACTCCTGTTCTTCTTTACTATTATTTTGTTGATTGTACCAACTTTCTTTTAATACATTATGATTAGTTTTTTTAAAACATATAATAGTATTAGTTCCAAATTTACTTGATAAAACAATATCATCATGATAGCGGTCTATTAGTCGTTTTCTAATAGTTTTTTTCATCCGGAGTATACTGTGAGGTGATGGTATCTTTCAACTCTTGCATAGAAAATTGGCAGTCGTCATTCTCTTCTATATATTTGTATATTTGCTCCATTGCTGCATCTATCATCGAAATTCTCGAACCAACTTTCTTCTCAGCAGAGCTCAGATGAATGGAATTCTTAAGAGAATTATAACAATCAGCATGATATTTTGCTTGGACTGTTTGTAAATCTGCTATACCAGCAATTCTTTTATGAATTTCTCGACAATAATCATTCTTCTGTACAGCTATAAAGTTTACAATGGAGTCACTTAAAGTTGTAGTATTAATATATGAGATTTGTCTTCGTCGTTTTTTATTTAATTTTGCTTCTTTTTCTTTATTAGCTTCTTGGCCACAGATGAAACAGTTTTTTTCCCACTCAAAGCTCGATAAATCAGTGCTACTTCGGAGTTTCTTTTTCGGAGGCGAAAATGGAGTTTCATTAGACCTCTTCTTATATATTTCAATATATTTTTTATGGATATATTTTTGGCGACAACCTGTATGAGCGTAAATGAATTCAGTTTCAAGATAAGGTAACAAGCCATCCTTTCGTTCGCTTGAAGCAGCTCGTAGCGTTGTCATTCCTTTATTTATTTTTTTAATAACACCTAAATCTGAATTGGTTTCGGAAGATGAACCCAATTTTTCACAGATAAGGCAGCTGTGCTCATTACTTGTACTACTGGTCCTTGATTCATCCATTGTTAGAAAACTGTGATAGAAAACAATATGATTAATTTATTACATTTTTTTTTCTTTTACTTAAATTAATCTTTAATTATCTATGTACCTATTATTTAATTTATTATTTAATAATCATTATGGTCATATTATAACCATCATGATCATATAATAAACTGCAGATTTTTAATGAGATTACTTACCAAATGAACAAATAAAAAATCTAACATAGAAATTCGATAGAAAAAAAACGTCTTCAATAAAACTTTTATCAGAAATAAACAACAAAATACACAACTTTTACTCTCAAATATATACAACATGCGCAGAACACGTGTCATTTATAATTAAAAAGTAGCTAGAAAAATGTCGTTTAGTTTTGGAGCAGCTGGCGTTGCCGTTCTCCCCTCTCCACGTTCTACTACCTGTCCAAGGTCGTTATGACCCTTCATACGCTCCAACATTTTAAAAAAATATTCATTTATGTCTATTTAGGTATTATTCAACGTATAGATACGAAAAAAAATTTACTTCAAATAAAATTACATGCTCAAGTATTAATTTTTTATAGTTTTTGTTTAAATAATAAAAAAATCAAAAGCACAAAAAAATTTTGGGTAAACTTTACACTTCATAGTATAAAAAAGAAAACCCCCCCTCGACCATTTAAATTCATTCACTGTAACAAAAGTCTGAGGTCAAAACCCCCAGACACTCCACTATAATATATATAAGGGAAGCCGGCTTGTATGCACGCCTCGCCTGTGGTACCTGATATTTTTGATCGCCAATCTGTCTCCAAAGTGGTTTAAAAGTTTGTAAACTGAAATTTGTAAACTATAAGAGGTAGAAACTTGTAATATTTCCATGTTTATAGGTCATACTAAGTTGGTACTTTTTAGGAAAATTATTTTGAACGAAATCGAACAATAACTTTTGAAGTAATTTGAAAAATCTATAGCGCGTTGACAATTACATAACTTGCAGACCCTCCTTAGACATGTCCTGACATGCTCTTGGTTAGGTTATATAAGGTTATTTAAGGTTAGGTAATATAAGCATTAGTTAAGTTAGTAGGTGTATTTGGGTTGATATACACATCTGTAATAATGTAGCGAGTAAAGACTGTAGAGGCCTGATCCGTAATAGTAAATCTAATAGTAATAATCGAAACTTTTTCATAACTTTTATTTCCAGTGCTACTTTACCTGATAGAGCATTTCTTGATAGTATGACTATTTAAATGATAATATCTTATACTAAATAATTAGAGTCACGTTAAACAATTAGTGCCGTATAGTGTTGCCAGGTGCAAATTGAGTTAAATCGGGGCAGGAGGCAAAAAAAATCGGGACTCGGATCTTTAAATCGGGACTGGCAAAAAATTTTTATCTCAAAACCGAACGAATATGTTTTTTTTGTTTGCTAGTTATCTTTTTACATGAAGAATAATTTATTAATTTAGTTAAAATTAGTTTTTTTTATACATTTAGCGTCCCGATCAGGTGCAAATCGCGAAAATCGGGTCCATCCAGTAGCGAGGCGTGTATACAACTCTATCGGCTTCCCTTATGAATATCCTACTAATATTATAAATGTGAAAGTTTTTGAGGATGGATGGATGGATTGATGAATGGATGGATGGATGTTTGTTACTCTTTCACGCAAAAACTGAACGTATTTTGATGAAATTTGGTTGGTAGTAGTTTAAGCTCTGGATTAAAACAGGATACTTTTTATCCCGAAAAAGTACAGTGTTCCCGTGGGATACTTTATTTACGAGGGTGAAGCCATAGGCAGCAGCTAGTTACTTAATAGATGGCGCTAAGTGCAATAGAAATAAAATATCGTTGTTCTGTATTACAATAGATATTAGCTTACGCGGCTTATCATTCCGCAGATGTCACGATTCGCCACTGCCATCCACATAGTGTCACAGCGCCAGGGGGAGGAGGGGTCATACTAGGTCATACGTGACAGTACATGTTAAGTACAAATACAGTGATACTAAAAATTGTTACATAGGGGGGAGGGGCTCAAAAACGTCGAAATTTTGTGTGATGTAATATGTGGGCAGCCCGGCACTACTACGTTTATTGAGCCTTCTTAAATACATCCACATTTATTCTAGAACAATTTCCACTCGTTCTAGGTGCCGGTGAGCCGTGCTCGCAGTTCGACGCTCACTACACAAGGAGATCTGCTTCGGCCTAAAGACCGGACTCTGAACCTCCCGCTACCAAACGTACAAGTTGCGAGACAGTTTGATGACTCCGTCAGTCTGTGCCCATCGGTCAACAGCAGAAAAGACTCCGGTATACGCAGCACGAGCCGCCGGTCTAGCATACAACACCAGGTAATACCATGGCCTTATAAAAACTCATTCTTAGAGCTAAATTAAAGAAACAACTGGTATATTGATCAGGTCAGGCAGACCACCACTAACCTTCATTTTTTATTGTTGCTAAAAAGTTGCTAAAAATTTATTTCCGTGGATTCCCGCAATATGGCGAGGCATTCCCTGGTCATTCTATTAAAAAAAAAACATCAATGCTTTGATATCCTACTACTATTATAAATGTGAAAGTTTGTGAGGATAGATGGATGGATGGATGTATCAGTGGCGAAGGCTGGTTCTACTTGATAGGGAAGCCCTAGCCCTAGCCTGCATGATAGGAATTTGGATGAGGGTCTTCAAAAGGTAAGGGGTAAGTGAAGCCGATAGGAATCGAGTTGTAGGAACCTCACGCCACTGGGATGTATGGATGTTACTCTTTCATGTAAAAACTATTAAACGGATTTTTATGAAATTTGACATGGTAGTAGTTTAGGCTCTGGATTAAAACATAGGCTACATTTTATCCCGAAAAAGTACAGTATTCCCGTGAGATACAGTATTTACGCGGGCGGAGTCGCGGGCAAAAGCTAGTCATCAAAACATAACCAGTGAGGAGTCCCATTTCAAGAAGCTGAAACGCTATGAATAGATTTCATAAACATAATGATCTGTCATCAATATTTTCCACACGTTATCTTAACAAACAAATTGATAAACGTTGTTATGAAAATATATAACTGATACATTTTTAATTCGTCTGCTCTTTATTTATAAAAACATCCGTTAATTAAAAAACGATTAAAATTAATAGGATTTTATTTAAAATAGATAGACGAAAATTGAGATGAGACTTAATTAGAATTTCGATAAAATATTTGTGTTCTAGGTCATCTTTAAAGATTGTAAAATGTAAAACATTTTGCACCCTGACTAACAGAAACCAAGCATTATTTGATACTAGCTGTTTCCCGCGGCACCGTTCGCGTAAATATCCTATCGAGTATCCCGCGGGAATACTGTACTTTTCCGTGATAAAAAGTAGCCTATGTTTTAATCCAGAGCCTAAACTACTACCATACTAAATTTCATAAAAATCCGTTTAACAGTTTTTGCGTAAAAGAGTAACAATCATCCATCCATCCACACAAACTTTCACATTTATAATGTTAGTAGGATGGCATTTTTGCGTATGATTAAGCTTGCCTTATTTAATTTATATGACCACTTTTCATATCGATTCTAGAGTTTCCTGCATTTGGACCTAACTGTTAAAAAATATAATTGACTGTATTTTGAGAATCTCCAGTTCTCATCAGTAGTCATATTTTGACATTTTATCTGCTGTTTACAGTTGTACGCGTTAAATCATGCGGCGATGGCCACCTCTCAAGCTGACATGATGCAACATCGTGTATCTGGGTACTACACTTCAAGCCAATCCTCCCTCAACGATCCCACATCGAAAGCCAGACTACCTCCACCCCTCAACGATGAACAGATACAATCTCTACAGAAACTACGAAAACAATCGGATTTACAGTTGATACGGTGCGTGCAGGACAACGCCAGATCAGGTATCAACTATTTTGTCCAGCCGCCTCTCAATAGGTTCACTTTGTTCTTCAAACCGCCAGAAATCGAAAGGCATTATCGCGACAAGGCCCACCGTAGCGATGATTGCGAAGATTTCCCACCCACCCTCACAACCTCGAGGTATAATACGGCCCTAGATATTATAGTTTCTGCTATCATGCTCCTATCGGTAACCGTCTCGATACTTGTACTATATGACGAATGGCGCTACTCCATCGGATGGATCGTATTTTTTATCATGATAGAGTTCTTAGCCATGTCACTGTGTATTTATAGGCATTTCCTAAAATGGAAGACGAAAAATCTTCCTCACGAAGTTACCAATACTATGCGCAAATCTGTAAAGATATTTAGGAAGCTATCCGACTGGTTTCCCTGGCATCTGTCGGGTAGTCTGCTTATAAGCTTACCTATATTAGTGATACTGATGAACTTCTCGTGTATAAATACGACTATGACTATATTGAAGGGCGAACAGTCTTTCTACGTATACCTTTTGTATTTGAGCATCGTACACTTTTGTAATTTCACTCAAATGAACTGGCTAGTTAAGAACACTCTAGTGACTCTGTACGCCGGTTTGTTCCTATTTTTTGCTGTCCTCGGATGCCACGAAGCGAATACTCAACTAATTATTACTGATATTAAATTCAATCCTAAAATTGTTGCTCAAAATATGTCTTTTATGGTAAACGGTTCCTACGCGGACTTTCATAACAACGGTACTATTTTACTTGAGGACGTAACACACAATATGCATTTGACTGAGTTATACCTAGATGTCGCACTACTGCTGATTCTAGTTTGGTTCTTGAATAGAGAGTTCGAAATCAGTTACCGGCTTAGTTTCTACAGTAACGTCGTGGCTAATCGCGACAAGCAAAGGGTACAGAATATGCGAAACCAGGCGGATTGGTTGCTGCATAATATCATTCCACGACATGTGGCCGAACAACTCAAAAATACCGCAAAATACTCCGAGAATCATAAAGATGTGGGTATAATATTCGCGAGTATAGTCAACTTTAACGAAATGTATGACGAGTCATATCTAAAAGGGAAGGAGTATTTGCGGGTACTCAACGAACTGATAGCGGATTTCGACGAACTTCTAGAAAGGCCGCAGTTTCAACATGTCGAGAAAATAAAAACTATCGGCAGCACGTTTATGGCAGCTAGCGGTCTCAATCCGGATCTGAGGCAGGCAACTAAAGGCACCCACGATCATTTGTACCAGCTTATGGATTTCGCGTTAGAAATGCAGAAGGTGGTCGATAATTTCAACCAAGATTTGCTCGAGTTTGATTTCATATTGCGTATCGGTTATAATTTTGGCGACGTTACCGCCGGCGTTATCGGTACGACGAAGCTTTACTATGATATTTGGGGGGACGCGGTTAATATTGCTTCTAGAATGGACTCCACTGGCGTAGCTCAGAGGATACAGGTAGGGGAGGCTTGTATACCCCTCCTATCCTCCCGGTACGATTTTGAACCGCGTGGAAACGTTTACGTTAAGGGTAAAGACGACATGAACGTATATTTAGTAGTCGGAAAGAAAAGCACGTAAGTGCATACGTATATTCATTGAAAAAAACGTAGAAACTGTGATTTAACTATTTATACTTAATTCTATTAAATTGGTAATGACTTTAGGCAGTTCAGCGTCCCAATTATTGTATGCTAATAGACTGTGGTACTTTTGTATATTGTAGATTAAGAGCGAGCGCTGAAATGAGACACGACAGTCTTAAGACAAATTGCATTACAAAATATATGATATATTGTAATCTTCATAATATTATTAAGATGCGCACAATTGAAACAAAACGTCTTTTTGTGTGGTGTTATAGTCGTAACACAGACAAAACTGTCTTACATCTTTTGTGTCCCAAGTGTACGCTCGCCCTAAGTGATTACTAATTTATTCTTGAGATTAGGGCAGCTTAAGGCATATGACCATGATGTAGAGTAATGAATTTGCGCCTAAAACTCCTTGCCTATATTTTTATAGCTGATCAGATTTCTAGTCTTAAAGAAGTAAGGATTGTTCAGTGTCAATCGTTTATTCCAATGAGTTTTATATATTAAAATGAAAACGTTTAATTAATATTAATACAACGAAATGCTCTTATTCTTGTAATTTTAATGCAAATGTGATGCAAATTTAATGGATATGTTAAATGTGTATGTGCTATTAACTTGTGCATATTTAAAGATGAATAATGAATATATTGGACAGTCCTTACTTAAAGAAATGTTTGTACATTTCTTTGTAATTAGTGTAAAAATACTTTAAATTATATATAAAATACCATGTACTAAATTATATTATTGGAAGTGTATATAATAAGTGGTACTAAATATAGTAGCAATATTATGGAAAGTAAATAGAGATTATACTCTGTATATATCCGTAAGTTTATTGACTTACCTCGTTTTTGTGTTTTGTAGCGTTAATTCGCACGTTCTCCTACTTCTCTTACAAAACTGAGGATAAAGTTTTAATAGAGTTTTATTCGATATGGTTTACAAGTATTGCAAGTGAAATGTGATTTACTTGGACGTGGACTTTCTCAGGTGTATCTTTGACCCAACTTTAATGTTAAGTAAAAAAAAATAGACCGCTTATTAGTCTGAGGAATTATCTAGGTAGATAAAAGAGCCTATGCTTTGAAATTAGAAAATAAGAATTATATGCTCAGATTCTTCTAAATCTTAATCTCAGATTCGACATTCTCAAACATTGACGTTAACTTTTGTTAACAACCCAATGTTGGAACATAACATTTAAAAGTGACCTATGATGTAACTGAAAAAAAAATGATTGACTTGTAACAGTTGTGTAAAATTTAAATGTAGAAGACGAAGATCTATTGTATATATGAAGTACGTATATGAACAAAGAATTTACACATTGAACAAATATAAAATAAACTTTGAACAAATATTATATAATACTTTGAACTGTTACCATAGGATTAAATGCTTATTTCACAAATTAATGTGTTCTGTAGGGTAGTTCTAGATTAGAACTCTATCATTTTATAGTTTCCTTTCTCAATTATAAAATGAAATTTATATATATATATATATATATATATATATATATATATATATATATATATATATATATATATATATATATATATATATATATATATATATATATATATATATATATATATATCTCTTAATGTGTTAATGTCTTAATGTGCTACGGAAATATCAAATTTTAATCATATAAAGTCTGACCAGTAACCTGCACTGAGGGTGCTTAATTTTTTTATGCAGCAACACTAAGAAAAGTTGGGATGTGATTCGCTATATTCGACATATTTGACATTAATTTAGTTTCTTTCGATTTTTCGCAATATGGCGTATTTTCCTATATTTCGGGTCAGGCTATACATATCTATAGCCTATTCATCATACTGACGGAAAAAGCTACAGTTTACTAGTTATTTTTAATTTATTCAATAATATTTTCACTTTACATTTACCACTTATTGTTCTACAATTTAAAACATTTAAATTGTAGAACAATATAACTTAACAATATAAATAGCTTTAAAATCGGCCATAAATAAAATTTACAATATAAGACTTATCTATTTTTTCTTTTACAAAACTAAATTCAATTTGTAAAGTAGTAAATGCCTACAAATACAATTACGGATACTCTATAGACTTACCCCCTTACTAATAAAAATATTTTCACAACGGATAACTTAAACAACGTTGCTATCTTTTTCTATCATGTGACATTTCCAACGTATCAGACAAAGACAGAAACGTTGTTTAAGTTATCCGTTGTGTAAATAGTTTTATTAGTAAGGGGGCTTATCTATACAATATACAATACCAATAATACTTACTACAAATAAATAAAATTGATGCGTCTGTTTGTAATTTCAAGCTAACAAGATTTTCTCTAAATGCATAGGTATGATAGTATATACGATAAGTACCTACCAAAACTTAAATTTTTAAAACTTTTGTCTGTCTGGCTGTTCGTCAGTAGTCTTGTCTATTTGTTCCGGCTAGTCTCTGAAACGGCCGCACCAATTTTAACCGGACTTTCACCGGCAGATAGCTGATGTTATAAGAAATAACTTAGGCTACTTATATCTTAGGGTTCCATTAAAAAATTAGGGTTCCGTTTCCATCAATAGTTCCACATAAACGAAGTGACTGCACTAGCTAGTCTTATGTAGGGAGAATTTTTTAAGTGGGCATGCCGTTTTGATTTCTGGCTAGGGAAATTGATTTATCAAAGATCTAATGATGCAGTTTTAGCTTTTATCAAAATTGGGCTCGCAACTCCTTGCAGCATTGTTCGCTATTCCTCATAGTTTCGGGTTTCGCCTACCATGCCCACTTGAAAAGTTCACTCTCTATATAAAATTTTCGTGTCACAGGGTTTGTTACAGAACTCCTCCGAAACGGCTTGACCGATTATTATGAAATTTTGTGGGTGTATTCGGTAGGTATGACAGGTTAATAATTGTGGCCCACCCCAAACTTTGTTTTATTATTTGACACTTTATTTTTATTAACTTATAGCAATTAATTTTCACCCTTCTATCACCAACCCCCATCTTCAACCCTCAAAGGTCGATAACTCTTTTGCACATCGCCTGAAGGTAGGAGGTGTAGGTTGGAGGTGTAGTTGGTGGTGTAGAAACTAGGTGTATGGGGGTAGTATTTATTCCAGTTTATAGAATAACGTCTGTTGGAAAATGGGAACAGCTAGTGTTCTTACATAATCTGAATCGGTCCTTACTAGTACATCTGAATGCAATAAAACTTCAAATTATTGCTTATATTATTAAAAACTGTGGGCAACGCACGCTACGAGAGGTCGCTACTAAAACATCTAACGATGTAAATACACATAAATTACATTTTGTTTCTGCCATTAGCCATTTGGCAGAAATGGTTTTATATGGCACGAATATAATATTATACTAAGATTAGTAGGTGCTCTTGCTTAAAATAATATTTTTAATATGTCTAATGAGATGAATATGACGAAAACACACCTCCATTTAGTAAAAAATTATAGACACTTTTGGGATTTGAAAATTGGATGGAGTTGAAATGAGAAAGACAAAACTATTTGAATAAGAAATTATTAAACTAAGTGTTATTTTAAAACGCAAAAAATTGGTACAGTATAATTACATTATTTCATTATGGCAATCTCTAAATAAACATGGCTGCTCTTATTATAGTCGGATTGCAGTATGTAGCTATGCTTGATAGTGACCTCATCCAGATGCATAATAAAATAAGAAAATGTAGTTAATATTGTCAAAAATTAGTAGCTTATAAATTATAGCAATTTTTAAGACTCTATTTTATGAACGAAAATCAGGAACAGATGTGTGAACAGGAACACTCACATTCTGCAGTAACATGCATAAAACAGTAATTGTCACTAGCGTGAGAGTGACTTGGTATTATTCTATGAAAATTAAAAAAAAAAATTAACTTGAAATATATTTACATATGTAATCGGCATTAAATAATAAACTATTATATGATTACATAATGATAATTGTAAACGTTTGTAACTATAATAAAAGGAAACGAATTCATAATATAAAACTTATGAGGAGAGCCTTACTATACATTCCAATTGTATTTATATATTGCCTATGAAAACGTCTATTTTTATGGAAATACAAATGTATTAGTCGAAATTTCTTGTGTCCGTAGTGTACAGAATATTGGACCAATTCTGAATAATTTATCCTAACTATTTACATCTATTTATATATTGTTCAAAATACAATGAAATATTGTAAATCGTGGTTATTTATTATTTATACTAGCTCCTTGAGACTTGATATAAATATTATTTCTAATTATACCTACTTTATATTTTTTCAAACATTAAAATATATCTAACATGTGTGGATTGTTATTATATTTATTTGAATCTCCTCCTCCTCCTTCATTGTATTTTCTACATTTTATGGTAGAGTTAAATATTACTTATATGAGTAAGATATTGATTGTTAGTGATTGTTTCTGCAAACACTGATGCATCACGGACAAAGTCTGAAGTCTGAACTCACCCAACCAGCATAAGCCCTAGCATTTTGTAGTTTTTCAATGGGATATGATTAATAGATAATAACATGATTATGATGTTCTCAGTTAGCCATTGCAGTTATTTCGTTAACTTGTCGTGAAAATTTGTGCTTTGACACGCTACTTGTATAGCGCGCGCTTATATTGCACGCGCTTATATTGCTGTCTTTTTTGCACAGTGGCACTGATCGTCAGCATAATATTCGTAACGATAAAGTCATTGTAAAACGGCGTATCTTAGTCCTAAAGGTACCAATTTATAGTCTTACATTCCAGGGCTTCTTGTAGTTTAAAGAACACCAAACAAATATATTTTATATTATGGTACCTCATATCAAATGATTACAAATCAACACTGAAAATATACAAACAATTTTACATTCATAAAAGTAATGATGTTGCAGTAGTTCGTCTCATCACATAATATTTTGTGCTATTTCGAAATAATATTCGTAATCGTGGTATTTTATTTTAACAGCTTATCTACACTAATATAATGAAGAGGAAAGATTTGTTTATTTGTTTGCATTGAATAGGTAACGAAACTACTGGACCTATTTTGATGAAATTTGGCATATGCATAGAGTAGATCACGTTGAAGGAGATTGATAGGATCACTTTTTATCGCGGTAAAATGTACGGTTCCAACGAGAATCTAGTTATGAATATTTTGTGGAATCCTGATGACTATTCTACGGAACTCCTGGGGTCCGTGGAATCAACTATGGGAATCTCTGTAATATAATCTAGTGTTTGTGCATAATGTGTAGGGTTGTTGCTCCAAAACTTAAACTAAGTTTAGCTAGAATTGTACTTAGTTTATGTATGTGTCATGCAATTTGGATTTTTGAAATCGTTTAAACGCCTAAAATGAGTTTTGCGTATACTGATCGCGTTCAATTTTATTGATGAAATCAGCCCTTAAACAGGTTGAGGATCGCAAGACGCCGGAAACAAAAGCCGCGCCGCGCTGTAGCAATGGTCGTCAGCTCATTATGTTATTTTGAACCTTATCTTAATTGTAATACGACGTGTACCGCGGGCCTAAAGGTGTGTTTATCTCTAGCGTTAATGTGATAGCGTGTTGATAGGGTTGTTACTCCAGTCGAAGTCGTCATTCGCAAAGGCATACACCAGCCAATAGAAGAGGTTGAGGAGAGCGAACGACGCCGGGAACAGAACCCTCGCCGCGCGGTCGATGAGCGACACGCTGTTTATGTGTCCGCGGTTACCTGCAATGACACAATCCGTAAGTGTTTAAAACAATGCAATGAAAAGGTTAACTAATGTTATTTTAGGATTATAAGGTATGTCTACTTTGTTCATTTAGGCTTTAAGGTTTAAGCGAGTAATATTGTCCTGCAGACCTTATTTTTGGACTTTAGGATTAGGTTTTTTTTTTATTTGTTCTGAATACGAACTGTTTTGCCGCAATTAAGCCGGACTCACTGAGTCTCACTCAGCTCTTACCATCAGGCGATCTCTGCTCGCTTATATTTACTGGCCTCTCTCTGCCGTTATCTACGGTATGTTCGTCACTGGCCAGGCAGTACCAGACCTGCCTCCACCGTGGTAGTCTAGTACTCTAATCGTTTTGTCTAACTATCAGATCCGCTCCGTCCGCTCGTTAGTACCTACCAGCCTCTCTCTGCCGCTGTCGTCGGTACTGCTCGTCACCAGCTAGGCAGTACATGACCTGCCTCCACCGTGGCACTCGCGTATCAGTCTGTGTAGTCCGTTCTACGGTGAGTCGCACTGTGTTCTCGTCGGTTTGGTTGGAGCTGTCGCCGTCCTTGCTCGTTGGGATGTTCTAAAAAGAAAAGATATAAATGAAACAGTACGCGCACTGGCAACAAAATTGTCTCCATGGTGGAGCCATTTGCATTCCGATTATCGACTTTAGCGCACGCGAAATAGAGTCAACTTCTCCGCAAAATATGACCGTATAGGAAAACAATCATGTTTTGCGAAAATGGTAACTCTAGTTTGCATGCCCTAAAGTTCACAATCGGAATGCAAATGGTGGACGACAGAAATAATGGAATTGCCAGTCCGCGTATGCACTAACTAGCCGTGTTCGTCGGCGTATTTTTTTGGCGCATGCGCTGTGGCACCAGTGAAATTTGGTACTAATTAACTAATATTACCAGGCAAGTTGTAAACAAATTTGTATTTAAATTGATAAGTAAACAAACATTTTTCCGAACGTCAGAGATAAGGACGTACGAGAAAAACTAATTTTATTAATTGCGCATGCACAAAACAAGCAAACGAACAAGTCTTGAACATTTAAGTTTTAATATGTCCCCCGCTTATGAGACACTGTAAATGGGAGTGAATTGGGCACATTTGTAACATCACATGACACAAAAAAACATCGCACGCGTTGCAATTTGCACCTCCTGTCTTTTTTGAACGCATGACATTTCCTGTGTTAGAATCTTATAGTGACGTAGAAAAGCTTTTTACTTTACTAAATACCTAATCACGTATGTTGATTAAACAAAAAGTAACGGTGACGACACACAAATTAAAGTCTTAAGTACTTAAATAATCACCACATTAGTATGATATCATCGTATTGGAATATAAGAAGCCCAAATTTTGCGTAATATTCACCTTATAAATAATTTCACATAGAGGTCACAGATGTTTCGATATACTATAGTCAATTTGCGTGGCTGCCTTGATTGAAAATATTTACATAAATTGTTCCTTCCATCTTTTTTATTCAAATTGCACGATTTCATGTAAATAGCTTAGAATTGAAAGGAGTGTGACATCATTTGATTTATGAATTCGGTACATATTTAAATAATCCTGTAGCTAAAATGTGGCCTTTGAAGAGGGTACTTGATTGACAAATCAACATGGAAATTTGGCAAGTGGCTTCAGATTTGTTTAAGTTTGAAGAGGGTGTGTTATAGCTGAAATATAGGTAGGCAGATCCGGTGTACCACTTTTGGACCTTATTACTTAGCAATAATGTTCAAAAAGGTTAAAAAAAGGTATATCGGATTGGTCAGCAACTGCACATAATATGAGTGTTTAGTGATATATAAGCTAATAAGAACTATGTAACCCAGAAATAACATTCCAAATCAATCCAACATAAAAGACTGGAAAAAGGATTTTTCATATGAGTTGATATGGCTTAAAGAGTCGACCACACACGTTCAACTGCTTTGTACCAACGTCCAGTATAAGGCTGTCCTATCGAGCACATATCCGAAAAATCCGAAACACATTTGGGGTTTTGTTTAATTAGTCTTGTGCGTTCAATCGGTCCGAAATAATACGTCACCAAACATAAATCTCAAGAAGTTAACTGTTAAACTTTTAATAATATGGTATTTTTCGGCCACAGGCTATACTAACACTGCAGTTGTCCGTGGAGCGCGTGGAGCTGCGCCGGCGCACGGCCAGCTGGCGTGCCGCGAACGCGTCGCCCCCAACCTCCTCTATCAGCTCCTCCCACTCCGAGTCGTCTATCACGATCTCTCCGGAACCGACCTGAAATAGTATTGTTTATAGATGTAATTTTACGTAAGAAGCATACCTAATTCGGAGCATTAGAGGTGTTTCATAAATCGGCAACCTGCGCTTTTAACTCCTCTGGTTTTGCGAGCGGGCGTAATAGTTTCCCATCAGGCGATCCGTCTTTTCGTTTTATAACAAAAAAAAAATAAGTTAAAAGTTAAATAACAATTATGGTGACAATACCTATATTAAGCACGGAAAAAGAAAGCGTGCATATGATTTCTTTGGGGTCACGTTTTAACATGAGGGTGTATCGTTTGTTTCTTTAATCGCTTTGCTATAAAAGAATATTTGCTATAGCAAGATATTACCTTGGTAAAATAATGCACTCCCGCAAATTCCAGTAGCGTCGCAATGCAGTAGAAGAAACTCATCAGAAGAAACCAGTCCAGGGCCGTGGCGTAGCGGACTTTGGGCAGATCTGTGCGAGAGTCCAGACTTATAGTGGACAGGGTCAACACTGTTGTTATACCGAGTCCCACACGATCTGATGTAGCCTGAAAGAAAATATATCATAGGGTACTTACTATAGGTACTTTTTTACCAAAATTAGCCAAATCGATCCAGCCGTTCTCGAGTTTTAGCGAGACATAGGAACTGCAATTCATTTTTATATATTACAAATTAGCTTTTGAAGTACCTCTCGATGTATCCAGAAGGAGACCCAGGACAGCACTACGATCAGGATGCAGGGCACGTACACCTGTATGAGAAAGTAGCCCGTGTGCCGCTGCAGGTTGAATGACACTTGTAGCACCGAGAAGTCTCCTGAAAAGACATTGGGAGTTTCTTTACCCGCATTTTAAAAAGATCGCGACCACAAATATAACAAGGTAACTTAAAAGGCTCTACCTAGTTATCTAATAGAGTGAATATATAAAACAGACAAAGTAATATAATTTACGTCTACGTACCTGTTTACTTACCTTAAGAAATTTTATTCTCGTTGTTTGCTGACGATATGAAAATATCTTTACAGATAAATAGTGCTTCCGATTCTCGATTATTGCAGACTGATCTAGACCGCATCTACCTATGGTGCCGCAATAATCGTATGAAATTTAATGCCTCTAAATGCCAGCACATCGTGTTTAGTAAAAAAAGAAAGGTTGTTCCTACACGCTACAACATAAATGGGATTGATATCGCTTTTTCTCCAACTGTAAGGGACTTGGGCATATTACTTGACACCAAACTGTGTTTTATTCCTCATTTTGACTACATTATTAACAAAGCTGCTAAAACTCTGGGATTTGTTAAGCGCAGTTCAAAAGAATTTAAAAGCCCTCAGACTATAATTGTGTTATTTAAAAATTTTGTTCGTAGTATCCTTGAATTCGGAAGCATAATATGGAACCCCTTTTACAATGTTCATTCGCAACGCATTGAGTCCCTTCAACGCTCGTTCACCAGACACCTGGCATATGTGACTCCGAACTTTAACAAAAGATACTCATATGTTGACAGGCTGACTGCATTCAATATGAATACTCTCGCACAACGCCGACGTATGATGGATTTAGTTTTTCTTCAAGAAGTAATTAAAGGCCAAATGCCATGCCAAGAATTTCTCGAAAGAATTACTTTCACAGTCCCTAAACTATCATCCCGTCGTAATCCTACTGGTGCGTTCCATATACCAAGATATAAAACTAACCTAGGCAAAAACAGCCCATTAGTATGACTGCCTCAAACTTACAATGATTGGCATAAGCTTTAAGACTTAGATATTTTTTATGACCAACGCACGTCGTTAAAGAAAAAATTATTGACAAGAAATGTAAACAAAGATAATAAGCTTTAATCAATGCAATTCGTTTTATGATAAATTTGACATTAATTTCAATTTTAATTTCAATTTATTTTACAATTTTAATAAATATTTTTGCTATTATTTAATTTTTGGAATGATTTTTATTTTATTATTGTTATTGGTAATTTATTCAATATTATTACATCAATTTTACTGTTTTACAATTATATTTTATTAAAATTTGTAATCATTTTTACATTTTCCTAATGAAATTATTATAATTAGATTACTTTTAAAATAATTGCATGTCCTTTTTTAAATTTTAAATTTTATGTACCAAAATTATTTGTTATTAACTTAATTTTGATTGTTTAATTGAATTTATCTAAAATGTTGTGCATATCTATAAGTGATGTAAACACTAGCTCTTATTTATTTAATGTTGATTAAAATGTATGTGTTTATATTGTTGATGTGCCTAAATAAATAAATAAATAAATAAATAAACCCTATCACAATTGCCGTAGACGCGACGCGAGATATATGTCTACACCGCCCGCCGTCGACAAAGTTTTTCACGCGCTGATAGATTTATTTCACGTTTCGTGGCAGGCGATACGTCTGTTCGTTTGCCGATTTTATTCAATAAAAATAAAATTGAATTTTGTGTTCAAGCATGTACTAATCTCGAGAAAAAGCCGGCATACATCATTGACGCCTGCGGCTTGGAACTCGCGGTATTTGTCTCGGAATATGAAAGAAAAACTAAATCATATTTACAACTCCGAACTCTGAAAGGTTGCTAATGCGGTTTGTAACGCGGAAAAGCTATTTCCATCGTTTAAATATAAGAAAATGACTGACATTTTACTGGGTCGGGACATAATTTCATATTGCCGTTGCCAGCTCGTTTCAGTGTTATGGAATTACAGAATGGAGAATATTTAATAGATATGAATTCCGCTTGCGGATAATATACATAATTCTAACGTAACGATATTTCGATGTTATGTGCTTAGTATCCGTTTATTAGTTTTCCTGATACTAAGTATAAAAATATTTAAAGTATAAAATTACTTCGCCATTCAATTCTCAATTCGCTGAAGTTAAAGGTAGGTAGCTACTACCTTAGCTTTCTACACATCTACCTATATCTCCATAAGCCGTTTAGGGATTTATTTTCCGTGAGTTTTGCATATCTAGCCGAGTGTATGGAATCGTGTTAATAAGTGTTAATAAGCGACCGCCGTGATTAGTGGGGGTAAGATTTATATCGTACCTTACTTAGCGTATTAATGTACCTACGAGTATTTGTGCGTTTTCTTTCTTTTACCTTTTTAAATTAGAAATGTAGGACGTTCTTACAACGACCTCTTGTGTTACATTAACCAAACGGTAATTTAAAGTTTACAATGTGCAAGGAGTCGCAAACTTATTTAAACTAAATACATAAGTATTTTTATTTACTTTCATACCTTAAACATACTAAATTGATAAGAATAGTACTAAAATAGTACTTAGTAAATAGCCGGGCCTTGGATAAGGTACACGAGTCTATTTTTAGCATTTTGCATTAAAGTTTCATACTTAAGTAGTGTATTTTAAAAATCCGTAGATGTACCTAAACTATAGAGTTAAAAATGGCAAAACAGACCCGGCCTAACAATACAGCACTTCACGTCCATTGTTCTAACACTATAGTTCTAGTTAGGCTTTCAAGCCGATCTGAGGCTTAGGAGTGGATGAAAATTTAATTGCAAGATTTGAAACAACAATACAACAAAAGGGAGGTGTTTGTTGTAAATACTCGAGAGTAGTCGCGGCTACTAGGGTAAAAGATTCGCTAAATAGAAATTAGTTTTATTTTTTCACAATTCCATAAAAATATTAGAAAGATTTACGTTGCTGTTGATAAACTTCGCACTCTCGTTTCATTCCTTAGGGCGCTGGATTTTGTAAAAAAAATTTCACCGGATGCTTACGTCATAGTGCCTTCACGCTAATTTGCAGCGCACTTCGTTTGGTGGTATGGGATCTGTTACGTCTACTAACGTCACGTTTTTCGAGTTCTGCCACTAACACACGTCTACATATACTACATGCGATATGTTCAGCTCGTCTACATAATATGAACTGACCCTCTCGCCTGGTGAAGGTGAAGTTCCTGTAGGGGAAGCTGATGAGGTCGAACTGCGACAGCGTCATGCCCGGCACGAACGTCACGCTCTCCGAGTTCTGCCACTAACACACGTCTACATATACTATATGCGATATGTTCAGCTCGTCTACATAATATGAACTGACCCTCTCGCGTGGTGAAGGTGAAGTTCCTGTAGGGGAAGCTGATGAGATCGAACTGCGTCAGCGTCATGCCCGGCACGAACGTCACGCTCTCCGAGTTCTGCCACTAACACACGTCTACATGTACTACATGCGATATGTTCCGCTCGTCTACATAATATGAACTGACCCTCTCGCCTGGTGAAGGTGAAGTTCCTGTAGGGGAAGCTGATGAGGTCGAACTGCGACAGCGTCATGCCCGGCACGAACGTCACGCTCTCCGAGTTCTGCCACTGATACACCAGTTGTTGATTCGAGTAGGCATCTGAAATAACGTTAAAACAATTAGTATTGATTTCAGAAAATAGGATGTAATTTTAAGTGAAACCCCCTTCAGGCACGTTGAGAGTAATGTAGGATTTTAAATTATGAATTATGTAATAAATATTATAAAATATGAATTTCAATTAAGAATAGTAGAGAATTTGATGCATATTCATTATTCGTTTTTTAATAGTTTATTATACTAAGGGTCAGTTCACACCGCGACGAGACGCAACTCTATGCCGTGTTGCATTTTTAAGATAGCTTTTCAAAATTGAACTTTATTCACTACACAAGAAAATACACGTTTCATTTGCAATGAATGTCATGTCAATAAAAGTCAGTGTCGAAGGCGCCGCTCTTGCATTGAAACGTGTATCTTTTTGTATAGTGAATAAAGTTCAATTTTGAATAGCTATCTTAAAAATGCTGCGCCACGTCGCGTCTCGTAGCAGTGTGAGCTGATCCTAACGATAACAACAGAATATTACGATTCTATGTTACAAGTCACACGCACATCACGCACATGCATTAAGAATATAATTTATGCCTGGAGATGTTTCATCAGCGAATATTAGATATACTCACAGCTGCCAAGTATTAAGGGACACGACTGTCTATCCATCGGGAAATTGCGCAGCTCCATCGGACATTTGGCTTTTATCGTCAATCTGCCAAGTTAAATACATTTCGAGTATTATTCTGTGAGTATTAGGGCTATGTCACACTGAGATTAGCATGTGTTTAGATAACAAATATGCCTAGTTAATATTAACCTTGGTCAGCTTATTAGATAGCTTAAACATAAAGTAGATAAGATTTTAAATTATTTAATAAATAACATCATTAATAGTAGTCACATAACGCAGTACCTAACAAAACATCCAATGTTACAGAAAATACTAAGTAATGCAAGTATTACATACATTACGTAGAGATATTTAATATGTAGATCAATTATTTTTATAATATAATAATATATTTTAATTACGTAAACGTTACATTTCGTAGTGGTGTCGTAGCATTTCGTAGCATAGTCGTAGTTTTACGTGGGAGACCGTAGCATTGCATAGTAAAGTCGTGATAGCCCGTATTACGTAGTTGGTAGGAGTTAGGACTGAGGACATCGTAGCATTGCGTCGTAAAGTCACAGGGCCGACACACTCTATACATGTCAATGTCAGCCGCGTTGACAAAACGCTAGGATCGGCACCGATATAACAACCAAATACACAACCCTTACACAATAATAAACGTCGCGTCAGAAAAATCTTTGTTAACATGAAATTATGTCAAAGGACGAAACGGCCAACCCCGTGAAAATAAGTCTACGGCTATGTATACCCGCGTCCCGCGTGCGCCACGCATTCTCCGCTAACGTCTAGCCGCGTACACATAGCCGCGACCTATGTGTATCGTCTGTCGGGTCAGCTACTAAGCTATTAAAAATTCTCAATATATTTTGGCTCGGTGTGATCGAGCCTTTAGTCAAATCATGGACTCCAATAAAATAGTTTTATCGCTACATTAATATCTAGTTTATGTTTCATAGTAATAAGACAAATGGCAAATGAAGAAACCGATTGAAAGAATGAGCATATTACGCTATAAAGTATGAAGTGACAATATTTTTAAATTCGTCTTTATTACAATGGATCAACACATTATTATAAAGTATAAGTTACTGGAGCTTGTAAATCTAGGAAAAGTACTTATTTGTTTAAAACTTGAGTGGATCGTGTAGAAGGAGCGAAATTATTTTCACTGCCAATTAAAATACAAGCCGTGACGCGCGACGTAGCGATTAATGATCATAATTAAGTTTTTCGTCAGGGAAAAAATTACGGCCTTGAATTTTTTATGAATATAAAAATGTTACTTAAGTGCAAGTGGCATTATCCAAGATAATACACTAAAAAGTTTTCTAAGCTGACTTAGGAAAAAATCAATAAAGTTTAAATAAAAAAAAACATCTTCCCGGTGCATATAAAACTGCTGGCTTCGCCCGCAAAATGGTTTTTAACGATATCCTTGTAATAATTTTAAACTTTCATCACCTATTTTACCCTCTTAGGGGTTGAATATTAGAAAACGCTGAAATACGTAGCTCACTATTCTTCTATACTTGGGGGTTGAATTTTGAAAAAATATTTGCTTAGTGTTTTTAGATGCCTTCGTCATATGAGGAATGTATGTGCGAAATTTCAATTTTCTAGCATTAGAATTTGGCCTGTGCGTTTATTTAAAACTTTCATCCCCTATTTTACCCTCCTAGGGGCTGAATTTTAGAAAACGCTGAAATACGTAACTCATTTTTTTTCCGTTCTCAATTCATACGATATATCATGCAAAAATGTCCTAGGAATTTTGAAAAATCCTTCCTTAGTGGATGTCTATGTCATATGAGAAATACGTGTGCAAAATTTCGAATTTCTAGCCTTAAGTGTTTGGCCTGTGCGTTAATACATCAGTCAATCAGCTTTACCTTTTAAAATTATGTATATAAGATGTTAGCTCTAATTCTCAGTTACTTACTCACTCGGTGCTTATTTATTTGAGTTGCTCAAGTTTGAGGAAGTTCGTTTAATTCCCATATAGCTGTACGGATAAGATGTACCTAACGATAAACAGAATTAGAAGATACATGCACTTAGTATATTACTTCTGAGTGAGAATAATTGCAATCGTATTAATTTAAATCGATCTGATGAAATTGTGATTCAGCTTTAAATATTGATTAAAGTAGAGTTCTTTATTTCTTATTAATTGTTATAAGATTTGCCGTTGTATACAAAAGTTATAAAACCAACCGTTAACAGATTATAATGATGAAAATAATGTTAATTATGATGGTGATGATGATGAAGCGATGACGATGGTAATAAATAATAATAATTATATTAGGTAATGACGATAAAAACGAAGGAGATTATGAAGATGATAATAATTATGGTAGTAGGTATTGTTTAAAATGATGTTAGTGACACAGAAACTGTTACCTCATAGAATACAGAATATCCCCGTGTTGGCTAATCCGCAACAATTTGTTTGGCACTGTTATGGTATGGACATAGGAATGTTTCCCGTTGTAGAAGTATGTGTCTGGTCTCCAGATCCTCTCCAGCATTTTGATTGAGAGGGAAAGAGAGCGGATCGGCCCAAAAAACGAGAGACGAGTGTCTCGCCAGTATTGTCTGAAGTAGCAGTCCATCGAATAGTCCTAAAAATAAAAAGGCAACTGTAATTGAAAGATTACATAACTAAGTAAGTTCAGTAATTACTGAACTTATTGCATTAAAATTCACTCCGCAAATAATAAAAGTTATTATAAAGTAGGCATTGGCTACGTAATATTTTTCTAAATTCTAACGGCAAACCTAAGGAGCTAAAAAAGCGAAAGAGAAGACGGGAGGGACAGAGATACTCTTGTAATTAATGCTTAGCACTACGAAATTTGATTAAAAAAAGTACATACCATATCCAACTCAGATACTGGGCCCATACTTCTGATCAGAATGTTTGTTTGGACTACGGTTGGGTATCCTAAAAATTAAAATAATTCAGATATGTACATATTATTGTGATTATATTTATTATTCATGTATATTATCGTAAATCGTGGATAGCCAACACAATATCCATTTTTTAAGCTACACATTCTTATTTCACCTTTAAACTTGAGAGTACTTTTAAGATTATAACATAGTCTGAAATAATGTAAGGAATTCAATTTATCATTCCTTAACTTAGAAATTGTCTATTCCTATTACTTCTAGACTCTACAGCCTAGACTCAAGTCTAATCAGCCCATCAATTTAAAAATAAAAATTCAAAATGGCGTCGGAGTGGATTCTGAAGAAGTTCTTCGTATCTACATTAATTCAGTTCTAATAAGCACCCAAGGGACACTCGATAACGAGCACATAAAAAATTTACACCTTTTCCATGAGTCGGCAGCTGAGAGTTCTCGTAATTTTTCAACAAATTTTCAAGGACCATTGTTATATTTTTGGAGACTGCATCGTTTATGCTCCTCTTTTGGCTGGATTTGGAAATTCCTTCGCCATATTCGTCGTAGGTGTAGTTAGAATAGTTAAGAAATTCCTCGCTCCAGTCGCTCGACGAATTCTTAGCTGTGGCGGATAAAATTTTCGCAGTGGCTTGCGCGTTGTGAGTTTTGAAGGATGTCAGCGATATTGGAAATGTCCCATTACTCGTCGTCAAGTAGATAGCTCCTTTCGTCTCGCCTTTTGAAGTGCTGTACAAAAAATTATAAGTGAATTATAAAATTCGTAGACGTTTTTATTCGTATAACTAAGGTTACAATTTTATAACGATGTTATCGCACTGCAAGTCACGAGGAGATGTAATATGTTTGTCATTTGATACATTGTTCCGTACCGGCCCCGTTAAAAAATTTACTCGTACATGTACGTGTTACCTATTTCGCTCAACGAATTTTTTCGCGATTCGAGATTCTAAAAACGCCAAAGGTAGCGTAAGCGTAATTACTTACCTACTTAGGTACCTAGGTATATATTATTATTTATTGCTCACGTACTAAATTGTAATATTAGAGGTTTGATACGAGCACGTAAAAAATCGTACCCATTTATTTCATACGTTGTTGTCAGTGGTTAGATTTAGAAACTCTAAAAGAAACCAGCACAATTATGTTGTGTACCACATACGCAAATTGTTTATGTCGTAAATCGATTTTGCTATATAATGCACAAACTGTAGATGTGATTTTTATAAAGGGTAATTTAAATTCAATGAGAGATCCCAACTCAGGGTCTACGGGACATTCAATATAACCCTGCGATTTGTTTCGCATTATGCCGCTAGTTGCGGCCACCTTAGCATATTCTAGATTTATTTTAAATTTTTGTTATTCAAGGGCTAAATGTTAAAAGGTAAAGATACATTCTATACCCAATTAAAAATTAATTATATTATGTACGATAAATTCGATTGAATTTCAGAAACTTCGTAAGTATATTAAAGAAAAGAAACAGAAAAAACTTCGTAAATAATCTTTCAGGAGTCAATAAACCTGTTTCATTCACAAACGTCCTAATAGGACGTTTTAAGACTAATCTAGTATCTGAGTTGTAAAAAATTTACACATCGTAAAATCCTTACAGAAATACTGTCTAATAATCACTATCGAATAAGTTGATGTCACGTTAATGCAAAAGAGAAAAGTCAACTTTTAATTTATCCTCTGAAATAATATCTAGGGAAATCTTTGGTAATTATAAATTCAGCCCGTCCCTAGTGACTCGATAGCTAACTTAGTGCACTACTGATTCACTTTAGCAATTTAGTTACATTTCGAATTTAATTCGTACTCAATAATTACTTCAATATGGATCTCAACGCTGCTGCGTTCAGATCCATTTTAATCTCAACAAATATTATCACGTCCTAGTATATTAGCTATCAAAAATTATAGTTTAAACAAACTAAAAAAAACACGCTTTTATAGAAAATCTAACTAAAAAATAAAAAATATAATTTAATAAATTTGGATTAAGAATAGTGTAAATGAAAAATAAATGTTTATTATTGTAAAAAAGCGTGGGGTGCAGTGTCTTCACCTGTACGTTTGTTTGTATGTAACCGACTCCAGTGGATTTGATTTTGATCCACTTCAAACGGTCAGATTTCGTTTAAAGTGATTTTTAAGATATTATCAAAGTGAAGATCCTTCTCATATCTGCCAATAAAATGTTTATAACTATTGACACTATGCACCCCACGATTTTTTACAATATTAAACATTTATTTTTCATTTACACTATTCTTAATCCAAATTTATTAAATTTTATTTTTAATTTTTTAGTTAGATTTTCTATAAAAGCGTGTTTTTTTAAGTTTTTTTAAACTATAATTTATTTTTTGCTTTTTAGTACGATTTGCCAAAGAGTAAGCCTGGAACTGCACGCATGCGTAGTTCGCGCACTAGTTCTATCTCTCTTACTCTCACTCGCAAAGGATGCGGAAAGAAATTGATGAATCCTGGCGAATTTAATCAGGATAATCGGATATTTTAATCGAATTATTGCATTGTCATCGGTCTTTGACAGGTGTGCAAAGTTTGAATTAAATCTGATCGTTCAAAGTAGGACAAAATCGAGCGACAAAGGAGTCGGTTACAAACAAACAAGCAAGCAAACATACAGGTGAAACTAATAAAAGCGTTATAAAAATGAATGACACATTCGCACTGGAGGACCTTATTAGGTACCAAAAGTGACATAATTTGTGGTCAAATGTAATTTAAGTTTTCCATAGAATAAAATAAGATTTTTAATCAGACCTTATTCGTGCAAGTAAGGCCTCCCACATTAGGCGTGCGCTTTCCTCGGGCATGTCAGCGTGTGCGCGCCGCGAGCGCGCTGCGTGTAAGCGATGCGGGCGCTGCTCGCGTCACTTACACGCCCGAGGAACGCGCACGCCTAATGTGGGGTCAGCCTAAATGTGTGAAATTTTAAATATGTTTAAGAATGGTTCGGTTTCGCCCGAACCTGAGTGCAAGGCTGAGGCATTCTTTTTCGGTTTTGGCTGAAAAACCAGGTTCGATCGGACACTACTTATTTACTGATATTATTTAATTGGATCTGAAGCTCAAATCTACTATTTAACTTAGACTTTCAATTTACTATAAATGAACTGTCGTGTTATCATTTACATCTACACGTTTGCCGTTTGTTTTACGTTTATGAGAATCTCATTTTGGTGTTAGATTAGATCGAGACTGTATCGAAACTGTATTACTGTAAAATTCAATAGCATAATCAACGCTCTGTACAGATTAGGTATATTTTTTAAAAGTAATATTTATTTACCCTTAATAGGGTAAATAGTCATCAAACTTTATAAACTGTCTTCGTTTTATATTTTATTTTGTGCTAAGAATTTTAGCACATCTTGGATGCGAATATGATATTCTATTGAACACGATGTTTGCTCGGGATCAATTGGTTCGTATCGAACACAATTTGAGCCAGCGATGATTTAGCTTCGGAAATTCGATTGCAGATGAGCTCAATACAATTTTATTTCACACCCGAGTCACTAAGGTTATTGTCTGTGTCACGTTTCTTTTAACGTCGATATCACATCCTATAATATAATCCATTTCTTTGCAGTCGCTATTAAATTTTGTTTCAGTACAAAATATAGCAAGCAAATAAAGCCTAAGTGAAATAAAATGAGGTTTGTTTGAGGCTTGTCGTAAAATCAAGATGTTTCGATGTTCGGACGACCGCACGCGTGAAGCCAGATCGGCAGAAATATTGTATTATACCCATCAATTGAATGAAGACATTTTTATAAAATCGCACCAAGAAATAGAAATTGTTTAAGATGCTCGAGGTACTGACGAATTACTTAATTAAAGTTTATAACGTGATCATCTCAAACTATTGTGAGAATTATCTAAAATTATTTATGTTCATTTTAAAGTTTAAAAACAGAAAATACATATCTTGTTTTCTAGTAAAGATCTAATTCATATAATGGATTTTAGAAAGTTCTCAATATACCTAAAGCATAGAAGAGTGTAAGTTAGTGCGACACAGACAACGGTCCGTACTTTTAGTCCCCATTATTGAGAAAAACTTTATTCCTCACAACATGCATTAAAGGCGAAGCTTACCATATTTAATTGTAAAACGAACAAGAGCACTAACATTGTTACGTCAGTTTTTTCTAAAACATGTGCACGCAAATTGTCGATAATATTTATTGTATAGAAATGGCAAAGAATTGTTCGAAAATATCATTGAATATACAATACCTATATTCTTATACCTACTCGTAACACAAAGTAACATATAGATATATAGCTATAAAAACGCTAACAACTGAATAATCACATAAACTATACTATTATGTTCTTCTAATCTGTAAACATTTATATGTATGTGATTGAAAATAAATAAATTATATAAAAAAATATAAAAAATAGATGTGACATTTTTCAAGTATTTCGTTTCATCGGGATGAGATTCCAGCCCCGCGAGACTCCCCTCATATTCTTACTTTAAAAATGTATGTCTTATTGTAGTATTAGTTGTTTACAATGAACGTTTGTATACCCGCCAGATTGTGCGGCGGGATAATTCTCAGGTACAGGTCTCATTCTCAGGTCTCATTCTTATAACTTTATAAGTCAATTAATATCAATCTTATTTTTTTGATTTAGAATAGGGTAAGGAACAAAAGTTATTAAACTCATTCTCTCTAAACTTAGTATGAACAGATATATAATAATGGTTAGAAGTTGATTTTTATTTCTACGTGGATGATTTTCCTTTTTTTTTTATGAAATCTAGAACATAAAAATAAGCAATCCGTGTAAATTTTACTTCATAATATTCAAATGCCATTGCTCTACTATAATATACGTTAGAATAATTTCAAAGGCTGTAAGAAAAGTTTGTACAACTTTTTTTGCCTTTAGCGCCCTGTACCTGAGAATAATTGGCGCACCACACAATCTGGTAGGTATACAAAAGTTCATTGTACACAACTAATAGTACAATATGACATACATTTTATCAGTAAGAATATAAGGTTTATAAATATTATTTATATTTATTTATTTTTCTAAATGATCGAGCCTGGCGGGCTGGGATCTCAGTCCATTTGGCGGTCATCATAAAGTTGTATTACTGTATTCTGAGAAAGGTTCTCATCGTAAGCCGGATTAACAAACTCAACCGGCGAAACCTATTAATACTTAGAAAATATATTTGAGCGAGTAAAATTTTTTTAAAACTCCTAATTTCTTCACATTTTCTTTATTCATAGTCGTTTAAATTAGTACGGTGAGCACGTAACCAATTTAAATTGTGTTACAAGTTAGACCACTGTTATCAATCATCACCCTAGAAAGTTAATTAGGTTTTTTCATTAATAAAGCAAGTAGGTAATTGCAGTGTCTTATAATCATAGTTACAATTAGTTTAATAATTTAATACAAGTGATTACGAATGAAGATAATGAAGTGACATAGCAAGGATTTTTTTGCTATGGATTTGGAAAGTACAAGGTCATCTAAAAATATTTCCTTTGAGATCTTATTAAATCGATTCTTTATCTGTCACCAGGCGGCGCTTGGTAGCCGTCGGGTCCTAGTCGTGTCAAAAAGCTGTCAGATGTCACGAATTTAAAAACTCTCATTAGAACTAGATTTGGTCCGCGGCTCAGTCCGCGTAAATACTGTATCCCACGGGAACCGTATATTTTCTTGCGATAAAAAGTAGCCTTTGTCCTTCCCCGTGGTCTACTTCATTTCGCCAACGGAGGATGTCGCTGAATACATATGTTCGTTAATATTATGATCTTATATTTTTGTATAAAGTACAGGATTATGAAAACCCTTCAGCTTCTTTTTAGTATTTGAATAAACTTTTCTACCGCTAGGGGGCAGACCCAGCGCATACAAAGCGTCATCTGGTGGCGTAAGTGGTATCTAAAACGGTCAATAAGAATTTTCGATTCTTTTTCTGTCACCTGCGGCGCTTGGTAGCCTTGTTGTGTCAAAAAGCTGTCAGATGTCACGAATTTAAAAACCCTCATTAATACTAGCTTTAGTCTGCGGCTCCGCCCGCGCAAATACAGTATCCCACGGGAATCGTATATCTTCCTGCGTAAAAAGTAGCCAATGTCCTTCCCCGTGGTCTACTTCATTTCTGTGCCAAATTTTATGATGATTGGTTTAGAAGTTTTTACGTGAAAGCGTAACAACCAAACAAACTAACTCGCATTCATATTTATAATGTAAAAGTAAGGATGACATCGAAATAAATAATACCTACTTTCACGTGTCTACGACGTAGAGGTCGACGTGGCCCGAGGCTACAACAGTCTTAATTCTAAAACTTCGATATCTACGCCTCGCGTTTGGATCTTATTTGAATTTGTAATATTGTTAATCTAGTAGAATTCAAATAATAAAAAAAAAGAATAATAATTTCAGAAATATATAAAAATCATGTCGACTGGCAAATACGAGGAAAGGCTGAAAGTTAAGTACACGGTTAGGGCCTGTTGATATTGAAGGCAGTTCACCCAACAATAGGCCCTAGTAATAACACCACCGAATAGGAGAGGTATTTCTCTAATTGAGTCTGAAAGTATTCTGTGGGCGTCTACCGAATTTCCTTCTTGTTTTCTAATTGCTTTCATATTCAATGTAATATATACCACGACATGGGAGAAAATACATAAAGTTATACTTAAAAAACGGAAAATAGAAATAAAAAGGTACCATTTTTTATTTCTTTTCTTACAATTTTCATCTAAACCTTTGCTAATAGCTAGTGATAGTTTAAACTACGGTATTTGGTTTCAGAGGTACGAGAAGGTTCCATAACAGATTTTTTTTTTCAAAAGTGAAGTGAGTAATTTATATAGTGAGTGCTTTCGTATTTGAATATAATATGACGTTGAAGACACAAATCTCTCAATGTTTCAGATTAGAATATCACGTCAATTTGGTCCCGTGGTAAGCTATCCGAAGAACTTGTGTTACTTGGACCAGACAACGGGAAGTACCTTTATTTTATATTTTTATACTTTACATATATTTAAGATTTTATTATATTATACAAATCCTACTTCTATTATAAATGCGAAAGTTTATGAGGATGGATGGATGTCTGTTATTCTTTGACGCAAAAACCACTGAACAGATTTTGATGAAATTTGCTATGGTAGTAGTTTAGGCTTTGGATTAAAACATGGACCACTTTTTATCCGAAAAAGTGCAGTGTTCCCTTGGGATACTTTATTTACGCCAGCAGAGTCGCGTGCAAAAGCTAGTGTTTCATAAACATTAAAAACTGATCGCGCATAATATGTCTGCATCGTACAGCGAATTTTTAAAATGCGGCGCGTCCGCTGCGTACGATATGCCTATGTACGATCGTTAGTATGAAATTGGATGTCGCCAGAAAGCGAAAATTTTAATTCATAAATAGGCTTCAGTTTGCTTCAGTGGTAAGTTTTATGATATAATAATTTAAAGCGATGTTACGTTTTAGTACATTTTTACGGTTCCCCGAAGAAGATATCTACTGTACGTTTTAAAGGCCAACGGAGGATGTCGCTGAATACATGTGTTCCTTAATATTATGATCGTATATTTTTGTATAAAGTACAGGATTATGAAAACCCGTCAGCTTTTTTTTTAGTATTTGAATAAACGTGAAGTTAAAAAAGAACCTAAATAAAAGGCGGAAAATATTTTATATCGATGTAACAAAACGAGTTAGCAATCATGACTTTTTAAATATTAAATATGTATGTTCACTTGTTCATTTAAAAATATTGAAATAATTAGAAAAAGCCTCGTAGCAAGCATGGCTGTGTTTTTAGGTCAAGATGTGTGTATAAATGGAATTAAAGCAAATTGAGAAATGCCATGTGTTCAGTTTCGTATTTTTAATTTCCCAACTTTTTCAAATCTTAGGGACCGTCCATATATTATGTCACACAAAATTTCTTTCCCCCCCTATGTCTCGCTTTTTAGGATTATTTATAAAACTGCAAGCATATGTCATTTTTAAATAATCATCACAACCATATAATGTTGATATAGGTATTTCTCATTGTCTTTTATACCGGTATCGATTTCTTTGAACATTCAAAGCTGTAAAGGTTTAAAGAAATCAAATTTGAATTCGAAAATTGGTAGCTACCAAAAAGTGAAATTTCCAACAACTTAATTTTTAGGTAACTTCTTCTTCTTTATAATGGCCTCCTTTAGGTAACTTAAGCATAAGTACCAAAAAGTGACATTATGTCAAGGTATAACCCTGGGATCCAAAAGCACTGAATGGAACTGGTCAACTGGTGGAAACTTTGTAATTGTTTAAAGAAATGTTGTAAAGGACAGCAATGTCAGACGTCTTCTTCCAAAGTTAGTTCTTAAACCCTGATAAATCACACATTTTTAAGTTTTTTTAATTTTACACTTTTAATGGCAGCTTGATGGTAGATTGGTAATTTGTGCGTTGCTTACGAATCGGCCTCGGGTTCGAATCCCGGTTAGATAAATATTTTTGTGATTCTTTTTATTTCCTTTCTTTCCTATTTTTAAATATTTTATCGTCCCACTTAAATTCTGAGCAAAGCTAAAAACCTCTAAAAAGAAGAGAATAAATAAATATTTACAAAAATATATAAACCGACTTCCAAAGTAAAAGCTACATTCTAAAAAATCACTTAAAAGTATGAAATAATTCTTATTGTCGAAAAGTTCCCCTTTTGAATTCTGCTGAAATTTAACTATTTCTCTACTGAGTCTTATTATTTTTGAAGTATCCTATAATCAAATAATAATTAATTGTAACACAACTACATCAATATACAAACAATATTTTAAAGAACTCTCGTTTCAATTGGCTGGTCCGGATTATCATTTGATTTTTCTAATGAAAATCCTTGATATATTATAATTTAATTGAATATTATTTAACGCCGGAAAATCTGGATTTTTCGAATTTCGAAGTATTCGGATTACAATCCCTAGTCCAGATGCCTTAGCAAACCGTCTAAATATAGCAGTATTATTATTTTAATATTACTTTTGAATTTCGTACAAAAAAAGTTTCATTTTTATAATTATGTTGATGTTAAGGTAATAAAAAAAAATATATAAAAAAAACTCTTATAAAACCTTATAGTAAAGCCGCACTTAAAATATGTGGGACAACTATGGACAGATGGGACGAGTCAATATTTCGATAAGATAGATGATTCATGTTCGGTGTTTCGAGTCTCAGTTGGTAGACACCATCGCTCATAGATAATTTGCAACTCGTCCGATGTCTCTTGTCTTATATTTTAAGGCGAAACAGTTTTCTGTGATAGTGTATTTAGTAATGCTTTTTATTCAATATGAGAGCAAAACATGTGATGTTACATTCTATGAATAGCTTAGATAGAAAACTTTCAGAACCAAAGTAGGTTCTTAGTCACTAAGGCATACACTAAAGATTTATCTACAAGGACAAATATCTAGTTATTTGTAATAGGCACCTGACATCCTACTCATATTATAAATGTGAAAATTTGTGAGGATGGATGGATGGATATATGGATGGATGTATGTTTTTTACTCTTTCATGCAAAAACTACTGAACGGATTTCGATGAAATTTGGTATGGTAGTAAGGCTCTGGATTAAAACATAGGCTACTTTTTATCCCTAAAAAGGACAGTGTTCCTTTGGGATTCTGTATTTACCCGGGCGAAGCCGCGGGTAATAGCTAGTAACGAATAATTACTCTGATTTTTGAAAAATAATTCTAATGTCCCATTTTTCAGAGCTTTCTATTGTAAAGAAGATAATTGGAAACACAAAACGTCGTTATCTTTGCCGGCAGTCTATGTATTTAATCTGAGATGATCGCGAACACAAACACAAAGTTCTGGGACTTGACCGTGGAACTTATCATTAAAATGCATGGAATTTAAGTAGGTCGGGCTTCGGTTCCAATTTGTAAGTTTGTAGATCTTTCTCGAAAATTATTTGCATCAATTATTTCTACTTCTGTTCATACTGTGTCGATTTAGCGCTTCAAGATGTAGCTTTCAGTTGCTTATATTAAATATTTTAAAAGTATTTCTACGTAACTGGAAACGTGCATCTACAAAAGGCGTGTACGAACACGTCGCCGCCGCGTCGAACTGATTTTAGGAAAAAAAATTATTACGCTATGAAACTACACCATTCGATAGCATTACTAATCAGGAACAATTTTTGGCTAGGGCAATTGATTTATCAACATTCTAATGATGCCGTTTTATTTTTTATCAAATTCGAGCTTGTAACTCTTTTCAGCACATTTCGATGTTTCTTATAGTTTCGCATTTCGTTTACCATGCCCACTTGAAAAGTTCACTCTGTTTATTGTATGATTGTTTAATTAAAAGCAACAAACATCATATTTCACCCCGAAGAAGCTATTATTGGAAGACGAGACATAACGACGCTGAGAGCGAGAGTTGACCTTCTGCATTCTAGTGACACTTGAGTTCAACTGATCCACAGATTTGCTACTTATCGGTTTTCAATGTCTAGTTTGTCTTTTAAAAATGCAATTTTTTTCTATGCTTCGACAGTCGAACATCGTTATGTTTTTGTATAAACCTTCAGTTTGTATAGACCGTGATTACATTATGGAGTTAAAATATGCATGCACTAAAAATGAAAAAAGTGTTTACATTCTCGTTTAATATAAATCTGATCCGATCTTCCTGTACATACGACTTGTAGGTATATGAAAATATAACAATAGAAAGAAAAGTATTTACATCACACACATTAATGAGAAAATTCTTTCATAATCTTGTCTGTATTTGCTAGCCTCCTTGGGCTACGAGGAATATTTTATTGCAAAAATCAAAGCGGGATAAGTGTCTTGTAGAAGCTATAGGTATATTTGTATGTAGTTTAGATGAAAGAAATGTTATATGTATAATATTAAATATGTCCAAGGTAATACAGATCATAGAATTGAGAGGAATAAATGTGTTAGAAAATTTCAAAGTTTACCATTTACGTTCTACGCAAGTTTGGGCCTAGGGCCCCAATTCTCGTACCTCGAATCTCGGTTCGGTTGTTAGTCTGTCCCGCTCACGCGCGCATGATTTGACGCCTATGCGAATGAGTCAGCGCGATAATCAAACCGAGGTACGAGAATTGGGTCCCAGATGCCAAAGTTTATCTTCAATCGAATCTCAGAGGTGTGAGGTTGTCTAGTGCAGTGCAGCTATATTAAATGAATTGTGACATACGGAGGCAAACAGCTTTCGCTTTCCTTTCGCAATAATGTATTTTAAAAGAAATCTCAGTTCGGATTTCGGCGAAATTAATCAATAACTTTGGATAAGTTACTTTTAACAAGCAGGACGATAAAAATAATGAGTAAAATCGAATTACAACGAACAGGAATCGCCACTCATTATTACTTGAATTTACTTTCTAACTGTTGGCATTGTCAAAATATATCTGGGGGAACGGTAGAGCCCCCGGCAAGACGAACAAAGCGAAGCGCAAGGGCACTACCAGACCACCCTTTCTCGAAGCGTTTAGCTGATTTTTTGAATCCTCATAACTTGGGTTTGGATTATACTAGATAAACGAAATTTTAAACATGCAGACTTTTTAAACATGTAAAGTTTTGATTGTAACTTTTTTACTTTAGATTTTATTGATATCTAAAAAACCCTGATTGCGTCACTGATGAACAACAAAATTATAGGGTACTTCCGGATGTCCTAGAAAGCTGAAATTTGGTATGCAAGCAAGTATTATCACATAAACAACATAAAAATTGTCAAACTTGGAACTTTTATTCTCCAACCCCTTAAACTAGGGATGAAAATTTGTAAGAGACTTACCTACGCAAATTTTTACTCTAGAGGTGAAAATGTTTGTAGGGATCCGTGTTATAAATAGCAACAATAAAATAAAAAAATAAAATTAAAATATTGTCATAACAACTTTCAAAAAGAAGTGAAATCCCACCAAAATATATTATACCGTATCGTCTTGACATCACTTTACATATTTATGTAATCAGATCTCATGTAAAACCAAGCGTCTGACTCTACACGTCACAACTCCACAAGCCTTACTTCACAGACTCTACATCTTAGTCAAGTTATGTGGCTTGGCCGTTTAATTTCATACAAGAATAGTATAACAGAAAAACAGTCCGTAAATTTTTCACCTAATGCCCAAGCCAATGAAGCGAAATGGCCAGGCCACATAATATTTTGACTAAGGTGTAGAGTTTGTGAATTTAGGCTCGTAGAGTTAAGACGTGTAGAGAGAGTCACAAGCTTGGTTTTGCATATTGGAGGTGCTGCTATTTTAGAGTATAGATAAGCGCCTTCAAACTAAAATATATTGTAACGTAAGGATTTTAGACCAGCAGATGGAATAATCACTGTTACAAACACTTTTAACCCCCGACGAAAACAGAGCTGTTACGTGTTATAAGTTCGACGTGTCTGTCTGTGCCATCGTAGCTCCCAAACGGAAGAACCGATTTTGATTTAGGTAGTTTCTTTTTAAAGCTGATATGATCGAGAGTGTTCTTATCTATATTCAACATCTCAGCTCGCTCACTGCTCGACTATTCCGGGGTTACTGAAATTTAAATTTTGTTTATTTGCTAAGCGTTTACTTGCATATTTTTTTAATTCTGTTTGAAAATTTTTTTTTTTCAAAATCCTTTGAACAGGACATGGATATTTAAATGTCCTGACTCATGATGTGCATGTAATAAATTCATGTCATGCAAATAAATGGTAATATTTGACTTAACATATCGACGATATAATATAATATTAGGTCTTTACCTATGAAATTGCCGTTTTGTATGAAAAAATTTAAACGAATTTTTTTCATGTATTTATTATTTGTATTAATCGAAGTAATCACCCATGCAATCAATGCATCTTTCCCAACGCAGTGGCAGTTTATTGATGCCATTTTTAAAGAAATCAGCTGGACGGGAGGCAACAAATTCTTCAAAGGCATTTTGTACTGCCTCTCGGGTATTGAATTTTTTTCCCGCTAAGAAGTTATCCAAATTCTGGAAAAAGTAATAGTCTGTAGGCGCAAGGTCTGGTGAGTAGGGCGGATGACGGAGAGCTTCCAACCCCAGTTCTTGCAACTTGGAGACCGTCTGCTGTGCAGTATGAGGTCGCGCGTTGCAGTGCAGGAGCAGCGGAGACGAGCGATTGACCAATGCTGGTTGGAGATGTGCCAGCTTCTCCATCATTGTGTTCAGTTCTCCACAGTACACATCTGCAGTAATGCTCACCCCGTACGCTTGGTATGAAGCTGTGATGAATCACACCGGCGCTACACCACCAAACAGTGACCATCACTTTTCTATGGGTAAGTTTTCGTTTAGGGCATTGTTTAGGTGCTGAACCAGGATCCAACCAACTTGCTGAGCGCTTGCGGTTATCAAACAGAATCCATTTTTCATCGCAGGTAACAATGTGGTTCAAAATTCCTTCATTTGTGTGTCTGTTGAGCAGTGCAAGTCACGTCTCGACGCGTACTTCGCGCCTGGCGATCATTGAGAGAGGAAATTGAGAGTTTGAGAGACCCATTTGTCAAGCTTTTTTACCTTGCCAATTTGACGCAAATGGACCAATATTGTTTTGACAAAAGCTGCTGCTAATTCAGCCGTAGATTGTGTATCATCAGCTTCCACAATCGCCTTTAATTCGTCATTGTCGACCAAAGTCTTCGGACGACCGCGAGGTTCATTTTTCAGGTCGCAATTTCCAGAACGGAAGCGTGCAAACCAATAACAGGTGGGGCGTTGGTTTGTAGTGTTAGCTCCGTAAACGTTGTTGATGTTGCGTGCCGCTTGTGCCGCGTTGATGCCAGGACGGTACTCATATTCCATAATTACTCAAATTTTTAACGTATCCATGATGACGAAAAAGATTGAAATGCGATGAAAATGTAACACTAATCAATAAAGAAATGACTACTTTCGGAAAAAGAATTCCATGTTTTGGAAATAAAATTAATTTGAAATTCGAATTCTTAGCGAAACAAAAATTATTTTGATTTGAAATGGCCAGTGCAGTACTGGCCATTTCATAGGTATAAAGCATAACTACCTACCAACCTATTATATACAATATTTTGGGTATACAGTATTTTCCTTTTTAATTTTTATGCAAAAATATATAAATGCCGATCATGCATATTAAACAATAAAAATGCTTTATTTTATGCTTATTAACAAACATAATGTCCAACCAATGTGGCCAAATGTAAGCTTTATCAAAACATTAGAACTGGACCATGTCAGTTCTTATTCAATCCCATTTTGATCCCTTGTCACTGCAGCCTTACCCAACTAACTATTTGACAACATGAAATTGGATAAACCGCATGATTTGTATCAATATTAACGAAGAGTATTGATTCTTCAATGACTCTCTCATGTTTGATATCGTTTGACAAAAATTGAGATGGGCCTCGAAGGCGTCACACACTTGAATATAAAACCATCGTACCAATATTAAATCTTTACAAAGGGCTGTTGGAATTCAATGTTTTTCCCTTTTTTCTCGGTCCTAATCTATCAATATGTTTGGGACGGGCGTGTTTTAACAATGAGCGATCGCTGTGTCTACATACTTGTCTCTGCTTTACATTAATATGAGACAGTGTTTATTGATCACCGTCTTAGTGCATACAGCTGACGTTTAAAATGGAGCTTCTTAGATCATGAATTTAGCTTGTTTGCTTACATATTATCATGGTAGAATATAAAAGAAAATATGAATTTTCACAATATTAATTGTAAATATTATATATAGGTTTACATAGATTTTAATTGCATAAGCGCAATACGCAAGACTTAGTATTACGATGGGACGTTTTTTATGTTCCCGGAATGATACCCTCATTTCGGGAACATAAAAACGTCCCACCTAATTATTAGGCACATTAGTAATTTAATCTGTTTTCTAACTTATAATTAAAATAAATACCCGGTTTCAGTGTTATCGGACACCTCAAGACAGTATTTTAGATCTTAAGTCGAATTTTGCGCATGTATTACAAAAACGAGGGTATTTCTATAAATGGGAAATATTAGGCAAAATAAAAAATAGTCATTTATGAAAAAAGTTGGAGAAAATTGACGAAATTTGTGCTGCAATTGTACGACAGTGTTCCCCGTTCGGCGTTCACAAGGGCCGCGTTGCGTCACGTTGGCTGCTCTGTATAAAGCTGGCTTCGATATTTTAGAGCAAGGTCACTTATCCTATAGTCGAGTCTATTAATATAATAATCCAAAAATTTAAAAAAAAAGCTGTGGTGTCAAGAAATCTACCGATAAAAAGAACAGAGCCTTTAGCCAAGTTACCATTGCTAATCGGTATATTTCTTGACACCATATCTTTTTTTTAAATTTTTGGATTATATAATAATAGACTATAAAATTTCGACGTGTTTTTCAAGAGAAAGACAAAACATTTTCTATTAGACCATAAAATTTATTGTATGAATAAATCTTGAAAATGCATTCGTCTTCTAGATAAATGATAAGAAAAGATTTTTTTTTAACCTGGAGAATATAAAAAATTCAGCTCGTAGGATCATTGAAGCATCTTATTAAGTGTAGGAAAAGTATACACAAGTATCTAGTTATACATAAACGAAATATTGTTACTTTTCCGCTACTTGTGGAAACTAATATTATTGCACTTATACTTACCTTACTACACCTTGGTGCAAAATCTTACTTTTTGGTAGCATATGCTTGGACTACTTCAGACAAAGTGGAAAGCACTATATGCGTCCACATAAATCCACTGATCCCATCATCAGGTTACCACTTTGGTGACCAAAGGAAAAATTTCGAATTATAGCCTTTACAGCAACAAAAGAATTTTGCAAATAGATTCAGAAACGGCAAAGTAATGTTCAAAGATATCCGTGTCGATATAAAATACTATGAAAAGTACCTATTATATAATCATAATGTGATGTTGTATGGTGTGATGATGGTGGTGATGATGATGATTACTGTAATTGACATAGTGGCATATGCTTTCAGTTCTTTAAACAACGCCGCAATCCCCAAACATGTATCTATAAGGAGTCAGGAGTTCTGTTCAGTACTTTTGGACCTTGGTGCAAAATCTTACCATATGTGTCCATATAAATTTATAATAGATAATAATAATATGTAATAATAAATAAATTAATATTTATTCTGCCACTTTTGAGATTACACTACCATACACATAGATAACAATGGTACAATAAATTTTAACATGAAAATTAAACAAGCAAAGAAAATATACCCAATTACAACTAAATTATTAATAAGAAGAACAAAGCTGTTGATTTGTTTCTAACAACTTAGGTATATATATTATGACAATTAATAACAAACACATAAAATGAAAAATAACAAAATAATTACGGCCGTGCAACACCCAAAGCGCGCAGAATCGGAGATCCACTCAGGTTATGACGACACGGGAAAGTCGTCCCTGGTCTTACGTGGACCCCTTGTTTCCGGGCGGAGGACGAGCAAACAGCATCAGTCTCATAAAAATATAACTCTCTCTCCCCGCACCGATTTCGGTGACGTTGGCAGGTTTCATTCACACCAGGCCAGTTGCGCACTAGTAATTTTACAGTGCCCAAGTGTATGCGCAGTACAAAAGAGCACTCTCTCTTCCTTTACCCTCATAACCCAGTGGGACGGATAACTGACACGACTAGCGAGAGATCAGGCGCAGTTCCGACTTTTTACATCCCCATCCGACGTATCTCATCATCTTTCTTGTCAGACAATCAGGTGATCAGCCTGCATTGTCCTAACCAAACTTGGAAAAAAACTTTTTTTGATGTTCCAATGCGGGAATCGAGCCCACGACCTCCGGAGTCGAGAGCCAAGCTCTAACCACTAGACCACGGAGGCTGTTAATAACAACAACAACATAAAAATATAATTTAATAATCCTACTAATATTATAAATGTGAAAGTTTGTGAGAATGGATCCATCCATTCTTATTTTAATTCTTAAATACAATGCTACGAGATTGCTACGAAAGAGCTACACGTGTCTACGAATTGCTCGTTATGTAACAAATAATTACAAATTACTTTCTAATCCTTACTAATATTATAAACACGAAAGCTTTGATGTATGTATGTTTGTTACTCTTTCACGCAAAAACTACAGAACGGATTTCGATGAAATTTGGTATGGTAGTAGTTTAGGCTCTGGATTAAAACATAGGCTACTTTTTTCCGAAAAAGTACAGTGTTCCCGAGGGATACTGTATTTACGCGGGCGGAGCCGCGGGCAACAGCTAGTAATATAATAAACTACAATTTTTACGGCAACACACATTATATACCTACGGAAAACCAAGTCTATCGCATTTCTTTTTGTTTATTTTTTTTCAAATTGCAATCAATTTAATATTATATTACATCGCAAAGTTGAGTTTTTAGTAAATACAGTTTGTAGTTATTTTTAAAATTACAAATAGTAATTTCGAGGAGTTCCCTCGAGTACTCATGGTACCTGTGGTGGTGGTGACCTGATGATGGGATATCATCAGGTCACCACTTCGATGTCAAAAGGACCAATTTGAGATTATACCCTATATACACATCAAAAGAATAATATAATACAGCCGAACATATAACCTCCTTTTATTCGGTTGAAGTCGGTTAAAATTATGACTACTTTTACAAGAAGTATTTGCCGCTTTGATACTAAAAACTCGGTATGTGGTTAACCAAGATACTCGGATGAGCTATCCCTAGAGGTACTTCTGGAGTTATTTCAAAATTTCTCTTTTACTAATCTAAAATATGGTTGAGAAGATGGTGGTCTGTGGTCTCTGCTAACTCTACGAGAAACTGGCTTGAAATACTGAGAAAATTATTAAAATATTATATAGATATTTTATATTATATAGGATACCTTAATAGTTACCTTAACATTAGCTATACGACTTAGATTTTAAAGCTGTAAAATCCTACTACTATTGTAAATGTGAAAGTTTGTGAGGATGGATGGATGAATAAATGATTGTTACTTCTTCACGCAAAAACTACTAAACGGATTGTAATGAAATTTGATATGGTAGTAGTTTAGGCTCTGGATTAAATTATAGGCTACATTTTATCCTGAAAAAGTACAGTGTTCCCGTGGGATACTGTATTAACGTGGGAGCAGCCGCGGGCAAAAGCTACCTTTTCTTTATATTAGGTCCTTACATATGAAATTGGCGTTTTGTCGTACTGGCCACTTTGATCTCAAATATATCTTCTTTAGTTAGGAATTCCAATTTCAAATTTATACCGCTATTTACTCATGCATTTGTGTTTCGAAAACCGTAATTCATTAGTTTTTTCTTCTTTTGGTTTTTTCTTTGCGTCACTCTGTTTACAAAATGGAAAACTTGAAATATTATTAATTTATATTATTATTATGTATTATTTTCGAGTACGAGTTCCACCGTGCCACCAGTGCTGCAGAAACGGCTCGAAGGATTAATGATGTGTTTGGCAGCGGTGTCGCAAAATAAAACACTGTGCGTTTTTGGTTCCAACGTTTTTGTTCTGGAAATTTCGACCTGCAGAACAAGCCCCGTGGACGGCCGGAGACCAAAGTTGATAATGAATAATTGAAGGCTATTGTGGAAGCGGATCCATCACAAACCACGTCCGAGTTAGCTGCAGACTGCGGTGTTAGTGATAAAACTGTTTTAATCCACTTGAAGCAAATCGGGAAGGTGAAAAGGCTTGAAAGGTGGGTACCTCATGAATTGAGTGCAGCAAACCGACAAACGCGCGTCGACAGCTGCGTTACATTACTCAACCAACACAATAATTAAGGTATTCCTGTGAAGGTAAATCGAATCATTACCTGTGATGAAAAGTGGATTCTTACGATAATCGTAAATGCTCATCGCAATGGCTGAACCCTGGCGAACCAGCCAAAGCCTGCACCAAGCGAAAATTGACTCAAAAAAAGTTACTTGTGAGCGTTTTATGGACTAGTGCCGGTGTCATTCACAACAGCTTTCTTAAATCTGGCCAGACGATTACGGCAGATGTCTATTGCCAGCAACTACAAATCATGATGGAAAAGCTGCTAAACAACCGAGGTTGGTCATTCGCACTACTGACTGCTGCTTCAGGACAATGCTAGATCACACAATGCACAACAGAACAAATTAGAGGAGCTTCAATTGGAATGTCTAAGACATCCACCGTACTCCTCGAACCTTGCTCCAACAAATTACAATTTTTTCGAAATTTGGATAACTTCTTGCAAGGGAAAAATTCAACCGATGGGGCAGTCCAAAGCGCCTTCAAAGAATTTATTGATTCCTGTCTGAATGGTTTTTTTAGTAAAGGAATCAATGAACTACTTATGTGATGGCAAAATGTGATAGCAATGATATATACTTTGATTAAATAAATATATTATGTTTAAAACAAATCTAATTTATGTTCCTCCTTTACAAAACGCCAATTTCATATGTAATGACCTAATATATCGCAATTACCTACCAAGCATGTATTTTAATCTGAGTAATTACGAATATATTGTGTGAATTTTTAATTATCTCATAAAAAACTGTGTCCAAAAAGTTTCTTATGTAAACAAAACAGACTTCTGAATCCGCACCCGTTGTCATATTCACAGTCGTTGTTCACAACAGATAGCCGTACCCAGCTACTTCCAACCTTAACTGGATACTTAAAACCATTCCCCACATTTGAGGCACACTAAAGCAGCTGACGTTATGTTTGAGGTAGAATCCCAAAAATGTGGCATGTTTGCAGCTTAATTTTCAGGGTTTTTTTTGTGTTTTCAACTTACATATTTTAGTAAACATGGTTTAGGTTTGTTTACGATTCACACAAATGATATTAATTATAATGCAACATGGTAATGAATACTTTACTTAAGTACGAGTTAGTAGATATAAGACGTCTATTATTTTTTTCAAAACCTGAATATGTAAATTGAACGTAAATTCATCAAAAAACTTAAAAAATTGTAGAAAAGGTACGAAATTCTTAAAAGGATCGATATTCATAGCAGAACTACTTCACATATATGAGTAAATACTTAAATATTGTAAAAAATATCTATACTAATATTATAAAGAGATTGCATTGAATCGGCTGAGTAGGTTTCAAAACTTCTGGACCGATTTTGAACAATTTTGGCCTAGATATAGAGTAGACCACGGGGACGAACGTAGGTTACTTTTTTCGCCGGAAAATGTACGGTTCCCGCGAGATTTCCTTTTGCGCGCACGAAGTCGCGGGCAACGTCTACTGTATACATTTAATATGATAGATTGTGTCTCACAAGCTTTGTGCTTTAAATTTTTTCAGGGCGAAAAGAAAACATTGCAAGTATTTATTTCTTCAATAAAATCTTAAAGTGAAATTTATTGAAGAAATACATCATTGAGTGAGAAAGGATTATATCGGTGTTGTAAAATAGAAGTCATATTATTAACTTCATGTTGCTCACCACTTAGCGCACGCAAAAGGAAACGCGCGGAAACCGTACATTTCCTGCAATTAAAGCCTATGTCCTTCCCCGTGGGCTACTCTATATCTGTGGCAAATTTCATTAAGATCGGTCCTGTAGTTTCGCAGACTATTCACTGCAAACAAACAAATCTTTCCTGTTTATCATATTAGCGTGAATAAAATAAATTGTAATTTTGGTTAGTTTTACTCTGCAGTTGACTTGTTTATACCTGTGTGTTGTTTTTTAATGTGAATAGTACTCGAATGAATAGTTTAGCCCACACATCTTCATGTGTGGGCTAAACTACCAATCCACGTAACTATTTCGGTAAAATGTCGGTTGTCATGCTGTGGCACCTTCACACGCAAGATAAGAGTGTGCGAGTCTTTTTTTAATAAAAAATAAAAATAGTTAATAACGTGAAATGGCCCACTGATATATACATACTGATATATACGACATACCTCCTAATAAATATCTTATACTTAAGGAGCTAATCTTTTATACATATTATAATCTAAATCTCGAAAACGGCAAGTATTTCCATAAAATTTAGTGTGCAGGGAGTTTTGGGAGAGAAAATTCGATCTAGCTTTCGAAAGATCTTATCCCTTGGAAACTGTGCATTTTAAGTTATATATATATATATATATATATATATATATATATATATATATATATATATATATATATATTACAATTATTTTTATAAATATAATCCTCTCTTTTTTTGTTATAACGCTAAACGAATTGTAAATTTTAAGTCATTTAATGAAATTGCTTATCCCTAAGTGGTTAGAACATTTTACGTAACAATTATTATGGCAGGGACACATACTGTTAACTTTTACAGCTTACATTTGACTAGAATTACCATTTCGCAAACATTAGGTAAACGCACGTAAAAGTTTAGTTTTAACGTTTAGTTATTTTAAATATATTTACAAAACTGATTAGCTATTCAATGTTGGAAAAGTTACTTGACAAAGACAGCAACAGTGAATACTGAATAGCTAGTCTGTTATGAGAGTGCGAGTCTGGGGGTTGGAATAGAATGTAATTTAAAAAATGTAGATTATTAGTTGATATGTAGCTCAGATTAACACAGCAATTTGTGTGGATGATATTATGAAGATTTTCGTTTTTCAATCATGCAAAATGTAGCCATAGGTAGATATCAATTCTGCTGGAGAAAATACATTAGTAAAGGAAGTTAATATTATTTTAACTATTCATCTATCACCTATACTTACTTATGCTTGTTAGAATTCAAAATATGAGCTACTTACAACAAACCTAAACGGTGGTACGAATGGTATACTTCCACGCCACTTCGTTTGCATTGAACTATTAATGGGATCGGAACTATAAGATAAAAGTAGCCTAAGTACTCCTCACGTCAGCTATCTAACCAGTGAAAGTCCGGTCAAAATCAATCCGGCCGTTTCAGAGATTAGTCGGAAATGATAGACAGACAGACATACAAAAATTTAAAAAATATTTTGTTGTGGGTGGGAACCGTATATACTATGTATTTATGCGTTTAGTGCAAAGCTGTTAATTTGAAGTTACGGACAGACATTTCAATTTTGTTTATTTGTATAGATTTTCCAGTATTACAACGCGAATTGCTTATTTGTAATTCTCAGAGATTTTGCAAGAGACATTTGTTTTACACATCAGCTCTGTAATAGTACTCAGTCATATTACCTACAGTTATTTGATTTAATTAAGTTACAATTACTTTTAAGTTTATTTTGTAGCAGAACAATGAACATAGTTATTTTATTAAAACCTTGCATTATAATTTTGTAAGATCTATGTTTGATATTTGTCAATAATAAATAATTTGCTAATAGTTTAAATAAAATTGATTAAGTTCACGAACTTTATTTAGGTTAATGTATCAAAATCCATTACATACGTGTTTTTTTTTAATTTAAAATTGAATAAAATAATAACATTGATTAAAGTATTTAAAAATTCTGAGGCTGAAAGTGTAATGTTGATCATGTCTAATTAAATAAAAGCTAAATTCAAAGTAATCAAAGTACACTTGACATGCGACAAGAGGTGACAAGGGTGTTTTCATTACGAACGAAATTGCGTGCTTTACAATTTTCGATTTAAAAATTTTCCTCATTTGCCTAATATATTGTAGTCTGCATTAGAATCGTGACTTTTAAGAATATTTTAAGAACCATTACATAATAAAAAAATGCAATATAAATAATTATTAAAATGATTAAAATTAATTTTAAAACTTTCTTCAAAAGTACAAAATGACTTACCACAAAGCTAGGAGAATCATCAAAATTAGATGCCACATTACTGCACTATGTTATTTATTGACTACCAAAATATTATTGTAAATAGTTGTTTGAAGAACAAGGGAGATATTTTACAATGTTCGCGCGCGACGGCCTACCCTCGAGTCTGCGGGGTACGCATGCGTCCGCCTCGCACAACGCTGAAATACCGAATCCCACGAACTCACGTCTCCATTAAAACTTTTAATTTATTGTTTAGTTACATGACATTTTTTAAATTGTATTTTTAAAATGAAATTATTAATTAATTAAATGTTTCACGTGAAATTTTGGCGTTAATATTAGATTTAAAGGCTAACTTATGAGTTACGACTAAGATCAAAAGAAAAACTTGTCGCTTAAATTTTATTAAGACCAAATAGTAACGACAAATTACTTTATGTAGATGAATATGTTTAAACATTTGCAACTCATTTTATGAGATCGGAAATAGTTGAAAAATTGGGCACGTAAGATATTAATCACACGAGTTGCCTGATATCTTCAGTCTCTAGAGTAATTTTATCTCTATAGTAATTCTGTCTCTGGAGTCACATGTGTATAACGGAAGTCGTTTAGTTAATAGAGAGTTTAGGTGTAATGTCTGCGTCCTTTCTGTAAATGACCAGATTACATCAAATAGCTATTTTTGATGGGATATTTAAGGTGTCACATGATTTTCTTTGGCAATCATTATTAAATACCTTTGTTCTGTTACTAATAAAATCATATGTGAGTGAATGGTTGCAAAACATTATTATTTTTTGCAAATCATTCGTGTATTTTCCACTCAGATAATTTTAACAGTCAACGACCTACGTATTTTTAAGTGTTGATCTAGTGATTTTCTTCATAAGTCTACGTGATATATCAACGTAGTAATTAAAACATTTGACGGATTATTGAATTACTCATTTTCAAGCATTTTTTGCAAATGACACGTGTATTTTCCACCAAAATATTTCTAATTGTCCACGACCTGATAGGTATTTTAGGTGTCAATCATATTATAAATGTGAAAGTCTGTGAGGATGGATGGATGGATGTTTGTTACTATTTCACGCAAAAGCTACTAAACGGATTTTGATGAAATTTTTATGATAGTAATTTAGGCTATGGAATAACACAATAGGCTACTTTTTACTACTAAATATACTAATAGGGATACTAAAATTATGCAGGCGGAGCCGAGGACAACAGCATTTTTTTTTACAAATTATCCGTGTATTTTCCATTTAGATTTATGTCAACGACCTAGGTTTAGGTGTTGACGTAGTAAATGTTAACTAGTACGGTAGTGATATGTATCTCGTGTAATCAGTGGGCGGACGGCGGGCGGCAGACGGCGGGCGGCGGGCGGCGAGCGGCGGGCGGCGAGCGGCTCGCAACAATTTCCGCACTACCTCGTCCCACAATCCACGGCTAAACGCCTGTTATAAGCAAACCCGAATTTATCACTAAATTAAAGCCAAGTTGAGTGGGCTGACAACTCACTTCAGATGAATGCTCTGTTACAATGAATCTTGGTATTTACATACGCACTAGCTTAAATTTCTTACTGAGATTACTAAATGAATAATTAATTTCTACAAAGACCATATCGTGAAATTACTCTACTATTTTTCTTATGTTTTTAATTGTTGACATAATATAGGTATCTACATCCGACAGCTATTTTTAATTTATTGTAGGTAGCGATAGATTAATATAATTCATATTCTTTATCTGAAGTTGATCGTAAAATATGCAAGCCTTATAATATAATTATATTAATTGAACATGATATTTGATAAAACATATTGCCTATAAGAAAAAACGGAATGGGCGGGACTGATTTTCAGCGGACGAGTTAAAAGTTAGAAAGAAGTTATCATTGTGGCGCGCGGCGCACGCGCGACGGCACTCCGCGCGCTGCAGCCGCCGCGGCCGCCCACTTCTCGAGAACTCGGGAACTCGATAATTCTCGATACAATGTGTCGCGAGATGTATAGTGTGCGGTGATCGCGATGCGGCGAGCCCGCGGTGCGCGATGAGCGCGCGTCGCACGAGCGCGCGCTCAGTACAAGCGCGCCACGCTCTGCCACTTATGTTCATCTTCTTAGTACTTATGATTCATGTACGGTAAGTTATAAAGTTACCATCTTTAAAGTAAAAAGACAAATACTAAAAAGAAGAAAGATTAAATTACAACTTTATCATAACTAATAATATTTGCATTAAAACTATGTTTGTTTTAGTACTCATTAATTAATTAGAAAAGAGATAAGTAATTGCTTCTATTTCTTGCTCTAATTAGTTAAAAGTTAATGGCTTGTCTAATCTAAACTTATTTTAATTCTTAAGTACAATGCTACGAGATTGCTACGAAAGTGCTACGCGTGTCTACAAATTGTAAACGCTTGTCTAATCTAAGCTTATTTTAATTCTTAAGTACAATGCTACGAGATTGCTACGAAAGAGCTACACGTGTCTACGAATTGCTCGCTATGTAACAAATAATTACAAATTACTTTCTAATCCTTACTAATATTATAAACACGAAAGCTTTGATGTATGTATGTTTGTTACTCTTTCACGCAATAACTACTAAATGGTTTTTGATGGTATTTGGTATGGTATTGTACTTGTACTTATATTTGGTATGGTATTAGTTTAGAGTGGTGGTAGTTTGAACTGGTGGGAAATAGCACAACATAGAAAATGTACGGTTCCCGTGGGATTTCTTTTTGCGCGTACGTAGTCACAAGCAACATCTAGTAACTAAATAATGATTAGGTGAACTTATTGCTAATTTATCTCGTACGCTGAAATAGTAAATTAAGTTGACCAAAATATTTGTCAATAATTATCTTATTTTAGTTACCTATTTATATCGGAGCAACAGCCTCCGTGGTTCAGTGTTTAGAGCTTGGCTCTCGACTCGGAGGTCGTGGGTTTAATTCTCACATTGGAAAAACAAAACATGTTGTTTCCAAGTTTGGTTAGGACAATCCAGGGTGATCATCTGATTGTCTGACAAGAAAGATGATCCATGCGTCGGATGGGCATGTCAAAAGTTCGACCTGCGCCAGATCTCTCGCCAGTCGTGTCGGTCAGTCTGGCCTACTGGGTGTCTAGAGTAAATTAAGAGAGAGTGCTCTTGTGTACTGCGCACACACATGGGCACTATAAAAATAACTCCTGCCTAGCTGGCTTGGTTTCAATGAAACCGGCAACCGTCACCGGGTGTGGGGGAGCCAGCTATTTTATATCGGAGTAATACAACTACTACTTCTTAACTTCAGACTAATGAGGTATATTATACAAAGAGTACTATTTCCAATTTTTTCTCGTGTTTTTTTAGTAACGAAGTAGCTTGGAAATATTTTGTTTTCCTGAAAACAGAAACGGCCTGCTAAGCTGCGATCGTCGTCCGTCGGTAACGTCAAATTTCACGACGTAAAGTCTAAAACAGTCACTTACTTGCTATTGTTTATTATAAATGTGAAAGTTTGTGAGGATGAATAGATGGTGGGATGTTTGTTACTATTTCACGCAAAAACTATTGAACGAATTTTGATTAAATTTGGTATGGTAGGAGTTTAAGCTCTGAAATAGGAATAATATAATAATAATAATATAATAATAATAATAATCTCTGAAAAATATAATATAAAAAGATATAAAAAAAAAAAAAAAAAAAAAAAATAGGCTGTTTTATATACTGAAATAAAATATCCCACTCATATATTTTATGTACACGGGCGGAGGCTCGGGCAAAACCTAGTTTTTATATTACAAAACTACATTACATTCTTAAAATATTACGCAAGTAAATATTTAAAACTCCTTGTCTCATCCCGTGCAAGTATTGACTTTTTATCATTAATAGAACTTATTGATGCCTTCCTACCTTCTAATGTCATATAATTTTGGTAATAAAATATTATATATTTTTATAAAATATAGATTTTTCCCCGCGACTTCCTGTGCGCTTAAAGAAATCTAGCAGGAACCGTACATTTTACCGTGATAAAAAGTCTATTTTTCTTTCCCCGTGGTCCAATATATCTGTGTCAACTTTCATCCAATCGGTCCTGAAATATCGGAGCCTACTCAATGCAAACAAACAAATATGCAAACAAACGTTTATAATATTAGTAAAGATTTATTATCTTCATAGAAACTGGTTTTCCCAAGAACATAAATATAAAAAATCTACTCTTTTAGAACTCAACGTAAAATCCTACAATAATTTAGAGTCCATGAACTATAACTAAACAATTTCGAAAGTAAAATATTATAGAAAACTTTTTCAAAATTTGACTACTTACAATAGTAAATATACTGGCACCTATTGAATAGCAATAATTTATACCTGTTGAATACTATTACATTGTAAATCCGAATGGCTAACCGGTGTAACATGGCGTCCTAAGTTAATTTTGCCCCGATTTTGGGGATTCCTACGCTAAATGCCAATTCTGTTTAAGCCCAGAGGAAATTGTTCGAGCAACCATCCATATGAATTTAAATTATAATACCTTGAAAGGTATTCCGTAGGAAATACCCATATGAAAATACCCATTTGCATATATAATATATCTTTCCTATACGTTTTACGTTCATAGATACAAAAGTACGAACCCAAAACCCAGACTTGTTACAAACATTTTTTCAGCTTAATAGTTTGTGACCTAGTAATAAACATTTTATAACTAAAAAGATTTTATAAAAGGTCACGTAATTTTTTTTCAGTGAAGCCAATGTTTTCCGATCACGTACGTAGACGGTCTGGTATAAAACATAACAGTTCAACTATTTCGAAAGTTCATCTATACAGCGCCCTTAGAGAATACCTCCTACGCAGAGACGTGGACGCAGAAAATGACACGTCCCGTATTTTAAACCTTTTTCACGGAACAAAAAACATTTTTTCCTCGATCATGTGATGGCCATTTCTTTTTCTTTCAGGCTTGATCGTGTGATGGCCGTGGACAGGCTGGAGAACGTCACGCACACTATCACAAGGATATTAGACGGATACGACATACGACTTAGACCTAATTTCGGTGGTTAGTTGTCCAGTAGCATATATAAGTACATCCTTGTATAAGTATAGCCTTTTGTAGACATACACACTGATACACACCAAATAAAAATAAAAACTCGTTATTATACAAAATAAATCAGCTGGTTCCAAGTGATATAGCACTTTTGTAGGATACAGCAGTTTTTTATAGCTGATAAAAACATCCTATATAAAATGCAAGTTTTTCGAACGTAAGTTTCATTTTTTTATTTCATGTTTATCTATTTTTAGTATACATTACTGTACCATCAGCCAATTAGAGTAATTGTCAAATACCAATCAGAACATACTGATGTTCCATCTATTCCATCCATTCCAAACTAGTTCCAAACACTTAACAGGCTGCATAGCTTTAGTACTTCATGGCTGTGCCGAAAATGCATCACAGCGATTGACAATAGAAAGAGCTTATAGAAGCTATTCTGCAAGTAAATGCAGCTAGATTTTGAATACAGCGAAATCAAACCTAAATTGAGATTCATGTCAATTCAAACCAAACAAACAACTGTATTAGATATACATATTGTGAACATTCGTCCTCGAAGCAATATAACGTTTTGACGTAGAGAAACTGCTTACAAGCTTATATGGATACAGTTGAGGCGGCACAGAAATTGAGAGATATTGCGATATCCAAGCGCTCGACATCATATTGAATCTTCAGCGAATCTAAACATTGAATTTGTTTCAGGTGAACCTCTGTTTGTGGGCATGGATTTGACGATCGCCAGCTTTGATGCAATTTCAGAAGTTAATATGGTAAGTTATTTAAAATCTTAACTAAACGTTATCATCATCATCATCATTATTATATTGCTATGATTAAACTTCAAAGCTTCCAGACCACTATAGGTTACCAGTTATAGGTAGACCACTATGCTAGCTTACTAGCTTACTAAATCATAATATTATGTACTTACATATATTTTGCAAGTTTTTCGCACACAAATAACATTAAGGTACTAAATAAAAAATAAGTTAAAAATCTCATGAAAATAATCCCTCAAATACTGTTTCAAGGCGCGAATAAAAAAACAAATGTTTTTCGAGTCTAATATTCTCAAATAAGTTAAGTATCGTCAACACTTCACCGCATCTGAAGATCGCTTTTGAGGCAAACAGGGATGCTGAAATCTTTAAGCTTTTAATAGAGCAAGGCCGGTACTTGACACATATCTGACCGCTGACTCAGCTGATCGATCAACACTCAATACCTTCACAATTTAAGTTATTCAATTTTCGTCAATATCATCATTACTTGAAGAGGCGCGTTACCTGTGAAGTGGTTTGATATCTGCAACATCATGATCATCAAGATAGTCAGTTAAAGAAAACATTTTTGAAAATTTTAAGATACTCTTTTAAAATATTGGCACAAAAAATGAATCAGTCGGTTACTCTCCCACCACCACTGCACTAAGGCCCGACTTGCGCAGATCTAGGTTAAAGTTAACCCTGGGTTAAAATATCATGCTTTCTCTTTCATAAATAACGAAGGACGAGAGAGATAACATGATATTGAACCCAGAGTTAACTTTAATCCAGATCTGTTTCGTTCTTTCTTGCAATGTTAAGTAGGAATTGTTATTATTAATATCTTATTTTAAGTAACGAAGCATCGATCCAGTTCGGACTACACTAGTTCACAATGTTACGATTTTTTTTAAATCAGTGTGGTCCACCAATACGTACTTTGCATGCCCGAGTATTTGAAAATGTATCTGGCGTAAACTTACCAATGAACATACCAATTCCTGGCACTTTCGGAATGTATTCAAAGTTTCCACATAGCCTCCTAGTCCTGCATACGCTTAAAATTCCAGTATCCTCGACGAATATACTGGAATTTAAAGCGATAGCGTTGTAAGCGTTTAAAATTAGCCAAGCCGTGCTACGTATGGACTAGTTTGTATTATGAAATAAATGGTAAACTAATGGAATAGTTTAATTTTGAATCGTTTAATAAATACCGAACAATAAAGTGAAAATTAGCCATAGAGTTTTGTGGTTGACTTAAATGTGTAAATTTAAAAAATGAACCAACACTCTTAACGCAACTTAAGAAGTCCATGTTTAAAGTATACCCATTACACACGTTTCAAAAATGCAAATAAATATCCCGATGATATTCAGTACAGCCAATAAATTCAATAGTTCAAATTCAAAAGAACTTTCTTTGAATAAAGTATAGGTGACAAAAATACGTAAAGGACACTTACAATATATAGTGTGAAAGTTACGTAAAGGACACTTTTCAATACTTTTATTGAAAGCCGTTATCCCTTATAGGACTACACAATAACGCTTTATCTGAACCAATATTGGAAGGATGAAAGGCTGGCGTTCGGTCTACGAGACGAGGTGCTCACGCTGTCCGGCGACTTTGCCGATAAGATTTGGGTACCGGACACGTTCTTCGCTAATGATAAGAACAGGTGAGCAATTTTTATGCTTATAGTGATAAAACGACGATTCTAATTAGGTACAGACATCACATATTAGATCCGTTGTTTTATCACAGTCGTAATTATCCTACTACTATTATAAATGTGAAAGTTTGTGCGGATGGATGGATGTTTGTTAATCGTTTATACAAAAAATACTAAACGGATTTTGATGAAATTTGATATGGTAGAAGATTAAGCTGTGGATTAACACATGTATCCGAAAAAGTGTTCCCGTGAGATACGGAATTCACTTGGGCGGAGCCGTGGTCAAAAGCTAGTGTAAAAATAATGATGATAACGAGATATGATGATAACGAGGAACATGGAATGCCATGTTCCTCGAGTCAAAATCGATTCGAATGTACAATATGTCAAATGATCTTGCTAATTAATTCGCGTGTCATGCTATGTGAAACTAAATTGTACCATCTTTTTTTATATATTTTGTAATATTTTGTTGTACATGAAGAATAAAATAAAATAAATATTTTTCTCTGACCATACGTATGACCAGATGACACATATTTCAGCTTCCTGCACGATGTGACGGAGCGGAACAAACTGGTGCGGCTGGGCGGGGACGGGCGCGTGACGTACGGCATGCGCTTCACCGCGACGCTGGCGTGCATGATGGACTTGCACTACTACCCCCTGGACAGCCAGAACTGCACCGTCGAGATTGAAAGCTGTGTGACTCTATACTCGATCTTCGTGCTTGCGCTTATTAAGCACTAGCTTTAATACCGTACAAAAAAAGTGAAAAATGATGAGCCATTTTTTTCCATATCTGTACAGGTGGTATTGACAAAAAATCTTAACAAACTTACTTTATAAATTAGTATGTTTGTTTAAAAATTGCTTTGTTTTTTGTTCGTTTTGCCTTGCCAACAATTTTATTTACAAGCACACAATATTGTATACCTATTCAATATACTGACAAGCATCTTATCGTGCAGATGGCTACACGGTTTCCGACGTAGTGATGTACTGGAAGGAGACACCGGTGCGCGGAGTGGAAGACGCGGAACTTCCGCAATTCACGATCATGGGTCACATCACTAACGATAGAAAGGTACGAAGTGAAATATTTTAACTATATCCCGCTGCTTCGTAGCTCAAGGTACGAAGCCAAAATATGTTCTATCCCGCCTCTTCTCTTTTCGTAGCTGTACATAGCATGCTACGAACCGCTACAAAAAGCGTAGCATATAAAAATTCAATACGATTGAATATTGCTTTTTGCAAATCAAATTACAGATGGAAGTTTAATTCTCTTTAATTGAGGCATTAACTTAATTACCTTTCAAGCTAGTCTACTGTTAACTGTAACACTTGTAAGTACGCTAAGTATTCCAAATTTTCAAAAGTCGCCAAACAACTTAGCGAACTATTTCACGTAAGTATTCAATTAACTTCGCAATTAGTCGTCACTCTATATACTGACTTAGAAAATACAAAGACTCGTCACATTGCGGAAATTCACGAAATTAAATTGATGAATATGAATTACACCCTACCTTTCCGTAATGGTTATTTTTTAATATATTACATTTGGCAAACCAACAGCTTATGATAAAATAAACCTAGAAACAGTACAATTAACATAAATAAAATAATAGGCTACCATTACCACTAAGGGTCAGTTCACGACACGCAACGCGACGCGGTGCTGCATTTTTAATATAGCTGTTCAAAATTAAACTTTATTCATTACACAAAAAGATACACGTTTCATATGACATACACTGCACATGCGCTGTGCAGCGCGGTGCAGCGCGGTGCAGCGCGGTGCAACGTGACAACTTTTAAGCATCTTACAATGAAACATGTATCTCCTTGTGTAATGAACAAAATTCAATTTTGAATAGCTATCTTAAAGATGCAGCGCCATGTCGCGTATCGTTTCGTTAGGTGTGAAATGACCGTTGTAGGTTAATGGTGTAGTTGCAATAAAAAATGAAGCCCCCCTTAGTGCGGGTTTTCTATTTTCCTGTTCAGGCTTTATAAAGAACGTTATGTTGCAGGAGAAGCTGGCGACGGGCGTGTACCAAAGACTATCGCTGAGCTTTAAGCTGCGCCGCAACATAGGTTACTTCGTGTTCCAAACATACCTGCCGAGTATATTAATAGTGATGCTCTCGTGGGTCTCTTTTTGGATCAACCATGAGGCAACGTCTGCAAGAGTCGCTTTAGGTAATTAATATTTTTATTATTTTACTTACTACCCATAAAAAAACTTAATTACACAAAAAACGACGACGAACAAAAGAAAGATGGGTGAGAGGAGATACCTATTGGACGTATTTAACGGAAAGCTTCAAAGCTGTAAGTTTAATTATAATATGAGTATATAATATTTTGAGTGATTGTTCGTATTGCTACTTTTTCATTAATATTAAATCATCCGCGCAGGCATAACAACCGTACTCACGATGACTACCATCAGCACGGGGGTGCGGAGCAGTCTCCCGCGCATCTCCTACGTGAAGGCGATAGACATATACCTAGTGATGTGCTTCATATTCGTATTCGCGGCGCTACTAGAATACGCCGCGGTCAACTACGCGTACTGGGGTGCGAGGGCGCGGAAGCGAGCGAAGTTAAAAAATCAAATGTCCGCTAGTGCAAGCGTAGAGAAGGATATCAAGAGCTCCTGTGGTAAGTATTTCTAACATACAAAGTAAGACACATAGAAGCGAGCTGGTGGCTTATGTGATGGTGCAGTCCACCATCACATAAGCCACCAGCTCTTACAAGCAACTTACAAGGATCTTTTGGCCCTTGGATGAGATTGACATTTGAGTGAGTGTCGCAATTATGAGCAATACGTAATACAAAAAGTGATATTTTACAAGATGGCGGCGTTAGTTCTGATTTTGGTCATAAAACAAAAGATCTTTGTAGGACTTTAAGTGATACAAGTGCACAAAGATGACTTTAACATGAATTGGCATACAGGATGTTTGCAAGAACGAAGTATATCCTTTAAAATTTAAATAGAGATGCTCGTAACTTGCTGTTTTGGTGACATTAAATATGATTTAAAGTGAACCCATTAGCAAAGGTTTCATTGCTGTTGACTCTGGGTTTTTATTATGAATTTTGGACGATATCTTTTCAAGTTGAAGAGACTAGTTCAAATGGAGTATCATATTGGCTTGATGTAAGCATTCCAAAACATATTTTATTTATATTTTATAACGCATTTTTTATTTAAAATGAAAAATATTCAGAGTAATAGCTTCTCCATACATACTTTCATCGCCCATTTTTGGCTCGGCAAGAACTGCGAGACTCGATCCCTGAACTAGGTATTTATGATGTTCCTACTTTATACGGGACCCTCGGTGGTCGAGTTCGACTCGCTCTTATCCAGTTTTTGTATCCCGTATAGTGTTGCCTGGTTACCTGTCTCAAGGTTGAGGATGTTATTAGTTACTGAAATATACTTTGCAATTTATGGTTGAATAATAACAAAACAGTGAGACAATATTGGTCCATAAAAATAAAGATGGACAAATTAAAGCCTGTCTAAGTGGTATTCTGAATTGATTTTTTTTGCAAAGATGTAAGAACAAAATCATGAGATTGATTAATTTATTTTTTGGGCATCTTAAATCAATTAGCAGAGATTTATTTGGCTTTTAATTAATGATTTTTTCACAACTGTCTAAACGCAACTTACCAGTATTTTTAGAGGCTATTCCTTACATATAGGTAAATTGTGCCTAGTGTCTAAGACCATATTTTTACACAAAAATGTGTGTACTGGCACAATGAGCGTCGTACGTATGTTTTATGTTCTTGGTCTTAACATAAATAATATAACGTAACTTTTTTGTTACTAAGTATAATATTATGTTTTCTACAGGCAGCCGATCGCCCGAAGAGATCATAGCGCTCAAGGAGTGCGTGAATAGCGGGCGCGTGTCCCCGCTGCCGAGCCTGCGCACACGCCCTCTGCAGCCAACCGCAGGGGCGCCCTCGCTTCGCCTGCAGAGGGACCCCACCAACATCAGATACAGGACGCGCCCGCAGTCCCGCACTTCTAGGAGTAAGTGTAGAGGCTATGTGACGCATCGCCACGATAATGTATTACATAGCGCTCAAGGAGAATGTGAGTTCAGCGGTGGGCGTAGTCTTTCATCCAGCTAATCCTACAGTCTGTTTGGGTGGCAATGTGATCCCAAGTCAATATGGAACATATTTTGTTCCATATTGGCCTCCTTTCCTCTGCAGACGGAAATAGCACACCCATTAAGGTGTGTATACGTAGTATGTGTGTAGTTCAAGCATATCTCCACCTTCAGGTCTACAATGGAACACGATCGCAGTCACATCGAGAAATTTATATATCTTGACTAACTGGAAGTCAACAGCAACAATGTCGACTACATTGTAATTAAAGCCAGTTTTTTCTCTTCCAGCTAGTTCGGCGGGCAAGCCCAAAGTAATTCATGCCCTGCGTCGAGGTGCAACAGTCATCAAAGCCTCAATGCCTAAGATTAGGGATGTTAACGTCATTGACACCTACTCCAGGGTCATCTTCCCGATCTGCTTCGCCGTTTTCAACGCCATCTATTGGACGTTTTACGTCTTAGATTAGGATTCCTAACTGCATGTGCCAAATATATTTTCTGTAATACAAATATGTATATAGTATTTAATGAATCATTATAAGGATTATAATGAATAAAATAAATTAAATTGATCTATTAAAGAGTATTCACGTAAAATATTTGATGACGTATTCTAAAATAAAATTATTAAGTTAATTCTAATTTGAAATATATCAAAGTTGTTGTAGGTAATCTTATTTTTGATTTAAAATTAAAAAAAAAAATACTTCCAAATTTTATTCACAATAATTTAAATATTACTTTATATTTAAGCTTTTACAGAGTTTAATATCGGTTAATATTTGGAAAGTTGGTAAGGTTTATATACTAGAAGATGTAGATTAAAATTAAAAATTTGTAATACGTACTGTCCAAGAATTAAAAAAAATATATTATGTTCTACTTCTTCTAAATAGGAAGGTAATTTATATCTTATGATTACTTACAATGAATTGCCGTATAGAAACAAAATGTTGAGGCAATTAACATATTAAGTAATTAAACAAAAACAACATTTTTATATTTCACAGCCTATAATGTTCTTCGACAGTCTGTATTATGATAAATAATATTTGTAGCTATGTTAACAAGTAACAATTATTAATAATTGAATAATAATGATTTTGAAAAAATGTACTAAGGTACCTAATGTACGAGTACAAGTGAATAATATTATTTAAGACCAAAGACATATTATAATTAATAATATACTTATATAAGAAAAATAAGCTCTTGGTTGGAAAATCTTTAAGGTTTCATGAACAAGAGTCAAGAAGAGATTTTTCTCTGAGTTAAATATATTGAATTGGTTGAAAGATCATATAATTACTTATGGGATGCTTGTTGTATATAGATTTTATAAATAATTTGCGCATGTTGGGTAATTAGCTATGTATGTGTATTAGGTAATGAAAATTGTATAATGGAAAATATTATGAAAATAAAGTTTAATATTAACGCGATTTTTTTTCTGTAGATTATCCGATTAACCCATGTTGAGTTCGAAAAATAGTGCAATAGAAATTTAATTTCAAAGATAGACGATATAAATGAAGCTTACCTTTCAGAATTGATCAATAAATTCAATAAAAGAAAATGCGATTCATCTTCTTTGATAAAATGATATACCTAAAATATATTTTTTTATTCAGTTATTCTGTAAAGGAAAGTTGTTAAAATATTTCAGAGTCATCTAACGTTCTACGCCTACGTTCAAAATATACATCCTGAAACTTATTAGAAGTTTGGGTTTGTTTTTGCTGTAAACACCAGAATCTCAATCGCGTCTCTATGCTCCTCTCTTATGTAACTTATGCGTTCTAAACTCTTAGTGCCGTTTAATTTGTAAAGATGGCGGTGACGGCGACCTATATACAACTATAAGTTTTGTAGCGACATCTGGTTCATCGATGTAAAATGAAGTCACTGAGGGTTGAGGGTCTTGGTGTAAAATATCTTCAGGAATGTTGCTTAGCCAAGTAGGTGGTAGGCTCAGATGTAAATCTTCAAAGGCGCAAAGGCGACATCTAGTAAAAGTTATTAACAGAATAGTAATAAAAGAAGCCCTAAATGGCTGCCAGACGATAAAATGTCGCGTAGTGCTCAAAAAACCTGCCGTCTCTATATCCTCAACGGAAGTAAACTTTTTTGGAGTTTCACCGTTTTGCTCAGAAGTGGGATTAAAGATATTTTAATGTACCTATGTGATGATAATAATACAATAAAGCATAATATTATGTACAAGTACGTACCCATATGTACATACTACGAAATAGTAATACCAACCTGCAATATTCATTACTTACCTATTATGCTTATTTTTTATTTTTTACAGATAGAAACCAAATCGTTTAGGTATAATTTTATGTACAAGCAAACAAATATATATTAAAAGCAGCATCAGCACGATATCAAGTAATAGTTTGAGTGCGCTTCCGGGCTTTGACATTCAACATCCGTTTCCGTTGTGAAAATAGAAATGAGAACCTCCGGTGAAAGCGAAAATAATCAAAGGCAATTACAATTTAATAATAATAATATCTATGGACGCTTCACACCACGTCAATCTGATCCCGCGGTAAGTTCTCTAAGAACTTATGTTACGGGTACCGGACAACGGAAATATATTTAATACTTTTATATTATACACATCAATGACCCGGAAAAACTTTTAGTTCCTACGGCGAGATGCGAACACTGACCCCCGGCTTGAGCATCAACACGCTCAACCACTGAGCCACAAAGGTCGTCGAAATAACCTTATATATAATAACCTTAGGATTGTAATTGATATAAGTAAATATAGGATTTAAAGCCTATATTTATATCAATTACTACACGACTTTTTGAGTGCGCAAAATATTCCCCTAATTAATATTTCCTTTTAGCCCGAAGGACGATTCGAAGTAGAACAAAAATTAATTCACTCAATTAGTTATTTTATGTTGGTAATACCAGATGTTGTCCGCAACTTCCTGCGCGCAAAAGGAAATTCTGCAGAAACCCTACATTTTGCTGCAATTAAATGTAGCCTATGTCCTTCTCGTGGTCTACATTATATATGTGCAAAATTTCACCAAAATAGGTCCAGTTATTTTAAAGCCTATACAAAACAAACGTACAAAGAAACATTTCCTCTTTATTATTTGTACAGATAATTATTTATCATTATTATTTTACTAGGCACAAATACTTAGTACATTTTTCTAAATGAACGCAGTGATTTTTGAAAACGCTTTGCCAAAAACTGCTACATCATATCCCATACCCATACCTACTAAAAACACTTTAGTTTTTGATGATAACCGATTAGCAACGACGAAGTTTTTGATTTAATTTATTTTCATAATTTTGGACATTTCAATTTGTTGACATTGATGATTTAATACGATACGAGTATACCTACAGATGACGATTTAATTTGCAAACACAGCATTAAGCAAGTGGGTGCTTATAAAAACGATCAATCGCTCAAAATATATATTTATATCGATATATTATATTTATAAGCATCGTCTATTTTCATCGGATTTTATTCACAGGGATACGGAGAGGAACTGGGGACTAGGACAGGCGGGGGTGCAGGCGGGGGACCCATTCATCGACGAAGCGCAGACTGCGCGGGCCGCGGCGCGCGGGGGAGCAGGTTCCAGATAACCTAGTACCCCTTGCAATCAGCTCGGAGTCGCGCGTAAGCATTCGAATGAAATTGCGATTTTGGAAAAAGATTTTTGTGTGTTAGTGTGATTTGTTGTTGCGGTCCACGTGAAATAAGAATAAGGTAAGGCGTGTGCGACATACTCGTAGGTACTTGAGTAGGTTTTTTTTTGTAGGTCCTATACCTACATGTATAAAAATCTTTTAATTAGAATCACTTGTTAAAGAAATAAATGTGTAGCTTAACGTATTGTAGTAAGCTTATGTATAGGTAACAATTAAAATAATTAGAAAACGTGAAAAATAAACTAAATTCAAAAAAATAATCAAAGTTCATCTAAATAATTTTACGTATTCCCGTTGTAATTGAAATTGAGAAAGAAATATGTAGTTATACATGATTATATAACGCGTAGGTGTATATAGGGTGATGGTCATAAAATGTTTTCATGGTCAATTCGTGGGCGGCGTAGGGCGGGGGATCCGCGCACCGCACCCGCGCACCAACCTGTATTGATCGCAACATTTTCTTTACTGAAAAACGTAAATATTATTACTCTATATTCATTTACTTTATAAATAAAGCTGAAATAAAACTGGTGAGTGATGTTTAAGTTTTTATAGGTTTATCTCTGAGGTTTACCTGTATATTTTTAATGAGAAATAGATAGTTTTTGCGATAATCTTTTGCATTCTATTACAATGTGTATTTTTATAATTTGAAAATCGACTTTCAAATAAATGTTATGAATAACATTCATTCCTAAAAAGGATATTATAAATACAATTATAATGGACTTATCCAGTGATAACTAACAAAAAATATTTAAATGTTTGCATTCAGTTACCCAATTAAAGAGAACATTTTGCAGCTTTTGCAAAATAATTTTATGTAATTGTTCTCTTCAGCATAGGCGTATGTATAGGTATCGGAAAAATAAGCTTGGAACTTTTTTTTATAAGCCACGAAGCAAAACTTTCGCAAGAATATAATGTGGAAGTGGTAAAAGATCATGATTCCAAAAGAAACATTAAGATATTTTCCCACTCTTCAATTATTGTTGCTTTAAATAAAAAATAACAATAATGCATAACAATCTGAGATTGTACCTAAATATAAATTACGATATTTATTCTAGTATCATACTTCTTGATCCTTCACAAGATCTTTCGTTAACCCAAGCTTTTCTGGTATATTGGGTTTGTATCCTGGATATTATTATCCAGTTGAAATATTATCAATAAATATCATCAAGATTATTAGAGATAATCGTTGAAAACGATGTTTTTATAATCGAGTTACTATTAGGAACTTACGTCATATTTTATCAACCGATTTCCACAACATAGGAGGAGGTCATCAATTCGTGTGTATGTTTTCTTTTGTATGTATATCTTTATTATTAATAGGCGCTATTACTCCGCCGTTTGTAGACCGATTTTCGAAATTTCTTTTTTTATTTTAAAGGGTTGACTTCCAAGTTGAGTTTAGAACTGGTGATGGAATGGATGGATGACCATGAGGAATTGAGAGAAGTCCTCAAAATTTATAAGGACACCTATAGCGGTTTTGACTATTTTTGAAGTAACTCGAGCATATGCTACCAAAAATGTTTGTGTTTTTGGATCCAGGGTATCCTGGATCCAAAAACACTGAATGCCACTCCTCAGTCATTGAAGAAACACGTTTGGAAATTTCAGCATTGTTCACACCACCACCATCATCACACTATACACCATGATATTATACTGATGTAGGTATTTCACATAGTCTTTTAAACCGATATCGATTTCTTTGAATATTCACATCTACCAAAAAGTGAAATGTTATGCCAAGATAGACCCTAACAACGATGATGTTGAGATCCATGAGGAATTGAGGAAACTCTATTAGAAAAGTTAATAATTGTCTATAAGAAAAATATTAGAAAAGCATTATTAATGCTCGTTAAGATTTCTTACACATTTTTAATTTCCGCACAACATTTCCTATCATCACAACACCACAATAATAACACAGCCCAAACAATTGTATAAATCCTTTAAGAATAAAAAACATTAATTTTTACACAATTTCGTCCTTATCCTTACATACAAACAATATTTTAAAGTTACGAATTGGCTGGTACCGACTTCAGAAATAAGAAAATTGAGTAGAGAAAAAGTTAAATTTCAGTAGAATTTAAAAGGGGAACTATTTAGATAATAAGAATGATTTCATACTTTTTACTGATTTCTCAGAATGTTATTGCTTTTACTTTGAAAGTCGATTCATATATTTTTTAAATATTTATTTTTCACAGTCACATTAATATTTTAGAAATACTTAATTAACAAGCATTACGGTCAAATCAGTAAACGGTTACTTAAATTACGGGAGGAGAGCACTTGATCATTATGGGAGACTAGGTACACTCAATTTACAGAGCCTATACAGGCTCTGTAAATTACTATTGGGTAATACCTATTTTACAGTGGCTTTATCGGTAGTATACGATACCAGCACACTCTTCCAATCGAGTAGAATTATCAGGTATGGTTCTTTTTTAAATCGTGGACAAAATTATTTTTGTTGCAATAAACTTTTTTGGAAGTTTTTATTCTGATTTAATAGTTATTTAGTACTTATATTTTACGAAGTGTAACAGTAAAATACGAATTCTTTTCTATGCGTCTTTCATTTCTATTAAATAAAAGTGTTATTCCTAATCGAATTTTTTAATTAATTTGTATATAGCATTTAACTGGTACATTTATTCGGACTTGATTCTCTCTGGATCAAGTAAAATATTTAAAATATTTTTAATTATTCAATATTTAAAATTCAATATCTCCATTGGCCTAAGGTATAAAACAACAGAAGGTACACAAAAAAGAATTGGTAACAAACCATAAAAAGGCGATAAAAAATGTTAAAAGTTTATGCTAAAACATCTAATGCGAACACAAGTATAGTAATCTTTGCTTTTAGTGGTCTAATAAGCAAAAAAATAAATATTAAAAGTAAAACAACGATTTTTTCAAATTTTTTTAGGTTACATATGGGGGATCAAGTGTCTCTTATGTAGAGAACACTTGGTACAATTCTGTCTTTAGTTTTAGTAGGTAAATTAGTATTTTTATATGTATAGCCACATAAATTCCACGTATTTCAGTACCAAATTTTTCTAATAGTAGTGTACTATAGATCCTAAATGTAGGAAATTAGGGTTATATGGGGGATCAAGCGTCCCTAGTCTCCCTTATTTCACGTGTGTTTATACATATAAACAGGTAAGGAAATACACTTCAACTTTTACTATTACTTATAATAAATTACATAAAGCTGATCCTTAATATCATCTTAGCGTCAAGTTCACATCGAGACTCGACGTGAATTCGAATTTCGAGCTACACTAGGCTGCGTAGCGCGGCACCGCTCTTGCAATGAAACGTGATCTTTTGAACCGGTATCTTAAAAAAGCAGCGCCGCGTCTTATCATATCCCGGCTCGGTGATAAATGACCCATAATTACGCAGCATACTTTCAGTATAGAAGGTAGAGCATACAATATGGTAGAGAATAGAGAACTTAGTTTTCTATGTATTTGTACATCTTACACGAACCTAGATAGTTCCATATTTGACATGTAAAAAGGTAGCCTAAGTCCTTAAAATTTAAACGATGTAAGCGAGAAACGTTCAACATTTTCAGCGGTTTTGCCGTGAAAGTAACAAACATGCGGCCGAATACTGAAACGATACAAACTATTATTTTTTTGAAAATTATAATACGTAAATTATATAACCTATGTTACCAGGGCTATTATTAAGATTCTATTGATTATATTTATTATAAAGTGAACGATTTGTTAACGATTGCACACCATGGGAATAAGATGCTTCCCTGCAAGGCAAATTTAAGTTTACAATGTAAAGTATATTTCTTTCAAAAGAACAAGAACAAACAATTTTTTTATTTAAGGAAATAAAAAAATCATTTCATTCCATACGGTGAAACATTCATACATACATATATAGACTTCCAAAATCATTACACTTCCTTTTGGCTTCACCGTAGTCGGGTAAAAATAACAGGCCACCTAAATCACAGCTAGGTAGAGTGAGAAGGACAGCATATCACTTGAGTGCCGATTAAGTCAGTAATCAGTATCCGGCCAATAGATCGCACATATCCCTCCGATATTTCGCGTTTTCTTAGCATGGCTTTTATTAGGATTAGTTTCAACTAACTAACCTAACCTACTTCCTAGAATAGGGTGACTTATGACAGTGTATCTCTGTATCGACCTCCGCTAGCCTAGTAAAGGTTAGTTGTGGTATATAAACATTAAACATGGTAAATCTTTACGAGGACATTAGTTGGGAGTGCGCGGGCTGCGTGAATGAAAGAGCGCTCAACAAGTTACGCCGCGCGCATGCGTCCCAAGCTTAATCCAATCAAATTACCGATTTTACATCATGGCCACTTAAAAATATTCTTGTTTTTTTCACTTGAATTGAATTGAATTGTCACTGAAGCTAAATATATACCTAGTAAGATGAGTAGGATGTAAGCATAGCATGTAAGTTTTTATAAAATATATAGGACGTTTTTCTCAAAATACGTTGATGACAATTTACTTTTAGGTAGCGGACCGTTTTTTGATACTATCGTGTGTTAAAGATAATACTATTTTTAAACTCTGAACATAATGTAGCATGAAATTTGTTTTTTTTTTTTTTAATTTTCACATTACTAATGTGAAAGGTAAGTAATGTGAAAATTAAAATATAAATAAGTAGAAATGTAAAATATATAAAAAAATATAATCGCTATAATAATTGTGTAATGTAAGCGTTGAATAAATGTTATAACTATTTTATATAAATTATTCTTATTAGTTACAACCATGGCACCGTCCGCGTAAATACAGTATGCCACGGGAACAAAACTAGCCTTTTCGGGACAAAAATTAGCCTATGCGTTAATCATGAGCTCAAACTACTAACATACCAAATTTTATCAAATTTGTTTAGTAGTTTTTGCGTGAATGAGTAACAAATATTCACCCATCCATCCATACATCCTTCCATCCTCATAAACTTTAACATTTATAATATTAGTAGGATAAGTTTAGCAATTAATATTATCGCAGTATTGCAATAGTATAATTGAGTCGACACTGTATAGAAGTTACATTTAGAACAAAATACAAGTTGATTACCCTCATTACCTTACGTTGATTGATTTGATTTGATTGATTACCTCAAAATTTAAAAATTTGTAACGGCATTCCAGATCTGGAACCCCTACTTTGTTAGGGCATTGTACTCCTTTGACTTAAAGTTCAACTTTGAACAGCAAATGAAAAGTACTCTCTACAATCGGTATTCAAGTTATTAAAACTGAAAAATGCTGCCCACACCGACTTATATTTACTTTTGCCTTTATCATCTTTATAATTTCAGCTATGAGATGTCCACTAATTGATTGACATTTGGGCATAGGCCTTTCAGAAATAATGCATCCATCGCTGTTCTTTCTGTGTTAAGCCTATTTATTTACAGATGTATATACATAAACGTATAGGATATATATTTCATACACAGCACAGGATAGGATTTAAAATAAAAATATGTATAATATACAAAAAAAATTAAAATAAAAAATACGCGACGAAAATCGGCCACAATGTGCCCAATGTAGATGTCTAAAAAGCTTGTGGTTTAAAAAAATAGTATAAAAAGTGTATATCCTTTTGTACGTAGAATATAATAAATTTGATTAATTTTTTAATTATCCGCCGCTCTCTGAACTTGCCGCTAGATCCGGGGCTGTCAATAATGTACAGGAATTATTGTCTTTAATTTATCATAACATGTGTCTTAATGGCCGTCACTCGCTAGTAATGCTCATCCCGGCATCCATCCAAAACAAACGACGATACTGAATCTTATATGATTATTTATACAAATAAAACATGACACTTTGAACATTATTTCATATGCTTAAGACATTAACTATAAAAACATTTCATCTCATAACCAAATAATAATAATTAAATCTTAATAAACATTAAAACCATTCATTGTATGTTTACATATTATTATTTATAAGTATTTTATAAAACCTTCAACTATAAGCTTACCTGCACTATCTTAAAAAGGCAGCGCCGCGTATGTATCATCGAGGTGTGAACTGACCCTTAAGAGGCCATAACATAACAACCCACGCAAACATTTTTTGAGCAACCGTGTTGTTAGAGCGTGGCCTAACAACACGGTTGCTCAAAAAATAGCCTCCCAGAGGATGTTATGGCAGTCTAAAATGTTAACCAGGTTAAGAACAGACTTGACAGATATTTAAAAAATCACTGATAGACAACACAAATAACGTCTTAATACAGGCAATATCAGTTGTCATAACTGCCTGTTGAGCGATTGCGATGGCGATGGGGATTTTTTATCCGATTTCAATACTCTCCGATAGGCGCGATACGCCCTTGTCGCTTACAAAATTAGTACGGGACTTGACGCTGAAGATCACTGGCGTTATACAGAGCCTTAAAGGGTAACGGAAGTACTCTTGTCTGACGGACACGTTAATCTGCAAATTGTAAAAAAAAAATGTAGAAACTTAGTGTACTTTAAACGAGCAATTCTTGTCAATAAAGAAATAATTAATGACAACTCGGGAGGCTATGTAGGACGTAGGTAGATGTATATTTAGTTCCACGCGTTGCGTAGGATACTATGGGCGAATGTATGTGTAGGCACTAGGAATATTATGTGTATAGGAACAATAGCACCTATATATGTGTAGGAACGTGTATATACGTACAGTGTCTACGTGGGAGGAGTGACTGATCGCTGATGAGCTAAAAAGGCTATTTTTAGCTCTGTTAATACCCTATTTCCATTTTTCTGTTACGCACTTTTAATGATAGCCTCTCGTCATAAAACGTCATTATTATCTTCCCCCTTACTAAGAAAAATATTTACAAAATGGATAACTTAAACTTAAGTTGTGTAAATCTTTTTATTAGTAAGGGGGTTAGTATTTACCCGTGGCTTTGATATGTTCTATTAATTTGTCACGTGCATCTTAAAAAGGACAAAAATTAAATTAACTTGGAAACACAACTATTTTTACAGTCAATAGAAATATCGATCGCCCAATTGTGGTAGTCAAGCTGCAGATGCTGTTACCATCATAGTAGTTAAAAGTGCGTTGCCAGCATTTAAATCATCACCTCCGAAACGAAAAAAATCATCACCACGAAAGGAAAGATTTGTTTGTTTGTTTGCAATAGATAGGCTCCGAGACTACTAGACCGATTTTGATGAAATTTTTCACAGACATAGAGTACACCACGGGAAAGGGCATATGTTAATTTATATCGCGGCTAAATGTACGGTTCCCCGAGTTTTCTTTTAACACGCACGAAGTCGCGGGAAACATCTAGTAGAAAATAAAGTTTATTATAAGGAATTTGTGATATTTCTGTATCAGCTCATCGAAAATGACTTTCGTATTTTATTTCGGTATGATAATAGAAATCGTGACAATAGATTTTTCTTCACTTATTTTTGTAAGACTGTTCTTACCTACCATATGAAATATTATCACAGAGTAAATAAAATATAATATCATACTCATTCATGGATATTCAAAGATTTGATTTTGAAAGATTGATCCTTTAGCAGGTAGATAGATCATTTTCATAATTTGTTCGCATTATAATGACGACATTAAAAAGTTAAATATTATATAATTGTAATACGAACAAATGATCAACTAGCAGGCAGGCAGGCAAAACTTTCCGATATTACAGTGTACGTGCTACTTACTTACATGTGCAAGTACGTGTGGTACTCACATTTTATTCACTTTTTAAGGTGTTAGACGAGAGGCCTCCCTCGCCATGCTAAGGCCCCCAAAGACAAGGCAACCAGCTGCGCAAATTACCTAGATGACGGTCCCAGCGCAGTGCCTAGCTGTCGAAATGCCGGCGCCGCTCGCGGTGTACGCCGCGCTTTACACTCTTTTGTGGATATGCGGTAAGTTTCCTTAACTTAATGGATTGTTCTAAAGGTGTAAACAAATGTAAAGTTAACGAGAACGGAAGGGAAAGAAAGTGTCAGTGTCAGAATATTTTTCATTTAATAAAAAGTATATAAAGTATACATGTTTGTAATAAAAGATTTATATTAATATGCTCATTATTGCAGTGAACGCAGAAGAGCCAGCCTCCCGGACGAATGCGACCGCCGAGCCGCCGGACACGCGGTCCGCGCTGGGGCGGGTGCCCCCCTACCAGCCGCCAGCCGCAGGGGTCCTCGGGCCCATCCCCGTGCCCGGCTTTAGGCCCCCCAACACGCGCGTGGACGCGTGGCATCGTAAGTAACGTACCATATTTAGCAGTTCTCCCCTTTTTAACCCCCAGCCGCAGTGGTCCTAACTCCTATCTCGGTCCCAAGGATTACTGCGGCTGGGGGCTAAAAGCAAGTCTAAGTAAGAGCAACTTCTTCAATTCATATTGCTGTTGTATTTCTGGACGATTCACTTAATGTGGCCATGTCTTCAAATCTTTGCTATTATCAAATCTCATTATATCAAGTAGAATAAAAAACTAAATAGGTGGTCTATGCTCGCGATAGTCAGTTAAATTGACTCAATATATAGCCCGTAAGACCCATGATTGCTAAGTTTTTATAGAAATCGTGATATTCATAATTCAATTGGTTCTCAGATAACAGCCGACTCCAACCATACGGCGCTCGCGTCGTGGCCGACCCCGACTTAGAAGAGGAGGGTGATCCAGGATGCCACATATCGTGCTCTAAAGAATTCTTCTCCTGCCAGGTACTTACTATAAATTCTATAAATCTTAAAAGGCAAATAATGATTTAAAAAAACAGTACTTATTGTACTATTGACCTTATATTAGTGGAGTCATGATATGATATGAAGAAATAGGATTGAATTTCTGTCCTATCTTGAATTCGGCCTAAGTGGAATTTGTGGAAAAGGTATATTTTTTATGTTAAAAACAATTAATCAATGTAATTAACTGTTATTATCTATGAATGACATGTTTGACAGTTATGATTTTTCCTCACTCAGGAGGCATGCAAATGTATACCAATCGAGAAGCGTTGCGACGGCGTCATGGACTGCATGAATGCGGAAGACGAGGCCGGCTGCACGCCATCTTGTGACGAACACGACAACCGCACCATCTGCCACGGTACCAGCGTCTGCATCGCGCTCGAGTGGCTCTGCGACGGTGACAACGACTGCGGCGACTTCTCCGACGAAACTCACTGCGGTAAGTGCCTAACACAACAACCGCACCTTCTGCCACGTCACCAGCGTCTACTACTGTTACTAGAAACAAAATGCTGTCTCATTTGATTGGGCAGGTATACTAGTTTCATCCTACCCTTACTAGCCTCCTTCGTCTTCGTCCTATAATTTGAATCTCCGTTTGCGGATGCTGTTAGTAGCCCTAATCTAATAAAAGACTAGTATATTTTTCTGATACATTGATGTTGCAATGTTGGCAGAAACTTCTACGTACATTATATTAGTATGGTAAATGAGTGATGGACAAGTCTATGTAGAAAAACTACAGCAACCGCACAGTCTGCAACCAATTACATTAATACTTCCATTTATGTTACCAGGCGGCTCCGTGGCCTGCTCGCCTGAGCAGTTCCAATGCACTAACGGCCTCTGTGTCCACAAGGAGTGGGTGTGCGACGGCGACAACGACTGCAGAGACAACTCCGACGAACACGACTGTCCTAAGGGCAAGTAAGTGATGCAAATATTTTTTCTGCCTTTCTTACTTAAATCTTACTCCAAAATTATTCTTACCAATGACAAATTCAAGTAAAATTAGGAATAAATAGGACCCATTATTCAGAAGCTATATTCTCATAACTAAATCTTGTCAATTTATAGTATGGCTCCAGCGACGGTACATGCTGTTGCATTCGCACAATTATCTAATTGCGTGTGGGTTAGTGCAAATGCATGCTCTGTTGCCGCAGACAAACTGTAAATATCCCACGAAGCTTTAAGCCGCCTTTTTAGTAATTTTGTGTATAAAGTATAAAAAATAAATAGTCGTGTAGTAATGACAATTGACCCAAAGGCCTACTGTTGTAGCATGTAAGTAATGAGAAGCCGCTACTTCGATCTTCTTAAATCATATAATATAATAACCATATCTTTCCATGCCGAAAGGAGCAGATCATTATTGAGTTTCTAGCTCTAATTTTATAAATAAAATCATACCTACTTACACTAAACTTCCTAGGAGTGCAAACAAATAATATAATCAAAAGAAAATATTCCAGTCTCTTTCCATGTGGTTTGGAGTACCCGCATCGAGTCTTGAGAGACAAGGTGTGAAAGTGGTGTTGAATATTTATACCGCTACTGATAGCACTTATTTACACCCCATGAAAAGATGAGCCGCTTGACTTTTACGTGAAATAATTAAAAGTAGGGTAGAAACATATAAGCAATATAGTAATTAAGTTCAAAATCCATGGGTACGAGGTAAATACAGTGTCACTTTCAGCAGTAGGCGCATTAAGCCAGAACATGAAGTTACCCGTAAATAGAACGTAGTCTTACTACAAACCAAGGAGAATAGAGATAAGGAGTACCATCTCCATACATGAAAAGTATCCGTAAAATAGCGTGAAATAGGGGGCGCTACAGACGCAAGGGTGTAAAGCGGCAAAATTTAAACGGATAATTAAATCTTGGGATCTTCTTCGGTTTTATATATAAAAATATTTTCGACTATACGAGTAATTAGAATATTCATGATTTACTGAATTAACTACTAAAAAATAGTCATAGTCATCAAAAATTCTAACTTCATAGCACACACCCTTGCCACTCTAGCGTCATTATGGCCAGTTTTGGAACTATTCATTAATTACTTTTGTCGGACACTTTTTAGCTTTTCTGCCTTAGAGAGATGGTACTCCTTACCTCTATTCTCCATGCTACAAACGTTCATTTCATTTAATTTCAAACAGCTGTTTTGAAAGTGAATTGTTTTCTGTGAGTGAATTTTATTTTTTACAGCTGTTTTGTTAGCTCCTAAAAACAATTACAGTAAGTGCACTGAATTAATTGAGCCATATGACTGAAATAGAATCATTCATTTATTTATCCATACGCTCTTAAATCACAATTCTCAGGCAAATATGAATAAAATCAATTACATGAATTGACGTCACCCTCTGTACTTCTTTCGGCTTATGTAATCTCCTTATCAATCGGACTGTACTCACTTCCAGGTATTCTGAATGGCAATAAGCGTGACTCATAAGGAAAGTCACGTATAAGGAAAACAATATAGTCTATCCCACGGGAACTGTAGTAATAAGTAAATAGAATAAAGATTGTCCTGTCTTTCAAGGCCTTTTGATTTAGTTAGGTTTTTACACATCACATTTAGATGTCATTGTAATATTCTGTATAGTAATTGTGTCGTTTATGCCGTTTATGACTTACAACTATTTTAAATTAATAGTCATAATTATGAAAAATAGTTAATAATGGTCATAGTTATGAGAAAAAGCTTTTCGTGACGGAAGGTCTCAACTTTTGTTTGTGACGAAGAACATAACTTTTATTTTCTATACAAATAAATAAAATTGAAGTGTCTGTTTGTAACTTCAAATTAACAACTTTGCACTAAATATATACGGTAAAGTATATACGGTACCTACCTGCTCCAAAAAATCAATTCTTAAACATTTTGTCTCTCTTTTTGTTTGTTCCGGTTAATCTCTGAACCAGCCAGCCAGCAGCCAGCCAGAACAGATTTTGCCCGGATTTTCACTTAGGCTACTTTTATCTTAGAGTTCCGTTTAAAAAAATAGTGTTCCGTTTCCATTAATAGTTCTACGCAAATGAAGATGCGGTCATCATCTGACAGCTAGTTGACACCTTGAAATATGTTTATTTATTATAAACATATTTCAAGGTGTCAATTAGCAAGTGTAACTTAACATTCAATAATATTATAATAACTCCCTACACCGATTTCAGTGACAGTCGCCGGTTTCATTGAAACCAGGCCAGTTACGCAGGAGTAATTTTATAGTGCCCAAGTGTGTGCGCAGCACACAAGAGCACTCTCTCCTCTTTTAGTTTCGTAACCCAGTGGGACCAATAACCGACACGACTGACTAATCAGGCGCAGATCCGAATTTTTACATGCCCATTCGACGCATGGATCATCTTTCTTGTCAGACAATCAGGTGATCAGCCTGCATTGTCCTAACCAAACTTGGAAACAACATTTTTTGTTGTGCCAATGCGGGAATAGAACCCACGACCTCCGAGTCGAGAGCCAAGCTCAGCGATGCTGCACGCCACCGGCCACCGTCACCGAAATCGGTGTGGGGAGCTATATATGTCAATGATATTACATAAATATTGAATATAAAGTGCGAACAATAGCCAATTACTAAAATTGGTCGTCACCCTTCCTGTTCTGTTCACGTAATGTGTATTGTGTTGTCAGTTGTCACGTTAGATGCACGATGAGAGGATACTTACGATGGAGGAGTACGCCGCTATTACTCAATATAATTCTAATCATAATAAAAAATAAAAAAAAGCATAAAAAAAATTGCTAGGTAATATATAAAGATCTAGAAGCATTGATTAATTATTATTATTGTTAGACTAGCGTACCAGCGTAGGTAATTCGTAGTGGTTAATACAGGAAAATGTTAAGTAAGCCTACGCATAATCTGACTCGTGATCTAATTTTGATTTGTTTTTCTGTTTAAGTTATTCATAAATATTGTGATAATTTATTGAAAGGTAATACTTATTGTTATAATAAGAGGGAGGCCTGTTGTATCTCAGCCAGTTTTTCAGTTAACAGTTTTTTATTTCAATTTGACATACGTTGCATAGGTAAGCCAAGTGTGCATATTTTGGAAGGTATTTGGGTATACTTTGCCATTGCTTGGATGGTTGCATGTCTTTTAAACATTTTAAAGTGGCCAAGGTACAAATATACCCGATGTAAGATGGCCACTGGCCAGTGTCCCGTTGTAAATACTTAAGAAAATTCTTATTATTTTGTAATCTTTTAACTAAGTCTACATATTTAACGACATAATATATTGCATTGCATACTCGTATAAATAGTTTGCAAAATAAAAATAACTTAAAATATTTATGCTAATTAGTCACAACGAATTAAAAAAAAAATTGCACATACATTCGCCATAGGTTAGTAATTAGCCTATGGCAAATGTATTGTTGAAAAAATAAAAGCGGTCAAGTACGAATCGGACTTGCGTCGTAGGGTTCCGTTATTTTACTTATATATATTACACATACACGTTAACTTATTATTTCGTTATATTTGTACGAAGTTTTCCAAGTAAGCTCATTTTACAATTTAGGCATCTATAACTGCTAAACTAGCAAAGTTATAAAAGCCGTTATCGTTTTCCTTTAAAGTTCATCACTTGGATCACCATCATAAATTTTTTCAAATTTTTCGAGCCAGCCTTCTAGCTTTTAGAGGGGGACGCCCTAATTTAACAAAAAAATGCGCTTTAAAGTTGAATATCTCGCAAACGGATACCTAAATCAAAAAGTTTTTAAAATACCTATCTAATGATACCACGCACCACGGGGTGGACGCGAGAAAAAAAAACATCCTCACTTTACGTGTATTTAAGGGGAAAAAAATAAATTTTTCGTGATTTTCTTTTAGTACTTTGTCGACGTGGTAAATACACATATCCATGCAAAGTTTCATCTTTCTAGCACCAACCTTTTGGACGGTAAACCGAAGACGGACGGACGGACATGACGAAACCATAAGGGTTCCGAGACGTAAATTACGGAACCCTAAAAAACAAGCGATCGATACTGTCCAAACTACAGACAGCACTGTGTCGTCTTGAACAAAACGGTGGATATCAAATATTTTAAAGTATGTATCACGCGAGTTTATTACTGCTTGATTATTATTATTAATATTTATAATACGCTTAAAACTATAAAACCTCTAATAATGGTAAAAAATAAACTTTTGTCAGCTAAAAAAAATTCTACGTCGATAAAATCAAAGTCTTGCCCAATGGCAACTCTCTAACTAACATGGTCGGTCGGGCGAGATGTAGTGAACGCCTTAGCCATTAGAATTTATAAGCTTTATTTATCAGTTGATCAGTTGTATCTTACCCAGTTGGCCAAGGTACAACTGGGTACAAAAGCTAGCTACAGGTACAGGTACTCCTTTGTCCTTGATTCTGTCTTAAATGTGTCATCATAAGCACTCAAATTGATACACACATATTTTATAAGAATTATACACATATATTTTATAATACTAACTACATTAAAATAATATTGTTAATTTATGATATCATTGTACTCCTTTATAGGTACTTCTCATAATTTTGTAACAGTTAAAATTCTGAATCTCAAAAGAATCGTGTCATTTTTTCTTTATTCTGAACTAAACTTTATCTATTAATAAAAATATTAACACCTTCGGATACGCTAATCCATGTTGCTGTCCTTTGTATCATATATTGGAAAAGCCACTTGACAGACAAAGACAGCAACATGGATAATCATGTTCGTGGTGTAAATATTTTCATTATTAAGGGAGCATAGGCTTTACACAAATCAAAAATTGAAAACGATTAGAAATATTGCAATAGTATAGTCAAGTCAGGCGCCCTGGGCCGAAGGCCGCTTAAAACAGAAAATAAGTGTAATTGGTGGCACGATAATTTATATAACTTGCGTCGGGAGTTTAGGAGAGCCAGACGGAAAATTAATTTTGCACGTAGACAGGGACTCGGTCTATTGGACGATAATTACGTATCGTACCTAACTGACCTTAGGGCTTCAAGGTCGCGTTATCGCGCCGCCGTCACCTTAGCAAAAAATAATATGTTGAGAAATGCAGCCGTTAGACTGGATAAGGAGGGGCCATGGTCTTCTTTATACCATGAACTCAAACCAAATAATACCACTGCTCCACAGTATTTTTCAAATATGAAGATTAATAATTCGTTTACTCATAGTTTAAGAGACACGGCGAAGGCGTACCTCGACGTAATAATTCCAGACGACAAGCCTGACTTGGACAATGATTTCCACCGCGAGATAAGGTTCAGAATGTTAGACCCCATCAATACGCCGGTATCTGACTTACCCACACTTGATGAGTTCACTTCAATAGTTAATTTGTTACCTACGAAAAAGTCAGCAGGCGAGGATAAAATATCTAATATTATGATTAAGCAGGCGTGTCTAGCGGTAGGCTCATCTATATTACAGGTTTTTAATAAATGTATTGCAGAAGGCACTTTTCCAAAAATATGGCGAATCGGCACAATAAAATTAATTCCAAAAGCCGGTGATAAACCACCAGACGATCCGAAATCCTACCATAACGACATAACGCTATATAGGACATAACGCTATTATCATGCTTAGGTAAATTATTAGAACGTCTTATTGTTCCCCGCTTGCTACCCGGTGGCCCGAAATTTAATAATCAGCAATTTGGATTTACCGCCGGGAAGTCTACAGTGGATGCAGCAATCGAGGTCAGAAAAACAGTAAATCTATCGGAGTGTAAATATGTAGTAAGTATATCTCTGGATATCGCGGGTGCCTTCGATAATGCCTGGTGGCCAATGCTACTACTGAAGTTAAGAAACAGAGGCTGCTATCGTAATATTTATTATTTAATTTACTCGTATTTTTGCAACGGCGTAACAAAACTCCAACTCGGCCATTACACACATTCCAAAAACTTAACGCGCGGCTGCCCTCAAGGATCAGTACTATCGCCGCACTTGTGGAATATAAGTTTTGATGATTTATTATGTGTTCCCTTGCCTCCTCTGTGCTCTCTGATAGGTTATGCTGACGATGGTTTTCTTATTATTCAAGCCAATTCGCGATCTGAAATTGAAAACAAGGCCAACAAGTGCCTCAACGTAATATCGAGTTGGGGCCACAGAAATCGATTAGAATTTGCAGCACATAAAACCTTTCAAGTACTTTTAAAAGGTTCATTAATATCAACTCCTTGCATTAAACTGAACAACATCAATGTGAAACGTAAACAGTCACTTTGTTACCTAGGACTTATTTTAGAAAATAAATTTACATTCCTGGAACATATAATACAGACCGGTGAGAAAGCTAAAAGGAATTTCTATTGTTTCACAAAAATATCAACGTCGACATGGGGCCTTTCATTTAAAACATTAAAAATAATTTATAATGCGACGTACCTCGGCAGCATACACTATGGCGCGGCGCACCGGCTTGGGCAGATAGGCCTACAATAGGAGTGGCCCGTCGTAAACTTTTGCAAAGCCAACGTCTCGCCTTAATATTTTTATGTAAGGCATACCGTACCGTAAGTACTGAAGCACTCCCAGTCTTAGCCGGAGTCCTACCAGTATATTTAGAGATACAGCGTCGTGCAGCACTATATTATAAAAATAAAAAAATGACTAACCCTGAGTTTTTAAGCGCGAAAGAGAGTAATAAGATAACTAGATTATTCAAGCCATTAGATATTTCTATACAGAACCTAATTTCTGAGTGGCAGGAACGGTGGGACAACACTATCAAAGGGCGTCACCTATATAATTTCTTCCCTTCGGTACGCGATAGACTCTCGAAGCAATGGATAGAAATAGACCACTACGTCGCTCAATTTTTGACAGGACACGGAAACTTTAAAGCGAAACTATTTGGATTTACATTAGTCTCGTCTCCGCTATGCGAGTGTTCGACCGAAGGTAGCCCTTATGAACAAACTGCTCATCACATACTCTGGGAGTGTGATCTCTGGTATGACGAAAGAATCGAAATGTTGAACAGCGTCCATTGTGTTTCTAGGGTTGTGTACTATGAAGATCTCGTGGGCTGTGCGAAGAACTTCCGAGCTTTCAAACGTTTTTGTCATAAGTACTATTGGAAACAATGCAACACTTTTTTGTCATTATAAATGCATTGTAATCAACTGTCATATTATAAATTAAAACATTTAATTACAAAAAAAAAAGAAAAAACATGTTATTCCCGTGGTGCTTCCCCTTTAATTCTGACTTTTTGTCATCACAATTTTTGCTGTCTCCCGCTTTTCTTGGGGAGGGAAACTGGAATACTTCCTACTCCTCCGACAATCTTCTGATTAATTTCGATGCGGGTTCTAAGACAGATTTAGCACGTCCCCCGGGCACCCCTGAGATCATATCAAAGGGTTTTTGCGGTTGGTTACCACTGTCGATCCTGGCTACGCAGGAGTTGCAGTGGTGGGTAAGTGTGGTGGGCCAATTGCCCGTTAAAAAAAGTCAGGCGCTTTCCAGCTTCGACACAAACGGTAGGCGTCTAAACCGAGCGGGATCAATACGCGGTGTTTGGCGGGGTTGCGGGGATTTGGGGGGGTTTGCGGGGATCGCGGGGCGGGAGGGGGTCACGTTGTCATGGCGACGCGCCCACGCGCGTTTCTGTGCTGTTAAGGACAAAAATTATTTCAGTTAATGGCCAATGTGCTAATACTTTTTATAAATAGCTCGATAAATATCAAACAGTAATACAGAAAAAAATACAGGAAACCTTTTAAGGAGATTAATTGATATTTTAGTAGGTTTTTTTTAAATGACCAGGAAACAATCACTTGTATGACGGATCGCCTCATGGACACTCGCGACACCAGAGGAGTTACACTTGTCACTCCTCTGGTGTTGCGCACTTGCGTTCCTGGTTCTTAAAACCCCCCCTTCGGCCTCCGGTAACCGCACTCACTCGGCAAAACCAAACGCAAGCGTTATTTCACGCCGGTTTTCTGTGAGACCGTGGTATTTATGCGGTCGCCCCGGCCCATTAATGTCGAAGCATGCTTCTCTCACGACACATCATATCATATACTTGAAGTTAAAAGATTCTTAGCCCTTTTTACGAAAATTATGCAAACGGAGGAGTATGAACATTGGCACAGTTAAAGTTTATGTGCAGGAAAGTGTGCAGAAAGCTAATATTTTAAACATTATTTTAATAATGATTGATTAAATTAGATATAATTAAAATTAATGAAAATAAATGGGCCGGCTCGATCGATTCCGTCTGCCCATTTCCTGGCCCATTTCTTAAAAAAATATGAAGATAACACTTTATATTTTTTTTTCTACCCCTATTTTAGTGTGACGTCTCTCAGGCCTTCCTCTCACTCGCGTTACAACGCATGCGTATTACGCAGTTTTTCTGTGAGGCCGTGTCTCCGGTTGAGCTGACCCATTCGTTCCGAAGCATTGTTCCCCTACTAAAAGTGAACGTCTACAGATCCACGTCATAGTGGGCGCAGCGTGATGATAATTACTTGTTGTTAATTCATAGGTATAAAGCGAAAAGAAATCCTTTTCGTTCCATGCGTGCGGCGCAGCCGACGATTCATTTAATAGGGATGTTGCGTAGTGTCGAATATTTAATTACATTTTTCTAATTAAACTTTAAAATTGTTGAATAGAGATACATAAATCCAAAAGAAAAAGTTATTTAGGTTGACGCGATTAAAAATTATAATCAACAAATAAAACAATTTTTTTTAAATTGCACATCTCTTTCTCGCAAAACGCTTTGTGAAATATTTCTTTATGAAAATTTAAATTGTTTGTATCTTCGTTATTTTTTAATATTTAAAAAAATGGGTTTTAGATTGTTTATTATCACGTTGTCTAACATTGAATAGACGAAAAATATTTTTTTTGTCTATTCCATACTATAGATGCAATATTTTGTAGATGCCGCGACAGCCAGTTTGCGTGCGCGTCAGGCGAGTGCTTGGCGCTTCACTGGAAATGCGACAAGGAGGAAGATTGCCGAGACAGCTCCGATGAAGCTGAATGTCGTAAGTCCTATACTGAACACTTCCTTATCATCATCATCAACATCATTATGATTAACTAATAACATACAAAGGTTGGGGCGCAGGCCTTTCCAAGAGAACGAATAGATTCATTAATTTAATTTTATTATATCTACCAACAGATCTACATTTAATTAAGGAATCACGTTAAAGATACATATCAAGTTAAAGTGCAGAGTGCAGACCCAAATAAAGGCAGACAAAGCATGCATAATTTAAATAGCGAAATGGTTTATTGTGGCTTTCGATGGTGACAATAGCGCATCATTGTGGTCCATCCTGTCGAAAGCTTTACTAAAATCCATGTAAATAGCATTACGTAAATCGTCTATGTAAGGATAAACCGAGCTTGGTTAAGGTGAACATTCTGTTGCAAAATCCATTTTGTTCAGATTTAACAACGCATAAAGATGGTTGTTGTTAAAATGTGGCTAATATAAATTGTTGTTAATATTTTAGCAAACACGGATAGCATAGGTCTATACTTTTGTGTATCACTAGCGGCGGGTTGGCAACATTGCCGCCAGTAATAATTACTTTTTCTCTCCAAACCAGCGATTTGTGATGGTATCATCATGGCTTACATTTAACCAATTACAACTTCACGCTAGAAGTGCATTTTGGAAATTGTTATAAATCTTGACGAACTTAGAATAGAATAACTTGTAGAAGTTTTTTTTTTAATAAAACACGTTTTCTACTAGCCGTGGACCTTATACGTTGCGGCGAGAACGAGATCCAGTGCAACAACAAGAAATGCGTGCGCAAAGACTTCCAGTGTGACGGCGACAACGACTGCGGCGACTGGACCGATGAGGACTCATGCCCCATAGTACCGGGTAGCTGCAACTCCGCCGAGTTCAAGTTAGTTGATAAAGTTACAATATATAAGGTTGTTCAAAATCTATGCGGATATTTTGAGCATATGATCTACTGCTTAGGTCAAAACGTTTAGACTGAAAACTAATAAAAATTTCGAAAAAAAATATTATGCTAAACAAAATTACATTACGCTCTATACGGCCCTGTTAAGGTAACTTCACACAGCTGATTGTATTGATGTAATTTAGGCACAAAGACTTTGCTTCCTCTATAAATCACTTGTTTCTGTGGTTAATGACCTCAGCGCCTTGCAGAGCGCAATTAATTTGTATTTAGTACTTATATATTATATAGATGTATTGTATTAAAAAGAGGTTAGTATAACCATAATTTTTCTTCGATTTTTTTAATTATTTTTCTGACTAAACGTCTTTACATAAGCAGTAGATCATATGCCCAAAATATCCGTTAATATACAAAAACAATTTTGTATATTAAAGGTTTTTTAAATGGCCAGTATTGCATGTGGAAAACCGCAAAGTTCGACTTTTCTTAGAACGTTTTATATCATAACATTTTTAGACCCGCACATTCTACAGGGAATGAATTTTGTGGTCATTGTCCATGATCCTAATGCATCTTGTGCCCACCAGATGTAGTGACGGCAAATGCATCCCGGACCGCTGGCGGTGCGACGTGGAGCGAGACTGCTCTGATGGTGATGACGAACTCAACTGCGAAGCTCACGGCATGAGGAATTGCACCACTGATGAGTACACCTGCCTCGACAAGCGGTGTATATCGGTAAGTAGCTTTAATATAATAAAGTGCCTGATTAACGGTTTAAAGCCAACCAAAGAGTCTGCACGTTGTATGCAACGCACTCTTCTCTACCAAGAGCGAATGCAGAGTACGCGAAAGTTGGCATAATAATATTATAATCTGCGCCGTTTTTCAAACGTGAATCGTTTAACTTCTCTTTAGTCTTTACAAAACATAATAAGTAGAAAAGTATAACGATATACATAGGTCAGTACTAAATACCAACGAAACACCACAGTGTTAGAGTGAAATGTGTCAACTTCACGACAGGAGCATTTGCACCACTGGAAAACCACAAATTGACCTCGATAAACGATGAATGTCGGACGCTTTTCACGCCTTGAAAACTCGACAACAATCAATTTATCTGAAAATGTGTCAAACTCACGTGTCAGGGTTGATGCAATGAATAGACATTAAGCACACCTGCCTGTTAACATTGAGTGAGTGTGGTTTATGTATATCCTTCAGTTGACATGTTTCTCGTGTGCAGGATATTATAGAGAAATTTCAGTATTTGCTAAAGTGCCTTACTCACCGTCTAGCCTGCAAATCCAAGGCCGCGGACTTGTAGGCAAACATTATAAATGATTGCCAATATTGACACTAACGACGACAATTAATACCGGTGCTGGATTTGCAGGCTGGACCGGGAGTATGGCGCTTACGTCCTGGCGTAACATAATTGTACAAAAAATATTTTCTTTGTTAAATGTCGAAATGTTGTGCCATAATATTATTGAGTACAAATTTTTGTAGACAGGATTATTTAGTCTTCGTCAAATATAATTCTGCTTACCTCGCTATTGATTAATTATTCATGTCTCCTTAGAAAACCTGGCTATGCGACGGAGTACGGGACTGTACGAACGGCGAAGACGAAACCAACTGTGTGGTCAAATGCGAAGAAGACCAATACATGTGTAGATCACAACTGACCAACGCGTTTAGAAACTGCGTGAATAGGAAACACGTTTGTGACGGAATGAACGACTGCCCCCAAGGTGATGATGAGGAAAGCTGCCCCACTAAACGCAAGTGTACCCATGAGGATAAGTGTAAAGAGCAGTGTATTACTACTCATGATGGACTGCCTGCTTGCTCTTGTCCTCTGGGCTTTCTGCTGGACGATGATGGTATAAGGTACGTATACTCATAAAAACCAATCACATTTGAGAATTTGAGAACATTATTCATTCATAACCTGGACAAATCATTATAAAGATGATGTACAATAGTACAAAGCATTATTTTTACATTTACATTACATCCTTGCCCTGTATAGTAGACTCATGTTGACGTCATGTAACGTACCCTTTTCTTTCAGCTGCAAAGACATAGACGAGTGTATGTACGAGCAAGACCCAGTGTGCTCCCAAACGTGCTCGAATACTAATGGCAGTTTTCGCTGTGGTTGTATGACGGGGTATGTGCTGCGACCAGATGGGAGATCCTGTAAGGCCACCGGGGAATCCCCGACGCTGCTGTTCTCCAATCGTATTGGAATACGACAGGTACTTTCGATATTAACGTGATGAATTTTGAAATTAATGCGTTATGTTAAAAGGATTGGGAAAATGCTTATGAGCAAATAACAAACAAGTCTTATATGATATTAAAAGCAAAAAATTACGACTTTGTGTGACTATTTTGTATAAGTATCACCAGTAAGGACTAAATCAGTAGAACAAATATGGCTTATCCAATAATAATAAGAAAGTTGATCTTAACTTATCCAATGCGACTGTAGTCTGTAGTAAAACAACTAAAAGTTTTCTAAACTTTTAGGTCTGGCTGACAGGCGACAACTATGTTCCCATCCTAAAAGGACTTCACAACGCAATGGCCTTGGATTATCACTACGAGAAGAATTTAGTGTTTTGGACAGAGAATAACATGAAAGTGATAAGAGTGGCACACTTGGAGAGCAACAATATGACAGGTACGAACTAGTATAACGCTTTATCTATCGAACAATCGAACTATATAAAAAAACAAGATAGAAATCATGTATCTATCCAATTAGATGTCATCAAATGGGGCCTAGAATCACCCAGCGGTTTAGCTGTGGACTGGATCCACAACCTTTTGTTTTGGACTGACTCTGGCACGCGTCGCGTAGAGGTGGCATCTTTGGATGGTTCTCGAAGGGCGGTCATAGCTGCGTCCGATGTAGACAGACCTCGCGCTATAGCGGTGCACCCAGGCGATGCATTGGTGTTTTGGACTGACTGGGGTAAGTTGTTTCTACATTTTGATATATGTACTATATTAATTTATTGTATGTTGGTTTTAATAATGTAATGTTGGTTGGCCAAGTGTAATAAAAAATAAATATTTGATATGAACAAATAAAAGTAATTATTTTGAAGCAAAAAATTAAGCCTTTACTTCCAATGTAAAAATGCACATTTTCTAAATAATTCCCCTTTTAAATTTAGCTAAAATTTTAACTATTTCTCTACTCAATCTTCATAATGTTGAAGTCGGTACCAGCCCGAACAACATCTTGATAAAACAATATTTAAAATAGAACTCACGGTCAAGACCGGCTTCAAAATTATGCAGATTAAGTAGAGAAATAGTAAAAATAAAATGTTAGCCAAATTTAAAAGCGGAATTACTTAGAAAAAAAGTTTATCCCTTTTTAGTGACATTTGTTAAATTATTATTATTAATACATTTTAAGAACGTTTAAAATAAACGATCGAATGTATAATTGAATACGCGCCAAGCTTCCATTAGGTATTGTATATAATATTATGATCATGATGATGATTACTGTAAGTTCTAATATGCTTGCAGTTCTTAAAATAATGCCGAAATTGCCGAACACGTATCTTTAAATACTGAGGAGTTCTGTTCAGTGCTTTTGGATCCAGGGTATACCTTAGTGCAAAATCTTATTTTTGGTAGCATATGCTTGCGTTACTTCAGAAAAAGTCAAAATCACTATATGTGTCCATATAAATTTCGAGGAGTTCCCTCGATTCCTCATGGATCCCATCAACAGGTTTCTACTTTAGTGACTAAAGGACCAATTTCGAATTGTACCCTTTACAACAACAAAAGAATTTTGCAAATAGGTCCGTAAACCGCAGAGTAATGTTCAAAGATATCCGTGTCGGTGTAAAATACTAAGAGAATACCTTTTATATCATCATAATGTGATGATGTATGGTGTGATGATGGTGGTGATGATGATGATGATTACTAGACATCGGATTTTATCCATTGACATGTTTGCATCTGCAAATGCATATAGGTAATTCTATTTTTATAGCGTTATTGCATATTTTGGTACTTTTTCATTGACAGTGCTTATTTCAGTAGTTATTACATGTTAGGCGCGTTGTATTATGCACGACACGCCCACCTCGTACACACTAAACGAGCGCCATAGATGATAAATATTATACCTAAGACCGAGCTCACTGAAATCTGAATGCATTCTACTACATCGTAGTTATCGGCGCGCTCGCTAGGTGGTAGCGGAATCGGCGAGTCGGTGGGAAGGGTTTCACTCACTGCTTCACTCACGCACTTAACGCAATTTAATTATTTGCGTCTCGCTGTATTTGTTCTTATTTTTGTTGAAATAATGCCGCCAGTGAAAAAAAAAACAAACTTTAATGGAATCCTAGATAAAAAATTACCCAGGCCAATTTACGACTGATGTAACTGTGATTTTCTGCATATATTAAGTATATGTTTAATATATAAAAAATAGTGTGAAAATAAACATAAATCCTAATAATAAATGGTTTTTTGGTTGTGCATATTTTGTGCATATTTCATCCTTTATTATTGCATATTCGCATGCATATTTTGGCAATTTGATAGTGCATATAATCCGATGTCTAATGATTACTCTAATTGACATAGTGGCATATGCTTGCAATTCTTTAAACAACACCGAAATCCCCAAACATGTATCTATAAGGAGTCAGGAGTTCTGTTCAGTACTTTTGGATCTAGGGTATACCTTGGATCAAAATCTTACTTTTTGGTAAATCTTGGTAATATGTGTCGATATAAATTTCGAGGAATTCCTCATGGATCCCATCATCGGGTCACCACTTTTGTGAAAACGGGACCAACTTCGGATTATGCCCTTTACATCAAAAAAATAATTTGAAAATCGGTCACCAGACGGCGGAGTTATCGTTGAACATACAAAAAAATACAGCCGAACGTATAACCGCCTCCTCTTTTTGGAAGTCGGTTAAAAATAGCCTTAACCTCAAGCCTAAACTTATGTATTGGTACAAATGCAGTAATTCATATGTTACATCTATCGCCGAAATAGCTTTAAATCCGTTAATATAAAGCTTAAGATATCTTTTATATTATATATCATCCATAAATTAACAATATTCTAGATATAGCTTTGTTCGAAATAGGTCCGAATCCGAAAATAGAACGCGCCGACATGGACGGCAGCAGACGTAAGAGCGTGATCGTGAATCAGATATTCTGGCCCAACGGCCTGACGATCGATTACATAGAGTCCAAGATATACTGGGCGGACGCGAAGCATCATGTGATTGAGAAGTCCACCTTCGATGGCAGTCATCGGGAGCGGGTAAGTCCGAAACCGCTAGTTCTATTGGTTAGCTTCATTAATATCGTAGGTCCAGAAAAAGGGGGTTACATGGAAAGTTTTATGGGAGTTTTAAAAATTGGTAGTTTTATAGATTTTTATCCCGTTAGATAGAATTCATTGTTTATATTCCCGGGGAGTTCCACTGGTTACATTAAGGCTACTCTATTTTTCTTTCCTAATCCTATCATAGATTAGGGTCTAGCCCTGAAAAAATAAAATTATAGCTAGGTTTCATAAAATTGAAATTTCCAACAATATGCAGGCCAATGCTGCAAATAATCCGGAGGCAGTTAAATATAAAGTTGTAAAAGCAAGCTTTGGTCATTGAATGTGATATTTAAATTCAAAGGTCAATAAATGTGAAGTGGGCGTCCAGTTTTGATCTCGATATAGACTATTGTTAAGGTTTTATTTATAGTGGACCTTTGAATTTTAGTTAGTACTAGCTTTCCCGCCCGCCCGCGTGAAATAGTGTTCTTGGAGAAAAAACTTCTTCAGCAAATAACTCTACTCACTGCAATATACTTCTGTATACAATATTGAAAATGTTTTTAGGATTTCGTACCCAATGGGTAAAAATGTGAGTCGGCATATTAATCACCTCGACGCGACGTTCGAGACCGCTTGATATATATTTTTCGCGCTTGAATATAAATTTTATGATATCTTCTAAATATAAGATAATAATTTAAACTGTATGGTTTAAAGGGCTACTATATATATACAAATATATATAGTAGCCCTTATATATAGGCTATAATGTGTTTAAAATGCTTAAAGTGAGTTACGTATTTAATTTGATAAGAATAAATTGTATCCGTCTAAATAGCTTCTGAAAATACCATCTATACATATAATAACTAGTCGCCGTTTGTACATGGAAGATATATAAGAAAAACTATTACAGGGGGGCTTTATGAACGACATAGAACCCAAAACAATGATTTTTAGAATTGTTGTCTGTTTGTCTGTTTATCTGGACATTTGTACGCGCGAATCTCAGAATCTACTGGATGGATTTTAATGAAATTTGGTATGGTAGTAGTTTAGACTCTGGATTAACACATAGGCTACTTTTTATTTCGGAAAAATGTACGGATCCCGCGATATTTGTTTTTGCGCGTACGAAGTCAACCGATTTGAATGCGGTTTTCACTGATGCGTTTTGGTTTGCTCCACTTAAAATAAATTTAATGTTTGTTTCATTTCAATAGGTTCATAAAAATTAAAGTTATATCAGTCTAAAGAATATAACATATAAAATCTTATAGAATAACTGATCAGTTGAATTGGCTGAAACTTTACGTAGGTATTACCAAATAATTTATGTATATCAATACCAGGAGGAATAAGTGAGAAGTTCTATTATGGTCGTTGCGCTAACTCATGTTAAGCATCGCCGGTCGTGGATTCAACTAGGATGGGTCACCCATCCTAGTTGAATCCACGACCGATGCTCAAATATTTTTAAGGTCAAACAATCGCAAATATTTTTAAGGTCAAAATCTAAACGCCTAATACCTACTAATGCTTTCCTATTCAAAAGATTTTCGAAATCATTAAAACACGACGACGAAGATATCCTTACTTATAATATTATAAACGCGAAAGTTTTATGTATGGATGTATGGATGTTCGTTACTCTTTCACGTAATAACAGCTGAACAGATTTTGAAGAAATTTGATATGGTAGTTAGTAGTAGTTTAGTCTCTGGATTAACACATAGGCTACTTTTATTCGCAGCAAAAAGTACAGTTTCCCGGGCTTTCTTTTTCACGTACGAAGTCGTGGCTAACATCTGGACTATAGTAATATTATAAGGAGATAAAGTTTGTTTCTTTGTGACTTTGTGACTTGCCGTAATTGTAAGGGGCTAATCTCTGGATCTTCTTCAACCGATTTTTTAATTATTTTACCAATAGAAATCCACATTATATTTTGAGTGCCATAGGTTATATTATATTAACCCGAAAAATGTTAAATGTTAAGTCGGATTTACAAAATAAATCGAAATTAACTTAGCCAAGAGCATTTCAGGACATGTCTAAGGAGGGTTCCGTAACTATCAACACGCAATAGGTTTTCTTTTAATAACATAAAAAGCTATTGTTTGATTTCACTTGAAATAATTATCCTAGAGTTTTTATCATTATCATTATATTTATAGGAGATAGAAATTTGTAAGTTCACATACTAATGTATGTGAACTTACAAATTTCTATCTCCTATAGTTTAGAAATGCCAGGGCTTACTTATAAACCGCTTTGGAGGCGAATTACTCGAAAATGGTTGACTTTGTAAAAAAGTCATGTATAGAAGTACTATACATGACTTTTTAGATTAGTAGAAACCTTTCTTTTATTTTAAAATACCTATTGAATGATACCCCACACATTGGGGTAGAATGAAAAAATATTTTTCATCCCCACTTCACATGTACGGGGGCCACCCCTAAAATATAAAATTATTATTATTTTATGATGCCAAAACTGATATCTATACCTACACAATCTATAAATATACCAATTTTTATTCATTTATAGTCATAATTATAGAAGCTAGAAGCGCGGATAGACAGACAAACAGACAGACAGACGGAGTGAAACTATAAGGGTTCCTTATGTATTACGGAACCCTAAAAAAACGGGCGAACGAAATCGTGTTTGAGAAACCCTGACTTATCGATGAGAGATTTATCAATGAGTTCTAGAGAAAAGTTTTCGAGTTTGATGGTTCTTGCAAAAAAAGTCAGTGACAGCATATTTAAGCCATAAAAATATTATTTTTATATTAAAAAAAATATTTAAATCGTAAGATGACGTTTATTTTCAATCAAAATATGATAATTTATCGACTCAAGTGTTTAAAACGAGATCATTTCCTTTTAATTAGACATAATTTAGACTAATAGATAAAGAGATAAGGCTGGGACTATATGATCCGGAATCCGAAAGGCCGGAAAAAATTCAGAGCGCTAAAAATAGAACTCTGCGTGAATACAATAGAGCTGAAATTAGAATACACAAGTGTCGATAATATCACACAACTTTTTTATACACTTTCCGCTTTATTTTTAAGTGTCAAATGTCAATGTCATAGTATATTATGACAGCTCGACACTCTTCTACACTTTGGTTTTCAGTTCTATTGTAATAGCGCATAGTTACATTTTCAATGCTCTGTATTTTCGAATTATGGATTCCGAACAATATAGTCTCAGTCTAAAGTCGTGTTAACTAGCGTGGCTACTAAACTATTGACACTATTTAAAAAAACCCGCATCAAAATCCGTTGCGTAGTTTTAAAGATCTAAGCATACAAAGGCAAAAATAACAAAAAATGTAGTTATTGGCGATGAGCAGATTCCCTAGCGGAAAGCCGCAGAACTAACGTATGACAGATAAAAGTATGGTTAGACGTACGATTTTAAATGATTTTAAAAATAATTTGTAATTTTTCAAGAATATAAAATAAATTACTAGAAATTTGTATGTAATTTTTACAGCGCCACCTAGTTGTACACGCGACAACTACGTCAAATCACATACAAATTCCTAGTAAACGGCAAACGCGCTCACGATCGAATGCGAAAAGAAAAACTCACACATAAGCACACTGTTCACCCTCACGAAGTAGTTTTTTAGTACTTTTTACCACTTCGTAGATGTCCAACAACGAAATCGTGACGCACTTTTAAAGAATTATTTCAAAATAAAAATAAAATGGACTTTTTACTATTTTATTACTTTTACTGCTATTTTACTATACAGCCAGATCGAAATATCAGTCATAGGATAGTTCCGAAATCCGCTACTAGGGAAATTTGCTCGCCACCAATAGCCTGAAGAGCTTTTATAACAAGACCTCAACGAATTATAATGCAGTTGAAGTCATTTATTTTAAGCCTAACACATTCCTATTCTTTATTTTGGTACATATTGTATAACCATGATCTGTAATAAAAAAAAGTATTTGTATATATAGTACAATTAAAGTCCAAATATTTTAGATAACTAAAATAAGTAGGGGAAAGAAAGGTAAGACGGACCACTTAAGGGAAAATCGACATAGAAAAAAAACAGCTTAATTCTCCTTTATTTCACGTTACATAGTTGCGCATTTATTGATTAGTAGTAGTTATATTTAAGGAACAGAGCAATCAAATCACAGATTAATAAGATATTGGATGGTTTCCAAAATCCTCGTTTTGGTTCGTTTTGCCCTCATGATTAGGTAAATGTACACATGAAGGTAGAGTGGACCTATTGCAAGATAGGAACTAAATCATTTTTTTGTATACTTCTTAATCATCACACCTTTTAATGATCCTATCATCTTCATCGTCATCTTGAACACCGGCACAACTGCAGTGTGCCCACGAGGAACATAATTGACACTGTTCCCAGCCATATGTGGACTCAGAAAATAGAAGAGAAGAATAAAAACATCGGACATCTCCTTCGTCTTCATAAGATGATTTTTTATAATTTTTGTTTACCTTTTCATTTACCCTTTCCTTTTTAACCCTTACCCTTTCCTTAACTGGTTTATGGTGGTCCATTTTGCTCGTTCTATTTTGCCTTTTCGGTACATGTGTATATAGTAGATAATTTTGAAGTTAAATTGCTGGCAAAACTTGCATATTTTGTGTTTGAAATAAAGTTAAATAGGGACTACGTAAAACTAAATAAACATATCAATCAATAATAGTAACATAATAAAAGTGAAGGCTAATCGAAATTTGCTGTTTTTACATCAAAATACCGAAAAAAAAACCTACCTTGATAAAAACGCGTGTTGCCGCATGAGCACTCCAAGGACACTGACCGAAAACGAGCAAGACGCGACTGCTAAGATGTAACAAGTTGGCGATAGACGGCGTTTACAGTTTCAAAGTAATAAGCCCGGTTCGTTTTACCCCCAGGGTCCGTTTTGCCTTCCTTTCCCCTATCTGTTTGTTATTTATTGACAAACTCGCCAAAATAAGTGGACTTCAGAATCTAAAAACATACATAGGTAACCAACAAGGGTCTACCGCACCCGTTCGCGCTCACTCTGTTCGAAGACGCGGTCTACTGGACCGACTGGCACACGAAAAGCATCTCCAGCGTCAACAAATACAACGGCATGGGCATGCAAACTGTCCACGCTAGTGCCCATGTTCCTATGGATATACAGAGGTAAGGTTTTTTACCGATTGATTGATTTTAAAGATTCGCTAACTAGCAGACGGATTCCCTGATAGAAAGCAACTACTGCCGCCTACGGACATTCGCAGGAGCAGAGTTCAAGCGTCGAGCGTCGAGTCCCTTTTTCCTTTGGACTTCCAGTAGATACCTACTCTAATTAAATTAAATAATATGTCTAATATATACTCCATTCAGATCCAATCCAAACGTTAGCCAAGAGAACAAAAGAAAAAATAATGCTACTAATTTAAATGTCACTTATTTACCGTGCAATTATAGACGTAGATATATATTAAAGACGAGGCGTATCGAGGGATAAACTGTCCCCACTTAAATGGCTCCACTTTTGCGGTTGTTTGGGGTCATTTTGACATTCGAGGTATGGTGAAATCAAGATGGCGTGACTTTTTCTTCTGATTTGTTCTGTCAAATGTACGTCATAGCCTTTTATTTTTTTAATCTTTGCGTGCAATAAAGAAATACACTAACACATTAATTTGGTTGAGTTCAGTATTTTTGTCAACGTTTATATTAAATCGGATCTGAACGGAGTATAATATGTGGTCCATATACTCCTATATCGTATATCTACCTAATGTAATAGACATCCGCAAATACATATGCGCGAAGACATGAAATTACTTTCATGGAAAATACTCAGGATAAAAATAGCACATTAACATAGGAATCGCTACATCTAATAATACGAGGGCTGCACTAAAAGTATCGGGAATGGAATATTTCCACTGCTCCATTGTCAATATGACAATATTAAAATCTTTTTAATTGAATTCTCCTTGGTTTTAAAAATCTAATACCGTTTATTTATTTAAAAAAAGATTCTCGGTCTTGTCACAAGGTCTTGTCAAACTTGTTTAGTCGTTGAGAAAATGGAATTGACTCGAGAAAATTCTAGAGCGATTATTTATTATGACTTTCGAAGTGGTTTAGCACAAAAACAGTGTGTTGACCGGATGATTTCTGCATTTGGTGATGAAGCCCCATCCAAAACCACAATTTATCGCTGGTTTGCTGAATTTCAACGTGGACGTGTCAAGCTCAGTGATGATCCCCGTCAAGGTCGTCCAAAAACTGCAGTCACCCAAGAAAACGTTGATGCTGTGCGTAAGCTGATTGAGGAAGATCGACATGTGACATACCGCGAAATTTAGGCAACTTTAGACATTGGCATGAGTCAAATACAAATAATCTTGCATGAACAATTAGGTGTAAAAAAGTTGTTTTCCCGATGGATACCGCATTTGCTCTGTGAAGAGCAAAAAGCGGCTCGCGTTACTTGGTGCGTCAGAACTCTCGAAAGATTCCACGCAGGATCCTCAAATGCTGTATACAACATCGTATCAGGTGACGAATCCTGGATATACGCGTACGAACCCGAAACAAAAAACCAGTCACGAGTTTGGGTGTTCGAAAATGAGTTAGAGCCAACAAAAATTGTTCGTTCACGGATTGTTGCAAAAAAAATGGTGGCCACGTTTGTCTCCAAAACCGGCCATGTTGCGACTATTCCTCTTGAGGGACAAAGAACGGTTAATGCAGAATGGTATGCTAACATTTGTTTGCCACAGGTCGTTTCTGAACTCCGTAAAGAGAACTGCAACCGCCGCATCATCCTCCATCACGACAATGCGAGTTCTCACACCGCGCACAGAACAAAAGAGTTTTAGACCATCCGCCGTACAGCCCCGACCTAAGCCCTAATGATTTCTATACTTTCCCTGAAATAAAGAATAAACTGCGTGGTCAGAGATTTTCATCACCTGAAGAAGCTGTGGACGCCTACAAAACGGCCATTTTGGAGCCCCAACTTCCGAATGGAATGGTTGCTTCAATGATTGGTTCCATCGTATGGAAAAATGTGTCAAATTTCGCGGAGAATACTTCGAAAAGCAATAAATAATTTTTAAATAGTAATGTTGTGTCACTTCCTTGATTCCCGAAATTTTCAGTGCCGCCCTCGTAGTCGTTTGAAAAGATTAATTTTGTATTCAGTAAGCAATCACAATATGTACTGTATGGGGTAAGGCTCAGGGGGTAAGGTATATTATAATGTTACGATGATATAAATACATCGCGTGTATTAACATTAAAAATGATCATCACGTTCTATAATATAAAGTTTAATTCAAGAATTCGACTGTAAGTAAAACAGAATTTCAGTAGGTAACGCTGTATTTTAATTGACTTCTCTAATAAAACTAATCGAAATTTTCTTATTTCTATGATTACTATTGTTATTATGTAATATTGTCATAATGATAATGATGATGATTTTCACGATGATGATATTTATAATGTCAATCTTGGTAATTATGACAATGAGAGCGTTTTTATATTATCTGACCCGAAATCGGTATCTCGACGCCGATAGCCGATATCCAAGAGTACCTATGTTAAATGTAAGAAACATATACGTGACGATACTTTGATACATGTAGGGCCATAATCTTCTAATAATGCCGGGATTACACAAACGAGGGGTAGTTATAGTTATCATATGTCGATGATGATGATAATGATGACGTCATGTTTGTCATAGCTACCACCCGCTACGGCAACTTCGCACATATCAGAACCGCTGCGGTCGCAACAACGGCGGCTGCGCTCACCTCTGCCTGCCCAACGCGAATGGCTACAGCTGCCGATGTCCTGTGGGCTTTAATCTGCTGCCGGACGGGTAACTTTATACCATAAACACGCTTCTATCGTATATCACTGCTTCTGAAGTGCAGGCAAATAGAGGCGGAGGGGAACTCCTCTGAAAATTTAAAAAAATAATGTCATGAATGAAGAAAGCAGGCTTGAAAGTCTTAACCCGAAACAATTATGAAAATCGGCCTTTTTTCAGTGGGCAATTTCCTTTTTTCATCCAAATGACTACCTTAATAGGTAGTCATTTGAATGAAAACAGGAAATTGCATTATTTTATCAAACCTTTCAAAATAGACAAAAAAATCCTCGCTCGCATTGTAATTAAAAATAGGATGTTACTATGTAGGTTTTAATGCGCTTCCAACCCAAGACAGTATTTAGTGTCTTCACCAGTTCTTATAAACAAATAGATTAGTTCTTTATAAAAAAAACTTTATTTGTGCTAGAATTTATTTATGTATTGTTGGCCAGAAAAAAATTGTGGCAGAAGCTTAGAAATTTTGTAAATTGTAATTTTTGACTCTTCCGACTCAAAAGGTTGCCGACCCCTGCACTATACGGTCGTGTCGCAAACAGGAGACGAATTTCTGAAAGTAGAAAATGTCGCTGAAAAAAAACAATCTGTAATAGAATGTACCTACATAAATAACACAAGGCGTAATGACTATGCAAACTCTAGAAGGGCCATAAACTCCTGCACTTTGCAGTAATGGTCTCGTTAGTATACCTAGTTTAGTGAGGGCTATCTTATGCATCAACTAGGGGACGTAAGGGGACTTGAAATATTGAAATAGTGCAGTCTAATGACGCGCTAAAAGTATAACACGTGCTTCTACCTACGTGTATTCTCTCTAGAAATAATATTGTAACTTCAGTATTTAATCAGTATTATTAATTTTCATTTTTTTTTGTTTAGACACTCATGCGAAGAAACCCCAGAAAAACTCCTGCTTTATGCAAGAAGAAAAGACATTCGACTAAAGCAATTGCACGCAAAAAATCAAATGGATTCTCTTGATATGGTAGGTAGTATGTACAGCAGATATCATCTCAATAGGTCCCTTTCATAAGCTCTATAGGTAGATACGTAAGTATTTAAGTAAGTTCTTTAAGGAAAAATTAAACTACTCTAGACTCCTAGAAAGACTTGTTTTTTCTATTTAGGTATTTCATGTGATTAATAAAATGTTTGGTTTTTATATATTCGTCAAAATAATAAATATATATACAAACAAAAAAAATATATAAATAATAATTATATAAGGTTTGGTAAAATCAATTACGGATATTTTGGGTATATGATCTACTGCTTATAAAGCAAAAAAAAATCATCTCATGTATATGAAGTTTTTTTTTTCGAGTATGACAATTATTTTTCTGCCTAAACATTTATACATAAGCAGTAGATCATATATCCAAAATATCCGTAATTGATTTTACAGAACATTATAAACGTATAAGCTCTTATTTTGTTCCTGAGAAAATGCTTGAACGATTTCTGAGATAGCACGGATACCTAGAAGACTTAAAACGCACAACAATGTGTGCCTTGTATTCGATTTTTAACCCCCGACGAAATCAGAGGTGTGTTATAAAGATTGACGTGTCTGTTTGTGTGTGTGCCTGTCCGTGGCATCGTAGCTCCCAGTTATGATACATCATCATCAGCTCGATGTTTTTCGGTTAATTATTTATTGGAGTATTTCCTTGAATTTTGATGCCTTTTATAGCATGGATACGTAAGATTCACAACAAACATCGTATCTTATGTTAACTACGACGTGTGAAATTTTTTTTTGCTTTGAATTATCTATTTATCTTTTAGGTGATTCCCGTTGAGAATATAAAATCGGCGGTTGCTTTGGACTGGGACCACAATAGCAATTCCATATTCTGGACCGACGTAGAAAAGGATACCATCAACAGAGCCTTCCTCAATGGCTCAGAAGAAACCGTCATCATCAACTCAAACTTAAGTATGAATTACCTATAGACCGACCATAAATTAAAGAAAACCTGGCGACAATCCGGAAAATTCACGAAAATAAATTGGAGATATCCTTTTAATGTCAATTTTTTGAGATTTAACCAAACGCATCGCATTTTTAAAGAACTTTTTGTAATGTTGCTGCGATATATAAATCAAGCGACATTAGAGCAGGTTTTTTATATTAGGTACTGGTCAGGCTTTAGAACTTACACAATTTATTAGTACTCGGAGTATGTTTGTTTATGGGATAAAACCGGCAAACGAGCAGACGGATCATGATGATAAGAGATCACCGCCGCCAATGAACACCTACTCGTACAATTGCGACAAAGAGGAACTCCTCTTAGATCTAAGACTCTCTTTTAGTAACTACCCCCGGCACCGTCACTAACTCGGCAAAACACAACGCAAGCTTTTTTGACACCAGTTTCCTGTGAGATCGTGATTATTTTTCGGTCCATTCGTGCCGAAGCATGGTAAACACATTTTTTTTTTTTACAGTATCACCAGCCGGGCTGGCATACGACTGGCTGACGAACAAGCTATACTGGACTGATGCGGGTACCAATAGAATAGAGGTGGCCAATGTCGACGGCTCTATGAGGACGTTACTGGCTTGGGACAACATCGACAAGCCGAGGGATATTGTTGTCGACCCTAAAGGTAAATCTCTTATCAATTATTATTCTTGTCATAATGGATGAAATAAGAAATACCTAAATAAATACATGTTCCGACAGAGTAAAGTAAATTCAATTCAAAATTCAACAATTAAGTTGGTAATCATTTTAAAAAGTGTATAAAAGTTATTTACATTTCAGCTACTTGCCTAACTTTCGGATTTTTATAAGAACGTGTATAAATTGCCAAGAATTTCATTAAAAGGTTTTCAATGTTATTTATTGCATAGGTGGTCTAATGTATTGGTCTGACTGGGGAGCATCTCCTTGTATCGAGCGGGCCGACATGGATGGCGGGAACAGGAAGAAACTCCTCTTCGGAGACATGGTCTGGCCCAATGGCCTGGCCCTGGACTTGGCCAACAATCGCATCTATTGGACTGACGGAGGAAATAGAACTATCGAATACGCAAACCTAGATGGAACGGGCAGAACGGTTTTGATAGGTAGGTAATTTTTGTTTTCAAAATTTTACAAAGATATCTAGGCAGACAATGCATATGTAAAAGTTGTAATGCAGGCTTATTAACACGACTAGCACCTTATTCCTGGTAAATAATTATTATTAAAGTTGCCTTAAGGCAACGAAAACATAAGTATAATTGTGATTTTAAAAGAATACTTACCACTTTCAAAACTTCGCATTCTTATCAGATCAACACTTGCCACATCCATTTGGTCTGGATCTGTACGGGGATGAAGTTTTCTGGACGGACTGGGATGGCCTCTCTATCCAGGCTGCGAATAAGAATACTGGCAAAAACCGTAGGACTCTTGGCGCCGGAGTCGAGGGGCTGATGGATGTTAGGGTGTTCCATAGAGAACGAAAAATAGGAAGTAACCGGTAGGTCGCCTTTTAGAAAGTTGTTTGTTAAAAATTATTATATAAAAACACCGTAAGTACTAAATTGTTACAACTTCAATTTTAATAATAAACTAAATTATTTACAGATGCAGTATGCATAACGGAGGTTGTTCTCATCTTTGTCTTCTGAAACCTAATGGCAGAACCTGCGCTTGTCCTATTGGAATAAAGTTAGGCGTAAGTAAAAATTAGTTTAATTTTTTGTGTCAGCTGAAAAAAATATGAATGTACCTAGATAACCTTAGAAATGTAATTTTAATGAGCGTATTTTGCTTTAACAGAAGGATGGCAAGACATGTGCCAACGGTCCAGTGAACTTCTTGATATTCGCTCATCGCATCGATATTCGCATAGTGTCACTGGACGTCCCGTACCTAGTTGACGTGGTGTTGCCTCTGCCTACGCTGAAAAATGCACTCGGAGTAGACGTCGATCAACGAACAGGTACAAAATAAAATTTCAAATGCAAATTATTGTAAAACTGCTAAGTATATGATGTAAAACTTGGGAGAAGCCTTAAATAAAATTTCTGCATATCACTTACATCTATATTCTAGCGAAACATTTTCTGAATTATAATAGGTCTCATTTACTGGACGGATACCGGCGAGAGAAAGATCCAACGCGCAACAAAAGATGGCAAGAATATCGAGACGATAATAGGAAAGGGTCTTCACACTGCCGACGGACTTGTCATTGATTCTGCTGGAAGAAAGGTATATTTTTTTTATTTAGAATTGTAGCATGATCTGGTTTTAATGTTTGTTGTTCTAATTTAAATACCATTTTAGATTTACTGGACGGATGGAGGCCGCAACAGCATTGAGGTAGCAGAGCTAGATGGTTCAAACAGAAAGGTCTTGGTTTGGACCGGATTAGGTAATTTTTTGTTATTTTAAAACATATTCTAATATAATTTTAATAAAGAACTAAGATAATTCTAATATAGAACAATTAATAACATTTTTAATCGATTACTTTAGATTCTCCTCGCGCTATTGCACTACACTACGAACATGGGTATATGTTTTGGTCCGATTGGGGCACATCAGCCAAGATTGAAAGAGCAGATATGGATGGACAGAACAGGTAAGTGAAATAAGTATTAATAAAAGACAATCAGTTACAAAAAACCGATCTCGAGGACTTTAAAATATTTGCATTAAAATATTATCCATCTGTTATAGGAGAATAATAGTTGATTCCAATATAAAATGGCCCAACGGACTAGCAATAGACAGGATCAAAGATCGTCTATATTGGAATGATGCTAAGGTCCTGACAATAGAGAGTTCGGACTTCAACGGACACGACCGACAGACCATCCTCAGCCAAGTGCCATATCCTTATGGCATAGTGATTGTTGGCCAGCATATTTACTGGACTGACTGGAAGACGAAGGCACTGCATAGAGCAGACAAGACGAATGGCAAGGAGCAGCTGCTGATACGAGAAAATCTTGAAGGCCTAATGGATATACGCGCTATTCAGGTAATAATGAAACTTAAACTACAAATTTTTAAACTAAATCGTTTCGTTCACAATACACGTAAAGTTTACCTTTTATGTTTCTGTAGGGTGATCAGTATTTGGAAGGTGTGTGCAGTAAAAACAATGGCGGATGCTCTCATCTTTGTTTGCGATCCCCGCGCGGTTACACCTGCGAATGTCCCACTGGACTTCTTTTTGAAAACCAAACCGAACCACACCCGAAAATCTGTAAGAAACATCCGGACAACTTCCTTGTTTTCGCCACAAAGGGAAGTGTTGCAATGATCTCCCTCGATACCCCGGAGCAGTGGGATATCACGCTGCCTTTGAAGAACATCCAAAACTCCATAGCGGTTGACTACCATTGGGAACGCAAGTTGATATTCTTTACGGATGTCAATAGTAACGAAATAAGGTAATGTTAAAAACACAAGTCTGTTCAGATCCAATTATATCTAAACGTAATCAAATAGAACAATAGAAGATTATAATGCTACCAATTTAAATTATAGGTACTTATTTACCGTACAATAGAATAATAGAATGACATATTATTATGGTCAAAATGTATATTTTTGTTTACGTTACGTATATTGGATATGAACAGATTATATTGTTTTGATGACAAAAGTATTTATGGCAGAATTGATATTTCAGGTCAATTAATATGGAGAACATGACTGAAACCAAAGTTGTAGTTAATCATAGACTTGATACTCCAAACGGCTTGGGCGTGGACTGGATTGCAAACAATATTTACTGGACTGATAACGAATTTAAGGCAAGATTTTACATATTTTTAAGTATTTCACCAATTACTTTAATGTGTTCGTCTTATACTTAGTCATATCATGATTTTTAGGTGGTCGAAGTGGCTCGCCTAGATGGATCTTGTAGAAAAACATTGATATCAGGCCTCTCTGAACCGAGAGCTTTAGCGTTGTTCCCAGCAAAAGCGTAAGTGTTTAAATTAACGAGTTCCTCTAAAATAAAAAAAAAAGCTAGAACACCAAATTTATTAGGTAATAGGTATACAAGTTCTTAACATACAAATTTTTGCAGATACCTTTATTGGAGCGACTGGGGAGACAGTCCAAACATAGAGCGAGCTACGCTAGATGGTGGAAACCGAAAAATTATTGTTGACCACGATTTGGGCTTTCCCAACGGCATCACTATCGACTACAAGGATCGCCGACTGTACTGGACTGACGCATTGAAGGACAGAATCGATACTGCAGACCTTAACGGACAACATAGAGTTCAACTTGTACCCGATGCTAAGAACCCATTTGGTATGACACAGGTACGTGTAAACTATATCCAGGGCATTGACAAAATATTTCTTCAGCTAGCTCCACACTGCTCGCAAAGAATGCCGAGGAAGTGCTCCTCGATGTAACCCAAAATACGAAAAGCGTAACACGAGGCGAAGAGAAATGCGTGTCCACACTAACGTATTCGACTAATCTCGGCCTACTTCGCGAGTAGTGTAGACCTAGCTTTTAACTTTTATTGCTGTAAATTATTTTTGAATACAAAATTATTTTGCAATTAACATTTTATAATAATTTACTAACAATGATTTATGTTTCACAGTTCAAAGATTACATCTACTGGACAGATTGGTACAAAAAGTCAGTGATGCGAGCTGATAAAAGAACGGGGAAGAATGTGACAGCGATTCGGACCGACTTGGAGATGGCTATGGAGATAAAAGCAGTGTCGGCAGAAAAGCAACACGGGTGGAACCCCTGCAAAGAGGACAACGGGGGATGCTCCCACCTTTGCCTGTTCCGGGGACACGACTACGTCTGTGAATGTCCGGACGTCCAGGATGACAAAGTTTGTTCGAAATGTAAGTACTATAAGAGCAAATGTCACAATATAATTTATTTTATTATCTTAAGAGAGTGAAAGTATATTAAAGTTTGATGTGATATGATAATATTTTTGCTCAACTAAAGAGATTGTAATGATATCTTCGTGAATACTTACGTAAACTTACTTTTGAATAAAAAACAATCACCTGGTGGAAAGCGATTAACGTCGCACATGGACACCCAAATTTGAAGGTCGTATTGGTCCGGAAATACTGCTGGCGACGGCTCAAGATGTATTTTAATCATTAGCGATTACTATTATAAAAGTGCCCACTACTGGGAGACGGGGCTCTTAACAACGTAAGGAGATTTCGGCAGCACGGCGCTAGTCAAAGATATCAATTATCAACCCGTGGGCAGGCACGTATCTGGATTACAGCCTAACTCTCCTCTATTAAGGAGAGACTCTAACCCCTGGGTTAAAGTTATCCCTGGGTTAAAATATCATGCCTTCACATTCATAAATACAAAGAACGAGAGAGATAACATAATATTTAACCCAGGGTTAACTTGAACCCAGATCTGCGCAAGTGGGCTTAATGGTCAATGATGATATTATATAATAATATGTTCTCGACATTTAAGCACCGAAGCTGCGTGTAGATCTCCAAATGCCGCCGCACTACCCGTCGTTCTACGACTACGCGGACAGTGACGTGACGCCCGCCGCGCCCGCGCCCACCTTCCCCACAGACAGCGGCATCTCCAGCCTCATCATCATGGTCAGCGTGTCGACGGTCGTCATCGTGACTGTCACTGTCATTGTGGTTTGCTGCCGTGAGTATTGATCTCTTCTATGTTTATAACTAGAGTATGAAAATGGGGGAAAAAATGAAAATCTGACGTATCTAAATGAACGATAGAAACTCATAAAAGTCAAATGTTACTCATGAAAAATGTCTGCATTATGGATACGGACAAATTTGGAAAGGAAAATAAATGTTAAACTGCGCAATTACCTAATACCCATTCTTGATAAATGTTGCGCGGTTCGTTTACATATGTACTGTACAACCACTTTCTTAATGTCTCTCGGCGATTATACGAAACGCGTACGTACGCACAAACATACGAAAGGTAGTTACTAAATAAATAAGTAGTATTGTACTAAATAAATTTGGGGTGTAACCAGGGCCCTTAGCCAAGATCCCTTCGCTAATTACGATGACGAAGTTAGAAATTTAAAACCGACTTCCAAAGTAAATTTCACATTTCAATTACTTCCAAAGTAAAAATGCACAAAAAAGTATGAAAAAATCTTATTTTCTAAATAATTCTCCTTAAGTTAAAATTTTTGGCAAATTTAAAAGGGGAATTATTTAGAAAATAAGATTTTTTCATACTTTTTTGTGCATTTTTACTTTGGAAGTAATTGAAATTTTTTTGTTTCAAATAATATTTTTTCCCTTTTTAGTCATATTTATAATTATTACAACATTTTAAGAAAGTTTAAAATAAGCGTCGTTCTAATAAAATAATGTATACGGGCCAAGCTTCCATTAGGTATTGTATATCAGACGATGATGATATTACTGTAAATTACATAATGGCATATGCTTGCAGTTCTTTAAACAATGCCGAAATTTCCAAACGTGTATATTTAAAGACTGAGGAGTTCTGTTAAGTGCTTTTGCTTTTGGTAGCAAATGCTTGATTTACTTCACAAAAATCAAATCCCTATAGATGTCCCTATAAAGTAGTAAACTCGATTCCTCATAGATGCCATTATTAGGTTTCGACTTTGGGGACTATTCGACCAATTTCGAATTTTGCAAATATGTCCTCAGACGGCAGAGTTCGTTCTAATAAAATAATGTATACGGGCCAAGCTTCCATTAGGTATTGTATATCAGACGATGATGATATTACTGTAAATTACATAATGGCATATGCTTGCAGTTCTTTAAACAATGCCGAAATTTCCAAACGTGTATATTTAAAGACTGAGGAGTTCTGTTAAGTGCTTTTGCTTTTGGTAGCAAATGCTTGATTTACTTCACAAAAATCAAATCCCTATAGATGTCCCTATAAAGTAGTAAACTCGATTCCTCATAGATGCCATTATTAGGTTTCGACTTTGGGGACTATTCGACCAATTTCGAATTTTGCAAATATGTCCTCAGACGGCAGAGTTGTTGTGATGTTCATAGATATCCGTGTCGGTGAGGGATACTATGAGAAGTAACTATTATATCATCATGATGTGATGATGTATGGTGTGGTGATGGTGGTGATGATAATGATTATATTGTAATTGACATAGTGGAATATGCTTGTAGTTTTTTAAACAACACCGAAATCCCCAAACATGTATCTATAAGGAGTCAGGAGTATGTACAGTACTTTTGGATCCAGGGTGGTGCCAACCATACATTGGTGAAAATTTTAGTTTTTGATAGCATATGCTTGGGTTACTTCAGAAAAAGTCTAACTCACTATATGTGTCCATATAAATTTCGAGGAGTTCCCTCGATTCCTCATGGATCCCATCATCAGGTCACCACTTTGGTGACAACGGGACCAACTTCGGATTTTGAAAATCGGTCCACATATCGTTAGTGAGGCGATAGCGGAGTTATCGTTGAACAAAAAAAATACAGCCGAATATATAACCGGCTCCTTTTTTTGGAAGTCGGTTAAAAAGTATGGTATTGACGTAACGCGCGCTATGTCACTTAGCGAACGTAAAGTAAATTCCATTCATTTTCAATTTCGAAGATCGTCATTGTAATTAACGATGGCATGTTGGCTTAGCCCTCAGGGGGCTGGTTATTCGTGACTGCACACATTGTAATTCTGTAATCTTACTGTTCACAGTGAAAATGCACCAAAATACAGGCGGTGAACTAAAAGACGAAGACTACGAGCTCGAGAGAGATAACGGACACATATCGTTCCACAACCCTAACTACAGCTGCACCGCCGCCCAGGCGGAGCCCGAGCGACGACCGCGCTTCCAGGGTATATTCAAATATGACAAGAGCCAGGTATAACCCATTTCAAGGGGATTGAGACGAACGATGTTAACATATTATTATGTTAAGCTAATATAATGTATGAATATCGGCTACTTTAAACGCTGCCTCTGTGGTCCAGCGGTTTAGAACCAGTCTCTCGACTCAGATGTCGTGGGTTCGATTCCCGCGTTGGAACAACAAAAAATGTTTTTTTCAAGTTTGGTTAGGACAATGCAGGCTTTCTTTAACCTGATTGTCTGACAAGAAAGATGATCCATGCGTCGGATGGGCATGTAAAATTCGGTCCAGCGCCTGATCTCTCGCCAGTGGTGTCGGTTATCAATCCCACTGGATTTAGAGAGTAAAGGAAGAGAGAGAGAGTGCTCTTGTGTACTGCGCACACACTTGGGCACTGTAAAAAATAACTCCTGAGTTCTGGCCTGGTTTCGATGACCTGGCTACCGCCTACCGGCACCGACATCAGTGTGGGGAGCTATTACTTTATACATAAACAGAAAGATGAATAGACACGTCACTGTAATAGGGGATTTAGACCGGTCTATTTTCGCCATGCGGCTAGTCTACGACTAGCCGCAGGGCGAAAATCGACCAGTGTAAGCCCCCCATTAGGCAGTATACAGTTGATAATTGCCCGGTGGATTCCGGATCATATAGTCCCAGCCTTAGCCGAGCTATAGTTTTTTGCAGTTTGCTGTGTAGCAAGTCTTCAATAGCGTTAATTCCCTTGTCTTCGGATAACACTGACTCCGTCTGATTCAGGGTCGAGTGACGAACGTGTACATGCAGGAGGGCACCAGCCTGTTGCCCCCGCCGCCGCCGCCGCCGCACGGCGTGTCTATATCCGCCCCTGCTCGCCCTAGGAACGACGACTTCGAACCTGTGACTTTACACCCGTTCGCTTAAATACGAACCTACTGGTTAATATTTGTTACGAGACTACTGGCAAAACCCGAGCACAAACGTAGACTTGACATAGATCGACATATCTCGCGTCTATTGTCTACAACATTAGCGCAAAAGCGAGCTATGTCGCCTCTACGCGCAATTGTGCTGGGGCTGGTGAGATGGTTATATGAACTGTGTGACACATATAAAGACAGTATGTGGACTATATTTTTAATTAGATTATATCAATGAGCATGTCCGTGATATTTAATAATAGTCTGTCAGTAAATCCATTGCTCAAACGCAACCGGTCTCTGCAATACTGGAAGCTAATGACGACGCGCTATGTTATTGTATGTTTTAGTTTCCTTCCCTTTTTTATATAAAAATAAAATGAGAGTAGTTATACTTTACAAATACATCAGTTGTGTTATATTGTGTAGGATAATAGATACAATTTTCGGTGCGCACAAGTTATATTAATATTATTGTTAAAATCATTATTGTATTAATTAATCAAGTATATTGCATTAAACCACATATTATATTTTTGCCTTACGTAATGTCTCCAAACAAATATTAATCGTTATTTAGCGCTGGTAGCTAAAGTAGGTCTTCGTTTAGAGTAGAGTGTGCTGACTAAATGAGATTATAAAACCCCTGATACTACGCTTTACAAACGCTGCCTACGAAACGACACCAAGTGTCTGCAATATTGTGGAAATATATTCAAATTAATGTTGAGACTACACATGTTATATAGTAAGGGAAACCTCACCATCCTAAAGGTTTGCTTACACAAACATAACCCTTCCATAGCAGTGGGGTTAAAATGACCGCTATAGCCAGTAGCGTAGCGAGCCTTAGGGGCCCCGTATCAAAAATAAGGGCCCCAGAGTGGTGAGTAAAAATTTGCCCCGGGCTCCATATAATTGATACGGCTGATACAGCGGTAGCTACGCCCCTGGCTATTGCACAAAAGTGCTCGAGCTAACTATAGGTACATTCGGGAGTCTTCGCGATCACGAAGATAACACTTAGTCAATTCCAAAAGTTGAAATGTTTGTTTAGATAGATGTCGTAATTTTAAATTTTGTTGGTATCATGCGTGGCGTTGGTAGACATCATGATAGGAAAGGATTATAAACTTGCATAGAAATCCGCGTCGGTTCCAAAACTTGCCCCTGGGCCAAATTTTATTTGCACAATGAATTGAGTGTGATGCGAAAAAAAGGGGCCGATATAAAGTTTTACGCTAACAAAGTTAGCGTGCATTGTGTTTTTGAAACGCGAAATGAATGGGTATCGCTTTAAATAATATCATACATAACATTTAACTAATCAGTTACTCATAAACAATGGAACAAACTACAAACTCAGTTTAGCAGGTAAAGTTATAGACTGTAGATAAAACGTATTTGTACATATATGTATTTTATACATAATATATCTGTACTTGTGCTGTATCGAAACTGTTTCAATCCCCCAGCGGGGCCCGTCTGTGTTATTTGCTTTCGTTGTTACGAGGTGTCTAGGGCATCATAGAGTCAGATAATAACAAACATCCTAGGGTTAAGATATATCTTTGTATTATTTTTGTATATCGCTGGTCCTCTAGCCGCGGCTCACGGTAGGAGGTCCGGCCGTTGTTAGAATATATTATTGTCACAAAAATAATTACGCGATATTTTTTATTTCGTATGGACTGTGTTCCTACCTCTTTACTTCTGTCAATGGAAGTTTGTATATTCTAAAGTCTAAACTGGAGCTTCCTGGAGCTTCACCTAAGTAGTTACAAAACTCACCAAGATTGTATGGTGACAATAAAATATCAAGTGTAAATATAATAATTAGTTATAATCACGTCATCTGCAATGTACTCGTACCAAAATATTATTTTCTATTATTATTGTTGATCTGTTACAATGATAATTTTACGCGAACAAATATCGAAATGCACGTTGTAAACAAACACCTACTTTTTTGTCCATAGTCAAACTTGCAATATCTTTAGGTGTAAATTTAAAATATATCAACTTTATGGGCAAAAGATTCACGACAATATTCATATCAGTATAATTCAGAGAATAAATATAATATTTATTAATTATCAGGCCTTTGCTATCAACGTTATGATCTCAATGCGTTACCTATTTATTATTAGTGATATCTATGGATTTTTTACTTGTTTGGTCTAAAAATTGTTTTTCTATGAACGTTAAGACAGGGTGTACATCTAAGGTAGAGTTAGGACAGGAATCAACGATACATTTCATATCGATATCGTTAGCAAAATGGCTGGATCTCGTGTAATTTTAATGATATTTTTAGTAAAACATAGTCTATACATTTTCTTATTTATTGCCATCAGAAAAAAAATCTAATATATCCAAAAAAGATACATCTCTACTTTGCCTCTACATACATTATAGAATAATATATTATATACCTAGGTAAGTAGAAGATGACCCATTGTTGGCATCCCCCTGATTAATTGCCCCAAAGATTTGAAATACTGTATACTCTGTGTTGGCCACCTTTAATTTAAATACACACATAAGTAAAAAACATAATTAAGTATCTAGGAGTTTAAAAAGATAAACAAAACGCATACGCAACCCAGATTTTTTGTGATAACGGGGTAGCAGTGGCGTGGCGTTTCTGTAACTTCATTCCTATCGGCTTCACTTACCACTTACCTTTTGAAGGAAGGAAGAATAATTGCGGTTAGGGGGCCAACAATTGGATGTTCGGGGCCAACAATTGGTTGTTTTACCCTAATTGTGGAAGAGTATAATAATAGAGTCAGATCTAATAAAAAAAATAAACAATTACGTAAATATTTTATGAATCGTTACTTCATTTTGTATTTTGACTAACGAAAACTTATATATACATTTCAATATAATTATGACATATTTTATGTTATACTCGTAGTTATAAGAAACAGACGATTATAGTAATTTTCCGCCCCGTTGATTCAAATCGTAGAACACTGTTCAAGTGTTCATTATGAGCTACAATAACTTTTAACGTAAGAATGGTTGGTTCTTGTTAGTCTAAACATGGTTTCTTGTTAGATGTATATTTTAAATTTTCGGCGTTCACCTCGAATTAAAACTTATTTTCTATCGCCTTAACGACAAGATTCCATTGTTGGGCGAAGTAAAGAGGGTCGTTTTAGACATTTTAAGACGTTTTATATTAGTTCTAAGGCAGATTTTTACATAGCGGAGGATTTATATATTTATTTTGTATACACTAGATGAATTTATTTTGAATAACTAAGTGTAAATAAACACAATATGTAATATTGGTAGCTTCTTTTTCGTTCGTGGGATGGTTTTGTTGAGTTGAGTAGTGTGTAAGAGGAGGTCGGGTGCTGTGATATCGAGTTGGCTAGGATGGATAATGGATATAATCGAAATGTATGATCATTTACAACGTTACGTTGATTTTGCCGCGGAAATATGTGGTGCTGAGCGCGCACATACCTTAGTTTATAATTATAATATATATTATAATTATTTGAGTGCCAAATTGGAAACGTTAGTATTCATTTGATATTTTTATTTGGTATATACCTAATAATAGTTGTAAGATAAAATATAAACGGTTTTTACATCTTTTTCCTCCTAAAGGTGTTCTAACTGTTGTCCGTTTTATTATTGTACTGATAACTTAAAATAGAAACTATTTGAATGTATATGCGTTTTATTTGTTCCTTTATTTAATAGTTTTAATGAGAAATAAGTACGTACTCGGTTTAAAGTAAGTGCATGCCACTATGTGTATATTGATCTTTAACCAGACTTAACTTAACTAATTGTGAGTAAACATGAGTCAAATTTACCTTTGACAAATTATAAAAATCAAATTTAAAAAATTAAGTAACCCCCGAATTGCCAAGCAGTGAGCGAGCTGATGATGATGGATTGTAGCTAAGAACACTGGATCATGTCAGCTTTAAAAAAAAAAGAATGCTAGCTCAAAATCGGCTCATCCGTTTGGGAGCTACGATGCCACAAACAGACACGTGAAACTTATAAAACATCACTGTTTTCGTCGTTAATAAATACCTTAATAAGCCATGAGGCATAGACAAATATCATATTATAAACCTAATAGTTAACTTATTTAATTTTAAACCTACCTAGATTAAATAAAAAGAAATTTGATCAGTTGTATATATTATTATATTATCAAGATATAATGATGAGAAAATGATGTAAGATATACACGTTATATGACAGATTACTCTAGAGGAATATACATTCAGTTAACACTTACAACTTCTTTAAAGTTATTATAACACTTATACGTATAATGTACCACAGTAAAAAATTAAACATTTTCTTATAAATGTTACCTTAAATGTACCTACATTATACTGAGCCCACGCCAAAGGAAAACGACGTTGACTGTCGCGATGTAGGACGCGAAAGGTAGATTGCGCCGTGAAAATCAACGACGTTTAAAATTAATCTGGCCCCAGTACCTAATAGAAAAGTACAGATAGAAAATAATCACATCTCAGGCCGGAACTATATGATCCGGAATCGGGAAGGCCGGGGAGAATACATAGCACTAAAAATAGAACTCTGCGCTAATACAATAGAGCTGAAAATCGAACACACAAGACGTGTCGAGTCAAATGTCAATGTCACGGCTCGACACACGACACATCGATTTACAACACTATTGGCACAGAGTACTTTTTCAGTGTTCTGAATTTTTCCCGGCCTTACGAATTCCGGACAATATACTCCCAGCGTTATAAAATCAACTTCATAACATTGTGGTTATTAGGTTGTGTTTGGTTTTAGACGACGATATTTAGTGTTGCTTCAACATTATTTTCCATATTTTGTGCGTATTTTTAATTTTAAAATGTTTTATTTCATACATTCGATTATCACTTCAAAGGTGGACGCACATCTTACTGTTCTCATTATTTACATTTAACTTTTCAATCTAATCACAAATATTTATTTGTAGAGTCTACATTATAATTAATTTAAATTCCCTAATGGGAATGAGACAAGGTGGACATTAGAATTCTATTAGATGTTTGTGTTTTCCCGTATTGTAACCATAATGATTAAGCGACTAAATTTGGCTTTTGCCTTTGTATTTTCTTATACTTAAATTTATAATCTAGTCAGTAAAATGACACTTGCACTTCTCTCTTTCCCTCCTTTTCAGAGATAGAGACCGAGTGACTTTTGGCTGACAGCCAAATTACTGAGCCAATTTACTGACTGAAATTAAAAAATCAGTATTCAAGCGATTCCATAAAATAATTTTGTAGGGTTTACTTTATATTATAAATACGATATTTTAGTTAAATATTCGAAATATTATCATTTGTGACGATTCTATTATATTATAGCTTGGTCGTTCTATTTTAAAGATATTGTAATAAAATAGTTATTATAATATGTAAGTTTAAACAGCAATAGATAACATGTTATCAAATGTTTTCTACATTTTCTTAAGAAATAAATAATAATAATTAATTATTATTTACACAATAACAAAAGCTTTAAAAATAACTTTGAAATTACAGCTGTTGTTATACAAAACTGAATTTAAAACTTTAACGATATCATGGCACTGCTAACCAAACTTTTTACACTGGGCTGAAAGCGTAAAGTCATGAAATTACCCAAGTATCTAGCTTAAAATATTTTTAATTAATCACTAACATATCGAAACATTACTAACATAAAATAATAAAATACATTAGGCCCTAAATATATAAAACACAAAATAAATTATAATATGTCTAGATAAGTTTTTATCATACTATGACGAAAATCATCCTTTTACACAACATCTATTTAACATATTCTATCCTAACATATAGATATTTCGACTAGATTTTGTCTAGGCCCCATTCGAGAATCGATGTTTTTGAAATAAAGTACAGCTCGATTAGCTGGCGCGTTCAACATATTCACTATTGCATTTGTGTAGTGTCTGTGAATCAGCGCTCTGTGCATACAAACCACGAACACTCAGTCACGCGCACGTATAAGATTTTGAATATTAAGGACATAATTATTGATTTGTTTTTGCTTCCACTAACAAACACAGGACGGTGGTAATTTTTTTGTATATTTTTTGTTAATGACATGACACGTGACTAGTCAAATCGATAATGATATATTTTATTCTTTTACAAAGTTTGCATAAATTGTCTTCTGTAAGAATTGGTTCCGGCAAAACATTGACAGGACTAAACATTCAACATATTATGGTATAGTGAAACTGTATTAGTGTGAGTACTGTGAACGTGCGAGCTTTAGTTGACCGACCTGCAGGGCAATCGCTCTATTGTTTACCTTTTAAAATTAGGTTCAATTCTGCTTTGGTTGTGATTCAGTTTCGGTTCGGTTCCGACGCGTCTGATTAGATTTCAGTATCGCACTCTCCTTTCAAACGTAACTCAACCTCAGACGAAACTCGAACGAAACTTTCGATATACATTAGGGATGCGAACCTAATATTTGTGAAAAATATATATTGCACACTCGCACTAGATGCTTTGTGGTCTATTGGTGTTTGTCAAAGACATCACCGAGGCCACCATAATTAAAAGAAGAAGTCAGTTGACATACTCCGTAGTTCATTATAGTTTCTCAAGTGACTTGAACGCAAGGTTGGTTGGTGGCATGTTGGGTGCCATTTTTTAATTAGGGCTCTTGTGCCCTTTGGATGACGGTACCTTTTATTGAACATATAATCGGATAACGTAAAGGCATTTCTTTTTATGCGATTACTTAAATTTTCTCGTCTGGATACAGCTCGAGTCATTATTGTATCATTGTTATAACTTCCGAACGGAAATCGATAAGTTTTCCGAACGTGAACTGTCAACTTGACATCGGATTTTAGCGGTTTCTCTCATCTGCTCAGGTTCCGATTTGTCTACTTGTGTAATAACAAAATATTGTAAAATGAGTGTACTTTTGCTTAAATACATAATCCAACAATCGGTTTTAAATTGCTGGAACTTAACAATCATATATAACGGTAAATTCATTTTTACCTTATATTCTCAACAATTTAATACACCAAAACAAGAAACGTTTTAGAAACGTGTGAGAAAAGGTAGTGTATTAACTTTTTATTTTGCCAGCGTTTGCGCTTGGGCTGCGGTGCGGCTGCGTTCCAACTATCTGTCAAAACGTTAGCGCGATACCGAATCATTCAAAAAGTCGAGTAACGTTCACGGTTCGTTTGCGGTTCAACTGAAAATACTTAGCGCAAGTGCCCTGCTGCAAGAAGCAATCAGAAGTCCAAGAAGACATCAAAGACAAAGGCGGCCATCTCGGGTTCCATACAAATTTGGGCCTTACGATCTCTAAATAAAGTAACGTTTTCACTCGATCGTAGTTTCCTCTTAGTTTTTAAACATGTGTATAGAATCTAGTGTTTTATTTTACAAAGCACGATCAGATCACTTTTTTAGATCTCTTACAATAGAAATGAAGTCAAAAATTACTTATTTGTTATTTTTTTAATACTAAAACAAAATCTTAGTTAGAATATAAGCAGATGACTTTTTACAACTTCAAAAGTTTTTTTATGTTATGAAACTTATTGTTTACACAAATACGTATAGTTTTCATAATTATTATAACAAACTATTTATAATAGATATTTGTTGAAACCAATTTTATACAATAATTTTAATTTCATTTGTTGCTTAATATATTTAATTGTTTCCAACATTTATAATTTTGTTCCAAGTCAATTTATACACAAAATAATCTCAATTCAGGTACCTACACGAATATATTATGGAGTGTCAGCTATTTAACTACAAGAGAGCTTTTTATTGGCACATTTTTAGCAACAAGCTATTAAAAATATTTTTTTAAATTCGCAACTCAATATGAAATCAAATAATTTAAAAAACTAAACAGATACCTCAGCATAAAGCTGCTTAAACTATGTTTATGTTTCAAATATATTTTGATGCATGCAAGTTGCAACACTGATTTAAAATAGGTAGACATAATTTCAAATTATGTTTTGTGCATATCGACAACGTTCAAGCAAAGCAAAAATAAGTGTAAGGTAAATAAAAATAATTAACCTAAGGACTGGTTTTCTTAAGCTGTAAAATATGTAATTTCATAACAACATAAATAGATTCAATATTACACTAACTTAAATAAAATATAAATAAGTACGCGTAGTACACTAATATCTCCTGGTTTACGGATGAAAGGTAAGTAACCTTTATTAGTTTAATAATTTTCATGTGTATATTGACTACAAATAATGTAGATATATTGTTGAAAAGTAGGTAATTTTGTCAGTAAAATGAATAATTTTAACGAGATATTATTGTACCTTACAAAGAATTCGCTAAACAGCCTCTAAAGCGAGATCAAAGAAACATAATCATTGGGGAGTCCCTGTAAGTATATCTATTGTCATATCTAAAGCATCCACTACACTCGTCCGACTTGCAGAAGGTAAGAAATATTATGACATCCAGCGCAAAAACTAATACTGTAGTACTATATTCCCGTAAACAATACAGTGAGCTATCAGTGCAAATGTAAAATTTGAGCAATGACGCTTAAGCCCACATTTACTAATTGAATTAACTTAGTCATTTTGACATTTGCACTGATGATCAAATTAATTTTTTTACTCATAATGCCCTATTTGTATAGACATAAGGGCATTATGAGTAAAAAATTGATAATAAGTAACAAAATTGGTTGCTGGACTATAAAATTAATATTGTAAAGTGTAGTGCTCAAAAAACATACCGTAAAATGGGGGGGGGAATCGGAACACTTTCGAAGTTTGACATCAATTTTTATTGCTTTTTTCTGCTCTATATCTAATAAAAATCTTATTTAATTGCTTCCGGTAGTCTGTATTTTTGTTTACAACGCATTCTACAAAAAGTTACAAAAAAAACTACCTTGACCCGATTCACCTTCGCTCTGGGGTTAATTGGATCGTGTATGGGGTTAATTGGGTCGTGTATGTATCGTGTATTGAAACAACAAATCGACTCAAAAACAACAAATCGTCATAATAATATAAACTTTATGAAAACATCTACATGTTAAAGTAACATCCATGTAGTATTCGCGTAAGTTACGCGAATACTACATGTATGTTACGCGGCGTACCTAACATAATATTTTATATCATTTACCTACTTAATATTGTTCAAAATATACAATTTCTTTACAGCAAAACCATTCTGCTATTATCGCTTGACAATCTTCGTTTTTCTATGAAAAAAAACAGCTGACGATGTATGAAAAACGACGATTGCCGAGGACTATTAACAACATGGTCGCGTACAATAAATTACCGTCACAATTTATGAATCGCGACAACCCTATCTATAAAAAACGAATTTAACCACAGTCGTCCCTATTTATCCAATTTTGGTCCCAACTGACCCCATTCCTGACCCAATCCTCCGCTCATTTGACCCTTTACACCCCGTAGTTCGACCAGTTTCCTCCATTTTTTTCTTAAATTTGCCTCAGAGATTTTGTTGAATTATTGAAAAAAAAACCATTAAAATATCACTTAACTGTTATCTAATCGAAACCTGAGAAACTGATACTAAAAATATATACTTCGCTTTGACATAAATATTGAAAATGCAAAAGAAAATTCAAATGTTTTACAAAGCAAAAAACGCACGTTATTGACCCTACACTTTGGAATCAGTTTTTTATTTTTTGAAATGAGAGGACCACTCAATATTACTAAAATATTTATGGAAATGTTACAAAGATTAAATTTAATACCTATCATTTATTAAATTATGAAGGAATGAGGAATAATAAGGTCGCAAAAACTTTCTCGGTTTTGTCCCAATTCACCCTAGACCCTATTCGTCATTTTACGGTACCGTCATTATCTTATCTACATAAATAAGGTTACAAAATATTTTTTTTGGAGATTGACCAAGTAGGAGGTCAATATGTTAACTGAATTTTAAGTTAGAAAATATGACTTTGAGAATAAGACTTGCCACCAGACTTCACAATATATTCTAGAAATTTTGCACGCCGGACGAGTGTAACTATTACTAGACCATAAAAGTTCATTGATAACGTTTCAGCTCAGGAAACACTTCCAACAGGACGATTTCGAAGAGCTCCTGAAAGTACAGAACATAATATCTGTAAATTATGTGGTTTAATATTAATGAAAATAATAATATAAATAATCATTATGACATAAAATAGTATTTTTGCGTACGCAAATTTAAATATTAATCCTAATATAAATATTAAGATAATATTAGGATCCTAAAATTATTAATCAAAAGGTGAAACGGTTGTAGTACTTTTAGAACAGATATATGCGTAAGACTTTAGAACAGATAAGAAATAGATAAATAAATATACTTAGTTTTAAGTACCTATACACAATTTTAATATACAAATTTTAAGTACTCAATAAACTAATTGAATACGATGTTAAAACACGTGGTAGGTCGTAAAATAATTTTATGCTCATCAGATCGTGTTCACAGACGCGTGCTATATTTATTTACACAAAATTAATAGGATTTCGGAAGTGACAGCTTCAGCGTTACGACTCGCTGCTCTAACATTACAACTAATTTTAGATCAGTTAGGTACAAGCTTGCGAAAGAATTTTAGTGGGCAGCACACAATCGTAGCTAAAACTTGCGAATCGTTCATAATTTGAAGCAAAATATGTGAATAAAAATGCCCATTCTATTCAGTGCAGTCGGTTATAATAAGAATATTAAACATAGTTATGCAAACTGTGATGGCAATTTTATAGAAATTGCAGAGACGTTGGTATCGAAAGTGAGCGATGAGATTAAAATGACTTACTCACATGGGCGATATCTCATACATTGTGTGTGGCAAAGTAAACATTTCTTTGTTTGTATTACGGACACTGTAAGTACTTACTTCTACTTAATATTGTCTGTTTATTTTGTTATTTAGGTTATATTTACTGTTTGTGATTAAAATATAGGCTAGTAGTTATTTTATTTTTCTTTAATGTCTAAAAATGTTAAGTATTACATCCGGCTTTATTATGTAGATTGTTATGTACTATCAGGGTATCTAATTCATAGGCTTATTTATTATTTATTTAAGGCATTAGTTACAAACTATGAGCCAATTCATAGGCTTAATTATTATTTTTTTTATTTTTTTTTTATTTAAATATATGGCGTCGGCTTAAACCATTTGCCAGTGTCAAGTTAAAAAGGCGGGAAAAAGGAACTTTTGTTTCAATCTTCAACACCGTATTCCTAAATCGTCAAGTCTAAAGTCTAGTCAAAGTCCAAATAGATAGTCAGTGCAGTCAATGAGTCAGTAAAGTGGTAGAAGCTTTACTGAAAATTCCTAGGGAGTTTTGGAGAGAACACAAAATAGCACGTTTTTTGAAGTTGTACCACTTGCCCACACTTGTGCACGTTAACGAATATTTAATGGTTAATATTCTACCAATATTACACATTAAGAACCGAAATAACACAAATTTATGAAAGATTTACAAAATCCACAACGTCACCCATTGAATTCCCCGACAAAAAAACTCTAGGCTTAATTTGTATTATATTGACGGCATGCAGTCAAAATACAATTGTCAATGAGATGTCAGATTGATATTATAATAATAACATAATACGAACAAAAATATGATAACAGTCAAACTGCTTATGAATAAGATTCCCTGATACACAATGAACGGATAGTATTTATTTTATTAAAGGAAAATAAAAATATAAGTTTTTGGAAAGATCGATATTTACTTATAATACAAATTATACGGTATATACTTGCACTGTGCCTAATACAAAACATACTGTTTAACTTTTAAAAATTACAGACATGTCAACGTTCAAGAGCATTTCTGTTTCTAAACGAAATAAAGCGTAAATACACTTTAAATTCGAGGGATTTTACTCGCGATCTAGCCAGTGAAATGTACAGGTACAACGAAGACTATGGTACCATTGTCATACGGAAAGGAGATTTAGACGAATTGAACAGTATTGGTGTGGCGCCAAGCGGTAAGTCTCGGCTTTTTTATTAAACTCTGTTCAGATCCAACGTAGATTACATTAGCGTTAAAAAAAAGATTAAAATATAAATAAGTAAGTAAACATTTATTTGACACAATGAGACATTACACCAAAAATAATACACATACATACATAATACATAACAAAACTCACAATAACAGGACAGAAAAATCAACATATCATGGATAAAAAAATATACCAAACGAATATGTCATTTGTATTTCGTTATTGCACGGTAAATACGTTACATTAAAATTGATAACATTATGGCGCCTTATTGTTCTCTTCGTTTACTTTAGATGAGTTTTTAGCTAAACTGAAAATTAAAATAGTGTAAAATTTTGTGCAAAAGGTATAAGGATCTTAAGGACAATATTAGCACGAATGCGAAAGAACTATATAATATATTTCTTTTTTTGTCAGGACGAAATTCAAATTATTTCCTATTAGTCACCAAGGGAACATCCCTTGGCGACTAATAGGAAATAATTTGAATTTTAAGTAATTATACTCAAGACAAATTAAAACCAACAAGCTACACTGACCCCTATAATAGTATCCAATTGATTTGCAATGTGTACAGTATACATATTACAGTGCAATATTTTTCTTATATATAAAAATGGATTGCAATTATTCCAATGTCTCGCTAAAACTCGAGAACAGCTGGACCGATTTGGCTAATTTTTGTCTTGAAATAATTGTACAAGTGCAAGGAAGGTTTAAACGGTGACATATATTGGAAAAATTGCGGGGAAAAGGCCGTAGGTGTAGGGCTACTCCCTGTGTAGATGTAGGTGTATGTATACTTATTTATTTATAGGTTATAATTGAGATAGAACAACGTCTGTCGTGCCAGCTAGTAGATAATATTATGGTTTATACTACGTAACAAATCTAAATGTTAACGGGATATAATAGCATCAACGTCTTTCTTTCAGAAGTCATACTCGGAGAGAAAAAAAAATTCGTTGAATCGAAACACACTTTAGAGTATCCGGTAAGTTATTTCACTTTTACTCCTTGATTTTTAGAAACCTTGATAGATTTTTAAACCATAAAAAACAGGTTATAAGTGTGAAAATCCAGTAACATATTTTTTATTTTTCCAGACAATTTCAAATCTGAAATCGACGCCGGAAAAAGTGATAATAACTCTCAACAAAATTAATGTTAAAATCATAGTCGTATTAACTGTAATGATAATAATCATTTCCATTTTCAAATCACCATTCCCGTTATCAATGGTACTGATAACGGTATTGTATTGTATGATTAAATTAGATTTGTTTTAGAACCAAATAGAATACAATTAGGTCATCATAATATAAAAACTGTTCGTATTTTTTACCCGACTACGGCGAAGCCAAAAGGAAGAGTAATGATTTTGGCAGTCTATGTTTGTATATATACAAAAGTATGTTTAATCCACCGTAGCGCCTAAACTACTGGTCCGATTTTAAAAAATGAAGTGTCAATAGATTCGTAATAACAGCCCGGTGTATTTTTTTATATTTATCAAAGAACATTATATTAACATAAAGTTATGCAGTCAAGAATAGTGGTGATTGAATGACAAATAGTCTCTTTTAAGATTACACACAAATAAAATATAAGTTTAAACCTATTACCTGTGTACTATCGGCAAAGTTCCTGCTCGACCAGTTTCTGAAAATTTTCCTTTGCACGAGGTCGCCTCAAAAATTCTTAAGCACATAGGAAAAAACAGCGTGATTGATTAACGCTCACATCGTCGTGTGCTCGACCGTAAAATGGTTAGTTGTAAGGTCGTGTTCGTCGGCGTACTTTTGCCGCATGCGCTGTGGCATCACCGAAACTTAGTACAAAACATTAATAACAATGGTTACACTGGCAAGTTGTAAACAAATTTGAAATTTGTTTATAAATTGGCAGGTAAGCAAAAAAAAACGTTTTTAATTAGTATTTGACAGCGCATGCGCCAACAAATATGCCAGCGAACACGGCCAAAGCTCAGGGGGCCCAGTTACGTTTACGCCACTGTCAAATTTTCCTGAACATTTGACAGCGGCGTAAACGTAACGTTATCGAACGAAAATTGTACGGGCGCTGTCATGATTTTGACCGATTTGCGTACAATTCTTCTTCGATAACGTTACGTTTACCCCGCTGTCAAATGTTTCTGCTAGGCCCACAGATCTGCCGATTGACGACGAGCTTATTTTTTTCTCCATAGATGTATTATATTAGGTCATTACATATGAAATTGGTGTTTTGTAAAGGCCTTTTTGCCATCTCATAGATAGTTAATTGATTACTTTACTAAAAAAACATTCGGACAGGAATCAATAAAATCTTTAAGGCTCTTTGGACTGCCTCATCGGAGTTGATATGTTTTCCCTTGCAAGAAGTTCGCATCTGCAAATCATGATGGAATATATACATAGACATCTGCCTTAATCGTCTGGCCAGATTTAAGAAAGCTGTAGTGAACGACACCGGCACTAGTCCACCAAACGCTCATAAGTAACTTTTTTTGAGTCAATATTCGCTTGGGGCAGGCTTTGTCTGGTTCGCCATTGTTCAGCCATTGCGATGAGCGTTTCCGATTATCGTGCAGGATCCACTTTTCATGACAGGTGATGATTTGAAATCCCTTTGCTGCACTCAATTCATGAGGTACCCACCTTTCAAGCTTTTTCACCTTCCCAATTTTCTTCAAGTGGATTAAAACAGTTTTAACACTAACACCGCAGCCTACAGCTAACTCGGACGTGGTTTGCGATGGATCCGCTTCCACAATAGCCTTCAATTCTTCATTATCAACTTTGGTCTCCGGCCGTCCACGGGGCTTGTTCTGCAGGTCGAAAATTCCAGAACGAAAACGTTGGAACCAAAAACGCACTGTGGTTTCTTTTGCGACACCGCCGCCATACACATCATTAATCCTTCGAGCCGTTTCTGCAGCACTGGTCCCACGGTGGAACTCGTACTCGAAAATAATACGATATTTCATGTTTTCCATTTTGTAAACAGAGTGACGCAAAGAAAAAACCAAAAGAGGAAAAAACAAATGAATTACGGTTTTCGAAACACAAATGCATGAGTAAATAGCGGTATAAATTTGAAATTGGAAGTCCTAACAAAAAAAGATATATTTGAGATCATAGTGGCCAGTACGACAAAACGCCAATTCCATATGTAGGGACTTAATATTATAGTTATCAATTTTTTTCTCGCTTTCTTTGTGCGCTTTTTATACCGGACTTGCTGAAATTATCTGTGCTGCGTTTTAATGGACTTATTGCTTTACTGATTGTGCGTGTGAACTGGACTCTTATCATACATCATGAACAGAAACCTCACAAGGGACCAACAACGGCACAGCATCGCAATCAATAATATCACGGGAATTGAATGCCACGGTAAATCGAAACTTTTTTATTAAATAAAAATACGGTAATACTATAAATGATGTTTAGTGACTAGGTGACATAATATATATTAATTATTATAATAATAATATTCTTTTCAAAATATGAATGAGTAATTAAAAATACAAAATAAAATGAATATCGCATCGATTGCAAACGTCTTTGAAACCGGTTTTTACGCGTGAGTATGTGTGCGTGATGAGTCGTGTCATTCATGGCAGTCACGCGATTTTAGCCTATGCCTGGTCGAGCGGCAACTTTGTCGATAGTACATTTAATAATTAATTTTGCAGTACGCATGACATGCAAAACGTCGAGTCCACTTTGAATAATAACTGCTACCACTACAGAGTACAGTATCAATCACCGAACGAAATAACATTTTATAGAGTTGGCTAGACTCTATAATAAAATAACTAAATTACATGGAGTCGCCGCCCAAAATGTTTGGTTGAAATAAAATGTGTAAACCAACTGTGTTTGCAAACCTTAGATCAAATAGAATAAACAGAGCCTTCAGCCAAGGTGCCATCGCAATCGCATCGACGAACTTAGAAAACATAAATGTCACTAAAGGTGTGTTATACGGGCAATATTTGGGCAATAATTGCTCGGCAACACGGATGGATCAATCTGGAGCAATTAGTGGAGCTATGTGGAGCAATTTAAAAAAAAAAGATTTTCTCAAATTGCGGCTTGTTGCCGTAACCGTAAATTGCTTGATATTTTGTTACGTCACAATGGACCATAATTGCTCATGATTGGTCAATTTTTGTTGCTCATGTAACCTTTAGCGATGCTTATGTAAAATCCCATACATTTTTGTTTTCGAACTTCGTCGTCGTAATTTAGCGATGACTATTTGGCTAAAGGCTCAGTTTCGTGACACGTCGCGTCGTTAACTTATGATTTTTTGCGCTACGCATGTTGACAAAAGTTCATCGTTCATAAAAATATATATTTTCGTGATGTACTCACGTAGCACAGCTGCTTGTTGTGCGTGGTGTTCATGAGCGTGGCGTGCAGTTTGTGAGCGCCGCGCGCCGCAGCGTGCGCGCCCACCAGCGACGCCAGCGCAGCCGTTACGCTCTCGCGCAGCGCCGCCGCCGCCGCGATGCGTCGCCGCTCTGCGTACCGCACGAAAATTTCAATATCGTTCATTAAATTGTACAGGCATTAAATAGATAAATAAATCGGTTAGAAATTTTGTTATACTTGTGTGAAGAATGTGAATAGGGCATAGACCTATATTATATTATAGACGAGTCATGTCGAGTCAAAGTGTCTACACTTAAACTGCCCCAATTTTGGGGTTGTTTGGGGCAGTCGAGGTTTGACATAATACATAATTGACATTTGCTTTTCGCAGTACAAACAGTTAGCATTTATTTGACAAAATCTTCTTAAATCAACATGGCATAACATTTTCTTTTATAAAGATTTTTACTGTCAACTGTACGTCACAGCCCATGCTTTGTTTTGAAATCATTGGAACAGGGCGTAAACAAAATACCTTTATCACTCTCGTTTCTGTTGTTAGTATTCTCGCACAGCACGCCACCCGGCCACCACGATTTCAGTACGATACTGATATAGTAGTGCAACATCTGCTCCGAGAACAGCCACGATATCGTCTCCTTTATCTGCCTGTGGACTTGTGGAGATTAATTACTTCAGAAATAGTTCGGATTTTTTATGATAAAGTTTGAGAATTGGGTCTTGAACTTTTTTTACACATTATAACTTGTGAACAAATTATAATTTGTACGTATGACGACGTAAAATTAAATAAATTATAGAAACAAATTTTAGAGCTCGCAACTTTTGAATCAAATTAAAAACAGTTTTGTTACTTCATCTTTGCTTTGGATAACATAAAATTAAAAAATTTAATGCCGCCGGAGCCAATTGTTTGTTTCATGAGTCACGTACCTATTGATAGTCCGTCCGTAGGTGATCTGCACGAATGTGACGAGCGTCTTCCTCAGCCAGCGGAACACACCGCGCATGTCGAACACCTCACTGAGTAGTGCGTAGAGCGGCTCCGCTATGCTGTCTCGCTCCTCGCTTAGCGGGCCCGTACCTTGGGAAAAATATAAGATTGTTTATGACCAGGATCAAACTAGACACTAACTACTTTTTTTAATGGCCGCAAATGTACCTGTGACACTCGATATTCCGACCCAATTCCGCAGCATATAGGCGGCGTTGATCGCTTACAACTACGACCAAAGAGACGAACAGTGAAAGTTTAATGTTTTTCTTTTAATCCTTTCTATGGGCAAAAATTAGTTCCCGGTCGTTTCTGCTACATAACGGGTGAAACTATAGTAATAATTTAAAATTTACAGTGGGTGATGACTGACTAGCTACAATACCTAAGCCTATCGTTTCGTTCGTTTTTTTAAAGAAAATATTTTATAAAATAAGCTAAGTAGCCGGCATACCGCGCATAGAAGTGTTGATATTTTTGTTGGATGCGTCTGCCCCGTTACCATCCAAATACATAGAAATCTCATCTTCGTCCGCCGATATGTGGGTGAAAAGCTCCTTTTCTTGTGACGACCTATTCGTCGCTTCACTACTTGTGCTAAAAAAATGTTTTTATAAATAATTACACTTGACAGTAATCAATAAAATTTTAAAAGTAACGATTTTTGCATTCTTATCAGATCAAAAAATCTGATTTTTTAAATAAAATGTGTTATTCTATAATTTTAATTTTAAATTAAACCTATGTTTATGTAACTATTTCCAGTTAGTACTCGATAATCGAATATACCTTTTAAATAACGTAGAGAAAGAGAATTTGTTCTTCTTGGGCAGATCTCCCTGTTTCAAATACTCGGAGCTGGGGTTTAGGAATGTGTACACCGCCTCGCATTGATTCAACCTGTCGTCTTCTAAAACAAACTGCAATTTTGATATATTAATTGATAAGTATGATCGGATCTTTGAGTGCAGAAATTTTGCGAATACGAGGGCTGCACTAAAAGTATCGGGAATGGAATATTTCCACTGTTCCTGTCATATTAAAATCTTTTTAATTTAAAACTCCTTGGTTTTAAAAATCGAATACCGTTTATTTATTTAAAAAAAAGATTCTCGGTCTTGTCACAAGGTCTTGTCAAACTTGTTTAGTCGTTGAGAAAATGGAATTGACTCGAGAAAATTCTAGAGCGATGATTTATTATGACTTTCGAAGTGGTTTAACACAAAAACAGTGTGTTGACCGGATGATTTCTGCATTTGGTGATGAAGCCCCATCCAAAACCACAATTTATCGCTGGTTTGCTGAATTTCAACGTGGACGTGTCAAGCTCACTGATGATCCCCGTCAAGGTCGTCCAAAAACTGCAGTCACCCAAGAAAACGTTGATGCTGTGCCTAAGCTGATTGAGGAAGATCGACATGTGACATACCGCGAAATTCAGGCAACTTTAGACATTGGCATGAGTCAAATACAAATAATCTTGCATGAACAATTAGGTGTAAAAAAGTTGTTTTCCCGATGGATACCGCATTTGCTCTGTGAAGAGCAAAAAGCGGCTCGCGTTACTTGGTGCGTCAGAACTCTCGAAAGATTCCACGCAGGATCCTCAAATGCTGTATACAACATCGTATCAGGTGACGAATCCTGGATATACGCGTACGAACCCGAAACAAAAAACCAGTCACGAGTTTGGGTGCTCGAAAATGAGTTAAAGTCAACAAAAATTGTTCGTTCACGGAGTGTTGCAAAAAAAATGGTGGCCACGTTTGTCTCCAAAACCGGCCATGTTGCGACTATTCCTCTTGAGGGACAAAGAACGGTTAATGCAGAATGGTATGCTAACATTTGTTTGCCACAGGTCGTTTCTGAACTCCGTAAAGAGAACTGCAACCGCCGCCGCATCATCCTCCATCACGACAATGCGAGTTCTCACACCGCGCACAGAACAAAAGAGTTTTTAGAGCAAGAAATCATAGAATTATTAGACCATCCGCCGTACAGCCCCGACCTAAGCCCTAATGATTTCTATACTTTCCCTAAAATAAAGAATAAATTGCGTGGTCAGAGATTTTCATCACCTGAAGAAGCTGTGGACGCCTACAAAACGGCCATTTTGGAGACCCCAACTTCCGAATGGAATGGTTGCTTCAATGATTGGTTCCATCGTATGGAAAAATGTGTCAAATTTCGCAGAGAATACTTCGAAAAGCAATAAATACATTTTTAAATAGTAATGTTGTGTCACTTCCTTGATTCCCGAAATTTTCAGTGCCGCCCTCGTATTTACTTCAATTTGAAGTGGGAAGATTAAAAATGATATAAATAAAAAGAATGAACAAAGTTATATCCTAGTATGTAATCTAAATACCAAATGATAAAAAATCTATGAAAAAAGATATCTCACCTCTAAATATTTCTGTATTAATAATTTCGCCTTCTCCAACGAGTTTCTATCATTTTTTCCAAACAAAAACTTAAATGAATTCGATGGTAGCTCCAAATTTTTTAATTCCGAACACATAGGCCTTAATTTTCGATGCAAATCCTTGAACAAAAAAAAACCTTATGGCCCTTACACTGATTTTCTTTTTAGGTTATTCGTACACAAATTACCACATTTAATAAGAGATATAGACTGTTTATAGCACATATCAGTGTATACTCAAACAATAAATAATTAATAAAATAACAGCTATACTAAACCATAAAACAAGTTTACAATTTAAGTATGCCAGTCAAACTGCATGACAGTTGTGCGGACAATGGGCATACGTACATACGCACACATATGCACTCAACTGTGCGGCGATGTTCTGCACGTGCGTGCTTGCTGTGTGCGTGATTTCGTCTGGCGACACGCGCACTGTATAGTTTGTATTTCTGACAACATACCTGAAACTCGTTAAGTGTCCGCAGCAACACCCATCCCGTAGTAATCTGTTCCGGCCGCTCCTCGTTGTTAGAGCACTCGACTTCCGCCATGTGCACAACTATGACGAACTGCGGCGGCTTGGATTCGTCTATCACCTGAAATTATACATCAATGATAAGCACAATTTTTTTTTAAATCAGATAAGATGAAGACAGTGTCTATTTAATTATTTATTATTAACGTGTAAATTAATTGACTGTTTTTAATAGTCGGATCATACCAACTACATGTGCTTTGCTACATATAAGATAAAATATTAGGTATGTGGTCTCGGCTTATCTCTTGCAACAAATCGGCATAGTGTATTGTGTTTTTTTAATGTTTGCATAATTTATGTATGTAAAACCAGCGCTGCCGACTCCAGCAGTGTGTATGTATGGGCGTGCGACCGTGCGTGCGTGCGTGTCGGTACGCGCCAGGTGCGTATATAGCAGCGCAGTGTGTGTGCGTGTGTCACGTCAGCGAAGTGAACGGTGGCGCGCAAGCGACCCAGGGTCGGTGCGTGCCAGGTGCACATATAGCTGCACTCTGCAGTGTGTATGTGAGTCACCTCGGCGGAGTGCACGGTGGCGCGCCAGCGGCCCAAGTGGTCGGCCCAGGTGTCGGTGCGCGCCAGGTGCGCCTCCAGCCGCAGCTGCTCGCCCGCCAGCCGCTCCACCTCGCCCGCCAGTAGCGCTAGCGCTGGCGACTCTGGCTTCAACGACGCGCGGAGTGCCGCTAGAGCCTAAAAAATACCAAGTCGAGTCGTTGAAGACATTGAAAATATAAAAATATATTGGCAGTACCTACAGTTCTATTATATCTCGGACAAATATTGTTGTCCGGTTCGCACAGTAGCATTGTGCTCCGGAATCATAATATTATCTTATACTTTAAACAAGACAATCTTGTATATACATAATCGTAATATCGAAAACGGCTGCAAGTATTGCCATGAAATTCAGTATGCAGGGAGTTTTGTGGGAGAAAAATTAATCTAGCTAGGTCTTATCCCTGGGAAACTACGCAGCTTTTAATTTTAAGCTGTGTGTTTGTTGTTGTGTGTGTGTGTTTTTTCTTTCGTCGTGCAATAATATATCAATAATTTCGACTCTAATTATATCAGTCTGATTGGCAGATTGGTATTTGGTATGCGTATTTATAATTTTTACTTTGTTCGAAAATTCGGAATGTGGTGGGTTCGAATCCCGGTCACATAAATATTTTGTGATTTTTTTTTATTTACTTAAATTTCTCAGAACTCCGAGCAAAGCACGGTAACCCGGGTACTATTGTTTTAAATATTGTAAACATCGTCGTCAATGTCAGAAGGCACGTTGTGGCAGATGGCTAAAAAGTATACGAAGAAATAGTCATACTACGGGATCCCAAGAGGGTACTTTAAATAAATAAAGAGGGTACTTTTGCAGTAACTCGAGCGTGTCAGATTAAGATAAGGGAATTATATCCCTTATCTTGCGAACAAAAAATAAGTTGGCGACTGCACATTAGCATACTGTATTACTGAATTTGGCAGCGAATTAATATGTTGGCAACTAAATTACTAAACTGGCCAATCATCAGGTGACAAAAAAAATACAAAAATCAGCAGATAAAAAGTGGCGAAAATTTATCCAAATTGGCACCGAAATTTATAAGTTGGCGACTTAATTTCCGAGTTGGTGACTTTATACGATGTAAGCAGCTATAAAACCAGATTGGGTTGATAAATTAATGGCTGCTAAAAAATCAATTTGCAGGCTACGGAAAATCGCATTTTTAGACACTGTTGGAATTTGTTTTCCTTTGGTATGGGTGTCGTTTTTAAGGTTTTTGGGAGTGCAGAATAATAAGAAAATTAAATCAATTTCGAAATTAAAAAATGGCGTACATTTTTTTCATTAAAATTAATATGGGTGTACTTTTCTAGGTTTCTGGGGGTGCTGATTATAAAATTGTCTTCTAATTTCAATTTCCAAAATGGAGAATTTTTATTCTTTGTTAAAATGACATGAGTACCTACTAATTTAAAAGTTGTTGCAGATGGTGATTAGGATTGATGATTATTAACACAGTATGTTATGTAGTACCAGCTATGTAAGCTATAGAAAGTAGTTAGTAGTATAGGTGTCTCGCCTGTCTTTGATAATCAAGGTATAAAAATTAGTTGGTCGGTGCGTTAAAAAGTATCTAAAGAACAAGAGGCAGGGGCAGGGACGATACATGTGTCAAATAAAAAGGCATGAAAAGAAAGCTATGGGGGAAAAAAAGTTAATAATAAGGATTAAAAAGTAACAAAAACATCATACTGCATCGTTTGATAGTGTTTTAGTAAGAGACAATTTCTGGAAAGTGTATACGGAAAACTTAAGGAAAGTGTTGTATTCTGATAAACTAATTTATATTTTAAATAGAAAGATAGAAAATTGCTTCGAAAAGTCTGGAAACTTCTAGCAATCACCTGTGTCTTGTTGTTATGCCGCTCCTGTAGCTGGTCAAGTTTGCGGCGCGCATACGTGGAGTGGTCGGCCAGGTGCAGCGTGCCCGCGCTCTCCGCTGATGAAACAGACTCGTTTGACAGTTGACGGTCCTCGATAGGTGAGCGTTCCGAACATAGCTCTGAAAACAATTAACATACTTTTAAGTATTAACTATATCTGTATACGTACGTATACGACTATAGCTATCTCTATTACACTTATCTATCTCTCTTAAAGTTGTTAAACAGCCTCCGTGGTCCAGTGGTTTAGAGCTTGGCTCGACTGTCAAAAAAATGTTGCCTCCATGTTTGGTTAGGACAATGCAGGCTGATCACCTGATTGTCTGATAAGAAAGATCTATGCGTCGGATGGGCATGTAAAAAGTCGCTCCTGCGCATGATCTCTCGCCAGTCTTGTCGGTGGATGGACGACCGTCCCACTGAGTTTCGAGAATAAAGAAAGAGAGAGTGCTCTTGTGTACTGGGCACACACTTGGGCACTATGAAAATAACCCCTGCGTAGCTGGCCTGGTTTTAATGAAACGGCTACCGTCACCGAAATCGGCGTGTGGAGCTATTATTATATAGCACGACTACCTAGCCTTTATCACGTTAATTATTAAAAATTGCTTACATAGTGGGGGGCATGTAACAAATATAGAAAGGAGGTGTTGTCAGTAGATTTCAGTATAAAAGCACGATGTTTTGCGAGATGAGGGGGTGTCTGACTCCGCCCACTCATCTACCGGCCAATAGTACAAATACTTACTTCGTTCGATATCGACCCTACTAAGTAGTTTTGCTATCTCACACTAGATGGCACTATACTCAAGATTATATCTTGCTCGAAAGGGGCGTAAAATCATGAAAAACGAAATATTGCTTTGCTACTGAAAAGTATTTAAGAAGTACTGAAAAAAAATGCATGTTAATTACAATAATATATTAATATTGAGTTAGTACGTATCTAGAATACATTTTTAATCCCCGTGATCAAAGCTTAAAAACGCCATCTATTGGAAAGTAGAATAATTTCTAATTTTATTGACGCAAAGATACTTTTCTAGAGCAATTATATTAAATTTAGTTTTTAATTACTTACACATGAAATTCCCTCCATATCATCACCTATTAAGAGTATTTTTTTATGATAAGACAACATTTCATAATTTTCTTAGAAACTCGAAAAGTACAAAAATTTATCTAAATCACAGAGGTGTACACAGTACGATCGCTGACAGTACATAGATTTAGGCCACGCCTATTGTGATGACTTTGGGACCGAGTAGAAATCGCAGCGCACAGATGCATATGCTGTCTCCTGTATTTGCTCCATAGGCGAATGATTGGTAACAAAATCTGGACATATGATTTGGTGCAGCTATGTCTATTATCATAGCTGCACCAAATCATATATATCATATATATCATACGAAAATGCTATCATGCTATCATTTATATTATAGATGCTATCATTTATATTATAGATATAAATGATAGCATTTTCGTCTAAAATTCAATTACATTTTGAAGTCATTTTTTATTCATTGACTGTTGTCCTAAATAATATATATTTACAAACTTCACATGCAATGCACACTTTTAACGATTTCCATTAATATGTAGAAAATGATATTTCTACATGTTTAATTAAACTTGTTCATTGTTATTTAATATCATACCTTTATTTGCTTCTTCAGTAGCTAGTTCCGCTATCAACACCTTATACTGATCACTCAGTAAGAATGAGGAGTAGTATTTTTCTTGTATTGTATCAACTACCCTGTCTTGTACTTCATAGAAAACTTCTGGTCCCTTGTCACCCAGTAGAAACGACTCCATTCGTTTTCTTATTTCCTTTAAAATGCAAAATAAAATTAATAATCCAAAAAGATAAAATGTAAAAAAAACAGTAATTGAAGCTCGCATCTCATTAATAGGGTCCCGTTTTTACCCTTTGGGTACGGAACCCTAAAAGTCAGGCTTACTTTATCAACTTTTATTTCAGCGCTGGGTGATCTGATGTAGGTGTAGAATATTTCCGCGCCTAGCTGGTGCCAGCTACTTCGGGGGCTATGACGTAATTCCTCAACCGCCGTCCAGAACCCCACTAGACCTTGAGAGCACACTGTTTCTAGAAACATCGAGAGGTATCGACGCCCGGTCACGCTTGCCATAACCTTGTGCAGGGGTATAGTCTGTGAATATGGTAATCAATAAGATATTTTAAATTGGCATAACAAAGTTTTATGGGCTATAAATTATAATATTTAATATAAAAATATTAAATATTAGATGTTACCCACGACTTTGTTTGGACAAATGGAAATCCCGTGGAAATATTTTTCTGGGAATAATACCTAGCCTGTGAGGCTACAAACTATATGTGTGCCAAATTTAATTTAAATCCGTTTAGTCCTTTCAGAGTGAAAGACAGTCAAACATAGAAACACACATGCACGTTTCAGTGTGCATGTGTGTATGTGTGTATGTTTGACTGTGTATGTGTGTATGCTTTTGCATTTCAAACATTAGTGAAATGTGCAATGTAAAGTATGTTACAATGTTTTGCAGAGCTAAAAAGTTAACTACATGTAGTATCTTAAAATCAATAATGTACAGACTTTAATAAACATTATGCAGAATGTAATTTGTAGACACATAACATGGTATACGAGTAATAAAACAGAAATACCTTATTTTCTGACTCCACCGCAGGAAAAGCTCCGTCCCAGCCCAATTTCTTTAAAGCAGCCTCACATTCTATTTTAGCTATAGTTAATTGATCAATATATCTTTTTAACTTCTTGGCATCAGCCATCTGTTGCCTACTGATATTGTGTTGAGTTTTTTCATTCATATCAACATCTATACCTTTCGCTCTTTTAATATTCTGCAGTGTTGTAGCTTGCATTATTTGTGTTACAATGTCATATCTAAAACATAAAAATGTGCTAACAAACAAGATCAAGGTCTTCCAGTGAACTATCAGTTCAGAATTAAAAAAGCCAAAAAAATTTATAATGGTAATTTCTTAAAGTAATATAATAAACTAACTGATCTACAGTATATTATTTTTACAGCAACAAAAAAATTAAAGTTAATGGAGATTATGTAAAAAAATACTGCTAACGTAGAACACCTTGCAAAACAAATACATTGAGCCATTTGCCACTATTCTAAGCCCCAATAGTTAAGAGTCACGCACGAGTTACCTTAAGCGTTTAAGCGTGTCCATACTGTCACAATTGTTAATAAGTTTAATGTAATCCTCAAAAGTTTTAGCATACTCATGTGTCTTTACATGCATTGCGTCTACCTCTTTTTGTGCTTCAAGATACTGTAATATCTTCTGGTTTATATAATCTGGTTCAGTAACCAAATCTACTGCTGGCTGTAGAACTAGAAACAAAAAAAAATAATCGTTGTATCCAGTGAAATAAGCTTAAACAGAATGTCATAATGTGAAGGAGCATTATTTTTTAAGATTTGTGTTCCTTATGGTGATTATCTAATAAAATAATAACATTTCTGCACAAAATATATTTGGAATTGAACCATTTCTATCTCAGCATTTTATAATTACCTAAAACCATCAAAATATTTTTTTTCAACAGATTTTTTGAGTTTACTCAAACTCTCTTCAACTCGGATTTTTTTAAATTTCCTTATCGGATAATAAATAACACTTATATAATAATAATTATCCTACATTGGTTCGGAAACAAGTCCGTCAAGAAGAACTTATGTCAAACTTATTTCCAACCCAATTTTTATGTAAGGAGGTTTAAAATAATTATATAATAATAATATCTATGGACGCTTCCAAATCACGCCAATCTGGTCCTGTACTAAGTATCCGTAGAACTTGTATAGTATGAATACGTAGAAAATACTATGTATACGTAGAACACACAAGCACAGGTAACAAAACAATGGAAATATATTTAAGGCGCATTTTTTACATCGTAAAAATAGGCTTCTTTAAAAAAATGTTTGAGACAAATGGATACATTTTAGTGCAGCAAAAAAGTATATGTTAATCTTGATCATATCAGTAAGGGGACCTTCGTTTTCAGAACACGTTTTCTGTAAATTTTCTCGATATAAAAAATATTAAAATAACCATTCAAATATTTTTTTTATTTAATTTAATTAAAGGATATTCTTGGAGTTGGAACTATATTATTTGTGAACAAAAATGAGAAAATTAATTACAGTTTCGTAATACATAATAAAAGGAAGGGAATTGTCGTTTTTATATGTTAGGATTAATTTATTTCAATGACAAATAATTCGGACGAGTCGAATGAAACATCGCGAAATGGCGACCTCCTTCTCTTTCATTTGTATATAAAACGGTAGTACCCGTCGTCTCCCATATAGTATATTGTTGAAAGCTGTATAGCTATTATTTAATTTATTATTAGTTTCTCTAAGTTGTTGTAAATATTTGTGTAGATTATAAAAAATATATGAAGAGATTGTATTTGATGAAAGTACAAAAACCCTCTTTTTAATATTAGTACCTGGGAGACCGAGCTTTGCTCGGAGTTTTAGTACAACGATAAAATAATTAATAATAAATAAATACAAAAAGAAATAATAAGAACCACAAAAATATTTATCTTACCGGGATTCGAACCCACCACATTCCGAATTTCCAAACAATGAAAAAATCAAATGTAGGCACGCATACCAAGCTGCTGCGTAAGAAAGTCGAAATTATTGATATATTGTTGAGCGACGAAAGAACTGAAGATCTTATATCAAGGGGAACGGCAGCAGTAAGTATTGACAACATAATGAATATTTAGTGGTCTTAAGTCAGAAAATAGTCATTTATCACACTTTAAAAGTCAATTTGTGTGTATACAGTGCAGATAATAAATAAATGGGTAACAAAAAAATGTAGTGACATATTATTATTTATTTAAAAAACAAGGTAGATAAGAAATATATTAATTTGTAATGAGATTTGAACCTAGATGCTACGATTTGTCCCAGGCGGGCATAAAACCACTACATACACATAGGCTATGAAGCACATTACGAAATTGTCGCTTTTATACATTATGCTTTTGTACGCTTTTGTACATTATGGACATATAACTTTGACGCTCCCCCTACTTATCTCCTTCACCCCTTTGAATACTTCATAGTTGGCGACTCAACCTCGCCTCAATACTTTTATACTACACACATTTTTAGTATACTATACATATATTTAACACACATCCAAGACCCAGGAACACAGAAAACCTTTTTGTCCCTTTGGTGGGATTTGAACACACATCATCCAGCTTAAACGCCGACACACTAACCACTGAGCCACAGAGGTCGTCAAAAAGAATGTAATATTGATATCTTAAGTTAATTTTTGAATCTTTTACTTACTTTTGCATGCCAAGATTTCTCTAACCAGATGTGACACAGGTGGCAGAGAATAACATCGAGGCATTAGGAATGTTATGAGTAGCTCACTGATTTGCCGTAAATAATGCAGTTCTGCGTCTGGTGACATCAAATGTGGTGCCAGTGCAAATACTGGAGGCTGATTTAACTCCAATCTGAAAGTATTAAGAAATATTGTGCCATCATTTCTAATATATCAGAAAATACTGCCTACTACAACATTCACAGTCCTAAAATATTACATTTTTAAAACAAAATTAAGAGATACTTACGCACAGCTTTTAGCAATCCTAATCCTTTCAAAATGTTGTGTTATCTTCAATACCATATCATTTGCTAATAGTTTTTCTGCATCCACTCTGAGTAATCTTTCATATAAATCTTGTACTGCACCCCATATGTGCTCTTTAAACTTTTCTATCACTGGCTCTGGCTTATGGGAGAGTTCCTTTAGCCAACGAGTCAAAAAATCTCTAAGAAAATAGTCTATTAGTAATTGCAACTGGCTATCAACAGTTCTGCCGAATACAACAGGTAAATGTGGCTTTTTAGTCATGAATGCACAGGTTTTTTGATCCTCCTAGAAATTCAATATTATCAGTTGAGTAAAACTTGTAAAACAATAAAAAAGACAAGAATATGGAAATAGCCAACCTTCATCTCTGCTTCTAATTCTCGAGCCTGTCTTTCTATTCTGTCCATTAAAAATAAAGCTGTTTGATGTGGAGACGATAATGCAATGTGACCCAAAGTGGAAAAAGAGAAAATCGCTACCGTTGTACTTAGACCGATAAGTATCAAATAAATAAGACTCCATATTGAGGGACACCACCATAAAAAATATATACAAAAAGGGGAAATAAAATAAACAAACCATCTAAACATTTTAAATGTTTAGCGATTTTTCTGTGTACGAAGACATAATGGCCGTTCTTATTGTAAATAAAGTTGTTTTTAAATCCTACATAGGATTTTTAATGTAGATTTTAAATAAATCATGCAAAATATTTTGCCGATATATTTTTAAAACAAGATTTTTTACATTCGATCTCTGTACTCTTCTTCTTCTTCTTTAAAATGGGTCCTTAGTGAGTCGCCAATGTCAGAGTGTATTTACGAAGACTCAGTCATAAGTGCCGTTGCCGGGTAGCCGGTGCCAGGACTGCCAGGTAGTCGGTTGCAAAGTGTATGGCCATGTACGATAGCTATCACACGTACTGGCTTAATTGTTAGCACTCGCATGAGCAGCTATTCCTGACCCTAATCTTGGCTAGGAAAAGAAGTAAGCAACAATGTCCTAGTCTCATTCGGCAAAAATCGCCAAAGATTTCAAAACTAAAGATAGGCTATGACGTACATTAGACAGAACAAATCTTCATACAAGAAAAAGCTACGCCATCTTGGTATTCACCATACCTCAATAGTCAAAATGTCCCCAAAAACTCTAAAAGTGGGGCCATTTAAGTGGAGACAGTTTTTGCCTTAATATGCCTCGTCTATAATAATTAATTATACGTCTATGAAGATCGCTGTATTCTGGCTTTAGGTAAATGTAAATTGTTATTTTGACATTTTTTTTGTTTTCTAGTAAATACAGGTGACCTGAAATTCGATACATTCCTTTGAAAGACAGAAAGTAGACCTCATTTACAGTAATATTTTTCATAGCATCCCCTATCCGAAAGTTGATATTTACAAAGTTATTGAAATTTAAAAAACTTTTTCTTTATTTTCGACTTTTGACTTTGACATGACGTATTTTTAAAAATGTTTGTCTTTTTAGTGATTTTTTTATGTATTTTAACCGTCAATGAGTCAAATAATATTTTTAAGGAATAAATAGGGACAAACTAAGCGAGAATTTTTCATTATGAGACATGAAACAGAATTTTCTTTTAAGAAAAATGCACATTTTTCTTAAAAACAGGTGATTTTCTTTAAAAAATTGTATGATACAATGCGTACCAATACCTTAAATAACTTTCTTACCTCATAAGCTTCCAAAAAAGGTACAAAATATATGTACATAAAAATATGAACATGTAATAAACAAAGACAAAACAATCATCAGGTAACGTTATCTCAAGAATTACTCTACCTGAGGCGACCTTTTTTTTCAATTGTTTCCTTTGTTCAAACTTCGGGATGTTTCGGCTACTGTCGTTGCGGCCCTTTGTCAATGAGTTACCGACTGGCTTAGAGAGCAAATTTAGTAGCTAATATTAGTTTTAAGTCAACTATTGCCGTGTACGGACGTATTGTTGCTTTAAACTACACCCTTCCTTCTACTTGTGATTTTTTTGTATCGCGATGGCTGCTTTTGAGTACGATGAATACGCTGACATCTTGTTTTGTTACGGACTTTGTAATGGTAATGCTGCTGCTGCACGAAGAACATACGTTGAACGTTTTCCGAATCGACGAGTGCCAAACGAGTGTTTTCAACAACATTTCGACGAATTCGGGAAAGCGGCCGTGTTGATAGAAGACGTGGCGATTCAGGCAGACCTCGTTTGTATGCTCCAGAAGAAGAAGAAGAAATTTTAACACTTTTTCAAAATGATACTTCTATTTCTACAAGAGCGGCAGCTAGAAGACTTGGATTGAGTCAATGGAAGGTGTGGTTTACAGTACACACAGCGCGTCTACATCCATTTCACTACACACCTGTCCAAGCGTTGGAAGAGGGAGACCCGGTTAGAAGAATGGAATTCTGCAGTTTTATGATAAATGCAGACATGGAGGATCGCAATTTCTTCTCAAGAATATTGTGGACGGATGAATCGAAATTTGGCCGTGACGGGATAAGCAATTTCCACAACACACATTACTGGGCACCAAAAGGAGAAAACCCCAGGATGAAAAAAGAAAGGGCCCATCAAACCAGATTCAGTCTAAATGTCTGGATGGGTATAATTAATAATAATTTAGTTGGACCTCATTTTTTGCCTCAAAATTTAAATGGTGAAATGTACGAACATTTCCTAAGAGAGGAGATTACTGGTTTAATGGAAGATGTGCCAATAGCAACTCGTCGTAATATGATTTTCCAGCATGATGGTTGCCCGGCCCACTTCCGCCTCGGCGTACGCCAGTGGCTAGACCAAACTTACCCACATCGCTGGATAGGTCGAGGCGGGCCAATTCCTTGACCAGCACGGTGTCCCGATTTGACCCCGTGTGATTTTTATCTTTGGGGTCATATGAAGGCTTTGGTGTATACTACACCCATAACTACTGTAGAGGAGCTCAGAAGCCGCATAATAAATGCAGCAGAAGAAATCAAAACTAGTCTTACTACCAGAATAATCAAAACAGAGGTACGGAGAAGACTACGGGCCTGTATCAGAAACAGAGGTTCACATTTTGAACAAGACCTAAAGTAGAATATTTATTATGAAATTTAATTAAACATTGATGTTTTTTAAACACAATAAACGTAATTAAATTCAAGTTTTTCCTTTTATTTTAACCTTATCGCAAATAAATCGATTTAGACATTATTTCATTTTACTTCTAATATGTTTACTACAACGTCATATTTTTATGTAGACATTTGCACCTTTTTGGAAAGCTAATGAGATAAGGAAGTTATTTAGAATATTTGTACGCATTGTATCATACATTTTTTTAAGAAAATCACCTGTTTTTAAGAAAAATGTGCATTTTTCTTAAAAGAAAATTCTGTTTCATGTTTCATAATGAAAAATTCTCGCTTAGTTTGTCCCTATTTATTCCTTAAAAATAATATTTGACTCATTGACGGTTAAAATACACACAAAAATCACTGAAAAGACAAACATTTTTAAAAATACGTCATGTCAAAGTAAAAAAGTCGAAAATAAAGAAAAAATTTTTGAAATTTCAATAACTTTGTAAATATCAACTTTCGGATAGGGGATGCCATGAAAAATATTACTTTAAATGAGGTCTACTTTCTGTCTTTCAAAGGAATGTATCGAATTTCAGGTCACCTGTATAGTAAGCGGTATAAAATTGTCAAATGCTACTGAAACTTGCTAAAGTGCGTACTCACGGTCCAGCATGTCAATTGTGTCATTTTGACACAATTGACATGAAAATAAATAATAAATTACTGTCATTAAAACTAGTTGCCGCGCGTTATTGACGTCATAGATGATAAATAATACTACTGAACTAATACTACTACTGAAATACTACTGCGTATTCGGCAAATCACAGTGAGGTGGGACCTTCATTAGTGTTACTTATCATCTATGGGTGGGACGAACCGCAGCGAAAAATGCAGAATTGCTGTTTTTTTACTGTAAAAAGAGATCGGTTACTAGGAAATTTAGAGACCTATACTTCTCCTATTGTGTAATGTAACACGAGACTGCAGGACAGTTACTAAAAATAAATCGAACGATTCAAAGTTCTGCCCGGAAAGTAATAAATAGAGTGTACAGAAGATGTTTTTTTGCAATATAAGGCCAAAACTACACTTTGTTTATAAAAGTCCAGCTGAAATGACTGGTATTTGTGAGTTTATTTTGTTAAATCTAATGTTATTTGATACACCCAAAGCTGTTTTACGTCGCTGCTAAGCGTAATGATTGGTGTATTTAGTAAAATCATTTTTCACTTAGGTTATGTTTACAAATTAATGTCAATGACAAGGCGTAAAGCCTATGGTATCATCATCATCATCATTAACAGCCATAGGACGTCCACTGCTGGACATAGGCCTCCCCCAAAGATTTCCACAACGAACGGTCCTGGGCCACCCGCAACCAACGGCGGCTCGCGACCTTCATAAGGTCATCGGTCCACCTAGAGGGAGGCCGTCCAACGCTGCGCTTTCCAGTTCGTGGTCTCCACTCTAGAACCTTTACTCCCCAGCGGTTATCAGTTCTACGAGCGATGTGGCCTGCCCACTGGAGTAACCGACATAGCTCGCAGAATCAGCAAGTTGAAGTAGCCTATGGTATAGAGCGCATAAATTAATTGATACTATGATATACCACATATTTGTACTGTAGCCTGTAGGTCATAAGTCATAACATATTAGTTATGTCCTATTTCAAATAAAGCATAATTTTTACATTTGCTTGAAATCAGGTTTATGAATATAAAAGTTTGTAGAGAAATTTATTAATATAAACATTGTGGTTTATTTTTAATTCAGAAAATCTTAAACTACTGTGAGAAGAGTTGTTTTAGAATATATTCCAATTTTTAAATAACAAAAGATAGACATAAATCTTTTTAGTTATTGTTTTAATATATTCTAGTACCTACATTATTTTCAGGCACTTCTACTTCCTATATTCCTTCACACACTTCCTATAATAAGAGAAGATTTGGGTTATGATGGAAGCCACGCACAATTGCGACATGTGCTTAATATATGTGACTAGTAATAATAATAATAGGATTATAGTACTCAGGAATATGGTTCCTATTAGATTTCCTAAATTGTAGTGATACCTTAATTAAAACTCAATAATATAGGTACTAAAACCACAATTTATGCAAATAGTTACTACATAACAGCTATATCACTCCCATACAAAAGGGAAATAGCCTACAAAATCTTAATAATAGTATCTTATCAAAGTTAAAATTAAAATTAAACACACCGCACACATAATATTTAATCAATAATCATACAGGGCAAACAGTCACACAACAAGCACACACACAAGCACACACACACTCCCACACACATTCCCAGACTCATACACACATACCAACACAAAAAAGCTTCTAACATTATTAAATAAAATAAAATAAAAAATAAGATAAAACAAAAAGATATAAAAGAATTATGTTACCTTTATTACAATCACTGTCTGATGTCTTCATACTGTAACCTGCTAGTAAATGTACATTGAAGAGCAGGCAACCCCTACAGCACAAAAGATTCTTAGTGTAGGGGTTGCGCAATTTCGTTATATGTGTACAATTTTACAGTATATTTTTTTAAATTTGTAGAAGATATTAAGGGTAATAATAAACAACTTCTGTTCGCACTGAGAAGTAATGTATAATCTGAAACTTTGTGATAGGTGGATGGATGTTTGTTTATCTTTCACGCAAGAACTGCGGATTTTGATGAAATTTGGTAGCTTAAGTTCTGACAGAGTCTAATAAACATTGTAGATACAAATTATTTATTATTAATTGTTGGACAATGTATTCTCCAAGATTGTATTTAATCAAAGTCTCAAAATCTTTTATACCGGAAATGGGGTGGTTATTCGAATAATGGTGGCGACCCTATTATTTTATACTCTTTCTTGACAAACTGTTTATATATATACAATATGGCTTCGCATGCATTCAGAATTCAGATGCTTTTTCAAAAATGTTTGCTTCTATGGTACTTCCAAGCATGTAAATGTTATTACGGGCGATGGTTTCTTGAGTGACAACTATCTGATTTCTGACTGATCTTTCTCACTTCGTGCTCGTTGGAGAAAAAATGTTGTCATATTGAATTAGAATTAGATTGTCCTGTTAATGATGATATTATAGGAGTCTCGTAACTAGAAGTTTGTTAAATAAAACAGTTTCTACATAACCACACATTTATTCAGTTTCACTCAATACGATATATTTTGCTCTTACATAGTAGGTACACTTCACACATATATTTTATACAATTAATAGTTTCTTTATCAAAGTATTCCTTTATAGGAAAACGCTCGGCTATATTGAACGAAGGATGTGAGCGGACCCTCAGTCCTCGATACCATTCTTTTCCAAAAAACTGAGTGACATTTTTCTCCCCGTCAAAATTTTACTTTTTACAAGCTGCCACAATATTAGCTCACCAATCTTACAGGTTCCATCAACATCTGCATGCGCAAAATAAAAAGGCACGAAAAGCTCCAGGCATCAAGACTTGCCTCTAGATTCTATACGATCAGACCCCGTGTGTACGAAATCAAGTCCTAAATTTTACATATTTTTCATTGTTCAAAGAAGTAGAAGATGTAGTTTTGCCGGGGAGTTTAATGGGTAACGTTGTGGAATTCATATTTCCTCATAAATTGTGTTATTTCGGTTCTTAATGTGTAATATTGGTAGAATATTAACCATTAAATATTTGTTAACGTGCACAAGAGTGGGCAAGTGGTACAACTTGTAAAAACGTGCTATTTTGTGTTGCTGCCAAAACTCCCTAGGAACTTTCAGTAAAGTTTCTACCACTTTACTGAATCGACTAACATTACTCATGGACTGTACTGACTATTTATTTGGACTTTGACTAGACTTTAGACTTGACGATATTGTAATAACGGTGTTGAAAATTAAAACGAAAGTTATATTTCCCGCCTTTTCAACTTGACATTGGCAAATGGCTATAAGCCGATGCCATATAAAAAAAAACTTGACATTTTGGGGCAAACTTTAATTTTCTGGAAATCTAAATGTAATTTACAAATTTATTTTACTATAATTATATCCAGTTACTTCTAGGATTCAAAATTCGAATGCAAAATGTCTGATTTAGAAGCAAAATATTTAATAGTTGGTGGCGGCATTGCTGGAGTTACTTGTGTAGAAACCTTAGCAATATTACATCCTGAGAAAAAACTTATTTTAATCACTGCCTCTTCATTAGTAAAAAATGTTAGCAATGTTAGTTTTTATGCAAAAACAGTAATAAAGTTTGATGTGCATGATACAGAAGCAAATTCCTTACTCAAAATCCACCCAAATTTGAAAATAGTTTATGACTCATTAAAACATTTAAATACAAAAGACAAAATTGCTATAACGCATGAAGGTATGGTAATAAAATATCACGTTATTTGCATTTGCACTGGTGGAATACCTAAACTTATTGCAGATTCAAAAAAATCAAATAGAATTTTGGGAATAAGAGACACTGACTCTGTGAAAGACTTTGAAAGTAAATTGAAGAATGGTCGCAAAATGTTAATTGTTGGTAATGGAGGTATAGCTTCAGAAATAGTGCATGCAACCAGAGGCATTCAAAAGGTTTGGGTGGTCAGAGATGATTACATATCAGCAACATTTGTAGATCCTGGTGCCGCTCAGTTTCTCCAAAATAATTTTAATGATAGCTCTGATGCCAAAACCTCGAACGCAGTGGTGAGAAGGCATATATTTACTGAAGAGGATTCAGTAGTCTCTCTAAATAAAAACTTAAAATCTGCAGCATTAGGTCCCGATTGGTACAGAAAGTTAGAAAATGTTACAAATGATCATGGTGAGCAAGAACTAGAGATAATATACAAAGTGGAAGTACAATTTGTTACGGAGACTCCTGACAGTGAATTTGCTTTAGATGTGCTGCTGACTAATAGTAGACATGTAAATTGTGACTTTGTTATATCTGCAACTGGAGTTAAACCAGCTGTTAATTTTTCCTGGGACCAAGAACCAGAAAAGGGCAAAGATGGTGGACTAGCTGTGAATGAGTTCCAACAGACTTCTGTGGATAGTGTGTATGCAGCTGGAGATGTAGCTACTGCAAGTTGGGATCATGCTCCCCATTGGTTTCAGCTCCGACTATGGACTCAAGCCCGCCAGATGGCTGGCATGGCAGCTAAAGCCATGCACGCTAAAGTTATTAATGAACAAGTATTACAAGACTTTTGTTTTGAACTATTTACACATTGTACAAACTTATTTGGCTATAGAGTAGTATTGTTAGGTAAATATAATGGTCAAGGATTAGGTCATGATTATGAAATTCTCTTGCGCACAACACCAAAAATGGAATATATAAAGTTTGTCTTAAAAAATGGAAGACTTCAAGGAGCTATCTTGATCGGAGAAACAGATTTGGAAGAGATGTGTGAAAATCTTATTCTAGATCAAATAGATTTAACACCATTTGGTGATGACATTCTCAATCCAGATATAGATATTGACGATTACTTTGACTGAGTGAGAAATGAGAGTATTACTTTATGTTTTATATCTTTATAACACAACCTATTTATTGCTAAGTTTGATAAAATTTGAATAAATTAAAATTACCTACTTAATATTTTTATATTACTATATTAACTTCATTTGCAAATCATATAATAATAAGACCCTATTTCCTCTTCAATCAAATTGCCAATACAGGCAATACATAACATAAATGTGAATCCTAATCCTCATATTATTTGTATAAATATGAATCGGGTATATATTTTTCAAAAATTAGGTGAAGATAATATTGTTATTAGTCTTTTGTTACATTAAGGAGATGAATTTATGCTACTTTAATAAAAATTGGATGTTTAATACTGCTGCGTAATTCGCGAATGAGTCGTCAAATTGGACTAGTTCACTTGCGTCATTCATTCATTCAGTTTTAATACAGACACACTAATATCATAATTAGTTCACTTCCACAGCTGTGTACCACTTTTGAACCTTATTTTCATAGTAATATGGTTTAAAAGTGGTGTAAAAATGTTGTGTTACGCCACTTTTCCACCTTACTGTACGCTGAAATTAATGTAATGCACGAAATGACTTTGCAACTCTTTTGCAGCATGTATTATCTTGTTATATGAACCAGTAAAAGCAACTATTCTGAGGGGTACAGTGAGATACGACTTCCGCTAGACTTCCGCCATTGCCCATTGGGCTAATAATAATAATTGAACTAGTGAACTAAAAGCGTGATCTAGTTCACCTAGATCAAAAGATTATATTTATTTATATCAAAATATTTGTACAGTATTGATAAGTACAAGATATTAGTTATGATGTACCATAAGTTTTTAGTAAATGTATATTTTTATTATAGATTCTTTTTCTCTTGAAAATAAACATTTTTTCTATTATGTTGTACATTTTTGAAAGTTAATTTATACAATAAAAGTAACAATCCTTGCCTTAACGTTGCCGTATAATAAAACATAATATTGTTTTGAATAGGTATTGACAAAACAAGACTGGCGTAAACCATTACCGGGTCATCACTTCTTCTTCTTTTGGTATAGCCTTCCCTGTAATAGGAGTTGCCAACGTCAGAGTGATGCAGCAGATGTTCAGTGAAAAGCTGCGTACAGCGCAGGGAATGGCTCATACCTGGAAAAATTTTGACAAGTGTCAGAACTTTGACGTAAATGACGACTGGCAACGATTCCTCACAAAAAAATTGACATTTGTGAAATGTGAAGTATCAAGTGCTATGTAATTGTTGGAACTTGTAAATTGTGATTGTTTTTCTTGTTGACTCCAGTTTTATAAAGTTTTCCTCGTTGTCCATAAATCTTTTGATGCTAAATATACTAACTTATGTGGTGAAGTATTAATGTGACTTAAATTTTACAATTCCAATCAAGCTTGTTTTTCTAATCAAGGCAGATCAATTTACGATCAATTTCTTTGTCGTTCTATTTAATTAGCAATAATCGACATAATTAATCAAAATGCCGATCCTATTTAGTGTCGTTTCTCGCGGTACAGTAGTTCTAGCTAAGTATGCCACTTGTGCTGGAAACTTTACCGAAGTTACAGAACAAATCTTATCCAAGATCCCACCCCACGACGACAAACTTACCTACTCCCATGGAAATTACCTTTTCCATTACATCGCTGAAAACAAGTTGGTGTTCTTTTGTATCACTGATGATGTGAGTATATTGTTTTCATTTATTTTAAGATATTATTTAAAATCGTTTATGACAAACGATTTATTCAAAACATTGCTTCTCTACTTCTAGAAATTTCAACGATCAAGAGCATTCCTATTCCTCAATGAGATCAAGCGAAGGTTTATATCCTCTTTTGGAGACACCGCTCAAACGGCCATACCTTATGCCATGAACAGTGAATTTGCCAGAGTTCTGGCAACAGAAATGAAACACTACAGCGAATCTAAAGATTTGGAAACAATATCAAGAGTCCATGGAGAGTTGGATGAACTGAAGAATATTATGGTCAAAAATGTCGGTAAGTGATATACATGTTTTAAACAATTATTATTATAAAAAACGGATTGTTATAAACTTATAATACTTTTTGTACTTAATAATTTTATATTTATTATATATTATTGTAGCATGATAGTCTGACTTAACTAATTAAATACATTTTTAGCACATTCTAACTTACAGTTACAGTACATTACAGAGAATTAGGGACCTACAATAGCAGTGACAGATTTTATCTTATTCTAAAAGTATCATTTGTTGTTTATTTTATATTGTGCTAGTGATAATTATAATTAATGTGTTTGGAGAACTAATGATTTTATGTAATTGTTATTGATAGACTTATGTAATCGAGTATTTTATATTCAATAACATATATATCAATTAGTGAGATCAAACAATAGTTTATTTTTGATTACTCTTATCAATCTTGTCTAGTAGCTTTTATTGAATTAATACAAATAAGCATGTATTTAAACTTGCGACAGAACAATCAAATTTTTGGTGTGAAAAAAACGAATATTGAATACTAAATTACCAAGTTGGCGAAAGAATATAAGGAACAAAACGTTTCAAATCTGGTGACTAATTAATACCAGTTTTTTTCACTGAATATTTCAAACTGGCAGACTGATATTATTTTGGGAACAAATAACCAACTTGGCGACAATTTGAGAGTACACATTTAATTTAAGAAAAGATATGTATATTTTCCCTCATGTAGGTAATTCAAAAAACATAATAAGCAGCAAAACAGGAGCACATAAAAAAAAACGTAAAGGAGCGTACAAAATTCCCATTTTTAATTTTATCTCGGTCTCGGGGGGTGTAGATATTTGTAGATTCATTTTGAAATTTATTTTGCTGTAAAATTGATATGGGTTGGGTTAGTAACCCCGCAACCACATATTTTCTTCATGATTGGAGGAAAAGTAATTTGTAAATTCTGAATTTTCCAACATTTCTATAGCTTTATACATAGCTCGTATCTCAAAGTAGGCATTGCCATATTACTTTCTATAATAGCTTCTATCTCGGAAACGGTACATCCTACTGAAAAAACTAATGAAAATTGCCTGCCTCTTAGTAACCCCGCAACCACATATTTTCTTCGCGATTGGAGAAAAAGTAATTTGAAAATTCTGAATTTTCCAACATTTCTATAGCTTTATACATCGTTCGTATCTCAAAGTAGTTCTATCTAGAGAACGGGTAATCCTACTGAAAAAATAATGAAAATTTCCTCCCCCCCCCCAAGTATCCCCGTAACCACGTATTTACTTTATGATAAGTTTTTTTAAAATCCTGAAATTACAAAAATTACATAGAATACATAGCTGGTACTACATAACATACTGTGTTAATAATCATCAATCCTAATCAGATTTTTTTGTTGACAAACAAATTTTATTGTTGTAATTTTTTTTATCACTCATGTAATTTTTACGAAGAATTAAAATTTTCCACTTTGGAAATTAAAATTGGAAGACAATTTTATAATCAGGACCCCTTATAACCTGAAAAAGGACATCTATATTAATTTTAATGAAAACAATGTTCGCCATTTTGAAAGGATTTAATATTTATTAACAAATTATATCTCATACAAATATACAAAATTCAACTATGAAAACATAATGTTATTTATTAGACCATACGTAATTAATTAGTACTAGAACTAACATTTAAAAGTAATATTTTATTTAACTAGTTATATATGTATAACAAATTAAAAATTTAAAATGTAAAGAAGTAACAAGTCTATGTAATACATTTTTTGTTTCAAGTAAATATTGTTTACTTACTAAACTTCATAAGATGTGAAAATAATTTGAATAATTCAGAATAATATTAATTTGAATTTTATATGTAAAAAGAGGAAATAGTTACTTTAAGAATGCCAAACAGGAAATTCACATATTTTTTTAGGTAAAACAGGTTTATAATCAAGTTGTTATTAGGTATTTTTGGTCATAGATTAGTTAACATAATATTCTGTTTTTGCTCAACATCCCATTTATTACATATTGTTTGTAATATACCTAAGCTACAGTGAACATTTTTCTTTTGCACTGATTGTACAACAGATTTTCTTAGAACAGAATTATTAAAAAATAATAATATTAACTATCAAGAATTATAATAAATAATATATAGGAGAACTATTATATTACATAAATAATTATTTATTTTAAACATGCTTGATTGTTGATGTTTCTTAGGATTTATTTTTATCTACAAACAAACAGTAGTTATCAGTAGTTCACCTATATTCTTTTACTCACCAGACTGATGACTCAACTGTATGTTACACTATGTTACAAACATACAAGGCTGAATTTAGAAGTATTAATTACGTCTCTGGTATAAATGACATGATTTTGGTGCTTATTTTACACAGTCTAAACATGATTTATTTGAATTACATAGTACTTTAATTTTTTATTATTAATGTCATAGATGAATTGAAATATGCTATACTTAGTCATGGACTGAAAGTATACATGGTGTTTTTTCATTCAGTGTCCAAACTTTTAGGAGTGAATATACTCTTGAATATAAGTAATTTTTACTATAGGATAGCTGTTTCCTACATAAGGGCTTCGAAATAGATAGCATTTTGTATGAAACAGCAGATTTTTTTTTCAAGTAGGAATGTTGATCCCATAGTAAAAGTTATATTCAAGAGTATATTCAGTCCTGAAAGTTTGGACACTGACTGAAAAAACACCCTGTATATGACATAACATTTTTAAAAATATTATACCTATGTCATTATTCTATTACGTTTCAGATGTAATTTGTCATAATTATGTACGGCTAAGAGGGAAAGTCCAAAAATGGTACAACTAGCTTCTCACCGAACGTACATGTTAATGACTGATAGTGAAAATTAAATTATACAAGTAATGATGACCTTTGTGGCTCAGTGGTTATCGCGTCGGCGTTAAGGCCGTAGGTCGGTTCGAATCCCGCCGAAGGTATTAAATATGTGTATAGTGTAAAAATATTAAAAATATTTCCATTGTCTGGTACCTGTGATACGCGTTCTTTGGATACTTAGTACAGGACCAGATTGATGTGGTGTGGAAGCGTCCATAGATATTATTATTATTAATTAATCAGTATGTTAATCTTATAACATAAATTTTCTTTAAGTAACCTTAAGAATACAAAACATCATGCATTCATAATTGTAGAACATTATGTCATTTACATAAGAATTACATAGTCTACTTAAGATTATAAACTTTTTACAAAAACAAACACAATTACTTTAATTATGTATTTAATATCACAAAAGAATTAGAATTAACAAAAAGTTTGGTAGTTTACATATTGTGCACATAATAAGTAGAAAATATTTTGGCCTTCACCACAAGGTTGTAACATCCAGATGATTTGCCGCTAGTAATTGAATATAATCTGTGCATGTAATGAAGACTATGCTTTTGTAATGATTAGTGTTCAGTCTGTTCATAAAAAATTATCATCAATTTTAATAGGTACCGACTGACACAATTCGCGCAAACTCCGGTTTCGGATTTTAAGATTAAATTCGAACCGTTCTAATAAACAAAACAAATCTCTTACCCCGTAACTTTTTTTCGATAATCATCATCATTCACATTGCCCTCGAGAGTAGCCCTGGAATGGAGCTCCGTAATCGAAACTATCGGATATCCGAAATAAAAAAACTATCCGTAAGTCGTAACCATAACCGATTCCGATGTAAAAGTCTCGATTTATTTCGAATAAAGGCGGAGTCTAAATTTAGTATTTCACTTATGTAATTTTAAAAAAGCCCTACCCTTATTCGCTAATTTTGGACAAGGGTATGTGATTTTTGGCGCGATTACGAATGGCGCTGTATTTTCAAAATGGCTATTCAAAATTGAACTTTATTTATTACAAAAGAAGATAGGTACACGTCTCATTGCAAGAATTCGAATGTAAAGTGCATGTGCAGTGTATGACTGATGTCATATGAAACGTGTATCTTTTTTGTGTAGTGATTACAGTTCAAGAATAGCTATCCTAAAAATGCAGCGCCACGTGTCGTCGCGGTGTGATCTGACCCTATGGCATAGTTTTTTAAATCAGAAACGCATAACAGGCAATGCTTAACAATACAGGCATACTTACACGTAGGATCACCTAAGAAGGTGATCCTACAATATGTACCACAAGTATTTTTGGAACTTTTGACCAACTGATAAAATATTTAAAGCAAATCGTTATATTCTAATTGCAGATAGCATGGCCATGAGGGGGGAGAAACTGGAGCTACTGGTGGATAAAGCAGACAACTTAGCAACGAGTGTGAGTATCTTTGTGACTAGCTTTTTACCTCAACTTTGTCATAATATGAAAATCCTTGCGCACTATTTATTTATACTGGCTAGTATTTATTTACTATTAGCTTGCTTTCATTCAAATCTGTTTAGCGGTTTTTTCGTAACAGAGCAAGAAACTTCTATCTATATATAATTTTTTAATTTTTATTGTTTTTAGACATGTTTAAAAAAATGTAGTTAATGTTTGAGATAACAATATATATTTCTCATAAATATGTCTAACATTTACCTCTACTGATTACGTGAATAAGATTTATGCTTTCGAGTTTCACCATATTACAATAAATAGTAATAACCGAGCAAAGCTCGGTCGCCCAGGTACTATGTTACTAAGTTATGCTTTTGAACGCCGAGTATGTCACTCCCCACCAATGACATACACTGCATACATTTTTTTTGTGTGGTAGTCAAATGTTTAAAAATATACAAACTAAATATTAGGTCATTACATACAGGGTCTGTCGTAAATAATGGATAACCCGTAAACTGGAGTTGGTCCGGATGTGAAACTGTAAGAAAATCTTATTTTCTTGCCAGGGTTTCTAACCATATGAAAATGGAGTAGCATTTTATACTTTTTTATAAATTTCGCTACTTTTTTCGTTCATTCCGTTGCCATTTCATCAAATTTAGGTATTTCTGTGTGATTTTTTTAGTATTATACTCCTGAAGACGTGTATTATTTAATTTTAATACAATTTTAGGTGTTTTTAACGTAAACAATTTTCAAAATCATCTTTTTACGCTTTTTTTTAAACTATTTTTTTCTTAATGTCAACTTTGATTATTTACTGTGAAAAAAAAAAGTATGGCGCTATAGCTGCCCATTATCTTAATAAATTGTCTAGTATGTGTAGTTTCTAAAAAGGTATTACAATGTGTACTTTACTAGCAATATTAAGTTACAGGAGCGAGATCAATATAAAGGTCAGAATTCAAAAATTTTAAGTATTGTTATAAAAACCTTTTATAAATATGAAACTTCGTCATAATGATCTTATTCTACCAAAATTCTTTACACAAACGTTATTGGGCCACTAATAAGGATTTTCAGAAGAACAACAGGTTGTTTTTAGTAAAAAAAATATCATAACTCCATGGTAATAATGTAATAAAAGTGTTCAAATTTAAAATTGTGTTTAAAATGTTTCATGCGATAAACATGTTGCTACTAGTTTATTCGAAAAAAGGATCATCAGGTAAAAAACTAACAAAGACAGCAATACAATGGGCCTCTATGCGTGAAAAGGACGATTGATGGTCAATGTTACTAGGCAGATGCACACTGTCCCTTTCAAACTCACGGTGTGTGAAAAGGTTAGCATGTTTTTGCCTTTAGGGCGCGCTCCTGATTGTAGAGTGTACACATCTCAGTGTGATTTTGACTATCGCATGTGCTCTTGTTTTCGTTACTTTCGTCAATTTGTTACTGCTTTCTAATATCGGACTTTGATTTGCCTTGTGATTTGGACTTGTGAACCTGGTGATACTGACGACTTAGCTCTCATTTACGGACATTGTTTGGTGCTATCGATTGGATTTGTTGTTTGGAAGTTTTTGCATCATGCCTCAGCAATACACGTCGGCTGAATACACAAACATGCATTACATTTATGGTTTATGTAATGGCAACGCTACCAGAGCAGCAAGTGTTTACCGTGAAAAATATCCAAATGCTCGACATCCTGATTACCGTGTCTTCATTAGAGTGCACATTGCATTTATGGAAGAACGATTTCCTGGGACCGGTATAGGCGGGGCCAGTGAAGGACGACCTCAACGACACAATGCAGCCGAAGTACTGGAAATAGTCGCTGAAGACCCTGGTACGTCCATAAGTGTTATTTCACGGCGTACCAGGATACCTCAAAAATCCGTGCACAGAATTTAAAAAAGGCATGAATTATATCCCTTTCATTATCAAAGGGTTCAAACACTAATGCCAAGGGACGCTGCTGCGAGAGTAACATTTTGTCGCACAATGCTGCGAAAGATGAGAGAAGACCCAAGTTATTTTAATCAAATTTTATGGACGAGTCAACGTGTCGAAAAGATGGTTTTTTGAACCTCCACAATTTTCACAGCTGGCAACTTTAAAACCCAAGATTGATACGTGAAGACAGATCGCAGTATCAGTTTAAAATAAATTTATGGACTGGCATTATTAACGGACAAATCATTGGTCCATTTGAGTTGCCGGCAATATTAAATGCGTATATGCAAGTGCAAGACGTTCCACAGGAGATAAGAAACGAGATGTGGCTTCAAAATGATGGGTGTCCAGCACATTACGCTGTTCGTGTAAGGGAACATTTAAATAATACATATCAAATAGATAGATAGGGTGATTGGGTCCAATTTTATGGCCTCCACGTTCGCCAGACCTTAACCCGTTGGACTTTTTTTACTGGGGCTGCATTAAGGAAGTAGTGTACAAGGAAGCAATAAGTTCTGTGGAAAAGTTGCGTACGCGCATTCAAGTAGCAGCAAGTAAAATCGCAGAAGCCGGCTATGCGCGTCGGATTAAAAGATCTTTTATTAGGCGATGTATGTAGAGCTTGTATTGCTGCCGGCGGATGGGCATTTCGAGCATTTAGTTCAAGTTATTGGTAAAATAAATATTATTTTTTACTAAAAACAATCTGTTTTTCTTCTAAAAATCCTTATTAGTGGCCCAATAACGTTTGTGTAAAGAATTTTGGTAGAATAAGATCATTATGACGAAGTTTTATAACCTTTTATAACAATACTTAAAATTTTTGAATTCTAACCTTGATATTGATCTCGCTCCTGTAACTTAATATTGCTAGTAAAGTACACATTGTAATACTTTTTTAGAAACTACACATACTAGACAATTTATTAAGATAATGGGCAGCTATAGCGCCATACTTTTTTTTCACAGTAAATGATCAAAGTTGACATTAAGAAAAAAATAGTTTAAAAAAGCATAAAAAGATGATTTTGAAAATTGTTTACGTTAAAAACACATAAAATTGTATTAAAATTAAGTAATACACGTCTTCAGGAGTATAATACTAAAAAAATCACACAGAAATACCTAAATTTGATGAAATGGCAACGGAATGAACGAAAAAAGTAGCGAAATTTATAAAAAAGTATAAAATGCTACTCCATTTTCATATGGTTAGAAACCCTGGCAAGAAAATACGATTTTCTTACAGTTTCACATCCGGACCAACTCCATTTTACGGGTTATCCATTATTTACGACAGACCCTGTATGATATTGGCGTTTTGTAAAGGAGGAACATAAAGTCTATTTTTAAAACATAATATATTTATTTAATCAAAGTATATATACCATTGCTATCTATGCACTTTTGCCATCTCATAGGTAGTTCATCGATTCCTTTACTAAAAAAACCATTCGGACAGGAATCAATAAAATCTTTGAAGGCGCTTTGGACTGCCCCATAGGAGTTGAATTTTTTCCCTTGCAAGAAGTTATTCAAATTTCGAAAAAAAAATAATAGTAATCTGTTGGAGCAAGGTCCGGGGAGTACGGTGGATGTCTTAGACAGTCCAATTGAAGCTCCTCTAATTTGTGTAATTGTGTGGTCTAGCGTTGTCCTGAGGCAGCAGTGGCCTAGAGCGAATGACCAATCTCGGTTGTTTGCAGCTAGCTTTTCCATCATGATTTGCAGTTGCTGACAATGAACATCTGCCGTAATCGTTTGGCCAGATTTAAGAAAGCTGTAGTGAACGACACCGGCACTAGTCCACGCTCACAAGGCTCACAACGCTCACAAGTAACTTTTGAGTCAATTTTCGCTTAGGACGGGCTTTGGCTGGTTCGCTAGGGTTCAGCCATTGCGATGAGCGTTTCCGATTATCGTACAGAATCCACTTTTCATCGCAGGTAATTATTCGATTTAAAAACCCTTCATTATTGTGCCGGTTAAGTAATGTAACACATCAGTCGACGCAAGTTTATCGGTTTGCTGCATTCAATTCATGAGGTACCCACCTTTCAAGCTTTTTCATTCCCAATTTGCTTCAAGTGGATTAAAACAGTTTAATCACTAACACCGCAGCCTGCAGCTAACTCGGACGTGGTTTGCGATGGATCCGCTTCCACCATAGCGTTTAATTCTTCATTAGCAACTTTGGTCTCCGGCCGTCCACGGGACTTGTTCTGCAGGTCGAAATTTCCAGAACGAAAACGTTGGAACCAAAAACGCACTGTGTTTTCTTTTGCGACATCGCCGCCATACACATCGTTAGTCCTTCGAACCGTTTCTGCAGCACTGGTGCCACGGTGGATCTCGTACTCGAAAATAATACAATATTTCAAGTTTTCCATTTTGTAAACTGAGTGACGCAAAGAAAAAACCAAAAGAGGAAAAAACAAATAAACTACGGTTTTCGAAACAAAAATGCATGAGTAAATAGCGGTATAAATTTGAAATTGGAATTCCTAACCAAAGAAGACATATTTGAGATCAAAGTGGCCAGTACAACAAAACGCCAAATTCATATGTACGGACCTAATATCTAATATATAAGGTATTTACCTATGAAATTGCCGTTTTGTATGAAAAAATTTAAACGATTTTTTTTTCATGTATTTTTTATTTGTATTAATCGAAGTAATCACCCATGCAATCAATGCATCTTTGCCAACGCAGTGGCAGTTTATTGATGCCTTTCTTAAAGAAATCAGCTAGACGGGAGGCAACAAATTCTTCAAAGGCATTTTGTACTGCCTCTCGGGTATTGAATTTTTTTCCCGCCAAGAAGTTATCCAAATTATGGAAAAAGTAGTAGTCTGTAGGAGCAAGGTCTGGTGTGTAGGGCGGATGACGGAGAGCTTCCAACTCAAGTTCTTGCAAGTTGGAGACCGTCTGCTGTGCAGTATGAGGTCGCGCGTTGTCGTGCAGGAGCAGCGGAGACGAGCGATTGATCAATGCTGGTTGGAGATGTGCCAGCTTCTCCATCATTGTATGAAGTTCTTCACAGTACACATCTGCAGTAATGCTCACCCCGTTTGGTAAGAAGCTGTGATGAATCACACCGGCGCTAGACCACCAAACAGTGAACATCACTTTTCTAAGGGTAAGTTTTCGTTTAGGGCATTGTTTAGGTGCTGAACCAGGATCCAACCAACTTTCTGAGCGCTTGCGGTTATCAAACAGAATCCATTTTTCATCGCAGGTAACAATGCGGTTCAAAATTCCTTCATTTGTGTGTCTGTTGAGCAGTGCAAGGCACGTCACGACGCGTACTTAGCGCTATATCATTGAGTTCGTGGGACACCCATTTGTCAAGCTTTTTTACCTTGCCAATTTGACGCAAATGCACCAATATTGTTTTGACGCTAACGTCGAAAGCTGCTGCTAATTCAGCCGTAGATTGTGTATCATCAGCTTCCACAATCGCCTTTAATTCGTCATTGTCGACCAAAGTCTTCGGACGACCGCGAGGTTCATTTTTCAGGTCGAAATTTCGAGAACGGAAGCGAGCAAACCAATAACAGGTGGTGCGTTGGTTTGTAGTGTTAGCTCCGTAAACGTCGCTGATGTTGCGTGCCGCTTGTGCCGCGTTGCTGCCACGACGGTACTCATATTCCATAATTACTCGATTTTTTAACGTATCCATGATGACGAAAAAGATTGAAATGCGATGATTGCATTTTTGCATGCGAGAAATGAAATGTAACACTAATCAATAAACAAATGACTACTTTTGGAAAAAGAATTACATGTTTTTAAAATAAAATTAATTTGAAATTAGAATTCTTAGCCAAACAAAAATTATTTTGATTTGAAATGGCCAGTACTGCAGAACGGCAATTTCATAGGTTTTTCATTTCAACCTATTATATATACAGGGTGTTCGGCACATGGATGGACAAACGAAAACCGTGGACCCGTGGAGCCTTCTGCTATACATTGAGGCCTAATTACAAGACTCAGGCCCAATAGTTTTTTTTAAAGTAATTTTTTAAGTTAATTTCGAAAAAAGCCAGTTTTCAAACTTCAAACGATTATAAATTTACTTTTAACATTGAAAATCCAAACATGCTTTTGTAATAATTATCTGCATTAGTCGTAGAATCATATTAAATTCAGTTTTGGAGCAAATGTTAGATATAAAATTAGATACGAGTCCTTAAACGACAAACAAAGTGAAAAAATAATTTTCATATTCCACTTTGAAATTCTTAAAAAAAAAAACTATGATTTTTAGAGCACTTAAAATTCTAGGAAAACATCTGTGGTTCATACCCTTTATATCGGTATACAATTTGCACATATTTGTTTAAAAATAACTAGAGTAAATCGCAATTTAAACTAACGGGGCCTTAATTCATAAGACTCAATTTGCGAAAACTTAAATCAAGTACAAGCCAATTTGTCATAATTGCTTTCGGTATGTTCACTAACACTACACGTGGGAGCTAGTAGTCTGTCTCTCTTTTACCAGTCACGATACTATCTCTTGTCTCTTTTGTTGAATTTGGACAATAGCCGTACATAGCAGGTAGAAAAAGGGTTGTTATTTCACTCTGCAATTGCGCTATTGTTTGATTTTGTCTATTCCTTATCAGTCAAAGGTTAATTTTGGAAAAAATTGTTTTACTTATTTGTCGAGTCTTATCTGCCTCTGCGATCTGACTGCGCTTACTGTTATTGTTTTCGTTTTGTGATTTTGTTATCGTTTTACGTTATTGTTACAAAATCGTGTGTAGACAAAATCAAACAATAGCGCAATTGCAGAGTGAAATAACAACCCTTTTTCTACCTGCTATGTACGTACGGCTATTGTCCAAATTCAACAAAAGAGACAAGAGATAGTATCGTGACTGGTAAGAGAGAGACAGACTACTAGCTCCCACGTGTAGTGTTAGTGAACATACCGAAAGCAATTATGACAAATTGGCTTGTACTTGATTTAAGTTTTCGCAAATTGAGTCTTATGAATTAAGGCCCCGTTAGTTTAAATTGCGATTTACTCTAGTTATTTTTAAACAAATATGTGCAAATTGTATACCGATATAAAGGGTATGAACCACAGATGTTTTCCTAGAATTTTAAGTGCTCTAAAAATCAGTTTTTTTTTTAAGAATTTCAAAGTGGAATATGAAAATTATTTTTTCACTTTGTTTATCGTTTAAGGACTCGTATCTAATTTTATATCTAACATTTGCTCCAAAACTGAATTTAATATGATTCTACAACTAATGCAGATAATTATTACAAAAGCATGTATGGATTTGCAATGTTAAAAGTAAATTTATAGTCGTTTGAAGTTTGAAAACTGGCTTTTTTCGAAATTAACTTAAAAAATTATTAAAAAAAAAAACTATTGGGCCAAAATTATTGTAATTAGGCCTCAATGTATAGCAGACGGCTCCACGGGTCCACGGTTTTCGTTTGTCCATCCATGTGCCGAACACCCTGTATATTAAAAATGCGTAAAATCGGTTTCTTTAATGAGTAATAATAGCTATAGATAATTGTAAGGTTTCTGACTCGTGTGATGTAACTTCAGTAACTTGTTAAATACTATCAGTTGTCTGTCTTAAAAAAAAACTTACCACATTTGATAAAAAAAATTTTAATCAATATTGGCAATAGAAATTCACCTTGTATAATAACGACAGAGATCACGAGTTATGTACGAGTATCAATTAACACGATACCAATAAATAAGGCCTTTGTGATGCTTTATGCTTCAACCACACCGAATATTAGAAAAAAAAGAACTAATTATTGCTCGGCGAAACACAACACAAGCGTTATTTTATGCCGGTTTTCTATGAGATCCTGGTATTTCTCCGATTGAGTGCAATCGTTAGAGACATGGGCCGCCACCCATGGTCAGATATTTTTTTAAAATTATTATAATAATTTATGCACAATATTGGCACAAAGGCGGGCTTAATGCCACGTGGCATTAGTTTTTCTTCTACGATTTACTTTCACTTTAACCTCATTCGGTGTTTTTTAATTTTTTCAGTCCGTGACATACCGAGCATCGGCAAGGACACTTCAACGCTCGCTGTTTTGGAAGAACATCAAAATGTACGTCATACTAGCCTCCATAGTCGCGATTGCTATATACCTAGTGGGAGCGATGGCCTGCGGTGGGCTAGCGTGGAGGTCATGCGTCGGCTAAAGCGATGAAAAGCCTGACCAGGAAAATAAAAACCTGCACTGAGAGCACCAGCAACACAAAGTTGGGATGTGATTGGTTTAATTTGACATTAATGATATTTCAATTTTGTGTCGTCAATTTTGCGCAGGCGAGGTTTCCTATATTCTGGTCAGGCTATAAAAAGCGTAGTAAACACCTTATCACTCCGTAGTTAAGTACTGATAGTATTTATAGAAAGGGTGCGTACATAGTACCTACATACTGGCAAATGCAACGCATACTGGCACACGTAAAAATTGCAATTTTAATGGACTTTTGAGTGTAAAAGGATCTTTATCACCAATTTAAGTGTTTTTGGCGTTTCCGTTTAAACATACAGTAGGGAATATGCATGTGACACCAAATATGTAGATCAAATATTTTTATTTGTAATCTTTATCGCTAAAAAACTTTATACAAGGTACATTATATAACAATATATACAAACCACTTTGGAGGCCAATTACTCGAAAATGGTCGACTTTGTAAAAAAGTCATGTATGAAAGCTTGCCTTTATTTTAAAACGATTGTTTATTGAGTGTGAGTGAAAAAATATTTTTTCATCCCCACATCACATGTATGGTGAGCCACCTGCAAAATATAAAATAATTATTATTTTATGATTCCAAAACCGACCTATACACGGTCTATAACTGTACCAAAATTAATCCATTTATATTCATAATTACAGAAGCTAGAAGCGCGGACAGACAGACAGACAGACGGACGTACAGAGCGAAACTATGAGGTTTCCTTGAGTATTACGGAACCCTAAAAATTAATAAAATTAAGAGTATATATATATATATATATATATATATATATATATATATATATATATATATATATATATATATATATATATATATATATATATATATATATTATATATATTAAGAGTATATTTACTTAAGACTAAAAATCATTCTAACTCGTAATATTGCGAAGTACGTACGCACCTTTCTACCTAATCATTTCACATTTTATTTTTTATTATTGTGTATTTAATCGAGTTCGCCAAAGGAGTGTTCTCATTATATTATTAAACCATGTCGTGTTTGACGAGTGTTATGTATGTAAATAAATACTTTTCGGTTTGAAAATAATATCAATAAATTACAATAGCAACATTTAAATATAATAGAAAACATTTGGTTAAAAACAAACTAAATATTCATTCTTTCACGTTAGTTATGTACTTGTACGTTGGTAGATGCTAATATTAGTTCACATAAAAGGAAAATTTGTTAGTAATAAATGGCTTTGCAAGTAATAAATGGCATTCGAATTATTGTAAATGTAAGTTTCCTATTGGCAATTACTATAATAGTATTTATAAACTACGATTTGGTTACAAAATACCATTCGAAGAAATGTACGAGTACATAAAATTAATATAACGAACATTCCATTATTTGTTTTTATTCAATCTCAAATAATAATAATTGCGAAAAGGGAAATATTAAATGTCCCATAAGTTTAGTTTTGTGTTTTATGATGTTCATGCAACAAATTTCGAAATCCAATAGGGAATATGCATGTGCCACCAAAATAGATAAAATATTTTTATTTGTAATCTTAATCGCTAAAAAATACACCTATACAATTATTTTTTAAAATTTATCGTGAATTAATAGTGCAATTTAATTATCAAAAAGTGTTTTTTTTTTAAATCCCGCGCAAATTTCAAAAACGCATATTTACTGGCGGAACCAAACGTGACGTCATCGCACAGACGATCGTGTATCAACTTTTAAAACTATTTTTTTTTAAATTTAACGCGGAAGGTATTAAACCATTGCCAGTGTCAATTTTCATTGTGTCAAGTGAAACATAATTTTCGAATAAGGCTGGGACGATATTATAATTTATGATCCGGATTTCGCCTGGCCCTGGAAAATGGGAAAATGGAGGTTGCGAGTGTCGAGATATATGACATTGACATTTGTCTCAACACTCATATGTTAGATTTTCAACTCTATTGTACTAGCGCAGAGTTCTATTTTCAGTGCTCTGAATTTTCCAGGGCCAGGCGGATTCCGAATGATATAGTCCCAGCGTAATAAATCTAACAGTAGAAAAATCTCGATCCTCGAAATAATCGAATTATTCGTATACCTACTTAATGTAAATAAATAAAATCGTAATAAAATCTATAAATTCTCGTTGAATGGTGCAAAACCTTTGCAACCGCGATTGCCATAAATAAAGTTAATTCATGTTTTCTATGGTTTCTTGTTTTCAAAATATTACAAAATATTTATTTAATAAATTTATGTAGTACTCAACACTAGGATATTACATAATAATGAATGAATAAAATATATTTACGAACTTTTCGTTAACTTTGTTCGGTTGTTTTCGCCGAGGTTTGTAAATAAAACAAGTATGCGTAGAAAATATATTTCAATGTACTGACTGATCTTCACAACAGTATTAAGTGCTCTTCTCATCACCTTGCACCGCTTTTTCCTAACTTTGATTTAACTGTCAACTGTCAAATATATGTGCGATGACGTCACAACTCAAGCGCGCGAAAATGGCGTGTTTTGAATCGCCAAAAAATTCTGTGATTGATTGTTGTGTGATTGTGATTTTGAAACATTTTTTCCAGCCTATTAGATAATATTTTGGATGTGTTATATATATATATTTGGTAATGTTATAACCAGTAGAAACGTTTAAAAAAAAACATGCATATTCCCTATTAAATTTAGATAGAGAAGCGTTTGGTAACGTTAGTATACGTAAAATAGAGATACTTATAAAAATGTAATAGTATGTATTTACAAGATTTAACTTACAAAAACCCAATATATATATATATATATATATATATATATTGGGTAGAAAAGAAGTAGAAAAGTTAAAAAAAAAATTGTTAGTTATTAGTTTACATTTTTGTTGTTACATATAAAAGTATAGTTATTTAATGCAAGATAAATATACTTTATATACTTTTACCCTCTCACTAATTAAAATATTTACACATTGGATAAGCTATACAATATTTTGTCCTTGTCTGATGCGTTGGAAAAGTCGCTTGGCAGGCGAGGACAAAACATTGTATAGCTTATCTTATAATATTCTTATAATATCTTATAATATTTTAATTAGTATAGGGGTTGATATATATGGGGAACATGCATAGTTTTTTTATTAGTTTTACGAAAAGTGGATAATAAGCCAGGACTGGATTGTCTTTGGAATGGTATATCTACGGTCAACTGTTGACGAAATACAGCCATCACAAAAGTGAGATCGTTGGAGAGCATTAAAAACATACAAAAAAATGATGCACGAGAGAGACGTCACAGCAAAAAAATGCCAGGACTGGATTGTCTTTGGAATGGTATATCTACGGTCAACTGTTGACGAAATACAGCCATCACAAAAGTGAGATCGTTGGAGAGCATTAAAAACATACAAAAAAATGATGCACGAGAGAGACGTCACAGCAAAAAAATGTATGAAGATAATATAAAATTGATTTTAGTAACGTTTTCCATTTTGTTTTCCTTTTTCAGTTATTTCGTTTTCTAATCATAGTAAAAAGATCATCGTTTTTTAGTCCTGTAATTTTTTAATTTTGCAACTTATACTGTACTTTTTGCATTTTTTGACCCATATTTACTTATGTTGCCTTAAGTAAAATATAATAAAACAAATGCATGTTCTCTATTACCCAATAATATGTGCCTATTTTTTTTTTACTTTCGATCTTGCCCACCAAGTTTTCTAAACATCACACGTGTCCATTTTGTAAGTCAATAATAATAATAAAATTTGCTTATCTCTTGATTACCATTATTACAATGGTTTTATTTTGTTTCCCCTATGAAAAATCTGTTGAAAATTATACATTTATCATTCATTTAAAAATTGGATAGGTAAGAATGCATAAGTAGTTGTCATATTGTAAATAATTTATTACATTATAATATATTAATACAGTTTAAACAATATATTTTATGTTAATATTATGTCATGTTTTATCGCATTATAAAGACTTTTCGAAGTATTGTGATATTATATTATTGTTAATAACTAAGAATTACTTTGATAATATAAATAATAATCAAATTATCCTGTATTGCTGTTTTATTTTTTTAAACCTGTATGGCGAACTTTCCTTTTCAATTTAAGATATTGATTTTATAATAAAATCTTGTAATATTAGATTGTTAAATTAATAGAGGGCAGACATAAAATATAATATCTTTTTCTATTAAGCTCTCATAGATTTAGCAGGTATGTACGCTAGTAGATAACAGTTTAAACTACGGAAGTGTTATATACACTTATAAGTTATATCTTCATTGCCTGTTAAATAGTTATAGATTTGTAAAGTGGAATGTTTTACAAAGATTTCATAGTACGCTGTAAGATTTTGAATCGTGATTTATTATTTTACGAGAGCCATCTTTACGTTTATTGGAAGTTTTGATATCAGTGACTAAAGATAGATGGCATTAGGTGCACTACATTGATATAAATAGTACAAAGGTATATACACTATAGTACAAAGGTATACACTATAGTAAGGTACATTATAGTATTAAGGTAAATAAGTAAGGCGGAGGCCTGCATTCCAAACTAAACACGTAGGTACTAAGTTAATTAAAAATGCAGACGTATGTGTTTAATAAAATAGTTAGCTACCTACTTATGAAAAAATTTAAATCGACACTAGGTATTATTAATTTTGATAATATGATTGATAACGTGTTTTAATGCTAATACCTATTATATTATATTATAGTTGATATTACTTTCATTCCTATAATAATTAAGAAACCTAAATAAAATATGCCTATCTAATTATTCCCCGCTTTACTGCCTAACGCCTGCCACATTAGGTATCTATGTGCATCATAATATTATTATCAATATTTTGGCTTGCTTAGAAACGTCAAATTTTATTCACCATTTTTTTATATACCCCTCCCACTATGGGAGAAAATTTTATAGACGTAATTACCTCAGAAGATTAATAAACCTATTAATAAACCCTTCAGATTTCAGAACTCTACATCGCACGTGAGACGGCACGTGGTTAGCCGGTTTGGTTATTGTACCTAGAGCAGTATATATGTATAAAGGTTAAAAGTAAGTAAACACCTTTGTGGAAATAATACTTAGGTTTTGAACATTTATTTTTATTAAAATTATCATGGATGTCCCTTTCTGATGATGTTGCTGGGCTGGGGATGCGGGTAGCATAAAATATTCGTTTTGAAATTTAAAAAATACTTAATATACCTATAAATTTTACAAAAAATAAATAAATCGGATATTTACCTATATATTGTAAAATTTATACCTATAATAATATGTAGTTTTCCAGGTTTTTGGGGGTGCTGACAGCTGAATATGAAAATGTCCCATTCATAGGTTCCATTTTGAAATTCCAAGATGACAGACATATTTTATTTTGCGTAAAATTTTAAATATGGACAGATCAAAATACTCAATTCATTACTAAAAAGTCATCCACTTCAAAATTCAGGATTTTCCAACTTTTCTACAGTAGGTATACATCGCTCTTGTCTCAAACTAGAGCATTGCCATATTTTTTCTATAATCGCGTCTATATCAAAATCTGTGCATCCTACTGGAAAATGATGAAACATTTCTCTACCTAAATACCTTCGCAAGCATAATATATATTTTCTTCATTATTTTTAAATTCCTAAATTTTCGATAATTTCTACACTTTACATCGCTCGTATCCTTAACTTAGAGCATTGCCATATAATAATCATTGTGATATAATAATCTATAATCGCCTCCATTTCGGAAACGGTGCATCATGAAAAAAAATTGCTCCCACCTATTACTTCCGTAACCACAATATAAATAAAGAAAATAAAATTTGAAAATCCTAAATATTCTAAATTTCATCGCTCGTATCTCGAACTATTAGGTCATTACATATGAAATTGGTGTTTTGTAAAGGATGATCATAAAGTCGTAAAAATATATTTATTTAATCAAAGTATATACCATTGCTATCTATGCACATTTGCCATCTCATAGGTTAATTCCTTTCTTAAAATATTTTACTATTATATACCTTTACTAAAAAAAACCATTCGGATAGGAATCAAGAAAATCTTTGAAGGCGCTTTGGACTGCCCCATCGGAGTTGACTTTTTTCCCTTGCAAGAAGTTATCCAAATTTCGAAAAAAATTATAATCTGTTGGAGCAAGGTCCGGGGAGTACGGTGGATGTCTTAGACTCCAATTGAAGACCAATTGAAGCTCCTCTAATTTGATAGCCGTCTGTTATGCAGTGTGTGGTCTAGCGTTGTCCTGAATATCTGATGACCTCGGTTCTTTAGCAGCTAGCTTTTCCATCATGATTTGCAGTTGCTGGCAATAGTCATATGCCGTAATCGTCTGGCCGGATTTAAGAAAGCTGTAGTGAACGACACCGGCACTGGTCCACCAAACGCTCACTTAACACAGTAACTTTTTTTGAGTCAATTTTCGTTTGGGGCAGGCTTTGCGCTTCCACAATAGCCTTCAATTCTTCATTATGAACTTTGGTCTCCGGCCATCCACGGGGCTTGTTCTGCAGGTCGAAATTTCCAGAACGAAAACGTTGGAACCAAAAACGCACTGTGTTTTCTTTTGCGACACTGTCGCAATCGTCGTTGTCGTTTCTGCAGCACTGGTGCCACGGTAGAACTCGTACTCGAAAATAATACGATATTTCAAGTTTTCCATTTTGTAAACAGAGTGACGCAAAGAAAAAATCAAAAGAGGAAAAAACAAATGAATTACGGATTTCGAAACACAAATGCATTAGTAAATAGCGGTATAAATTTGAAATTGTAATTCCTAATCAAAGAAGATATATTTGAGATCAAAGTGGCCAGTACGACAAAACACCAATTTCATATGTAATGACCTAATATATTATGTACTGTGTTAATCATCAATCCTAATTCCTAATTAAAACACCCATGTTAATTTTAGGAAGAATGAAAATTCGCCATCTTCATCATTTCATGACTACATACTTAGTTTGTAATCAGCACCCCCAGAAACCTAGAAAAGGAAACCTATATCAATTTTACAAATAACAAGTACCTATACGCCATTTTAAAATTTCAAATTGAATGATTTTTTTGTAATCAGCATTCCTAGGAACCTAGAGAAGGACACCTTTATTAATTGAATAAAATTTTCCGCCATTTTGGAATTTCTAAATGTATGACTTTTTTGTAATCAGTAGAAACCTAGAAAAATACATCCATAAAACTGAAAAAAAAATCTGTAGGTAGGTGGGTCTCCATTTTATAATTTCAAAACGGATGTAATTTTCGTAAACGGATGTAAGTTTTGTTTTACTTTCCTATGGATGTCCATTCGAAAGTAAAACGAATCGCAACAGTATCCAAAAATGTTTTTTCGTAACCTTCAAGTTGCATTTTGAGGAGCTCTTAATTTATCAGCCCAATGGTTGTATATCACGGGGCCTAGCAGGAACATTTCACAGCGGCGTAAACGTAACGTTATCGAATGTAATTTGTATGGGCACTGTCATGATTTTGAGTTTTTCATACAATTCTCATTCGATAACGTTACGTTTACGCCGTTGAAAATGTTCCTGCTAGGGCCCACTGCTTACATGATATTTACATGATACATCGTACTATAACGGTCGCCATATATCAGAAATTAAGTTGCCAACTTATAAATTTCTGTGGTAGTTTAGATTAATTTACGCCACCTTCTATCTGCCCATTTTGGTATTTTTTGTGCCCGATGGATTGTAACTTAGTCGCCAACATGATATTATTATTAATTCGCTGCCAAACTCAGTACCTAACAGATACAGTATGGTTGTGCAGTCGTCAACTTATTTTCTATTCGCACGTTTATTTATAACCCAAAAGAAAATATTGTAATAATATCAGCTAAACACGTATAAGTGCGACTGTTAATAATTTATATTGTATATATTTTTATATCGTCCTAATCCTCGCAAATTCCTTCGATACAGGAGCTTCAAAATTCGAATGTCCGAATTCGGTGCGTCAGATTGATCCTGTGAGGGTGCCCGCTCCCCCCGCGCCTCACTCGCGCGCGTGCCGTCGCCGCGAGAGGGCCTATGTCGCGTCGCGCTCCGTTACTACGTAGCGTGAGTTCCGTGAATGCGTGAAATAGAAATGTTTTCGCGGGTTTTATTGACTCCGTTTATATTGAAAAGGCTGATTATTACAATCCGACTCCGTTGACTGCATTTAACGTAGAATCGAAATGTAGGTACTGTTTTTGATTGCCTGAATTATTTATAAGGATTAATCACGACAAAGTTACGTTTCTCATTAATATTTATCAATTGTTATTCTTTATAGGCACCCACCCGCATTGTCCGAAATTGTACCGCATAATTTTGGCAATGCTATAAATTAAGTTTTCCGGTCCATTTCTATTTTGTGTACAGTAGAAGGGAGTAGAAACACTATGTTTTTTTTTAAAATTTACTTATTATTTAATTAAACATTTTAAATGTGACCGTATTTTTGAGAGCATTAAATTCCCCTCCTGATACTTGTAGACGTGTTTACCTGGAAACTTGTTACAAATTAACATTATAATTTATAGACCTTGCATTCATATAATATATTAATAGCCTACATATTATGTACGTAGCTTAATTATTATTAGTACATTTTTTTAAAATGGGTTTACCGACGTGTGAATTTCTATAAGGTATAATATATAGAGAATAATATAAACAAACCAAAACACTAATCGACAACTCATATGATTGTCCATTTTTTTGTTATTTCTATTACCAAAATACCTACCAGAGACAAAATAAACACAAAAAGTGAGGGGAATTTACGGTGTGTTTGTTACAAAGACAATTTATCAAAGTAATGTGCTCTGAGCATGTGCGTGGCCGGTGTTACAGGAAGCGGTGTCGAATTTAGGGAATGGTATACTAGGAATGGCTAAAGGTCATTGTTCTTTTAACTTCGAAACTCTTTTGTGTCGAGTATCCAACGTTTTGTTCTAAAATTTAATTGAAACGTGTTTTACATGTGTTTTTTTAGATTTTTTACATACAGGGATGTAAAGTAATATGGATGTAATACTACATATTAAGTAACAACAATTTTACATTTCGTAAAGGAGTATAAATTCAGACTTACTTGAATATAAGTCAGTAATTAATTAGTTATATATTATAAAAATTTACAATGCACGAAGTGTCTCAATTTAACCCTAGAATATCTCGAATACAAAGTAAAAAATTACAAAAAATGACGCTGTATATTCCTTTTAACTTTACAAAATACTTTCAATACTTTAATACCAATTAAATATAACTTCTGATAGTGAAAAAATAATTAAATTCACTGGTAGAACCCGTAGTAGCCTTGTAAGTTGTGGCCCTCTTAGCTCTATATTTCACGTTATGTTCCAATTTTGTTTTTCATAATAAAAAAACAAATAAAAGAAGGAAACCTTCGTCCTTGGAAAGCAGCTAATATTTCGGGGTTCTTGTGTTAGAACAGTACACAGAGAGACCTTCACAGTGCACTGTGGAAGAAAACTAATTTATAACAAACTAGAAACTGTCAGCGATTTCGAGCGCGCAAAAGTTAATCTCGCGGAAACTACACTTTTCCGCGATAAAAAGTAGCCTATGAGTAGGCCACGTGGCTCACTCTCTGTGCCAAATTTCATCAAAATCGGTCCAGTAGTTTCAAACAATCAAACAAAAAAACAAACGAATTTTTCCTCTTTATAATAAGTATTAGTAGAGACTAGACGTTGCCCAAGACATCGTGCGCGCTACAGGAAATCCAGCGGGAACCGTACATTTTTCAGCGATAAAAAGAAGCCTATCCTTCCCCGTGCTCTAATCTATATGTGTGCCAAATATCATCCAAATCGGTTCAGTAGTTTCGGAGCCTATTCAATGCAAACTAAACAAACAAACCTATCCTCTATATAATACTAGTACAGAAGATGCAACACGTCTATTTCGTATTGGTACTTAATACGTGTTGCTTCTGGGCTGGGATATCAAACGTTAAGAACTTAAGAGCTTGTCTAACGGTTACCATAATTGTAAAGTTAAACTTATATTTACCTTTCGGGTGGATTTAGGATACGGGAAAAGGCTTACTAGATTTGTAAGTCTAAATACATATATTATGACAACTGGCCCACCCACCACTGCAACTTCTGTGTAGCCAGGATCTACAGTGGTAACCAACTACAAAAACCCTTTGATATCTCAGGGGTGCCCAAGGGACATGCTATGTTAGTCTTGGTCCTTGGGACCCTCAACGAAATTAATCGAAAGAATGTAGGAGGAGTAGGAAGTGTTATGATAATGTGATAATTAATAATATTATTCGGAAAAAAAAATCAACTTGAGTATCTACTACTTTCGTCATTTCTTCCATTTGAGGTCTAGTAGGAATAATTATTATGATACCTTTTCATATTATTAGTTCATTCTATTTGATTTTCAAGCTTAGCTTTCAATAATGACAAGATAAAACACAAAAGAAAGGTTTCGTTCCCCTTTTAGTCCTCTATCCTTTGAACACAATACACTTCCAAATCAATGATATCAGCTTTGTGCAACATAAACGGAGTCACGGTAATAGATTAGTGAAAGACTAAAATGGATTACAAAGAACGGGAATCTTCAGAAAGGACTCCATTTTGAGTGTGTAAAAGTGTAACAAGATGGACGACAGCTCGCCTGATCTGTCGTTGAAGTTGCGACGGGGATCCAGCGATTCTAGGGAGTCCTTTTATATGGACTTCGCTCAGGGGATCGACTCTGATATTGAGGAGGTCACTACCATAGAGAGGATCATACCTGAGCACCCAGGAGGGAGGACGGAGGGAGATGCGGATACCCTGGCCACGCCCTCTGGACTTGAAGACAAGGATTTGTCGCAATGGTAAGTTTATTCTTCTATCACAGAGTAGAAAATATATATTATTCTTAAGTACAGAGAAACAGATACAGGCCATACAGATAGAGGCGATGCAAAAATGATACACGTTTCATAAATTATGAAATCAGCCATAGAGTGCACATGCGCTGTGCAGCGCGGTGCAACCTGACATTCGAGCTCTTACAATGAAACGTGTATCTTCTTGTGTAATTAATAAAGTTCAATTTTGAATAGCTATCTTAAAAATGCAGCACTATGTCGCGTGTCGCTTCGTTTCGGTGTGAATTGACCCTAAGTAGTAACTGGTTGATAGCAAGGAAATTTTGTTTTTCAACCTTAGAATTTTTAATACTCCATTTATTACATGTTACCATATATCAATCATACATAGTTCCTCCATTTTGTTACATACATATATAGCACAGAGTATCCAAAACTACAAATTCTTCGAAAATACTGATGAAGACCGTTTATCACAAAGTTGAAGAACTTAACTAATTTGTTAGATGCCTTAATTTAAGACAAGAAACTTTCGTATTCCGCTGACAGATATTAATTGTACTTTGTCTAGGAACAATAAATTTAAACTAGATATACGCCGAGCCTAATCTTTACCTACTTTATTTGTATTTTTATTGTTTGTTTGTATTTAATAGGCTCTAAAACTACTGGACCGATTTTTATGAAATTTGGCACATATATATAGACTTGACCGCGGGGAAGGGCGACATACCTTTGCGACTTTTTATGAATACGTGGTTGAACTACGTATTTACACGTGAGCATGTTTGCGTGCGCACGATCCAACGGCGCAGTTAAGCAATTTTTATTAAGCCTGGTCGAGCGGCAACTTGTTCGATATTACGTACTTAAGCCCGTGCGTTTCCCCCGGCCATATAAGTTTTTAGCACCGTTACGACACCATTTTTTAACGTACTTATTTCAATTAAGAAAATTATATCTCTTTCCTTCATGTCCACACGTGTAATATTTACCCCATAGGTAAACTCCGCGCTGTCATAAAACAGGGACGAGCAGCTGATATAAAAGTTACCATAAAAGTCCCATAATATAAAATATCTCGTGTTTCGGGCATACGAACCGATATTTTGGGGATATATTACGGTGAAGGCTCAGTAAAATGTGGAAAATGGTCAGGCGTAAATCACAATTGTCACTTTAGATAAGTAGATTTTTCTGTCTCTTTATTTGTATATATACCTAGTTTTACTTACCTTATCTCCCGAAGTAACTATTTTGATCATTGCGGCTTGCCTAAAGTTTATGCTACGAATCTATTGATAACATCCTACTCAACATATAATTTAGATCTTACTATTAATATTTAATCGCTATAAAATGTACTCTTTTTGAAAGTATTAGGTAAGTACCTAGGTAGTAGTATGAATAAATGATTAGATACTGAACTGAGAGCTGAACTAAACATACTAAAAATCTAATCGATTCTGTAATTATGCTTGTAATTTCTAAATTATCATGTTCAAAATACTTAATATTATGCTCAGGAGGTGGTCCGGTCAAAGAATGTGTTCACTTGAAACAATAGTATGAGCCCAAGGAGATACATAGGTACCATAAGTATTTACATCGCTTTGTATTGTAATACTAACGGTAAGTCCTACATACTTGGTGATGATTGTATTATCTTTAAATGGTGGTCTCGCAGGTCGAGGGTAGGTAACGGTTAAGGCTTTAAGAGAAATACGCTGGGACTTGGGCGATAAGCGATTACAGTTAGAATAGGGCAAAATGTAATGTACATTTCACGTTTTATCTACACTAATCATAGACCTATATATTATAGACGAGGCATGTCGAGTTACGAAAAGAGTTACGTCACGAAGCACAAAAAGTGTTCATACACAGAGTGGGGTAATTACGAACACTCAGGGAAAACAATAATAAAATAGAACAGATAGGTAAAACTACGAATGTGATTTGTCTATATTTAATAGAAAAAAACTATATTTCTATTTGACGTCATGTTGCATGCATCACCTGAAAAAATAGCTTGATGTATGGAGTGATTCTTTTAAAATACTATTAATAATTTAGACGCTAATTAATGAAAAAAATACTGAGTTTCTATGTTATTTACCTAAAACATCTTGAACTGCGAGTGCATTGTTTCTTAACTTGTCTTGGTATGACGATTGCATCACTCAAAGTATCATTCATTAGTTTCTAACATACTAACATAGTCAATCGAACGTTTCCGCAGTCCGCATTGCCCGCGTCCGTGATTACCCCACTCTCCCCTACATCTATTTATTATTTTATCACGCTATTAAAATGTGTACCTAAACCCTCTTACTAATAAAAGTATTTACACAACGGATAACTTGAACAACGTTGCTATCTTTTTCTATCATGTGACATTTCTAACGTATCAGACAAAGACAGCAACGTTTTTTAAGTTATCCGTTGTGTAAATAGTTTTATTAGTAGGGGGGTATGTGTATAACTTTTATGGTATATAAGTAATTATACTGTTTTGGTGTTTTGTATACCGAGTAAATAACGAGATATGAACCCAAGATTTGACGATTAGTTTAATAATAATTGCAAGTTTACTAGCGTTTCGATTTTATGTAAGGAAGTAGGAGCGCTAACACGGTAAGGGCGTTCCAATTTTAAACGCGACTTGGCGCCATAAATATCTATCGATAGTACCGATTTGTCTATGGTATAAAAAGTTATTACTTCCGGTATGTTGTTCGCAAGGGAATTGTCATATCCGGAGTTGTCCATTGGGCTTCGGCATCTTTTTTCCACTGCTCACCAAATATTTATTTACATTGTAAAAATATAACATTGGTATAATATAGTGCTACAGGTTTCACATTAAGATATTTTGAAAGAAATCCAATCCGTCAGCGTCGAAAATCGAAATCGTCTAAAATCGCTCATTACTTAAAACATACAAAATTGTTATTATTAAAACTTTCAGTCTCAGCCTCTATTTTGAAGTCGGTTAGTCGGTTTAAGGTTTAAGCAGTATAAACTGTAATAAATCATTCTCTTCACTGCGGTAAAGCTTCATTAAAGTAAAGCGGCTCGCGGCGCGGGCGGTCAAGTAGAGCTGTCATAATCCCAACTCGTGCGCAGCGCAGCGGATCGCTATGTAGATCGCAAATCGGGTGCGGGACGTCGCATACATTTATGTACCATAAATAGTAACGTCGCATATAATATACCAAATTGTAAAGTTGGCTATACATGTTGGCGAGCGTTGGTAAAAAGGTACAAGGCAAGTCCACACGTTAGACAAGTTCCTTGAATGCCAATGTAGGTTGCCAATGTAGACGAGTGTTTTGTCGAGCTGCCCACACATAGCCGAGAGCAGACGAGCGCCTTTGATTTGTGCACAAAAATCGACACCGACACAAACCATTTTTATAGTTTTTTGTACCTTTAGTAAATCGATGGCTCTAAGTATATCTTTAGTCTATACTACTATTCCACTACTATTATAAATGTGAAAGTTTGTTAGGTTGGATGGATGTATGGTTGTTACTCTTTCACGCTAAACTACTGAACGGATATTGATGAAATTTGGTATGGTAGTAGTTTAAAGTCTAGATTAACACATAGGCTACTTTTTATCTCGAAAAAGGATAGTGTTTCCGTGGGATACTTCGGGGGCGAAAGCTAGTACTAAATAGTTGTCGATAAGTAGTTGGGTAGTGAATTAGTGATAGCAGATTAAACACTACTGACTACTGGCTTTCTTTTACCATCGACCTGTCTACTTCTGGAACCGAGATCCAAGCTTCACACAATTCATTCTCAGTTCTGTAGCGATTTCTTTACTCCCTATAATACTATCAGGGAAGCTTATTTATAAACGTATAGTGTTCTCTTAATTTGTTTGTATTATAATACAATTGTCAATGATATGTCAGTTTAATGTCATAATATTATTATAATACGAACTTGCTTATAATAATTAGTTTTCCTGATAGTGAATATGGTACGTCAATGGTCGCACATGTCACACAACTCGTCCAACTCGTTTGACAAGTTGTCCGACTGGTTGAGCAATTCATCAGGCAACTGGTCACAGGAGCACGCGCGTGGCTTCCTCTTGGGGTCACACGGATAACTGATGATTATCATCTCAATCTGAATCGAATTTGTTGTGGTCGTTTGAAATGTAATTTAAATTGTTTGAACCCTTTTATATCTTTTGGTTAGATTAAAAATAAATAAACCGTTGTGGGGAGACCTTACAAATTTCACATATAGAAATTTTTTTGTATTCCTAAAACTGTTGCATTGATGTAACAACTCGTTATGACGTAGAGTCGAAGAGTCAGATAGCATGTGTGCTGTGTGATTTACTTGTGGATATAATAAGAGCGAATTTAGAATATTACGTTTTCATATTGACGCTTTGCTGCGCTTCGACTCTGTGCTATGGTATGCATTGACCCATACACTAATCTTGTGCCTACTACTAGGCACTGACGCTTTGTAGAACTTCGTAGCAATACTCGTATCCACAGATTCTATACGTTATGACGTATTAATAAACATTAATAAAATTGAAGTGTCTGTTTGTAATTTCAAATCAACAACTGCAGCAGACTTAATACATAAAATAATATAATTATATATACGGCACATACACCAAAAACTTAATATTTACATTTTTTGTCTGTCTGTTTGTTCCGGCTAATCTTTCACTGGCAGATAGCTGATGTTATAAGGAGTAACTTTGGCTTCTTCCATCTTAAGGTCGCGTTTAAAGAAATAGGTTTCCATTCTCTCTGTGATAATTTTGTACACAGGTTTGGCTGCGTAATCAAATAAGTATTCAGAAGAGTTCTAGTGCATTGGTACCTATTTTAACAGTTTATCATTATAAGTACAATAAATCATCAATTACCGCCCGTCATTCAAATTACGTAAATAACTAAATACGTTTGTAATTTTGTAAAGGCATTTGTTCTGGCCTAAGCTGAACTCAATTTTTTTATAGTGCATATCAAAATGAACAAAATAATTTAATGAAAGTATTCATAAATTCAATATATACTGCCCATTGTCCATCCCAACATCATGCATCAAATTAATTCACTTCTCATATGCAAATATGATAGGACTTAAAGGAGTAAATTCGATACTGAGCTGATATTATACAAAATATGTTTTAAAACCTAGAAATCGTCTAGATTTCAGACAACACTAAAGCAAATGCGAAAAGCTTAAGAACTACTGAAAGGATTTTCAAATGGATGTTATTATACGTTTGCAGGATTCGTAAGAAAGGCTTCGGTGTGGATCCTTGTGATAGAATCTAAATGTTTTTATTGAACAATAGTTATTTATATTAGTTTTATACTGAACCCCGATTCCCGTATTTAACTAAGACTTTCAATTTACTTTCAACGAATTATAAATGAATCGTCTTGATACCATAAACTGTTTTATGGAGTTTGGACCAATCAAAACGCTTTAAATGTTGGTTTGACGTTTATGAGAATACCATTTCGCTGTTTTATCATACTGAGACATGCATCGAAATTGTTTGTAAGATTTAATTAGTAGAATCGACCTTTCGATTCGACGATTCTGTTCATGTGGGAATTTGAATTTCTTCTCTTGCTGTTTTCTTTAATTAATATGTAAACGTCGCGTCGTTCTTTCTCGGATACATAAGATAATTTAAAAAAAAATGGCAGTTATAGGGACTGCCGATAGAAGTGAAAAAATTGAAATTGTAAAGGAAAAAGAAATAAAAGGAATAAAAACATTTCGTCAGACCGAGATTCGAACCCGAGACCAATTGTCACCAAGCCAACAACGCAAAATCCAAGCGCCTACGTAACTGCGCTACGCGTATCTGACATTACATCTCAAATTCACTCATATTTTATTTGTATGACACGACGAAAAATGACAAACTATGTTGTCGGCATAAAGATCGGAGGTAAAATAATTTTGGACGGACTTTCAACAAGTCAATGAGCATGTCGGTGACGCGAACCCATAAGTTTTTCCCCTACCAAAAAGTGCCAATAGCGATAATATATATCGCTATAGGCACTTTTTCTAAATGCGGCTATAGAAGTTTTCACTTCAAAAAATAAAAAATAATGTAAATAATTGCTGACATTCAATAGTAGTTAACATCAAATCCGTAGTCTACAGCAAAATATTGAATATTGTCATGTTATATACCCACTTGAAGTTCTTGCAGTAGGTAGTAGGTACCACTATCTGTGTATTCAGTATTGTGTTACTACTTGTACCTTCGCTACCTTTGCTATTATGCAGTAGAGTACGAAGGGCCTGTATCACAATCGCGTAATATGTGACAAACAGCTTATCCGGAAGTTTTGCCGCTGCTTACTTTATACTGAGCGACAGAGACAAAACTTTCGGATAAGCTATTTGTCACTTATTAGGCGATTGTAAATCAGACCCTAAGTAATTTACTTCTGTTTATCTCAAAGTACCTTTGTATGCGGGGGGTTGTAAAGTTGAAATTCTTTACGAGCATTGTAAAGATAGCGGTTTAAAAGATTCGTCGTTGTATACAAAATAATATACAGGATATTTTAGACTTTACTTTTTGGGTGGCAAAGAGAATGTAAGGTTTTATTGATACCAGACGTCCAGATTTCGTGTGCAGTCCACAAGTCAGATAACATATAAAAGTGTTGGAAGTTTATTGTTTCTATGCTGAATTCATTTTAAGAATGCTTGCTTTGAACTCTAAAATCGAATTGGCGTTCAAATTATAGAATTATCTCCTCCTATGCGACAAATTAATTATTTAGTTTCTTCTGCTTAGTTCTGAGTTCTGACTAAGCTCTGCAATCTGCATTCTACACGTTACACTAGGCAAAGATTGCATTTACTAGGTATACATTGTCTATTATGTATTTCTTTTAATAATAACTTATGTTTATCGTTAGCCTATTGTAGTGTAATCTATCCTAACCACTACAGACGCCTCGCAAACCGCAGCGCTTACAGAACCACTACATAGCTATAGATCTATACAACTACCATAATAGCTCCTCACGCCGCAGCATGTCGGTGACGGTGACTGGTTTAATTGAAACCAGGCTAGTTACACAGGAGTTATTTTTATAGTGCCCTAAGTGTGTGCGCAGTACACAAGAGCACTCTCGCTTCCTTTACTCTCGAAACCTAGTGGGACGGATAACCGACAGGACTGGCGAGAGATCAGGCGACGCATGAATCATCTTTCTTGTCAGACAGATGCCTGCATCGTCCTAACCAAAGTAGGAAACAATATTTTTTGTTGTTCCAACGCGGGAATCGAACCCACAACCTTCGAGTCGAGAGACAAGCATAGAGCTACTATAGTGCTACTATAGAGGTACTATCGACCCCTGTTGAATCTCGGAAACAGATGCATTATTTCCATGAAATTTATTATGCAGGGTGTTTTGGGAGAGAAAAATCGATCTAGCTAGGTCTTATCCCTAGGAAACTGCGCATGTAAGTTATATAATGTTTCTTCTTTCGTCGTGTAACAATCCTACTACTATTATAAATGTGAAAGTTTGTGAGGATGGATGGATGGATATATGATCTCTACTCTTTCACGCATAAACTACGAAACGGATTTTGATGAATTTTTATATTATGGTAGTAGTTTAGGCTCTGGATTAAAACATAGGCAACATTTTATTCCGAAAAAGTACAGTGTTCCCGTGCACTACTGTATTAACGCGGGCGGAGCCACGGGCAAAAGCTAGTATGTATATTAGTAATTTCGACTGTAATATGTCAGTCCGATTGGCAGTTTGGTATGCGTACTCGTATGTACTATGTATAATTTTTGCGTTGTTCGAAAATTCCAAATAATGGTAGGTTCGAATCCCGGTCATATTAATATTTTGTGATTTGTTAGGTATGTTTCTTTTAATCTTCTAGAACTCCCAGTTAACAGGTTCTGTCCCTAAACAGTTTAGTCGTGCCTCGCTGCGGATGTGCAGTGTGCATAATATTAATGATCGCGACTTGCGATTCGCGATCGCTGGCGACGGTTCACCCGTATCCTGGAGAACTGCACGTTTTCAACCGCGATAGTTTTGTATTCATCTGATGGTTCAATCTTATTTGTTTATACACAGGGATGGTTGATTCTTGTGTACTTACGTAATATAGCAACTGCCGCGTATACAGCGTATATTCATGACAATCCTCGCGTAAACCAATTAGCATACCTAAACCACTGAACAGATTGCGTTCAAGTGTCACAGGTTTTGATATGAAATATTCACGTTGTAAGGTAGGATAAAACGGCGCGGGCGGTTCTAAGTTGCATATAGAGAAGTAGATTATTAACTATTGGTTGTTACCAAAGGCAATATAAAATTAATCAAAGAAAAAATGGGTTAACTTCTTAGAATAGTCGATAAGATTTTATACCGATAAACCTAGGCAAAAAAGTACGCACTAGTGATGTAGAAATTATACATCTGACATAAAATTGACACATTGACAATCTCATACCATATAGGTTCTCTATTTATGCTCTATTATTTCGCATCATAATCATAATTTAACTTGGCTTAATATTATTTGTCCAAATAATAGTTAGGCATATTTTTTAAAGCATAATTACTATAATCTTATTAGTTGTTAATTATCAATTACGAGGCATACATTTGTTTATACATAATAATATTTAAGCTTAATTTTTATATTATGCTTAGTAATAATTATACGCCGCATAATTAAGTGAAAAAAAATCAGTAAATTTTGTAATTGCATGTAATAGAACACTTTTTGCATATAAATAAACTAAGTTGGCGGCTTATGGGGTGGCCAAATCCACACCCGCCGCATCTTCACCTATTATTCAACTATGGTACCCAAGTATGCCAATGTGATGCCATGAAACAATTGTGCCAGAGTATTGTTATGACAAAAATATGCCTTACCAGTTATGTCAAATCATATTGGGACCATAAACATTAGTCTAAATTATATTTATGCCTCGTAGTATGCCAAAAAACAATTATGTCAAAGTATTATTATGACAAAAAAAAACAAATGACATGTACAGAGTACACGTAGCAGAAGTGAATCATCATTCATTATTTAAAATCCAAAAATACTCTCATCGTGCCTGAAGAAAAATCATTAAAAATAAAAAGTTTAACTTCAAAAATTATAAAAGAATTTATAAAAATATTTCGTTTATTTCTTTATAAAAATATTTCGTCTGACCGAGATTCGAACCCGAGACTAATTGGTCCAAAATCCAAGTGCCAGCGCAGTTAGCGCTACGCGTATCTGACATTAGAATTCTAAATGACTCATATCTTATTTGTATTACCAACGAAAGAAAAAACATGAATAAATATGGCGCGTAATTTCTCCCATACGTCGATAAAGAAGTTCACTTCAAAAATTATGCGTAACCTGTTTAACTGTTATGCCAAATTAAATTTGGACAAGAAATCGAAACAAAGGGATACCTATAATATACATTTTTTTTATTTAACTATAATATTATGGTTTAATTTTATAACCCTTAAATCCTCGAACAAGCTTTGTACGCAATCGTTTTGCGATACATTGCGAATCAAGTGCCACTACCAGCCGTAGTAAACGATAACGATATGGATATTAAATAAACGTTTAAATCGCTGGTTATTTTTATACTTTTATCCCAACGATCAGACTATACTTTTTAAATTTGTGGTCCCATAGTATATTTCAATATCAGTTTATTTATATTGTTCATGAGAGACAAGAATGTGGGATAGTTAACGCACATTTTTGGGGTAAAATTAAAAAGTTGCTATTATCCTATTTACTATTATAAATGTAAAAGGTTGCGAGGATGGATCGATGAGTGAATTTTTGTTGTTCTTTCACGCAGAAATTACGCATTTATATGAAATTTGGTATGGTAGTAGTTTAAGCTCTGGAGTAACATATAGGCGACGTTTTACCCCAAAAAGTACAGTGTTCTCGTAGGATACTGTATTTACCCGGGCGGAGCGGAGACAGTTATTAATCGCCCCGGGCGCTGGTAATGCTAAAACCGGCACTGGTATTGTTCGATAGTATTCGACAGGAAATCTTGCAGAACAAATAACGTTGATACTTGATAGTGTACAGTTAAGTTGTGTATGGAAATGTTACGTAACCATCAGTACGACTAAAGTCGCATGTTAACCAGGCAAAGCAGGATTACGATTAGCCCAATGATTGATGACAGTGTAATATGACGGGCCATTAGAACACCGTAAATTGATTAGTTTAGACAGCTTTGTAATGTATCATACGTTTTATTCCACCCGAACCTTAAGACAAGGTGCGATCGCTAATTACGATGACGAATTTGAAAATAAAAAATCTACGGTATTGACTTTTTGACGTATCGCTTGCTATGTCACTAACGGCCGAAATTAATAACGTATCTATCTAAAATCTTAGATTGACTTCAATCTTAAATTCTCAAACAAAAATTGACGTAAATTGACGTGAAGTTATTCCTAGGATCGTGGAAATGTATTGAAATCTTGATCTCAGATAGCTAAAATGATATTAAGATTGGTTATTGATTTCGGGCTTTAGCGAATGCATGTCAATCCCATATATTTTCAGTTTCGAAGATCGCCATTGTAATTAACGATGGCATGTTGACTAAGCCCTCTGATATTCTTATTGCTGTTAAATGGAGGAAATTACAAGGTTTATCAAAATAATTCACTAGTTTCTACAGATACTATGCCACGATTTCGATGGATTAAAATGAAAAAAGGTTTTGAAGTGATTATAACCTTATTCAATAAATGTTCTATGCAACACAAAAATAATTTACCAAATTAAACCAGTAGTTTCAGAGATAATTCTAATATTGGTATTACAGTAGGCACTTCTTCTGAATGAAATTATCTAGTTATTTTTTATTTTAATAAATGGCGTCGGCCTATAACCATTTTGCCAGTGTCAAGTTAAAAAGGCGGGAAATAGAACTTTCGTTTCAATTTTCAACAACGTATTCTTATATCGTCAAGTCTAAAGTCTAGTCAAAGTCCAAATAAATAGTCAGTGCAGTTAATGGAGTCCAGCCAGTCGATTCAGTAAAGTGGTAGAAGCTTCACTGAAAGTTCCTACGGAGTTTTGGAGGGAACACAAAATAGCATGTTTTTGAAGTTGTACCACTTGCCCACACTTGTGCACTTTAACGAATATTTAATGGTTAGTATTCTACCAATATTACACATTATAAACCGAAATAACATAAATTTATGAAAGAAATACAAAACCAACAACGCCTCACATTGAATTCCCCCACAAAACTCTAATCTAGTTTTGTTGTTGTATAATTAGTTTAGATACATCACTATAATCTGACTATAATATTAGGCCCTAACATATGAAATTGACGTTTTGTCGTATATCTTCTTTGGTTAGGAATTCCAATTTCAAATTTATACTGCTATTTACTCATACATCTGTGTTTCGAAAACCATAATTCATTTGTTTTTTCCTCTTTTCGTTTTTTCTTCGCGTTCTCAATGTTTACAAAATGGAAAACTTGAAATATCGTATTATTTTCGAGTACGAGTTCCACCGTGGCACCAGTGCTGTAGAAACGGCTCGAAGGTTAATGATGTGTATGGCGGCGGTGTCGCAAAAGAAAACACAGTGCGTTTTTGGTTCGAACGTTTTCGTTCTGGAAATTTCGACCTCCAGAACAAGCCCCGTGGACGGCCGGATACCAAAGTTGATAATGAAGAATTGAAGGCTATTGTGGAAGCGGATCCATCGCAAACCACGTCCGAGTTAGCTGCAGGCTGCGGTGTTAGTGATAAAACTGTTTTAATCCACTTGAAGCAAATTGGGAAGGTGAGAAAGCTTGAAAGGTTTCTTTCTTCACCTTATGAATTGAGTGCAGCAAACCGCCAAACGCGCGTCGACTGCTGCGTTAGATTACTCAACCGGCACAATAATAAAGGGATTTTATATCAAATCATTACCTGATGAAAAGTCGATCCTGTCGGAAACGCTCATCGCATTGGCCTCACCAGCCAAAGCCAAGCGAAAATAGTCTCAAAAAAAGTTACTTGTGACTAGTGCCAGTGTCGTTCACTACAGCTTTCTTAAATCTGGCCAGACGATTACGGCAGATGTCTATTGCCAGCAACTGTAGATCATGATGGAAAAGATAGCTGCTAAACAATCTAGGTTGGTCATTCGCTCTAGGCCACAGCTACTTCAGGACAACGCTAGGCCACACACTGCACAACAGGCGGCTACCAAAATATTAGAGGAGCTTCAATTGGAATGTCTAAGACATCCACCGTACTCCCTGGACCTTAACTCCAACAGAGTACCATTTTTTTCGAAATATTGATAACTTCTTGCAAGGGAAAAAATTCAACTCCGATGGGGCAGTCCAAAGCGCCTTCAAAGATTTTATTGATTCCTGTCCGAATGGTTTTTTTTTGTAAAGGAATCAATGAACTACCTATGAGATGGCAAAAGTGCATAGATAGCAATGGTATATACTTTGATTAAATAAATATATGTATTATGTTTCAAAAATCGACTTTATGTTCCTCCTTTACAAAACGCCATTTTCATATGTAATGACCTAATATATGTATCAAATATATAATCTATAGACTTTTCTCTATATCAAATTAGTAATAAATCTAGAAATTAATACATTAAGAATAAATTTAGAAATTAATCTTTACTAATGTTATGTAGAGAAAATATTTGTTTGTTCGCATTGAATATGCTCCAAAACTACTGGACCGATTTTGATGACATTTGGCACAGTGAACAGCATAGGTTACTTTTCGTCGCAGAAAAATGTACGGTTATCGGGGTCATTTTGCACTTACTAATTCGCGGGCCACAATTACTTTATAATAAAACTCACTAAATACAGCAAAGAGGAAATATATTTTTCGTTTTAATTATGATGCACGAGGTCAGAGAACTGGGTAGAATGGCAAAAGTACTAGTGACTTGGTTAATTTTATGCACCACTGCATGTACGGTCGAAGACAAGCCGGTGTTCCACTTGTCGACCTTAATGCTATGGCAATAAGGCCCAAAGTGGTATACACGTTAGTCAGCGGCCGTACGCACATCAGGCTTATTTCAATCTCGCAATGACACGTATGAAATGTTGCACTCATGTGGAAAATTTTCTGAATATCATACTACATAAAATACTTTTCATAAAGTTGGCTAGACTAATCAAACAGATACGGTCTATCATTTTTTAATTTAGTTGACCGAATCTTGAAAGCATTATATATATATAATCGGTTTCTCGAAAACGGCTGCAAGTATTTCCATGAAATTTTGTATGCAGGGAGTCTTGGGGGAGAAAAATCGATCTAGCTAGGTCTTATCCCTGAGAAACTGCGCTTTTTAAAGTTATATTATTTTTAAAGTTATATTTTTAAAGTTATATGTTTTTTTTTTCGTCATGCAACAATATATCAATAATTTTGACTTTATTATGTCAGTCCGATTGGCAGCTTGGAATGCCTATGTATAATTTTTGCTTTTGTAGTGTGTGTATCATCTCCCTATAAATTGAAATGTAAGTGTATTAAATAGTCAGTCATTCTGCTCTCGGACACCGTCCGATGAACAGCTCCGCTCGCTACGATCGTTGCCGTCGTCTCGCGCTCTCATTTTGCGCTCTCGCTCTATCCGTGTGTCATTGCTCACAATAGTGCACCACTGGAAGAAAGAAGACAGGAAGACCGAAGACTCAAGAGTCAAGCTTCAAGAGGCAAGACTCAAGAGTGAAGAGACAAGGCGCCACCCAACCGCCTTTGCCGCCCGACCCGTGCCGTACCGTGTCTCGCGCCGCGCCGCGATCGCCGCCTACCGGACGATTCGTGCGACCGCTCGCATCGTCCGTCTCGCTCTTTAGTGCGAGCCTTCTGCTCGCACACCCGCCGCGAAGTTATCGCCGCGTTAGGACGAGCGTGCGACCGGTCGCATCGTCCGTCTCGTTCTTAGCGCGAGCCTTCTGCTCGCGCTCTGCCGCGTCTCGTTCGCGAACACTAGCGCCCTAGTGTTTAGCGCAACGTTAGTGAGTGAGTTAGTTCCAGCCGCCCTAGGAACAATTGTAAGTACCGTGACACGGTTAGGCACACTACACGAGGAGTTATCCTCCCTACACACCTCCCCTCCCGGTCGCCGGGAGGGGCTGTATCCCCCAATATTAATTAGAGAGCAGAATTTCATTTCACAACCAGGATAAAACTTCCTAATTATGGCCGACGCCTTAATCAGGAAGTTCCTGTCGTTCCTTCAGAACGAATTCCCTGATGCCGCTAAGAAATGGGAACGCTTCGCGAGCGCCCATGAAGCAGACTCACCGGCGTCGCCCGATTGCGACGCCCCGCTAATCCCGGCCGAAACAGAGCCCTTATCATCTCCTTCAGAGATGTCTTGCTCAGAGCAAGAAACCGACCGTAGTGAACAAGGCGAGTTCACTACCGTCAGATATAAGAAGACGAAGAAGAGGAAGCGCCCAGAAGGCACCTCCTCTCCAGTATTATCTTCCCCGACCAAATCGGTCCGCAAAAATAGTAAAACCGTGCAGGCTCATGGCTCCGCGACCCCCGTTACCTCAACGGCCCCTCTGGCCTCCTAGGCCCCTCTGGCCACCCAGGCTCCGCTGGCCTCCCAGGCCCTTCCGGCATCTCAGGCCTCCCTGGCCCCTCAGGCCTCCCAGGCCCCTCAGGCCTCCCAGGCCCCTCAGGCCGTCCGTACGCCAAAAATGCCTCCTCCTGTAATCATACAGGAGAAGGCCAAATGGAATATAATTTCTGCGGCAATAAACGAGCAAAAGCTTCGATACTCTTCTGCGCACACGACCCCCATAGGGATTAAAGTGCAGGTTAAGTCGTCGGAGGACCACCGCCTCCTCACCGCGTTCCTACGCGCAAAGAACATAGGCTACCATACGTATGCCCTTGAAGACGAGCGCCTTCTGCGCGTCGTCATTACAGGAGTCGATAAGTGCCTCTCCACAAAAGAGGTACTCATGGACATCCAGTCCCAAGGTTTTCCCGCCTTAGAGGTACATCGCATGTACCACCCTATCAAAAAACACGAGTACAATATGGTACTAGTAACCCTCCCTCTTACACCAGAGGGCAAGGATATCTTCAATATCCGAGCCATCTGTCATATTACGGGCATCCGCGTCGAGCCCCCCCGTAAAAGGGGCATCCCTGGCCAGTGCCACCGATGCCAACTTTACGGGCACTCGGCACGGAATTGCCAAGCTAGGCCGCGTTGCGTTAAGTGCCTCGGTGACCACGGCACCTCTGACTGTCTCCGTAAGAGCCCAGCTGAGGAGTCCGAACCCCCCAGCTGTGTTCTCTGTAAGTCTAAAGGACACCCCGCCAATTATAGAGGGTGCAAAAAAGCACCCAAAGTAAAAAAGCGTAGTGCACCGCAGACAAAAAGTGCCCCCCCCAAACTTTGATTCGTCGCTGCCCCCCTACCCTCCCAATCTGCATGGTTCAAGCCCGCGCAGAAACGTAGTTCGGAGCTAGCGGTTTCCCCCGCTCTCCCCAGTAAGGCCATGCCCTCCGCGCCCGTAGCGCCTAAGGCCACGCCCCCTCCGACTCCCAGCTTCACTGCAGACCTCTCTTTCGTCCAGCAGTTTTTAAGCAACATCGGGCCTATTGACCCGATGGAGCTTTCTATTTTAGCGACAAAGCTAAAAGGAACGGCCACAGACCGCATCCAAGCTTTGTCAGACCATCAGGTCTTGATCCGTCAGATCAAGGCCCTCTCCACAAACGGTAATTAATGGAGCCCTCGGGAAGGACAAAGCCGCACTCGTTACGCGTAGTGTCGTTCAATACGAACGGCATTAGGAATAACATTAGCGAAATTCGCGATTTTGTAAGCAGCCAAAATGTCGATATTCTTCTAGTGCAGGAGACTTTCTTAAAACCTAGCATGAGGAGCCCTAAAATAGCTAACTACAAAATAGTCAGAAACGATAGAACTCGATCCCGACTCGGAGGTACTCTTATCTACTATAAAAAATCACTACATTGTATTCCACTAGAGCCACCGTCATTGTTAACTTTAGAAACATCTGTTTGCCATATTAGTATGTCCGGTCACGGACCCATTGTTATAGTAAGCGCGTACTTAGCGTGCAACAAAGAACTCCATTCAAGCGATCTACAGGCGCTATTCAATTTAGGTAACGCTGTCATCATTGCCGGCGACTTTAATTGCAAACACACCGAGTGGGGCAATGTTCATAACAATAGAAACGGCACCATCCTTTGTAATTTAACCGACACTTTAAATTTTGCACTATTAGCCCCCACCGACCCCACTCGCTATGACACCAATGAAAACATCAACGGTGTCATACGCGATCCTAGTACGATAGACATAGCCTTAGTTAAAAATGTTTCTCTCAATATCAATATTGAGACTCTCCACGAGCTTAACTCAGACCACAGACCGGTTATGATTACACTTGGTAGTCTTAACCCCAATAATTCTAGTACTAGGAAGATAATAGATTATAAATCACTAGCGGAGAACATTAAAGTCCTTCATTCTAGCCACTTAAACAAAATCCCCGATATTATAGATAGTAAAGAGACAGCCATAGAGGCCGCCTCCCACTTGACCGATCACCTGGTAGCGACCATAGAGAACTCATCTAGGGAGGTGCCAACGACCCCCAAGGGCCGTTGGCCCCTCCCTGAGGACATAAGGGAGTCCATCAGACTCCGAAATGCGGCTAAGCGCACATATGATCGCTACCCGTCGGAAGAGTGGAGGAAAGCCCTCCGTCACTACGAGAGGGAAGTTAAGTTTAAAATCAAACAGCACAAAGCCGAGAGTTGGGATCGACTTCTCAGTGATTTAGAACCGTCTCACGTGGCGTACTGGCCACTCGCGAAGGCCCTCAAAAACAACACGGAGAGCGACATGCCTCCGTTAGATAGACCTAACCGTCCTCCTGCATTCGAAGACATTGACAAGGCCGAGTGCCTAGCTGATAATTTCGAACAACAGTGCCGGCCGAGTACTCTCCCGATTGATCCCGTGCACCTTAGCTTAGTAAATAGCGAGGTCAACAGCCGACTCTCGAGGCCACCTGATGTAGACAGGGTGAGGATGGTGGACTCGGAGGAGGTCAGTGACATTATCAAGTGTATGAATGCCAAAAAGGCCCCAGGCCTCGACGGTATTTCAAACAAAACACTTAAAATGTTACCGTCCGAGCTAATTCAACTACTAGTGAACATCTTTAACGCCCTCTTAGTAGGATGTTCATTTCCAGACATTTGGAAAGTAGCTATTGTCATAGGTATCCACAAACCGGGGAAACCCCGGAAGGTGCCTGGTAGCTACCGTCCAATAAGTCTCATTAGCTCCCTAGGTAAAGTCTACGAAAGAGTTATTAAAAGGCGCCTAAATGACGTCATAACCGACAAAAAACTCCTTCCAGACGAGCAGTTTGCCTTCCGCGAATTGCACAGCTGCCCCGCTCAAGTACACCGCTTAACGGAGTACATATTATCTAGCAAAAACGACAGGAAGACGACATGCGCCGTATTCTTTGACATTGCAAAAGCTTTTGATAAAATTTGGCATAACGGACTGTTATACAAACTCTATCAAATGGAAATACCCGATTATCTCGTTCTACTAATTAGTAACTTTTTAAAAAATCGTAAATTTCATTTCCGCGTAGAAGGCGCACTGTCGTCGCCAAGATATATGGAGGCGGGAGTACCGCAGGGCTCGGTCCTCTCGCCCTCCCTATATAACCTGTACACTAGTGACATCCCCAAACACGCTAAGGTGCAATTAGCTATGTTCGCGGACGACACAGCCCTTTATTATTCAAACACACGAGCCCGTACCGCGTCTAAAGTCCTCCAGGAGTCAGTTACCGCTCTCGGTAATTGGTTCTCCAAGTGGAGAATAGAAGTCAATCCCGATAAAAGTCACGCCATTCAATTCAATGGTAATAAGACAGCGGGGCGTAATTGCCCCCGTAAAGTAATGAGCCCTATTAGCCTGCACGGCAACATTATCCCTGAGGTCTCTCAGGTCAAATATTTAGGCGTAGTACTAGGCAAGTCGATGACGTTTTCGAGTCACATCAGTAACACACTACGTAAAGCGAAATTTGTACTCTACAAATTATATCCGCTACTTAATTCGCGAAGCAAAATGTCCTTAAGACATAAGCTTACATTGTATAAGGTTTGCATCAGAACGATACTCACTTATGCGTGCGTCTCTTTCGCACAGATAAGCGAGTCTCAAATGGACCGCTTGCAAAGAGTCCAGAACCGGTTTCTGCGCATGGCAACAGGCGCCCCCTGGTACATGCGTAACATCGACTTGCATAGGGACTGCGAACTAGTCACTATTAAAGCCTATATCAAGGAACTCGTAGAGAGATTCTTTGATAAAGGCAAAAACCACCCAAACCCCCTTATCAAAAAGGCACTGGACTACAACCACGACGCACTGACTTTCCGACACCCGCACAAACGGCCTAAGCATATCTTAGCCGATCCCGTTGACCCGATCACAAAATACGTAACGTACTGTGTACAGTTACGTAAACACAAATCACACGCACCCGCGACGCTCCGGGGTCGACGCCGGCGCCTACCCCGAGGTCCCACATCCGACACGACAACACGTACAGACGTACAGACCGACCCTAACACGGGACCGGACCCGAACCCGAGTTCGAGTTCGCATCCCAGTAGTCTAGGTACACTCCTAAATAGTGTCCGCGACCGCGATATTGATATAGAGAGCTCTACCAATACCGCGAACCTCATCGACATTAGGACTTACGCGCGCGAGTCATCCCGACCGTACGCGGAAGGGGAGAGGGACGGCCCTCTCAGTACCGATATCGACCAAATCGAGAGCTCCTCTATCGCGATAACTCGCACGCCGCTAGTCTCTGCTACCGCGCGCGAGCAACCTCACTCATCAGCGAGTGAGGAAGGGGTCGGACCCCTCAGCAGGAGAGACCCGCGTCTCCCCTGTCAAAATAATAGCTTCTAATCCGTAGCTGTCCCCAATATCCGGTTTGAACATCACCCGGGTGATGTTAGGGAGGGTCAAACCCTCCCATCGTCTACCACCAAACAAACTAGCCACCAGGCTAGTTATAGTCCGACTTAGCTACAGCGGTCTTAACCCGACCCTTAGCATAGACCCGTTCGAAAAAAAAAAAAAAAAAAAATTAAATAGTTAGTCAATAAACTATATTAGCAGACGCAACATCTCTTATAGTGCTCACTCGGATTTGGTCCGCGGACCACATCCGCGTCCCGAATCCGATGTGGCCGCTCTCAATCTCCTCATTGGGAGATCTCCGACCGAGCGAATGGTACTATGCTCGGTCAGGCCGTTGCCCACTTGTATGTATTTCGGATGTTGTATATATACCGCCGATCTTAGAAAACTTCGATAGCGCGATTCAGGATTGTGGCGCTAATTGGTCCGCCACAATATCGTATATACAACAATTAAACGTGTACCATACATTATTTGAAACAATATATAAAATAATAGGAGTCTAATTTCATTTTTGTGACTCTACAAATAACCATAATCTGCTTTGCAATTCAGTTCAATGACCGTTTTTAAATTCGTAACATCTGACAGCTTTTTGACACAAGGACCGTCGGGATACCAAGCGCCGCCAAGAATCGAAAATTCTTATTTACCGTTTTTGATTCCACTTACGCCACCAGATGACGCTTTGTGTGCGTTGGGTCTGCCCCCTAGCGCCAGAAAAAATATCAAACACCCTCATTATTCGTAATTATCTGTAAACGTCTTTATATAAGCAGTAGATTATGTGCCCGTAGGCTTCGTAATTGCTTTGGAAGACTTGTGAAGTCCTGTGTGTTATTACTGTGACTTTGTATACTAACTCCCTTACTTAGATTTTTTTTACACAGTGGATAAGCTATACAATGTTTTGTCGTTGTCTTATACGTTGAAGAAGTCGTTTGGCAGACAAGGACAAAACATTGTATTGCTAATCCATTCTGTATATATTTTTATTACTAAGGGGGTATACGTATATAGTGACTCTTTCAACATACCGATCATAAAACAACACCAAGACAACCCAAGTGAAATTCTAGACCCTACCGGCTACCATGGTACGACGAGCGATTAAGAAAGTATGCAAGGAACAATAGTTTTTGTAGCGTCTGAGCGACACACGAGCACTCAGCACTTGAACACGGGACGCTAATTTCACGCCAGACAGCCATGACACAGATATAGAGAAGGGACTGAGCAATGACATGATGAGAAACCCTCAAAATTCTCAAAAGTCAAAACAGAGCGAACGCGGCTAGTCTCAGTAAAACAACACTTCTTAAAATTACTTTTCAAGCCGCACTAATAGTTTGTCTGGAGGAGATTTTCACGAAGATGCTCTAAGTCTAAAATCTCAGTGATGTAGATTAAACAAAAATTGACTTAATTATTCTTTTCCTTAAGGGTTGTGTTTTGTGACGAAGCAAGGAACCTTGAAAACGACCAAGCGAAAGCTCGGCCAGTGTCAGTGTCAGGTATTTGTTACAGGTATGTCACAAATACCTGTGAAATAGAGACTGACGTAATAAATGGACAGCTTCTGGCCAGTGGCCACACGTTCATGTTAGTTCAAGAGTAAGAAGTATTAATAATTCTACAACTCTACTTACTCATAAGAGTAGTGTTTTGTGGAACGCTCCGTCCATTCTCTATGCTATAATATGTACTCAGACTGGCGTGTTAGCCTCTGCCAAATGCTTCGATAAATTGAAAACCCTCTGATTTGGTGCCAATTTTGGAAATTCGCTGCTTGTTCGTTTAATGTCATTATTATGCATAAATGCAAATAGTTATGCAGCATGAATTTATTAGATGATTAGAAAAAAATTAGTGTTTCTTGTAGCCCGAGGACGTTAGCTTTTTGCACGAGTAAAGGTGCGTCTCCTGCGCGTGTTTTTTTCGAAACATTACGCAAAACATCTAAACATTGGGGCGTGGCTATACACATTTATGTAGGAATACACAATGTTTTTGTCTTCCGAGACGGACAGAAAACATTCCCCGTGCGGGTAGAGAGGGGAAGGAATGTTTCATTTCTTACCAACTGTCACACCACTCATATGTCGCATAGAAATACGGAAGAAATTATTTATCAATCCCAAATCGGTCTTCTATTCGTAACTCCTGATAAATACTAAAATTACGGGTCAGTAAATATATTTAGTTAGGTAATAATAAAAATCTGGGGGTTTAAAAAGGCCACTTTAGATGTTTCATATTATGTTTCATATATTTTTTTCCATACAAAATCGTGAAATGATAAAATGGATACATGATTAATCTGATTTCATCATATTATGAAATCAGATTAATCATGTAGCCATTCAATCATGCATCATATTAGAAAACATAAATTTTAACAGTTTTCAATAGAAATGCGTAAAATGGCGCACATAATATGAGTTGAAAAATATATATGAAACACCTAAAGTGGCCTTCTAGACCCCCTGTATTTTCTCCTAGATTCTGCATATGCAATCGCTAAAACTGCAAGTGTTTATGTCTTTCTCATCGGAACTCATGATCTTGTCTACAGAAAATGTTTTGTTTCAATCAAAAACATTTTCTATAGCTTGTGTATGAAAACAAATGTTATTTTTACAGTGTAATGTTTTGAAAAAACATGAGCAGGAGACGCGCCTTAAGCTCTATTATTTTATGAAATATAGAGAAAGTAATAAAACACTACGTCACTAATATAATAAAACTTCTTTAATTAAGTAATTGTTTTTTAGGGTTCTATTTCTTTTCAGGGTCTTATACTTTACATTTATTACTGTAAGTTTCAGATTAGGAAGGGTTCTTATTTTTTTAGTCCTTATGTGTTATGTTTTTATATATCACCACATGTTAAAAATACTACTCAACTATGCCAAAATCCTGTCTCATTAGTATTAGGCCCTTACATATTAAATTAACGTATTGTCGTACTTGCCACTTTGATCTCAAATATAGATTCTTTAGTTAAGAATTCCAATTTCAAATTTATACCGCTATTTACTCATGCATTTGTGTTTCGAAAACCATAATTCATTTGTTTTTTCCTCTTTTGGTTTTTTCTTTGCGTCACTCTGTTTACAAGATGGAAAACTTGAAATATAGTATTATTTTCGAGTACGAGTTCCACCGTGGCACCAGTGCTGCAGAAACGGCTCGATGGATTAATGATGTGTATGGCGGCGGTGTCGCAAAAGAAAACACAGCGCGTTTTTGGTTCCAACGTTTTCGTTCTGGATATTTCGACCTGCAGGACAAGCCCCGTGAACGGCCGGAGACCAAAGTTGATAATGAAGAATTGAAGGCTATTGTGGAAGTGGATCCACCACAAACCATGTCCGAGTTAGCTACAGGCTGCGGTGTTAGTAATAAAACTATTTTAATCCACTTGAAGCAAATTGAGAAGGTGAAAAATCTTGAAAGGTACCTGGTGGTTATATATACTTTGATTGAATAAATATATTATGTTTTAAAAAAAAATCGACTTTATGTTCCTCCTTTACAAAACGCCATTTTCATATGTAATGACCTAATATAAAAAAATATGTTATCGAAAATTGCTAAATTGTTCTTCCTTAGTTCAATAACCATAAAAAGCATAATATACTCGACTAGTAGCAGAAGAAATATCGATCGAAAAAATATCGGTGCGGGGAGATTTATTTTATTATATACGATTTCGGTGACGGTAGCCGGTTTCATTGAAACCATGTCAGTTAAGAAGGAGTAATTTTATAGTGCCCAAGTGTGTGCGCAGTACACAATAGCACTCTCATAACCCAGTGGGAATCCGTCCCGCCGACAGGACTGGCGAGAGATCAGGCGCAGGTCTGACTTTTTACATGCCCATCCGACGCAAGGATCATCTTGCGTCGGATGCCTGATTGCCTGACAAGAAAGATTATATCGCTCCTTATTCTCCTTACGACACATGCGAAAGACAGAGATGTGTAATAATTAGTGAATCCATCGGATGGATGGATTCACTAATTATTACACATCTTTATTCACATTACACTTTTGTTGAAGCTTTCCTTACACAAATGACATTTACATTCTATCAATTTAAGATGTCATATATTTACATTTTAATAAAGTCGTTATTCGTACGTCGTACAAGGAAAACCACCAAAATGAAAAATCACAACCTGACTTTAGTGTTCCTACCATGTACCTATGTTCTTCTTCTAAGGCCTGCTCTATTAATTATGATGACACTGCTTACTATACTCATTATTATCATCAGTTAACATACTAAAATATAACTGCCAATGTAATAAATGAATACACACACAGCCTGCAAGGACAATAAAATTATTTTTTTATCATTTCAATCTTCTCAGGCGAGTCAAAAAAGTAAGCTTTAGAGCGTATATTATGTTTATGTTTAATACGGTATATGTTTTCACCGTCACTGGCGGCCATACTTGAGTTTTTCCCTTTTTATTTTCACCTCATTATAACATAATAGACTCCGAAGACTTGTTTTCGAGGTAAAATCTTTTAAACTCAATTAAGGCAGACTAAATAGTAATTAATAATTCATCCGCATCATCTTTTCGGCTTTACTTTTACGATATTTTTAACCGACTTCAAAAAGGAGGAGGTTCTCAATACGACTGTTTTTTTATGTTTGTTACTTCAGAACTTTCGACTCGGTGAAGCGATTTTGATGGTTCTTTTTTATTTGAAAGCTAGTGCTTCCCGTGTGGTTCTATTTCAACTTGTATCAGTTTTGACAGTGGCATTTATGAGAAAACCGTATATGTAAGTCTTAAATGTTTACTTTGGAAGTAGCTTTTAATTTTTTGTTTATCTAAGATACGATAATAGGTTATATCACAATACATATACGAGTACAACAAAAACAGAAATACCGTATTAAAAAGGAAAAAGGTATTTTTTAAACTTAATAAAAGCTAAAAAATAAGCTTGAAATAGACACAGCAAATGTAGTTAGGGCCCTTAGTACTTAAGCTTCAGGGCTGCTGGGTATTAGGTTTCATAGAGTTTTAAACAAAGGAAGGCTAGGACACGGAAGCAAGTCTAGCGCTGCGAGTAAGTAATGGGCTTTGAAGTTATCTTGTACTTGTACTTGCCCTGTAAACGCTATTTTTCGTGCGCCTTTGTTTGGAATTGTCTAAGTTTTTAAACTTTAAAGCATTTTAATTTTAAAATATCTAGTACGTACTCACTTCTAAACTACGTTCTTAATGTCTTTCGGAAACCGTCGTTTTTCATACATCCTATATCATTTACGAGCAATTATCGTTTTTCTATGTATCTAACATAGAAAAAAGATGATTGCCGAGAAGAAAAGATTGATAGTTGACACATAAAATTTTATTTATCTATTAACACGTTCAGTGCGAAACCATGCCTGTAACACCTTGTACGTGTCTCGTTTACAGTGCGGATAAGAAAAGTATAGACTTCACTATACTTTTCTTAGCCGCAGTGTCAGGGAATGTCATGCGAAGGGCATAACCTCGATTTGGTGCGGTGTAGGAAAGTGATAAATATATATCTAAGATCTGTAATTGAAATAGAATCCAGTGGTGTACCTACCCCAATACCAAATGTTTTAGACCTGGTACCGCACTGAAGAAATAGAATTTAGTTGAATGCTCCTGGTACCCCGCGCACCTTGTACCGCACACTGCGCAAGCGGCCAGTGTTGTTACGCATTCGACAGAAATGCATGCGTCAGCATGGCGTCAACACAAACGAAAAGATGCCGCAATAAATTACATTTAAATTGAGATGATAGTGAAGAAAGTGATGATAATGATAAATACATATTTATCAAAGGCAAGATTAATAAAAGAGAGGAAAGTCATTAATACTATTTATTTTATTTACCTAATTACGTTTCTTGTAGGTAGGAAAGTTTTTCTTTTCTGTTTTATTACACAAACTGATCCGACAGACGTTGTGCTATCATAACTATGAACTGGAAAATAATTATTTTTGTTTTTTCATCTTTTTTAACGTTTTATTTCATAATAAATTAAATTAACTTAATTTAAACTATCGATATTTTTATTTCTCATCCCTAAAATATGCACATAACTTCCTTTATTCAGTGCGGTACCGGGTGCATAAGACCTTGTATTTTATTTTAGCTTTCATAACTAAACAAAACGACCGACCACTGGCGGGTCTTGACACTCATGTCAAATTATTAATTTTTATTAATATTCATAGCAAAAAATTATATATATTTGTACATGAAGCCAAAAAAGGATTTAAGTTTCTTAAACTTTACAACGTTTAATAAGCTCTGTACCACCACAATGATAATAATTTTATGAACAGGTGCGTAATGCCTTGTACCGTAGGAATGAAAAAATCACTGCCGTGGATGTGTTAAGGAGTATTTTGTTAACAAATCCTATACCTACCAGTTTTCGGGACCAAATAGTCAAAAAACAGACCAAGTCGGGCTTGCGCACGAAGGGTTACGTACAAAACGGCAAAAAGTTACATTTGTTGTATGAGAGCCCTACTTAAATATTTATTTTATACTGTTATTATTATTAGTTGTAATAGCGGCAACCGAAATACACCATCTGTGAAAATTTCAACTCTCTTGCTATCACGGTTCACGAGATACAGCCTGGTAACAGACAGACAGATGGACGGACAGACAGCGAAGTCTCAGTTATAGGGTCCCGTTTTATACAATTTGGGTACGGAAACTTGAAATAACATTTAGAATTAGTTTTGTTTCTATGCTAATCTGAACGTTTGTTTCCCCGTCGTAGTCGATTCTTTTAAGGCTTCACCTGGGTAACGCTAATAGTTCAATGACTGAGCAACTTCAGCAATGAAAAGCAACTGTTAAAATATTACTTGATGCATCGAACTAGTATCCGATATGATAGAAGAATAACAATTCGGTCCCCATCAATCAAATCCGCTATTCCCATATTAAAATCTTTACTGACACGCTCAAATCGTAAATCGTTTGATGTGTGTGTCCTGGCTTAAACGTTAAATTACATTTTATTACGCCGATAAACTTTAGATTAACTTTAGAGATGTCAAGAACTTTTATTCCAATTTAAGTTTATAATTATAATCAAATCGAACTAAATGTTTTTCTGAGAATCTGATCTAGACATTTACAGAAGGGCAGTATAATTTTTTAAATGACGAAAAAAAGGCCAGGCCAGCACTTGTGAATTGTGAATGGGAGAAATTCTCGTAAATATTATTAGTTTAATCTCGTTTGGGTTTCTAGGCTGACCCACACTTTAGGCGTGCGCATTCCTCGGGCGTGTAAATCGGGCGAGCAGCGCCCGCATCGCTGACACGCCGGAGGAACACGCGCACGCCTAATCTGGGAGAAGCCTAAGCTGTCTGTAAAAATGTTCAATTCGCAGTATGGCTTCAATCTCACATAAGGCGGACGCTGTCAACGCACGCATCAAATCGTGCGCGTGCAACTGAGATAAATATACTGAGACTGGAATCATACCGCGAATTGAACATATTTAATAATTACGAGAAGCTTTCTGGGTTCCGGCAAAGGGTTAACTAAGCTTGTTTGCCGACTGTTCTGAAATATAATTAATTAAGTAGGTGGGTACTATAGGAATCTATATCTTATACTTTAAAGGAGACGATCTCGATACGAGACGATATACATAATCGATATTTCGGCAACGGCTACGAGAATTACCATGAAATTTTGTATGCAGAGAGTTTTGGTGGAGAGAAATCGATCTAGCTAGGTCTTATTCTTTAGAAACTGCGCATTTTTAATCAATATATATGTTTTACTATTTTGTCGTGCAACAATATATCATTAATTTCGACTCTCTTACGTCATGTCAGTACGATTGCTACGATAATTTTTGCATTGTTTGGAAATTCGGAATGTGGTGGGTTCTAATCCCGGGTATATATATTTTTGTGAGTCTTATTACTTATTTTCCTTTTATATATTCTTTATTTATTTTTAATTATTTCATCGTTCTACTAAAACACCGAGCAAAGCACAGTCTCCCAGGTACTTATACTTTAAACGAGACAAACTTGTATATATATAATCGTAATCTCGGCAATGACTGCAAGTATTTACCGGAAATTTAGTACGCAATTAGTTTTTGGGGGAGAAAATTGGTCTAGCTAGGTTTTATCCCTAGGAAACTGCTCATTTTTAAGTTATATAATATGTTTTTTCTTTCGTTGTGCTCCAATATATCAATAATTTCGACTCTATAATGTCGGTCCGATTGCGAGTTTGGTTAATTTTTGCGCTGTTCGGAAATTCGGAATGTGGTTCTAATCCCGGTAAAATATTTTTGTGATTCTTTTTAATTTTTTATAAAATCTACTAGAGCTCCAAGCAAAGCTTGGATCCAGTTACCTTTATTTATACGAACAAATTATTACAACGGTCAACCTGCTTATGAATTATAACCCCCGATAGTGCCTACTCGTAATTGAATATAATATTTAGAACAATAAACTGTAATCTCAACAAAAACCATGATCCACAACAAGTTTGTCGAGCTTAGCCCGCATTTGTTTGACAATCTGGAAAGTTCTGTAAGTGTCTATGACGGCTCTTTGTCAATTTAATTATTTCTCAAGTTATAATTAAGCAACGCTGATTCCCTTGTGGAAACACATTTTAAGTTAAGAGTCACAGTACTTAAAATAACCTTTTCGTCACTGTTTTTAACAAACTCTAGCTGTAGAGTTTGTTACAACAATGACGAAAAGGTTATTTTTGATAACTGTGACTCGTAACTTAAAATATGTTATAATATATCTGGAGTTCATATTTGTTTAACTTAACGATAGCTTACTATATCAAAATAAAAGAGATTGGGGAATTTAAAAAAAAGTCGGTGTCCACAAATCAAAAAACTATTCGATTCTCCAAGTTTCATTCAAATTTTATTTTTCGTAATTATTTTATTTCAGATCCATGTGGATTGCGGAGATAAAAATCAATTAATCGCTAATCATATTTAGTATGATTATTCTTTGAAATTTGTTAAAATATCACAGTAATTACCCCACCTCCTCCAGGCATGCGACCTATACCGTTGTAATCTAGATGCAATTACGCTTACATCCAATCTAATTTTATATTTGGTCGCTGTGCATATAACTCCCAATGTCCTTTACTCTACATTTTTAAATTCTCGGTATCTAAATTTAGTATGAGCTTGTGAGTTGTGAGAAATATTATATTGCTTGTATCAAATACATATCGGCAATATTTGCTACCAACTTATGGGGACAGTGTGTTAAATACCTAAGGGTCAGCACACAGCCGTCGGCACACACTGCGACGCGACGCGGCATTTTTACGATAGTGATTCAAAATTGAACTTTATTAACTACATAAAAAATACACGTTTTATTGCAAGAGCGCGGCGCCACGCTGCGCAGCGCTGTACAGCTGGAAAATTCAAACTATTGTTATGTTACGTGCATCCACTTGTCTAGTGAATAAAGCTAAATTTTTAATCGCTATCTTAAAAATACTGTGCCACGACGCGTCTCGGTGTGAACTGACGCTTACTTGTAATTTACTAAGAAATAAAAGAAAATACCTTGGTACATTGCAGTAACTTAAAATTAAATACTTTTATGTCCTACAGTACAGTACATTCTTCTACCTTCTCTACAGTACATTTATCTTGAGAAAAGAAAGATAAGTTATCTTTAATCTTAAGAATAAAAGGATAAAGTGAGGTCGCATTGTGGATAAATGTTATAAGGCTAGAAAATTTATAGCTACTGAATGCCCCAGGGTTTCTTCCTTGTCCTAAGAGCTAGGATTTATTTTATACTTAGAATTTATTTTATACAATGCTTTAATTGATGGTCTCTGTTGAAAATTTACAAACTTTTAGGTATGGATGTTGAATGAAGGCGGGGTAAGAAAATCTCAATTAATTTATAAATTTATATTGCTTTCGGACCTCGGATCACAGTTTCGATTGAACCTTGATCACAGGTTAGAACATTAAACCAGTAACGCGAGTAATGGTTTTGATCACGTGAGAATATGGGAATAGCTGGGAAGTGGGACTAGGGAGATAGCCGGTTTATATGTATTTAGATGCAGGGTGTACAGTCCAAGAGTCCAGAATGAGAGTGACCCTTATGTCGTCGGCATAAAGTATCCCGATGGAGGTACGAGGTAGGCTCGTAAAATAACTCTAAATGGTCTATACTCGTAGTACATAACGCGTTGACTCTGATTTCCTTGTAATGTTTTAATAATAAAGTAGAAAAGAAAGTTTTAACATAGGTAAACAAGACACTTGGAGATTGTTGCATATCAAATGAATGTAGACGTGTTTTGTAGGGACAAAGTACTAAGCGGTTTTTAGCAGCTTTCTATGTTAGCCGCCCAAATTGCGGTCGCGGAGCACGTAGAATTTCGTACATTGACCTATCGCTACTTGTCCCGCACGAATATATTGCTATCGCGCTCCTATCGCGTACCTGTGTAAACAACATTCTACGTGCTCCGCGACTGCACTGTAGTCTAGTCCATACATTTATTGTCATTTGAATAAGTGCTAAATATATCGCGTCGCGTTGCGTCGTGTCTATTACAATTATTGCGCCAGGGTGGCTGATTATTTTATTCTGTTTTTTAGTATTTTTTTGCAACAACAACAGACATGGCAACAGAAATACATCATTTGTGAAAATTCCAACTGTCTAACTATCACGGTTCATGAGATACAGCCTGGTGACAGACGGTCAGATAGACGGACGTACAGCGGAGTCTTAGTAATAGGGTCCCGTTTTACCCTTTGGGTACGGAACCCTAAAAAGCGATTCACAACAAACCCAGTGGCCAGTACTCGTGTTATTGTGTAATTAGAGAATGCATTAAGATGTAATGTCATTAAGAGTTCAACATGTCTAGCTATTATGGGGCGGAGACTGGAGTACTCTGAAGATGTCTAGTATGAGTACTACGGAGTACGTACTGCATACTCAGCTTATTGGGGCTGGGAGTGACTTCAGGGCAGGGGTAACAGCCTGGTGATACCAGGTGGAAAAACGAAAAATTTGTATAATTCTATTTAATCTGTGTTAGAGAAACACTCTGTAGTCACAGGAAAAACGTTATAAACTCAAATACGTTTTTATTGACTGATGTCAATAAAGTCGTATTTGGGCTTAGTCTTACTTATATATTATTGTACTTATTTATTATTGAACATAAAAACTTAACGCTAAATTAAACTAAGCTCCAAAAAATGTGTTTGCGTAATTTGTCGGATCTAAATTAATGGCGGCAATAGAGGATTAAAATAAAATTATTATAATCGAATAGAATATTAAAATACAACCAAAATTCATTATATATAAATCAACTTTTCTTTATTTACTGTGATGATGTGAGGTCGATATTTCAATTTCATTCAAAGATTTTTTCAAAAAATCTATATGCCTAGAATTACCGAAAGAAGTCCACACAAATCTGACAAATTATTAAACTTTGCACAAATCCGTAAAGCTGATCCCTACAGTCACACGAGGAAACCCGCGAGGGCGATGACGCGCAGTGAACTGATTGTTGCAGCCTGTAGGACAAACACTTAAGGGCGGGCTATTTTTAAATACCATCAAATGTTCTCACATCTATTCCCGAGTCGTCGAGATTAGAACAGTGTGTGTATAGCCCCTTGCACAGTTGAAAAAGTCACGCGGCACGCCGCGAGGCGATATATTTGACACTGAGGGTCAGTTCACACCGCGACGATACGAGACGCTACGCGGCGCTGCATTTATAAGACAGCTATTCAAAACTAAACTATATTCACTATACAAAAAGATAGGTACGTATTTCATATGACATTAGTCATGCACTGCACACGCGCAATGCAGCGCGTTGTAACTTGACATTCGAACTCTCACAGTGTAACGTGTATCTTCTTGTGTAATGAATAAAGTTCAATTTTGTACAACTATCTCAAAAATACAGCGCTGCGTTACGTATAGTAAAAGCGCATCGTTTCGATGTGAATTGACCCCTAAGACTAGTGTCAAATATCTACTATCAATTGATTTGTAGATTTACAATTAAGTGTCAAATATATCGGGGTCGTGTCGTCTCTATTTCTATTGTGCTATAAAATGTGGGGTGTTTTAGTGTCCAATTCATTTTAAATCCATTTCCAGATTTCAAGAAACTATCTGGATAATAACCGGTACATAGGTATCTTCTTATGAATTCGACAAAATATTCTAAAAATATGTAAATGTAAATCTTCATTCAAATTAAATAAATTGTTTGAATAAAGATATTTATTGATTTTTTATGTTTACGCTATATTGTTCATTGAATGTGTTCAATGAACACTTACGGATTGTGTCGCTGTGCACTTTTCTTTTTCACCATGTTTCGGCTACTTTCCAGCAGCCGTGGTCACGGAGGACTGAGGTGGCAGTTGTCCTATTTGTTGAAGTTGTTCAAACTACCCGAAGTTTATTCAATTATTATTTATGCTCCAACACTATCCGTAAGTGTTTAAAACAATAAAGATATTTACTGAAACAATTTATTTCACCACCAAGTTAAAACATTATTTAATTTATACATAACCGTACACTTTATGTAGAGTCGCTATCAATGTGTTTTATTGGAAAACGTGCCAGTTTTACCAAAAGCTATGTATCCACCGGTAACTATTTTCCCTTACTATGCAAATAAAATTAATTGCAGCCTCGACTCGGCGTTATTCAGTTTATTAAATAATTAATACTGTTTTGCGATACCGTGTTGTTTTCAGCGCTATTCGATTATTTTTACTTGGCACCAGTACATTTAAATGTACGTTGTAACGGATAAAAATCGGTACGGACTGATTACTTTGTACCGGCCTGAATCTTAGCACCTGTTCCACAATCTTATGAAATATGATAAGTTTTGGATAGCAAATAGCTATGTCTTTGACAGACAGTGGGAAACTTGTGAATAATCCGATGAAAGCTAATTGAAACTTGTCAGAAGGTTGTGAAACAGACACATAAAAATATTATTCTCGTATTAGTGGAGTGCCTGAAGCGTCTGAATATTTTTTAATTAAAATTTATTAGTTTTTAAAAATATAATTTAATATCTATGGACGCTTCACACGACGTCAATCTGGCCCCGTGCTAAGTATCCGAAGAATCTTGTGTTACAGGTACTATAAATATATTTAAGATTTTTATTATCTTATACACATATTTAATACACATCCATGACCGAGGAACACAGAAAGACTTTTTGTTCCTTCGGCGGGATTCGAAACCGCGACCCCCGGCCTGAGCACCAACGCGCTGAACCACTGAGTCACAGAGGTCGTCAAAATATACATTACATTAGTAGGTACATAACGCACTCACTTTTGACCCGCGGACACGTCTTGTTTTCGGCATAAAATTAAAGCAATCCATTACTATAAGTATCTTATTATTATAGAGTTTCGGAAGACAAGAGGTTTTTTTATTGGAAATTTCCTGCTCTTTTTTAGAATATTTCATCAAAATGTCCTGAATATTTAATAGTTTAAGAACTATTAACGAAAACAAAAAAAAGTGCAACGATAAATGGGTGACTTTTTAGTTTTTTATCCTTACAACATAATTCAGAAGGTTTTCATCCGAAGTAATTGGATTCCGAGGTGAAAGTCTTCAGGCACCCCAGTCCCCACTCTCACCTCATATTGTAAGCAGTACTAGGTATTGTAGAGGTATTACCTACTTATTGCGTGCTTAATTTTTGTAGCAATCAAGCTCAAATCTTCAGTCAAAAGTCACTCATAATAGACTTTGTGAGTGATTATTTTCTAACTTTAAGCTTGAAATTTTTAGGAAATTATTATAATAAATACCTAAGACAGAGACGTCACTATTAAATCATTGGTCTAAGCAGAAACTGACGCAATACGTATAGAAAATTTCCTATTTCCTATAATTTGGCTGTATGAAATGAAATTAGGTCGTGTCGTTCAATTGTCGTTGTCGCTGGGGAGTTGATAATAATTTGGGTTGGCGATGATTCCATTTCGTTTAAAATAAGGTCAATCCGTACGTCGAAAACCGATAGAAATTTGTACAAAAATGATTAGAAATTTGTATAACAAGTGATAGAAATCGGTGGCCAAATTTTCTGTTGAAAATTGGACAAAACCTGAAAACCCCTTTAAATTCTTATTATTAGACGAGTATTTTTTGCAGACTTTGTTCTTGCCTCTTCGAAAGGGAAACCTTTATATAGTTAACATGTTTTGCAACTTAAGTTTTGGGACGTATAAACAATTTTAAACAAGTCATATATTAGTTCCATTGATAAAGTTGTTCATGGAATTGAAGCTACTATGAACTAATCCAGTATTCTGTGTGCCAAAATGCAGTTATCTCTTCTACAAGTTTGGAACAAAGATTACAAGTTGAGAATTTCCATAAGCACCGATCGAATGATTTGAATTCAAATTTCGAAATTCACAACCATATTCTGATAAAATTCCGCGGATTATTGTAAGGCGCTCAACTAATATATTCCGTTCAGAGTTATTTTACCTCTGACAGGACCTTTATGCCAACGACACAAAGATTATTTGGATTTGCTATTGCCATATACAAGTATAATTGTACTTATAAATTGTAGCCATATTAAGCAAGCGTTGTACTTTGGTGTTCGATCTGAAGTGTGGTCGCGGAGCACGTATAATTTCGTACATTGACTCATTGCTACTTGTCTCTTTCACTCGCGCAAGAATATATTGCTATCGCGTTTACACAGGTACGCGATAGGACCGCGATAGCAACTGCACTGACTGCACTTTAGACTATGATAAAGTTGCTTTTAAGATTGGATGTAACCATAAGCCAATTACTTGTAGAAGTTTTGGAGATAAGCTGTACTAAATCTACACCCCTTTATACTATTATTAATATCTAGCTTCCCATTGGACTTAAATTGAGATGTTTCCAGAATTAGCAAATGGTATTGAGTTAATCCTTGTGGCAACGCGAGCGAGTTCTTCAATAGGATATTATGCAAATACCCGGGCTCCAGCGAACATATCCGTCCATTCCAGCCATCACCAAACGCTTCAATTTATCTATGCAGAGTACAGTAAAATTATACTCGGAGTTAATACTTCAGTAACGAAAATATACTCTACCTTTATGTGTTAGAGTTGAAATTCGCTTGGTTACGTTTGTGAAGACGTAGCCTTAATACATCATAGACAGCGCGACGCCTGCTATTAAATATGAACAACGTTTGCAGTGCCTCGTACAAATAATACAAATAAAATTTTCCGAGTCCTTTCGAAGTTTTGTTTGTTTTCTAAATATGTTCAAGCTTGTAGAGTCGGTTAAACTTATGAATGTAAGCTTGACTTTCGGTAATCCTCTTCTGTGGTAAATACAATTTATTTTGTACAGTTAATCACCTAATAATATTAGAAACGTATTTCTTATAACTTTAATGTTTATTCAGGTTCAGTCAATTAGACGAGAAGGATCTGCTACTATCTATATGACTATCAGCCCTCTCACCTGTGACGTCACAGAATCGCTCCCTGGCTGAGCGTGAGTACTTTGTTCGTAAATTCAAATCGACAGTAATTTACAGGAGGTGCTTCAAATGCGGACCTCTAAATCATTCTGTTCGTGATCGCTTGGCTCTTAGTGGCGAAAGGTTCATAAACCTATAGCCTTTACAAAGTTGTGGTATTAGTTATTACTGCTTCCTTCATAAGTGGATTTTTATTCCGGTTTACATTGTTACCGATTAATCTTCAATAGCTTTTGCTCCACTTTCAGAAAATACAGTTTTTGAAGTTATAGCTTGTTATGGGACGGTAAACTGCTTCGTTACGTAACGCGTTACGGCGCCAGTCTGTCTGGCTTCCCTTTCTCTCGCGCATATGCCAGCGGTATGCAGGCTCCTCCTCTCTCACTGTAACCCACATCAATAAAAGATTTATTAGTAAATAATCTTTCCTTAAATTATCATATAAAATTGAAGTATAAACTTGAGAAAAACTAAGGTTATACCTTAGTTTTTTCTCAAGTTAAACAATTTCAACATTAAATAGTTCAACATAGATTAGTTTACGTTATCACTTCTGTCGGGCGTCACGAGACGCACACCTTTTTTTTAACTTACTTTATGCTTACTGGGGCAGCATCCCCATTAAATATTTTGCTTTTGTAAATTAAATTCGTTCTGTAGGTATTGACCACGATATCGAAATGCTATGGATTGATAGCTACGAAATTGAATGTGCATGTTATATCTTATAGACAGCGACCAGTTGTAAATTTATTATATGTATAGATTTCGACTCTATTATGCCAGTCCGATTGGCAGTTTGGTATGCGTATGTATAATTTATTCTTTGTTCGAAAATTAGGAATGTAGTGGGTTTGAATCCCAGTCAGATAAATATTTTTACAGGTATTTACTATAAACAGTCAGATACTGTCTAAAACCATTAATCCCGGGGAGTGCACATTGAACTACCTTCTAATTTCATCGAACCTAGGCGGTAGAAGCATGAACATGTAAGTAACAACTGTTTATCTATCTCCCAAACTTTCGAATTTGATATAAGCATGATTATAATCGTTAATAAAATGCGTTTTTACACAGCCTGTACCCAAAACAAGATAACATATTAGTATTCGATTCTAGTTCCAAAAATATATAACATGTGAGCTGTGACCTATTAATTTTGACAGGATTATCCTATAAAACAATAATTAACTTTCATTCATAAATGCGCGTTAATAGCGGCGGCCACGTGACCTTCAAAGCCGGCGCGGCGTACAGCAATGTGAGGGTGTCGATACGTAGTGAGGGTTGTCAGGAAATGTTAATCACGTTATTCTTCTCTTATTTATGAAAAAATATATTTATTCATATTGCCACTGCTTACGTAATATTGTAGCCCAATGTTGGGTAAATTTATGGAATTCGGATAAAAATACAGCCTGTACAGTGTACAGTACTGTGCAGATCTTTTCGTGGGAGTCGGGACAATGAAATCGGCAATATCCTTTTTCGCTCACATCCGACCCCCGTCCGGCCCCATCGGCCTTATCAAGATGGATAGCCGCCATTTCTAATTATAGGACCCGTGTTATTTAACCATTGGGTACCGTAGTACAAAATGAAATCACTAAAATGAAATCATCACTAATTTCTCTATACAATTTTTGCTGAGGACAAAGCAAAATACATCTTTTCTAGTAATTTGAATTACAAACGATGGTTCGGTGTTATTCCTGTACAATCGTTCGATGGATTATAATTTATGATCAAGCGTTTAAATCAAGCCGATTAATCTTGATACGTTGACAGCACAAAGACAAGTATCAAGTATATCCAGGAAACAGGCCCTATAAACGATATATTGGGGATGTATTGCATGTGAATATGATGCTATTAATATTTGTGCAATTTCGATCGAGAGCTTATGTCCTGTCTCGCCCTATACAATAATGGCTACAAAATTGCTGTAATCGAGCTGAGTAGGTACAGGGCTGCCGCAAGTCAGATAAAGCCGGACCTAATAAGTATTTTTTGATCGTGTGTCCGGCCAAAAATAGTCACAGTCCGGACTTTCTATATCTTGTTCCATTTGTAAATTTGGCCAGTTCTTCCGAATGTGTCCCTCTGGCTAATCCGGCAATTTTTTTCGGCTTTTCAATTTGAAAATTGACAACCCTAGTTGAGTATCATGGAATTAGATCTGCCGCGTTGATTCAGTGTGAGTACGTCAGTGGTGCCGTGATACAATATGGAACAGTAAACACCATGAAGATAACAGAACCTACGGATGCCAATAATGACAAGAACAGGTATTTTATTCACATCTTAAAATTGCGTAGAAGTAGAAGAACTGTTGCCGTACATAGAACAGTTTCTACAACTATACAATATTTGTAGCAGTTAGAACAGTGTTGTAACTTGTAAGTAATTTCCTTTTCTTTGACTGCCGTGTCGGACAACATTGCCTGATGTGGCGTAGTAATTTTTTTCGTGTAATTGCGTAAAGTAATAGATACTTCATCAAAAATATTTAAAATTTAGGTGAGTTACTAAAGAATGATGTTGTGAAAGTTTTGGTCTTGTATTATTTTTTCAACCTATCACGACTCAAGACTTATTTCTTTCTCTCTAGTCTCTCGTCCATCAAATTTTCTCAACTGAGCTATTATGCTTCACTTCAGTTATCTCATGGGAAGTGGCCAGTTTGTGGATCGGGATCCGGCTCGTTTAGATCCATTGACAAATTAGTTCCCACCTACAACCTATGTCCCCACACCTTGGGACGACAAAACGTGTCAAAATTCAAATTTATATCTCTGGGGTTATATTTGCGAGTGCTATGTAGGTATATTCATCAGATATATTAATCTGCTCAGATCCATTTTAATATTTTTGTAAACGTTTTAAGATTATTGCAAGGTAAATCAGTGACATTTTAATTGGTAGCATTATAGTTCACTATAATGCTACCAATTATTATCTTTTTGTTTACAAAAATATAAAATTGGATCTGAACAGAGACATTACTTTAATGCACAACGTGCATTTTAACTTATTTATAATTCCAATACGCAACTAAACTTGGTTTACTTATTTTTGTATTTAGTTACGGCATATCGATGAAATTAATTACATAGAGGTAACATTTTTTTTATATAAAAACCTAAAGCTTTAAACATTTATTATAATGAAATGAATTTAAAAAGAACCCCTGATCTATCAGCTTATGCAAGAGAATTGTGATCCTGAGATAGAGCACGCTTTGAAGACTGTCCTTTAAATAAAATTCATAGATTAGATACACTGCTATTTTTCAAGTCAAAGTTAATTTTTTTTATTCAAAGTTTGTATTATTATACACTTTTTGAACGTCGGTATACGTGATGCCTACCACCGGTTCGGGAACCAGCCCGGCGAGAAGAACCAGCGTAAGATACTCGCGCGGGGCAAGGTCTACAAAGTTTTAATAAATGCTGTTAATTTAATGAGCAGAAAGTTGTTTTCTTGTTTTGGTATATTATTTATCATTGGAAACAATATAATATACATTTGTAGATAATAATATTATGTAAGTACTTCATAATTTTTAATTGAAAACTAATTTATATTATTTGGGACATATCAAAGCTAAAAAATAAATAAATATCGTTCGTGACCAGAATTACACTTATAAGTAGTGAAGATGCGTTCCCACGCCCAATCTCAATCCGATAGTCCCGGCTAATAGCGACGGGATGGAGATCCTTGAGACCCTGGTCTTCAAAGACACCTTAATTTGTTCCTGGGCGGAGCCTCTAGGCTCTAGATTCAGCGAAACTAAGTCCGACGTAATATTATTACAGTTATTAAAGTACTTGAAATCTTACGGTCCTTCCGTGAAGCAACAGTAATTCAGATTGGACATAGCTTGATAAGGGTCCTGTAAGATTCCACATTCAACACTTACAATCAGCATACCAAACAAACTGTCAAGATTGAGCGGGCTAAAGTTTTTCGTTCCCCGTTCACGGGTTTCTATACCGGGCCGTCCCGAATACCGCGGGGTCAGTGACCTCAGGAATGTTGACAGGGGTGCCCTCTACGTTTAATTTCAGACGCAATAAAATGGATATCACGCGAGAAGTGGGCAAAAGGACTTTTTTTAATTACCATCAAATTATGTAGAAAAAAATTAAATGTGGCTAACTAAATATGGTGTAGGTACGTAAATTAATAGTATGAAATATTAGCTGTCCCGACGCACCTTGTTCTGTCTTATATCATGAATTTAAATAAATAAATAACTACACCTGCACCTACAACCTACACCAACATTACACCTACAACCTACACCAACGTACCAACTAACTGAAGGCCGCCGATTATTTTTCAAATAAACTAAACGTACCTATAAATATTTGACAGCCAAGTGACAACAGACACAGTGAATAGTTATTATGGGAAAATTCAATGGTCGTTTTTACTATTATCCCCAAAGATTTCAAAACTAAAGATAATTTATGACGTAGATTTGACAGAACAAATCTTCAAACAAGAAAAAGTTATGCCATCTTGGTTTTCACCATCCTCAAATGTCAGCCATTATGATTTCACCATACTTCAAATTAGGGTATGTTATTATTCGTCAAGTTTTACTATTCGAATAATTCGAATAGTGGCTAAACATTATTCGAATAATACGAATATTGGCAATAAACTAAAAATAAAAGTAATATAATGCTTCATATTTTAATATTATTAAATATGACTGAATATTTAATAATATTAAAATATGAAGTTATTCACTAAGGATTAAGGATAAGGATGAGGATATAACATCGACAAGCGATTTGAAAAGTCAACCTGTAGAAAATATACTTTTGGTATATTTCAATGTATAAAGGACAATAATATTACAACACATATTTTTTTATTATTTATTTGTCACTTTTGAGGAACACTGCACAAAAATCGGAATGCACTGTAAATAGTACTCTATTCTAATATGATCGAGCTGAAAATCAAACGCAGGAGTGTCGTGCTGTCATATTGGTCCGCTCCAGACTATATCGGTACATGTGTAAGCAACATAAGCAAACAATATAAATTGTCGAAATAAAAATCATTCGAAAAAGAGTTTAATGTTGTGTCAAAAAAACGTCATAGTTGGTAACATTCTTTAAAAAATGGGGAGATAATCTTTAAAAACAAAAACAATCTTCTTCGAATTTCAACTTAACCATATTTTTTGTATCTCTATATGTTTTCAAAATTTTTCTTGATCGATGAGTCTTGTTACAAAATCTAAGTAAGACAACAGCAGATTCAAAAATTGTATCATAGCCCTTTCACCCGAAGAATGTGTTGACGATTTTTCTGGAACTAGGCATCAGTATGCGTCGTACTGCAAGAATGGAGTGTGTTATGTTACGAACCGTTCAGAAGATGAAGCGAAGGCACGAAAAGACTGAAAAACATCTGACAAGTCCTTGTAATGGCAGACCTAGGTGTACTAGCACCCGAGAAGACCATTAAATTGTTTCCACTTGTTGAAAATCGACACTTAAACGCAGTTAAGTTCAACAACAGCTTCTTCAGACTCGAAGGGACTATATACTGACAGTACAGTGAGAACAAGACTCGGTTAAGAAAATCTGAAACCCCAAAGAGCAGCGAGTGGTCTCAACTCTCAAACTCGAGAGCCCTAGTAGCGAGTAGCGATACTGTATGCCTGTGAACACATACAGTGAGATGAACGAGAACGTTCAAGAATTTTGTTCTCAGATGAGTCGATTTACTCATTTTAACTTCAGAAGTTAAAGTGAACTTCTGTTAGGAGACTAAGTACAGGCTGTATAAGTGACCTGGAAGGCGATATCTTCAAGCCTACTTTTCAGAAAGAGTCTAGTATGTTGGGGCAATGTACATGTAAAATGGGCTGGCACACCTTAAGCAAGCCGCACAGAGTATGTGGCCATGACGATTGACACTCTTACTGGAGAAAGATATGCTCAAGAGATTCTCAAAGAGTATGCAAGGCCTTATTTAGCAAGTATGGGTTCTCATACGGTACGGATCGATGCTAATGCATTTTAATGTTCAGAACTCAACCCGATTAAGCATACCTGAGATGAGATTGAAAGGCTAGTCCGAAGCCGCAGACTATCACCTAGTACCCTCAGAGCACTAAAACACGCCCTGATAGGAGAATATTGCATAAATCGGCTTCAAAATCTCGTTTTCACTATGACAAACCCGCTCCAAGCTCAGCCTCCAGCCAGCTCAGGTTCAGCGGTTCTCGAGTTTTAGTGAGACATTGAATTTATAATAAATTTTTTTATATATAAAGAAAAAAGATTATTTTACAACATAGATGAGAGATGTATTATATTTAAAAAGAGGCTTTACAAAGAATAAATAGAAAATAATATCCATATTCAGCAAATCTGAAACTATCATAAAATCTCGCATAACTTTGGCGATAAACCGAAAGAATATTCTACCACCGTCTACCGCGCTCTACCTAACCAAAAGTTTTGGATATTAAATATTTTCCTTACCTCTAGAGTCTAGGCACTTAAATCAGTCGCGTAAAGAACTATATTCTTTAAATTGTACACCTTAATGGTGTATTTATAATCTTATAAGACATTTGCATTTATAAAATAGAATCAGTAGCTTCTAAGTCGGGACGGTATGGATTAGACACGTATGAATTTGTTTCGTTTACTCACGAAGTATCTAATGTTACGTATTAATCAGTATATTGATACTGTGAATATTTAATATGTTAGAGTAATCCTCTCAAGTATATCCGAGCTTAAGAGATTACAACAGTAGGGATAAGTGAGTCGATATTGGTATTACCTTATAATAATATTAAGTTTTAGTACTGGTTATTGTTACGGAAACAACCAATACGGATTAATTTTGGTTTTTCAGGGCGCGTTTACAAAATGTGTTGATTGACAGTGGACCAGTACGGACTGACATTTCTTTAGAAATGTTTTGTGAAATAAATCCAGATAGCGACCAAATAAAAAGAGGCTTATTGCCACGCATTCATGCATATAAAAGCAAAACACGTGAAAATTTTGAGAAGACTTTTTTTCAAATCTAATTTTCATATAGTTTGCATAGTGGATTATTTTTAAGCAAGTTTTAAGGTGATTATATTCGCCATCTTTGGGTGTTTATAAGCTACATAAGTAAAAATGTTCCAAAATACGACGTCTTGTATATTTTTGGTGAAATCGGGCATTACCGCATTCGTAATATTGTCTATGAATTTTGTTCTATGTGGTTTAGTTCACTTGTTTTAAGCTTATGTAAATAATGAGAATGTGGGTGGGACATAATACATGTTTCGCCTGTAAACAGATTCAAATGAGTGAGGATTATGCCATGCCTGAAAAAGTAGGCCGCACCTGCATTTGGTTTCGAACACAAATTTACTTTTTAAGAGGCTTATGTTATGTGTGTCACATTTTTGCTTAAAAATCTGCCTTATTACAGTGAATATTCTGTAATTTAATATAATTTGTGACTTATGGTCTGACTGCATAGTTTTTTCAGGTTTTTCTTACTCAATTTATTAAAATGCTAATAACATAAAGCTTTATTCCAAGCTGCTAATAACAAAATTTGTTAAACATAATTTTATTAAATGTTCAGTGATACCAAAATTACCTACAGGAGGTAAATTAATTATTTCTATTAAATACCAGATGTATATTGCAGCTTGAAATAAATAGAACATGGCACACATTTTTTCACAAAAGGATAACTAGCTAATAATGCTTTTACCATAATACCATGAACAAAAGATCTCGGAGTGCAAGATCACTAAAAGCCAACTTTTGCGTTTTTTCTTTCGACCCATCCTTTATCTGGGCTCGTAGGAAGTAGGACAGTAATACAGGGAAACGCCTATTGTGGGATTTGACTTTTATGGGGCACTAGGAGCAACGAATACTGGGGTTATACAAGTACAGAAAAAATGTTGTTGCAATCTGAATCTTTCATAGTATTTTTAAAGGCTATTTTTGTGTGTGTGTATGTAGAACGAATCTATGTATTTACCTAAATCTGTTCGCCTGTTTTAAATACATTCATGCTCTGGATGGCCCAATGCGATACGCATCTTTAGCATATCCTTAGCAGAGAGTTTGCAGACAATCTAAATGGGTTGTGGGCTGTGGCTCTTTGAGAATTGAAATTGCTCGCCGTCTGCTGTCGCGTTGCTGTCGAATGCCATACGTAATACCGATTACGCGATCCCATCGATAAAAAAAATATGTTTGACAGCGATATTGTACAAATTACGCCTGTCGCATTGCTGTTGCAAGATACAGAATCAGCCTGCGGGTTAGTTCCCGAACCGGTGGTAGGCATCGAGTAGGGATAATTCCGTGATTGTTATTTAATAACCTGAATGGATTTTTTTTATATTTTTTTTATTTGATCACAAACCTATGCATTTAGACAGTCTAGTATGATATTATGATGATAAATCATCGTTATAGAGATGTACGAAAACGCCCTTACTATTCCATGGAGATGAGGGAAGGAACAATTTAAATGGGGTAAATTTGTCAGAAGCTTTGACATTTATTATGGTGACGTAAAATGTTAATACTTTTTTTTATTTAAATAGATGGCTTGAAACCATTTGCCAGTGTCAAGTTAAAAATGCGGGAAATAGACTTTTCGTTTCATTTTTCAACACCGTATTCCTAAATCGTCAAGTCTAAAGTCTAGTCAAAGTCCAAATAGATAGTCAGTGCAGTCAATGTCAGTCGATTCAGTAAAGTGGTAGTAGCTTTACTGAAAGTTTCTAGGGAGTTTTGGAGGTAACATAAAATAGAACGTTTTTGAAGTTGTACCACTTGCCCACACTGTCTTGTGCACGTTAACGAATATTTAATGGTTAATATTCTACCAATGTTACACATTAAGAATCGAAATAACACACATTTTTGAAAGAAATACAAAATCCACAACGTCACCCATTGAATTCCCCGGCAAAACTCCCATGTTAACACTTAACGCAGAAGACACGAGGAGCTTGATTGGTTAAGTTTAGGGTTTTAATTGAAAATTGAACTTTATCCACTACCATAAAAAAAAAAACTATGCATATGACATCAGTGATATATCATCAGCTTATTTTGAAGTGAAAACTACTTTAGCCGCGTTGGCCACTTTTTGGTAGGGGAAAAAATCTTATGGGTTCGCGTCACCGACATGCTCATGACTAGCAGCGGCCGTGTGCTGTGCGCGTTAGACGCTTTTTGGTAGGGGAAAATCTTATGCGTTCGTGTCACCGACATGCTCGTGACTAACAGCGGCCGTGTGCTGTGCGCGTTAGACGCTTTTTGGATGGGTAAATACTCGTGCGTTCGCGTCACCGACATGCTCTTGACTAGCAGCGGCCGTGTGCTGTGCGCGTTAGACGCTTTTTGGATGGGTGAATACTCTTAAGGCCTCCACAGACGAGAGGCCGATCGTTTCAGTAAGAACTGACGTCAGTTCGGCCTGAACGGATTCGAGCACATACACGGAGAAAATCGCATCCGACCGAACTGACGTCAGTTCGGCCCTTAGATTAAGAACGCCTAGATAGTCTTCAAACAAACGCATCGTACAAAGTAAAGCAAGCAACAGATAGATGAAGGCGTAAGCATTACATACCGACACGCACACAAACACTACTACTACTAAAATTAGTACTACTACTCTTAAAATTAGAATTATTGTATTTGTTTTTCTTATATCGTGAGGTGTAAAAATATAACTTATATTTCATTTTAAACCATCTAAACACAATTTGTGAACTTTATTTATATTAAACAGGTATTAAGGAATATATTTAGGATTATCTTAATACTGGCAATACTTTAATTTGATAGTTAAAAAAATCACAAATTATTATAAAACTTTGTCTTAGTTGAAACTATTAGTTAGCCCTGAAAATTTTGAAATAAATTTATTTTTACTAGTTACACTTTCACAATTCACAATAGGGCAGCAAGATGGCGACATAATATGATTTAATTTTAAACTGTTTTAAATATTTGACTTAATACATGTCAAATTGTTCGGACATATTGTAATATGTTATTTGGACATATTGTTATATTATTGATATATGTTATGTCCATTAGTTATGTCATACTTACATATGAAATGTTATTTTCGAAGCGTTTTTAATTCTTTTCCGATGCATTGTGACACCCAATAACGACACAAACCGTCATAATGCTTTTAATAGTCGGAGATGTATGCACTAGCGCTTGACCTTGACAACTGACGGGTCGTTCGAACGAACTGAGCCGATATGGCTCAGTATGATTTACTTCACTTTTCATGCGCGTACCCGGTTTCTAGGCGTTTTAATCTAAGGTTCGGCCTGAACGGATTCGAGCACATACACGAAAAATTGCCGCGAGCTTCGGTCGTGTTTTTAGGGTTCCGTAATACTTTATGAACCCTTATAATTTCACTCTGCCCGTCCGTCTGTCTGTCCGCCGCTCTCCTAGCTTCTCTAATAACTTTATGACAATAACTTTTGTAATAATTCAAAGAAAACCTATTGCGCGTTGATAGTTACGGAACCCTCCTTAGACATGTCGTGACATGCTCTTGGTCAGTTTAGGCTATTATTTTATTTATTAATTGTATTTTGCTGCAATTGTAATCACGCTACCGACAAAACCTAATTATTGTGTCATACATTTTTCCAGTAATATGTTATAGAAATCATTTCTCTTTGTTTTATAGTAATAGTCTTTAGATTTTATCAGCCGTTCTAAAGTTTTAAATACTTCAATAAAATCTAATAAATATTCTTTAGACCTCGTTGTCATTTTTAGATTTCCGTACCCAAAGGGTAAAAACGGGACCCTATTACTGAGACTTTGCTGTTCGTCCGTCTGTCGCCAGGTTGTATCTTAACCTTCTTATACCGTGATAGCTCGACAGTTAAAATTTTCACAAATGTATGATGTAGGTATTTCTATTGCCGTTATAACATCAAATACTAAAAACAGAATAAAATAAAAATTTGAGGCTCACAAAACGTGATTTTTTCCGTTTTGTACGGAACTCATCTTACCGACTCGCACTTGGCCGGTTTTATTTTACACTCGAATTTTATTACCGTTCAGTCCAATTTTATTGCCGTTCAGTCCATCCGTACAGGTCAGAATTAATGTTGCCAACTTAGTTGTTTTACAAAGTTTTACTACTAAATTTCCCTCCTTAGTAGGAATTTAGTTGTTAGTAGTGGTTTTGTAGAAAATAGCTAGACAGTAATCATAATATGAAAAATGGCCTGTTTCTATGCGCTATTATGACACCTTATCATAATAGCACGCATCCGTAAATCGCTTAAAACTTCCGATTTAATTTCTATATACGTAATATTTCGTACTATATTTTTTTAATTTAACGGTTAAATATTAAAACTGAAAATGTATGTATGTTTGTAAACACAAAATCCCTAAAAAGACTTAGGGATTCCTATGTTTAGTAGCTTTTTTATAGTTATCGCTACTCTTTTAGTCCTTTTTTGTAGAAAACGACGCGAGAGAGAGAAACGGCGAGGAAACCGGACCGTGTATGGGGCCACTTACGTTCGCGTCACCGACATGCTCTTGACTAGCAGCGGCCGTGTGCTGTGCGCGTTAGACGCTTAGCTTACGCTTACGCTAGTAAAAAATAATTTAACTGCCATTTTTTTTATCTTACACAAGGCAAAAGCATTTCATCTAGAATATGCAAGATGGAAACGACGATGACTTTATTTTAAAGTAACTTGTATTAAACTGGGTAAATATAACAACATAAGCTTATAATAGCAAAACATAAATTGCTGACGACATGCTACTTTTGTTTATGTTGGCTACAGAACTAAGAAAATTGGATTATACATATGATAGTTCACATAACATTTTTAAAACAACAGTTACATGTATTTCAATCAAGTGCCCTTTTAAATTATTGATAAAGTTAATTATAATATTTGATGTGATTTGTAGCAAAGATTTCCAAATAAACTTTGAACTTCTAATGGCGTTATGTGACATCTTCCAACTCAAACTAGGAATGTGGTATACAATATAAGGGAACTAAAGAAGTTTTTTGTACGGGCAAAGTGAAGAAATTGATTTTTAACTTAAGTATATTATTATGTTTAAGATTATAATACACCTATTTAAAAGTTTTCTACATATTAAATAATCCCGATGCACCGTATTTGCCACTATAATATCAAGTGTCCCATATGTTCCCTTGTACACTCTATGTTGACCGCGTGGTCTGTCAACGTATGGCTTCGTATCGACCGGCGAGTCACGGTGAAATCCACTCTGACAGCACTAATTCCTTCAACTGATATTTTACACAACAGCGGCCATTTAAAATGAGTGATAGTACTAAGTAGCAGACGAGAATCATGTAAACAAAGTTTGTTACATACTAATATTAAGTCTTTACCTATTAAATTGCCGTTTTGAATGAAAAAAATTAAACGAATTTTTGTTTTTTTTTTTTAAATTTAAATGTATTTTTTATTTGTATTAATCGAAGTGTAGTGCATGCAATCAATGCATCTTAGCCTAGAAATCAGCTGGACGGGAGGCACATTCTTTAAAGGCATTTTGTACTGTTTCTCGGGTATTGAATTTTTTCCCCGCCAAGAAGTTATCCAAATTCTGGAAAAAGTAGTAGTCTGTAGGTGCAAGGTCTGGTGAGTAGGGCGGATGACGGAGAGCTTCCAACCCCAGTTCTTGCAACTTGGAGACCGTCTGCTGTGCAGTATGAGGTCGCGCGTTGTCGTGCAGGAGTAGCGGAGACGAGCGATTGATCAATGCTGGTTGGAGATGTGCCAGCTTCTCTATCATTGTGTTCAGTTCTTCACAGTATACATCTGCAGTAATGCTCACCCCGTTTGGTAAGAAGCTGTGATGAATCACACCGGCGCTAGGCCACCAAACAGTGACCATCACTTTTCTAGGGGTAAGTTTTCGTTTAGGGCATTGTTTAGGTGCTGAACCAGGACCCAACCAACTTGCTGAGCGCTTGCGGTTATCAAACAGATACAGACATTTTTCATCGCAGGCAACAATGCGGTTCAAAATTGGCGATCATTGAGTTCGTGTGGCACCCATTTGTCAAGCTTTTTTTCCTTGCCAATTTGACGCAAATGGACCAATATTGTTTTGACGCTAACGTCGAAAGCTGCTGCTAATTCATCCGTAGATTGTGTATCATCAGCTTCCACAATCGCCTTTAATTCGTCATTGTCGACCAAAGTCTTCGGACGACCGCGAGGTTCATTTTTCAGGTTGAAATTTCCAGAACGGAAGCGAGAAAACGAATAACAGGTGGTGCGTTGGTTTGTAGTGTTAGCACCGTAAACGTCGTTGATGTTGCGTGCCGCTTGTGCCGCGTTGCTGCCACGACGGTACTCATATTCCATAATTACTCGAATTTTTAACGTATTCATGATGACGAAAAAGATTGAAATGCGATGAAAATGTAGCACTAATCAATAAAATTAAAAAAAGCTAAAAAAGCACGCTTTTATAGAAAATCTAACTAAAAAATAAAAAATAAAATATAATAATTTTGGATTAAGAATAGTGTAAATGAAAAATAAATGTTTATTATTGTAAAAAAACGTGGGGTGCGGTGTCTTCACCTGTAAGTTTGTTTGTATGTAATGCAAACACTATGTACCCCACTCTTTTTTACAATAATAAACATTTATTTTTCATTTACACTATTCTTAATCCAAATTAAGTAAATTTTATTTTTTATTTTTTAGTTAGATTTTCTATGAAAGCGTGTTTTTTTAGTTTTTTAAACTATAATTTATTTTTTGCTTTTTAGTACGATTTGCCAAAGAGTAAGCCTGGAACTGCACGCATGCGTCGTTCGCGCACTAGTTCTATCTCTATTACTCTCATGCAAAGGATGCGGAAAGAAATTGATGAATCTTGGTGAATTTAATCAGGATAATCGGATATTTTAATCGAATTATTGCATTGTCATCGGTCTTTGACAGGTGTGCAAAGTTTGAATTAAATCTGATCGTTCAAAGTAGGACAAAATCGAGCCCAAAGGAGTCGATTACAAACAAACAAACAAGCAAGCAAGCAAGCAAACATACAGTTGAAACTAATAAAAGCGTTATAGAAATGACTACTTTTGGAAAAAGAATTCCATGTTTTGAAAATAAAATTAATTTGAAATTAGAATTCTTAGCCAAACAAAAATTATTTTGATTTGAAATGGCCAGTACTGCAGAACGGCAATTTCATAGGTAAAGACCTATTATAATTTAGTATTTACAGTTCGTAGCAGATGTTAGATATTCAAACGAACTGAATAAATCTTTGGGATAAAAGTAAGTTAATTTTACTTTTAGGCCCTCCGATCTCTCATTTTCACTTTTAAAACGTTCAAGTACGGAAATACGTTGGAAGTAAAACTTACTATAGACGTTCATTGATCATTGGGCGAGTAACGAAAGGGAACGCTACGGACTACGAGCTATAGCCGTAACACCCTTGTTTACACAAAAACCAATTCTAAAGCAATGGATTTACGTTGAAATTTGAACGAACACAATATTCTGTCTACTACAGACTTGTGTAATGGTACGAGTGTTTGCGTTGGCGCTCAAAGAATATAATAGGTTTAGACAGCGAAAGCGATTTAGTTTTACTTGCACTATATACACACACAAAGATTTTCATAAAGATTTCGTTTAATTTAATAATGTGAAATATAACGTAAAATAGAAAATAAAAATTAAGTAAAAATCAGCTCAAATAGCTCAATAGTAGAGACAAAGATTGTTTGTTACGGTGGCATCAAAATAAAGCAGTTTGTCAGCTAAATATTTTTATTACAATAGTTTTTCTTCAGAATGGATATTGTGGTGCGTTAAATGCGTCGTTAGTTTTAATTTATGAAGTCACAAACGTCCAAGTGTGGCAATTATTCGCAGGTTTTTGTTTGTTTTTTAGTTAGTATGCTTTGTATTGTGTTCAATGCTTTTTTTCTATATAACCATCATAAAATAGTATTGTTAGTGGTTGCTCATTCACAAGTATACAAAAACAATGAAAAGTTAAATTAAAGAAAGATGTGAATGTTTTAGCAATTACAAAATTAGGTAGGTACTTATTTTTAGGGTCTACTTTGAACTTTCGATTTCCGAATTATATTTAGTACTTACGCGTAATGTATTTATAGTTACAACGTTTAATTTTTTTTTTGTTTAATTATATGTGAAATAAGTGACAAATGCAAATAATTTACTAATTCCCAAAGATTTAACTTACTTTATTATTTAGGTTATATTTTTATTATAACTTCCTAGGTAAATACAGTGTCTACGTGCATTTAGAACAAAGGCGACGTCACCGAAGGCTCGTGAGTCGTGACACCAGGTCGTTAATGCCCCAAGTCCATAAGTCCCGGGCCAGCGGGCTTAGCATGGCGATCCGAAGCAATAAATTTAAAGAAGAAATATTTTATCCAAATAGTTAATTGCAAAATAGTTCTTAATTAATGGTAACAAGGTCGTCAATAGAAGTCAACATTTCTAAACAGCCATATTTTTAAAATTGCTGCCGGGAAATTTTCTGTCAAAAACGAACAAATATTCAAGTTGAATGAACGACTGAACGCAAAGAAACTATTTGTATAGGAGTGCCATGATGTAGTAGTTGACATTATTGTAAAACTATTAATATATCATTGAATTAAGAAAACGTTTCTACTTTAGCTGTCAAAAGAGGCCATTTTGTGAGCTCATGCTCGGGAAGAAAAGATAATATGTTGTTTCTCATAACGACATTGCTCCGAATGGTATCATTGTTTCTTCAATCTGTCATTTTGTCGATTCTTCGGTGTTTCTAGGGTGCGAATGCTAAGCCTGCAGGTGGACTTCTAGTTTATGGCCCAAATAGCTTTTTGTTTATTAGAGATAAGCTGTTTTTATGATTTGCTAAAAAATGTCGTTTGAGTTTTCATTTAATGCAAAAAAAATATTTTTCTTTCGGGTTATTTACTACAGCACTTTAGTATATCATCAAGTAAAAACACCATTCATTAAATCTTGTTTAGTGTAACCAAAACGTAAGCAAAACAAAACGCAATTGTAAAATAAATGTGGATTTTTAACAAATATGTATTCTATTTTTTTCTAGCAAAGGACCATCACGGGCTGAGGGTTATGAATATTAACAATTATAATTAGTAGATTAAATTAATTGTTGTTTCTTTGTGTATTTTGTGTGGTATTTTGATGCCACATCAAAATAAAGCAGTTTGTCAGCTAAATATTTTTATTACAATAGTTTTTCTTCAGAATGGATATTGTGGTGCGTTAAATGCGTCGTTAGTTTTAATTTATGAAGTCACAAACGTCCAAGTGTGGCAATTATTCGCAGGTTTTTGTTTGTTTTTTAGTTAGTATGCTTTGTATTGTGTTCAATGCTTTTTTTCTATATAACCATCATAAAATAGTATTGTTAGTGGTTGCTCATTCACAAGTATACAAAAACAATGAAAAGTTAAATTAAAGAAAGATGTGAATGTTTTAGCAATTACAAAATTAGGTAGGTACTTATTTTTAGGGTCTACTTTGAACTTTCGATTTCCGAATTATATTTAGTACTTACGCGTAATGTATTTATAGTTACAACGTTTAATTTTTTTTTTGTTTAATTATATGTGAAATAAGTGACAAATGCAAATAATTTACTAATTCCCAAAGATTTAACTTACTTTATTATTTAGGTTATATTTTTATTATAACTTCCTAGGTAAATACAGTGTCTACGTGCATTTAGAACAAAGGCGACGTCACCGAAGGCTCGTGAGTCGTGACACCAGGTCGTTAATGCCCCAAGTCCATAAGTCCCGGGCCAGCGGGCTTAGCATGGCGATCCGAAGCAATAAATTTAAAGAAGAAATATTTTATCCAAATAGTTAATTGCAAAATAGTTCTTAATTAATGGTAACAAGGTCGTCAATAGAAGTCAACATTTCTAAACAGCCATATTTTTAAAATTGCTGCCGGGAAATTTTCTGTCAAAAACGAACAAATATTCAAGTTGAATGAACGACTGAACGCAAAGAAACTATTTGTATAGGAGTGCCATGATGTAGTAGTTGACATTATTGTAAAACTATTAATATATCATTGAATTAAGAAAACGTTTCTACTTTAGCTGTCAAAAGAGGCCATTTTGTGAGCTCATGCTCGGGAAGAAAAGATAATATGTTGTTTCTCATAACGACATTGCTCCGAATGGTATCATTGTTTCTTCAATCTGTCATTTTGTCGATTCTTCGGTGTTTCTAGGGTGCGAATGCTAAGCCTGCAGGTGGACTTCTAGTTTATGGCCCAAATAGCTTTTTGTTTATTAGAGATAAGCTGTTTTTATGATTTGCTAAAAAATGTCGTTTGAGTTTTCATTTAATGCAAAAAAAATATTTTTCTTTCGGGTTATTTACTACAGCACTTTAGTATATCATCAAGTAAAAACACCATTCATTAAATCTTGTTTAGTGTAACCAAAACGTAAGCAAAACAAAACGCAATTGTAAAATAAATGTGGATTTTTAACAAATATGTATTCTATTTTTTTCTAGCAAAGGACCATCACGGGCTGAGGGTTATGAATATTAACAATTATAATTAGTAGATTAAATTAATTGTTGTTTCTGATTAGTTTAACCCCCGGACAATCATGTTAAATGTCGAATTGGCTTGATTAAAACAAACGTAAACCATTTACGCGGGAAACGAAAGCGGAAATCAAACGCGGCCATATTGGAACCGGAAATGGCGCGCAGTCTCGCCATCGTAATACGTTTAAGCACAGTACTAATAATAAATTTCATTGAACATTTATTGATTTTAAATCAATATTGAAGATAGGTGATAAATATTGTCTTTGTTGGGTTTCGTGATGCACGAATAGAAAGCACTAGTTCTGCAAATACCTACTTCTGCAAGCTTTTCGTCTAAATCACAGTGTAAAAGCTATGTAATAACTATTAACTTTATTTTCGATCGATGACTGACTAGAAATAAAATGCATTTTTTATTTTCCTTATTTTCTTGTTAACTAGTATACAATTTGAATTATTAGCTGACACAGGAACACAGAATACGATAGCTTCAGGAATAGATATTAGACTTTAAAGTTTAAGCTCGATTTTATGGTAGTTCGTTTATTTTAACATATTATCGATAGCAATTAATTATAAGTTGTAGACTTTGAAAGACTGAATCATTAAAAGTAGTGGAACATTTTAATTGGTAACTCAAGACGTGGCGCTCAAACATGCCTGGCTGTAAAGAGGCAAGTTATATTATAATGAAGTAAAATAAGTAATATTTAAAAAAATAATGACTACTTTGGCTAAACGGATTAGTGGTTTTTAGTTGTGCACACAGTAATTTAATTATTGTTGGTCCTTTTATGAATAATTGCAAGGTAATAAACCATTATAAGATTTCAAATTTATTTCCGTACTAGCTTCTGCCCACGCAAATACAGTATCCCACGGGAACCGTGCATTTTCCCGCGATAAAAAGTATCCTATGTCCTTCCCCGTGGTCTACTTTATATCTGTGGCAAATTTCATGTATCATCATGTTAAGTAGTTCCGTGAATTCACATTTATAATAATAGTAAGTATAAGGTTGGTAACTAAGTTGGTTCTTTTTACTTTGTACCAAATACCAAAGTGACAATGGCTGTTATTCCACTTACCGGCCAGGCCTGGCAATGACTCCCACATGACACAATGTCACCGGCCGCCTCGATACCAAGCCGGTAAGTGGAAAAACAGCCAGGTAACTAAGTACCTAAATATTCCATGAAAAGTTATCTGTAGTTGAATCACCTTTACGATGAAAGAAAACATCGTGGAAGCATTTTACGATACACGACTCTGCCAATCCGCAATAGGCTGAAACCTTATCCACTTGATAATGATCTAATGTTTTTATTTGTTACAGTTGCTTCTCAATCCCGGCGAACAACATGTCGGGGGGCTCGCACGTGTCCCGCGCGACGTTTGGGGACTCCGAGTTCTCCGGGAGCTCCGCCCCGCCACTGCCCAGTCCGGCGTCGGCGGGGGCTGCGCTGGTGTCGCCGGAGACGCTGAGCCGCCACAGCAGCCCCCCGCCCATACCGGCGCACCCGGCGCCCTCGTGTTCCTCGCATAGGGTGCATATGGAGTCACCTTTGAGGTATTATGCTAAATGCTTTGTCTTTGTAACGTATTCACTAATTGAACTACCAGATAGACATCCAAAGTATGTTCTAAATTCATCCCCTGGAATAGAATGAAAATGATCCAAAATGATGTCACGCAAAGCCTCGGGAAAATCTATACTACACCAGCTACTGTTTTATATACTTCTAAAAAAGAGCGTAAACTTGTGCAATTTTTAAAGTAACTTCCTTAAGTCACATATTAATTAATAGTTACTACGTAAGTTAAGTCTCCTATCAGCTGTTCTACAGAAAGATCTCAAAGAGGCAGGTGTAAGTTTGTAACAATGATCCTACAGAATAACTGAAGAACAGTTTTGTGGGTCTATATTATATAATATTATGTAAATTGTAATGAAATAATAAATATTTTAAATATATATATAAGTTATGTTGATATTATAATGATAAAAACTCTTTTGAAATGGAAGTGTTGGAGCCAACTACAAACACCATAATTTGTGTTTATATGCATGCTCTTTTCAAAAACTAGATCAAAGCAAGATAAAGCTTAAAATAAAACAACCGCAACTGCATCCGTTTAGTGAGAAGTGTGTTGGTACTACACAAACACTTGAGCGTCCGCCCGGCTGGCTCGTCTAAATCCGTCGAAGGCTGTTGGCGAAAAATTGTTCAAAACTACCAGAAGAGGAAGCACGAACAATTGACAGCAACATTCGTAACGTTATCGAATGAGAATTGTATGAAAACAAATTTCACTCGATAACGTTACGAATACGTTGTTGTCAATTGTTCGTGCTAACCCCACAGTACTATTTCCACACTAAGCGAACCGCCGTTAAAATAAAATTAAGATTATTGTTCAAATCAAATGTTTACTGCGAGACGCTGTTTCTGTATCTATAACCTCATTACCTACTTGTACGACGGCAACAAACCTTTATCTTACTGTTAACTATACACTTAAGATACTTATTTGTTACAAAACTAGCTTCTGCCCGCGGCTTCATCCGCGCGAAAGGAAATCCCCCCGGAATCGTACATTTTTCCGCGATCTCTTATCGCCTATGTTCTTCTTCGTGGTCTACTGTAGGTATCTCTGTGCCAAATCTCATAAAAATGGACGGTAGTTTTGGTATTATTTTCAATGCAAACAAATCTTTCCTCCTTATAATATATTAGTATACAAGTGACCTACGAGTATTTCTACACAATATAATATCCGATACATTAGTGTTATGAAGAAGTGAATACCTAAGTCCATATATACCATCCCAGCGCGTACATCACTAGTCCTATTTCACATAAAACAACTCATAAAAACTTGCATACCGGGTTTAATACCTAATGAGTACAGTAATTATGTTCCAGGCAGTCGGTCAACAGAACCAGAGAACTCTTGACCTCCATAGTCCATACGAGTCTGGAATAAGGACGCGCGTATAATTTGCTTCGTACTCTGTGCGCGGATTTAAAATCATAAATACTAAATAGTATGGTGCTATTTGCAACTATAATAATATTATAATAACCTAGCCAAGAACATGTCAGGACATGTCTAAGGAGGGTTCCGTAACTACAACGTGGAATAAGTTTTCCTTCACTTCATAAGTTATTGTCGGATTCCGCTCAAAATATTTTTCCTAAAGAGTTTTTAGCTTGATCTATCAGCATAGAAACTTACAAGGGTCAATCTCTTATAGTTTAGAATTTACAACTTATACATTTGTTAAACCTTGCATTTATTTAAAAATACCTATTCGTCGATACCCCACACGATGGGGTATAATGAAAAAACATCATCCCCACTTCACATGTATGGAGAGCCAACCTTAAATATAAAATATTTCTATTATTTTATGATACCAAAAATATAACCAATGTAAAACTGTATCAAATTGCATCCTTTTCTATTCATGATCAAAGAAGTTTGAACTTAGAAGGGTCAACAGACAGACAGACGGGCGGACAAAGCGAAACTGGGTTCCATGGACTACTACGCTAACCCTAAAAATATAACGTTTCATATACTTTTTATTTGTTTTCCAACCATGGAACCGTAAGTTGGGTAAATGAGATTTTGACTAGGGTATCAGATTCGCGTAACGTCTAGACAGGCAGAAACACGGGAATCATAGCCTACGTTTACGTGTACATAATCAATAGCTAGCTGCTCGTAGATCGATGTATAGTGTACATAAACACTAATATGGATGTACAACAAATTTTCAAACATAAAAACCAGTTAAGTGCGAGTCGGCCTCGCTCACGAAGGGTTTCTTACTATATCATATAGACAAGTATTATATATCTATAATATTTATAGACTATATTATCTAGACAAGTATTAGTACTAATATCTAGCTATCACGGTTCATCAGATACGGCCTGGTGACAGGTGACAGACGGACAGAGGAAGGGACAGCGAAGTCTTGGTCCTACGTCGAGGGATATTAGGTCCCGTTTTTACCTTTTGGATACAGAACCCGAAAAAGTTGAAATCGTTATACAAATAAAACTACGAAATATTACGATGTGTTTGTACTGGGTGTTTTTTATTCCGTTTCGAGGAAAACTGAGTATGATAGGTACATGAAATAGAGTAGGCAGGTACGGCATACATTCTTCTAAGTTGGTAATATTATGTTTTACAACATCGCACTACTAATTTAATATCACTTATTTACTAATTTATCCATTTAAAAAGTATTTTATAAAATATTATAAAAATATTGAAATTAATATACTTAATCAAATGCTCTCAAGTCATATTATGCTGGCCTTCCCATTCTATCTATCAGAGATCATTCCCTGCCAGGTAGAATGGCAGGAGGCAGACTATCTGTTATTGGGTCCCTTACTTTATATATAAAGGCCCCTTACTTTATATATAAGGTCCTTATATATAAGGTGTAGTGCTCCTGAATAACTCCGGCGTATCTACGCAGGAGTTATTTTATAGTGGTCAAGTGTGTGCGCAATACACAAGAGCACTCTCTCTTCCTTTGTTCTCGTAACCAGTGGGACGGATGACTGACTGGACTGGCGAGAGATCAGGCGTAGAACCGACTTTTTTTAATACCCATCCGTCGCATGGATCACCTTTCATGACAGACAATCAGGTGTTCAGCCTGCATTGTCCTAACCAGACTTGAAAACAACATTGTTCCAACGCACCTAGGTCCCAGGCCCTCCGGTATCGAGAGACAAGCTCTAAACCACTAGACCACGGAAGCATACAACTCTACTTTATGTAGCGTTTGAAAATTCGTAACTTCGTAACGCTAACAGTGAATTCGTAACGCTACGGCGTACCGCGTAATATAAGTATTTAGTCTGTACTTTGTAGCCAAGTGTCCAATGTAAATGTTATTCAAGCAACGAAAATAATAATAATAATAATATCTATGGACGTTTCACACCACGTCAATCTGGTCCCGTGTTAAGTTCTCGGAGAAATTATGTTAAACCAGACAACGGAAATATATTTAATGCTTTTATACTATACATATTATATAATTTAAGATTTTTATTAAATAATACAAATATTAAATACACATCCATGACCCAGGAACACAGAAAACTTTTTGTTTTTGGCGGGATTCGAACCCGCGACCTCCGACTTGAGCGCCAACGCGCTAACCATTGAGCCACAGAGGTCGTCAAAATGTTCTGCTCAATGTGTCCACCTTAATAGCCTAGTGCGGGTTTCCATAAAGATATTCTATCATAATTTCTGTACTTCAAATCACCTCAAAAGTAGCTTCTAAATGGTGTACGGCTCAAGTGATGGATCCAACAGCGAGTAACGGCTTTGTTCGTAAATCTTGATAACTGCGCTCACTGAACTGAAAAAGGTATCTAGTTATTAGTGGAAAACAAAATAGTGTATTGACTGTTGATAATAAAATTGAAAAAATAGCTCCGTCAATGAAATCACACCGATTTCGGTGACGGAGCTATTTTTTCATAGTTAGACCTAGGCCCTAGTCAAGATACATTCGCTAATTTCGACGGCGAAGTTCGTAATGAAAAATGTATGGGATTTGACATAAGTCATCGCTAAGTGACATGTATAGTACATCTACTTTCTTAATGTCTCTCAGTAATCCATGGCAATTATCAGTGACAATGTGTGAAATACGAAGTTTCTCGAAAAACTTCACGAACGTATTTGTACTGTACCTACTTACCTATAGGCTTTTTAGCGGATCCCTAGTGCCTAGGTCACAAAAACTTTTCGCGTGCCCATCGCAACCCGTTCAGTTGTTTGAGTTGTCTGCTTATGTATCTATAATATTTATTTATGTATCTTATGTATAGTAGATACCTATACTAATATTATAAATATATTTGTTTGTTTGTTAGCATTGAATAGGCTCCGAACTACTGGTCCGATTCTGATGAAATTTGGCACAGATCATAGAGTAGGACATGGGGATGGAAATAGGGCACTTTTTATCGCGACAAAATGTACGGTTCGTGCAGTTAGTGAATTCAGGCACCCTTAAAATCATAACAACTCAAAAGAAAAAAAAAAAATTGATGGGCACACCATAGATCTAAAGTTTTCCTCAAAAACTTCAAGTGCCTGAAGTGGGGAACAACATGAGTCCTTATGCTACCCTAGTTCTTCACCTGCTAAAAGAGAGGGTTGTTATAAGTTTAAATGTTTGTCTGTGGTATTGTAGTATCTGAATGAATGGATCGATTTTGAAGCGGTTCCTATAGTGCATCTAGGAGCGGTTCTTTCAATTAAAAAGTCTGCTTTTTGAGGTTCCGTACCCAATGGGTAAAAACGGGACCCTATTGCTAAGACTCCGCTGTCCGTCACCAGGCGGTATCTTACGAACCGTTATAGCTAGATAGTTGATATTTTCACAGTTGATGTAGGTATTTCTACTGCCGCTAAAACAAAAATACTAAAAACAGAATAAAATAAATATCTATGTTGGGCGGAGCACGTGATTTTTTCGCCGTTTGGTACGGGACCCTCCGTGCGCGAGTCCGACTCGCACTTGGTTGGTTATTTCCTGTGACAAGCCGACGCTTTACCGGATACGGAGAAGACGTGCTCATTGCAGCATCAGTTATACCAACAAAGACCTTCTGCGGGCTAAGCATGACCACCGCGTAGAAATAAATTCTTTCTTGTTTCTTGGTAAGAATAGATAAATTGGCTTGTAGCAAAATAGTTCTTAATCCAAGGTAGTAAGGTCGTCAATAGAAGTCCATATTTCTTGGCAGCTATATTTTTAACACAAATCACAGAATGGATAGAAACTGATTTTTTAGACCGCCATGATCAAGACTATTTAGCATTTTAAAGAAAAAAACGATTCTACTCGTAGCTGTCAAAAGGGGGCATTAAATGGCTTTCGTACTAGTTCGTCCGAGGTCGTGCTTGATCGTCGATGGAAGAAATTAAAAGTTGTCTTCTCTTTACAACGATGCTTCGATCTTGTTGCCTTACTATAAGAACTATTTTGCTACGAACGGTAATAATGTTTCTGAAATCTGTCATTTTGTCTATTCTCCCATAGAAAAGACTCATTTCTAGGGTGGACATGCTAAGCCTGCTGATCCTAATAGATAGATATTTCCAGTTGTAAATAATTGTAAAACATCGGCAACTCCTCTGCAGGTGATCATGGGTAATCGATTTTCATCATCTAGCTCGTTTGTTCGTAGATTTTTGGATAATATGTAATTCACGTCATGTTATGACGCCCGCACAAACTATCCGAAACCAGAGCCTTTAGCCAGAATGCATTCGCTAATGAGGGTCACCGTTTTCGTGTTCGCCAGTGGGCGCTACTGTAGAGTGAGGCATAGCTGTCAAAGTTTGTTATTAACTTATTACGCACGTGATTATTTTGAATACCTTAGAACCATACTGTAAAAATAAAACCAAGCATGCCGAAGTGTTGCGCAGTCAGTCAGTTTTGTTCGAAAAAAAAGGAAGACATAAGTTCCCGAAAAATAAGACGGTGTCTTTTTCTCATCTCCTCTTTTGAAGCACAGACATTGATCCGTAACTAGTATTTTCCATAATTAATGTCGCGTATGGCAAAATATCCACAAAATAATTTAACCACAAAAACAATGTAATTTGCTAGTTTGGAAATGACACGCTACACCATCGCCTCTGGCGGCGAATTCATTTGCGGTAGCCCTCATTACGACGACGTGATTCGAAATCAAAAATATATGAGATTTGACACAAGCATCGCTAAGTGACTTATGCATCGCTGTGATATAGCGATGCTTATGTCACTTATGCAAAGCTTATGTCAAATACCATACTTTTAAGTTTTCGAACATGGTCTTCGTGATTAGCTAATGCAACATGGCTGAAGGTTAAGAATCTACGGGTGTTGGGTGGGCTCGGCATGCACCGCTGGGCAAAAGGACTTACATTGCAACCTACCTGTTAACCTGCTATTAGTACACTGCAGGTATACATATATAATAACAACATGTTTTTGTATAATATTTGACAATGTTATGTCCATTTGTTCTAGATTACCCAGCCCGCCAGCCATGCCGCTCGGCGCGTCGCTCTCCCTGCAGCCCGTGCTGTACAGCCACGCCGCGCCGCCGCCGCCCGCCCGCCGCCCCTCCCGCCCCTCCGCCGCCCTGCAGAACATGCACTCTATAAGCGCGTAAGTGTCCTCGTAGCAGATCTAGATTCTAGAGCACCGAACTATAATTCTATTCTAAGCTCACCAGTTGATCCTTGAAAAAAAAAAATATAAACAGCCGAACGAATAAACGCATTTTTTTTGGAAGTCATTTAAAAATAACGGTGACTCAAAGCAACTCTCTATATGGAAACCATTACACTATATGGAATGTAAACTTCCGAAAAACTGGAAGAATCGTGTCTTCCATTTCTAGAAAGTTTAATTTATTATTCCATCAAATCGTCTACGTAGAAATAAATGATGGCTTATGAGTTGACTCAATAGGACTACACGGCGCGACGTGTAATTTTAAATTTGTTAGTACACATCAGTCCCGTTATTAATAAAAATATTTACACTACGGATACGCAATCCGTGTTGCTGGCCTTGTCAGATACATTAGAAAAGCCACTTGACAGACAAAGACAGCAACATGGAATCTGCTAGCTACGCTCATAAAGCTTTGTGGACTAAATTCATCTTGTGGCTTGATCTTTATATTTTATACGACCTTTGACGATCTGTGGCTCAGTGGGTAGCGCGTCGGCGCTCAAGCCGGAGGTCACGAGTTCGAATCCCGCCGAAGGAACAAAAATTTTTCTGTGTTCCTGGGTCATTATTATACTTTGTGGCTATCACGAGTAAATATTGCAAAAATCTTCTCGTCAATACACAGTCAATAGTATTGTGAATTGATGTTATTATAATAAATGGCAAGAAAATGTAAATGATATTGGGGAACTTCCTTCCCCAAGAAATAGAATCACAATTCGCAATAAGCATATGAAATGATAGCCTACTAAGTTATGCATAGTTTCTTTGTTTTTTCTGGAAGAAAATAAAACAATATTTATTTTCTTGCAAAAATTTTCCCTTGGGTTATTCCCCAATTTTGAATTAAGACTTTGATTTCGTTATACTTAAGAATAACAACATTTTTAATGGCGTTCTTTGCAAGTTAACGGAATCAAAGAAGTTATAATGAAGGTTGTGTCTTTAGACTCAGGTATCTTGATTCTTTGCAGTAAACCGTCTTCTCATTAGAGCAGTGCCTATCATTTTAAATAAACAACGACAAATTATGAAACACTCAAAATATACCTACTTAGTACTTTCATTGAATGGTTCAAACTGAACACACATTATTATTAGTACTTGGGAGACCGAGCTGCACCCGGAATTTTAGTAGAACAATAAATAAAATAATATAAAAGAAAAAGTAATAATTAGCATCACAATAATATTTATCTGAGATTCGAACCCAACACATTCCGAATTTCCAAACAATGCAAAAATATACGCAGGTATACGCAGGTACAAAAATATACGCAATACCAAGCTGCCAATCAGACTAACGTAAGAAAGTCGAAATTATTGATATATTGTTGCAAGACGAAAGAAAAAACATGTATAACTTAAAAATGCGCAGTTTTTAAGGAAAAAAAAGACCTCGCTAGATCGATTTTTCTCCCCCAAAACTCCTTGCATACTAAATATCATGATAATACTTGAAGCCGTTGCCGTGATACCGATTATATATATACAAGCTTGTCTCGTTTAAAATATAAGATTCAAAAGAAGACAGTTGAATCAAAGAAATATTTTCAATAATAATATTATTATAATTTTATTATTAAAAATATTATTTATTAGTAGCTGGATTAACAAACAAGAAAACGTATTTGACTTAATATGACACTTTGATCTTTTGAGCAGACTTTAATCAGATTTATCACACCAATTATACTTACTAACCAGACCAGAGTTTTTAAAGATAACGCGATTTTTATATTAATACAGGGAATATTTATATTTAACCCGATTAAAATAGAGAATCTTGACGCTACTATATTATTGTCAACGTCAAAGTTAATAACGGTACTCGATGATTCAATATTGGTCCTATGTTCTATTGAGCTTGCATCGAGAGGAAAATTTCATTTCCAAAGAGTGCTCTAATGAAAGGCTTTCAGGCACACGACTGACACAGTTTTGATGTTATTCAATTATTATAATTTTAAATAAAAAATTAAAACCGACTTCCAAAGTAATTATTATTATAGCTAAGTTGAACGTTGAAGTTCTATAAAATATTGTTTTATCAGGACGTTGTTCGGGCTGGTACCGACTTCAAAATTATGAAGATAGTGTAGAGAAATAGTTAAAATTTAAGACGAATTTGAAAGGGGATTTATTATAAAATGAGTTTTATTTCATACTTTTATGTTAATATTTTGTTTAAAAATAATAATTTTTCCCTTTTTTTAATATATTTAATAAAATATTTGTTAAATTATTATTAATACATTTTAAAAATCTTTTAAAATAAACAATCGAATGTATAATTGAATACGCGCCAAGCTTCCATTAGGTATTGTAAATAAGATGATGATGATTACTGTCAGTTCCATAGTGGAATATGCTTGCAGTTTTTTAAACAATGACAAAATTTCCAAACGCGTATCTTTAAAGACTGAGGAGTTCTGTTCAGTGCTTTAGGATCCATGGTATACCTTGGTGCAAAATCTTATTTTTTGGTAGCATATGCTTGTGTTACTTCAGTAAAAGTCAAAATCACTATGAGTGTCCATATAAATTTCGAGGAATTCCCTCGATTCCTCATGGATCCCATCATCAGGTTTCCACTTTGATGAAAACGGTACCAACTTGGTATTATAGCTTTTACATCAAAAAAAATATTTTTCAAAATCGATCCACAGACGGCGGAATTATCGTTTAACATACAAAAAAAATATATATATACAGCCGAATGCATACCCGCCCCCTTTTTTTTTGGAAGTCGGTTAAAATGAATATTGCCCCTACTATCATGCAGTACTAGGTTTTTTTAAACTTGGATTGCTTGCCATGTATATAATGGGGTGATGATGATGATGTCCAGAAGGAGGCGTGTTCTGTCGAGGGTCACCGATGTGGGAAGAGTGGATGCCCCAAAGGGAGATCTCCGACCGAGCGAGGTGCTATGCTCGGTCAGGCCGAAGCCCACTTGTAGTAATTTCAGGTGTTGTATATATACCGTCGGTCTTAGAAAACTTCGATAGCGCGATTCAGGATTGTGGCACTAATTGGTCCGCCACAAGTCTAAAATTCTATTAGTGAGAAGGTTGTATTCCAGAAAAGGAAGCTTTATTTGTGTAATATATGGCAAGAAGTGTAACTACATGTGGACAAATTTCCTTCATTTTGTGGCTACTCCTGTTTTTTCGCCTATATTCCTATGAAAAAATAAATAAATACAAAACATATAATTATACACAATTGAGTAGGTATATTAAATGCTAATGGAAAACCTGTGTTCAAAGAATGCTGCAAAAAGGATGTATTTATGCTCCAAACATAGGTAGCCCAAATAAGTTTAAAAATGCTACATTTTGTAGTTCCAAATGGGTGTTTTTTTTTATTGCAAACCGTTGTATCTACCTAGATATTAGTTATTATGTTACATAGTACAAATTTATTGAAATAAAAATAATAGTTTCTGTTAGCAATTTCCTATTAAACGTCTATTTAACATTTAAAACCCGATAAAGTTTTTCATGGAATATTAAAATTATTCTAAACTGAAAATTATTGTGCAACCTAATCGAGCTACAACAATATCATTGTGTAAACTTATTCCTTTGGGTTATATAAAATACTTATGCCCCCATACTAATAAAAATATTTACACAACGGATAACTTACACAACGTGCTGTCTTTGTCTGTCAAGTGACTTTTCCAACGTATCAGACAAAGACAGCAACGATGTTTAAGTTATCCGTTGTGTAAATATGTTTCTTAGTAAGGGGGTTAGATAATAATATGTAATCGTATAATTAACGGTTAAATGTGTAATATCAGTTAATTATTATTATATGTTAAATATTTAAGATGAATTTATTTTAGAATATATATTTTTTAATTGAAATAATATCTTAAGTATATGAAATTATGTTGAAAGTGTAATGTTTAGTTTGAGAAACATCTTATTCCGTGTCGTCAATTGTTTTGGATGAACGCTGTTGTTATTATGACTAGATAGGGACGGACATTAAGACATGCTGTAATCATTTAAAGATAATAAATCCTGTAAACCATTGATTGGAGTTTTAATAACTGGACATGAATACCGATTGTAGAGAGGCCTCTGCAATTGGGAATGCTCAATTTTAAATCCCCTTGAACATTTAAGCCTATATCATCGAGCACGTATCAACTATGCAACGATATCATTAAACAAATGAAACAACGTATGAGTATGACGGGAAAATTGGAGCGGACTTGTTACGCTGTATCTATGAAGATGTCGTTCCTGAACTGTAGGGAGCCAATAACATACCGTCACCATGGCAACGACGAGGGGGCTTTTCCCCACGGGAGCACCAAGGGCTTCGAGAAACCAGACAATAAGATACCTCAAGTTCGAAACGCCCTGTATAATACGGCAAGATCGTCGAATATAAAAAGCGGGGGTCACTCGTTTCTGGTCAGCGGGTACAAGTGTTTCAGTATACCTTGTCCTTGGACCGATACAAGAAGTTTAATTTTCTAAAAGCTGCTTTGTCACGTGCAGTTGCAGTGAAGTCCCTTTAATATGTTGTCACTTTAAAATTGATCATACATAAGGCAGCTATAACTGACATAGCATTGAACCGATTACGCGTGTAGTTGATATTAATTATTTCACTTCTTATAAAAGTACGAAAGTCTAACGTTTATATGAAGGAATTAAAACGAAGCCTCATACGAAGGTAATTTTTTGATGTTACAAGATTTTTCTCTAAAATACCTTTACATTGTACCTGAAAATGGACAGCTTAGTAAAACGACCACGTAGAGTAACCGTGAGAGACGTGATTTATTACGTAGATTTATTTGCTGCTTATTGACTTTAGCGCGGACGATGCACGAGGCAGGTCTTTTTTTTCATTTTTCTTTCTTACTTTTGGGTTGAATTTTTTTAAGTGTCCATGATAAGGCGGCGCTTAGTGTGTTATGGTGCAAAAATTAATTCAACAAAGTGTTTGGTACTGGCCGGTAATATTATTGAAAAACTTATAAGTAGGTACACAACTTCTTGGTAACTTTTTTTAAAATCTGTGTTTATCTGGTTGCCACACTGCCTTTTATAAATTACTTTATCAATTGAAAATATTATATATAACCGAGAGGGATAGAGATAGAGGGTATATACCCTCAATGAAGTTTTAAACTCTTAATAAATTTGTATCAGCTGCTTGATATTCTGACTCACAAAGAAGTCAATATAGCTTGTAGGCATCTTGTAGCTATTAAACGAAATAATAGGAGAGTCATTGGGGATTTAGTCATACAGGGGTATGTTTGAGCTAGTCATGGATCAAAAGCATCGTAATATTTTATAGCGCCACATTACACGCGTCGCTGTAAAGACATTGTTTTGCACCCCTCATCGCTGTAATCGTTTCCTGCAGAGCCTTATTTTTTAATAAAAGATTCACGTGATGTTAAGTGGTCTTTTTTTATGCATAAAAGAAAGTGTATTTTTTTGTACACATTTTTTTGTTTCACGGAGAATTTTACGTAAAATTTTACCTAGATGTTAATCAGATAACAGTTTCATTTTACAGCTTACATCTTAAATGATCCACTAATTTATCAGGAGTTGCTGATAATGATAATAAATTATTCTAGCCTATAACACGACGCGACGTAGCATCCGTTTCAAGCGAATTTGCCTCAAATAACAGCCATAATGCTGTTAAAAGTAGCTTAAAATTTTTCCGTTCCGCCCTTTTTACGGCAATAAGTATTGACGCTTTTAAAATATTACCAGAGATTATATTTAGAGGTCTAATGAGAGTGGTTTATGCTGTTCCAAGATTGAATTTGATTGTAGATTTTGAATGAATAAAATATTAATAATATTATACTTGGTGACAAATTGTTGTTTTAGATTCTTAGATATTATAGCTAGCTGCTAGGTAGAACACTTTTCAATAGAGATGCGCACCACTTAAAGTTGTATAATTGTATAATTCAAAATTCCAAAGTAAAAACGCACAAAATAGTATGATTCTTATTTTCAAATTATTCTCCTTTTGAATTCGGCTAAAATTTTAACTATTTCTCCACACAATCTTTATTGTATTATTTATTTTTAAGTTAGTTTTAATTTTTTGTTTAAAAAAAAAACCTTTTTAGTCATATATTTTATTATATTATTATTAACACATCCTATGGAAGTTTAAAATAAGAGTTCGAATGTATGTATGAATACGCACCAAGCTTCCATTAGGTATTGTATATAAGATGATGATAATGATTACTGTAAGATACATAAAATGTTATTTTTTGGTAGCATATGCTTGGGTTACTTCAGAAAAAGTCAAAGTCACTATATGTGTCCATATAAATTTCGAGGAGTTCCCTCGATCCTTCTTATCAATCCCATCATCACTTTGGTGACAACGGGACAAATTTTGGATTATATACCCTTTACATGAAAAAAATAATTTTGAAAATCGGAATTTGGAATTATCGTTGAACATACAAAAAAAATTTATGCAGCCGAACGTATAACCGCCTCCTTTTTTTGGAAGTCGGTTAAATAAGGCAAAGAAATGTAGGAAGGTACTACGTGTTTGAATTTAGAACGTCGTCATGGAACTCGGAATAAGGCAAAGGTGTTCTACACAATTTCTGTGTTTTATACTATTTATAATTAACATTTTAATGCAAGCAAAGACTGATTAGAAGATACAACAATATACAAGCCTTATGCTCCTACCCCCATTGCACTCCCGTGAGGGATGAATTTTCTTCCATCCTTTTTAACGGATTTCTACGTCATAATAACTATCTGCCTGCCGGAATCCAACGCAATCCGTCCAGTTGTTCATATTATTTTACTTTAGGGATATAATTTTTCAAATTTTGTCTACTAACGGCTACAGCTGTGCGTGCGTCAGGGATATATGTCAGTGAGTAGGGGATCTTCTTATAAATATATAGATATTAACAAATTAACTTACAGATTGTAACTTTGTCTGCAGGAGTGATGCCCTAGCGACAACTCTGTCGGCGTTGTACGGAAAGCTACTAGTAGTAATGGGGGTCGCGTTCCCCATGGCAGAAGTCATATCAACATACATTCCACCATCGTTTTATGAGGTGAGTGCAATAGTCTCTTCTAAAATTGTCCTTATGAGATCCCAAATACCTCGTATCCTGAGCAAACCTCGCAAATAACTTTAGATACATATCTCAATAAAAGTATTGCTAAAGTTGTTTCTAGTTCAACTGAGTATAAACATTTTAATTTCGAGTTCAACCCCTAGATTTTTTAACCTCCGTCGTAGTACATCATAAAAATTACTAAAAATGGCTTCGCAAATAGATTTTCTTTTATTGCATTTATAATATGCCAACACGCAATGGGCTTGATGGAAATTGGACAAACCCCTCACCTGTCTATAATCTGTTTAAATTTAATTTAATCTAAATAAACAAATAAAATACATTAGTACCTACATTATAATGCTAACTATTTAAATGCCACTTTTTTGTTTAAATAAATGTCGTCGGATTATAACCATTTGCCAGTGTTAAGTTGAATGGCGGGAAATAGAATTTTCTTTAAAGTTTTCAACACCGTATTTCTAAATCGTCAAGTCCAAAGTCCATGTAGTCAAAGTCTAAATGAATAGTCAGTGCAGTCAATAGTTAGCTTTCGATTTGATTGCATTACTACAAGCATACGGTATGTCCACGGTTATGTGGAAAAATTGTAGGCCGTTGAAGGGGAGGTCAAAATTTTCAAAATTGGAGATCGATTTGGATCGTTCTATGGAAGCTCTTTATCTGTACGTAGGTATGTATATTTTCTACTCAGCGGTATATATAGTCTAGTCGAGTCCGCTAGAGATTCGTACTTTGATACTTGCGATGCGATGTTGACGGTCGACAGTCGACAATGACGATAACGTTTATTTTTATTGCAGGGTTTCTACCTATACCTGTACATAGGCAGCATGGTGTTCCTGCTGTACATGTACGCGGCTCTCCTGAGGGAGCGATCGCGGACATCGCCAGACAAAGTTGTTGTAACGAGTGAGTTCCGTACATCTCCATTTTTCTTATGAAAATGAGCAGACAAAACGCCTGCTGGTTGGCGATAACCGCTGTCCATGGATATCCGCAACACCAGAGGTGTTATGAACACACAAGTGTGTTGACGGCATTTTGATCCCCCCCACTCTTAGGTTACTTACGGTCGAATACTGAAACGATAGTTAAATTAAGTAACGCTCAAGTCACATGCTGTCCTTGTCATTTCGACTAGCAGAGACAGCGACAGCCTGTGAAAAGGAGGACTCTTAATTTTGATTAACTTTAAAAAATAGCTATTGTACATACATACATGATACAGCCTGGTGACAGACGGATAAACAGCGGAGTCTTAGTAATAGGGTCCCGTTTATACCCTGTTAGTTTGTTAGGGTACGGAACCCTAACAAACTAAAGAGTAAAAACGAGTTATAGCAAAATTAACCTTAAATGAATTCCGCCTGTTCTTCTAATAATAAGCTTTGTAAGATTGATATGGGGCGTCTCAGACTCCCTTTTTCAGGAGTCAATTTGTTATTCTATTCATTATTTCTGCTCGTCATCTTTTTCATTATCATTACTGACGAGCTTAATGCATTCACCAACATTGATTAGGGTAGATACCTGTTGAATTAAATACAGTAATTAAAACAGTTCTTTAAGAAAGTAGTGAGCCGAAACTGCTGATGTAACAGCCGATGTCTAAAGTCAAATAGCACAATAAAATGTAACCATCGTAAACCTTCTGGAATAAAAACAGTGACTTTCAAAATAGTAAAGCGATCACTTCACATCACACAAAATCTCTAATTAGCGCGTGGAATCTCTCACTTTACGCACGCATTTGAAGACAAAACAAACACGAGACAGACGGCGGCTCGTTATACAGGTAATATGTTTGGCGATTTACGCTTCATTCTCGAATTGTCGATGGAACAATAACAAATGAACGACGACAATACATAATTACACAGGAAGTGGATAGTTCTATATCTATAAGGTAGAATCTGAAGCTTTTCCTAAGATCAACAATCCTTTCGAACTTTTTCATTCGTGAATATTTTTCCTTATTTACCTATATTGTCTGTTAATAGATAAAAATTTGATCAATTTGGAAGAGTATTTAGGTGACATTTTATTTTTATCAAATTACATACAATTATCCTCTCAATATGTAGTATAAGTTAAGTAATCGTTATGATCTGAATAATTATATCGATACGAATAATTATTGATCCTGTAAAAAACAATTTCAAAATGGACAGTGATATTCTTGTTTTGCATCTGTTTTAATATCTTTAACTTTTTACTTTGGTATTGTCTAATTTTTACTGTTAAAAAATTTACCTTTAACAGTTTAAAACTTTTTTTCATTAAAAAAAGCAAAACCGCGGCAACCACTTCATTAAGTGGGCGAGAGACGCTCTCGGGGAACCTTTTATGTTCGTTTCCTAATAATGAGAAAATGTTTATCACTCGTATTTTAAAAGTTTTCGTGTTTTTCATATTTTTTCGCGGCTAAACTGTTTAGCATTTGTGCGAAAAAAATAAGAAGATAAGACAAACTATTTAAAATAAACGGAAAGTCCGTCTACTAAAGTTGTGAAATAATACAGCTTCTACATAATATTACATAATAGTTAGGTAGGTACTTCGTAAATAACACTTTATTGTAATATAAATAATGAAATACATATTCATGTAGAAGTTAGAAATTAGAATGCTTTATGCAAATAATTGTGGTAATCACTAGTTTCAAAATATTGAATTTGCCAAAGTAATCCGGTACCTTTAATAAATGATGGAATAAAATACAGCCAGTATATGCAAATAAAGTTAAATAATATTGCCATGAAAATGTTTCGGTTTTAAAAACTGTTATAAAAAACGAAACGGATGGCAAATTTGCATCTGTAAAAACTTTGGTGGAGAAATTCCGATTGGAGCCAAAGTAAGCCGCTTAAGGGTACAAAGCCAACGGCCGACAAAAGATTATTTCTCTTTCAAGCGACACCCATAACTAAAGGTCATTTTTTATCACCATAAATTGCTTTATTGCGTTTTCACTTCGTACGTTACGCTATGAGATTAAATACGAAGAAAAAGAAACACGAATGATGAAAGTGATGAATATTGATGAAAGTCTAATAATATAGCAATTGAAATGAAATATTAGGTATATTTTTTTAATAAATAGTTAAATTCCAATTCTATTCAAAAGCACAACATTTGAGCAATACTCACCTACACTATAATATCAAGAGCAGATGACGCCGCCATTCGCCACCAAAATTTCGACTAAGATTGATATAATGTTCCGATGTATCTCATGCTTAATACCTTTTTTATCCAAAACAGAATCAGAATCGAGCTCATCACCATCAGAATCGGATTCATGTTCGTCACACACGGAGCAAAGCATGTCCACCGCGCCGCATTTACCACCGCATTTGGCAGCGAAGCGACTGTCCCTAGGCTTCGCGCTGGCTTCACGAACACATCACTATGGAAGCTTCTATCTAAGAATGGGCGCTGTTGGTAAGTTGCTGATCCTATATAATATTTCACTCCATTCTTCTTTTTCATCGTTGAAATAAATTACTTATTCCAAAAGATTCAAGTCTTAATGACATTATGAATACATGGTTGCCAAATGCAAACAGCTGTACCTTCATTAATTCTGAACTCGTTTATGAATTTTCAAAAAACACTAGGAAAACTCCCGAGATCATTAGTGATAGAAATTTCAATTTTGTCTTCGGCATCAGATAATTTACAATACCGCTAAAATAACGTTGAGGTATACTAATTCCCAAGCCATAAAAAGCCGCCGAACCATCGTTAAAAATGCAACCCATAAATATACCGCGTAAATCTCATTTCCTGAGAGTATAAGTCGGCTTATAATACTCCTGTACAGCAATGGCGTGCACAGGATTATAACACTGGGTATGCGGCGAAGTACTCGGTCACAAAAACTTTTTCGTTTATAGATTTTTAGCATGGCTACAGCCAAGCGACAGATCTCTAAGTCGAAACCATGCCAACAGAGCAAGTCTTAGATATACTACTATTCATGTACATCTTCTACGGCAACCCAGACAAAACAGCGATCGATCGTCGCGGCGGAAGAAATTCTAATAAGTAAAATAATAAGCATATTTTAAAATATTATAACTACTCACCAGTCAGTCAGCTTCAATTTTCACATATTCAAGGTTCCGGTTACTTGAGATTACTATATCCCGATGTAAATTACTAAATAATATGCAAGGAAAACAATATAATTTAATCGTGTGTACACAACCACACAGCCAGTTATACGTTTCATAACTTTTAACATGAAATTTTCGAGTTACATTATTTTTTGCTGGTTTAATTGTTGTAACTCGGGTACACACCTACCTTTAGATAGAATTTGAATCTTTTCACTGAATGATAATTGTGAGAACTTGTTATTTTTAATTTTTAATAAACACACATTTACAACACAAACCTCACAATCAAATAACATTTAAAAAAAATCAACAAACGCATTAGTAGAAGCAAATCACTACAATTATTATACAAACTCAGTAATAAACTGTTAAATGTACACACTTTCAAATGTTAAAATGAAAAATCTTTTAAGAAAATTATAAATAAAATGGAGCGATTAAATTGTAAACAATGCTTATCACATGAAATATGCAATATGGCCCCCGCGAAACACAAAACGTTACTTCTATTTCAACAAATAAAACCTTACTAAACAAAAATGCATAATGTGCATACGTGATTTATTAGATTTCCGTCTATTATTTTTACTCGGATTATAGGCAACGAATAATTTTCGACAAGCTAGTTCGGCGGTTTTCGGAAGCGATCGGATAGCCGGAGCCATCGCCTGCCGCGGGAGTTGCCGCTATATAACCATGCCGATATTCATGGGTGTGTGCGTTTGCGAAGTATGAAAATTGCACATACATGCGATGATATGTCCTGCAGAACGCAACGGCATGAGATGAGTTGCTATTTATAAAATATTAGGCGTTTTTAAGTTATTATATTTTTAAATTAATTTATTTACTATTAACTAAAGTCATATAAAACGTACGAACGTTTTATTAAAATATCTGTGAATGACAAGTAAAGCACTGCATTTCTGCCTACAAGGAGCGCACGCCCCTGCTGTACAGTTAGAACTGGTCCGTAATCTCTTCAAAATGGCTGCATCCACCCGGGATATTAACATAAAAACGTAACAAAACATTAATATTGCAGTCCTTTTGTCCCCGTGGATCTAGGTTACGCAGAATACAAGCACATTATTTGTTATTCCAGCCTAGTCCTGGCTGCGAACTAATGGAACAATGAATTTATTTACTTACACATTATTATTTATTTATTTACTGAGCCGTGCTTGCCCCTGCTTTGTTTAAGTTGAATGTATTTTAGAATCAGCTAAACAACTTTAAAGCGTAATAATAATACTATAATACTAGCTACTAGCTAATACTTAGCGTTGTAAAGAATGTGTAGCGAATAATTTACTTATGTCTTAAGTAGAAAGTTTTTAAAATTTCATTCATATTACTTTTTCGTCCGTTTAACACTCTGTTTTAACAATTTACTTTTAACCTTAAATCATATCTTATCTGATATTTATATCCGCATTTTTAACACATAACTGGATCCATCAGTAGCAAGGCGTGTATACAACTCGATGTCATATCGGCTTCCCTATGAATATTACACTAATAGATGGCGCTAAGTGCAATAAAAATAAAGTATCGTTGTTCTGTTGTACAATAGATATTAATTTACTACGGGGCTTGCTTTCGCAATTGGAATCCAATAATTCCATATTCTATCCTACTAATACTATGTGAAAGTTTGTGAGGATGGATGTATGGATGGATGCGATGATGCGGATGAATAGATGTTAGTTACTCTTTCACGCAAAACTACTGAACGGATTTCGATGAAATTTGGTATGGTTAAATGGTAGTAGCTTAGGCACTGGATTAGGACATAGTATTCCCGTGGGATACTTACTGTATTTTCGCGGGCGGAGCCGCGGGCAACAGTTAGTTCTTACATGATATTATTCTATTTCTATCATCTATCTATTAACTTTATTCCTCTTCTAGCGTTCGGTATCGGCTCCATGATCTACTCGGGCCTGGAGTTCGGCCAGTACTGGGAGTTGGAGAGGAACACCAATTGCCACAACGTGCTGCTGGCGCTCACGCCGGCCACCCGCATGGCCTTCATCTTCATACAGATGTACTTCATCTTTCTCAACAACGAGGTGAGGATTATTAGTAAGCAATATGCATCTAGGGGTCAGTTCACACCGCAAGTTCACACGGCTTTGCATTTTTAAGATAGCTATTCAAAATTGAACTTTATTCACTACACAAAAGATATACGATACACGTTTCATATGACATCAGCTATACACAGCACATGCGCTGTGCAGCGTGGTGCAACTTGGCATTCGAACTCCTACAATGAAACGTCGTGTATCTTCTTGTGTAATGAAAAAAAAAAAGATAAAATAATTGTAGTACAAGCCGCCGATGAAAATGTGTCAGCTTAAAGTTTACAGCCACGGAATGATAGTACAAGATCCCACGTGTGCGTTTCAGATGAAAGTTTACAAGCACAAGATAGTGGCTCGGTTCGGTCTGATGCACATGGTGGGGACGAACTTGAGCGTGTGGCTAAACGTCTTAGTGCAGGAGACGAAACATGAAATCCTGACCTTCTACGACCCGGAAAATAAGACCATCGGACTCTCGCACAGACTCGGTAAGCCATTTTTATGTCGCGTATATGTTCACATGTCTAGTTTTGACAACACAATTTCTGTTACAAGAGATATAAAATGTAAGAGATATCAAATACGTATCTTATCTGTTTGTGTTTGTGAGTGTCAAATCCTTTGAAGAGTTTAATTTTGGTTAGCGATTCGGAAAATATCTTAATACTATCTCTAGAGCCTGTAAACGAAAATAAATAGCACATGAAACAAATTGAAAAAAAAAATGTGTTAAGGTACTGGGTACTAATATAAATTCGTCATAAATTTATTTTTACGTAGAAAAATAGTCATAAAATATAAATTTATTATCAAGACCTTTACATGGTCTAAGTAGATTAATCATATACTTTAAATGAAACAGTCCTGTATATATATATATATAATCGGTATCTAGAAAACGGCTGCAAGAATTACCATAAAATGTAGTATGCAGGGAGTTTTGGGGGAGTAATGGAAGGGGGAGAGAAATCTGTGCATTTTTAAGCTATACACGTTTTTTCTTTTGTCGTTCAACAATATATCAATAATTTCGAATCTTTAACGTCAGTCCGATTGGCAGTTTGGTATGCGTGTGTATAATTTTTGTTTTGTAAGAAAATTCGTAATGAGGTGGGTTTAAATCCCGGTTAGATAAATATTTTTGTGATTTCGTTTTAATTTTTTAATTTATCAGAACTCAGATCAAAGTTCGGTTATCCAGTCTCTCTACTATTTCTCTCTCTCTCTAGTACTCGGTACTAATATTTTATCCAGCAACTTTTACATCTAAACATTTACCCCCTTACTAATAAAAATATTTACACAACAGATTACTTACACAACGTTGCTGTCTTTGTCTGTCAAGTGACTTTTCCAACGTATCAGATAAAGACAGCAACTTTGTATAGGTTATCCGTTGTGTAAATATTTTTACTAGTAAGGGGGTATAAGTTGCCTCTAAATTAACTTAGTAATTCATAAATAAGATGTAACTATCCAAAACTTATCACTTGGGCGAATACTTTGTCGGTTCAAAGTTCCCTAAGTCTTAACTTATTAAGAATTACCAGTGAGAACTTGCTTGTGGTTAATTGTATTAAGGAATTATCTCGGAAGGATTCAAGTAGTCTGTGTTTTGTGTCTGTGAAATATTTTATCTAGAAGGGACACTCTCTGTCTCTGTGTATTTTATTTTTTACTGTCGTTAAAAAAGTTGTGACTAGTAAAGTAAATTGATCTTGTGATTAATTAATTACAAGAAATTCACAATAGTTTTCCATCCCAAATCATTTTACTCGGTAGAATTTATAAAAGAAATATGGAATTAAAAAAATATTAGAATTTCATATGTGTCCCAAGAGTTGACGTCAAGCTGATACCGGGTGATAGGCAAAGTCAAAATGATTTCCAGAACACCCTGACACCCTGTATAGGCTATAGAATTTTTAAATCATCGGGATTCATCGGGACCAGGATTGGAGCAGACGTTATTCAGTTTTATCAGTTCAGTTATTATCACTTATCAAAACAGTCACTTCATTTCCAATAATGATATGTGTGAAGAATCCAACAACCCAACAGGTGAAATGTGAAACAGTGAATGAAATTAGGTTTTTTTTAGGAAATGGACCAGGAATCGAGCAGAAGGATCACTTGATGGTAAGCGACTACCGCCGCCCGTGGACAGTCGCAACATCAGGTGTCGGTCACTTGCATTCCTGGTCCTAAAAACACCAACCCCCCTTTGGGCCTGCGGTAACCTTTCACGCAAGCGTTATTTCACGCCGGTTTTCTGTAAGGCCGTGGTCAGACGGAGCCGGCCCATTCGTGCCGAAGCATGGTTCTCCCTCGTACAAAATATTCACGGTATTTAACGCAATCGTTCCTGTTAACTTGAAATGACAAATAAAATATTATGCCGCTAAGTGTTGGCGTGCTGGCCGTAATGGTATGGCCGCGATCGATATTCTAGCCACTATGTTACTCCTTTGTTACTCCCGCGGAAATAGTTATTACTTTGAATGCCTAGATCTCATTGGTATTTGGCTTGGTTTTCAAAATTAAAACCATTTTTAGGGTACCGAAGTAACTACAAGGTACCCTAATACTGCCTTATAGTATCGCTGTGTCCGTCGGTCTGCCCGCCTGTCCGTCTGTCCGTCTGTCCGTCTATCCATCCTCCCTTGCTAACTTCAGTAATTTATATTATGAATATGAATAGTGGAAGTTTTTACAGGTAAAGATTGTATACCTGTGACTTTATTTTTGACATCATTAAATAATTATATTAATATTTTTTGTATTTATACAAATTCACACTTACATTTGAAAAATATCCCCAATATTCTTTTTTTCATTATATGGGTAGACGATGGGTCCCATGAGGTATCGTCGAATTTGTGTTTTTAAAGGAAATGAGGTTTCATATAATTAAATTGAATACCGTTTATTTCAGGCTGCATAGGCCCATATTATATATACCTTATAGACTAACATACATAATATATAATAAACTCACACTAACATTAAACACGTATTGTCTGCGACGTGGGGCGCGAAGTGTTCGGAAGTCGTTCTCTAAACCTCCGGGTGCGGTGCCGCGATGGTTGCGGACGACGGGTTTCTTTTTCTTCCTCTCGACTTTGATGAACCCGTCATCATGGCACGTTCGGTCCTTTGTAGAAAGAGGACGCTCTTTTGAAGGGGCCTCCTTCTTCCCTATTTATTCCCTAATATTATGATTTTTTATAATGTTAATTGTAAACCATTTTCGAATAATCGGACTCTAAAGTGATTCACAAGTTAGTCGCCGCATGCATTTCTAAACTACATATAAGAGGATAAGAGGTAGAAACTTGTAACACTCCATGCTGATAGGTCATGCCAAATATTCCTAAGGAAAATTATTGTGAGCGAAAACGGAGTATAACTTTTTAAATAATTGGAAAAAATCGAATGTGCGTTGATTCTTACGGTACCCTTCTATAAGCCATCTCCATGCAGTGTAATAGGGTCAAATTAATCTGTTCCACATGCATAAGCTTATATGCAATAATTAACTTGCTGGAGGTAATTATTTAGTTAATATAAGTACTGACATATTTTCAATGAACTTGTCAACATACCTCTTGGGCCGTTTGCAAATCGGATAATGAGAAACATGTAAAAAAAAATACAGATCTTTTCGACCTTATATCCGCACAGAGCGGATGAATTATCGATAAAAGTTTAGTGATGTGCAAATAAAACAACGATAAAATAAAAATATTTCTGTCTGCACTTGAGCTCTGCACTCGACAAACTCTCCTTAAATCTAGTGCGGCTATCAAGGTATAAGGCCTAAAGGACCTGATATCCGCACGAGATGGGAAAAAAATCATCCCTGCCGGTATCAGAACCAATCGACCCTATACCAGAGACGTATACAGGTTGTCCCAAAATTAGCACGTCACACTGACACCGGAGGTAGATGAACCCAAGACGCATTGAACAAGCCTAACATGCCCATAGAAAAGTTTCGTGAGTTTTGAGTTATGACCAGTTTTAGTCATTTTTTTAAAATCACCATTTTTTTGTAATGTACGTATCAGAGACTTTATTAAAATGCACTATATTTTACTTTTTTTTATGTGTACTCCCTCAAGACTAGTTACTTATTATGAAACAAATAATACTTAGTCGATAAGTAATGTGAAATAACGACAGTTGATAGTCAATCTCAATTTTATTCTCACATAAAAATAATAGTTTCGACTTTGAGCAGCCACCGTGAAAAAAAATTACTTCAAACATAATAAACAAATACCTTCAAAAACTTCCCTATGCCATGCCGATTCCAAAATGGTGTAACACTTGCCCTTTCATTCTTTACAAAATACGTTAGAGTGGGAATAAAGCTGTTGAGGCGAAAATGACGTTATACACATTTTACCTGCCATTTGCCTGGGCGGCCCAACACGGGTTCTGAATAACAAAATAAACGCTGTAAAACAAGTTTTAAAAAGAAAGAGATGGCGATAGCAGATACTTGACCAAGTGACCAGCCAGCCAGGCCAGCTCCAGCCAGTCAAGCCAGTTCGTTACCTTGCGTTTCGTGCTACCGACGTGTTCTCTGCGCCTCTGCATTTTGTTTTGTGATTTTCAACGTGTTTTTGGATTTTCTACTGGACTCTATTTTGCTTGTAAATTTGAACTATTTTAAAGTGGAAACGACGACTCAGCGGTCAACCGGACTCTGATTTTCTTGGGAATTTTGTGAAACGGGCACGATGGCGAATCCCAACGTCTCTTACTCTCATAGAGAGTGCGCAGACATGCATCTAATTTATGGTGAAACCAGGCGAGTTTCGACTCGCGGGAACGTAACTTACAATGCCAGGTTGGCTGTACGATTGTATGCGGAACGGTATCCTAATCGTACGCCGACAAACTACGAAATTATTTTGCGCGTTGTTAATGCATATCGCGAGGGTCGAGTACCAGGAACGAGAGGCCCAGGCGCTGGAAGACCCCGCACTGTAGATGATGATGTTGTTTTGGATGAAGTCCGCCAGGAGCCAGGTTCTTCAGTGCGGATCATTGAACCGCGTAATGGGATCCCAAAATCGTCGGCACATCGAATTTTAAAGCGGCACAGATACCATCCCTACCACATAACACGTGTCCAAACGCTTCTAACATGTGACTACCAACGGCGCTATGTATTTTGTCGCCAAATGATTGGTAAATGCAGAGAAAATCCAAACTTTTTTAATGATGTCTTGTGGAGCGACGAAACTGCATGTAAACGAGATGGATACCTTAATCTCCATAATCTTCATAGCTGGCGTCTAACCAACCCTCATGAAAAAAGAGAAGTTCGCTCTCAATATCAATTTAAAATTAACTTGTGGACAGGAATATTAAATGACCAGATAGTAGGACCATTCGAGTTACCAGCTGTCCTGAATGGAGAAAATTACTTAAATTTTTTGGAGAATGATTTTCCAGTATTACTAGAGGGCTTCCCTGAGGAATTGAGGGAAAGGATGTGGCTCCAAAACGATGGCTGCCCAGCACACTATGCCCGCGCCGTACGAGAGCACCTCGATATTGCATACCCTAACCGGTGGATAGGGCGACTAGGACCAATCTTGTGGCCGCCACGTTCCCCGGATTTAAATCCTTTGGATTTTTTCTACTGGGGATGTTTAAAAGATAACGCAACCTACGCAAAACCGATTACATCTGAGGCTGAATTAAGGCAAAGGGTATTTGAAGCAGCCCGTGAAATATCGACCATAAGCTTAATAAGAAGACTCAACTGAAATTTTATACGAAGGTGTCACTTGTGCATAAGAATGGGAGGAAGACAATTTGAACACTTGTTGTAAACAAAATAAATGCAAAATTCATACGAAACTTTTTTTATTTTCTTTCAACACCTACACCCCCCCGCCCACAAATCTCAGCATCTGGCTCGATGACGTCATTTGGCGCTCTAGCGTCAGGGAGAACGCGGGGAGATGAAAGAAGAAGTGAGATTAAAAACTTCATTCCAGCGAGCGAGGTGCAGAGATATTGTGTTATTCACACTAAACTGTTGTCTGCTCTGGCACTATTCAAATACTGTCCACGTCCACAACAGATAGCATTTCGGTGTTAACAGCGTATTATTTTTTATCTTTTTCAGTCCCAATTACTAAGCCAGGTAAAAAAAGACACCCTACTAGACCAATTCTCTACCTACTTGATCGTGGCAACTACAGGACTTACTGGTTTATTTTTATTAATTCCACTTACGTAGGGCATTGATGAGAAACAACTAAAATTTGATAATTTATCAATAATATACAATACAAGTGTTACACCATTTCGGAATTGGCATGGCATAGGGAAGTTTTTAAAGGTATTTGTTCATTATGTTTGAAGTAATTTTTTTTCACGGTGGCTGCTAAAAGTAGAAACTATTATTTTTATGTGAGAATAAAATTGAGATTGACTATCAACTATCGTTATTTCACATTACTTATCGACTAAATATTGTTTGTTTCATAATAAGTAACTAGTGTTGAGGAAAGTGCACATAAAAAAAAGCAAAATAAAGTGCATTTTAAAAAGTCTCTGATACGAACATTACAAAAAATGGTGATTTTAAAAAAATGACTAAAACTGGTCATAACTCTAAACCCACGAAACTTTTCTATGGCTATGTTAGGCTTGTTCAATGCGTCTTGGGTTCATCTACCTCCGGTGTCAGTGTGACGTGCTAATTTTGGGACACCCTGTATATTATAGACGAGGCATGTTGAGGCAAAAAGTGGCCCCAGTTAAATGGCTCCACTTTTGGGTTTTTTGGGGCCATTTTGACATTTGAAGTATGGTGAAAACAAGATGGTGTAACTTTTTATTGTATGAAGGTTTGTTCTGTCAAATGTACGTCATAAGCCTATCTTGAGTTTTGAAATCTTTGCCCTATACGTTTATATTCTACGTTTTTAAATTTATCTAACGAGGCAATTACAAAACGGTAATTGTCCGTTTTCTACTCCTAAGCAAACCGAAGATACTGGTCTTGCAAAAAACTATTCGTAATTTCATATAGGAAGGTAAACATTTCAAAACACTAAAATCTCCTGACGAAATTGAGTAATGAAACAACTAGTTAAATTAATCTCATTAGAACAAATACAATTTAACCTCACGCTGCTTAATGAAAGTTTCCCTGTTAGATAAATTGAGTTGATTAATTATGAAAAGGCGAGCCAAACACCATCACTACAATTTAGTCATACAAAGAGTATAGGGGATACTCTCTACTCTATCTTTTTAGGGTGCCGCAGGACCACAAGTAACCCTTCTAGTTTCGCTCCGTCCGTCCATCTGTCTGTCTGTTTGTCTTGCGTTCCCGTGTTCCCTTCTAACTTCTGTAGTTATGAATATAAATTTATGTATGTTGTAACTTTCCCTTTTAACTATAACTTTTGAAGTAAATTGAAAAAAAGCTTATTGCGCGGTGTAGTTATCCGTAACTACACAAGTCCTGACATGTTAAATTGGTTAGGATATTTAGATTTTGAAATAAGTGACGAAATTTTCAAAAATTTAGTAAAGGTTTTCCTATACCTATTATTTTTATATGTTTATATGAAAAACTATAATATAGGCTCTGATTATTGTCATCTCAGGTTATACATGCAGAAAACGAAAGCTTAAATAAGCTTTATAAGAATCCATTGTGATTTATCATAACTAATAGAAATACCTTCAAAATATAAAATTATACTTCTTGACTTCAACTCAACTTTAAAATATAACAACTTTAATTACATCCAGATCTCTGAATCACAAGACCGTCAGTAAATGAGTTCATGATTTGCATGATATGCAATGAGGGTTTTTGAATTCGTGACATCTGACAGCTCTTTGACACGATAAGGACTACCAAGCTACTACCGTCGGGCTATCAAGCGCCGCCTGGTGACAGAAAAAGAATCTAAAATTCTTATTGACCGTTTTTGATACATGACGCTTTGTGTGCGTTGGGTCTACCCATTAGTGCAAGAAAAAATATCAAACACCCTCATTTGGTGATCTTTACTCAGTCTGTCTCGACTCTCGACACCTAACCCGGGTCTAGGACTAATCTCATTCCTTATGCATTGCCCTGGGCAGGTAATTTATTTCGGAGAACCCTTTCCGTTTCAATTTATTCTGACCCTTCATTTGAATTTTACTGCTAGGCGTTTGCTTGCAATTCTAAAATTTAGTCGTTAATTCTGTTTTATCTCTATTAGTATCTTTGGCCTGTTGACGAGACGATTTTTTTCGTTTTCGATTATGATACAATTATTATCTATACTACTAAAAACAAATTTTATTATTTATGACTTACAAGTATTTTCCGAGGCAAAATATTTTCTGTCACTCTACTACGGATTTTAATTTTATAAATCGAAATCAGTAAGTAAGGATATGTGAACGATTTTAAGCCCAATTAATAAGGCAGAAGACAGCTTATTTTCGTTGCTATTGAAAAGGATAAAATGTAGTCTATGTTTTAATACAGAGCACTAACTAAATTTCATCCATACTAAATTTCATTAAAATCCATTCATTAGTTTTTGCATGAAAGAGTCACAAACATTCATCCATCCATCCATCCATCCATCACAAACTTTCACATATTTTATATTGATAAGCCACATAATATGAAATACGTCTGCAATATAGAAAAAACTAGAAGCATATTGTGTAAATTGGAGCGATGTCATCGAAAGTTAACGGAACTATGTCGAGCGAATCCACCGCTCCTGACCCCGGAAGGAATTCTGGCCTGAATTCGAGAATTCCACCCCAGTGGATAACGTAAACCATTTCCAATATCGGTTGTGTTAGTTAATAGGTCATGGGTAAATATAATAAAGGAGATATTTCCAATGGAATGTTAGTATTAATAGGTTAGTGAGTTACTACCAGAATTATTCCAAATGCTATAGGAAAACGAGTTGGTAAATAATATAATAGAGATATTTCAATATGCACGAAAAATGTAATGTTAGTATGAATAGTCCAGGAGTTGGTGAATATAATACAGGAACTGGAGATATTTCTAAGGCTGTACGATGAAGTGTTATTATGCTCGTAATGAGAATTTTCTCAAAGAGATTGAATTTATATTTAATGGTTGTAATAAATTCATGAATGTTATCACGAATTGATGTGCATCTAATCTGAGTAGCTTTGGTAGGTACTTGTCCTATGCCTAGATAGAAACCGCAATTTTCAAAGCTCTTCAAATATTATAATTGAATGTAATTAAAATATGAAGAAAGGATCACAAAATATTTAAGTAGGTGGCTATGATAGGATTGTAGCATGTCTTGATAGGAAGCGTAACTTTTCAAAGCTCTTCGAATATAATAAGATATTTAATGACGCTGTCGTTATGACGGAAAACAATTACGGTTTGGGACTTCATAGTTCAATGTCTTATTGAAGCGATTTTATTGATGGATGAACTGAACGGTATTCTAACGACCGAAGCCATTAACTCGAGAAGGTATATCGGCGCCTCTTACCGCTGAATATGGATTCGAGGGTTCACAATGATACATGATATTATGTATTTTCTTATTCTCTCAGCCCTCATTTATTTTATCCTACTGTTATTATAAATGTGAACGTTTTTGAGGATGGATGAATGGATGTGTTACTATTACGCAAAAACTACTGAACGGATTTTGATAAAATTTGGTATGGTAGTAGTAGTAGCTCTGGAAATGCACATATGCTACTGTTCATCCGGAAATAGAATAGTGTACCCGCGCGATACTGTATCTACTCAGACGGAGCTGCGAGTAAAAGCTAGTTATTACATATTATCTTATACTTTACACGAGCAATTCTTGTATATTTATATGTTTCTGTAATCTCGGAAACGGCTCTAACGATTTCGCTGAAATTTGGTATATGGGGGTTTTCGGGGGTAAACAATTTTTCTAGATTAGTCTTATGTTTGGGAAAATGCGTGTTTTCGAGTTTTCATGCGTTTTTCTGTCCACGCAGAATATGGTCACTAATTTCGTCATACCGGCCAATGGCCGTCTGATCCAGCGGGCTAAGACGCGGACGGCAAGAAACGAGTATTACGGGTTCGAATCCCGCTCGGTGACTAACTTTTGATTTTTTTATATGTTCAAGTTTATATATTTTTTTTTAATTTTTATTGTTTTTAGACAATTAAAAAAAAAATAGTTAATGTTTGAGATAACAATATATATTTCTCCTAAATATGTCTAACATTTACCTATACTGATTACGTGAATAAGATTTATGCTTTCGAGTTTCACTATATTACAATAAATAGTAATAGCCGAGCAAATCTCGGTCGCCCAGGTACTGTTTTATTAAGTAGCATTTAGGATGATGTATTTTTCAAAGACACGTATGGTAAAATACGTGTAATGGTAAAAAGCTAAAACTTTCACCATGGTCAAATAAAATGGTTTCAGTTTCACTCAAAATATTATTTGATCCAGGAGAAATAGGCTACTCACTTTATCATTCATTGAATCTTTTGGACTTTGGTCTATACAAACCGTTGGCCTTTTCAAGCTCTCGAATTAAAAATCTTCTCTTTTCTATTGAATGCTATAATATCTGTAAGTAACGATTAACTTTTAAATGTTTCAGCGTTTCAAAAAGCGTTCGCTTCATTTTCTACGGAAGTGCCGGCGTCGCATCCGGCGGCAGCTCACCTCCGCGTGCCGCGGGGGTTAAAAGGACCCCATCACATCTTCGAGTGCCGACGTACGAACATAATGGGCTCGTTAGTGCAAGACGCATCGCCATTCCTGTTCCCTTGCACAATAGAATACTCACTCATATGCGCGGCAATACTATATGTCATGTGGAAAAATATATCCAAGTATCCGTCGAAAGATGTAGCCGAGGCCATCGCCAAGGCGAGGCTCCTGGAAGGTCTCGCGTATAAGAAATCCCCACATCTATACAGCGTGGATTGCGCTAGAGCTCACAAAGGATTATTCTTCGGAATTCTAGTTTTAGTTCTCACAATCATTTCACTGATTCTTTTCTTTGTTTTGGTATCGAAGAAGGATTATGCAACGTTAGCTGTGGTCGAGGTTAACGTTTGCGAGTTAGCTTTGTATGCTATGACTACGTTAGCAAGTTTGGCCGGAATGGTTTGCGTCAGGAATCTCAAATACGACGGCAACAGGAATCTGGAATTAGATAATATCTTGCTAGTAGGCGCTCAAACTGGAATGTTCATCTATGGAACTTTCACAATTATCGGAGGACATTTCACGATCGAGAAGAATACTATTTTGATCCTAATAACAGCTCTTTCGTCACTTATTCAAACGACGTGTCAGACAATGTTCATTCTGGACGCTAGTCGTAGATCAGCTAAAACTCCAGAACAATTACGAAAGAAGCCGGGCAGAGAAATTGTAACATTTTTGCTGGTGACAAACCTAGCCATGTGGGCGATCAATACTCTCGAGAAATCAAGGGCAGAATCACATCCTGTGCAATTACATTTCTACGGACTGTGGGCTTGGACCATAATCACGCATGTTTCAATGCCTCTCGCAATATTCTATAGATTCCATTCAACAGTATGTCTCTGTGAAATCTGGAAACGGGCTTACAAAATGAAACCTGCTTACATGTAGCAAAGAAAGATACACTTTGATAATGGCTTGTGCCATCTGTAATCTGAAAAATACTCACTAAAGAGAAAATTAGTGCCATAGTTGTATAGAGCTGTAACCTTTTTATGTAACTTTGTATAGTCATAGTTTTCTATTTCCATTTCGTGCTGGAGGTTTATTGCGTCATTTTCATAACTCGTCAGAGCTACTATTAGCATATTGTTCGACGTTGACTGCTCTCATGTTAAGTTATTGTATTTAGATATTTTATTACCTATGTTATTTATTAGTAGCTTTATAACGCTTTAAATATAACAAGAACGAACAACTGACAACGGAGTATTCGTAACGTTACCGTATTTAAACTGTATAGGAGATGTGAGCTGTCATGATTTTTATACAATTTTCATTTCATAACGTTACGAATGCATTGTTGCCAATTGTTCTTGCTTCGGCTACAGAACTGATATGCTATCGAATGACAGTATTTCTCAATAAGACGGGTTAGATTAAAATTGTTTTATCGTCTAGCGTTTCAAAGTTATTTTTATTGTTAAGTAGTTATCAATTAGATTCTGTGTTCATTTTATCATCCTGTTTAGTTTAAGTAAGAGTAAGATTAGTTGTAATAAGTTAGCATCCACATTCCAGTAAATACGTCATCACTTCATTACTAAATGCATCTGATTCAAAAGAAAGTCTTCCAATAGATTGTACTTCATCACGATATAATCCATCGTCATCATGATTATCATTCACATTTGTTTCTTCAACTATAAGAGAATTTTTAGACACGCCTCAGAGTTTACTCGTGCCTAGATTTTAGCGTCATAGAGTTTTGTATAGATTTTCAAAATTTTCAACTGAAACAATTTATAGATTTTTATTGATTCGTATGAACTGTTTATACTTTTTTTAGTCATCAGTGGCACTCGGCAATTCTTCTACTATACAACGGGAACAATTTAACGACCTAAAATGTTTTTTTGGAAAGCTTTTTGATTGAGACAAATAATATAAATATGATTAAGGGACGCATAATAGTAATCGGAAATAATTTTATAGCTTTTGTAGCGATTTATTGAATTTTTGATGTAACTCTGGTATTTTCGACAATTTTTAATGTATATGGTGATGTACTAGATTCAGTAGTTAGGGTAACGTAACACCAAAGTTTATATTCTATATTTGGTAGGAAATTCGGAGCTTATTACAGAGTAGAGTCCGAAATTATAATATATTTAGCGAGATGGGATATATTCTACTTTACTACCTGCTTAGAACTAGTTTTGTTCATGGTTTTTTAAAGTCGATTTTTGAAATAATTTACAGTAATTTAGTAAGCTAATGCACATGTTTTAATCTATTACTTTGATAAAGAAGTAAATAGAGCATGCGAGGAATATCTTTTTAGTATAGTTTTATACTTTTTTTAAAATCTAAAACTTTTTTGACAGTGGGTATAATTCTTTGAAACAAGTTATGCCTACTGTAACTAGTCGATGAAATTATATAAAAATAATTCATTCGCCTTTCTTTACTTATTATATTTTATAAATAATATTAATAATTGCATATAACCAAACATTAAGCTTTATATAATAATATTATAGTATAGTTAAGCCATATATTGGGCTCAATGTTTTGCTACAGTTTTAGCAGGAGTTCGACATTACAGAGTTTTTACTTAATAGTCTTTTTGCATAATATTTTTACAGTTTTTAAAATACTTATAGCTTGAAAATGTTAGTAAGGGAAGCTAGATATACTAGTGTACGGTATCTATCTAATAAATGTTCTACCTACCAACCTACCAACATTTCGGTGTTCTATGTCAAATTAAGATCTTGCTGCACCGAAAATGGAAATGGTTCCAAAAAAATTAATAAAAATACGTAAATCATAAACGTATTAAGTCGTAATATTTGTATCTATGTAAAATTTAGTTAATAATATGTATATGCAGATATTACGAATATACTCAAAGTTAATAGTTTTTACAGGCGTGACTGGCATTTCTTGGTATCTTTCAGAATTTATAATTATACCTAACAATTGTTTGAATGAAGGATGTCGAATCCTAAGTTTGGATATTATGCTTTTGCTGTAAGTGTAAAATGTAAATAGTATATAACTTATGCAAGTTATGTCGTATAATATTATTATATTTATCACTTCATGTACCTAATTCCAAAAGCGATTTTATTTTATTTTATCCAGTTTAAAACTTGAATGTGGATATTGTAATGTTTCTATTGATAATATATATCTATCGTCTTACAGATTTTAGTTGTTTGATATTTGAAAAGCCTGACTGTGTTTACTTATTTCGTTGATTATAATATTATCATCTATTCTACTAACTTTCAAACAAAAATTCGTTATGCATTAAAATGAAAATTGGGAAAATTAATGACAAATGTGCATCAGAACCGTTTTTTAGATGTTACAAATATTTTAACACTCATACTTAGCTTATGAATTTTTTATGCCAAATAAATCTTTGTTATGCCTTACATTTTAGTACCTACGTTTATAAGAGTTAGTTAAAAGTGATAGTGATATTAGATTAATGTTTTCAATATAATATATTTGTATACTATTTATTTGTTTAGACTAAGATTGTGAATAGTCATAAGAAATTCCCCTTGGATGTTTAACGTTTACAACGCAAAATAAATTCTCTTGTGAATTATAATTTGCTTTCTTTTTGCCAACATATTTTTAGGGTTCTGTACCCAAAGGGTAAAAACGGAACCTCTGTCTGTCTGTCTGTCTCTGTCAATAGGCTGTATCTCATGAACCGTGAAAACTACACAGTTGAAATTTTCAGCATGTCACGACATGTCTAAGGAGGGTTCCGTAACTATCAACTCGCAATATTTAGTAGGTTTTCTTTGAATAACTTCAAAAGTTATTGTCCGTTAATTTCGCTCAAAATAATTTTTCTTAAGTTTCTAGTATGATCTATAACCATGAAAACTTACAAGTTTCTGTCTGAAGTTTAGAAATGCCAGGCGGGAGGAAAACAACTAATAAACCGAGGCCGAGGCCGAGGCCGTTTACACGAAAATGGTTGACTTTGTAAAAAATCATTTATGATACCTTACCTTTATTTTAAAATACCTATTCATCGATATCCCACACGATGGGGTAGAACAAAAAAATATTTTTCATCCCTACTTCACATGTATGGAGCCACTAACTAGCCCCTAGCCACCCCTAAAATCTCTTAATATGAATCTCAATATTTTACGGGACATGTTGGTTAATTTGTGAATTAAATTAGTCGTCTAAATGAAAATGTATCTATCTCAGAAGTAACTACTTCCAATAGATACATTTTTATTGAGATAATAAATGAAGCTCGACCAAAGGGTTTATCTTTTAGTACAGTTCTGTCTAGGAGGAAATGGAAGCGGTTCCTGAATAGTCCGTTAGATGGCGGAGCCCGTTAAGGGCTATTGGCCATTTTCAGGCAAATTTTAAAAGATGGCGTTCTGAAATTAATAATAATATAGGATCTACTCTGAAGATAATCAGTAAAACATGTACGTTTAAACAGCAGTTTAGTAGTTAGCGGCATTATTGGTATTCAAATAATAAAACAGCTTATTACTTACATAAAAACTATAAAAACAAAAAAATTAAAAGCGGAAACTTAAAAACAAAATGTAAAAGAAAGAACAAAGTCGTCAATAAAAAAAAAACATTTTATTACTAAGTACACAATCTCTGAAAATATTTTATTACAATTAAAATGTTGGAAATGGTGACTACAACCCCATAATGGACTGAAATCCCAGAGCCGCCAGACTACCCTTATATACTTACTGATAAAATGTATATCATATTGTAGTATTAGTTACGTGGTAACTATTTATTAATCTGTGGTATTGGTGTGTACAATGAACGTATACACCCCCGCAGGTTTGTGGCGTGGCCCAAAAGTTGCGGAAAATTGTACTCACTTTACTTACATTCTCATAAATTAACAATCTTTTTTTTTTTTTTTTTCGCAGTAGTGAGGAACAAAACTTACTAAAGTAATTTTTCTCTTAACTATGAATGAACAGAGATATAAAGGTTAGAAGTTTAATGATTTTTATTTTTACGTCGTAATTTTCCATTTTTTATTTTTATGATATGATAAGTAATCGGTGTACCTAAATTTCTCTTTATAATATTTAACTGTCACAATTCTACTATACCATACGTTAGATGCATTTCAAAGGCTGTAAAGAACGTTAGTACGATTGTTTTGTATCTTCGGCGCCCTGTACCTGAAAATTAGCCCACGGCACAAACTAGCGCGTATGCACACGTTTATTGTAGACACTAATACTACAATAAGGTATACATTTTATCAGTAAGAATATAAGGGGAGTCTAGCGGGTCTGGGATCTCAGTCCATATAGGATCAACATCGACTTAACCTTATAACCCTCTTTACGAAAAAAAAGATTACCTTGGCATTGTATCTAAATGTTACTTAGCAGAAACAATATTGTGTTATTGTCTGTTCCGTGGGTTTACCGGCTTAGCTTATCTCAATACAGACGAACAACAGTTGCAACTGATTCTAACTCAGATCTCGTATAATCGGGTACCATTGACCCTATTTCGAACGTATTGAATATCTGCAAAACAGGGATGTCACACGTCAAATAGGTAAGTAATAAAATTTAAGTTATATGTAGGTATGTTTAGTCATGGAGTTTATAGATTACATTTTCAAAAGGTTTTCATTACGCTAAGGATGCTAATGCAATGCATAATATAGTTACTCAGTACTCTCAACTTATTCTGTCTTATATTTTACATGGCATAGTAATATTATTATGTTAAGGCGAAGGCGGGCAAATACGCACATGGACCTCTTCACAAAACATTTTCGGTTCTACTATCATTTGTATGAAGATGTTTTAAACTTAAAAACGGTGTCTGTTACTTTTGTAGTTTTCCCTTATTGCGTTAGGAGCCCCAATATACGGTTCGGTTTTCCTTCAGTTCGGCCTGAACGGATGCAAAATCGTATCGTCTCGTCGATTTCTACCAAAAAGTACTAAAAGAATACTGAAAACTATAAAAAAAACTACTCAACTTAGGAATCCCTAAAGCACCCAAAAACCACTGCATTTTAGGTTTTGTTATATTACAATTTTATTATTTATTGAATTATATCATACATTTTATCGTTAAATTAAAATATGCTAGTAAATATTACGTATATAGTAAATAAACGGGTAGTTTTAGAAAAATAACGGACGAATGCTACGATGTATTATTATGATACACTGTAAAAAAATAGATGTTATTTTATGAGCTTAGGCTCATAAAAAAGGCCTAGGCCATTTTGAATATGATTACTGTCTGGCTCTTTCCTACTAAAACACTGCTAACAACTAAATTCATACTAAGGAGGGAAAAATACTTAATTTAGTAGTAAAACTATGTAAAATAACTAAGTTGGCAACATTAATTCAGGACTGAACGGACAGTGTGTGATAAATCGCTTCAGTTCTCACCAGAGCCGCGGCCGTGTGGGCGTGTATCGTGTACAAGCGTAGTGGGTTTACAATTAATGAACACGACCGTAGCTCGCGGCAAACCAGAACGAAATGATGCGATTTTTCCGCGTGTGTGCTCGAATCCGTTCAGGCCGAAATTACGTCAGTTGGGTCGGATGCGATTTTTTTCCGTGTATGTGCTCGAATACGTTCCGGCCGAACTGACGTCAGTTCTAACTGAAACGATCGATCTCTAAACGATCAGCCTCTAGTCTGTGGCATTTAGAAATGACGTTTTCTATACTAACATTATAAAGAGGAAACATATGGTTTCCGTGAGATATCCTTTTGCACGCACGAAGTCGCGGACAAATCTAGTTAATATATAGCGACAATTTATACACGCTAACAGCCCTAACACAAGTATATAGTAGCGGATTTAAAACGATCCGTGCGCGTATGAATGCAGCCCACATCGGAGACATCGCGGAGGCGTTGTCATGCTAATCACTTACAATCGTGTTCCGGTTCAATCCCTCAGGAATCCCATTCAAAGGCTACACAAGCAACACCTAGTTCACTGAAGGGCTACTATGTTTATCAATATCAATGTTGAATGCTCTTTTGAATTACGAATACTCTGTTTTAATACAATTTTAATATTTTTGTAATATTAAAATTGTACAAATACACAATGACACATTTGTTTGGTAGCGTTTAATATTTTTTGTTTACAAAATATAATTTCCGTTGAGATCACAATACCTATGAGTAGATGACATTTAAAATACATTTTTGATGTGTAACATTTTCACTTTCCTCTCGCTTTTCTGCAATTTGTGGGAGTGGTTTCTTGAAATGGGGCAAAAGTGTATAACGGGAAGTCGTGGAAGCGCGCACTATTTGATTTGACGAATGAGCGCGCGGTGGTAGAGTTGACCGTCAGATTCGAATAAAATATTTCAGTACTTAATTAGCTTTTTTTAAATTTTGACGTTGATTTCTGTCACTGCTTAATCGAAAAGTTTTCGTATTTTTTTTATCATATTAGTTTTCTAATGTTCGTTCTAAATATTTTCACAAAATGTTACTCTTCATATGCGACTACTGTAAGGCTAGCTCGTTTTTTTTATTCATCAAGAATTAAATAATAATAAAGTTTACATAATGAATAAATTGGATCCCAGATACGTTAGTAATATATTATATTCTCTGTCTGAGCTGAGCAGGGTAAATTAAAGAGTGGATAGAAAACAGTAAGTAGAAGTATAGTTAAAACTTTCAACTCATTCTTCGAGTAATATTGTAAAGAGGACAGAATTCATTGTTCGTTTGTTTACATTGAATAGTCTCCGAAACTACTGGACCGATATTTGGTTCAGATATGTAAAGTAGACCACGGAAAACGACATAGGCTATTTTATCGCGGCAAAACGGTATGGTTTATGCGTAATTTTCTTTTCGCGGGAAACATCTACTTTGCTTTTAAGAAAATGCGAGAAGAAGAAGAAGAAGATGAGTACATCATGGGTTAATTTCAATATTTCAGTATTAAAAATCGGTTGTAAGTTGTAATCTTTTGTAGTTGGGTAAATTCGTATTTAGAACACTAGCAGTTTTTCCCAATATTTGTGCCGTACCTGCAAATCTGAGTAAAAAATTACTTGCCAATTGTTTTGACAGGACTGAGGACAGATTAATAAGATTTGGATCTCAATTACCCTTAATTCTTCCATTTCCACGCAGTAAATTACTCGTCAATCGTATCGGTAATATCGAGAAATATCGAGAACACAATCGACTATAAATATCGAGTGAGAAGATTAGAGTTTATCGTCCGACTTTTATGGACCAGTCTATATTGAGCATGCCCACACCAACGAACTTAAACGGTTACCTTCTACTTACCTTATACCTACCATAATATGATGTTTATTCACAGAATATGACTTTAAAATAATAATTGTTTAAATATTGATTTACAAGAAAACGCCGCGGGCATAATTATAGAAGTTACGAGCATGTATAATAACAGTTTTTCTATGGAAATGACCGACGTGAGCGGTGAGACGTATGTGGTTACTGTGCGGTGTGTTGATCAGCGTAGGCGTATTTTTGGTGTTGAAATTATAACGAAGCTACGTTACAACTCTATTCTATACCTACACCCATCCATCCAAAACAGCAACCTAACATACTCCTATAGCTCCTAAACCATCAAACACATCTACACCTACATCTCCTCCTACTATGGTTTTGGATTTTATTTTTGCTCATAACTTCTGTACCCGGCGTATTTCAGGGGTGTTTCGAATTTGATGTCACTAAAGGTGGCAAACATTTAATTGCTGTCGACTGGGTTTTTTTTTGTATGGATTTTGGGCCATGTTCTTTAAAAAGTAAGTTTTACTTTTTAAACTTGAAAAAGTTTAAACTTTAAAAAGTTTTAAAGTTTAAAAAGTTATTATAAAAAAAAAAAACTTAGTTGTTTATAAAACAAAAAGCCAAGGGTTTCAAAATAAAATAAATATCATAAAATTTAATAATTCAGCACGAAGAGCCACTTAGCTATCAACCACGTGTCACAATCTTCATTGATTTATGGGGACAAAACATGTTATCTCTACATTACGTTATAAAATATACTTTACGACTGTTACTTCCGTACCAAATTCGAATCGTTGAAGATTTGGTTATCGGTGCTTATGTTGTTGTTGCTTAAGTAATATCCTGTATCAAATGCAGGAAACAATTTTCGCAATTGTTCACAGTTCACACTTAAAGGAAACTACTACTAGTAAACTTATATAATTTTAGTTTAGAACTGTCTTTATAGTAGGAGGTATAAGTAAAAAATCGTGTGATAACAACATTAAGAGAGCTAAAGAATCAAAACTTAGTTACGCCATGAGGACTGAGACGCATGATTAGAAACTAATTCGACGAACAATGAGCGTCATTCGTCGTTACCATTGATATATAAACTGATATAGAATGATTGATCAGTTGCATTCCAAGATGAGCTTTGAATACAGTTACATCTTATAGAACCGGAAGTGGCCAGTCACCCAGAGCTATCCGAGTAATGATTGCCATAGACGTACCATGGGTGTTATGGGATGGGACGTCGCTTGCATATAAAGTGTAATGTGGGTTTTACACGGATGACTAAAGCCGCGCACGGCGTAAATCGACCGTGTAATGCCCACTACAGACCACAACGATAAAACTCCACAGTTCGGTTACAGTAGACATATATTTTAGTATGTGTGCGTGCGCCAATTCGGGTGGTGTAGTACTGTAGGTCGATTTTTGCCGTGCGACAAGTCACTTGACAAATCGCCTCGTAATTTTTGTTGGCAAATTTTTCTTAAAACCAAGCCGAATTATTATTTACAAATTACACGGTCGGTGAACATATAAATCCTCCATAAATGGTAATTATTGGACTTTTAAATTGCTATTTAGACGGTTGATTTTCACCGTGCGGCAAAGCCGGGTGCGTCTTTAGTCACCCCGCCTCCGTATAAATCCCACATTACACGACATATTATGAGAGCAATAAAATGAAGTCAAATCTCATAATGTCCTATTTTTATCATGGGAGAGCTATGCTTCGACACAAAAGATTGAATTTGCGAGATATAATGCGGTCTCTCAGAAAACCAGCGTGGAATGATGCTTGGGCTTAGTTCTGCCTAGTGAGCCAAGGTACTAGACGCCTAAAGCGAGGAAGCTAATGACCAGCAGTGCGCATGATGCGTGAAATCCTCTAGTGTTACGACTGTCCGTGGGCGAAGTTATTTACCTTCAGGCGATCTATCAGCTCATTTGCTTCATACCTACCTCCCTGCTAAGACTTGTAATTTTATTGGCGCAGTGTACTAAAAGCTTATCACACACTTTTCCTGTCATATTGGCGTTCCATGATATAGTATGTCAATAATGGCTAGTCATTCCCGTTCTGTGCACTGTCATTAATCAGATCCAGGTTATTTATTAAGTACTTACCTGGGTCAGGTTTAATCGTAGATAAGTTAAATCACTTATGTACAGTCGCAGACACGGTGTAGCACTTTTAAACTTTACTTCCCAAAGTAATAAAATCGAATGCGGTTCGTACTAAGTTCCATTTTCGCTAATTGTATCACATCGATACATACGTTATACAGTAACGGATATTTCCGTTGAACCACTTTTCGACCTTATCATTATTGCAACAAGGTTCATAAGTGGTACACCGCTAATACCCCAGACTGTACCGTCGTATTTCAAATATTTTCCTAAATGGTAAGACATGTTGCGTATCGATTTTTAAGCTTATTATATCAAGGGGCCTGTGAGAACCCCTCCTACTAAATATAGATTATAGGACAAGGATTCTGAGAATAGAAATTGGGATGAGCGTATGAAATTCGCTCGCTATTTCTATGGTAAGCTTAAAATAAAGTACGCTTACTGCTAACATTATGAGTGTTGCGTTTGTTTTAAATACAACGCAAGCTTTATCATCTTTATCTTTATCTTTAGCCTTGCTATACACCCGGTCATCGAGCTTCTAAATTCAAAATTTAATGTTTGGTATTTAGATGATGGGACCCTTGGAAGCGATGCACCCACTGTACTATCCGACTTCCGCACTCTGATCCGCAAGTTCGAAAAAATAGGTCTGCAGCTGAACCTAGGTAAGTGCGAACTTTTTGTGCCAGACAGTTGTGGGGATGGAAACGCGATTATATCCAGCTTTAAAGAAATAGCTCCACAACTGTCTGTCATTGACAAGGATTCGCTCTTCCTTTTGGGCTCACCTATTTTAGACGAATCTCTCCCGGTCTTCATAGATAACAAATTACAAAATTTTAATGAAACTTTATACCGCCTCCTCCAATTTAACTGTCACATGGCCTTTACCCTAATGCGTTTTTGCATTTTCGTACCTAAATTGACATATGTCTTACGGTGTTGTCAACTGTGGAAGTTCCCTCAACTTCTCAAACAGTTGGATGATACCATAAGACAAACGCTCTCCACTATTTTGAATACAAATTTCGATGACCGCGCATGGACGCAGGCAACGCTTCCAGTTAGGTTCGGTGGCCTGGGTGTTCGAAAGCCCTCTGACATATCGCTTTCGGCCTTTTTGTCCTCAGTCCACGCGAACCACAGTCTTATCTCCAAAATACTACATCACCCATCCTACTACAGAGCGCAACTAGTGCTTGTAGCGAATTGCCTAATAATACTTTTTCCCAAAGGCTCTGGGACGAGCCACTCTGCAGACTGGTACGGAATAATCTTCTTAATACGTTCTCCAGTCCTGTGGAGCAGGCTCGCCTCTTAGCTGCGGAGAAGTAGGAGTCGGGCCTTTGGCTACAAGCATTACCGTCACCCAATACGGGCACATTGCTGGATCGAACAGCTTTCCGGTTAGCCACTTCCCTGCGTCTTGGCACCCCCCACGTCGTCCCCCATCGCTGTGTTTGTGGTGCAAACGTGGACAGCCTCGGACACCACGGGCTGTCCTGTCAACGAAGCGCCGGCCGCATCTCCCGACATCACTGCCTGAACGATCTCATCCGTCGGGCTCTTGTCACCGCCGGAGTGCCAGCTGTGCTGGAACCCTCTGGTTTGGCGCGCGACGATAGCAAGAGACCAGACGGTATGGCCTTGGTCCCTTGGAGAGTGGGACGGGCTCTTGTATGGGACGCTACTTGCGTCGATACACTTGCTCCGTCCCATGTCCAGGGCACCCCGAGTTCTGCAGGTGCGGCCGCCAATCAGACGGAAAACCTCAAGCGGCGCAAATATGAGAACATTAGTGGGGATATAATATTTGAAACGTTTGGGGTTGAAACCCTAGGTATATGGGGTCTGGGTGCGCATAAACTTTTCAGAGAAATCTCCAAAAAACTCATTGAGGCCACCCGAGACCCCAGAGCCGGCACCTACCTGGCCCAGAGAATAAGTATCGCAATCCAGCGAGGAAACTCTTTGAGCCTTCTAGGTACTCTGCCTGGTGGGGACGACCTGGGAGATTTCTTTGTTTTGTAGCATTTTAAGTTTTGGAGTAGTTATTGTTTTTTTTAGTACTTACCTACTTTTATAGTTTGTAAATATTTTAAATAGATTTTAGTTAATTTTAGCTTTTAACATTTTATTTAATTTGTTATGAATAATTTGTTTGAAAATATTAGATAAACTAAATTCAAAATTAAAGCTTTATCATTATATAAATAATATATTTCGTCGGTTTTCTATGAGGCCACGATATTCGATTCGATATCACTCCAGTCGACAGTCTCGCAACATGGCTCTGAGACAGCATGTAAATTGTAGCGCCTATTTATTTATCTATAAATATAGATTTTGCGCGTGACTTCGTCCGCATGGGTGATAAATTTCGAAAATCCTTTCGACTAAGTGTATGCCAAGATTCAACGCTATCCGCCCAGTTGTTGATATTTCATTATACATACCTAGTTTGTACCATTTCGACCCTTTCGGAGACGAACTATAAAAAACGTACTCAATAATTTGTATATTTAATATTAGCTTGTTTATTAAATTTCATAAAAATCGGGTCACATAATTTTTTTTCCATACAAACTTTCAACCCTCTTTTTTACACCCTCAGAGGGTGAATTCTAATAAGCCTCAAAACACGTATTTAATGACATGTATGAATCTCAATTTTCTAACGAAACCGATGCAAATTTAAAGATTTTCCATACGAATTTTCCACGCCTATCTCAGCCCTTTAGGGATGAATTTTTCAAAATCTGTTCTTGGTTGTGTGTCTACGTTACATAATGAAATAAGTGTCCAAATTTCACATTTCTACCATGAGCGGGTACGGCTGTGCGGGCGTCTATATGTCAGTCAGTCAGTGGGGATATCTCCTTTTATAATATACCTACTACTGTCCAAATTTCAAGATAATATAACTAAATATATACTATATACGACTAATGTTATACGATAATAAATACTATTAACGACTACGCCTGTGCTAGCGTCTATACGTAAGTCAACGGAGACATCTCCTTTTATTTATAAGTATAATATTGATATTATTGGTTTAAGTTATCTTAGTAAAATAAAAGTAGGTAGAGATCCATATAAAAATAGGCTTGCATTTTTAAAATTGTAATTGTCCTACTACTGCACAAAACATGATATATAGTAACTGTTTCAAGTAAATTCTGCTTTTAACAAATAGCAGGCAATCTGAAATAGGATAAGGAGCTCTCCCTCCTCAATGTGGATCGATAGTGCAGCGTAGAGCGGCAGCGGTAGCGGGGGACTTGAAGGTGGATATTCAGTAGTCATTGTATGCTATTATTTTTCTAATATATACTTCACTAATATTATAAACTAGAAAGTAGTTCTACGAGTACCTTTGTCGGTTCACTTGTATCGATAACGTAACTACGTTATCGATACAAGTGAACCGATTTTTTTAGGAATTGATATAGACTACCTGGGTAACCATGCTTCGGTCGGAGCTCTTGTAGATAAAAAAAAAAAGAATTACAAAAATATAATTCGTATGACCGAGATCCGAAACCGATACCAATTGATAAACAACGCAGATATTACCATTCTACAGATAATAACTCAAAATTGTGCTGTTTTTCAGGGATAAGACCTAGCTAGATCGATTTTTCTCCCCCAAAAGCTCCCGCATACTAAATTTAATGAAATCGTTTTCGAGAAACTGATTATTTCTTAGAGCATTAAGCCAAACTTTATTTACAACTAGCTTTTGCCCGCAGTTTCGCCCGTGTGGAAAAGTGTTCGTGGCAAAAAACTTCTTTAGCAATTATACCTGCAATATAGTAATAGCACAGAGTAAAAATATATACTTTATAATACATTTTCATGAAATCCTTTCAGTAGTTTTTGAGATTATTGCGATCGTACAGACAGACAAACTCAGCGGGGCATAGGATACCTATGTCCATCTGCTGGTTCTAAGCTACCTCCCCACCAATTTTCAGCCAAATCGGTTCAGCCGTTCTTGAGTTATAAATAGTATAACTAACACGACTTTCTTTTATATATAGATAGTTAAACAATATTGTCTCGTATAAGGTATAAGATTAAATCAGGGGGAAGGACATAGGGCTCCTTTTTATCCCGACAAATAATACGATTCGCGATCGATATACGGAATTAATGTAAGATTTAGCGAGACTAGAATATAGCATATGGACGTGTAAAAAATAGTCTACATAGATAAATAAAAAAAAAATAGTCTCAACATTACATAGATTTTGTAGTCGTTTAGACAGAACGAATTAGGGAAGACCTGAAACCTACATCTATGGACTAAACATCATACAGTGTTGTTTCTGAATATAACATCTTAGGTCTTGTACATGGTCTTGTTAGTGTAATGTAGAGCGATAAATCGACCAACTTGTTTGTTGTTACTAAGTTATGTATGATAGAGCTAATCGACGAATGCATATTAACAAACTAATCGGAAGATTTGTTGGATGACTTTTTAGGGTTCCGTGCCCAAAAGGTAAAATTACTGTGACTTTGACTTTTTTGAGAGTCAGTCTGTCCGTCTGTCTGTCTGCCACCAGGCTGTATCTCCTTAACTGTGATAGCTAGACAGTTGAAAATTTCACAGATGATCTGTTTCTGTTGACTCTAAAACAACATATACTAGAATCAGAATAAAATAAATATTTATGCTTCCATACTACAAACGTGATTGTTTTGATGTTTGGAACGGAATCCTTCGTGTGCGAGTCCGACTCGCACTTGGCCGGTTTTTTTACTATGTGTAGGTAGAAACTTTACAATCAACAATACATACAGAGTTAGGCGAAAGGTAAAATACACTTCAAGAAAACTTAGTTTCCAAGTGCGAAATAAAAACTATACTTTATTTCTTTCAATGAGTATTATATTCTGTAAAGGAATCCCTATGACTGCGGTTTTGGTATATAATCTCATTATATAAGTTATCCTTATCTATGTGAGCTGCTAGTCTCAAATTCCATAATCATTATCTACGTAACAGATTTAATATTATGTAATGTACAAGTAAATAATATTTTTCTTCGGGCAAAAATAAAAAGAAGCATCGTTCTATGCTAACGTAGATACTGCTGGTTATTGATTTTTACAGAATAGTAGGAATAACAGGAAAATCCAACATAATATTATTTTCTTATTCATAGTCTCTTTTACCTTGACATAAAACAAAGGTGTATTTCATTTGAAGGAAGAAAAGGTTATAGAAATTGGATTAGATATTCCATTCTTGGAAGAAGAATTTACAAGTTGTCAAAATTCAATAGGTTCTTGGTTAGATTATTTATCACTAAAAATAGCATAACTACACGGATATAAGCAGGGGGAGGAGACATTTTTTCCCCATTAGCATGTAGTAGGGGGATTAAAGAACTATTTATTATTTTGTCATCTTCTGCTGCTAATAGGCATTTACCTATGATGAAAATATACCTCAAACTATTGATATTTTATCATTAAACATTATTAAAAACCAATTTAACTAACACTTTACTATAAAATATGAATAGTTTTTATAAAATTTCAAAAATAAAATAATTATTTTTTTACCGCACCAAATACTCTAGGATTTTACATGTTTACTCATAGACGTATATATTGTAGACGAGGCATGCTGAGGCAAAAAAGTGGCTCCAGTTAAATGAACCCAATTTTGATATTTTTTGGGCCATTTTGACATTTGAAGTATGGTGAAAACCAAGATGGCGTAACGTTTTACTGTATGAAGAATTTTTTTGTCAAATGTACGGTCATAGCCTATCTTGTGTAAATCTTTGTGTTTAGTGAGTTTTGATAGCTGACAGGTAATCAAGAAGTTACAAGGATTTGACGTCTTGAAAATACATTGTAGCGTTTTAGCGGCTTTGTTAATTTTTTAAACTTATAAGCTGATAAAAGAATGAATACAAGGAAAGGAAAGAAATTCACCAGGAATGGTCCAGATTGCAAATGCATTTTATGTTAAATTATGAACAATTTGACATATTTAAAAAAAAATGGAAAATGCCCTATTGCTGGGTGTTTACACTATTTATAACTATTTATAATAACATAGCATATGAAACCTCTAGCTTTTAACACCAGACCACCGTGGAAATGGTTTCTTGCTACGGACGAATAGACGAAATGGCAGATTGATAAAACAGTCAGTCCATATACAATCTGACAGTACCTATGTCTATTCTTATGTAGACAATATGCATTTCTAAGGCGGCCATGCTACGCGTAGCTGGATAAACATGTTTACCTAGCTAGCCAATGAAGCAGAAATGTTTTTATTCTGGAATATTCCCCAAGTAAATATTCGCAAATGCACTGCCTTTCTCCTTTGTTACCAAGTAAGATATTGGACTGAGATCCCAGACTCGCCTGACTACACCTAAGAATTGGCCCACCGCACCACTAGCGGGCATATTATGTTCATTGTACACACAAATACTAAAATTTTATCTAAATTATATCAGTAAGGATGTTAGTGTAGTCAGGCGGGCCTAGGATATCAGTTCATATAGTTTAGCACGTAATAATGATGATTGATGCTTGCTGAAAAGCCTTTGTAATCCATTGTGTTTACGGCAGACAATGATGTTGCTGTTACAATAAAATCATGGTTTGTAGGGTGAATAAACCTTAGGATATAACGTTTATTATATGCTTTTTGATATAAATTTGCTCGGTGCTCTAGTAGATAAGAAAAAAGAATCACAAAAAAAAATACCGGGGTTCGAACATACCACATTCCGAATTACCGAACAACGCAACAATTAACCAAACTGCCAATCGGAATGACATTATTAGAATTTTTATTTTATTTCATTATTAGAAACATATAAGTTACTTAAAAGTAGTCTAGCTATGTGGACTGATTTTTCTCTCCCAAAACTCGCTGCATACTAAATTTCATGTAAACGCTTGCAGTCGTTGCCGAGATTACGATTATATAGATTTTACTAACTTTGGAGAGTGTAAACAAACTCTTCACTTGTACCAAATAAAACACAAGGGCCTAATGGTATACCGCCTATATTTATCAAAAAATGCGGAAAAATCTGGCGTACCCACTGACTTATATTTTTAATCGCTCATTGTTTCCATCACTTTGGAAAGGAGCTTGTGTAGTCCCCGTTCACAAAAAGATTGATGTAAATAATGTTTCTAACTATAGACCTATCTGTGTTTTATCGTGTTTCTCCAAGCTCTTTGAATATTTTATCCAACGTTTTCGCTTCATATTGATCCTATTCTCAACGACTTCTAACATGGGTTTAGGAAAAGCCGATCAACTGAGACCAATCTCCTCGCTTATACATCACATATTTCACATGTGGTTGATTCAGGTTTGCAGGTGGACGCTATTTATACCGACTTTTACTCCGCATTCGATAAGGTAGATCACGCATTGTTGCTATCTAAGTTAGAGGCATTACTGGCTTGGTTTGCCTCATATCTTGAAGGAAGAGTACAATTTGTGAATGTCAACGGATTCGAATCATTACTCTATTATGCTCTATCTGGCGTGCCCCAGGGCTCTTCTTTATATGGGCTTTTCTTTATATTTATCAATGATATTGCTCGTGTAATAAGATATTGCAAATTATCAATGTTTGCCGACGACTTAAAACTATATTGGTCCGTTCGCTCACTTAGATATTCCTCACTATTACAAAATGATTTAGACAGCTTAAGCAGATGGTGCTCTCACAACAAAATGACAAATCTTAAAATCTTAAAAAGTGCTCTTATATTAAGTTTACTAAATAGAAGTTCTCACATTACTCCAATTACGCATTAGGCGGGTATCTACTTGAAGAAGTTAAAGCTCAGTTAGAACTCTCATGTTAGTAAGGTTGTCAAAAAGGCATCACAAATACTGGATTTTGTTAAACGCAACAGCAAGGGTTTCTCTATTGGCACAAAAGTTAACCTTTATAACTCTCTAGTAAGAAGCCACCTTGATTATGCTAGTTCCGTTTGGAATCCTGCTTATTACTATTCTGTCGCAGCAAGTAAAAGGAATACAGAGATCTTTTACGAGACATTTCGCCTTCATATGCAGCGGTGTATCTCATAGGGTTCCTTATTCTCAACATCTTGCTTTATTTTGGTATGGTTTGCCTCAAGATCCGGAGAACTGTGCACGGTGTCCTAGGTCCTAGGTAGTCCTAGTCTTCACAAACTAATGAATGGCCATACATCTTGCTGTGAACTTATATAATATTTTTTACTATCTCTACTAAGCTCCTGCGTGCCCCCCCTTCGAAAACTAATCTAGGGCTTAACGCACCGATTTCCCGAATGTGCAACGAATATAGTATTGTTAACGACGCTTTGGCTGATATCGATCTTTCATTACTCATTTAACCAGTTCAAAAAGATAATTCACAATCACTACAATGTGTTAAAAATAAATAAATAACTGCAGGAATGTTTAATGTTTTATAATAATGAACTTTATGTATAAAATGGGATTGTACGCTGTCATTGCATTATTAATTTTTATTTACTTTAATTTGTTGTCTAAGATTATTATTTAATATTATTTATTGAGGTTTTTATATATGTTTGTTATTTTATTATTCTATTTTTATTCATTCTGACATTATAATAATATCTTTCACTATTTATATGACTTATGTACTTACTTGCTTAATTTTATTTAATTACGTGTTTGATTACACTGTTTGATTACACATTTAAATAAATATATATATATATATATATATATATATATATATATATATATATATAAAAAAAATATATTGAACATATGCTTGGCGAACCATAGGACATTACACGTCCTAGGTACTACATTTATTTCAAGAGTGGTTACTTCGCTCGGAGAATACTGTACAAGTCATCTAATAACGGTATAATCTAATATCTAATACGGTAAAAGGTATAGATTTTTTAAAAAATAGGTTTCAATATCTCGAAAGGTCAAACGGAATCATTATAGTATATCCATCCATCCGTCTGTCTGTCAAGTATTTATCCCGGGAACGCGGGATTTTTCTATGTTCAACCCCTACATTTTAAACCCCCGTCCTACGTAGCGTCGTCAACGTAGTAAATCGTAATAAGGACCTGGGTTAAAAATCTAGGGGTTGAACACAGAATACAAATTAAAATCATCATATTATTATGAATAATAACTAAAATATTTTAATGAAACGGACCAGCAGACAGAACGCCTGATGGTAAGCGATTACTGTTGTGGACTGCGACGTCTCGGTTCTTACAGATCCTTCTTAAGTTTGAGTGGTGATAATAATAATACAGCAACAATTGTAATATTCTTCTTTATTGTTACATATGAGAGAGAGATGCTTAACACATATACGTCTACACTATATATAGTTTTTTGGCTAACTAAAATAACTAAATAGGCTTTGCATGTGACATCTGTCAATGTAAGAAATCGACATTATCTACTTTTTATACCTAACTACTTTATTATTATGCAACACCGTCAATGGACACTCGCAACACCAGAGGAGTTATACTTGTAACTTCTCTGGTGATGCGCATGGTCCCTTGTCTATAAAATATTTTCAACCCCACCTTGGGCCTCTGGTAACCTTACCTACTCGGCGAAACACAGCGCAAGCGTTATTTCACACCGGTTTTCTGTGAGGCTGTATTATTTATCCGGTCGACCCTGCCTATTCGTGGCGAAGCATGGCTCTCACGCGTTAATATTTATAGTTGTAAATACCTAAACTAATTTGTAATGCAGCTAGTTAAAAAATTAACATTATTTTGGGTTCATGCTCATAATGAGCATTCTAGGTATGCAGTTGCACGTAGGCGCTGGAAACATTTATTGTAAAGCTCTGTAGAGTTGGCTAAATGAACATAATACTTAAACTTTATATCTTGGCTACTTGCCAAAGCAATTCTTATAAGAAAGATATTATGCATAGTTAAAAGTTAAAAACGGGGCTGATTCTATTTTTTTTTGCAATAGTAAAACATTTTAATTCTTATAGTACGAGTATTTTCTCATGAGGCCTGACGTAACCTTTATTTACAGTAATGTTTTAAATTTGAACTGTTTATCGTTGTGATTTCAATGAGTGATTGGTATGCCTGGAAATACAAACACAAAATCACAAATATTAGAATTAATCCTTGAAAAAATTGATAAAAGCTTGATCCAAGTTTAGGTAATATTAAAATTAAATACATTTTTGGAAGCAATTAATAATAACTGATCCTAAGATTCTATTATAAAGGCTTTGAATCTGCGCCAGTCACACCGCGGCATGGTGTATCTTCTTGTATAGTGAATAAAGTTCCATTTTGAATCGCTATCTTAAAAATGCCGCGCCGCATAGCGTCTCGGATAGAGCTGACCTTGTTCGAATAGATCTTGGATTGAAGATACCTAATTACTTTCGGGAGTAAGTAATCTATTTAACATGTAACATGGGACAGCAAGACAATCGCGCTAAGTTTTTTCAGTCGAACCGCAAACGAAACGTGAACGTTACTCGACTTTTTGAATGATTCGGTATCGCGCTAACGTTTTGACAGATAGTTAGTTGGAACGCAGCCGCACCGCAGCCCAAGCGCAAACTCTGTCAAAACAAAAAGTTGATACGATGGTACTTTTTCTTTTTAATAATTATGGTGGTCTTGGTGATCAAAGACACACCCATAGACCACAAACGTCAAAGCAACTACTGCGAGCGCGCAAGCAAAATCGATAGTCGATTAAATGCTAAAATCACTTATATTTGCACAAATACTAGGTTCGTTAGTATAATCCCTAATGTCTATCGAAAGTTTTGTTCGAGTTTCGTCTGAAGTTGTGTTACGTTTGGAAGGACAATGTTCAGATGCATCGGAATCGAATCACAACCAAAGCAGAGTTTTACCTGAATTTAAACGATTAACAATAGCGCGATTGCCCAGCAGGGCATGTCGAGTCTAAAAACGTCCTTACTTTGAGTGCACCACTAGAGTTTTACATTTGACAATAAAGAGGTCAGGGTTGCGCTGAAAAAGGCTGCAAAATTACGACAAACAGTTAAAAGATGGACGAGATTTGTTGTAATTAGTAGTTCGATCGGATTTCAAAAGATGATGTATTTTTTTTTGTATTCCTAAAGAATTTTTTTGGCTAATGTTTGATATGCCTTGTTCCTAAGTATAAGATTTTTTGTGTTAAATTAAGTTTGTGAGGATGGATGGATGGATGCATGCAGGATGTTTGTTACTCTTTCACGCAAAAACTACTGAATGGATTTCAATGAAATTTGGTACGGTGGTAGCTTAGGCTTTGGATTAAAACATATGTTACTTTTTACCCCGAAAAAGTATAGTGTTCCTTTGGATACTGTATTTACGAGGGAGCCGCGGGCAATAGACAGTGACTTATATTTCGTATAGCATTTTAGCATTTTACAGGATGGAGCCATATGCTGCGGAATTGCCCCATGCCATAATGGAAACTATACCGTCCGCCCGGCTGTATATGGACATACAACGTACACTCGTGCTTGACTTACTAAACGTTTTAGATAAAGAATCTATTGACTTACGGCCGGTTTCAATAACCTATCTACCAATAACTATTTGTTAAAAATGTCGTCATTCATTCATTTGCCGGTTTTTTGCGATACAAATTAAAAAGGTTATTGAAACAGGCCGTTAATCAATATAAAAAACATAAAATTAAGTAAACATTCGAATTCCTTGTTAAATCAACTATTATTATCACACGTTATCATCACGGTTCGGTGTAAGGTGACGCTTAGATCATGACACAAACAAACGAATGTCTGCAATGTCTGTTAAAATAACAATCTGGACATCAGCAAATAGGTATTTTGACAAGTATTTAAGAGTACTTGAAATTAGCGTCTCGTGGCATAAATATTTTGTTCATACTCTACATAATATTGAAACGCATTGTCTCTTTATAACGTCTTCGATATTCTAATACAGAGATGTCTGAAGCTGTTCTGTCTCCTGTTAGTGTTACCGCAAAATAGTAATTCTGTCCATCGCCAGTCTTAGTTATATCATTTTAGATTGCAATGTTTTGACGCATCTGCTAGCCTTCTTGTATTGCATATCTTTGTGAACTCATTTTTACATCGTCAATACATTTAAGATATTTTATTACTTGAACTTGTGATTAAGTGATGAGTGTGGTTCGCTTAGTACTAAGTGCTATGATTGATTGATTGATTCCTGACTGCCTAAAAAAGAGTTATATTTTAACTAAATATGTGTGTATGAATTTGCTTGTCAATTTGGCTATACTAAGAATAACCGACAGTGTGCGTATTACCTTTCGAAAACTTCAATTTCGACAACGTCCACTGCGTATTACGTCAGGACCGACCGAACGCGCGAGTTACTACGATCTTACCTCTATAATCATAAGTCCAAATTATATGCAGTACAACGAATACAATATAACAGTAAGTCTATATATATATATATATATATATATATATATATATATATATATATATATATATATATATATATATATATATATATTTATTATTTACTTATTTTGATAAGAATTAATAACTGTTAATAATAAATTTGATCAAAAAATATCACGTAAGGATTTTAATATTTTTGTAAATATAAAATCTACTTTTTGTAACTTATATAAAAAAGTTAGACATAATATGCTGTCGCTGAATTTTTTGTAGGCATTATTAAGCTCTACCAACTTTGAACTCAATAATAATATACTTGCTGTTTTTTCATTCAGTGTCCAAACTTTCAGAAGTGAATATACTCTTGAATATAACCAACTTTTACTGAGATATCAACTTTCCTACTTGAAAAAATTATTTAGCTGTTTCCTACAAAATGTTATCTATACCGAATCCCTTTTGTATGAAACAGCTGTTTTTTTTCAAGTATGAAAGTTAATCCCATAGTACAAGTTGCTTATATTTAAGAGTCTATTGAATCCTTAAAGTTTGGACACTGACTGAAAAAACACCCAGTTTAATAATCTCTCATGGTTAAGGCAGCGTTCGAAAGAAACATTTACGTTCGACATTTTATTCTATGACTTATTTTGAAAATTAGACTACCACGAGAAAGATTTTGTGAGTTTCATAAATTATAATTTAATCCTAAAAATGACAAGTTTTGTCGGGGTAATATATAATGTATGACACTCACAAATAATGTGGCTTTCTATGGGTAAAATATTTTTTAAAATCGGTTCAGTAGATCTTGAGATTAACCCCTACAACCTCACAAATATACTAAGTCGCAAACTTTACCTCTTTATAATATTATATTATATTATATTAGTATAGACTATAATAATACTGATAACACTTATCGTTAAATAAATAAGAAAAGTTGAAAGCCTTACGAGAATATTACAGGTAGGTAACCTACCTAATAATGTAAACCAGAAAAAAATAACTGAGGTAGGAAGTATTTCCTCATTTTCTTCGCTTCGAATGTCCAAAAATCGATGGCAAAAATGAAGGGAGGCTATAGCTATGGACTTCCTACAGAAATGTATATATACAAGAGGAGGGTTAGCGTGTCTGGCTTCGGCACAAAGGACCCCGTAGTAATACGTGCGCTATAACAACGCGAATCAAACACGAGTTGGCGCCGAGCTTTGGAGTGGAACGCGCGTTCACGGCACGCGCACGAATTTAAATTCAGAATCCATAGATAATTGACAATTCGTTTTTATCTGTGTGTGTCTTATGCCAGTGATTGTTAGACTATGACACATTGTTGATGTTGTTGGTGAAGATGAAAACGTAAGTTTATTATTTTGTTTTATTTATACATAAGAGTGTTTCTGTGGTTTTCATCGATCAGTGGCCGTGTGTCGATATAATTACGTTTAATGGATTTGTATTCTGAACAAATGGGGCGACGCGACGCCGGCAGCCAGTCATCGGCAACCATTTATTTGCATGTTACTTTCCGAATTATTGTTTGGAACATTTTATTAAGTATATAAATATTATAATATAATGTAGATTACTTTAATTATAATATTATTAATTATTTGTCTAAATGGTGTTTTTTTAAATACATTGTAGCTTTTAGCACGAACACGTCTTCGTCGTCGCAGGTTTACCTAACGTTATAATATACACAATAACTATTACGAGGTGTTTTGAACACTTATACCTTATTGAGCCTAATATTTTTAAAGTTTAATGCAAGAGTAATATCGAGCTTCTGCTTATAATAAACGATGCCGGTTAATATCGAATTCTGCTAGAAAAATAAATAGGCCATAGGTGGTTTATTATTCAATCCTTACAAATATTATAAACGTGAAAGTTTGTATGTATAGATGTGTGGATGTTTGTTACTCTTTCATGCAATAACTACTGAACGGATAATGACGAAATTTGGTATGGTAGTAGTTTAGTTTAGACTCCGGATCAAATCATAGGGTACTTTTTATCGCAGCAAACTATACGGTTCTCGCATTTGTTTTTGCGCGCACAAAGTCGCGGGCAACATTTAGTCTTTTCATAAATACGGCATCTTTATCTTTCAAATCGAAATAAAATGCATTCAATCAATCTTCGTCTACATCATAAAACCCGATGCATATTTTCTGTCAGGTGTACGCAACCATAGATTAAATCGGAATAAAAAGTTAGATGATTGATGAAAGTCTAGTTGTCACACAGGTTCTTGTAATCTATGCAATGTGAAGATCGTCGCTCCGAGACAGACGGCTTATCTGTAGTGTGAGCTTATGCATGCATGTATAATGTCTTGTAGGTACACACACATACATAAGCACTATTTTTTTCTGTTGTCAATAGGTCCTCTAAATTGCTTTTTGCCGAAGTTCAAATAAATGTTAGAAATGTTTTGCATATGCCATTCCTGAAATTTCGGAGTAGACTTTTCAAAACCAACAGAAATTTGAACAGAATATATATATATATATATATATATATATATATATATATATATTTATTTTATAGTAATTTTGTATTTCATAGGTATATAATGTTATATATATATATATATTATGTTATATTTATGTTATCTATCTTCATTGTATTGTATCATGATTGTATCCCTATTTCATCTAGGATTTTTTGATTTCTTCTTCTCAGCATTTTTTTTTTTTTTTTTTTTTCACTTTATCGGCACCTATATAATTTTGCTCCTGTAACGCCCAAAGGTTGACTGGTAGATAATGCCATAAGGCATTAAGTCCGCCTTTGTACATGTTTGTGCATTAAGTTTCAATAAATAAAATAAATTTGGCTAACCCAATATTTATACCGATTTGTTTTTATGGCAAATCGATTTTTATTTTCTATAAATATTATGTAATCTTTTATATTGTTTTAATAGTTTTGTCTAATTATTATTATCTTTATTTTTATAATGATTTGCATTAATGGGCTACAATATATAAATCATGAATATTTAAAATTAAGTTATAAATAATATAACCAAGTAAAGTAAAATTATAAACGTAATAATGGACTTTAATCGACCTTCAGTGTATAAAATTATGCAACAATAATGACGGTAAAGAAAAACCGTCTTAAACTAGTTTTGAAGTACGGTTAGGCCCCGATTTTACCAAACTCTTTAAACGCGGTTAACGCTAAACCCGGACTCGATATATCTCTCTCTCTCTCATTCAATATTAGTACGGGACAGACAGATTGAAAATCCTAAGCTCATCGTTAAATGTCGTTTTAATACGCTGGTGAAATTGGGGCTTGGCCTCATCTAAATTAGCCTTCGACTCAATACGTGACAGGACACACTTGGGAATGAAGTTAGTGTTTCCTGTGTCATTCAGTATTGATCTATCACTTTGCTCATAGATCTAGGCTACGTATTTGATAATTAGTTTCCGATTCATATAAAATTTCATTATTCATAGATAGATTACAGAGTCTGGAAATCAAAAAATAATATTTTGTATCCCTGAAAAACACTGAAAGAATCTTTAATCGATTGATTTTAAACTTCCATCAAATGTACAAGATAATAATAATATTTTTTGTTTCTTGAAATAATTTATTCATAACGAGTGATTATTATTTATTTTGCATATTGAAATATTTATATTTCCTAGATTTCACATAGTTTTTAATATCTTTTGAAAATGCAATGCCTTTAATTTGTTTCGAAGAAAATGTACGAAGCATTTGTAAAAAATACTCAATACAAGGTCTGTACTACAATTACTACATTCCCACCATTTGCATGTAGTACATTTGCCGTCATCAAATGACTCTTTAGAATAGTCATTTATATCCGTTTGTTTAGTCGAAGGTCAGGGCCAGGTCAAAGTGTAATCTTTTTACCTTAATCTTTTTTTCCGGTAGTCAACATTATTTTGGGCTAATAATATTTATTCTACGGCCACACCAAACAACGCTCAGGCTTTTATTTTAGCAAGTATTTATCGCAGATCTCGGGTTCACTTAAATGTCGCGGCAATCGATGGCTTTTTCTGCTAGTGTGACTCCAGCTTTTATTTGAAGTATGTCTCTTGTTTCCAATCGCATATCCAATATCAAAATATCAATTGAACAATATCTACTTGCATTCGTCTAGAGTTCCCAACCAGTGGGGCGCGCCTCCCATCGTAGAGAGATGTCAAGGGGGGCAGAAACAAATTAAACATAGGTATTTTTATCACAAATATTAAATAGACGCCTCGACGAGTTACAATATTTATTTATTTTCATACAAAAATTGACAACAGAAATAAATAAATTGAGTGAGTTATTATTTTGTATTATTTTCTACATTTTTACCTGAAAATAAATGTGATTTGATTTAGTATTATTTATAATCCGAGGCGGGCTTCAAAAAAAGGTTGGGTAACGCTGGCTCTAATGCGACCTTTATGAGACAAAGTTTATTACCTACAAAAATTGCAAGAAGCCCGAGGTCATAACTCACGGCCATCTCGACGACAATATACATTTGACATTCGCAAATAATTCTCTCATAATATCATACCTGCTGTATGCAAATGCTGCTTGTAATGTAAATGTTATGTAAGAACTAAGAAGCATAATAAAATGATGCTATATTTTAGCTTGAATTATCTTAGTTTATTTTTATGTTTAGCTTAAAAAAGAATCACAAACCTATTTTAGCTAGACTAAACTTATTTTAAGTTCATCACAGACGATGGCGATACCTCAGTTAAGACGATAAAAAAGTGCATTTTATCGATCGTATCCTTTCAACACCCAAATTCTGAACATACCCATAAAAATGAATTTTAATACCCGCTCACTCGGTTCAATTTCCCGAAACTACTCAGGTACTTTCCTTTCAACATTGCATCCCATTTTTGAATAAATAATTCAGTCCCGCAGCTTAGAGCCCGTGACTATCGGAGCTGTCTAATTAAACTGACTCGCAAGGGGGCCCCGGGGACGGCTCGGGAGTGTGCATTTTGTTGCCTCCTTTGTTCTGTTACGGAAGCGCTTGACTCTCGGTGCATATGTAATTAGAGGTTTATTATTATGCCTCTAGGTATAAATAGATTCGTTTTTGTATACTCCTATAACATTATTATAATGACTGTATGTATAGTAAATGTAGAATTGAAAGTAATACAACATATTTTATGTTTCGTGAAATGATTCAGCATGAAAAGCTATTAAAATGAATTTACATAAAATTTGAGCATTTTATCTGTGCCATTTAATATTAATTAAAACTATAGGATCATAAACAAAATTATAGTAAGCGTGACTCAAAGCTTTAGGCGACATTTTCCAACTAGGTCGCATATATTATGGGGTCGTAATGTATTACTATCTGCTCCTCGCCTACTTCGCTGATGATATTAAAAAGCACCATCTGGGGGTGACAAAAAGTACTTAGCGTTTATCGAATTCAATTTAATTTCACTTATGGGAAATAACTAATTTGTAGGTATTCTGTTAGTTCAGGTTTATTCCGTTCCTTATCTAAACAGAAATAAAGAGACAATAGTGTATTATAATGCTACCAATTTAAAAGTTACTTATTTACCGTGCAATAAAAAATATACAATGACACATTAATTACGTCGTACTTAATCGTTTCGTTTACGTTCAGCATGTACCATTGACAGCGACGTAAACGTAACGTTATCGAATGAAATTTGTATGGACGCTGTCATGATTTTTTGACAGATTTTCATACAATTCTCATTCGATAACGTTACGTTTACGCCGCTGTGATGTGTTTCTTTTAATGGCCCGTTTCAATAACCTATCTACCAACAACTATTTGTTAGAAACGTCAAATGATTGAATGACGACGTTTTTAACAAATAGTTATAGTTTGATAGGTTATTGAAACGGGCCGTAAGTCCACTAACGATTTATATGTTACAATATAATATTATGCATTGTTTGTGTTTAAATTTAATAACCATAACTTTCCCATAACTGTTCCTGCAGATATGTAAATTTTACCTTAAAACGTTGCCCAAGGGTAAGCTTGATTAGTATCTATGAGAATCTGTTTGTACATAATTTATAACATAAACAGATGAAGTATCTCACTTCACTCATAATAATATAATTATTGCCATGAATTGAAATGTAATTTGGTTAAATGTGAAATGTCGAAATTATTTTGTGCATTTTTGTGTTGCATCACAATTATTGTGCAAAATTCATTCGTTTATAATACAGACAAGTCAAACTTATAATCCTCCTTTTCCATCGGGCTTAAAAACCGCGTTTGAAAACACGCAACAAAGAAAAATGGTAGCACTTATATTATATAACCACGACAACACAATCAATGCACTTGTTACGTAATATTTTGTATATTGATACTTGTACTATTATGTATTCTGTGATATTGATCAACACAGGTTTGTTTACGCGCGGTCAGTGACCTTTCGGGGGCGGCTCACCCTTGCCATACGCACAATGCCGTGGAGCTCACGACTTACGATAAGGGATAGGTGTATTTATTATAATTATGTAGGCAGTGAAAAGTGTAAACATTGAAGGAAAACAGTAGGCAAAATGTAAACGTTAAAAAAAGAGTCTTATTAATTATTTCCAGATGTCATATAATAATATACTTGCCTGCAAAAGAAAGTATTACACTTTTAATAAAAATATAATTTTTTTCAAAGCTTTAGAAGTTGGAGATTTTCTTAACAAAAGTTTTATAGAAATATTTTATTAGGTCACTAATGGCCCGTTTCAATGAGCTATCTACCAATAACTATTTAGAAACGTCAAATATTTTTCGTAAAAAACTGTCAAATGATTGAATGACTAGGTTTTTAACAAATAGTTATTGGTCGATAGGTTATAGAATCCGGCCGCAAAACGTCTATTATATAAAATCTATAACTTTTATAATTAAAAAAAAAGAGAACCTACCTATTTTAAAAGAGTAATGTAATAATATTTATTATTAATTAATAGTACTTTATTTTGCAGGCCAGTGCATATTTTGTGATTGTGGATACCCAGCAATATACTTTCTTTTTTAAGTGCGGAAATGAATAGGTGTGTAATGTTAATCCAGAGTCTAAACTACTACCATACCAAATTTCATCAAAATCCTTTCAAGTAGTTTTTACGTGAAAGAGTAACAACAAATCCATACATCCATACATACACACTTTCGCGTTTATAATATAAGTATGGATATAGACAATATACATGATCATTTAAAAAGCAATTAGTGAACATTTTCAGACCATTTTCAGAGACAAAGGCTAGAGGGTGAATTTTTAGAGAATTTAGCTTTATATCTGAGCGAGAATTTAGCTTTATACTTGTAGGTTCGGTACTGAAGGTACTTAGTACTTTGTCACGACACAAACTATACCTATAATTTTGACTGTCATATATATTACAACTAGCTGTTGCCCGCGGCTCCGCCCGCATTTATACCTACATGTATCCTATATTTTATTCCAGAATTTAAACTACTACCATACCAAATTTCATCTTTTTTGCGTGAAATAGTAACAAACATCCATCTATCCATCCATCCTCACAGACTATCATAAGACCTCACATACGACGTAAGTATTTAATATACGTACATCCATGATCCAGGAACACAGAAACTTTTTGTTCCTTCGGCAGGATTCAAACCACTGAGCCACAGAGGTCGTTAAATTAAAATTTATTATTATTACTTACTTTTCAATCAAATAATGAAATTTAAAAAACAGCCAAAGTATGATGGAGCCATGGTCCAATAAATCTTATCTTTTGTTTTTTTGCTTTTTTGTTGTTAGTTTTGCAACAATAGCTTAATGTTATGTAACAGTTAGGCGTGTAACATAAGACAACAATGTTTTAACAATGTGAAAACATTGTAGGAGTAACAAATAATGTGTGCCATAGCCAGAAATGCAGTAGGCGGACTCGCAACATCCGCCATATTGCATAATTTGCGTTTTTGGCATATATCTTATAAACATAAAGTCCTAAGTCCGAATAATATAAAATATATAACTTAAGAAAGAAATAAACAAATTTATGATTCAATGAGGAAGTTTACTTTTTTATCTTTTGGAAAAGTATATAAATTACAGCCAAATAAAACAAACAAATGCAAGAATCAATAAAATAGCTCAAGAAATAAAAAAGTTATGGGACTTTGAAGTTGCGCTACAAGGATAATTGTGACGTCATCTGACCTAGGCATACAATTTATCTGGTATATAAAATGTATGCCCTGAATTACTGACGGATCAACGCATAGCCTCAGCCGCAGATCCACCCAATGTCATAAAGAAGTAAAATATAATATGTGAAACGTCCTCCGTAGGAAAGCGTTTTTTAATCAATTCAGTATAAAAAGAAAATGGCGTGACTCGAGGAAAACTTCATAAATTGAGTTTCATTTAGCTACTTTACATTAAACTATTTGCAATTATATTTAGATACATACGATTTGCATATTGCTAATATATTGTAGTTACTTAATATGTATGCCTTGAAATATAGGTACGTGATGAATAAAGTGATAATAGTCATTTCTAATTCCATTGTTAATTACGACTTAATAAAACCATTGTTTACTTCAATAGAACTAAATATGAGAGCTCATATTTAGAGAGCTTTATATAAAATCGAAATTAATTTATAATATCTACCAATTACGTAGATGTAACTATGTTTCATGTTATAATAATAAAATTATACTTTTGTTGCTACTATTATAGATATACGAGTACAATCTCAGCAGGAAACAAACTCGGTATTGTTACTCTAGGTCTAGAAATCCGAAGTTTTGATATAGAAAATAATCTTTGCTGTCAATAGGTACGTAAAGATTTTCAGCAACTCGAGACTTTCCGTTTTTCGTTAACGTGTATAATTGAATAAACTCATGTCATATGTTCTATATTAAGCTACCGATAAGTATGTAAAATATTACAAGTTTTTACTGATAACGACACAAGATATTCACAGATTTCATACGTCACACGAGTATCGAGCACATTGGAAATGAATCTACGGAATTCGAAAAAATATTGTCGCGGAGCGACGAGAAAGTCGGGATGAGTAAAAGGTTACGAAATAAAACTACAACGTTGAAATATAATTATTTAATTCTTAGATTAACATAAGTATCCTCGACATAACGCCTGTGAACAAACAAACAAGTTTGAATAATTATCGACTTTTTTCAAAAAAGTTAGGCTATAGGGCAAAACCCTTCACCCGATCATCTTTGTATGAGGCTTATATTGTAGCTGACTTAATATCTAGAGGAGTTTTTGACAAATTTTTGACATCATTCTTCGTTTCCAAATAAGACTCCCGCATACTAAATTTCATGGTAATAATTGTAGCCGTTGCCGAGACTTCGATTATATATAAACAAGATTGTCTCGTTTAACGTATAAGATATTAAATGTTTTTTTCTAAAAGGTTAGGTTACAGGGCAAATCCTTAAGCCGATTGTCTTTGTTTTAGGCTCAAATTATAGCTGACTAGATTGCCCAGAGGAGTTTTTCTCAAATGTTTGATATCGTTCTTCGTTTCCAAAATATCGAGTGCCGGAATGATGATTTTTCACTTTTTCGGCCGTAACTTTTTCGTTTTTTACTTTCTCGAATAATTCTTTTCGCACCTTTCGTAAATACGCGTCTTTTGAGCTTTTTTTTAATATTACATCTTCACGATTCTCGTGAAATTTTTCGTGAAATCGGAACCTACACTGGAGCGAACGAAAAAACATTTCCAATGTCAAAACTACAAGCCTGTCAATTGAAGAGTAATTATATAAGGGAACGCTCTATCATTGTATGGTAAAGCGCGTATCTTCACTAAATTCCGACGTCCTTATTACGATCATAAAAAGAAACTAACTAGAATTTAGTCAATCACAAGCCAGACTTCTTCCGATTTAGGATGCTAATTAAGATCCTAACTTCCTAAATGCTATTTCACTTGACTGAATTTAGTTACTGAATCATTTAGGACGTTTGAATTTTGTGAGGTGGAATACGCACTTATGTTAATATTATTTACTCTGCGCTGTATGTCTGTGTATTTTTTATCTAAGCCATCATGGCTACTGCAACGTTATGGCAGCTCGTGACGTATCGCATTACGATCGTGTTTGTTTCTACATCCGCCGACAGACAGCATATTTACTAAACACACTCGTGAGACATTTTAAGAATCCATTATTTTATCGTTCCGGAAAGTAGAAGTGTAAAAATACTCCCAAAAAAGGTTTATTCTACTTCTTAACTTTGAGAGTTATGTAATCTGTCATTAAACTTTTCAAGTTCGGGACCACTAAACTCATTTAGGTCATAAATATGTCGTGAAACTATTATTATATCAGTTATCACATAACAGAACAGTCACTTCAGTTCCAAGAAAAACATGTGTAAAGAATCCTTAAGCCCAACATGTGAAATGTGAATGTAAATGAAATCATGACTTTTTTGTATGAAAAACAAGCGGTGGATTACCTGATGGTAAGCGCCATGGACACTCGCAAAACCTGAGGAGTTACACTTGTGATCGCACTTGCGTTAATCGTCCTCAAAATCCCCAACGCCCTTAAGGGGCGTACGATCTTCTCACTCATTCAGCGAAACAAAACGCAAGTGTAATTTCACGCCGGTTTTCTGTTAATCCGTGGTATTTGTACGGTCGAGCCAGCCCATTCGTGCTGAAGTATGGCTATCCCCGTTTGAACCTTTTCATAATAGTAATGATATTTGCTTTTATAAAGTTCCAAAATATAATGTTGTAAGACTTATTATATTATTTACGAGTACTTCTTAATCGGTATATGGCAAACATCTGACAAACAACCTCTGTTCTCTGGTCGCGGGTTCGAATCCCGCCAAAGGAACAAAAAGTTTTCCGTGTTACTGGGTCATGGATGTTTATTAAATATATATATATATATATATATATATATATATATATATATATATATATATAATATAATAAAAAAACCTTCAATATGTGTATATTACAAAAGTATTAAATATATTTCCCTTGTCTGGTAGTCGTAACACAAGTTCTTCGAGAACTTACCAGATTGACGTGGTGTGAAAGCGTTCATAGATATTATTATAAGATTTTCGGACCATAGAGTAACGGAAGTGTCTATAATACTTGTTGTTCACATGTGGATACTGAAAGAACGAAGATAAGACTGCTATGATGACTAACAAGTAATTAATTAAATCAACTAAATTTATTTACGTACTTTTTTTACTCTTGAGAATAATTTCTACAAAGCGACAATTACAGCATGTGTTAAAAAAATACAGTGTGCACGTAGCTTTATGTAGCACTGTGTGAACGTAGGCTAAGTGTCAGTTCACACCACGACGATACGTAACGCTACGCGGCGCTGCATTTTTGCAAATTGAACTTTATTTACTACTGCACATGCGCAGCGCAGCGCGGTGCAACTTGATATTCGAACTCTTACAATTTAACGTATTTCTTCTTGTGCTATGAATAAAGTTGAATTATAAGTTTGCGTATCGTTTCGTTTCAGTGTGAATTGACCCTAAGGATATATTACTGACTCTGCAGGGTAAAGAGACTCATCTACGTACGACTGATCGTTATCGATTCATCGTCTACGACTTCGTAAATTGTATATTTACCGATCTTGACATACAAACAGCTATATATTCGCGTTTGGTCTGAAGCGACGAATCGTATACCGCCCGTTTTACGTTACGTACTGTTTTTGTAGTTATGGCTCGGATTCGAATCCCACACGCCTCCGTCTGTTTCCCTTGACGCGCCGACAAGTTTGAATTGTGTGGATACGGCAAGCTGTATGTATGCATTCTCTACATGCAGAAAGGACTTTGAGAGAAGTTGAGAAAATGTACGGGAGAATCAGTGTTGTATGGATGTGAATTTAAATCTGTCTACCCAGATACATCCTCTTGAATTCTTGATATAAAGATGGCTGGCACTATTTTGTTTCCTCAAATATTTTTTTACTCTCCCTCCCTTTAGGAACAAAGAGAAATTACAAAAAATGTCGCATGTGTGTGGTGTACCACACTTTTGTGTTCCGTGTCACAGTAAAAGAAATCGAGGAAACAAAAAAGTTTGACGGAATTTCGCCGAAGGTGTTCCGGCGTGTCACGTGATACTAAAATAATAATGTTATTGTCTTGATATTGATTGTTGTATAACTATAAAGTGACGTAAATGGGCTGACAGCTTATCTAATGCGAATGTCTTAGCGACACGATCCTGAATCGCGCCATCGAAGTTTCCACAGTTCGGCGCTATATATACAACATCTGAAATGCATACAAGATCTCCCTTCGGGGCTTCCACTATTCCCACACTAATTATAATTTCTAATCACCATAGTAATTACAGACACGTAAACAAACGAGTAGGTACACTGTACACTGCAGAGTGTGCTCTCGTACACTTCTAGGTGTAAACCTACAACTAGAAGTGTGTAATACCTCTACTATAATGAGAATGTCGAAACGACACACTGTATATTACTATGAATGTAAATAAAGTACTTACCTACTATACTTGCATTTACTTGTACAATATTTAAAAATATATATTTAACTCTATTGTCTGTTTTTAGGGCAGTCGGTGCAATGACCTTATAGGGGAAAACAACCTTTTTCCGCTATTAATATGCAAAATGAAAGTATGAAAAGTTTTTTTAATTAAAAACAAGCATACAATTAAGTAGTTTAATGAAACTAATCACCAAAATTTACATTTGCAGAGCACAACATTGTGGTATTAAGTAATTAATTTAGTTTTGGATAAAATTACCTAATTTTGTCTAGTTTACGTAACAATAAATTAAACTTTACACAATAAATCACAAATATTTAAACAGAAACGTTTTATTTTGTGCTGAAACTATCTATCCAAATGCGAAACAAGTTTGTTATTCATAAATTTTCCGCCTGCCCTAGAAACTGAACCCCATATTTAACTTAGACTTTCAATTTACTTTCATTGAATTATAAATGAATCGTCTTGATACCAAAAAATGATTTTTTTAGTTTGGACCAATGAAACCACATTCGACTTTGGTTTGACGTTTATGAGAATACCGTTTTGCCGTTTTAGCATATCGAGACTGCACCGAAACTGTATTATTGTAAGATTTAATTAACAGAATCGACCTTCAGACCATAATAAACAATATTGTTTAGATTCCATTTTAATATTTTAATTTAAATTTATATATATTTCCTTTGATATCTTTTCTTAATCTTCATGAGAAAAATCATCATCGTAATACGGAAATAAAATGTAACGTTATTTGCATTTTAGTAGTACTATAATAGATGCATATTCCATATTGAGATCGTCTATCAGGCAATGACTTACGAAAGTGGCCGAGGGCTGCCGAAAGCTTGTTTTATCTGTTATCCCGCTCACGCTCGACGTAACATGACCATGGTGGAGTATTCTATCTCTTTCACACCCACCAAAACACCAAGCTTTAAGCACCATAAAGGCCCATTCTTAAAATCGAGCTACGTAGCAATGCTGTGTTCCGTGTTATAATGCGAGTAACTTTGTTATAATTTATTTATAAAGTGTGTGCAGTTTTCGTTGCCTGCAGTGTAAATACAAGCGGAACCACCCAGAATAATGTAAGTTTTGTTCTGAAATAACATTGCTATAGAGACGTGTTATTAATACTAAACATGCGTACTCTACATTATTTGTGTAAAGTGTAAAATAAATATTTTCTCAACTATTCATACCTCTAACGTAGCCTGTTGGTTTACCTAGTATTGGGAAATATGATAGATAACTTTTAAGTAATTTTTAGAAGTTACTTTAGAGTTAATTAAATACTATAACGGCCCGTTTCAATAACCTATCTATCCATAACTATTTGTTAAAAACGTCGTCCGTCATTCAATTATTTGCCGGTTTTTTTCGATAAAAATTTGACGTTTCTAACAATTATTTATTGGTAGATAGGTTATTGAAACGGGCCATTAGTAATTTGTGTAAGCGATAAAAATACATTTAGTGAAAAAATGTTATTTACTAAAGTTGTTAAGGTAGCTCCGTTTTTACTAGTAGTACTATTAGTAGTAGATGGTAGTAGGTACTAGTAGGTAGTACACGCTGTGGAAAGTTACGAAGAAAACGTTCCAGTTAAAAGTTTCTAATACAAGCTCCGCATCGAAAGTAAACTGTTAATCACTAATTAGTAATTACTAGTATGTCATTAGTAAGATTAGTAATTCTACTAGTGCTGTTAGGTAAGGTAGAGTTAATAAAGATTAGTTACCATAAAACTTTTAATTAATAGGATTGTAACAAATAGATTTTAAGACGTAATGAAATAAAAGGCTTTTTTATTTTATTATTTATTAGTTAAAAATGCGCAGTTTTATTCCTGATAAAACCTAGGTAGATTTTTCTCCCCCAAAACTCCCCGCATACTCAAGTAAATATTTGAAGTCGTTGCTAAGATTACGATTATATATTATTAACGAAAATCTTCTACTTTAAACTCGTTTAAAGTATAAGATTTTCGTTAGCTAGTTTTACCTAATATGTTCAGATCTCATTTAATTTAAACGTAAACAAAAGAAAAATATTTCACATGATGTCACCAATATTTAGTCCGTTTATACGTTCCGTTCCGTTTTACGTGCAATAAAGAAATACAAAACCTCATGTCACATTAATTTGGTCAAACTTTTTGTTTAACAAGTTGCCGCTCGACCAGGCATACGTTAAAAATCGCTCAACAGCGCCGTTGAATCTGGCGAACGCACACATACTCACGCTAAATACGTAGTTCAACCACGTCTGCAGTCATTGCGGTCACTTCATTTGTGTTTAAATACTTCGAGGCGTCCTAATAATGCAAAGGAAAATGTTTAGGAACAAGTAATTAGGAAAAGAGTATGTACACGGCTTCACAAAATTAAGAACACTAACTAACTTACATTAACTAATTAACTATTTTACATGCTAAGTAAAAAAGATCTGTAAGTGTGTAATAAACGTCTTTTATTATTATTAATTATTATTAGTTTCTTACAATACCTTAACTAAATATTATAAAGTTATCTTCTTTAGTTAAAAAGAATTTTCAAAAGACTACAAAGTATTAAAATTAGTTACATAATACTGCTGTATAATACAACGCGATAACAACAGCGAAGAGTTTGACCCAGTTCATATAATAGGATGGGGTGGACTCTTGTATAGTAAACTCCATCCAATGCATAGGAATGTCCATGAAACATCGCAGAATACAACAGACTACAATCTTGCAGTGAAAACTTGAAAAGAACATCAAACAGGCTTCTTTAATGAAAAATGTAGGAATAATACAATTTTATTTTTATTTTTAACACGGGATGGATTTCAAATCACAGTGCGCGTGCGAGCGAGACAAAATTGAGACTGGGATCGTAGTGCGAATTGAAAAATTTTCAGGTCTTTTGTAAACTAATTAGATTGAATTCGACGGAAAGAGTTTGAAATTACAGTTTATTTGTAATTTTATTACGTTTCCAGAAATTTTTAACGAGCTGTGGAATAGGTCTATTAAAGCCAATGATAGCTGATAAATGTTTACTGCTATTGACAACAATTGATCTCTTCGGGGTCATCGCAACTGTAACCCATTTTTTCGAAATGTACAAACTTCAATAGCAACTAAATGATTTGAATAAAGAACGTTGGAATTTACGAATTACGCCCAAAATTAATAACATATCTAAAATCTTAGATTCTCAAACAAAAATTGACGTAAAGTGACGTGAAGTTAATCCTTGGATCGTTGTAATGTATCTTAATCTCAGATAGCTAGAATGAGATTAAGATTGATTATTAATTTCGGGCGTTAGTCGGTAAAAAATTGATTTGGCGCTGATGTGTTTCAGGTATTTTGTGATCGAATATGGACATGGCCAAATTCGATCGCAAAATGGCCGACATATAAGCAGTTTCGGACTGTGATAAAGGGATAATCTCTGAGCAATAACCGACCCCATATGAATGACATATTTATTCTGCTCAAAATATTACAAGCAGAGATGAAATAGGCACAACCGGCTGCTGGATTAAAAACAGATGTAGAATCAATTCGGTTGACACCGAAAGTGATGCCTTATCCAGGTTAAAAATGATCTCTTTCTACAGATCATATTGATTGATAAATAATTATATACTATGGCATAAGAATAATAATGTCTATCGCAGTCTAAATGAATGTGCAAAAATTCAAGAGTTGGTACTCTATCTAAATATTGTAAAATTGACGGGGCAGTATATTTTTGTGCCCGTGACCTCTATTATTTAACTATTACGCTATATTTCCAAATAATATTTAAATCTAACCTCGTAAACTCGTAAATGCAAAGCTTCAAAATGTTTAAGTCGCATTAACAATAGTTTGAATATTGCTATTGTTACCAGCCTTTTCCAGTTTTAACTCTGCAAATAAGCTCAGTATAAGTCAGTCAGCTAACACCAAGACGCGACGCGACAGTTTCATTACAAGATTTTGAATGTCGAGCTGCACCGTATTAGCTTGCAATAAAACGTGTATCTTCTTGAGTAGTGAAGCACCGCGTCGAGTCGCATCGCGTTTCGTGTTGAGCTGACCCTAAGTAGGACATTATAGAATTGTTTGGCGATCGACTGTGTTTTGAATTAACAGTTATGTTCCGTTATGAGACTATTAATCGTTCTCCAAATAATCCAGGGACGCGGCTGGATGTAGGTCAGGTGATGACTTTTTATTGCTCACTTCTGTGAAACTGTAAAAATAGCAATGAAACATATAAAATGCTTGTATTATTCATATGTATTTGTGTCTTTATTAGATATTGGATGTTGCCCGCGACTTTGTGCGCGCAAAAGATAAAACCACGGAGGAACTTTTTCCTGCGATAAAAAGTAGCATAGGTACGTGCTTCCCCCGGGGTCTATTCTAATCTATATCTGTGCCAAATTTTATCAAAATCGGTCCCGTAGTTTCGGAGTATTTTCAATGCAAACAAACAAATCTTTCATCTTTATAATATTACTGTAGAAGTATAGACAACAAAACCAGTTCATACATATTTGATTCAACATAAAAATATTTTTATGTTGAATCAAATATAGGATAGAAAAGTATATTTGATTAGATGCGAGATTGCCAAAAATACGTTTATCACAAAAAATCTTACCTACATCTGTAAATTTTATTGAAATGTTATTATGTGTATCACGTAAAATATATTTTTAAATTCATTTATGACGTTTAAAAGCGATGACCTATTACGGCAGCGAGGCTGATAATCGTGATTATGACGTTAATAAATACAGGGGTGTTAAACATTTTCGTAAGTTACACATGTTAATGACATCAGTTCGGAAATATCATGACTTTGACAGCAGAAATAATGTAATTTTAGATTGTCATCTATACACTATATATTTTTTTATTTGTTTCATTATTTGTTATTATTATCATTTCTGATAATAGTAACAAATTAATGACGATAGTGATAAAATCTCGTGTTATTAATGACGTTAATATTTTCTTTTTAAAAATATTTCGATAGTTAATGACCTAGTCTTTTTGGAAGTCGGTTAAAAATATAAATCTTCGTATCATAGAGGGATTAGGACTTAGGGCCCCATGTGTAGTTTTGGAGACGTTAGTGGTTCTATACACTTGTATGTAAATTTTATTATGTCAAAGCATGTGACCTACATTTTTATAAAAATCCAAAGGGTCCATGAGTCTGCCCAGTAACTACGACGCAATTTATGGGAGAGCTTTGTAGGTATATGTTTTCACGCCATTTAATTAAAAATACTTTCTTGTATGTTCCAATTGATAATGTTTGATACATCACAATAAATAAGGTACCAATTTTAGTAATATTAAAGGCAAAGCTTTTTTAATAATATTGTTTTGGTAATTTTTTTTTCTTACATTAAATTAATTAAACAGTAGAATTCGAAAAAGTAACTGCAATACAGTCGTACAGAGCAGTCATGGAATTGGAAAGATAGGAAAATGTAAAAAATAGCCCATACAAATTAAGCCCACATATAAAAATGGATATACAGCAAATCTTACTACATTCTTTGAGAATTTACGACAACCGACATAATATTTATGAGAACTTTTTAACATCATACCTACCTATGATCTATCTGTTAGTTTAGAGTTAATTTCGAGTTCGTTTTATAAATCAATAGAACGAACTCGAAACATGTCTTTGAAAAGAATCCTTGACCCAATTATGGTCTACGCGAATTGCTTTTTATAATGAGACCGTATTGTTACGACTTAGAGCTACTCAGCAATTTCAATACAAAGCTGCGCCTACGTAAAGTATTTAATTAAGTTTCACTGTGATTTTGTAAAGGCAAAGCTTTTTAAGAAATTTCAGGCTAAAATGTAGAGTGCATACTTTGCCGTCGTATCTGTTCTTTTATGTCATTTTTCACGGCTATTAGTGTAACTAGGGCTCCGAGGATGTGATTGTATAATGAGGCAGAAACCACACGTCGAAGCAACAGTCCAGCGTGCCCAGCCCTCAGCTATTTGCAGAACAATGCAGGCTCGATTGCGCATGGCGGGAAAGCGGGAGGGAAAACGCGCGAACGTACGCCAGTCTCGGCCCGCGAGCGCAGCGGTTCGCGCGCAATCGGTCCGCCATCTTGAAAACTGGCGGAAGACGTGCGCCGCGCCTGCCGCGGCGTTACGTTCTCCGACACGACTCTAGATAGCACGGCCGCCGCCACTGAAATTCAGTGTCAAAAGGTTGGTGACCCCTGTGTAAAAACCGCCCTAATCTCCACGTGGTAGAGTCTACACTCGCTTAACTTCCTCGTGCGCAAATGTTAAAGTTATCTGGCAATCGGATGCAACTGTGATTGGGGTATCTGTAAATGATGACATAAATCTACCCCATTTCGGTGCTCGCTCGATTACTCGCTATGTGTCCATGTGCATTGTGCTTATTTTTGTTTAAAATATCGATGTAACCTTCTTCCAGAGATTACAAAATCATTTTTTCATTTCACAAATATTCTGTTTGACAAAATGATGTACAATGACAAAATTTGTTGTATAAACAATGTTCTTGAATTAGGTAGGTGCAATTATTGTAATAATTTAGATTATATAAATTAATGTTACAGATAATATAATAATATTATTTCTGTTTAATTTACATTTTCCACAAACTTCATATCTTATAGTGTACAGAAGTCAATTAGTACAGGCGACAATCTCAAACGAACTTAATGAAATCGTGTTAAGGCGATAGTGCACAGGGAAAACTTGCCAACTACATGTCCTAGATACAAAACTGTTTGAATTCTAACTATAAATTGATGAGATCATACGGCGCGGCAGTAATGAACTAAAATAAACGTATTGACATCATGTTATATTGACATCATGATTATAAGGGAGCTGGATGCCCTGCATCATGGCAACTTCAAAAAGATGCGTTTATCTTGAAATTATTTGGCTGTAATATTTTTTGTTGAATGCAACAGTGAACAGTCTACATCAAAATTGTGTTTTAAATGAAATTGTATTAGTTTTATTGCGTTTAATTCCACGTAGAATTTAAATATACAACTTAAAACCAAAAGTTAGCTCGTGACGCGTAACTGAGATGTGGAATATTTAAGATCGTATGGAGAAACCTAATATATTTAAGACTCTAACTGTTCTTAATATTTTGTTAAAACTCGTGAAAATTTTACTATAACTTATTTATTTGTGCTATATAACGCTATATATAAATTTCTGTAATATAAGTATGAAAATATTATATTATATTATATTATATAATAATAATATATTAATATTATATTATATACTATTTCTCGTTTTTATTTCATATTTGTCATTATTTTGCATGGTTGTAAAATCGATCCTAAGTGGTCAAAGATGCCTCAACTCAGCAATTAGAAACATATAAGGACAAATCAGGGTCGTATATACCATCTACTGACTGATTATTATCTACTGGAAAATAGCTAAGAGAATATATCTAAAATAAATTATAATTCTATAGTCTATACCTACTAGACAAGCGAAAAAAGTGAAAATATTAGGTACTAAAAATCATTAAATATCTTGTAAATCTTTCATTCTACTACTATTATAAATGTGATAGTTTGTGAGGATGGATGGATGTTTGTTACTCTTTCACGCAAAAACTACGGAGTTTGATGAAATTTGTTATGACAGTAGTTTAAGCTCTGGATTAACACATAGGCTACTCCCCGAAAAGTACACTGTTCTCGTGGGATACTGTGTTTACGCGAGCGGAGCCGCGGCCAAAAGCTAGTAATTATAAAATAAAAGTAAATATTTTAAAAATAAATAGGTATAAACATTTTTTTTCGATTGAAGTCATTATAGTACCTACTAGTTCCAAACAAAGTAAGATTTTTTAAATATTAGCCATTATTTTTTAAATAAGAGTTACCTCGAGAAAAATATTTGTTTCCGTATTCGGCGAATACTACTTTTTATACCTCGATTTAGTATAAAAAGTAGGTTTCAATTATATAGCAAAAAATAGATATTTTGTAGAACAGTGTTAATAGTTAATAAATAAATAACGTTTATTACGGGCAGCATAGGACCATATTATAAATACCTTACAGACTAACATACATATTATTATATACCTAAAAACTACACGTGTTGTCGGCGACGTGATGCGCGCTTCGTCCCGTCTCCCCCGGTACCTCCGGTAGACCACACCCGTCGGCCAGAACTCCTCCAACTCGAAGGTCGACAACAATAATCGTTATTCTTATACTGGCTTTATACTAATAATTAATTTAGTAAGGAATAATAATTGAAGAAGATTTTGTGAGAACTGTATGTTGACATGAACTTTTGCTAGTTGTCATATTTAATTTATATTATTAATTTTTACGTATTACCATATATAATATATTTTATTTAGGAAGTACTGAATAAAATATATTATACAATAAATATATAACAGCAACATTAATTAAAACGTATCCAATGAAGCTGTTATCGCTATAAGCTTTCCTTAGTTTCTAAAGACCAAAACCTTGAAATTATGCTCGTTACTGTTTGGCGTGAGCTTTTTAAGTCTGGAATTACGGATTACAAGTTTGTTCATTTTATGAGAATAGACAAATTAATATCTACATAGATCTAAATCTTAACCACTTAACACCAGACACCAGAAAAAGTGTGACACTTGTTGACTATCCAGATGTTCTCCATGCAATTAATAAAGTGTAACCCATAAATTGTAGAAAGTGCAATAAGGCAGATGCCACACTTAAGCTACAGACGGCATATTGAATTGAATTACGCAATTGAATGAACTATACTTAATAACGATGCCGATCGTATTGGGATGACGTGCCTAGTTCACCCTATAGTTCGTTGAACTTCCCTCTCATTTCCCTCTCGAAATTTGATAAGAGTATTTACGATATGTTGACCTAAAGTTTATTGACAATGGGTTTAAAACCGGCCAGTATAAAGAACGAGATAGACTTTGCTACATCAATTATCTGCGTATTCATAGCAATGAATGATTTTCTTAATTTGTTCCATTTTTTTGTTGTGTGTATATTCCATTGTTGATTTAGAAACTGCTTAGATATCTCTACCGACATTGGAATTCCGTCTCCCACGATAATATGTCCCACGTAATACTAAAGGTTGAAGTATCGATTGGTGTTATAATAGGTTATAATGTTTACATAAGTTAGAGCTACTAAAAAAGGTAATTCGTTCAAACAATATATAGTAGAACCACGTTCCTAATGTTTTTCGGGAATCGTCGTTTTTCATACATCGTCATGTCATTTTCATATAAAAACGTTATTTACCGTGGGTCAACGTGGTTGTTTCTTTATTTTCTTCTATCCAATAAAAACAAACGACAGGCATAATGCCCGTACCCTTTTTACTCACATAATATGACAATTATTATGCTCAGGACGTCAATAATAAACCTTTCCTTTCCTACAAATATTTTATAGTAAATATATAATTGTTTACGAAGTACGGTAAGTAAGCATTAGACGGTTTTGGTAAACTAAAAACAAGGTCACCTTCGTTCCCTCGCCCTTTTCATGAATTTGTTTTTATATTTTTTAACCGATGTCATGTCTGTCTCGTATGGCCATTCTAACCTTACGGTCCAACACTTTTTCGACTGCCGCTTCCACATGGTCGTTGGTCTATTATTTTAAAAACATTAAACAATTGGTCATGATCATACAGAAATAGTAATGAAGGTTAAGAGAATTTAGAGTCTTTCTTCTACCAGGATAATAGCATCGTTATTCCTTCTTAAGTAGTCGGTAAAGACCCTCACATATCTGTCAATGGCCTCCCTACAAATTTACCTCCCCATACGACTTTTGTAAGAATGCAATTTATTACAACTGTCCCAATAAATACTCGAGTTAAGAAGATAAATCACTATAATTAAACTATGTAGGTAAGCTAGTAAGAAATTGTATACTTATAAATCTGTTACAAGGTAAATAAATGAGACGATTACGAAAACGCCCTAGTTGCAATTTTTTAAGTTGTCAACATGATTATTAAACACGTGAGTAGAACTAACAAAATATTGACAAAGCTTATACATTATTCTTGAAGTATTATGTCATGAAAGCTATTTATAGTCTTAATGCATACTAGTTATAAAATTCCACTTGCCCTGACATAAATTAAAAGATTTATTTGCAAGTAGATGTTGCCAGTGACCTCGTACGCGCAAAAAGAAATCTCGAGAGAACCGTACATTTTGCTGCGATAAAAAGTAGCCTATGTGTTAATCCGTAGTCTAAACTACTACTATAGCAAATTTCATCTAAATCCGTTTAGTAGTTGCGTGTAAGAGTAACAAACATCCATCCATCCATCTATACTCACAAACATTCACAATTATAATATTAGTAGGATAGCCAATGTAGAGTTTGGTGAAAAATCTAATTCTACTAAAGCGCCTTTTGAACAGACATATAAACTTTCACGTTTATAAATATTAGTGAGAAAGAATTAATTCTGCACGACTCTTTGGACTGCACGTCATGCTTAACTGGATATACATTTTTTAAAATAGTAAATTGTAGACTGAATACTTAATTATAGCTGATGCCTGCGGCTCCGCCCGCGTAAATACAGTATACCACGGGAACATTTTTCGGGTTAAAAGTGTCCTATGTTTTAATCCAGAGCTTAAACTACTACCATACCAAATTTTATCGAAATCGGTTTAGTAGTTTTTGCGTGTAAGAGTAACAAACATCCATACATCCATCTATACTCACAAACTTTCACAATTATAGTATTAGTAGGATAGCCAAGGTAGAGTTTGGTGAAAAATCAAAATTCTACTATAGCGCCTTTTGAACATTGACAGCTCCTAGAACTTAAGTCATACTTAAGTGTAAGATGGTGGCAAATTTAGCCATACCTGACCTAGATTCTATTGAAAGTACCTTTTTAAAACAGTATTTCGTTTCAATGCATAAGTAGTACATGAGAAATAAAATCTAACTGTAGGTACAATTCACTTCCTTAGTACTTAAACCATAGTCGTATATATTATAGACGAGGCATGGTGAGGCAAAAAGTGTCTCCAGTTAAATGACCTCACTTTAGAGATTTTTCGGGCCATTTTGACATTTGAAGTATGGTGAAAACCAAGATGGCGTAACTTTTTACTGTATGAAGATTTGTTCTGTCAAATGTAAGTCATAGCCTATCTTTAGTTTTGAAATCTTTGACTTAAACCAAAAAACATTAACAAAAATAATTTTTCATGATTTAACATGTCATGACTCATGGTGGAACAAAAAAGCGGCAGAAAAAAAACGAGCGAGCCTTACAGTAGTCGCATATGAAGCATAACATTTTATGAAAATATAAAAAAAAAACACAATGCTTAGTATGATTTTCTAATATGATAAAAAAAATACGGAAACTTTTCCATCAAGCGTGACAGAAATCAACGACAAAATTTAAAAAATCTAAATACTGAAATATTTTATCCGAATCTGACGGCCAACTCTGCCACCGCGCACTCATTCGTCAAATTCAAATTGCGCGCGCTTTCGCGACTTCCTGTTACACACTTCCATCCCATTTCACGAGATCACTCCCACAAATTGCAAGAAATCGAGAGGAAAGATGCGACACATCAAAAATATCAGAAAACCATTTACCACAATTTTGTCTCATACACCGTACATGATTTATAATTCAGAAGATTTTTATATACATGTACTTATATATACAGTTTAGCGAGGCAATGAGATGAAAATCACATTTTTGAAGGTTTCACTTCTATCACGTACGAAGTAGTACACATATTATGTTCTTATTTTGTAGGCAAAAAAGAAATTACCGTATATCAAAAATCGATCACTGTTTATTGCACCGGGAACAATTTTCTCTTTTTCCCACGGCCTCTAAATAATTTTACAATTATTGCGTGAAAGTAAATTAAGTTTTAAAGTTATAACTGTAACATAACACGTAAAGAAAAAATATAATTTGGACCAGAGAGACTGGCAAAGCAGCCCAATGCACCATTATTTCACTCCGGCTTTCTATAAGGCTATGTTATATTTATCGAGTAGACACATTTATGCCCAAGCATGGCTATCCCAAGGTATTTATTAATCACTAGCTTTTGCCCGCGGCTCCGCCCGCGTAAGTAGAGTATCAAACGGGAACACTGTACTTTTTCGGGATAAAATGTAACCTATGTGTTATCCAAAGCCTAAACTACCATACCAAACATCAATATCCATTCAGTAGTTTTTGCATGAATGATCCATTCATCCATTCATCCAAACATCCATCCATCCTCACAATCATCCATTTTCATGTTTAAAATAGTAGTAGAATATTAAATTTAGCAAAAATTTTTTAGCAAAAAAGAAACTTTAACGACATTTTATTGAATATTAGAATCTAAGATTATCAAGGTAATTATCATTAGATAGGTAATATTATTTTCTCAAGTGTAAACTTTAATAATAAAACACATTTTTGTTCCAATAAATACATTTCAATGGTGCATACTCTTGTAGCTCAGAGCTCCGTGGCCTAGTGGGTAGACCGTTTGATTCGCACTCGAGAGAGTGCGTAGAGAGGTTCGAATCCCAGGTTGTGGCGTGTACTAATGAGACTTTTTCAGATCTTAGTACATTATACGGACACTCTAACGGTGAAGGAAAACATCGTGAGGAAACCCGCACATGGTTGGCCCCAGACGTATTGACCAGTCATTCCTCTGGACTCGGCTGACTGTGTTGTGAGAATGCCGTGTGTGCTTGGCAACCATACGACATTTAAAACCGACTGTCCCAGGCACTACGGTATTTCATGAGTGATTTCTTCGCTCGGATAATACTGTATAAATAATCCAATAACGGATGAAAAGGGCCAAAGTTTTTTTTACTCTTGTAGATATCTATGCTTCTGCCTGTACCTATAGATAACTAATAAATCACTTTGAATTTACTACGACCTACACATACACGTAGGAAGGTTTTATTAGAAGTGTTGTCCTATTTCTATCCTGCCTACATAATATTTACCAGCGCATTTGTAGGTTCACTGTCATTTATTTCGTTAACAATACGATTGGTAACCTACTTTATATTAATATGAGATATTGTAAAATCTATGTACGGTCGCCGAGAAACCGGGTGTATCACTTTTGGACCTTATTGCCGTAGTAATACCTCGTAATACCCGTAGTAATATTCGACGACCTCTGTGGCTCAGTGGTTAAGCGTGTTGGTGCTCAAGCCGGGGATCGCAGGTTCGAATCCCGCCGAAGGAACAAACGTTTATCTGTGGTCATGGATGTGTATTAAATATGTGTATAAAATAAGAAAAATCTTAAATATATGTATAGTATAAAAAGTGTTAAATATATTTCCGTTGAATGGTACCCGTAACACAAGTTCTTCGAGAACCTTAACACGGGCCCAAATTGACGTGGTGTGTGAAGAGTCCATAGATATTATTATTATTATAAATAAGATCGAAAAGTGGTACACCGGATCTGTCGGTGACCGTACCTACATGAGCACATGAACGAAGACTGTTTATTAGATAGATATTACTTTTTTTGTACAAGGGTTACGGCTTATAATATTTTATAGGACTTTTTGTGCTTCCAGATACTTGCAATTAAAAGTATAAACCAAAAGTATTAATAATTCTTGAGTTTAGAACCACACATTACTAAATACTTAGTTACATATTGTAAGACGTAGGTGCAGTTTAGCATGTCTTATGACAGTGACTGTAATAATTAAGTTACGTTTAGAGTAATTAGACACAACGTCAACACGTATAACTAATGTCGTAATTCAAGAAACTAGGTTCGGACAGTGCTCTGAAAAGTTGACCTAAAATATAGCACGTATACAGTTTACGGGAGTGAAATATAATGAGAGTGAATTTTCAAACCAACTTTTGGAAATGAAAATTCGCTCTCACCGACGCTAAAGCAGTTGTGTCCGTACTCCGTATTGTGACATGACTTAATTACGAACTGCAAAGGAAGACGTTACTTTACCTTTTTTCACTTACATATCAATAAAATTACCTCGGGAACTGAGAAGAAATATGGCCTCAGAATGTTCTAAGTTATTATAAACGCTTTATATTATTTTAATAGTAGTCATATACTTTTATGGCTTCTGGCATTAATAATTGGACTTTAAAAAAACTGCTGTTCCAAATATAGATAGGTTCCTCGTTTTGAGTTTGATTTTTTGGTTATATTATGTATTTTACAGGGATTTAAAAAATCTTTTGACAACATTGTCCTTTTTTTCGTCCTCGACAAAAACAGAGGAGTGTTATAAGTTTGACGTGTCTGTCTTTGTGTATGTCCGCGGATTCGTAGCGCCCAAACGGATTTATTTGAAAGAAGACGTGTTTTCGGCTATAATGAATCATCGTCAGTTCTTTGCTTGACAATTCGGGGATTACTTAAAATTGTGAATATTTTTTTTAGGTACAACGGCCCTTGTACAAAAATGAAAACCTTATAGTATTTATTACTTTTACATGACGACCATTATGAAAAAATTAAGATTTTAATTGACTTTAAAACAGTCTAACTTACAAATAATACTGACGTTAAGCGAGCCCAGAATTTATGGTAAATTCGTAAGTCGATCACTCCCAGTATTGAAACTTGATGATAAGCTCATGAATTTGATCAAAGATGATCAAAGTCAATAAGTATCATCATCAGCTTAAGTTAGCTCAGGCGTGGAATGTGTGCTTATGGTAGAGCGGGCATTTTCCGCACGTTAACTGGTTACGCTTAGACAGGCAGATCGATCACAAGGCACGGTATACTGACAAAACTTATCTATGTTATGAAAAGACTGATCAATGGCAGCATACAAACGAAATATTGTCAATGTTATAGTCTTTAGGTCAGTGTGAAATTGGCACCAGTAGCTACGTGTGCATATAACAGGATTCACACCAGCTTTACGTTTAATTAAGATACAAGAACTACGACAGTACAGTTGAAACTTCGTAACCTGTAGGTTACAACATTGCCTTATAAATCATGAAAAAAAAACTGCTTATACTAATTTATGGACACATATTATTTTGTCCGAGGTAAAAAATTTCTTCAGATAGGTATATACAATAAATCATGAAACTGATCTTACATCTTTATGGTAGGGCTTCCCGTTGATAGAGAAGGAGCCTTCGCTGATTGGCGCCCTATAATGTTGTCTAGATTTTTGTAGATCAAGGAACAAAATAATGTTGATGAAGATGAAGTCATTTGTGAGTTTTGCCGGGAAATTCAATGTGTGGCGTTGTTGTTTTTGTATATCCTTCATAAATTTGTCTTAATGTATGATATTGGTAGAATATTAATCATTAAATATTCGTTAACGTGCGCAAGTATGGACAAGTGATAAAACTTCAAAAAGCGTGCTATTTTGTGTTTCCTTCAAAACTCCCTAGGAACTTTCAGTTAAGCTTCTACCACTTTACTGAATCGACTAATTTGGAGTTTTTGACTCATCAATGAGAGTTTTTGACTCATTGGCGTCAAGTCAGTCGATTAATTAAACTAAGTACTGTAGTCAATACTGCACTGACTATTTATTTGTACTTTGACTAGACTTTAGACTTGACGATTTAGAATTACGGTGTTGAAAACTTAAGCGAGAATTTTATTTTGCCGCCTTTTTAACTTGACACTGGCAAAAGGTTTTAAGCCGTAACACCTTATATAAAATAAAAAAAAAGTAATTTTAAGATAAGTGAATTCCAGGGTGATATTGCTTTTCAAGATTTGCAGGACTGAAGATGATTACGTAACTTTGACAAACCAACGAAAATGCAGCGTATAAGTACTGCATTTTGATTGGTTTGTCGAAGTTTTGAATTTGAAGTTTTATTATTATTAATAATAACACTAACATGCTGCGTTGCTGGTTGCTACATGATAGGTCTTAGCTATGGGCACAATATCTTGGCAACAAAATATATAACAATGTAGTTATTGTTTTCCTCAATTTTGTAACAGGTACACGTAGTACATTTTGTAGCACGAGTTTCTGTGTACAAAAATACTCGAATACGAACTGTTCTTTGACATGCGAATAAAAGATAGGAGCAATTCCCTTTCCTGTTTACCCGACCCCGATAGTCCAGATGTTTCTGGTCCAGTCGTATTTTAAAACGGGAGGAAATGTTGGTGTCAATTAAGTTAAATAAAACTTTTAAATTATTTTTTACTGGTGAAATTAGGCTACGCCTGATGATATACTGCCGCATACTGAAACGATAGTTAAATTAAGTGACTTGCTTAAGTCGCATGCTGTTCTTGTCATTTCGGCTAGCAGAGACGGCGACAATGTGAATAGGAGGGCTCTTAATTTTGATTAGCGTTTCAGTATTCGGCCGTTAGATGCCTTTTAAGATTTCGAGACTTTTCATTGCCTTAGTAATCAGGTCGACAAATGGTATACCAGCTTGTCGACGACCGTACTTTATTAGCATTTTTCTAAATCCCCATAACTTTTACTTGTAAAATAAGAACGCCTAAATGTGTAAAACGTGCGGCCTAAATTTTTTTATTCGTAGAGTCCCGCAAAAACGTCTGTAAAAGCAAATCCATTTATGTCATTTCCTGGTTTCCACCAGCCACACTATTTATAGCGATATAAGTAATACATGGTAAGCCGTTTACCGGAGTAGAATATACAGTGTTCTATTTCGGTCTCTGGAAGCTGTAATAATTAAAATGGACGATAAATCCGGAGAGGAGATTTCTCTTTAAAAACTAGATAAAAGCGCGTCATAAACACACCAAAATAAATTCTTTGAAATGTACACTGAAAGACTGTTTGTAGTTTTCAGTGTAAGAATATTGGTGATAAAATATACAAAGGCAACATGATATAGGTTTCACGTGTTAATTCTAGTTTTATATCTAAGATTCACATACAAGAATTAAAAATCACTTTGATCGTTCTCTCATTCAGAGATTTAAAAAATATTAGATTTATTGATATCAGATTACATTTTAACTGTTATACATTCGCAGCTCTTGTTCATAGCGAACGCTCAAGTCGGAGTTAAGTAGGCGTTACAAATTAACGAGCAAAGAGGCAATTATACCTGTATTTTGCCCGTGCCTCAACTCGCCCTTGACTATATATTTAATTTATTTCACTAGCTATTGCCCGCGGCTCCGCCTGCGTAAATACAATATCCCACGGGAACACTGTACTTTTTCGGGATAAAAAGTAGCCTATGTTTTAATCCAGAGATCAAGCTACTACCACACCAAATTTCATCAAAATCAGTTCAATAGTTTTTGCGTGAAAAAGTAACAAACATCCATCCATCCATCCTACTAGTATTATAAGGGCTTGTATAACAATCCTACTAATATTATAAATGTGAAAGTTTGTGAGGATGTATGGAGAGGTGGATGGGTGTTTGTGAGTCGTTCCCGCAAAAAATACTGATCGGATTTTCATGAAATTTGGGATGGTTATGCTAGTAGTTTAGGCTTTATTCCGAAAAAGTACAGTGTTTCCGTGGGATACTGTATTTACACGGGCGGAACCGCGGGCAAAAGCTAGTTCGCCTTCTAATTGTTTTGTCTCCAGAATTAACATATTATAAAGTATAGGTAAATTATTTCCGGACAAAAAATGCGGCAAGTGAATTAACTTGCAATATAAAGTTTAAAGGATGAGTCTTTACCTAAGGCTAACAATAAATTCATTGATTTGTTAGTAGGTAAATTACTTGTATTAATGTCATGTATATTGTATACATGTATTATGTATACTGTGAACTGTATAGAACTTGTTGACAGGCGCTCAACAGGCGGATATAAGCACAATGCGTCGGTAATAGTCCTCCTCTACGCCCGACCTAATTTTCTTCTCGGATGCACACGATTTTATCGCTTGCTCCAAAATAGATGGTTTTATGTACAACTCGTTTATTTATTGGTGACTTAAGTGGCTTTGTGAGAGTATGGTAGTTTTTAAGCTTATAAGTTATAAGTTAACTATTACAAGTAGCAAAAGCAAAATAAAGAGAAAAGTGGAATACCTTGGAGGAGGCTTTTACTCTCAGGTGGTATATACAATCATAAGTCATGTAACAATCATGTAACAATTTTGTATTAATATTTATTTACATTTGTAATTTAAAGTTTTTTTTTTAAATTGTATATTAATCGAACTAATTTAATGGAATGTTATAAATAATAGTTAATTAATTTGTAATATTATTGTGTATTGTAACTAAATTGTTCGTATGGATTTAAATAAAGCTTCTTTATTATTATTACAAGTAGGTACCTGGGTGTGCTCGTTGCATTGCCCGAAGCTTGAGTAGACAAAACATAAATAAAAATAATCATAAAAATATTTTACCGGGGTTCGAACCCACCACATGCCGAATTTCCGAACAACGCAAAAATTACACATACTATGCATGCCACACTGCCTGACAGACATAATATGCGGACTGACATAATATTAGAGACAAAATTATGTGCAAAAAAACATATATTATGACTTAAAATGCGCAGATTCCCAGGGATTAGACCAAGCTAGATCGATTTTCTCCCCCAACCTGCATACTAAATTTCATGGAAATATTTGCAGCCGTCTTCGAGAAACTGATTGTGTATATACAAAATTGTCTCGTTTAAAGTATAGATCATGTTATCACAATCATAATGATACTTCATACTATGTGTTGAAACACCTACTAATAACACCGTATTTCAAATAACTTCAAATTTCATTCTTACGTCGTTTTTGAAATTTTTTACTCATAATAAGGAAAGTTTTTGTTAATTTAAGACATGGACTGTAGAGTAACAATGCGTACCTCATTGTTTGAAGCACCTTTGTATTATGAAAAACTCTTTTCATTACTAAAAACGCATGTCTGGATACATCTATAGAGGTTTATTTAAATAAGAGTTGCTGTTTTTGCAAGTTAATAATTTAATATAGTAAAAATGTACCGTACCGTAAACAATTATAACATTATAGATACATAATGTTATATCATCTCATATTTCATATTCACTGTCGCAAACACATGATGTACTCACCTATCATTAGATCTCATTTTATCTATAAGTACTATAATGCTTTGATTTTCAACAATGTGTCAAATGCATAAATAATTTAATAAAATAAAATAACAAAATACTCCACAAAGTTAGTGTAAGAAGATGAGACAACTATTAAGGTATGTCAATGTACATTGCAAATGTACTTTTCTGTTTAGTTCTGTAGCCTGTGCCTCTTGCTATTGTTTTTTTTTTTCCTAAAAACTCCTAAAAATCTTTCGTAGGTTCACGACCTTTTGTATAAGCAAAGCTTGGCTTACAGAACACCTGTTGCTGCGAGCTATCAATGGGCTTCAAAGCGGCCAGTATGTGCTACGAAGGGTTTATAATTTTCGCTAAAAACTTGAAGCTATACATCAATTCTGAAACCAATTTTATCATGTTTACTTACCATGTAATACATAATATTATCTCCTAATTTAGCTTATATTATGCTAGTGTTTGTTACTTATAAATTATGCGAAAGTTTTTATAGCCAGGCTGCATTTATCACAAGGGCTTCTTTTTATCTTGGCAGAATGTATTTCCGGGATACGTTATAATAATAAGTACCTGGGTAACCGAGCTTTGCTAGGAGTTATAGTTCAAAAATATATTATTGCACGACGAAAAAAAAAACATATATAGTTTAAAAATGCGCAGTTTCTCAGGGATACAACCTAGCTAGATCGATTTTTCTTTCCCAAAACTCCCTGCATACTAAATTTCATGGTGATACTTTCAAGCGTTTTCGAGAAACCGATTATATATATACAAGATTGTCTCGTTTAAAGTGTAAGATCTAAAAGTAAAAACCTATAAACCCGACTACGTAAATTATATAGCCCCCGGGCCATTGTTACGAATCTATTGACACCTCATTAGTTCAAATCGGATCAGTGGTATAGGCGCTACGATGGAACAAATATATATACATAGACTGTCAAAATCATTACCCTTCCTTTTGGCTTCGCCATAGTCGGGCATACTTCTGCGGATTAGATGATTTGAAATGTATTATCATCACAGGCCAATAACAGCTCATCATCAGTGCTTATGTCAAAATTTACCAATGACGCATAAGGCGCGTTCACATTATCCAATAAGAGTAAGCCATTTACATAATTTTATGTACGCATGATACACTGCAAACTTAACGCTAATAGACTATACCTCGTTAAGTCGTTACTTTACAGTTATAATTACTATACGCTACGCGGCGCTGCATTTTTATGATAGCTATTCAAAATTGGACTTTATTCACTACACAAAAAGATACACGTTTCATATGACACCATGTATGAACACACCACATGCGCTGTGCAGCGCGGCGCAACCTGACATTACGAACTCTTACAATGAAACGTGTATCTAATTATCTTCTTGTGTAATGAAACAAGTTCAATTTTGAATAGCTATCTTAAAACTGCAGCGCTAGACACACGAGACATCATGTCACTTCGTTACGGTGTGAATTGACCCTTACGTTGGAAACGTGTCCCTATTTTGGGTATTGACTAAACTGCGCTTCATTACTTGGCTGTGCTTTTTTAGCCCCAATCTAGGTCATTACACATTACTTAGCACCGCCATTATATTGTGTCACATTTATCATAGTCAAGAAACTGGCTGTGTGCCATCATACTTCTTTTTATATCTAGTCATAGACGTATATTATATTAAAGACGAGGCATGTCGAGTCTAAAATTGTCCCCACTTAAATGGCGCCACTTTTGTGGTTTTTTGGGTCATTTAGACATTCGAGTTATGGTGAAATCAAGATGGCTGACATTTGAGGTGTTTATCAAGATGGCGTAACTTATTCTTGTGTGGAGATTTATTCTGTCAAATGTACGTCGTAGCCCATCTTTAGGTTTGAAATCTTTGTATCTAGTAATATTTTAAACTGTATGAAATAGGGGCTACAGTACGCGTATGAATCGAAACTATAAATGAGATCTGGTGAACTGCAATATTGAATGTGGAACACCTTCCTTGTGGAATGGCTTCTTTAATTACACTGAAGTTTCGCACGATTCGAGATCGAGAAATCGAAGAACACTTTGCATTGGTACCTATAGCTTCTCTCGTCGTAATAGCTTCTGAAACATAAATATATTTTACATAATAATTATCTAAACCAGTCGTCGCCTCGTGGTCGAAATTCTCAAATAATTTAAAAATGTTAAATTTCAACTTCTTTTTCTGGGAAGGGTATTTTACCACTTGGAATATGAAAGAAATTTCGACAATAATTATTGTATCAAACCAACACGTTACTGATATTATACAAACATATGGTACTGTCAGATAATAATCTGAAGTATTGTGTGTAACTTTATTTTTATTAATTTTATAGTAGTAGGTATACTTCTATGCATTATTTCAATAAATATTAGCTTTCTGCACACCTTTCTCCGCATAAACTTTAACTGTGCCAAATTGTATACTCCTTCATTTGCATAATTCTCGTAAAAAGGGGTAAAAAGTTTTCGCTTCAGAGGAATCAGTCAAGTAATACCCGCACGCAATAATATGAACACAAAACGCAGTATGTAAAACGACTCGAGGTAATATTATGTATATTAATATGTATCTACGCCATAAAAAGAGTGAAAATGTACACAGAACGAAAGTTTAATTGTTTGAATGTCACCATGACACACCACGCTCGTGTATTCGGCTTTCTTTTCGTGTCATTGTATGTCATCATGATGTGTATCTACACTGACGTACGTATTGGCCCACCATTTATGGGGCCACACTAACAGAGTTAGATCATGCATGATGTCAGATCTCTAACATAAATACGAGTATAGTCAAAATAAGCCATATCGTAGCTGGTGGGCCAATTGTCGTCTTAACATGGACGTATATATTATGGACGAGGCATGTCGAGGCGAAAACCGTTCCTACTAATATGGCACCACTTTTGGGGTTGATGGGGTGCGATTTCGACATATGAGGTATGGTGAAATCAAGGTGGCGTAACTTTTTCTTGTATGAAGATTTGTTCTGTAAAATGTACGTCATAGCCCATCCTTAGTTTAGAAATCTTTGCGTCTTAATATTTGCAGTTGCCCGCAACTATTAAAAGTTGTATATCACGGTGGAGCCGTACATTTTTCCGGAAAAAGTAGCCTATGTCCTTTCCCGTGGTCTAGTCTATATCTGGGCTAAATTTTTAAAATTCTTTTGTTAACTTTAAAAAAGAACATTAATATAGTAGATTCTCACAAATCGCCAAGCTGTGTATCTGTTTGTTGGCGATATCGACACTTTCTTTCACCAGATACTGAAAAATAAAATTTATTCAAATCAAAACATAGTACCTACTTCCGTTTAAAAAAAATACCTATTTTCATCGACACTAATAAAAATACATATACATATTCTGCTTCTATCGAAACATCATATTTTTAACAACAAAAAACAGATATTATGCAGCCTGTACGTAAATTATAAAATATAATGTGAAACATTTTTAAATAATAATTTAGTTATTTTATAAAAAATACTACTTATCTTATTTATCTATCTCTTAATTATTTTATCTACCGTATGTTATGTCATGAAACTAAGTTTATGACAAAACATTAGAATAAAAATCAATTAGGTAGTTGTGATACTCACATTACATTGGCTGATAAATTAACTGCCGATGGGAACTCAGCGGTGTGCCAGTGTCTTAATAGAGAAAAATCTCATATTAATTTTGATTAATCCCTTCTTTTTTTTGTATCTCATCTACACTGACACTGGCTATTCCTCAATGGAGGCCATTTTTAAAGAAGAAGAAGAAGAGGAATCCCTTCTTTATGTAAATCTTATACAATGTAATCGAGCCCTATCAATTTCACATGTAACATACTAGTTCTGTCTTGACTAAGCTTAACTTTTGCAACAGATAGTATATCAGTCAGTAGTCACAGTCGGCTGGTTGATGATTCGTACTCAGTATTAGGTTTCCTGCCGCTCGTTAGCTCGGCCCAATGACCTGATTCGATCGATTCCTACAACACGAAATGATAATGCGCTTTCATACATTTTAAAACGGCCCTACCCTGTTGTACTCGCATGTGTATCGGCCTTAAAATCTATTTTATTACTGCGTACTACACTTTAATTTTATTACTATGTGCCCCACATGTTGCCTTTATTGCTATGTAAAGACGAGTAAATGTAATTTCAGGTAGCTAATTTTTTATTTTGCTTATGTCGAAATTATTAGCGCAAACTATCTCATTTTGCAAAATGTCTTGATTATGATTACGAAAGTAAAGTTTTTTCAGTATTCAGGACATTAGAAAAACACAAAAATAATCCAAATTATGCATATTTTTAACTATATTCCGTTAAATTTTCGCTCGAACGCTCATATTATTCATAAACTGTGGACCCTTTTTTCTGCTCACGATCTAATTGAATATTTTCGTAAATAAAATAAAACGACCAAATTAACTTTTTACTTCTTCATGGCACGGTATGCTAGGTTTGGTAAAATTAACTACGAATGTTTTGGGCATATGATCTACAGCAACATAAGTAAATACGTTTAGGCAAAAAAAAAATTAAAAAATTTCGAAAAAGAAAATTCTAATTAAAGTTATGTTACGTTTGTTGCGGACTGGATTGTTATTAGTTAGGCAAAGACTTTGCTTTCGGTTTAAAGTCATCTGTTTCTGTGAGGTTAATGACCTCAGCGCCATAGAGAGCGCAATGAAATTTTATTTAGTTTTAAATTATTTTCTGCCTAAATGTCTTTACATAAGCAGTGGATCATATGCCCGAAATATCCGCGATTGATTTTACAAAACCTTAAAAAAGTGACAATAAGTAGCATTATTAGTATATAGTTCTTTTGTTTAAAAAAATATGAAATAGGTTCTGAATAGAGTAGAATATCTGCTCAATATCTGTCTACCCAAGATCCTGACTTATCGCATCCACATTCATAATTCTTTTCAATCGTTTGCTAACTTGACCTGATATCGAATTCTATCTAGCGTTCGAGAAGTGTGAAAATGAAGTATGAAAGCAATTATCCCATATACAGAGGCGGATGGAACTGTCCCGGTATTTTCTAGATCGTTTCTCCTCACAAAAACTTGACTACTTTTTCTGTTTAATAATTGCTTTTAAAATGTGTTATGATATTAAAATACATATTCAATTACATGCAATGTTTTATGAATATTGTAAGCTTAAGGGTCATTTGACACCGAAAGGAATGGATAATCGACGCGGCGCTGCATTTTTAATATAGCGATTCAAAATTGAACTGTATTAACTACACAAGGAGATACACGCTTTATTGCAAGATTTTGTAATTAAAAATGCAACTGCGTCTCTTTGCGTTGCGTCTAGTCGCGCCGCGTCTCGTTGCGTCTAGTCTTCGGTGTGAACTGAACAAACTGAATTACGCTACGCGGCGCTGCATTTTTAGGATAGCTATTCGAAATTGAAGTTTATTCACAACACAAAAATATACTACTACCTTTCGATGCAAGAGGCGGGGCCTTCGACAATTGACATTGACTTGACATTCGAACTCTTTCGAACTGGCAAGCGCCGCGTCAAGTCGTGTCTCGTCGCAGTTTGAACTGACCCTAATAATTATTAACAAGAAAAATAAACTTTCCCAGGCTGCATTTACAATCTTAAAACTTGTTCAAAATGTTTATTTTCCATCGCAGCTCGTGTTTAGTTCGGCTTTCAGAATACCCATTTTCTTATTCTATGGTTACATAAGTATGCACTACTTACTGGGTATGCATGTATAGCAAACGTTGTGTGACATGACAGTCCTGTGAAGACCTGTGAATTGTGAACATGATGTAGGTATTGGGAACATCTTTATATGTCAATCAGGTTTGTACGTAGGAGGTACAGTCAAAAGCACAAGTTGAAATAGAGCGAGGACAATTATTACCGACATATTACAAATTCTGACAATAATAGCACACAGTAGATATTTTATACTCTATGTAATATATAGGTACTTACGTGCAGAGAAACAGCTTTCATAGAACAATCCAGGTGGATCTAAATTTGAAAATTATGACGTCCTCTTCAACGGCCCACAATTTTTCCTAACAGTCGTGGACACACCGTAGGTATGCTTGTAGTAGTGCAATCAAATCTTAATAGTCTTATGTTGAAAACTATTCAAAATACTGTAATTTGTAATCTATCATTATTATTATTATTATTATTTATTTGAATAAGATATTATTATCTACTTAAAACTGCTTCTTTAAAGCTTATCCATTGTTTTTATTTTTATATTGAAATGTTGTAGGTACAATTCCACCGTATGTCTTTCTTATCAGAATAAGCTATAATATGTTCACCATGCACCGCGTCATCTAGTGGTCATGCTTGTGTTCGGGAAAGCCAATAAGGCCGAAATCGGTCAGTGACCTATGGTCATGCATGGTATTGCATAATTGTTTGTCGGCGCTATGATGCCAATGACCATTTGCATTCTAGAGCATGTCAAAGTCAGTTAATAATAAACATTGCGTATCTAGTGCTTTTAAAATGCAGATATAACATTTAGTAAAATGACAAAACAGAAGAATTCTTTATTGACACAGAGGAGTTTTACATATCTGAAGTCCCTGACCCCTGCGCTAGTGTAAACTGAATTGCAGAGGCCAGTGTCCTCGCCCATGAAGATACATGTTATGCCAATAGAGATTTAAAATAATTTAAAAGAAGTAGAAAAGAGAAGAAGAATGACTCATTAATTATTAACATTTGATAGGTAATTATATGACTAACAACATGTAAGTCTTAGAAGTTCGCTTCATTTAGAATGTTGGTAAAACAATAATACTAAGCAACAATTACACAATGAACATAATAGTAATTTGGGTGTGTGACGTGTGTGTGTTTGTGTGTATGTGTGTGTTAATAATAATTAATAGTTGAATAATCTTCGGGTAGTTTGAGTAACTTAAACAAATAGGATAGGACACCTTTCACCTCAGGCCTCAAGTAGCCGAAACGTCGGGATAAATGAAAGTGAACCGCGAAAAAATCTGTAAGTTTTAGTTTACAATATTCATCAAAGTTGAACACGGTAATTGTTATGGAAAAGTGTTTCAATAAAAAAAATGTCTGTGACAAGTACAATACGAATTGCGAAAAAAAAATGTCTGGATAAAAATACATTTTTAACAGACGTTCAATTCAATATATATGGACGCTTTCACACGACGTCAATCTGGTCCCGTGGTGAGTTCTCGAAGAACTTGTGTTGCGAGTACCAGACCACGGAAATATAATATTCAATAATTTTATACTATACATATATTAAATATTTTCATTATATAATACACATTTAATATACATCCATGACCCAGGGGCCAGGAACATAGAAAATTTCTTTGTTCCATGGCGGGATTCGAACCCGTAACCTCCGACTTGAGCGCCAACGTGCTAACCACTGAGCCACAGAGGTCATCAATACAATAGCGTACGAAAGTGTTTGGATAAATATACTTTTTTGTTTACAGGTGCGCGTCCGCGAGTTCTACATCGCGATGCAGCGTTGCCCCTACATCCACGAGATGAAGGAGCGGCTGCTGGGCGCGCCTGTAGACAGTGTAGAGAGAATAGACAAGGACCGGCCCCTGCCGCCGGAGCCTGACACGCAGGTCCCGACCATCGTCAAGGTAAACAAATAGTTTAAATGATTTAAAAATGACTTCCAAAGTAAAAATGCACAAAAAGTATGAAATAAATCTTATTTTCTAAATAAACCCCCTTTTAAATTCGGCTTAAAATTCAACTATACCTCCACTCAATCTTCATTATTTGGAAGTCGGTACCGTCCCAAACTACATCCTGATAAAACAATATTTTATAGAGCTCACGTTCAAGTTGGCTCGGATGTCCAACATCAATTTTGAAAATCGGTCCACAGACGGCGGATTTTTATGTTCAACGATAACCGTTGAACATAAAAAAAATCCATATTAATAAAACTGGAATTTTCATTCGATACAATCGCAACGGATTGCGTTCCAACATGGTTCCAACAGTTTTTTTTATGCAACATTTCCAATAACTCAGTTTGTAATTAAAACGTTGGCGTTTATTGCCCACTCAAATGAATAAACTGAAAAGGAAAACTCATGTGTAGCGAGAACATCGTAAATAGCAATTATAATTCATACTATTTTAACTTAAAACATAAAAAATCTTGTACAATATTTTATAGGGTTTGTTTTTCTTTCACATACCTACGGGTTTGTGGGTTTGTGGGATTGTCTTTTGCACACCGGGTTTGTCTTTTGCACACTGGGATTGTCTTTTGCACACCGGGTTTGTCTTTTGCACACGGGGTTTGTCTTTTGCACACGGGGTTTGTCTTTTGCACACCGGGTTTGTCTTTTGCACACCGGGTTTGTCTTTTGCACACCGGGTTTTTCTTTTGCACACCGGGTTTGTCTTTTGCACACCGGGTTTGTCTTTTGCACACCGGGTTTGTCTTGCACACCGGGTTTGTCTTTTGCACACCGGATTTGTCTTTTGCATACCGGGTTTGTCTTGCACACCGGGTTTGTCTTGCACACCAGGTTTGTCTTTTGCACACCGGGTTTGTCTTTTGCACACCGGGTTTGTCTTGCACACCGGGTTTGTCTTGCACGCCGGGTTTGTCTTGCAGACCGGGTTTGTCTTTTTCACCGGGTTTGTCTTTTTCACCGGGTTTGTCTTGCACACTGGGTTTGTCTTGCACACCGGGTTTGTCTTTCACACCGGGTTTGTCTTGCACACTGGGTTTGTCTTTTGACACCGGGTTTGTCTTGCAGACCGGGTTTGTCTTTTTCACCTGGTTTTTCTTGCACATCGGGTTTGTTTTTTGCACACCGGGTTTGTCTTGCACACCGGGTTTGTCTTTTGCACACCGGGATGGTCTTTTGCACACCGGGTTTGTCTTTTTCACACCGGGTTTGTATTTGCACACCGGGTTTGTCTTTTGCACACCGGGTTTGTCTTTTGCACACCGGGTTTGTTTTTTGCACACCTTTTAGAGCGAACTAACTAACCTCCAAAGGTTAGAACCTTACAGAAAAATATAATTAAAATAAAAATAATAATTAGGTACGAGTCTAACAAGTGTTCTTTACATTATATGATGCGAATGAATTAAAGTACACTTAAAGTACATTTAACCCAAATACCATAAAAGGTTTGCAGTACACGATACGTCTCCCATGCAAAAAGCCTTTTGTGAATGAATCTCTGACATTCATTGAAGTACGTCTCTTTGGAGTTTAAAGTTACAAAATTTTATTTGAATAAATAAACGTTTAAGTAATTGTAATGCCGACCCTCGATAGTAATTAATGATCACTAATCTCTTCCGTTTCTTATTAGCGACTCCCCATAATCTGACTTATTTTCAGCCTTGTCGAATCTCAGTCGATCATTTAACCGTGGTATCATATGGCGTAGTATGCGAGTCGGCATATACGCGATTAAATTTCGACCCAACGTCAGCCTTATATGGAATCCAGATTCATGGCAGGTCATGTTCACACGAGAGCGAGAAGGAAATGTCGTGACTCGTGAGACTCTCCACATTTTCGTGAGTTTCTAGAGAGCTCTAGCTCTACCTACACTCGCTCCGAGCTCATGCAACTGCGACCATACCCCCAATATGGATGCGTTCGCGTTCACGTTTGCAAATCCTTTGTTCCAGGCCATAATACCACCAACGTTTGATTCGCGCCCTTCGCAAGCTTTCGCGGCGCGAGAGTAAGAGCTCGTACCCACGAGAGTTTTTTGTGGTCGCGACAGAAAAAACTGCCATGTAAATAGAACTAATAATAGACCGGATAATCGAAGTGTCAAGCGTCAAATGTCAGATTTGAGTCAAATCTGACATTTGAGACTTGACACTTCAAATCATTTGTCTGCTGTACACGATTCTAAGTGTCGAGTGACAAATATCGGATTTGACAGCGGTACACGTTTTTCAGTTTTATTTTAGTAGCGCAGAGTTCTATTTCCAGTGCAGTTTTTTCTGTCGCGATCACAAACAAAAACACTCGTGGGAACATAGCCTCAAGCTCCCTTTAAGGTTGATTCGCATTTTCTCTCTTCTTTCCATGTTAGTCCTTTATTCTTTTTAAATAACTTATCAATTTCCAGCTGAATTCCGACGGGTATGGATCCCACACCTCGCCGGCGCGCGCGCCGCTCGTCGCGGACGAGTGCGAGCCGCCGGCGGAGGAGACCGACGCGCTCACGCCCGACGTGCTGCGGTACCGCGTGTGCTGCCAGCCCGACACCACGCCGAAAAATGCCAAGTGAGTTATCTGTGTGTTATGCCAAGTGTTATGTTAGATTGACACGCTAGCGTGTCTAAATTACAAGCCTAGGCCTAGGCCTAGGCTTGTAATTTAGACCTTTTGTTCACCGGTGCCCCTTCGAGATCTTCAAGTTCGCGATAAACCAACTTCAAAATTTTAAGTAACCCCCGAATTGTCAAGCAGTGAGCGAGTTGATGATGAACTATAGCTAGGAACACTCTCAATTATGTCAACTTTCAAACAAAAAAACTAGATCTAAATCGGTTCATCCGTTTGGGAGCTACGATCCCACGGACAGATACACAGACAGGCAGACAGATACGTCAAAAGAGGGGTTTCATAAGTTTATAATACCCCTCTTTTTACATCGGGGGTTAAAAAGGGTTCCACGCGCTCGCACACGGTAAACAAGCTTTACAAGCAGGGGTTTGTAAAGCGTAGTGTATGCAAGCGCTATTATACCAAAATAACATGTATACAAAATAATATGTCAGGACATGTCTAAGAAGGGTTCCGTAACTATCAACGCGTAATAGGTTTTCTTCAAATTACTTCAAAAGTTACTGTCCAGCTTCGTTCAAATCAATTTTCCTAAAGAGTTTTTAGCATGATCTATCATCATGGATACTTACAAGTTTCTATCTCCAATAGTTTAGAAATGCCAGGGCCCCCCCGACCAACATACATACCACTTTGGAAGCCAGTAACTCGAAAATGGTCGATTTTGTAAAAAAGTAGTTATGTATGAAACCTTGTATTTTAAAATACCTATTCAACGATATCCCACACGATGGGGTAGAATGAAAAATAATTTTAATCCCCACTTCACCTGTATGGAGGGCCACCCCTAAAATATAAAATTATTATTGTTTTATGATGCCAAAACCGAGATATATACACAATCTATAACAATAACAAATTTAATCCATTTATATTCACAATTACAGAAGCTAGAAGCGCGGACAGACAGACAGACAGATGGGCGGACAAAGCGAAACTGTAAAGGTTCCTTGTGTATTACAGATCCCTAAAAACAATGTATGTCCAGCTTTATGTTGGGGATTGGGGACGTAAGCTGGATTACGCCACTTTATGATTTTCAATACCAAAGATGCCACAACTCCTACATTTCCTTAATGCAAACATGTCCGGAAAGCACAATATTTAATATGAAGATATTTCGTAGATAATTACGACAATAATAGCCCAAAAACTATATTCGACGGTATTGAAAATCAACCTTACTACTCACTATCAGCTTTTTTTCGTGCAAACAATGCTTAAGTCATAAAAAAAATCCAATGTTAATTGTATTACAAATTGTAGATTGTAATTCTTAATAATAAAGTCCAAGTATCTTGCGTAGAGTAAATCAATGACCTCAAAGGTTTAACCATCAAACGATCCAACGAATCGATCGCGTGGGCCAAAGACTTAAATCGTTACATATACTCGTATGTAGTGTGTGATGAGCCTACTATTCGGGAAACTAACCATTTTGTTTCTCTTTTCACTTGTTTATCCATTGATATAATTACAAAAACTATGACCAGACGTGACCAGTGAACTCGTGAAGTTCTAACTTCAAAGAGGTGATGATTTTTCTTAATATATTTTGCTATGAAAAAGTGTAACGTTTAAGCATCGTTATATAAAGCTATAGCTTATCCAACGATAATGTTAAAACTATTAACCGTAGCTAACTTTGAGCTGGCCGTTAGCACTTCGAGTGGCCAATTACGCTCACTTTTATTCTGGTGACTTGTCGTTTACTCCACTCCTCCAACACTACGAACACTTTTAAATGATTGAAAGAAGACTTGTTTTCAGAAAGTATATTTAAAAAAATTATAAAAATTAATTTACCATTAACTTTTATTTCATCACTTTCTAAACGTACATTGTACTTCGCATAATCTTCTCAGTATACTTTGGATAATTTATTATACGTTAGAAAACTTAAGCAATTTCAAGAAGAAAAGTGATAATATTTGTATAAACACTAGAAATAAGCATAAGCTAGATGTATCAGTGAAGAGACTTAGCAAAGTATGTAAATCTTTTAAGGGCCAATGCCTATACAATATGATCCCAGAAAACCTTCAAAACTTTTCTATTAATAAATTTTAAAAAGTAGTCAATGAACTTTTGTGCGCTAAAGCTTATTATAAAGTAAATGATTTTGTTAACGATTGCACACCTTGGGAATAAGATGCTCCCCTGCAAGGATGTCTCTATGTACTTGTGACATTTTTTTAAATATTTAACAGATTTAAGTTTACAATGTAAAATATATATTTCTTACAAAAGAAAATTTTTCCATCTTTTAGATAAAAGATGGCCCCGTGTGGGTTAGGGTTGAATCGGTGGTAGCTTTTTCTGTTGACTTTCCGAAAAAAGCTTGGTATATTTCATTTGGAAATAAAAAATTTCATTTCATTTCATATTGTAGGAAAATACCCATAGAACAAGACACTAATATCTATCCAGAGGTAAAATAAATAGCTTTAGGAAAATTGGTTTACGTTACAAAAACCATAAGTTAAAATTTTTGAGTTCACGCAACTATTTAGACACTAGCTTGTGTCCGTGGCTCCGCCCGCGTAAATACAGTATCCCACGAGAACACTGTAGTTTTCGGGATATAAAGTAGCATATGTGGTAATTCAGAGCTTAAACTACTACTATACTAAATTTCATCAAAATCCGTCTAGTAGTTTTCGCTTGAAAGAGTAACAAAACTCCGTCCATCCATACATACATCCATCCTGCCAAAATTTCAGATTTACAATAGTATATTAACGTTATTCAAAAGTGTTCACAACCGGAACCTCAATTCTTGTATTTAAAGTACATTTTCATTTCACATTGATTGTATTATAAGTGAAGCGGCTCGTTATCATAAACTGATTTTGTGACGTTTGGGCCAATCAGGAGGCGTTAGACGCTGCTTTAACGTTTACGAGAATATCTACCGGTTTGACAGTTAAAGCGTATCGGGAATTGATTGCAATTGTATTAACGCAGGTTTTATTTAGCAGAATTGACCCTCAGTTTGTATAGCATATATTTACCTATTCAACCGTGAGGGACAAAGAGAGAGGCGCACACAACCTCAATAGACAATTTAAAAATAAATAACGGGAAGGAAGCGGTCAAAAAGCACTTCCACTCCACGCCCGATCTACTAAACCTATTTAGTATTTACCTACAGTGGGGTGTGGGTTCTACCAATTTAAATGCCATTTATTTACCGTGCAATAATAGAAATATACTATGACAGTATATACGAATTTTATGTTTTGTATAGAGCCTACTGTTTAAAACTGTCTAAAAAGGCCACTTTAGGTGTTTCATATTATGTTTCATATATTTTTTCCATACATAAATCGTTAAATTGTAAAATGGCTACATGATTTCATCATATTAGAAAACATCAATTTTGACAGTTTTCAATAGAAATGCATGAAATGGCGCGCATAATATGATTTGATAAAAATATATGAAACATAATATGAAACACCTAAATGGCCTTTTTATAGCAAGTGCAAGTATGAACGATATCTATCTATCTGATCAAACCACTGTAACCTTTTGGAATATAGTCGTCCGATAAACAAGTTTTTTTTATCATATCCCAAATGCGAGGCAGACTCGCACACGATGGGTTCCGTACAAAAAAGCAAAATAAAAAACACGTAATATGAGAGAGAATCTAGTTGACTATAATAATAGGTTTATTGTCATAGATACGTGAGTGGCCTAAATAATAAAGCACGTAACATGACTCCATTACGATATTAACAATACATCGTGGTAATTAGAGGCCAGCCTTATGTCATCGAGAACATTAGAATTAATATATTTAATAAATATTTCATTACACATACGCCAGTGGCCGTAGGTAATGTCTAGTTAGTTAGGCGGTAGGTATCGAGGCAAAAGTCATATTATGTAAGATATATTTTTGTTAGTCAAGCTTTCATACCTATTTTATGCATAAGTTTGGTAGATAATACGTGAAGCAAAAACTTTCAGTACCTACAGAGTAGAAAATTTACATACATACATACTTACGTACAGAGAAACAGCTTTTGCAGAACGATCCAAATCGATACAAATTTGAAAATATTGTCGTCCTCTTCAGTGGCCCACAATTTTTCCACACATTCGTGGATACACCGTATGCTTGTAGTAGTGCAATCAAATCGATAGCTAAGCTAGCTAAGCTGTTTATCTGTTCGTCATTCTTTTATCTGTGCTTTCAGTACAGTTTTGCGAGAATTGTGCAACTGAAAGAGTGTGAAATTTTTTAAATAATGCTTAGAAATACATAAAATAAAATTACTAAAAATAACAACAACACAAGTGTTGTGCTTGTGGCGAAACGTGAAATAAACACAATAATTATGATACCGCAAAGATTTTAAAACTAAAGATAGGCTATAACAAGAAATGTTACGCCATCTTGGTTTTGACCATACCTCAAACGTCAGCCATCTTGATTTCACCATATGTCAAAATGGCCCCAAAATTCCAAAAGTGGGGCCATTTAAGTGGAGATAGTTTTTGCCCCAACATGCCTCGTTTATATTATATACGTCTATGTAATACCGTGCGTTTAATTTTGTTGCACGTTGACGTTTGTCAATATGTCACAACGTCTACATTTTTTTATTTTTTCAATAAGGCAAAAGAACCCTTATATAAAGTACAAACTTAAAATAATTTCAATTATTATGGGTGAATTTGGACCACAGGGTGACCTCTATAACCCAAGAGCCATTAGGAAATTTAGAGCACGTGGTTGAGGCAAGCTGAAATCTTGTCCTATACTTCTCATATTGTACCCCAACACGGGACTGCATGACTGGCTGGTCAGAAGCGGGGCTAAGTCAATATTAAAATTTTTGAAATGTGAATTTTTTATCCCAAAAAATATGTTTGTGGCAATTTGAAATTTTGAAATAGTGTTACTTGTTTAAGTTTTTTAAGTTGTTTAAGGAGTTGGAGAAAAATAAAGCCATGCCATTTAGTTACGGCTTAAACCTTTACATTCCAGTGTAGGTAAAAGTAAATTGGAAATATGCTGGCTATCAATTCATGATTTTCTGACATCTATCGGTCAACTTATGAATTACGATCTTCATATTATCAAAGGCTTTATTTTTCCCCAACTCCATAAATATTAAACGAACACTAGATCAAATTTTTAAATAGCCTCAAACATCTTTTTTGGGACAAAAAAAAAAACACTTTTCAAAAATTTGTATATTGACTTAGCCCCCGCTTCTGACCAGTCAGTCCTGCAGGACTGGCCTTGTACCCCAACACGAGACTGCAGTGCATTAGGGTACACGAAGAGAAGTATAGGACAAGGGTTCAGCTTGGCTCACGCACCAGCTCTAAATTTCCTAGTAGCTCTCCATTTACTAGTTTTGATAGTTAGATCAAAAATTATCGCGCGATAAAAGAGTAGGTACAATGATTTAATGAACCATACTATGTATAGTTGTCTAAAAATTATTATAATTCATGTGAGTCATTTTATCTTAGACGTCTATTAACTGTTATGGACAGTTTTACAAACATAAAGTAGGTATGATACGGGTGGCGATAACAAGGAAGTAATATTTTAATACAATATTGACAAAGACGATTAAGGGCAACTTCCGTACAAAAGTAAACACCCACACTTGCATAGAAGCACTACATTTTCAATTAAATATTTAAAACGACACAATGTGTTATATTTTAACGTATTTTATGAGTCGTTGGTTTAATTATGTTACATTTTATATTGTTTGAACATGTTTTTTAAATGTTAATTACACATTATCTTAGTGCTTGTCACTTTTGGTTCGTTCACGGTCAAGGAATGCAATCACTTGCTATCAGTGTTCATCAGTAAATTTCTCTGCTCGTCTGTCTAATAAAACTGCAAAAACTTTCTCAATGCACTTTGATAATTGAACCCTTACAATTTTTAATTAAACGCGAAAGCAAGTTTTCCTAACAAAGGCCAAGCTAAGATAAACCCGCTTGAGATAATTATGAGCCGATCTAGGGCATATTGATTCACTTTAAGCCTGATCTTTGCAAAGTAAAAACTAAAAATATTTAATTTATTTTCTAAAATAAGTCTAAGTATTGGGAATATTGTGATTTTTAAGAGGCGCGTAAATGGAATAATGAGAGGAAAGGATGCTTTAAGTCTTGGCGGGGACACAGACATAGTTTACATTTCTTTGAAAAATGTGTTTCTTAGTTTATGCTCGTGACTATAGCACGAATTAAAAGTATAAAAATATAAAAATATAAAAATAAAAGTATTATAGCACGAAACAGGTTTCTGACAGTCTTACTGTATACTGAGTAAAGATATCCCTCCATATTTAACAATTAATTTACAGTATGTATCGTCTCGAGGCTAAGATATTTTAATAGCAGATAACAGGATTTTTTATCGACAAAACAAAATTTTGTTGTTCGCAACTTTCATGTTTGTTTACTACATAACAATAACTAATAACAATACTAACATCAAAAGGGTATCATTTTATACCTAACTAGCTGTTGCCCGCGGCTCCGGGGGCATTTTATCGGGATAAAAAGTACGATATGTTTTAATTCAGAGCTTAAACTACTACGAGGGCTGCACTAAAAGTATCGGGAATGGAATATTTCCACTGTTCCTGTCATATTAAAATCTTTTTAATTTAAAACTCCTTGGTTTTAAAAATCGAATACCGTTTTACCGAATACCGAATTTATTTAAAAAAAGATTCTCGGTCTTGTCACAAGGTCTTGTCAAACTTGTTTAGTCGTTGAGAAAATGGAAATGACTCGAGAAAATTCTGGAGCGATGATTTATTATGACTTTCGAAGTGGTTTAACACAAAAAAAGTGTGTTGACCGGATGATTTTTGCATTTGGTGATGAAGCCCCATCCAAAACCACAATTTATCGCTGGTTTGCTGAATTTCAACGTGGACGTGTCAAGCTCAGTGATGATTCCCGTCAAGGTCGTCCAAAAACTGCAGTCACCCAAGAAAACGTTGATGCTGTGCGTAAGCTGATTGAGGAAGATCGACATGTGACATACCACGAAATTCAGGGAACTTTAGACATTGGCATGCGTCAAATACAAATAATCTTGCATGAACAATTAGTTGTTTTCCCGATGGATACCGCATTTGCTCTGTGAAGAGCAAAAAGCGACTCGCGTGGTCGTACTTGGTGCGTCAGAACTCTCGAAAGATTCCACGCAGGATCCTCAAATGCTGTATACAACATCGTATCAGGTGACGAATCCTGGATATACGCGTACGAACCCGAAACAAAAAACCAGTCACGAGTTTGGGTGTTCGAAAATGAGTTAAAGCCAACAAAAATTGTTCGTTCACGGAGTGTTGCAAAAAAAATGGTGGCCACGTTTGTCTCCAAAACCGGCCATGTTGGGACTATTCCTCTTGAGGGACAAAGAACGGTTAATGCAGAATGATATGCTAACATTTGTTTGCCACAGGTCGTTTCTGAACTCCGTAAAGAAAACTGCAACCGCCGCATCATCCTCCATCACGACAATGCGAGTTCTCACACCGCGCACAGAACAAAAGAGTTTTTAGAGCAAGAAATCATAGAATTATTAGACCATCCGCCGTACAGCCCCGACCTAAGCCCTAATGATTTCTATACTTTCCCTAAAATAAAGAATAAATTGCGTGGTCAGAGATTTTCATCACCTGAAGAAGCTGTGGACGCCTACAAAACGGCTATTTTGGAGACCCCAACTTCCGAATGGAATGGTTGCTTCAATGATTGGTTCCATCGTATGAAAAATTGTGTCAAATTTCGCGGAGAATACTTCGAAAAGCAATAAATACATTTTTAAATAGTAATGTTGTGTCACTTCCTTGATTCCCGAAATTTTCAGTACCGCCCTCGTACCTACCTACCTACTATACCAAATGTCATCGAAATCCGATCGGTTGTTTTCGCGTGAAGGAGTAACAAACATACATCCATCCATCCATCCATATAACCCTAGTCACTCACAAATAACGTAGCCCTCTATTGGTTAAATAATTTTCAAAATCGGTTCAGTAGATCCAGAGATTACCCCCTACAACCACACAAACTTCACCTCTTTATAATATTAGTATAGATAATATATTTTTATTTATTAAAAATTAGTGTGATATTATTATGAAAAGGGGGATCGTTTGGGCATTGCAACTGGTGAGAATTTCGACCCCCAAAGGTTTTGTTTTGTAGATAAAATTAAACATAATATTATCTGCTGTTAAAATCCCTTAGCATCGACGCGACACACACTGTATTGTCCGTTCAGAGATATTTTATCTCGGAGTTTCTATGAGAGTGTTATGTCGTTTATATAGAGGTCCTATCATAGGCAAATAACTCTGAACGAGCTATACCTAAATACTGAACCACTATTTAATAAATATAATAGGTACTAGAGGAGTAAGAGAGTAAATACTGATTAAACCTAAAATAAAAAATAACTATGGAGAGAGGACGAATAAATAATTAGTACCTAAAATATATTTAATAAATTAGATATACCTATTAAGACACACAAAAATATATCAACAGGAATAATAAAGAAAAGGTTAAGTAAGGGCTACATTGTTAAATTTAATTAATAAGTTAATTTGTATTGCTTGGTAAATTGTAAATTTCTTTGAAGTTTTTCATTTAGTTTTGTTTTTTTATTATTTTATCTTTTGTTATAAACACTTGACTACTCACAATATTAAGTTACAAACATTACATTAGATGAGCTCATTTCGCTGTCAAACACTTGTTTGTTAATGTTTCTTTTGATGAATAAACAAATAAAAAAAAACTGTTTTAAAATTAGGAGCACCGTAAATCACAGGTTGTCACTGTTTCTGCTGGGCAAAATGACAAGGATAGGATGTGACGTACAACGTACGTAAGTGCCACTTAATTTAAATAGCGTTTCAGTATTCAGCCGGTAGACTTACAAAGGATGAGTTTTATTAGTTTGTAACCAGTATTTCGCAAGTGTATTAGTACCCACATGATAAATCGCATGTCGCGTCTAATCGTGCTAACTCTGTTAATCGCTGGGGATTTTGAAACTCATAAACCTGAGAGCTTGTTAATTTTGTCGCCAATTTTCAAAGCAAATGTGCAGAATATTTTTTAATAACCTAGACGGAGGGGAAATCTAGACGAACGTCCATTGTTCAGAGTACGAGTAAGCTTAAGTTATGGTTACCGCACACGCTAGGCGGGCGAACAGCCAGCAAAATTCCCGTATACTTGATTAAAATAATTACGTGAACGTGTTAAATTCGCACTTGCACGCGCATCCAAAAGTTTGATGCGTGTGCGAGTTCAGACTCGTACTATCACTAGCATGACACTGGAACAGAACTGCTTAACGGAAAAAAAATTACGTGAATTGACCCACTGCAGGAATGGTAAAACGAGGGTTTTGTTGAACGTTGAACGTTAGATCGAACCAAATAATATAACGGTTTTTATTTAAGTTTCAGTTATGTTAAAAGATAATGTCCCAAAGCTTTTGTTATTTAACAGGAAAGCTGAAAGCCGTCCGATATCAAAAATAAAAGCTATTTTTGGTCTAGCTAATGGAAAGTGGGAATGGGATTAAAGTTTGGCACGCTAAAAAGTTTTACGTTACATAAAATAATTGTTTTTTAGTCTTTCATTAAAATATCAGAATTATTGTGTATTTATCAATTCTGACATTTTAATTTAATTTACTTTTTAATTTAATTAAAAAATAAACATTTGGCACAGTACCAATGATTAAAAATACAATAAATGAATAAAAATAACGTTACATACACTACCTCAGATTAATAACTCACACTACCATGTGTTTGAATTTTTAATTCAATTTTGACAAATGTTTACTTTTGTCAATCTTTCTTTTAGTCATTAAATAGTCAACATAATTACATTTTTTATTTCGTATCTGACCCTTTTAAAGTTCAAACTTAACAATTAAATAATTATGGTCGAATTTCGTAACTTTATAGTGCCCAAGTGTGTGCGCAATACACAAGAGCATTCTCTTTTCCTTTACTCTCATAACCCAGTGGGACGGATAACCGACACGACTGGCCAAAGATCAGGCGCAGGTCCAACTTTTCAAATGCCCATCCGACGCATGGATCATCTTTCTTGTCAGACAATCAGGTGATCAGCCTGCATTGTGCTAACCAAACATGGAACCAAAATTTTTGTTGTTTCAATGCGGGAATCGAACTTACGACCTCCTAGTCGAGAGCCAAGCTCTAACCACTAGACCACGGAAGCTGTTTTTAACGAGTTTTGTTATACGAGTAGTCTATTACGTATTCTGTGGAGTAGGTACATAAAAATATAATTATTCTGATTGCGAAACTTAAATTAAATACTGCGTTCGTAGGTAGGTATAGGTATTTTTCTTAAAAAAAATTTTGTTCTAATCGTACTAAAATAATAACCACTTAATTAAAATGGAAAACAAAAACGTTTTTTCTCTACAATTATCTATAATATCTTATTATAACACGCTTATAAACTTGAAATTAGATAAACGACTACAAATTTTTCATTATAATATGCAGTCTCATTATTAAAATGAGCTATAAAATATATTATCATAATTTTTATCCTCCGTCTTATGAGCCATCTATCGGGAGGAGTTGATAGCTCCAAAACAGACTATTTTCGTTTGACCACTATTTTCGTTTTGTTTATTTTGAAGAATGCCTAATTGGGGTCAATGATCGAGTTCATGCAGACGCAGGGTTCCGCGATATCTCGATGCATTGATTGTATTATTGTCGTCCAATCAGGGTTGTTACGTAAGACGTAGTTTAGTAATTGTAGTTAAATGAATTAGGGCTGTCACACATGTCGGTTCCGTTTACGTGAAGGTTTTTGGGTTGTGTTCGGGTAAGAGCCGGGTCAGTGGGTCGCTCGCGCAGCCTCCCGCGGCGCGGGGACGCGTCTCTATCGACCGCTTGCCGCCAGATTTAGGGTTGTCAAAAATCTTTATAGGAATATTTAATTTTCTTTTATAATTAATTGATTTTAAGGATTGTCACTTTTGTTGGCTTACCTAGTTATGAGTGGGATGCTATAATTGGTTCTTAGAAAATATTTAGGGTCGAAGAGTTAAAACAAACTAAATAGTACAATAATTGTATCAGTTATAAACACAGAAATTATAATGCAATATAACAATTAGAAACAACATAATTTTTATGCTTTTGTAATTTAATAGTATGTAATAATATCATTAATGTTTACAAAGAATGCTATTTAAGTAAAGTAAGTTGTAACTAACTCTGAATTTTACTAATCTCGCATCTTCATTTTCCTAAATATTTCTTCACATTAACATAATAGGTCTTTACCTATGAAATTGCCGTTCTGCAGTACTGGCCATTACAAATCAAAATAATTTTTGTTTGGCTAAGAATTCTAATTTCAAATTAATTTTATTTTAAAAACATGTAATGGAATTGGAATTCTTTTTCCAAAAGTAGTCATTTGTTTATTGATTAGTGTTACATTTTCATCGCATTTCAATCTTTTTCGTCATCATGGATACGTTAAAAATTCGAATAATTATGGAATATGAGTACCGTCGTGGCAGCAACGCGGCACAAGCGGCACGCAACATCAACGACGTTTACGGAGCTAACACTACAAACCAACGCACCACGTGTTATTGGTTTGCTCGCTTCCGTTCTGGAAATTTCGACCTGAAAAATGAACCTCGCGGTCGTCCAAAGACTTTGGTCGACAATGACGAATTAAAGGCGATTGTGGAAGTTGATGATACACAATCTACAGCTGAATTAGCAGCAGCTTTCGACGTTAGCGTCAAAATAATATTGGTCCATTTGCGTCAAATTGGCAAGGTAAAAAAGCTTGACAAATGGGTGTCCCACGAACTCAATGATCGCCAGCGCGAAGTACGCGTCGAGACGTGCCTTGCACTGCTCAACAGACACACAAATGAAGGAATTTTGAAAACTGGATTCTGTTTGATAACCGCAAGCGCTCAGCAAGTTGGTTGGATCCTGGTTCAGCACCTAAACAATGCTCTAAACGAAAACTTACCCCTAGAAAAGTGATGGTCACTGTTTGGTGGTCTAGCGCCGGTGTGATTCATCACAGCTTCTTACCAAACGGGGTGAGCATTACTGCAGATGTGTACTGTGAAGAACTGAACACAATGATGGAGGAGCTGGCACATCTCCAACCAGCATTGGTCAATCGCTCGTCTCCGCTTCTCCTGCACGACAACGCGCGACCTCATACTGCACAGCAGACGGTCTCCAAGTTGCAAGAACTGGGGTTGGAAGCTCTCCGTCATCCGCCCTACTCACCGGACCTTGCGCCTACAGACTTCTTGGCAGGAAAAAAATTCTTTACCCGAGAGGCAGTACTAAATGCCTTTGAAGAATTTGTTGCCTCCCGTCCAGCTGATTTCTTTAAGAAGGGCATCAATAAACTGGCACTGCGTTGGCAAAGATGCATTGATTGCATGGGTGATTACTTCGATTTATATAAATAAAAAATACATGAAAAAAAATTTCATACAAAACGGCAATTTCATAGGTAAAGACCTATTATTAATTGTAATAGGAAAATATTAAAAAATATGAATAAATAGCTTCCAAAAAACATAGCTACCAAATTACCAAAATACAAAAGAACAAATCGCTGCACTATCGATTTTCAATTGCAACTGAGCCCTTGCAATTATGACCCTCACCATTAGGGGACAGAAATTCCCTCTTTCAATTAGGGAGTGGCGACCCTACGACGAGAGCTGCGCAGCTTCCATTACCGCGCAACTCTCGGCGCACTCGAGCCGCGAGCACCGTATAGAGCCGCACCTTGTCTCTTCCGGACCCTCTTTATCCCGAAAAAGGCCTTGAAAGGCCCGCAGGCCCAGGAAAGTCCCCGAGAACGCCCCTGGTGTTATGTGAAGTGATGGGGAAGGACAAGCACCAGCCTACGGAGGCTGAAGTGAAGGTGGCGACGGTGGAGGTTGAGGTGGATAATATGGCGACCCTGCCAGTCGGACAGAGGCAGCAGGGCTCCGACATTGCCATAGCCGAGAAACACAACACCGCCAACAAGGAGATGGAGCTCAAGTGTGTGCAGCCGAAGCCCTCCAAAAAGTATGACTTAATTTTTTTTTCATACTTTATAACTGGAACTGCAGATGTATGTCAGTTCCATTATCAGATTTTTTTCTGTGTCGTCTCGGTTGGTTTTGGAGAAAAATGGTCCTTGGCCTTTTGACTGGAACACGGACATAGTTACATAGTACCTCTTGTACTTTTTGGCGCCATTAATTGGAGCAGCTTTTGTACAGGACTAGAACCTTTTATTGCTTGTTTATAATTAAGTTTTTTGTGTTAATTCATAATCATAACATTTGTAAAATGTCTAAAACTGACAAAGTCTCATCATTTAGGTCACTTACCTTTTTTACTCGACTACGGTGAAGCCTGAAGGTAGGGTAATGCTTTTGGCAATCTATGTATGTAACATACATAATGTTTGTTCCATCGTAGCGCCTAAACTACCGATTCGATTTTAGTAAATTAGGTGTCAATAGATTCGTAATAATAGCCCGGGTAACATAGGCTATATAATTTACGTAGTCGGGATGTACTTTTTATAGAATAATACAGTCATCATACTGATGTCACAATAATTTATTATTATAATTGTAGTGTTTAAAATATTAAACTGAATACAAAGGAGAGAGAGATAATGAGCTTCCTGGTTTCCTGGTTTCCGTGTAGCTCGTTTACTTGGTAGACATAAGTAGCCACTTCGCACGTTCCCGGAACAAAAGAGTCGACTTAAGGATTATACTTAATGTTTCTGCAGTACTTCGCGTTTCCTTAAATATTTAATTTTAATTCTTAAACTATAGGACAAAAAAAATTTGGCGGTATTATTAATTAGTGTTAATTTTTAATATACAGAGTACACGTGGTGGAAGTGAAACTTTATTCATCATTTAAAATCCAAAAATACTCTCATCGTACCTAAAGTACATCACTTCAAAAAATAAAAGAAAAAATGATATTTCTACCGCCATCTGTGTATCGAGCCGTCCTTTTGAAAGTTAAATTGTTATGTATTATAAGTGGCTTACTACATATGGCGTTATATCCAAAATTGTGTCGTGACGCGTGACGTGACGCGACCTTGAAATTTTACCCTCAACGCCGCTAAAAGGGTTTCACTTCAAAACATGTAAGTAATTAAAATATCGACAGTTATTTAGTTAATATGCATCAGTATCAATCACAGTACGCACCTAAATTTTAATGGGTAGAAACTAGGTAGATTTATCATGGCTAAAAATTTTGAGCTTGCAGTAGCATGGTGTGCTACAGCCTGATTCTTCACATCCTACTGGACTCTGGAGCCCCAGTTGCAAGGACGTTAGTTTTCGGTAACGATGATGATGATGAATTATTAAATGTATAATATGACGAAGTTCTTCAATTTAAAACCAGATGTCTAGATAATAATATAAAGTCCTACTCTAAGCGTGTATGCATGTATATGCACAACGCATAATACATAATATGTCTAGTCAGAATGCAAAGAGCCTCACAATGCGGATTAAAAACTTAGACACAATGCACCCGCATTTGCTTTGTCCCCCGTTTACAGATGGGAAGGGACGAATGGGATTTCAGTAGCAAACCAAACCAAAAGGGAGAGTGAAAAAGGCTAAATAAAAGAATGAGCAAGAGGACTGAGGAAAATTAAATAAGCCAATTGTTCTAAACATCCAAATTTTTTATATAAGGTGCTTCGCAAATAGATAATAATAGTTCAGATAATATTAGCATTTATAGTTTAGAGGTTCGAGAGACAAGTTCAAATCATCTTAGAAGAGCTTTTTGTCTAAAACTTAACGCGCCACCCAGAGGTTCATTATGAATATGGGGCGTGGTTTGCATAATGATAGTCTGAAGATACTGAAGTGGTTCTGTAGTTTTCAATATAAAAATGCTTGTAACGATGTTGTAATTATACGTTATAATATTTGGCTAAAGTATTATAAAAAATCTATCGCTTTGATTGTCCGTCGCAGTTTTTATAGAAAGCGATAAAGTTTTTTGGCAACGAGGTATCGATTCGGTCAATGTTCGCTTGCATGGTCCTTTTTAATTTTTTACTATATTGATGGGAAACATCTAATTAAAAGTTGTTAGAATATGACAATTACGCTACACCAAACAATCTTCATCTTCCACTACGCGTACCGCGAACGCTCATTTTCTTCATCCCTCGCTGTATCTAACAAAATGTGTATTATGGTATTCATGCAAATAAGCCAATGACAGAAAAGAGAGGAACAGTAAGTGAAATTGAATATAGTTAAAAGCTATGAGGACATAGAAACAAAAGACTGTATAAACTGCACAACTAATATTTACAAATGAAACTTATAAAAATAAGAGGTATATGTAAATATTGTGAAATTTGAGTTTCCCTTGTACAATTGTACTGTATGTACAGAGTTTTAGTGTTATGTGTGTCTGGGCATGTACTATTATCTATTCTGTGGTCTGGGCTTATGTTTTTTATCCCCAACTTCGCTTCCACAGTAAGTTAAGCAAAGAGAGATGTTAACTGTGCCAAATGTGATACTTGGACGTGGCTCACAGTAGTGAGTGGTGTTTAGTGGATTTGTATGTGTTTTTGAGCAGATGGTGACTCTCAACAGTAACAGATAAGCACAAAACACAATACTTCCCTTGATAGCAGAATAAATCTAACTCTAATTTGAATTCGATCAGTAGTTACTTGACAGTTTGAACTTGGCTCGACGTTGGCTCAAAAAATATCTATTGACACTATTTCTGGCAAAAACTACTATCTACTTCACAATATTTGTACAGATATAGTTTTCCTTTATTGGTTATTTACAATATAAATAAACACTGTTAATTGGTAATTTACAATTAAAATAATTATAAAATCGGGAGGTTACAACAGGTTTACGTATATTGTTACGTGGTGTTTAAACTGTTGCCACAGTCAGCCACTAAAATAGTTCTTGTTGGTACTTTGATGGCTGAATACTCAAACGCGGGTTAAAATATTACCAGGCATCCCAATCCTCTGGAGGGTAAAGGAAAGGAGGACTATCTCTCTAAGGCAGAAAAGCTATAAAGTGTCCGACAAAAGTAGTTAAATAATAGTTCCAAAACTGGCAATAATGGCGCTATAGTCAGAACAGGGTGTGATATGAAGTTGCAACAAGAGATGGAGTGAAGTTAGTTGAGTTTAGTTATTTGAATTTTGTTACCGACTTTAGAAGAATTTAGTAGTTCATTCAGAAAATCATGAAAATTCTACTTACTCGCGTAGTCGAAAATATTTTTATAAATATAACCGAAGTAGATGATAAGATTTAATTATCTGTTTAAATTTTACCGCTTTGTGACCGTAGCGTACTTACCCCTCTTTAACGCTTTTTACGGACACTTTTTAATCTATGGACATAGCCCTCTTTTCCTCTACCCTCCATACCAAATCCCATATTGTCCTTGTCGTTCTGTCAATCAGAGACAGTGAAAGCCTATGATTTAGGAGGCTCCTAAGTAGCGTTTCAGAATTGAGCCGTAAGATCTTTATGAACGGGTTACAACCACCAGGCTACGTTTTTACATCTTTTACAGCAGCAGCGTCATTGACATAAATTTTCCCTTTTACCTTTTTGAAATTAAGAGCTTTTAATTTCTCTTTCCGTCCGTGACTGGCGACCATGGCCACTTGTAACATAAAAATTAATATTTATAAAACACGCTTCTGAATTACGCAAGCCTTAGTCATTGGAATTGCTTAATTTCAGTGAAAAGCTTTCCATTTCAATTATCATAATATACATTGGAAATGTTACTTGACATACAAAGACAGAAACATTGAATAGCTTATCCGTTGTGTAAATATTTTTATTAGTAAGAGGGTTTTCGTATAAATATCGAGAATCTAAATATTTTAATCTAAATACTCTAGATTATACTAAAAATACGAAAATGAAAATATGCAAGAAGCTTTCATTTCACTCGAGCAGATGGGTAAAAGCAGCCTTTATAAACTCGCACTTTTCAATACCTTCTATGAAGGAGCTTTATAACCTGAGGCATTATATGCTGCTATGTACTTACTACTTATCCGGGTAGACTGAAAAAGGAAAAAATGTTCCTTTTTGTTTCTGCATAAATCCATAAAAGTGCTGATCAGTAAATCTTTTTGAACTGTATTGGTACTGAAATGTTATTTTGATAGGATATTTTTTTACCGCTTGTGTGTATGATTTCAATTACATTATTTTTAGTACATATTTCTCAACAAATTGTAACGAAACACGCTATCATATTTTTAATTTAAAATATTTTTTTCCACAGAACCTCACTCTTCATCATCTCAAGTTTCATTTACGCCAAGCTGCTGGTGGTTGTGTGCCTTGCCTACGTCATCAGTGACGTTATCACGCACAACCTACCCCTGTACTACTACGAAGGCTTCTTCACTTACCTCTATGGAATGAGTATTCTTTTCCTGCTCTACGTGTTCTGCTTCCTTCTTCAAGGTCAGTGTCACTTCGCATATAGATTGAAATTTTATCTCCTTTTCTTGCAACATCCTATACAAAACTTGATGTACAATATTCAGAAAGCGCATGCTGCAGTGGAAGCCCCCCTAAACCGAAACCCCCACCGAAGGAAAAGAAACAGAAGAAAGAAAAGGAAAAGAAGATCAAAGATAAAGAGGGTAAAAACGCAAAGGATAAAGACGGCAAGAAAGATAAAAAAGATGGAAAATCTAAGGACAAAGACGGAAAGGAAGCCGACAAAGATAAAGTAGCCAAAGATAACAAGAAACAAAGTCAATTCCAGGTACATTTTTATCCATCTAAATATATTTCAATCATCAGCACATCCAGAACATTTGTTTATAATATCATCCCGTTTTGTTTTTGTTACTGTGTGTTAACACAATTCACCAAATTTTAATGTTAGGTATAATACGTATAGCACTAGCAAATTTTTAAGCTTTCACGAAGCACACTAAGTGCTTCTAGAACGTGTCTGGCGCATGATTCCCTTTTTTGTTTATGCCGCCTACTATTTTGTTTTTCCGTATCATTTGGGCAGGAGGTGTACCCGCGTAAGATGCGTGATAAAGTTCGTCAACAGCAATTACAAATGCAAATGGCGCAATTATATGCCTCCGAGCAGGTGAGGTTACGATCCTGCTTGTTCTGATTATGTTGATAGCTTTGGATGTGCTGTTGTAGTTGTCATCTCATCATTAGATGCTTTTAGTTGTGCTGTAAACATGTTGCTTTTAGAACCACAAGCGGATGTAAGAATTCGTTAACAATTCTAAAATCCTGAACACGTACCAAACATTTCTGAGATACTTACTATCGTAAGTCGCACGCTCATATTATACCTACCTAATGATCCGCTGTATGTCTAATTAATTATTTCGATTCTCAGTCACAACTTCAAAGTAATATAAGCAATGAGAAAAAAACATATTTGTTAATACATTAATTTCTCAACAGCAACTAAAAGAAATGGTTGCATACGAAGGTCCTACTTTGTTAGTATTTGGTTTTTGCCTGTAACAAGTGGATCTAATAATATATTGTGCTGAATATACTTTTTTTATTAGCAACAAGATGTGGTGGAGTTAGAAGCCGGCCCCGTTGCAAGACCGAACCGTCGACGAAAAACCTCGCAGAACGACCATAGCCACGGCAGCTTCTTTTTGAGAATTGGAGCTATTGGTAAGGAAAATGGAAATGCCATTTTTTACTGTACAGAAATGGTCCATAAACTTATATTATTATTATTCTGATTTAAATAAATTGCTAGATCTTAACATGAAAATATTTATTTTAGATCACATAACACATATTTAAAATATATTTCCATTGTAATTATTAATAAACAAATAATACAATTTTTACCAATATCATTTTTATAACAAAGTTGAAATATTTCCATGTAATTATTAACTAGGCGAATACAATTTTATAATTTTGACTAACAACACCGAAACACCACAGATGTGAACAATGCCTACCATCGCAAAAATAAATACTTAAGAATTCTCGTGTTTGCAGCATTTGGCCTTGGTACGATGATTTACAATGGACTGGAGTTCGGAACATTCTTTGAATTACCTCTCGACTCGCCCTGCTATTTGATTTTGAAAGGCGTGAATCCAGTGCTCCAAATGGTGTTCACTTTCATGCAGATGTATTTCATATTCATGAATTCAAGGGTGAGCTAATTAGCATCATGTTCGTATTAGTCCATAATTCACGAAAATATACCTAACGTTTCGCGAAATAAATTATAGAAACGTTGGGCACATGATTTCCTGCTTATCTATGTTTTTACTTAAGCATTAAATCATATTATGTTATGTAAATCGTATTATGCCCAAAGTTTCTTTAGGTAAATGATTTTGCGAAACGTTAGGTATAAATTATAAGCAAAATGTGTATTTTAAGTAAATTCTTTTTTAGTAAAAAATCTGTCAATAAATATGAATTAAGTACATTTACTACTTACTGTTTATGTTTTAGTAAAAACACTGTCGGTGAGGTTAATAATTTCAACGTAGTAGATTAGTTTCATTACTAGACATTTCGAGTGTAATTTCTTTTATGCCTTTAAAACGTCTTCACTTATGCAGTAAATCATATGTCCTAATGTTATGCAATTGATTTTACGAAACGTCATAAACTGACCTCTTTTATTTCCATTTCAGTTGAACATTCACAGATTCAAGGTGATCGCTCGGTTTGGATTGATGCACGTGGTAGCTACCAACATTTGTGTATGGATACGTACTCTAGTACTGGAGTCTCTTAAGGAGATAACAGATTTTCACGTCAGAAACCCACAAGGAGTGCCTGGTGAGGGCGTGCTTGGAAGTAAGAATTTGTGTCCATTTCTCTTCTCGTATATCAAACAAGTAGACTTTAATAAAACATTGATATTTTTACAGGAGTCATCCGAAAACACACCTTGAGACATTCCGGCAAAGTATTTGGGGCAGCTTCAACCGCAGCCACAACGATAAGCGCTTCTGCTGCTACCGCCGTAAAGGCTGCCGGCGAGCAAATAGTCAACGCTGTTACTACTACCATATCAGCTCCTACTACAACAGGTAAAATAATGATTAATTATTGATATTTATGTGTGTGTTCTAGAATCTTTGAATATTTTATCAAATCATCAATACTAATCATTTAGTTATTCATTGCATGTATATATTAAATAACGATAACATTTCAGCATCTACTACTACTCCTTCGTATTATAATAGCGGTGGTGGTTTCGCTCAAAAATCAAAATTCTTAGACGCGATCAAAAGTACCATAGGGTACGATACGGGGATGGCTTACGGGCGGGAATTTAAAGATTCGTGGCCAAACGATAATCCGTTCACGACTACCACTACTGTTGCACCGATGACCGAAGCTGAGAAGGGAACTCAGACTCAGACGGCCATGTTGGAAGTATTCCAGTGGCTTTATTCCACAACCATGAAACCTATTGTAAGCACGATGTCAACTTTGACATCATCTACTCCATCTTACGCCACTGTTAAAGACGATTGGGGCAACAGTATTGATACATACCGTGTCGATGAACCACCACATTCACCAGGTTTGTCGATGGAGTGTCGTCATCAGTTGGTATTCTGCCGCTGCACTTTTTATTTGCGTCTTGTTTCGGTTTTTTTCTTTTCTTTGTAGGTCTAGGTGCACTGTCTCCTTCCGTATGTTATTATTTTTAAGCATGTAAGCTAAGTTTTATTAGATATATTTTGTCACATAGTAAATAAAATTATGTACTTACTTAGATTTAGTGATTATAGATATATTTTTCATTTCAGCAAACAATTCTACTGAACTCTTTGAATCATTTGATGCTTTGAATCCGGCTGCGCTGATTGCTAATATCGATAACACGACTGTCTGTGGTCGAAATCCTATAATGGGCACTATCGTCACCGACTCGGCACCTTACTTGTATCCGTTCATCATCGAATACTCCCTAATTGGAGCTGCCGTCATCTACGTCATGTGGAAGCATATTGGACGATACCCCAGGTAAAATTTGTTTTAATCAACTTTATTACGTATCCTTCGATTGCAACCAACGCATAGTAGAGTATCATTAAAAGTAGCAAAAACATTTAGTTTAACATCCCGTTGACAATTAAATGTAGTATCATCTTACAATTTATTTGTATACCCATTACTCACTTTATTAACTATTTAACTTGACCTAAACAAACAACAATGCTTAGAGCATGAAACAAAACTAACTATCCCATTTTAAACTTTCATTTTATATTGTACATCATGCATCCCCACGCTAACCTAATTGACGCGTCCGTACGCGTTTGGTTGCAGCGTGGCCAATGACGAAGATCTGGAAAGACGTCTGGAGGCTGTTCTGTCCCGCAGGGCAGCGGCACTAGCGGCGGCGCAGCGCGGAAACCGCGTGGACTGCGCGGGCGCAGCCAAAGGACTTTTCTGTGGACTCTTACTTCTCGTCGCCTCACTTATCTGTCTGATCCTATTCTTCGTTCTGATAAGACACCAAGAATTGAAACGGCTCTCGATCTATCTGGCTGATGTCTCCCACTGCGCTCTCATGGTGCTGTCAATTTTTGCAATTCTGATTGGATTTATACGGTAAGAATCTTTGCATTATAATAATAATACTTATGATTAGTAATTATGCCCTATATGTTCACTATTGTATATGATCACATGTACTGAATATTATGTTTTTAAATTGATTTGTTTCATCCTAAGTAGATTAGCCTTAACATTTTTGTTCATCTTTTTGTTTAGTTATATAAGTATATTTGTGTTTATGTTCAGTTGTTTACCTTTGATATTTATGTTGATTTTTTTGTTTTCTTTACTACCAAAATCCTACACAATACCTACATAATTAATTCCTTTTATCACTCCAAACATTTTTTCGAGCCTTTTCGTGCTTTCCCTTGTAAACTAATCACCAATATTTATTTTAACCTTACCACCATCTATGTTTGTGACAAATTAACCATTTGTTGGTTCAATTCTGATATGTAGTGGTAGAAAAATGAAATGGAGTTCTGTTCCTCCCTCCTACACCGAACCTCTCCACAGGGTGCAATCACTGAAGTTCCGTTCTGAAGAACAATCAGACTTGAACGATATTCTGCTGCGCGTCTCTGCTTTCGGCCTCTTCATCTATGCTGTATTCAGCGTCATCGCTGGAGGAATGGGAGCCTTTACACACGAACCTAACTTACTGGTCATGATCACTGGATGTCTGAGTGTGCTTCAAGTGAGCATAATTTATATACCTAGTTTATTTATTTTAGATTTAATATATTTTTAGATAAATAGATCTACTAATAACAGTTAATACGTCAATAATAGTATTTCTTTTTAAAATTACTTTGTCAAGTTACTCGATTGTCATTCTTCAATTAGGGTCACATCATCATTTTCAAAAAATAAAGGACAAAGTAACCTAAAATATTGTCCAAAATATGGCATTTGCGCAATAGTCAGTTAGATATAATGCATTACGTTAATTGAATCTACTGCTTCAGTATTACCTTCATAAGCTGTTAGTTTTCCAAATGAAATAAATAAATTTCAATAATATATTATTATTTATGATATTTTTCTCATGGATTTTAATCGGTTTCCAGGTAATACTTCAAATGCTGTTCATCGCGGACGTGTCCCGCCGTCGCGTGCACCTACCGGAGCAGGAGCGCAGCAAGCCCGCCCGCCAGGCCGTCACCTTCTTGCTTATCTGTAATGTTACCATGTGGCTCATATACACCTTCGAAGCCCAGAAGGTTCTCGCCAATCCGGTAAGATTTTAGATTTAGTCTTTGTTATATTATCTATTCAGATCCAAATTCCAATATAATCCAATAAACAGCCTCCGTGATATAGTGGTTAGAGCTTAGCTCTCGACTCGGAGGTCGTGTACAACAAAAAATGTTGTTTCCATGTTTGGTTAGGACAATGCAGGCTGATCACCTGATTGTTCGACAAGAAAGATGATCCATGCGTCGGATGGGCATATAAAAAGTCTGTCCTGCGCCTAATCTCTCGCCAGTCGTGTTGGTCATCCGTTTTACTGGGTTTCGAGAGTAAAGGAAGAGAGAGTGCTCTTGTGTACTGTGCACACACTTAGGCACTATAAAATAACTACTGCTGGCTTGGTTTAAATGAAACCGGCCACCGTCATCGAAATCGGTGTGGGAAGCTTTTATTATTATTATTATTAATCCAAACGTAAACAAAAAGATTACATTTGACCGACTGAATGTGTCATTGTATAATATATTTATTGCACGGTAAATAAGTGACATTTAATTTGGTAGCATTATAGGCCGCTACTGTTTACTTTATTTATCTATATTTTATTCCTATTAATATAATAGTAGCTTATTACCGCGGGTCCGCCCACTTTAATATAGTATCGGGTATCCCACGGGAAAACTATACTTCTTCAGGATAATATTTGGTATGGTAGTAGTTGAGGCTCTAGATTAAAACATAGGCTACATATTTTAATCCAGAGCCTACCATACTACTACAATACCTTTCATCGAAATCCGTTCAGAAGTTTTTACGTAAAAGAGTAACAAACATCCATCTATCCTCACAAATTTTCACATATTTTATAATATTATCTGAACGGAGGATAGAAGTCTAGATTTGCCTATTTCTGCTCACATTGAGGGGAGATCCTGCAGTGGGGACATTAGAATAGTCGGTTTTATTTGATTTCTTTTTTAAGAGTTTGCGTAATCGTGGTGATAAAGGAGGAATCAGTTATTCAATGAGATGCTTATGGGTCCTATCCAAAGAGCCAGTAAAATTTACATTGAACAAATAGATTTTAGATTACTTCAAATAGGTTTGAATGTTTGTAAAATTAAGTCATAAGTAACTTTAGAGTTTAGGTTAAGATGCTATGAACGAAATGCAAAGTGTAGCGTCTTATATGAAAAATAAAATGTTAACTGTTTAGACTAACGTACCTAACTATTTAACTATTTAACTGTTTGTCAATTACTGTTTCTCGCCTTTGTTTATTAATATTTTGTATTATTTATATGAGAAATAAATTCTTTACCATTATCTATTTAAGGTTTAAACCTTAAATACTTAGATAATCATTGAGAATCATTATCACTCAGTTTAATTTCTAATATTTTCAGGTTCAATTGGATTTCTATGGATTCGTGGCCTGGTCCCTGGTACAACGGTTCACTCTTCCCCTGTGTATCTTCCACCGATTCCACTCCGCCGTCACCCTGGCAGAAATATGGAAAACCAGCTACAAAGCGCGTCTGGAGTGAACTGACACGTCTACCATCGATTGAAACTCTCAGTCCAACATCATCCCTTTAGGGACTTAGCAAATTTCGTCCTCATCTTGGGCCGCAATTTATAGTTAGAAGGGATATTTTATCGCATGGATAGATCAACTTTAGGTAGTAGATAATAGGTATGGGTCGATTCCGAACGTTCTTTTTATTATATTGTAAACACACTTATCGTTAGCAATTTACTGCCATGCAATGGAAAACTTCAGCAGTTATTATTATTACATTAGTTATTACATTCCATAGTACTTTCATTACAACTGTAATTTTTCAGAAGACTGACAAATACGTATTAATATTGCTCACAGTTGATTTTGACGATAATAATAGGCATGTTGCCTAAAAAATGTTTCATCTATTCGATGTTAGACAATATGTTAATACTGAATATAGAACCCATTTTTGTAAATCTTAAAAAATAACGAAGATACAAACAATTGCAAATTACATTATGAAAGAGAGCGATATATCGGCATGTGACGTAACAAATCGTTTTGTGAGAAAGAGATGAGTAGGTAATTTTTTATTTGCTTACAATTTATAATCGCCTAAATCCTAAATAACTATTTGTTAAATTTATGTATCTCTATATTCAACAATTTAAAAATTAATTTCTTAAAATGTCATTATCGATACTAGGCAACATCCCTATTGGATACCCGAAAACCTGTTGTGAAAATTCCCTCCTTTGTTTAGAATTTAAAAATTTTAGTGCCATTAATAGAGCTTAGAATTTACTATTGAGACAATATTCCTTTGTTGGAATATACAAATTGAAGCAATAGTACGTTTCGAATGCCATAATTTACTATCAAGATCTGAGGATCGATTGTCATGGTGGTAGCAATACTGATTTAGATGTTTTAAACGCTATATAAAATTCGAAAGATTTACTATGTCGACGTATTATATAAGTAGGGTAGGTTATTCTACTTATTATAGATATATTATAGACGTGTCGAAATATCTTATTGAATGTACTTAAAGTTAGAAAGTTCGATGTTAAGATGCAGCAAACTGCTTGGTACGGACGATTTATTTTATGGGGCCACAACACGTTTTATTATACCGACACATTCTTAAAGTCGTATTACAATGCATGCTATAAATTTTCTGAAATTTTGTAGAATTTTTAATAAGGTTTCACTTATTTAATATTTGGAATCCGGCGGGAGAGAGCAGAGTTTAAATCGTTCGAATGGATGTTAATGGTATGTACGTAGATAGGTAGTTAGATATTAAAAGCTATAATATCTTCTACACTAAGAATTTTTTCTACAAAAGCGTTGTATCAGTTTGACCTTTGTAAAGAAAAGCCGAAAGCATAGTCGATAGAGTTATCATTAAATAAGTGAAAATCTCTACTCTCTTCATACTTTTAAAACGTTAACGTTAAAACGTTAAAACACTTTACTGTTTTAACAACAATTTCTCTACGAATATTTCAGTATTGTTTGGGTAGATTGTTTTGCATTCAAATTTCATGAATATTTTCGTAATGAACTTTGTGCAATCTATTTTTATAGGCTGATTTTTTTATGTAGTCGTAACCTACATAATAAAGGGTAACGCGTGCGCGAGCACTATATCATTTCTATGTTACGAGTTTGTATAAATAGCTTATATAAAATTATTTATAAAATTATTTATAATATATTTATTAATTTTATAATGTAAGGTTTCTGTAGTACCAGTGTGCGGTGATCTGACGATAGTTTGGCGTTTTGGCTGTTTTTAATATTTATTGTATTGTTAATAATCGTGATTACTGATTTATGAAGGAAATAATTCGAAGTCCTGTTTACGCTAACGCGGCCGGTCGAAAGCAGCAGAAACAGAATGGATACGTTTTGGCTTGTAATTGTACTGTCACTGCCGATTGTAAAATATATTAATTGTAAGTACTTTGATATAACTATACTATTTCTAAATTCAATTTTCAATTTTGTAGATGATATTTACGTGTACCTAAATGTTTGGAAAAATAATATTATACGAATGATTGTATTAGATTTAATCAATTGTAAAATTTAATACTCAATGTTAAATAGATACAATATACATACATACCAAAAATTTCAAAGTTTGGAAGCTCTACATTAAATTATATAGATTAATAATATTATAAATGTCTATTTGAATAAATCTGATAATTATTAAGTAAACATTGTTTGTTTTATTGAAACAACCCACACTTGCCTATCGCCAGTAATAACTACACAATTGAACCCATTACCCAGGAGCCCAATGCCCATCGGACTAGCGATTGCTCGTAGGCGCGACGCGAGTCGCGACTTTTGTACTACCAAAACAATTCTGTCGATTATTTAATTTATGGTGGGTATACCTATAGATGGGTAAACGCCCGGGTGTTTTGGGCAGATTGGGCAGAATGCCCATACTTATGGGCATTCTGCCTGATAAATTCCTGCCCGTGGGCATTTATCTGGGCATAAATGTTTATTAGAAAGTAAACTGAATAATTTGAAATTTTGTGTCCTATATTGGCCTAAACTATTAATTAGGTTAATTTGTTGCTTCAATTTTTTTTATAAATTCCAGATTATTTTAACGTCTCTTTTTGTTTGTTTTAAAATATTGATTTTGTATCTCTCTCATCTCTCTCAGGTCTCATAATAACAAAAAGTTATAAGAATGTCACTAGCTTTTACATGAAGAGCTGTCAAATTTTAAAATTTTGTATGGTAACGGCATTAGTTCCTTTTCTGGCTGCGCTAATTATGATCCTTTAAATACTGTAACATAATTCATTACTGGTGCTATAGAATAAGTTACTACTGTGATTTTAGAATAACAATGATTTCAAAATATTTGTCAGAAAACAGAAGATTTTGTCAAATAATTGCGGACTGAATATGACTGCGGAAAGCAAATGTCAAAATGACAAATGGCCCCAAGCAAACCCAAAAGTGGGGCAGTTTAAGTGTGGACACTTTTAGCTACTTACGTAGTAACTATTTATTAATCTGTCCTTTTAGCCTCGACATACCTCGTCTATAATATATAGGTCTATGTAAAATAAGCATTAGTATAAATTCCCCTATATTCGGGATCATAAGGCACTTACGACTTTAAGATTTTTTAAATAAATAAATAAACAAGGTATTGCTTCATTGTTTTTTTATGAATGTGATGAACACTGATTTTTTTCCCGTACTATCTTACTAATATGATAAATGTGAACGTTTGTGAGGATGGATGGATGGATGGATGGATGTAAATGGAGTACAAATACTATACAAATACTAGCGACAAAAATATATCTAGAATATCCTTAATTCAGCAGTGACACGAACTAAGGGACCACCGAAAAATAAATTGAACGCTATTTCGTAAGTTTAATAATTGCTTTTTAGTGGAATTCATTGCTTGTACATTGACTGTTTTATATATCAAATCAATTGCTGAGAAACACATAAAACACCATTAAAAGTTTTATTCAAATAAACTCTTCTCTTCCTTTCTGTGAGCTTAAGAAGCAACAGCGTTAACCTTACGGTGAAAAGGAATATTACGTTCACCGCACAGCTTTTTGTGGCTACTGAGATTTTGAGCCTCGTTTTGCTGTTATTTTACGCTTAAAACTGTTGGTTCTTGATTTTTTAGATAGTTTAAATAGTAAAGATTCTATATTGATGTTGTATTTATATGAATAGGTAATATGTGAATTTCTTATTTTTTTAACTGAAGGAACACTTAAAGAAAAACTCACGAAATAACGTACTAATAATACGAATTTATAGCCTCTTACCTTACATAAGGCAGTGCGCGCACGGGGAACAAAGGCGCATACAGTGATACATAAGGTGGGTGGACCATGAAACGAGTAAACCATTTGCCAGTGTCAAGTTAAAAAAGGCGGGAAATAGAATGTTGGTTTCAATTTTCAACACTGTATTCCTAAATCGTCAAGTCTAAAGTCTAGTCAAAGTCCAAATAAATAGTCAGTGCAGTCAATGAGTCAAGTCTGCCGTTTCAGTAAAGTGGTAGAAGCTTTTAAAAAGTTCCTAGGGAAACTCCCTAGAAATACAAAATAGCACGTTTTTTAAAGTTGCGCCACTTGCCCACACTTGTGCGCGTTAGCGAATATTTAATGGTTAATATTCTATCAATATTACACATTAAGAACCGAAATAACATAATTTTTTAAATGCAATACAACAACCACAACGTCATCCATTAAATTCCCAGGCAAAACTCTTGTGGGAAAAGTGGATGCCCCAAAGGAAGATCTACGACCGAGTGAGGTGGTATGCTTAGTCAGGTTAGACAGAAGTACAAAACTTCGATAACGTGATCAGGATTGTGGCGCTAATTGATCCGCCACATCACCAACCCCCCAGAAGACTGGAGGTCTAATATTGAGTCTTCTGCTTGAGTCGCCAGTGCCAGAGAGTCCCAGTGAGTCGGAACTATTCTGCTGCTGCGCGGGCTCCAGTGAGCCTGAGTGCTGCCGTGCGGGGCCGATGCTACGTGCTGACCAGGACAGATGTGCTCTGTTTGCTGACCGGTCGTTGTAATGAGAGTGCCCGTTGAAGCCGATGAGGGTGCGACCAGGCCGCGGTGCGTTGAGGTGAGGTGCGGTACCCGATGAGGCTGAAGCTGGCTGGCGTGGTGCGGATGCGTGGGGAGTGATGATGATGATGTCCAGAAGGAGGCGTGTTCTGTCGTGAGTCACCAATTTGGGAATAGTGGAAGACCCAAAAGGAGATCTCCGACCGAGCGAGGTTGTATGCTCGATCAGGCCGAAGCCCACTGTAGTAATTTTTCAGATGTTGTATATGTAATATAGCGCCGAACTACAGAAACTAATTGTTCCGCCGCACTCCAATTGTAATGATCTCTGGCTAAAAACTTTCTCCAACGGGATTGGAATAAGGACTGGGTAGTAAAGAGTGAAAGACTTGTCTTTCACTGCTCAAGTGAATCCCTTGGTATTCAGTATATTAAATATTATATAGGTACCTGAAATTCAGTTTAAACCTTGGTTTTTCAAAATTAATTCAACCAAAACTACAACTTCGTCTATAGTCAGAATGAGATTGGGACACATCTGTACACCTTCTCATTAAAAAAATATATATATATCCGCAACGATGATGTTTGCGTTTGTGGTTTGGAAATTGGTGATTTAAATCACCTTATTATTGCCTGTCTTCTTTATGATCATTCCCATCTTTATTATAGCCTCTCCTCCATTTCTATTCTATGTCCAACTTCTAGCCAAATATTATTATATTCATTAATTAGTTTATTCATTTTTATTTCAATATTTAAGTAAAAGTTTAATTACTATATAATGTTAAATATCGTAATATATGTATCGTAATAAAACTTTCTAACTTGACCCGAAATCCAAAATTCCGAAATATTCTTCTACCGCCTATTCCCTACCATATCTATGGTAAAGTACACAAATCCCGTGTCAGTGCCAAAAAAAGAAGAAAAAAAACAATGAGCTCGTCGTCTGTCATTTACTGTCATTGTGATTTGTGGATTGTCAAGAATTGATAATATTCTGTTTAAAATCGTGAATATTCAATTTGAATTTTATTTAATAACATTAGGATATTGATAATCAGCGTTAATTTGATGTTAAGTCATTGCCTAATTTAGGTCACTTCGTGAGGAGTTGTGACTCAATCTTATTAGAAATCTTAAACTAAAATACCTACTTTAGTCTATCAAGTTAGCTAGCTTTTTTTATATTTATATGTGCAAACCTGTGTTAATAGTAATTTATTTACTGGAATATCTATGAAAATTTTTTGTACATTTACATACATTTGAAAATTTTTTGAAACATTGTTCTGCCCGTTAGTGTGATCTTGCAACCAATTACAAAATGAAAATACTTGCTCAATTTTGGCTATTGTTAATAGTATTTGCGAGTGTGAAATCTTATGAAATTCAGCATAAAAACACACAGTTAAAAGATTTAAGCTCCTGGCATCATTCATCTGTTAAACGACAAGCTATAAAGACTGGTGAAGATACAATACACCATGAAGCTATCAAGCTGCCGGGGAACAGTAGTGTGCCAAGCTCAAATGATATTCAAGTAAAACAGCATGATGATTCGAAGATGCCTAAAGAGAAGAATAGTCAACCTCCTGTGCTTTTGAACTCTACTGTAAAATCTGAAACCAACATTGAAACAAAAAATAATGTTACAGAAGCTGTAAAAGGTATGTTTTGTACCATAGTGGGCTTATTGTGAAATATTGAGTACTACTTGTATTGATCCAGCTGTTCTCGAGTTGTAGCGAGACATTGGAATTGCAATCAATTTTTATGTATGAGGTTTGGTAAAATCAATTACGGACATTTTGGGGATATGATCTACTGCTTATCTAAAGACATTTAGACAGAAAATAATTTAAAAATGTAATTGATTTTATCAAACCTTATATAAGAGAAGATAACTTGCATGAACTATGTATGAGTAATATGTAATTTATCAATAATAATATTAAAAAATATTTAATTTATGAATATTAAATCAGGCTGACACCAAAAAAGACAAGACAATAATTTCAACATGTTTTACTAAAATTGATCCAATATTGCACCTATTATGTCCAGAATAAGTATTAAAACACTAAATTACGAAAGAACAGCTTTAATGAGCTAGGTAGCAAAAACACACTGAAAATATTTTTGTACCCACTTAGTTCATCTTATTAAGTCAATAAGAAAAACAAGAAAGTACCCACATCAACCAACCTACAAAGTTCATACAAAATATTAGATGTGTATTCTACATACCTTCCCCTTAAGTATGTACATAAGTATAGCATAAAAAACAAACTAATAATAATAATTTAACATTTCACATCATCAATAATATTGAACCAAAAAAAGTTATTTTCTAAACAATACAATGTAAGCAGCAGTCAATAAATATAAATCAAAATAACAATTTAATTTTTTGGTATTCCTAACATCTCAGCCCAAGTTTCTTCACTAGGAATTTCTATAATATCTTGCGACTCATCGTTTCTTGAGATATTAGAATCTCTCCCTCCATCCGTATCATGAGATGAGTCCTTATCATGTGATGTGATTTTTATAATTTGATCAATATGTCTGTCGATGATAAGCCCACCTTCTGTCTGCACTTTATAACTGGATGGACCCGTTTTCTCCACTATAACTCCAGGTAACCAGTTTGGACCAGAGGCATAGTTTCGGTATCTTATTTTACAACCAACATTCGTCTCTCTGTTCCGTCTCTGACAATTGTCATGTATTTGTTTATCGGTTCTTCTTCGTTGTATATGGTCTGGATGTAGGGTATCCAGTAAGGTACGTATCCTCCGATTCATCAAGAGCTCTGCAGGACTCTTTTGTGTTCCAGCACAAGGTGTTGCTCGGAGACCTAGTAGCACACTGGGTATCTTCACATCCCATGTTAGGTAATCCATTTTACGTATTTTATCTTTTACAGTCTGGACCATCCTTTCAGCCAATCCGTTGGTAGCAGGGTGATATGGTGCTGTGGTAATGTGTCTTATTTTGTTGGAGTCTAAAAACTGCCTCATTTCTTCAGACACAAAAGCTGTACCATTGTCAGACACCAATATCTCACACAGACCATGTGTCGCGAAGACTGTTCGTAGGTGTCGGATCACCGTCGCCGAGGTCATATTGTTAACGATAAATACTTCAGGCCATCTTGAGTACGCGTCCACGATGATCAAAAAATTTTTGTTCTGAAAAGGGCCAGCGAAGTCTATGTGAATCCTGGACCAAGGTCTAGTGGGTGTTATCCATTCGTGCTGTGTTCTAGGTGGCATATGCCGATGTTCAAGACATTTGTTGCATTGACTCACTAGTGCCTCTATATTTTCATTTAAATATGGCCACCAAACGTAACTTCTTGCTAGTGCTTTGGTCTGCACAATTCCACTATGCATCTTATGCAATGCTCGTAACGTAGCTTCACGCAAAAGTAGCGGTACCACTACGCGATTACCTAGCAAAAGACAGCCATCTTGTAATGATAATTCAGAGCGATGTAGCCAGTAGGTATGTAGCTCTGGCTCCCTTACTTTTGAAGGCCACCCTCGTAGGACATAATGAATTATTTGAGACAATGTTTTATCTTTTTGTGTCTCTGTCGCAATATGCTGAGCGTCAAACGGGAAGTCTTCTGGTTTTTCAGCCATTAATAATATTTCGCTCATTTCCTCTTCAGGCTTTTCTGGCACAGGCTGTGGCCACCTACTCGAACTGTCAGCGCTACCTAACTGTGTTCCAGGCTTGTATACTATATTATAGTTGTGTGCAGTTAAAGCGATTGCTATTCTGGTCAAACGAGGTGATAATATAGTCGGCATCGGTTTTTTGGGGTGAAATATACCAAGAAGGGGTTTGTGATCGGTGACCACAGTGAATGACCTGCCAGCCAAATAGTTGTGAAATTTTTGTATGCCAAATAAAATAGCTGTTGCTTCTTTGTCAAGTTGTGAATATCGTCTCTCTGTTGAGCTTAATGTCCGTGAGCTCATAGCAACAGGGCTTTCTTTTCCACCATCAATAATATGAGAGAGAACCGCTCCAACACCATACTCCGAGCTGTCACATGTCAATACGAGAGGTTTGTTTAAATCATAGTGCACGAGTGTCATGTCAAATGTAAGAGCTTGTTTAGCTGTGTCAAACGCAATTTGTTCCCGTTCCGTCCACTGCCATGCCTGTGATTTATCCAAAAGCCGATGTAAGGGCTCAAGAATTGTAGCTTTGTGGGTGATAAACCTCTCGTAAAAATTATACAGGCCGAGAAATGCTTGTAATTCCTGAACATTCTTGGGCTCTGGGGTGTTCTGTATGGATTCAACCTTGCTCGGTGACGGGTGGATGCCGTCACTATCAATGACAAACCCCAAGAATTCAACTTTTTCTTTTGCAAACTTACATTTCTTTTTATTAAGACGTAGTCCCGCTGTTTCGATGCGTACTAGTGCCTTGTCCAAGCGTTTCAGCATTTCTTGTATGGTGCTACCAGAGACAATAATGTCGTCTATCAAAACTGCTACTCCTTTGATGCCTGCCAGTAGAGCTGTCATCATTCTTTGGAAAATGCCCGGGCAGGCCTTTACGCCAAATGCTAGCCTGTGTACGGAATACAGGCCTTTGCAAGTATTCAAAGTCAAAAGTTTTGATGTCTCGTCGGTGACAGTAACTTGAGTGTATGCCCGATCTAGATCAAGTGTTGTATAGAATTTCCCGCCACCTATCTCAGCGAACACCTCATTCGCTGTAGGCATAGGATAGGTATCTGATTCAGTGGCTTCATTGACGGTACTACGGTAGTCCCCGCAGAGTCTGACTTCACCAGATTTTTTAATAACTGGTACGATCGGTGTTGCCCACTCCGAGTATGCCACTGGTCGTAGGACGCCTTCAGATACAAGCCGGTCAATTTCATTCTCTACTCGTTCCTTAATAGCGTATGGAACCGGGCGAGCTTTCAAAAATTTTGGTACAGCACCTGGTTTTAAATGTATAGTGACAGGGTCCCCACGGTAAGTACCGAGACCGTCCTTGAACACTTCACTATGTTTAGTGATAATACTTTCCAGCGCAGTAGAATCTCCATTAGAAAGAAAATTTATGTTCAAACTTATGCCAAGATGACCGAGCCAGTCTCTCCCTAGTAGGTTGGGTCCGGTACCCTTGGCCACTAGCAATGGGAGCTTGTGGTCGGCGTCCATGTATCGAACAGGTACCACTGTCCGCCCGAGCAGATGAACAGGCGTGTCGGTCCACGTGCGCAGTGCCAGTGGCGCAGGTTGGAGGCGATGCGGCGGCGGCAGGCGGGGCCGCACCGCGCGCCACTTGCGCTCGTTGATCAGCGTGTGGCACGCGCCCGTGTCCACCTGCAGCTCCACTGGCGCGCCCGCAAGCATCACCCGAATGATGAAAGGCGGCACTCGACTTGTACTCTGTACCGCATAGATGCCATTCAAATTTGCAGTTTCCTCCTCCTCCGTAAAGTTCATTTTGTTTGCATTTTTCTTGGTCATACAGATTTTTTCCAGGTGTCCGACTTTCTTGCAGAACCGACACGTCGTATTGACGAAACGGCATTCGCCACCGTGCCTGTCTCCACAGCGATAGCACAGTCGAAAAGAATTTCGAGGAGCAGGCCGCAGTGCAGCAGTAGATGGCGCCGACGTTCGCGGAGCAGGGCGGGGGCGCAGCGCGTTGACATCCAAATCCATAGGTTCCGGCGGCGGCAACGGCGACCCAACGGGTGCAGCAGCCAGCGCGGTTACTCCTGACGGCGCCTGCGCGCCACTGTAGCTGGTGCTCTCCACTACATGTATCATACGCATTTCTTTTACGGCACTTTCAGATGATAACATGGCGTCGACTACGTCCTGGTAAGTAAGATTGTCTTTTTTCAGCAACTCGTATTGCAATTTCTCGTCTTTCATGCCACACACGAGTCTGTCCCGCAACATACGTTCTAAGTCGCTGAAATTGCAGTTAGCACTTATCCGTCGAAGTTGAGCTATGTACTCGGCAGCGGATTCGCCGCGATTTTGATCGCGTTTATAAAACCTGTACGACATAGATATCTCATTTGGTTTCGGACTATAATGTTTGGTTAGAATGTCTATGATTTCATTGAATGACACATCGGTTGCTTTTCGCGGAGTAATTAACGCCAGTAATGTTTCGTACACTTGCGGACCGCACACCGTAATAAAATTGGCACGTTTTACATTGTCCACTATGATTGCATTTGCTTCAAAACAAAACTTTAGTCTATCAATATAGTTGTCCCAATTGTCTGTTTGTGTATTGTATTCACTAAATTTTACGCATTTTCGATCCATTTTCACAAATTTTACCCTTCGTCGCCACTATTATGTCCAGAATAAGTATTAAAACACTAAATTACGAAAGAACAGCTTTAATGAGCTAGGTAGCAAAAACACACTGAAAATATTTTTGTACCCACTTAGTTCATCTTATTAAGTCAATAAGAAAAACAAGAAAGTACCTACATCAACCAACCTACAAAGTTCATACAAAATATTAGATGTGTATTCTACAGCACCATTTTACAATTTCTGTATTTTCTACACACACGGATTTTTTAAATGAAAAATATTACATAGTGCTTGCTTGTAAGAGTATTTCCATTCGCTACTAAGACTTATAGAAAAAACTGTTATGATAAAGTCATCGATGTAATCATTTCAGAATCTGTGTCTCTCAACACTACTACACAAGTGGCACCGAGTGCTATAAAATCAGACACTTCAACTTCTAAACCAGCAGATGCAGTCAACATTTTACCGCTAAATAATCCAGGAGTTGTGAAACGAGGACTAATAGTTTTTGGTGGATTTGCACTGCTAGCTGTTGCATATTTTGTATTCTACAGGTATTTTCGTTTTAAATTTTTTCCATGTTTCCTAATATTATCGTTTCATGGATAGCAATATATTATTATATATTATATAATAATAATTAATATATTTAAATAGTGTGAGATTTCATTACTATAAAAGTAGCACATTTTTAGCCAGAACCAATTATTATAGCTTTTGATTATTCAAAAGTTAAAAACTATAACCTGACTACGCAAATTATGTAGCCTATTAACCTATGTTACCCAGGTAGTTATTACGAACTTATTGACACCACATTCATGACAATCAGATCAGTAGCTTAGGCACTACAATGGAACAAACATACATATTATTATACATACCATAGACTACCAAAATCATTACCCTTCCTTTTTTGGATTTGCTATAGTCAGGTAAAAAGCAGTTCAGTTTTAGTCTATAACTAGCTTTTTTTAGAATTCACTAATTACTGTATAACCTCATTAATAGAAGTTCATTATCATTCCTTATATTGACTTTGAGACTTGTTTTCAATTGAGTAATAGTAATAGATCCAATTTTTTTTTTTCTATAAACATGGTTTCTTTATTCATAGTGATTTCCATATCAATTACAGGCGAAAAGGAAAGAACTATGACTCCAATAACGCACACAATAATAATGACAATAACCAGTTCCGATATGGAGTGCTACAGTCAGAAGAGGGTAGAGACAATCTAGAATTGTCAAGAATACCGTTAACAATGGAGTCAGATGACGATGATGAGGATGATTTAGAGATATTCGATTTGGAACAGAAGAAACAGTCTCTTTCGTACGTAAACTTACAAGCAAACGATGAAGATATTGTATTCCATAATCGAAAGGAAGAATCCAAAAATAATCTTTTATTAGATATTGAAGAAGGTCCGTCGGATATGATAAATTGGTCGAGCATGAGTAATAAATCTATTTTATAACTTGTTAATAGCTGTAACCTAATTTAACTTGTTCTTAAACCTGCGCAGATCTAATGCATAAGCTTAGATTAGCTATCACAAAATTAATTCACTTTTAAAAATTCATGAGAACTCAGTATACTGCTTGTGTTAAAATATTATGATAAGATGAGAAGCTTAGGATTATAATGGTCACTTGAGAATATAAATTTAAATAGTGCTGTTATATCCCTAGAATTCAAAATAATATATTTTGTTATAGAAATCTTTAAACAACTGTCTAACCAATGCCTATTTAATAAGTACAATAGTAATATTTTATCCTTGCCTAATTATTTTTCCTGTACACGTTTTATCAACAAAGCTACAATAAGATAAAATTAGGTATCTACTATAAGTAAAACTGAGAGTTAACAACTATAAAATAGTAATATAAACAGCTGATGAATTATATTATTAAATAATTACAATACATGACTCGGCCTCCTTAGCCTTGTTAAATTAATACAGCGCAACAATTAGATATAGAATCTAGTTTGTATGTGACATTTATGTGAAGAAATACTTTAGTTACTTTAAATATAATAAGATACATACTTTTTGGACAGATCCTTTACTTTAACTAAAACACAAAGATATTTAAAAGAAAAATAAAATGTAAATATAGATCTTCTACTTTTCTCTCGCTAAAAGTAATTAGGGGAATATGATATATTATTGGCTCTACTTACTGGTTATTTGAATATTATACTCCTCTTTCTGACACAACCCATATTTTGTATGATAAGTGGGTAGCCAATAATTGGGGTATGGGTTCAACAATTGATTGTTTGTGGGCAACAATAGGCTAGTTGACTGATTTTTTATTGCTGAAATGAATAGTAGGTAGGTACTCTAAAATATAGGTAAGTTCTCAGAAGAACCAGTGTAATATTCAAAATCAGTATTTTTTAAAAAGGTACATACAGCAATTTGTTGACAATCTCGCTAGTCTCGTGAAAACGCTTTACACGAAAAGTCGCCAAAACTATGACGTCTCGTGTTCCTAAAGTTTTATGAAATATAATATGGGTCGCAGGTACTAGGTACTTATTAGGGTGTTTTCCTACATGTACATTTTTTTTTAAATTAAGAAATTACGTATTACAACTTGATAAAAGTAAAAAGACTTAGGATTTTATGTGTAGTTTTATAATTATATTATGCATTTCAAAACAAAAAAAAAAATTTTTTTTTTTTACAACATTAGTGTAAAAAATCTACAGAGTTAGTTTACTTACATCAAATACAAAAAGATTTACTATGGTATGTATGAACATAAACGCGCAAGTTTCGGAGATATCAGAAATTTTGTGCATATGGCCATACATTTCGTAGCAACATTAGTAGCGTGTGAGTGACGTCACCTACTTGTACGACTTATATGGGGCGTTTTCATGAGACTCACAAAAAGTGCTTCAAACAATCCGCAATATCTTTGAAAACATTGTTACAAACATTTTTAGTATACTATTCCTTTTGTAAACTGTCTTACTTTTCATAGCACTATTCATTTATGTAATAAAAAAATACAGGCGATTTTTAATATCTCCGATATTCGTGCGTTTAAGTTCATACTTGCTGTATTGAATGAATTAAGTAAACTAATGATGTAGGTTTTTTTACTAATATTCCAAAACATGTAATTTCTAAATGTAAGTATCTCATTACAAAACTATACATGAACTATATTTTTTTACCTTAATATTTCTGAATATATAAATTAAACTTAATATTTTTCATGCAGTCAACTACCCTATTTCTCTAACATTGCATTTATTTTAAGAAACAGTATAGAAGCTATTTACGTTTATTTTTATACAAATAGAACAATATGTAGGTTTGTTAAAGAATATTTAAAACTTACCAAAATCTTCTGTAATATACATTTCTCCATTTCTTTGCAACTTTGAATGACTGGAGAAAAATGTAATGGAATTTTCAACCTTGAAAGGTATAATCTAGTCGCACAGTTTTAGAATTTTTATTTGGTAATTACATTTTCATTCCTATAAAGTTAGTCTTGCCATTGCCAATTTTTAAAGTGGTTGTTTCAAGGTTAAAATGATCTATTGTAGACAAACTAATTCTCTTATAGTAAAAATGATTGTTTCTCGAATGTGTATAAGTAATAAGAAATTAATCTGGTAATATTGTAAAATAATTAATATATTTTCATGTACCTACATAGAGGCAATAGATTATTGAAATATGTTTATTGTATTTTATTGTAATTTCATTAAATGTAAATTGGACGAGTCCAATGTTCTGAAAAGAGTCTCTCTGTTTGAGTTTATGAGTTATAGCGCCCCTGGCGAAAATGTTCGGTACTAAAAATGAGACAAGTTTTATACATTCCAGTTTGCGAAGATTTCACTAGATGGCGTGTTCTTCCAGTTTCAAAAATATTTAAAAGGATCGTTTAAAGGAGGATGGGCATTCTGGTCTACCTTTTCAATACAATATATAATAATAATATAGTGTATTAGGGTCAATTCGCACCGAAAAGGCAGCGGAGCGGCCAGCAGCATATCTGCCATATAATTTGAAACTTTATCTTCATATTTCTTTGTATGGCCATAAAAGTGGGGTTTTTTCTGTAGACGCCAAAAAGTCTGGGAACCGTCAAAAAATACTTTTCATCTTGGAAGAGCCATGCTCTTGCACAAATATGCCGGCCCGAACGGAAAAATGGCTTCATAGAAACCCGGCGTCACAACTCACTAATTATTGTGAAAAAAATACACACCCTGTTTTACACCATTGTGTCATCTGTGTTGTACACCATTCGACAGTATTGCTAATAAGGAACAAATTCTGGCAAGAAGTATGGTGCGGCAAACTAAAGGATAAGATAGTATTTTAATAAATTGCTTTAGATTTAAAAGAAATGGATTAGAATAAGTAATTAGTATGTTATAATACTGAATTTTTCTTAACAGCAAATATTTGAGTCTTGGCGTCGTAATAACTTTTAGTCACCTCAATAATACCCAACGGTTATATCTCATGTTACTATATCGGAAACATATTTTTAACTAACATTGCTCATTTTCGTTATTAATAGGGCGAATTAAGGTTTAAATAATAATATACCTACTTACACATAATATTTACAGTAAATGAAGGAAATAATGTACAAGAAATCCACTTATTATACGTATTTTAAAGCTTTTTGCTATGTAGAAGTTTTTTATATTATCAAAAACTACGTAAACAAGTACACGTAATGTTTCATAGCATGACAATACTAGCTATTATAAAAAAAATACAGATTTACCTATATTGGACAAATATTAATAAAATAATGGCTTCAACACCGACTAATATTTTATTATTTTTAATTATTTTTATAATAATTATTATAAAGAAATAATAAAGAGACGTTTTAAGTATACATTTCTATTTACTGACTATTAATATGTTATAAAATATTTCATATACTAAGCTTTGGACTGTGATAGTATGTAAAAGAAACTGCAAAGAATTATTGTACAAAGTATATTTTCTTATTGATTTAAAAAAAAATCGTACTACCTATGAAACCCGGTGCAAATTTTTTCTTTGATTTGACGCTTGTACTGCTACAGATCGACCACGGTGCTTAAGGCTGGGGCTTTAATATTGTCCGGAATCCGGAAGGCCGAGAAAATTCAGAGCATTGAAAATAGAACTCTGATACAAAAATAGTTGAAAATCGAACACACGAGTGTCTAGTTGTCAGATCTGACATTGACATTTGACTCGACACTTGTGTGCTTTGCACTTGTGATTTTAGTGCCCTGAATATTTTCCGGCGTCCCGGATTCCGGATCATACAGTCTCAGCCTAAGAACGTGGGTGAGAGTGCCACCTCTAAACACATTTTAATACAGTCTGGCAAACGAAAGTTGAACCTGAGTTATTTGCAAACTTAGCTTGGCAACTCTATACGACCTTCAAAGTCAATTTGACAAACCAAAATTTGAGAAAAATTATGTGGTTTTTGCTTGAAAGAATAAAAAAAAACATTTATTTCACATTTTATTTATCATGCTAGTACTAATTAATTAATTATCAAATTAAATTTGAATAGCTATCTTAAAAATGCAGCGCAATGTCGCATATCGTTTCGTTTCGGTATGAATTGACCCTTAGGTTCAACTTTTGTTTGCAAGACTATAATTTTGTATGGCAGCGGCGTTAGTTCCTCCTTTCGCTACGTTCATTTTAAGCCTTGTCGCACTGTACCGACTTCTATAGATGTAAGTCTGTTTCTTATTAAATAAATATGAAAAAAAAACTAACGTATTTTATAATCTTAATTAACTTAGATACTACCTCCGTGTTACAATGTGCAGCACATAAAAAATATACATAACACATTTTAAGTATACATGGGGCGTTTTCAAAGCAATGCGTAGTCAAGAAGATAATACATCTGTGACATATTTTTTGATATTAGAGAAAATTATACCTATCATATACTTCATTGTTATACTTTAGACCCACTTTTTTTAGGGGACGAATTTCAAAAAAATATAAAATACCTACGTAGGTACTCAATATTTTTTTAATAAATTCTTCGGATTTTGAATTTCATTGAAATCGGGACAGATAATTTTTTTTCATACACATTTTCAACCCTTATTTTCCACCCTCAGGGGGTAAATTCTAATAAATCTTGAAACACATATTATCTAATGAAATGTATTTATGAGTTTGAATCCAAATTTTCATCGAAATCGGTGCAGATTTAAAGATTATGCATACAATCTTTCAATCCCTATTTGATATTTCACCCCTTTATGGGTGGAATTTTTCAAAATCCCTTCTTAGAGCTCAAAAACATTGAAAATTAAAAGTACTGCCCAAATTTCACGTTTTTACTATTAAAAAAAAAAATAGTCTTTATTATTATTATTAGTAACTGGGATTCGAACCTACCACATTCCGGATTTCCGAACATCGCAAAAATTACACACACACACACGTAATTATATATATATAGCACGACGAAAGGAAAAACATAATTATGTACCACACACTACAATATAGCTTAAAATATCGCCCATGACTATTAAAAATGTCGGATGTGAAAAACAGCAACTTGACAGGACAGCGATGCAAAGTGTAAATTGTATGTAACTTTCTACTTATTTCAAGTAGGATCATGAATGTGAATTATGCTGTATAAGTTATTTATTAGTTGTTCCTCATTAGTAAAACATACTGTCAATCTCTTTTTATGTAGCTGGGTAAGAAGTAGGGCTTGCATATATTCGAAAATTTTGATATTCGAATATTCGTTTTTTTATATTTATTTAACTGATATAGTCTATGTTAAGGGCTTAAGTAATAATACAATATGATATACATTTTATCAGTTATGATAACAAAATCAATTGTACCATAAAAGTAGGTAAGTACTAAAAAAATAATAACTACTCCAAAACTTAAAATGCTACAAAAAAAAGAAATCTCCCAGGTCATCCCCACCAGGCAGAGTACCTAGAAGGCTCAAAGAGTTTCCTCGCTGGATTGCGATACTTATTCTCTGGGCCAGGTAGGTGCCGGCTCTGGGGTCTCGGGTGGCCTCAATGAGTTTTTTGGAGATTTCTCCGAAAAGTTTGTGCGCACCCAGACCCCATGTACCTAAGGTTTCAACCCCAAACGGTTCAAATATGAGATCCCCACTAAGGTTCTCATATTTGCGCCGCTTGAGGTTTTCCGCCTGATTGGCGGCCGCACCTGCAGAACGCGAAATTTTATTTTATATCTAGTTTTAAAGATATTTTGATAAGATTGACGAAAAGAATTTAACTGGTTGAACGATTCCATTAAATTCTTTTCGTCAATCTTATCAAAATATCTTTAAAACTAGATATAAAATAAAATATGTGAACGGTCTGTAATTCTGTGCAACTAACGACATTCGCTTCTGTACTATTACCTACTCTATGGCAGAAATGCATGCATCCTTATTAGATTCACAAAAAAGTATACATATATTGACATTGCTTTCCTTTTCTTACGTCATAAACTGTCAAGTATTTTCTTGAAATTATATTTTATTGTAAAAAAAAAACACTTTTAAGAAAATACTTTATGATAGTGATAAATGTTGCAGTTACGTGTGGAATTAAATTCCTTGACTTTTATTCACTTTATTGTTATGGTTTTTTACACTCGATGGCATTTACAGCAAGGTGCACCGGATGTGTAGTACCTACGTGCTACTCGTCAACCGGCTCGTCGCATACGAAACAAAAACTGTCCTACTAGGACAATTTCGAGTCATTACTTTTTTCGCGCATAAACCATATCTACCTCTACAATATAAGTAATACATCTATGTTTCAGACATAGGTAGAATCGGGTAAATAATATTTTCAAATATTGGTTTATGGTACCAATCTTATTTCTCCAACTATAACTATCACGTTAGTTCACACTTGATATACCTACCTAATTGTGGTCTAAATACAAGCTTCTAGCGAACTCCACATTTTTACAAGTAAAATATTTGCTAATTGCAGAAATGTTCAAAAAGATGAGATTTAATGTTTGACGTACCAGCCTGATACCGTGCAACTCCTTTCTCAAGGCCACTCGGTGTCGCCAGTCGACGTCAAGCATACATCAAGGCATGTATTCGCGGAACATCGATTTTATAGTTCCGTGCGCGTGTATGCTCCCACTTATAATATTATGTATTTTTTTATGAAGTAAGGGGCAAACAACCAGACGGATGACCTGATTACTGTCTCTGGGAGACACCCGCAAAATCAGAGGAGTCGCAAGTGCGTTGCCGGCCTATTAAAAAGTTGTATTGGTCTGGGAATATCGCTGGCGAAAGTACATTCCAAACTTTTATTGTGCGCGGCAAGAAACTCCGGGAAAAGCGCACAGTGGAGGACTGCCAAGTGCCACACATCAAGATGATGAAGAGTTTGGTTTGCGTGAACGATGGAGAAAAGTTGCAGCAGGTATAAGTTCGAAAAATTCCTCGGAACATTCCCCACGTAGTGCCAAGGAGTCGAGCTGATTTGAAAAACTTTGGCAGTCGACAATTCGAGTCGCCCTTCGTTGGATGCGATCCAGAGGGAGAAGCTGGTATTTTGGTACTCCTGCCCAGATGTGAGAACGGTATTCCATGTGAGGAGGAACCTGCGACTTATAGATTTTTATGCATTGGACCGGAGTGAAATACAGCTTCGACCTGTTTAGAGCACCAAGCTTCTTGGAGGCTATCTTAGCCTTACCTTCTTAATAACATCGGAACTGGACCAATTGGATGTCAATGCCAATGGAGGTGCTTTCAAAACGAGTGCCTACATACGTCTAATAACCATAGGTACAATTACCTTCGGTAACTTTTTAGCGGTGAACACGCAAAGAGAACGTAGAAAGAAAAGCATTGTGCCACACGGCACACCCGATCAAAAGCCTTTGCAAACTTCTGCCAATAGTCGCGATCGCCTGTGCCCAACGGTGAGTCAGGTACAGGGAGCGACCCTTACGGAACCCGTACTGTTTTTCACTAACATGCTGAGCCTAGGGACTACACCATAAGAATAAGAGTGCCTAAAAAGTCGCGTTAAGGCCGGTGCCAACGATGGAGCAAACATTTTCAACACATGATTCGGTCAGACCCACTCGCTATTTTTAATTGACGAAAAAAACGGACGAGGTTCTCAATTTGGCGTATATTTTTTCATTTTTTATGTATGACGACGCATAACTTTTAACAGAGTAGTCCGATTTTGATAATTCTTTTTTATTGTTAAGAGGTTTCTTCCAAGATGGTCCCATTGTCACCAAACCTGGTGATGGGATCCATGAGGAATCGGGGGAACTTTATAGGGACGTTTTACTGGTGGTCCTATTCACAACTCCCGTTCGACTCGGTTTCGATAACTTGACCGCGCTGCAACCAATAAACGCTTGCCTCGTTTAGCGTAAGCGACCAATTACCGCGCGGGAAAGTTATCGAATTCGAGTCGAACGGGACTTTTGAGTAACCGCGCAGGATAAGTTTGTAACAAACACCAAACCATTGACCGCCGCCGGCTGTAGGTTCGGCGCGGAAATGAAAAATAAACATGTCCGGACACGGCGCCGGCCGCAGGAGGCGTGGTGGGGGAACACCGCCAATTTCATACACTATTTACGACATGTACTGCGAACAAACTGAGCTGTCTAATATTTGTTGGTACTGGGAATCTAGGAAAAGGAAAAGCTTAGGGAAAGGTAGTTACTACCATTTCCTAAGTTACTAGTACTGTACTAGTACCTACTACTTCTTTTACCGACTTTTGGGTATATCTATAGAAAACTGAACCCTATTTTTTAAATTGAACCCTAAGATAAAAGTATCCTAAGTTACTCCTTAAAACATCTGCCAGTAAAAGTCCCGTAATCGGTCCAGCCGTTTCAGACATTCGCCAGGCCAAACAGACAGACAGATAGACAAACTGACAGACAAAAATTTAAAACAAAATTGATTATTTAATGTGAGTAAGAAAGTACCTACCGCATAAACTTCATATGCATTATGTTATATGTTATTAATTAAAAATTACAAACAGACAATTTTATTTATTTATTTGTATATATATATATATATATATCATGAAAAGTACCCAATTTGTTTATGAATAGCAAAATTTGTTTTAAATGAACTGCATTTCACAGGAATTTTATTAGGTAAAATAAGTACTTTTTCTTACCATGCATCGTTGTACATATAGGTGAATTTCTCATTTCATGTTTCTGTTATCATAACCGTCCAAAGCCCTTCGGGCGAGTGATATTAATGTGAAAATTAATTACAAATATTTTGTGACGTAACAAAATGTGGAGGCAAAGGTATTCTGGTCCGGCCGGTCGGTCGGTCCGGTCCGGTAAGAGATCAGGCGCAGGTCCAACTTTTTCATGCCCATCCGACGCATGGATCATCTTTCTTGTCAGACAATCAGGTGATCAGCCTGCACTGTCCTAATCAAACTTGGAAATAGCATTTTTTGTTGTTCCAATGCGGGAATCGAACCCACGACCTCCGAGTCGAGTCTATGGGCAATAGGCAATACTTATAGCTTCTTGCTACTAGGCAGTAGATCTAGTAAATAAATCTTACAAGTCAAAAACCCATTAGTAGGTAAGTACTTAATTCTTAGAAAACTTTGAAAATCTTGGCCTTAAATTCTTTGCATTCAAAAAGGTTGAATAAAGCATTAAATACAGCTAAAGTTTTTGCCTTTTTGGCAAACTCCATCGCTAGGAAAGAGTAAAAAAAGGCCTCTATTCAACGGCTTGTAGATACAATGCACGAGACGAAGTCGTTAGGATTTTCTGTCTCGCCATTTAGTGCAGTTTTAAAAGAGATGGACAAAGCTACGTGTGTCGCCAAAGTTTCCAACTTCTGGCAGTGGCTGGACCACTTCTGTTGTTGACTAGGGTTGGCTGGTGGTAATTTAGGTACCTAAATGATATCATCGTGGTTGATACTAAGGCGTAATGTAGTCTGCAATGAGGGTTTTTGGTATTTTTTCTGCCGTTAGGTTAGGTTAGGTTAGGTTAGGTTAAGCGTCATCTGGTGGCGTAAGTGGTATCACAAACGGTCGATAAAAATTTTCGATTATTTTTCTGTCACCAGGTGGCGCTTGGTAGCAGGACGGTCCTTGTCATGTCAAAAAGCTCATGCCAAAAAGTCAGATGTCACGAATTTAAAATCATTCTATCAGGTATCATCAATGTGAACTAGAATAAATAAGGAGCGAGCTCAGCTATTTAAATAGCTAAGTATTTAATTTTCGAAATTTCACACAAAAAAAAACTGACAAATATTATTTACAGTTTCTAAAATCAACTTTAATATTATTATACACATTTTATACTTGTTACACTAAAATTATAATTCATATTAATTCATATTAAAATGGTCATTATTTTTAATGATTGATCATAATAATAATATCGATCTTACAAAAGCATATCGATCTTTATTATTTGGTCTACGTAAAAATATGTTTGATTCACCAAAAATACACTTGTACTTTTGTAGTGATACATTATGCCTGTATGTTATTATTATTATTAGCTATGTAGGTAATATTAAATTTTTCAGTGGTAGTTCTTTGAAAATCAATAAATATCTTATCATTCATACATAGTTTCAATATGAACTTTGTTTGAAACGAAATCAATGTAACGATCAGCTTAGATCATTTTTAAACTAGAGCTAAGTAACAAATGGCCTCCTAATATACGATAATATTGAAATGTTTTTTTCAATTCCTACAGTGAAAATGAGAGAAAGTACCTATCCATCTCATTGATCGCAATAATAGGAAAGTTATTTGAGTAAATTGGGCTCAGACCAAATAAAAAAGTGAAGATAGCTTTGTCAAACAAAAACCGAGGCCGGTTTTTATGTATGTAGTGCGTGTGTGACTACGAAGTACCTACATTTATTTTTAATCACACACCGCGATATCCTCACAAGGCAAGGCGTACTTTCGTTACATGTTTGTGCGTGAAACTGTGTGGAAACACGGCCAGGCGTAGTTTAGACCGTCCTCAATGTGGGGTACAGATCAAAGAAAGACGAACAGATAAATAGCTATCGATTTGATTGCACTACTACAAGCATACGATGTGTCCACGAATGTGTGGAAAAATTGTGGGCCGTTGAAGGGGACGTCGAAATTTTCAAATTTGGCAAGATTTGGTTCGTTCTTTGAAAGCTGTTTCTCTGTACTTAAGTATATAATATTTTCTACTCTGTACTGTGTGGTTATCAGAACTCTTGTCTTCATATTTTTATTAGGTCTGAAAAATAATCGAATACATAGGTACGATAACTACGAAGTGCTAAATAAGTAATATTATGCTTAGGTATTGTATCACCTGAGGGTAAATTCTGCTAAATAAATCCTGCAATAATACAATTACAATCAAGTCCCGAAAACGCTCAACGCCAGGATTCTCGTAAACGCTAAAGCAGCGTCTAATGCCTCCTGGTTGATCTAAACGTCACGAAATCAGTTTATGATAACATGCCTTTTCACTTACAATACAATCAAAGTAAAATGAAAGTCTACTTTTTAAATACGATAACTGAGGTTCAGATCACCTACTCTTAGCTCTACTATTACAGCCAACTTTTTCCCAAAACACCTGTTTGTTTAAGTACGGCAACTCTTTTAGTTTGTGTTTCGAGCGTGATTGAACCTCTCTTTATTCTGGCAAATTGGCAAAACTTTCCCAATTGCTTTTCTTCTCATTCTGTGTACACTGCTACGTGAACTTTAACGTGTTTTATTTCGAAAACTTCAAACCGCGGAAACATGTGGCTTACATGAAACTTTGCTTTATATGTTGCTAGTTTTGTCGCGTCTAACGAATAAGTGGATGAAAAACATACTTTTTGACGTACAAAACGTATTTTTTACTCATTATTATGTTGCTGGTAACTTTAGTTAAATCTAAGCGAAGTCAATATCGCAATTTAAAGGATTACCCCTAAGGATTATTACGACTTGCATTGAAAATACAGCCATACTTCAGTGTTAAAATATTACTTGCCTATACCTATTGAAATCACAAAGAATCCGCCATCCCACAGTAAAACGTGAGAGTTGTACTATACGTAATACGTTCGACTTATTGCTTCATTACTTGCCGAGGTAGCAAGTGCATGGAACAGTTTCTCGTATTTCCTCCATTTTTAATTTTATATGATAAATGTATTACAGATACCTATATAATCTTTCAGTACATGTAGGTACATAAAACTAGGTACCTACGTACCTAGTACATACCTAAACTACTTATTATAACACAGATGATGACTATAATATGATGAAGATTAAAAAAAATACTTCTTACCTACTTTTTTCTGACTATAATATTATCTTTCATTATTTTTCGTCATGCTCTTATAAATTCTTTATTTCTCCATATTCCACAAAAGTAATATTAAAATTTAAAAAAAAAAACAGATGGTACAGGATATGAATGCAGAGGAGAAAAATAAATAAAATTTGCTTAGAGATTTCTGCGAACATTTTAATTATCCGACGTTATAGGACATGGAAAAGAAGAACCGCGCTTAGTGAGCCGCGCACTGAGGATTATGGAAATATTATTTAATGTATTATTAATGAGAACCTCGGCCGTGTCTTTATTTTTGCCTCAAATATTTACTTAACATATCTACGTATCTATTAGATAGAAATATATATATATATATATATACTTCTATGATAATAAATGATAAAGAAGAAAGATTTGTTTGTATGTTTGCATTGAACAGGCTCCGAAACTACTTGACCAATTTCGATGAAATTTGGCACAGATATAGAGTAGACCACGGGAAAGGACATAGGCTACTTATTATCGCGGCAAATGTACTAATGTAATTTCCTTTAGCGCGCCTTATTCTATTATAATATGTGAATCAAAAACTTTCTACCCCTGTTTACGAAAAGTATGCGAGCGGATGATTATGGAATTTGGTACTGTTAAAGTTATAATATGGATGAGGAATTCCGAAAGATATTTTTTTTTTATAATGATGAAAAATACATACAATCAATAAATAATATTTAACTTCCTTTTTAAGTCTGATGAAAACGTTCAATACAAAGGTTGGGGGCTAACTGTAACGTATTAGCATGTTTTAGGTAAAAGTGTATGAAATATACCTAAGGCCGCAAGAACATAAATTTTTATTTGTAAATGTCTCCTAATTTTGTACGTTTAAGTTCATATCTACTTACATTAATGTACCTATATGATGTAAGTAAACTAATGATGTAGGGTTTTTCACTAATTAAGCAAAAAAATTTGAAAACTTTTTGTACTTTTTAGATGTATCTAATTACTAAGCTACACATTTTTTTTACGTTTATCAAGTAGTAAACACCTCAATATTTCTGAGTATATAAATTAAACTAAATATTTTACATGTAGTTGTCTTACCAAGCATTTTGCCAGTCTTTATAGGATCGAGTTCAGCTCTCGAGCCAGTCTACTCCTTAAGCTGGGTGATTTCCCTTTATACTGCTAAGATGGTACTCGAAATTGATCCTTGGGAAACTCTGAACATGTAATGAGATAGTGACCATGGATATTGAATCAACTTTTCCATTTTGGCCTTAAGCCTCTTAGATTAATAAGAGACTAATCATTTTTTGATTTTGGCATTAGAGCAGCTGTATTAATTTTTTATAGTAAGTAATTGGCACACCTATTACCAACCTACAAGTGACGGTAAATGACATACAATACAATTACATAATTTTTAGATCATGCAATTTAATTGTAGTGGATTGTAGCTATTATATTGCCACTCGCCTATAACGATTGAATTTATTATTATTCGAATTTCCACCACTAACTAGGTCGCCTAGTTGTGGAAATTCGACCATAATTCATTTTACTTTTAAGGTTCGTTTGCGTCTTAGGTACGTAATAAAAATTTTAATTGTTGTCTTTTGAATATGAAAGAAATAATTTTGTATATAATAATATTTACGAAATCGTATCATACGAATTTATCTGAGATAGTTTGTATAATGTTATTTTTTTAAATTAAATATTTTATTAAGCATTATTATAAAAATACATTAGTGCAGCTCACCCCTCCTCCATGTAAACGTTAATTGGGCCAAATTTTAAACTCCTCCGTTCGCATCATTTTTCTTATAACGGAGTACAAGGTTTTTGCATCACGTATTTCTAATAATAATATTATAATATAATAATAATAATATGATGCTCTCTACATAATGTTTACTTACTTCTTACCAAGTACACAATTTTTCGGTGTACCTACTTAGGTAGGTAAGTACATTACAAAAGTATTATGTACAATATAAACTAAAAATAGTGTGTTTAATAATACAATACCCAGCAAATACTCATGATAGTATTACGATAAGAATAATATAATATGAGCCGAGCTTGCGGTACGATGGAGAAATAATTATTTTGTATTGATTTTCGATTTACCTCTAATCCCGTTCAAATTATGATAGATAACCTGTGTTTTTTATTTATAATTTGTAATTCCAATGGCAGTTGAATAATTTAGTGTGGAAATATTTTCTAAATTCAGATTATAATAGAAAGGTATTTTTACACTTCTGAAATTAAATGATTAGCTTAATTATTATGTTAATAATACGTGAAGAAAAACCTTTCAGTACAGTTTTACGAGATTTGTTACGATTAAGAGTATATACACAGTATATATATATATATATATATATATATATATATATATATATATATATATATATATATATATATAATAATAATTGTGTCAAAAGATCTATTAAAGTTCATACTTAAAATTAAGTATTTTACTTATTATGTGCGAATTTTAAACCACAGGGCGCACGCCTGTAGTTGTTATTAAAATACTTGGTATCTTATTTTTCACTTACTAGCTGGGGCTCATCCCAAACTACAAGGATTTAACAACAAAACCCTGACGGCCACTTTATACGTTAGACATTCCTAATCCATAAATATGAAGTAATTTGCATATGCTATCTTAACTAATACCTAAACGGATGTAACATACGAACTATCCGAAGTTCTCAAAACTCGCTAACTTGTAAACATGTTTCAGTAAACCGCTACAGTTGCCAACGTCTCAGCGTTATCACATTAAGCGACACGATAGCCGATATCGGACCGGAAAACGCTCTTATGTCGTCGGCCTAAGGCTGGAACTACATGCACCGGAATCCGTAAGCTGGGGAAAATTTAGACCACTGAAAATATAAATCTATGCTACTACAATACAGTTGAAAATCGAAGTGTCGAGTATCGAGCTGTCATATACATGACATTGACATTTGACTCGATACTTAAGTGTTCCATTTAGAGTTCTATTATATTAGCCAGAGTTCTATTTTCAATGCTCTGAATTTTCCCGGGCCCACAGAATTCCAAATTATATAGTCCCAGCCTAAGAGCGTTTTCAGATTGATTAGGCCCGCGATATCCGATATCGTGCCAAGATGTCATGAGAAAGACAGGTATACAGGGTCTATGTCGATCCTTTAAGGGTTTGTGGTACCCATAATTTCCAATATTCTTACAACTAATCTCATATTCCAAAATTAATATTTTACAATATTAATTTTATAATTTATTGGGTTTCATTGTAGAAAATGTTGGAAACAATAATATGTACTATAACTCTTTAATTAAAGGATTAACATCGACTTACCTTATAACCCTTTATATTTCAATACAGGGTTATAGGTTAACTCTATGTTAATACATATAGCTCTCATATTATCGCGAGCGATATCGGATATCGTTATCGCGTAATCTAAAAACGCTTTAACTAGTTATCACTGTTGCACATTTTGTAAGATTAAATTGAAAGTTATGAAACTTCTTAATCCAAAGAATATATTATGCAAACTCCTGTAACTAGTGCCTTCAATATATATATGGTATAGTTTTCATCGAAAAAAAGGAAAAGTTTTAGATAGTGCTACTAAACGAAGCTAAGCTTTACTACGAGCCTATGTATTTTAACTACCTTACATAATATTACGATTTAACACGTAACAACATTTTTTTGTAGCTTTGTATATAACCGACTCAAAATTCTGAACTGCAAATATATTTTAGCGAGAAATACAATAAATCCAGAAAGTTATAGGGAACCAGACAATCATTGTTGAAACTTCTAACGCGAAACGTAACACATAAACATAATATTGTATAGCTGACTCGGTAGTCCGATGTACAATTGTATGGAAGTAGTGGAAATCCGAAATAGACGCCATCTTTAATACAAATAACGATCATACACGGACCATTTAGAAAATGACGTTCTTTAGAGGATATAAAAGAGATTTTTATTGATGGCCATTATGTATCGAGCAACGTTTTCGAATGAAGGCTTGCTAGCGGAAAATAAAACGAATCGGTATGCTTAAATCGTTTCAGTTTCAAAAAGTTTCGCAGAACTAGCTTGTCTTTGTTTCAATTAATTTTAAAAATAATTAAAATTATTAAAACTACTAGTACCGCAAAAACTAAAATAACCTAACCCACCAGCTATCGCTAAAAATATAAAGTTAATCAGGCACGAATAAATAAAAACATGACGTGTTCACGAGGCAGAAGTAAAACTTCATCTATCATTGAAAATCCAAAAATACTCGCATCGTGCCGAAGCACATCACTTAAAAAAAATAGAATTAAAAAAATACACCTAGCGCGTTCTGTGTATTGATTCGTGCTTTAGAAAGTTAAGTTGTTAGAAGTATAAGTATCTTCGGACAGATGGGGTTATATCCAAAATCGTGACGCGCGTCGTGGCGTGACCCGATCTTAAAAAAACAAAAACTGCAAAGCAAACTTATAGTATTCTAAAACTAATCCTTTCTTTTATTATAACGTTGTTATCGAAGAATTAAATCGTGTGAGATAGTGACAAACTTGTGCTATTACGACGAACAAAAATAGTTGGACGAAGTTTCGAACTTTCGACTAACAACACCCGTTATTGGCTTAGTTGAGCAATATTTTTGTTGTTCAACTTATAACAATCCATTGTATGACAAATTAGTTATTATATGGATATTGTTTGGCTATTTTCCTTAAGAGTTTATAGGCAATTATTTTCGTTTCCCTGAAAGTTATTACAATCGAGACAACGTTCTTATCGTGGAATAAGCTTTGTTGAATGCGAGCGATGCATAGATGAATTATATTAAAAAGAGGCGATGTGTTTTGTTTGTGGGTTTTTCTTAGTATTTTGGGTGTCTGTTTCTGTTATGTGCTAATTTTATTATTCGATTATTGAAAGGGTCATTATTAAATATCAGGCATGAATTAAAGTCGTTACATAAGTGCTTTCAAAATTTGCTTAAATGAATATAACTTGCTATGTGGTAAAAATGTAAGAAATTGCAGTGCCTGTATGCAATTACCCACGCGATAGAAGTAAAAACTTAAATTCATTTTTTTTATTCCACTTATAAAAAAAACGAGCGAGCCTTAGATATGAAGTGTAACATTTTATGAAAATATTTAAAAATAACACAATGCTTAGTACGATTTTCTAATATGATAAAAAAATACGGAAACTTTTCTATTAAGCTGTGACAAAAATCAATTTTAAAATTTCAAAAGCTAAACAAGCTAAACACTGAAATATTTTATTCGAATCTGACGGCCAACTCTACTACCGCGAGCTGATTAGTCAAATCAAATCTTTGCGCGTGCGCTTCATCGACATCCTGTTACACACTTCCGTCCCATTTCACGAAATCCCTCCCACAAGTTGCAAGAAAGCGAGAGGAAAGATTTTTTTATTAGAGTTCACAGTAATCATAGTACATAAATGTTACACATCAAAAAACATATTTTTGCTAAAAGATAGCCCCGTGCGAGTTTCTTACGCCAGTTCTTCTCGGCGGGTTAGGATTTAATCGGTGGTAGCTTCTTCTGTTGAGTTTCCGAAAAAAACTTGCTTGCATTTGGGAAAAAAGAAACATATTAATTATTGCTTTTACGTATAGCTTGAGTATTTAAACGTTCTATCTAGGTATGTATATAAGCATGACTTTGAGTTTAACATTACATTTGTATTAATCGAACACAAAGGCTGTCAGCGGCAGGGCTGAATCGAACAGGTAATTTCATCTGATGCAGATTATCTACCAAGTATAGTACCTACGTCCTACACTATGATATTATTCTGAAAAACATTATTTTGAACTTCATTATTTTATAAAGTACCATTTTTGGTATTTACTTTTTTTATTTAAATGATTTTATTTTTATGTAGGTAGGTACTTGAGATGTATATGAAGCATGTGAGCAAGTGCTTTTTTCTTATATTATGTATTCCTAGACTTACCGCACGGCGCAGTGGCGGTAGCGTTTCGTTTGTACTCAGCTTTGCTGCTACTGTACCTGCCAAAAAAAAAAGGATATATTGTCCGGAATCTGTAAGGCCGGGGAAAATTCTGAGCACTGAAAATAGAACTCTGCGCCAATACAATATAGCTGAAAATCGAACACACAAGTGTCGAGTTAAATGCCAATGTCATATATGACAGCTCGATACTTCGATATTGAACAATATAGCGCATATATTAGTATATATGTTCATGTTCATGTATGCGCAGAGTTCTATTTTCAGTACTCTGAATTTTCCGGGCCCGCCGTATTCCGGATCATATAGTCCCAGCCTAAGCCCTAATAAGGAATAAGGTAAAGGTATTTTCTCTTTCTTTATAGGTCAATGTGCATTATTTTCAGCCAAGTACTGTACGCAGCATGAGTCGTTTATTAACAGGCACTAATCCGTCGGGGCCATTAGAGTGGATGATGCCATCGATCTCTTTGTACCGGCAGGGGACTGATTGAAAATTCATTTATTCGATACACCTGTTAGGGCTTAGTTAAATAAATTAAGCCGATTAATAAATTGGCTTATGAAAATAAAATAGTGAAATATAGTCTGGTGTGTTGGCGATGGTAAATCTTATTTTAAAATATGATTCTAGTTAATATTTCAAAAAATATCGAAACATACTTATTTAAATAAAAAGAATAGCGTGTATAATAGGGTACACTTGATAGAAGTGGCACTGCATTCATTATTTAAAATCAAAAAATACTCTTAACGATTTTAAAAAGTTTCATTTAAAGGAAAATATAATTGATCAGTGTCGAAGGGTCTAAAGAACACCATTCTTATCGGTTTTCCTTTCAGATTACCTCATGAAGACCTCCAGCCAAAACTAGTATGTGGAAAACAATAATATCTTATACAAGTCAACAGTCGTACAAGTCAGGTCGGACAAGCGCCACGGACATCTATGCGCTGTACGAGTATGTTGCAACTTTGACACGAATATTGAAATCACAGATCTCTTTAAAACCCGATATATTCGGAGTTATGGTGGGAGATAATAGGAACCTTATCTCGTTAGAAATAAAATCGAAATTCAAACTTGGTTTTAATAGCCAGTTGGCTAAACTAAAGAACAATATTATTATTAAGATTTGTCCGATGACAGTATGAAGTAATTAAGGGCTATTTTTCTATGACACTAACCCGCAATTTTGTAGCTTTCAATTTCAATGAGGAGCCGTTATTAGTTAATATCACGCGCATCATGAGACTTTTGAAGAGAATTTAGAAGAAATAGAGAATTTTGAAAAGTAGCTCGGCGGTACCTCGGCCGCGCGTCCTTGGATGTAAAATTATGTAATTACGTTAATAATAATTATTATTCAACTATTATTTTTGAAATTATATTAAGCAGTGCCAAGTGATAAATATAATTCGTCTTAAAGTTTAAAATAATACGTGTTTATGTACTTACCTATATGTGAATATTGAATGTGAGACTACTTTTTTTGTGTTTATTGTTGGTGATAAATGGTTTGAATAAATTGACTTTTACGGTAAGTGGAAAGTTAGATACGTACCTACTATGAATTGTAATTTGTAGTTATCATAATAATAGACGATCATATTATTATACATTATCATTAAATAGGCGGTAGTACCGCTTCCGCTACAAGTAATACTTCCATATCTTAATATTCTGATTATCTTGCAATAGTAGTTAATTAATACACAGAAAAAACGTTTTATTATTATTAAGTTCCTATTTTGTATTTTGAAATATATACCTATTGTAGGTATAAGAATACCGTATATATAGCTATAGGAATTGGAACCGTAGGATATATATAGGACTATAATAAGAATAGTTACCCAAGTATTTGCAATTTCTCTCGCACACGACACAAGTCTACACGCTTGTAACGATCATACATGATATGGTGCTAAATTTCCTTTAAAACACGTCTTGCGACTAGGGCTTCCCTCTGAAGTAAAACCACCCTTCGCCACTGTAATTTATTCATACTTACATACAATAAACACGGTACAAAATCGACTTATCCAGTAAATAAAAGATAAATTAGCTTCTTTTTAATTCTATAATAATTTCCATTTCGCCTTACGTACACTAATTTACATTAGATCTATGGCTTAAAAGCTAGCAAAGAAATAAAAAAACAATCTTTTCTACAATGTATCAATTATAAGACTAACCCTTATTAAATATTAGGTTCATCACTACTCGTTTTATTGCATCATTTTGAACTGTAATTCATTATACTGATCCATATTTTAAACCATGTGGCCCATATTACATAAGTACACTTTTATTACAGTTTGTCATAAAATAAATTTTTTAGACAATTTTTTAGAGAAAGATTTAACGGTGACATTTTCAAAAAGTTTGATGAATCGTTGCTGATACCAGTTTATTATAATAATATAATATTGAAACCCTTTCAAATGTATATAGCTGATAAAACTATAAAACTCCGAGATTAAAAAAAGCCCATGGTAGTCCATAATTAGCACACATTTTTGTCTATAATGTTTTCACTAATCATCATAAATAATTACATCATAAGATAAGCATCAAGCAATGTGTTTTATAATCCTAAACAATCTTGGGCGCTGATCCGTTGTATCAAATTGTCGAGGCTTTAGAGAGTTGTTTAAAAGAAAAACAAGGGTCGATCTTCTCATTCGTTCACAGATCACGCGTTCACTTTGTTAACAAAACACCAGCGGCCTTTGATACACGCCAGAGTGATTTTTTAATGCATATCTTAAAATGAATTATTGATAACAAATCGATCCGTCCGATTGACTTTTTGTCGTATTCAAATTTTTTGGCCAAAGAAATGTAAATAGGGGAGCGTTTTTAATGTTAACTGAATATTTGTGTATGTTTTTGCTAAGTATTTGAAGCGACTTCACTTTAAATATTTCACGACGTTTTCTTACTTTTACTAGTACGGTACGATTCTTAGACAAATATAATTATTTGAAATGTTTAACTAAGTCTATTAAAAAGAAAGAAAAAAGAAAGAAAAAGAAAGTGCAAAAGAAAGTGCCAAATTAAAATTTCAATATTTTCAAAATTATAGAAGTTAGAGATTTTAAATAAAAAACGTTTTAGAGAACATTTTATCGACTACTAGTTTTAGGATGCTGATAAAATTTTCTATAAAAGTTTTTATTTAAAATCGTTAACTTCTATAGTTTTGAATATATTGAAATTTAAAAAATGTAGTACTTTCTTTTGCCGGCCAAATTGTATTTTATATCCTAAAGTGATATAGTAGTATTAGTACTATAGTTTTGCATATCGATTGTAATGTAGAACTAGAAATTATGCGGTTCCATATTTTAGTTACTCTGAAATAAGACTTATGAGTAATTTTATTTAGTGCCTTTTTGAGCAACAAAATCGATAGAAAGATAAGAAAATAATATTGTATAGAAAATATATTGTGTTGTGTATAGATAAAATTTATATTTTAAAGTCCTGTTCAAGCATTTTATTTTGAACAACCTAGCAATTGATTGAAAAAAGCAATGTTTTCGACACCAATGCCCTGGGTCGGCCTATTCGATATATTTCACTTATTCGAAGCTGTCTCCTTAGATTTCCTCCCTAATGGCCATAGCACGTGCTCCACAGTCTAAGTTCGGCCACGAAACATGCGTTAGCGACGGTGACAGCGGCTGTTAGCGAGCGAGCCCATACCACTGCAGTGCGTAGAAAACAGAATTGTGGCCTCGTTCGTGCGCACTAGGCGATCCAAAGCCACGCCGTAGCAGAGCAAATTGTTTGATGGCCTTCGGTTTTTGTCGATTAGAATAACAAATAGTGTTTCGGCGTATAGTTCGGTTACTATGTATTATGTAATGTGTATCGAGTTAAGTATAAAGTTTTCATGTTTGTATACATAAAATAAAAATGGTAAAAAATAACTTCAAGCGTTCCTTTCTGGATACTTTTCTCCAAGCGTTTTATACAAATAATGTTTTGTTACCTACCTCAAAGTACGCGCTCAATACGAATAAATTACATTATATAAATACAGTTAATTACATTTCTACGTAGCGTTAGCTCATCGCTGTCGCTGCCGCTCGTTGTCGTGGCCACACCATAATCCTGTCAGCAGGTGCGCCGATCTGAACACAAATCTACACAATGAAATTTAATAAAACTTTCCTCGCCATAAAATACATTGTTAAGCCTTCGACGAAACGCTTTTTTACCAATACTTCACTAAAAGTTATTTGACGATGTCAACAATCAGACAAATTGTATAAAAATCAATGAAAATATTCGAATATAATTTTTGACTTAATATAAGTAAAGTGTAAAAATTAATATTAACATAATTAATACTAAAAATTAACACATAAACTACAATTATGAGGGTTAATTCACAATAAAACGAAACGATACGTGACATGGCGCTGCACTTTTAAGATTATGCTATTCAAAATTAAACTATATTCATTACTAAGCTATTCAAAATTAAACTTTATTCATTACATACACGTTTCATTGCAAGAGTTCGAATATCAGGTTGCACCGCGCTGCACAGCGCATTTGCAGTGTATAACTGATGTCATAAGAAACATGTATCTTTTTGTGTAGGGAAAAAGTTCGATTTTGAATAGCTATCTTTAATATTCAGCGCCGCGTATCGTCGAGGTGTGAACCTGGTCAAGTGGCTTTTTCAACATGGATTAGCGTATCCGTGGTGTAAATATTTTCATTAGTAAGAGTGATGTTGTTTATTGGATCTTAAAATATTTTATTTAGCCAACTAAAATAAACTAATGAAGTTTTTTGTAAGTAGTGGCTGCTTGCGTTAGTCTAATATCAAACATACTCACACAATAATCTCGAACATTCCATAACAGTGAGGGAAATCGAAATCGGGAATCCATTACGTTTCTTTTTATATGTAACCCTAATGGTGGAAGTTCCTCGCCGTGATTGTGAGGGATGATGCACGTAATAAATAACGTGCTGATTGAACTTGCTAATTAATGATATTGAAGCGTGTTGTAAATTACACAACTTTCTTACCTTAGAAATACAAGTTTTCTGAAAACGTTTTCTTGGGAAAGCAGTTTAAAAGATGTGTGTATGTACATAGGGCGTAGACATTTATTGCGAGTTCTTTGATTTGATTGAGGCTAAGTACATGACGATTTGTTTTTTAAATTGAAATAAGTTAAAAACTAAGTTTGTTAATATTGAGTTATTCATAACTTTTTTTATAGTAAACATAACATTTCTATTGAAAACCAATACTATGTAAGTTTAGTTTTTAAATATAGACGTCATATATTGAATGTAACATAGTAATGTATTAAAAGGTCGATGCCAAATTAATAAATACAGAAAAAATATTAATCAACTTACATCATGATACTTTTGTCTATGTTTAATCAATGTTCAATAAAAAAATATGGTTACGGGCCTTCGATTTCATATTGGTGCGGGAAATAGTGTTCCCAATTAGACTCGGACGAGGTCAAGTCACAACACAAGTGCTGTTTTCAAATCATTATCAAGTGTTGATAGACCTTCAATGGAGAAGCGAATACGAATTGGTACTAATATTGAAATCAAATATACGGATATTTTATTGAAACATAAATATTTTTAGCGTTTAAGAGTGAGGCCTGTAAACTCTATGTTACCATACTAGAAAATTCTAACTGTGGTGTTAACCATAAATTGCGCAATGTAAGTGTCAATTCATACCGATACTGTAGAGGGCTACGACCTCTTGGTTTTACATATCCTTCTTACGCTTGAGTGGTGATGATAATGATACAGCAACAATTCTTATATTCTCCTTTATTGGTGCTTAACACGGATACGTATTACATATGAGATATGTCTAACACAAATACGTCTACACTAAGTATAGCCTTTTGGCTAACTGAAATGAACCTAACTAAATAGGCTGTACCTGTGACATCTGTCAATGTGATATTGACAATTGTACTTCTTAAATTACTGTTGGCATTATGCAACAGAAACGAAACGACACGCGTCAAGGCGCTGTATTTTTTAAGATAGCTATTAAAAATTGAACTTAATTAATTACACAAGAAGATACATGTTTCAATGATCGAATGTCAAGTTGCACCGGGCTGAAAAGCGCATGTGCAACGTATGACTGATGTCATATGAAAGGTGTTTTGTGTAGCGAATAAAGTCCAATTTTGTATAACTGTGTTAAAAATGCAGTGCCGCGTCACCTCGCGTATCATCACGGTATGAACTGCCAGCAATAAAATCAATGAAACTATTTTTTTTGTAACAAAACATGCACTTCAGTAGAATATTACGACTTAAGATTTGTAGGGGTAGAATATTACGACTTAAACCCTACAAACAAAAGGCATAAGATGAAAATGATGATAATATGTAAAGCAGGCTTCCTAACTAATTTAAAACAAGAGGTAAGTTGTTCCAACGCAGTTGTACAAACCGAGTAAGTTTCCGCTTAATTTTGTACATTTTAACCCGAGATGTTCAACGATTTCGGTCTGAAATGAAACGTAAATACCTAGCAGTTAACAATACAATTTTCTCGTGTGTTTGTTTAAGCTTAAAGAATGGAATTTAATTATAATATTCACGTTTGTTGAGTCTAGATTAATTCATGTAACTTTTAGTACTTTTTGCATTGTATTTATTGCACATTTGCGAACTAAGTCCCAATTCTCGTAATTTACTTACAATTTCATTTTGCTTTTATTTGAATCCTTCGTACTAGTATTATAAATGTGAAAGTTTGTGAGGATGGATGGATAAATTACTGATTTACTTTCACGCAAAAATTACTGATCGGATGTTGATGAAATTTTGTATTGTAGTTGTTTGAGCTCTGGATTAGTAGATAGGTTACTTTTATCCCGAAAAAAAAGTGTCCCCGTGGTGGTATTTACACTGGCGGAGCCTTGAACTAATTCTTGGAGTTAGGACCAATCAAAACGCGTTAAACGTTGGTTTGATGTTTATGAGAATACCATTTTGTAGTTTTAACACATCAGGATTTAATAATAATAATATGCACAATCGACCTTCTGTTCTTGCTAGAGATTCTCATTCAAACATAATATTATTACGAGTGTTTTTATATGAATTATTATAAGCTAATAAGTTATTCATACTTAGTACGTACAGTACACACATTAATATAATTAATTACTAATTTACCAAGTTATGTTCACCTAAGTTGCAAATTCAAAACAAGTATTCCCATCGAAAATTAGCAAATAAATCTAAAATCGTTCAGCATAAAAGCAATAAGTGTCCCCATTTCATATCCTATTTCCACTATTCACGAAAATACTCCATATGTTTCCGATCTCAGGCTATTTCAGGCTATATTTTACAGCACTTCCCATCTGATACGAAGGCGATAACGAAAGCTATTTACATTAAGTAGCAGATGTTCTTTTAAATACTTTTAGAAGACACTATTTATTTCTTGTCTGATAAAATTTATCCGATAAGTCTAAATATCTTTTTCTACGTACTTTTTGCTGGGAATAAAATGGAGTAGAATAAGTAATTCATTGGGCTTCAAGATCATTTTAGGGTTATAATTTTTGGAAAGTAATTTCTCTGTGGATTATTTCGCGAGCCAAATTTTATATGCGTGGCAAGTTTTAGCACAAATCTTATACCCTCTTACTAATAAAAATATTCACACAACGGATAACTTAAACAACGTTGCTATCTTTTTCTATCATGTGACATTTCTAACGCATCAGACAAAGACAGCAACGTTGTTCAAGTTATCCGTTGTGTAGTTTAGAGCTTTGTGTTCATGATAGGCTTAGAAAAAGTTTATTAGTCGAATTAAAATAGCCTAAAAATGTAATCATAAATAATGAAAATATCACAGTGTCCTACTTTTATGCTTACTATATGTTTTTCAAAAGAACCGAACGTTGTTGTGAAAAGCTGAGCTCCTCTTTATGTAAATTTAAAACAATCGAAAGGAACTTTTCTATCTTTTTATATTTTAATTACGCGCTCGCCAAAAGAAATTCCATGCTAACAAAGGACTATAGATATTTGCTTGTAATATACAACGTGTTTCTTTTTTAACGATTACATTTAAGTTAAAAATTAAGTTAAGTGTGGTATAGGTATATTAAATTATAACTAGAGTTCACCCTGTGGTCGAAATTTCATAATTCATGTTTCAATTTAAAAATTTCAACTTTTTAAGGTTTCTTTTGCCTCTTAGGTACGCAATAAAAATATTTGAATGTTGTTTATGGATTGTGAAAGAAAGTTTGACACTCATTGACATTTGTGTTAAACCTACTGTAATATATACAACAAAGCTGGTTTAAGTGAGTTAGTGTGTGTTGTTGTTATTTTTATAAATGTGAAATGTATTGCTAAGTGTTAATTTAAGAAAAAATAGCTTTTGGCAGGCCTTCCTCCACTTAAACTTTAAATGTGCCAAATTTCACACTGATCAGTACGCACAATTCTCGTAAAACCGTACTTGAAATGTTTGCTTCACGTATTAATATAATGATATAGGTAATTTAATGTGCTTGTAGAACGCAATAAAATTAGAAACATTCGTAGTAGAATTTCTCACGTGACTGCATCTTTAAAGGTTAACTTTTTTGCTTTCATATTTATTTCGTAATATGATAGTAACGTAAAAGTATAACGTGATGGACAAGCCGTTACTTTAACGTATTCACGAACAACGGATGATGTCCATGACACAGCACACCCCACTTTTTTAAGCATAGCGTCTGAAGATAGTCATATCATGTCACGGCCTGGTCTGAGGTCACGCTGGGTCACGGCGACATAATACAGGGTATTATGCGCTATCATGCACGGTCGCCGACAAGCCTGTGCTACACGGGAGCCTTAACGCTGAAGTAATAAGGTCGATAAGAACACTGACTTGTCGGCAGCCGCACATCAAGTCGCTAGCGCTTGGCTGACTCAAGTGACAGTTGCTTTCTACTGACCGTGAGATTTGGATTGACTTCAAAGCTATCTAAGGGTCAACTCACACCGAAATGACACGATAAGACACGCGGTGCTGCATTTTTAAAATATCTATTCGAAATTGAACTTTATTCACTACACAAAAATATATAAGTTTCATATTATAACATCAGTCATACACTGCACATGCGCTGTGCATCGTCCTGCAATTTGACATTCGAACTCTTACAATGAAACGTGTGTCTTCTATAGAAATGGAGCGCCGTATTCCGTATCGTGTCGTTTCGGTGTGAATAAACCCCCAAACTTTAAAGAGGCCTTCTTGCTTGTCTATTTTATCCACGTTCGGTAACCATAGTCACGGGAGGACTGAGTATTAAAATTATCGGATTTTTTTATATTACGTTATGATATCACCAGATTTATGGTGATAGCATACATTTATTTTAATGCATTTTTCCTACATGCATATACCTACGTATAGGTATATAAGTATTTACTCTATTTAGAAAAACAAAAGCTAATGGAGTTGACTGTGAAATAATATAATAATATCTACGGACGCATGCTAAGTATCCGAAGAACTTTTGTTACAGGTACCTGAAAACAAGAAGTATATTTAATACTTTTATACTATACATATATTTAAGATTTTTATTATATTATACACATATTTAATACACATCCATGAACCAGGAACACAGAAAGACTTTTTGTTCCTTCGGCGGGATTCGAACCCGCGCCCCCCGGCTTGAGCACCAACGCGCTGAGCCACTGAGGCCCAGAGGTCGTCAAAAATGAAAACTTTTTATACATAAATCCTTTTCGTATTTCGAAATTCGAAGAGATGTTTGGTTGATAATAATGATTGTTGCTTATGTATAAGAAATAAATATTACATATATAAATAACCAAAGTATGTTCGTGTTTTCCGAACGAGTGTTTGTCGGTTCGAGTGTGAAGCGATTTACCTGGGGTGTAAACAGACACACAAAGTGGTGGACCCGTGTCTATATAACGTAGGTCGCAGGACATTAGTTGGTAAACATAGAAATACACGATAAATATTATTTTATGTTACCTGCGTGTATATGGTATACCGCTATATTTTAAGTGATTCCTTTTCTAGCGTAAACTTTTGGGTCAATAAGTAAAATAGACTTAACACTAATTCGATAATGAAAAAATATTGTGACATTTTCCCACTTTAACTTTATACAGTTCTGAATTTCAAATATCCACACTTATCTCTGAAACACGAAGTCACAACTCACAAAGGGTTAAAATTAAATTCAAGTGAAGTTCATTATTTTAACCTATCATGACTAAGTCCTTGTCCGGCCCTAATCATCCAGTCAAAGTATGACAGGGGACTCTAGGGGGCGCTGGAGTCCTGCGGGTGAATTATTCCCGCTCACGTATAGTGCAGGCTTCGCGCTTTGTTCTGAAATTTTAATCAACGCCGTCGTACAGTCGACGAAAAAAATCACAATGCCATACTAAACTTTGTGAGCGTAATGATAGAAGCGAAATTAAAAACTTATATCGCCGAGTGTACCGTCTTTGAGTGTGATTTTAATATTTTCATATACATAACACTAAAGGTGCTTATTGTCTACGTTTGAGTTAAAAAGAAATAGAGTCGAGTGTAACAATTTTGTATTAAAATAATTTGAAGCGTTGCATGTTACATGAAAATTGCTATGCGATATACAAATAAAACAGTTTATAAGTTTATAGCCCGCTAAACACAAAAAGGTTGTAGGAAACCGACATTGTCAAGCAGTGAGTAAGCTATCGATGAAGATAATTTATAGCTGAAAACCAGTTGCTACGCGTACATCGTACCTATATCGACAAATTTTTTAAATATTTTATAGGATTCCTGAAAATATTTAAACACAAAGAAAATTACCGCAATGACTGCAGACGTGGTTGAAGTAAATGCTATTATGTCAGCTAACAGACACACATATACACTGACACGTCTAACTTATAAGAGCCCTCGTTTTGTGTCGGGGGTTAAAAAACCTCAGTTTATGATTGCTACTAAAAAAAAACCTTTTCATCCGTTATTGGATGATTTATACTGTATATTTCTCCGAGTGAAGTAACCACTCTTGAAATACTGTAGTGCCTGGGACTGGGTTTTTAAATGTCGTATGGTTGCCCAAGCACATACCTACGGCACTCTCACAACACAGTCAGCCTTGTCCAGAGGAATGACAGGTCAATACGTCTGGGGCCAACCATGTGCGGGTTTCCTCACGATGCTTTTCTTCACCGTTAGAGCGTCCGTATAATGTACCTGAGATCTAAAAAAGTCTCATTGGTACACGCCACAATCTGGGAATCGAACCTGCACTCTGTCGAGTGTGAATCAAACGGTCTACTGACTAGGCTACGGAGCTCTTTTTTTTTTGCTACTAACTAGCTAATAAACTGAAAGTTTTAGCTAAAAATGTACAGACCACAAGACACCCACTTTCGCACTCGAGCGGTTTTTCCACTAATTACCCCAAGTTGCCAACTTTAAGTTTGTTAAATTTACGAGTCGTGATGTGTCCTGGTTAGAGTTTATAACTTTAAGACGGGCCCCGTGTTCTTGTTTTGACTTTATTATTAATAGTTTACATTATCTTACAAATGAAGCATAGCGTTTAATTAGTGTAGTTTATGGTGGTTTAAGCTTAAAGAGCTCAGTTTTGTGTGACATTAAAGCTTATTATTTTATATAGTGATTGAGCGCGTCAGTGCTCAAGCCGAAAGTCGTGGATTCGAATCCCTCGAAAGGAACAAAAGTTTTCTATGTTCCTGGGTATTTTTTTTTAATAATCGAAGGTAGGTCATTATCGAGCCCTGACGTGACTGAGACCCAAGTGGATCAATAGATCACAATAGTAACTCCTCCGCGTTATAGTACCGGCTGGCGACCCCAGGCCTATGCTGCCATAAACTGAACGATGTGGTTACGGTTGGTGCTGCGAATTTCGTCTGTGGTAGAGTATTCGAGCTGTTGAAGTGCTGGACAGTCGAGGTAAGGGGTGTCTCGTCCTTTTCCCTGCAGACCTTGCAAGTAGTAATGTCACCAACTCATCTTCCTGGATCATGGATGTGTATCAAATATGTGTATACTATAATAAAAATCTGAAATATTATAAAATTACTAAATATGTTTCCGTTGTATGGTACCCGTAACACAAGTCCTCCGATAACTTAGCACGGGACCAGATTGACGTTGTGTGGAAGCGTCAATAGATATTATTGTTATTTGGAAATAAATTGTTCAATATTGAGGTGGGACCACCGATGCGTGGGTACGCTACTCCGTAGTCACGTTCAAGAAGTAATATGAACAGCGAACAACTGAGTTCTTTACAAATATAAAAGAATATTGAAATTTAGCGGATCAGGTGGAAGCATTATTAGCAGTGATGCTACTTCGGGTTACAAAAAAGGCCATTAGAATAAATACTGAAAAAAATATTTTTTTTACGTCAACTTCAGTAAGAGTTTGGGAGTTTCAGAATTACGAATATCTGGCACTCCTACAATGTGTCAATCAGTCAACGCCGTATTTCCTTTACCGCTTTTCCCTCACTTTGCTGTTTGATTGAAAACTTCCAGCACCTGAGACCGGCAGAGAATTTCCTTTTTGTAACGTCTTACGAATTCCGCTTAATTTGTATTGCTTCCACGATAAATGGAATGGAACGCTCGATAATTAAAAAATGATATTTCAATTTTTCATAGTATGTATGATATAACAATACATTTATTGGCAGTCGGATAAAAATACTTATAAACGTTCTGCAGAATTCTTTGAATGTAAAATAAGGTAAATAAATATGGCTTATGCCGCTAATAATGCCGATAAAAGTGGTATAGCGTGTGGATAAGATTGAGATGGCGGATTTTCAATACATCTCGTTAGCGTTCTATTTCTGAGTAACTTTTGAGTTGAACTACATAATTGTTGATTCTTAGGCTAGGAAATTATTCTTGCGCCCGGAAAAATACAAATATTTAATGATCGTGATGATTCCTTTTTGTTGTATTTTATGTAAAGACAATGACCTAATTTAATCAATTTCAATCCTTGATAGGTACAATTAATTGTTCTTACTCGTAACGTGAGGGCAGACAGGGCGAAACTAAGTAGGTATAAAGGTTCTTAGTAGTGCTGTGGGATTCAGATTAGGGTCTTCAAAAAGTAAGGAGTATGGGTTAGTACCCAGCAGTAGATCATAAGTCCAGAAGGTCCATAATTGATTTACTAAAGCTTATTATATAGTAGAGCTACGGAATGCCAAATAATGAAATTTGTTGAATTTGAGATTGCAATAACAATCCCTACAATCTTTAAATACAAAGATGCCCTACAAACGCTCGAAGTGTGTCATTAATATGTTTAAAATGCGAGTTGCGATTAATTGATTATATTTGCATTCTAAGCACAATTGAAATTATGACACACTTCATGATTGGTATTTAAAGATCGTTGTTGATACCATACTATTTTAATTTTTTATTGAAATTGGGCTCGTCCAACTATTAACTACCTTTTCGTTTGCAATGCACCACCAATATTATACTTACTTTTATGAGTAAAACGTCCACTGACATTAATACTTACCCGACCATTTATCCATACAGCTATTAGTGTGTGAGCTTTTTTGGCCTGTGCGTTGATATATCAGTCAATCAGCTTTGCCTTTTATATAATATATAGATAGATAAAGTGATACAAAACAACAAACATATCTTCATCACATTCTGTGATAGACAACTACAAGCATATATTATGATACGGTACAATCACTCACTGAGAACAAAAGGAAAACATATATTACATAACCTATTGTGTATTCTTGGAAACTTTTGGAGTAAGCTTGTAAGTAAGTAAGCTTGTTGAAAATAATATAGTTGGACACTATACTTCACAGATGTTCGCAGATACCTAAAACAAATTACGCTATTGCTTGTGTTACTTTCTGTGTGGGAATTACAATTCCAAACAATCAGAATTTATTCAGATTTTAGTATTGTTCTTCCTATTTAGCTTTTGAAAATCTCAAGAACTGCATTTACAAATTAGAATTGACGTTTGACGCGATTAGCGAAAGTCTTGTGACAAATGACAATTTTAATGACATATTTTGACAGTTTGGCAGAGGTGCGTTCAAAAATGTTAGTAACGATACATTGTAGAACTATTAACATTAACAAAATTTACATACATAACTAGTTGAAATTGATTAAAATGTGTAAACATCAATTTTGTATATACTTAATTAAATTACGAGGTTCTTAATAACCTAGATTTTATGTCAATTTCTTGTCACAACACGCGAACATCAGATACGTGTTATTTGCGTGTTACTCAATTCCTAAACGTTTCCTTTGAGTCTTCTGTCTATGGTGTGTAGCGTGATTATTGTTAAACAAGGTATTCATTATCTTTATTAGTAGATAGCTGTATACACGCTGTATAACGGACGCATAATTAAACAGCTAATTTAACTATTCATACGTCAAACGCATGTTTAAGAATTTTTTATTAGTAAGAGGGATAGTGTATAAGCTATACAATGTTTTGTCCTTTTCTTATACGTTAGAAAATTCGCTTGAAAGACCAGGACAGAACATTGTATGTCACACTGTATAAATAATTTTATTAGTAAGGGGGTATATTTGTTACAATACAATATTAAAATACAAAGTACAAAATAGTATAATACAAAGGTCGATATTTAAATATTGCTTGCAAAGTTAATAATGTTTATAGGTAATGTTATTATTAACTTGTATGAGAATGTAAAAATATATATTATGCAAAAAAGGGTCGATTCGGTCGAATCGGTTACAGACGATGCAAAATGTATTCACATCTCAAACATATAAAAACATAGGTAAAAGGTTTTAAAAGCGAGATTACCATCTCGCTTTTAAAACCTTTAACCTAATAAACTTTAGTTTGAAGCGCATGCGGATGTTGGGCTAAGAATATTTTATACATTTGTAAATACGAATTTATTCTGTTTATTTCAAATTAAAATGTGTAAACAACAATTCGGATTCATAATATTCATAAAGCAAATAACTGTTACAGTGGAACTAAATTTTAAACTCCGTCTAGGGTCAGCTAGAGTACGTTAGGGTGAATTGTTAAATTCGTTTATGTCCCGTTTGTGAGCGAACAAATGGCCCAATCGGTCCCAGGGCGACCAAACTTCAGGTTAACCCTATGCTGGCTCTAAGAAATTGGGTCATGTTATACCCATATTTTGAAATAGGGTACGATTAACCTGAAACACACGGATTAGAGTGGATGGGTATGCGTGGTAACTAAATGGAATGAATCGCAAAGTAATCTAGTTTGTACTGTTTTGTATATATAAGCCTTGTTTTCCGGGATATTATTTGTATTAAATTATAGTAAGGTAAGGTCGGTTGGGGTAAGAGAGGGATATTTTTACTTTTATTTCTAGGTCCAAACAAAATTACTTTTTGTATGGAACTGATTATTGCATAGACCGTGTCACCCTAAAAACTATCAATTTACACATGTAACTACGGAACTGTACATTTTTCGTGATATATATGTCCTATAGTATCTTTGTGTATAAATATCAAATTTTATTTCTAGACAAAATCTATACCATCATCCAAACTCTCTGTTCTCAAGATTTAAGCACTATTTGACTTTACACTTTAATTCTCATAAAAGTTAATTTGTTGAGGAAACAAGCCAAGAACAATAAGTGGAAATTGTTATTTATACATCTGGCTACAGTTTACAAACACTCGTACTAAATTGTGTTTGTTTTATTCTGTTAGGGAGCGTTCGCCTAGAGCTCCCGCAGACAATTCCTTCAGAAGGAAGCTCCAATTTATAAAGAGGTTTTTGCACCTTTAGAAAGTTCTCGAAGTAAACATTACCGTTATTATACCGTTGGTAATTAAGCTAACTAACATTTCTATTTCATATATTTTTTAAGGTTTGTAGAATTTATGCAAAAGTGATAGGTAATTTGTAATAAAGACAAGGTATAAGGTATATAGTTGTGTGAGCTGCTATAACATGTCTTGCAAAGACGTAAAAGTAGCAACTGAGGATAGAGAAAAATATCGTAAGGGTCAGTTCACACCGAATCGAGACGCGACGCGACGCGGCGCTGCATTTTTATGATAGCGATTCAAAGAGCTTGGTCCGAAATTGACCAATAATCAAAAAAACGAAATGGTTGCTAATGTGTATATAGATGACTATACCGATCTTTATAGTGCCCAAGTGTGTGCGCAGTACACAAGAGCACTCTGTCTTTCTTTACTCTCGTAACCCAGTGGGCCTAATAACCGACACGACCGTCGAGAGATCAGGCGCAGGTCCGACTTTTTACATGTCCATCCGACGCATGGATTATCTTTTTTGTCAGACAATCAGGTGATCAGCCTGCATTGTCTAACCAAACTTGGAAACAACATTTTTTGTTGTTCCAATGCAGGATTCGAACCCACGACCTCCGAGTTGAGACCCAAGCTCTAAACCACTGGACCACGGAGGCTGTTTGACTATATACACATTAGCTAAATTGATTTTATTCTTGCTCACAACTTCTACACCCGGCGTTTTGTGGTATTGCCCGCTGACATCAAATAATATTTAAAGTGAACCCATTGGAAACCATTTCATTGATGTCGATTCTGTTTTTTTGTATGAATTTTGGACCAAGCCCTTTGACAACTTTATTTACCTACTACGCAATAAAATACAGCACGTTTCATTGCAAGAGTTTGATTTTCCAAAATAAAAATGTAGTGCCGCACGTCGCATGTTGACGCGTCGACTTGCATCTCGTCGTGTCACGACTCGTCTCTGTGTGAACTGGCCCTAATCGTCACCAGCCAGCCCTTAAATCATAAAGGAAAATTATATTGTATTAAAAATTGTGAATTGTATTTTAAATTAAACTTTTGCAAGTATCCAAAATAGTCATCATGGGTGACGTCGTCTTTTAAAGTTAAAAAAGTTCATTCAGTCCGTTTAAAGGTGAATTAAATATATCTATATTTAATTCACCTTTAATAATCGTTACTTGGTTCATCGATCATTGCCTTGTTAGGAGTTCTGTGCCACTTACGACGGTGTTACGACAGCGTGCTGTTAAATACCGTCGTGTGTGGCACTACAAGTCAGCAGACTGGGGATGGGATGCGGTCGTTTTTTGCATCCTATCCTTGGGGGAACGTGTGCTTCTCGCCGGATGATCCCGACAACACTGCCAACTCTGTTGCCGATATGGTGATGCAAGGGATGGAACTTTTCATTCCGTCCTCTGTAGTGCCAACTGGCGGCAGATTTCGTCCCTGGTTTGGTTCATCCCCCAAAAAAGCTTCTCAAAGGAAGCAGGAGGCTTACCAATCCTGGGCCAATGCAGTGTCTGCTCGGGATTTAAATACCAGCACATATAAAAAGGAGTACAACCTTGCCTCTAGGTCCCTCAAGAAAGAGATCACTCGGGCAAAGAAACAGCACGTCAATAGAATTGGTAAGAGACTTGAGCGCCTCCCCTCGGGAACCCGTGCATTCTGGTCTCTGGCCAAAGCTATTGAAGGAAATTTCTGCAAGCCAACCCTACCATCCCTACACGTAGGAAATGGATCGTTGGCCCAGGATGCAAAAGTCAAAGCCGATCTTCTGGGCAAGCTCTTTGCGTCAAACTCGACCCTGCATGACGGGGGGCAGAAACCGCCGACCATACCGCGATGCACGAGCATCATGTCGGATATTCGGTTTCATCAGCGCTCAGTGCGAAAAGCCCTCCGTTCCCTTGATATCCAAAAGTCGAGTGGGCCTGACGGAATCCCTCCTATTGTGTTGAAAAAGTGTGTTCCAGAGTTGGCTCCAGTCTTGACGCGTCTTTTTCGGTACTACTACACTTCTGGCATCGTCCCGGCTTCTTGGAAGACAGCCTTGGTGCACCCGATCCCCAAAAAAGGTGATCGCTCAAATCCTTCCAACTACAGACCAATCGCTATAACCTCTCTCTTCTCGAAGATAATGGAATCCATTATCAATAGCCAGCTTCTTCGATACTTGGACGGCCAGAGATTACTAAGCGACAAACAATACGGTTCCGTAAGGGTCGCTCGGCTGGTGATCTCTTGGCGTACCTAACTCATCGTTGGGCTCAGGCAATTGAGTCGAAGGGAGAGGCATTGGCTGTTAGTTTGGACATTGCGAAGGCCTTTGATCGGGTTTGGCATAAAGCGCTGCTATTAAAGCTTCCATCATACGGCTGCCCGAGAAATTATGTAAGTGGGTCACTAGTTTCTTAGCAGATAGAAGCATAATTATATTCATACTGCATATCAATGACATGTTACAGACCAACGGCATTCATTGCTATGCGGATGATAGTACAGGTGATGCTGTATATACCGGCTCCCCCAATATTTCTCGGCTAAGTGTCATTGAGAGTCGAAACGAACTTGTGTCTAAAATAGAGAATTCATTGGAGAAAGTCTCTGAATGGGGTAGACGTAACTTAGTCCAATTCAACCCCGCCAAGACACAAGTCTGCGCGTTCACCACTAAAAAGTCACCAATGGTCGTATATCCTCGTTTCGAGGGCACATCTTTAACAATCTCCCCTAACATTGAGATACTTGGCGTCAACATATCGAGCGAAGTCCAGTTCCGATATCATCTAGAGGGTAAGGCCAAGTTAGCCTCGAAGAAGCTTGGTGTTCTTAACAGAGCGACACAGTACTTCAGTCCGGACCAACGCCTACAACTCTACAAGGCGCAGGTTCGGCCTCATATGGAATATTGTTCTCATCTCTGGGCAGGGGCGCCAAAATACAACTGCTCCCTCTGGATCGTATCCAACGAAGGGCCGCTCGAATTGTTGACTGCCATAGTGTTTCAAACAGCCTGGACCCCTTGGAATTACGCCGAGATGTAGCTTCACTCTGCATCCTCTATCGGTTGTATCACGGGGAGTGCTCTGAGGAATTGTTCGGAATCATACCACCTGCAACTTTTCGCCATCGTCCCACGCGAAAAACATACCATCCTCATCACCTTGATGAGTGGCAGTCTTCCACCGTGCGCTTTTCGCGTAACTTTCTGCCGCGCACTGTAAAACTCTGGAACGAACTGTCACCAGCAGTATAGTATTCCGGACCTATACGACCTGCAAACCTTCAAGAAGAGAGCGTATTCCCTTTTAAAAGGCCGGCAACGCACCTGCAGCTCTTCTGATGTTGCGAGTGTCCATGGGCGACGGTAGTTGCTTACCATCAGGTGACCCGTTTGCTCGTTTGCCCCCTTATTTAATAAAAAAAAAAAGAATTAGGTGAATTAGCGCAATGCAATCGGGTGAAAAGGGAAACAATTAATTTCATAATTGTGTACCTTAAATTAACTGAAAGAATGTCGTATGACGGCATTGTCTAAGTTTGTGAAACATCGCGCCGCTCACCCGAAATGTTGCGACCATTAAGCCGCGTACACACTACGTTCCGCCGACCAATCTACCCGACAATATAGGTAACTTTTAAATTATAGTAATTTGTGCAAAAATTATGAGTTCTTGATGAAGACCTCGCTAAGTTAATTAAAAAAAAAGAACGACGCGACTTCAAATTATTTATGTTTCAAAATTTTGAGATTTCAAATTGTTTATTAAACACACATAATAATATACAACAGAATAAACCGTAAACTTTTATTGTTCAGCACGGAAATCTAATACTAAGCTAATAAGTTTTAGTGACTTTTGTGTCGTGGCAACTAGACCAACGGACATAATTAAGCTTAATGTCAAATGTATGAAATAGATACTCTTGTCCCTGATGATGATGGCGATAAGATATGTCATACAAATAATTCATTCGTTCACACGTTTGTTCACCTGCTGTAGCCGCAGTACAGTAAAACCACGTTCTTAATGTCTTTCGGTAATCATAGTTTTTCATAAATTGACTGTAATTTCCGTAACCGTAGACCAACAATGATTACCGAGGGACATATACACGTAGTTACCACAAACTGTACCATGCATAAATGTTGTCTCGCTGGGCGGTCGTGCGCCAGCGAGACCAATCATTAATTATCTATGTACTGTACATAGACATGGCATCACTCGCCTCCTTTCTCAAAATTCTTCACATTCTTCTATATAAAAAATATTTAGCGTCGTTTTTTCTCCCGTCCCCCGAATCATACGCACCTTACTTCTCCGCTCTGCGACGTGAAACTTTATAATAAATTCATCCATCTAAACCAAGCGACATTATGTACAGCGTCGACAGAAGAGACGCCATTTTAAGTTTCATCTGCCAGAGTGACACGCAATCAAACAATACAATAAAACTTCTCTACCGAAAAATACTTGAAAATAATTTCCCATTTAAATTCAGGAGGAGGGAAACCTTAACAAAGAGTCGAAGGTAATGGTTGATATATTGAACAGTGCTCCTGGGCTTTCTATTAAGCCTTAAGTGAAATTACAATGCTGTACTTAAGATAATGAGGCGTTAAATGAGAGCTGTGAAAATTTCTGATTCTCATTATAGAGCTTACGTAGAGATTTTTCCTATGTAAAATCATGACAAATACAAATAATTATTATTATTAGTAGTTAAAAGTAATTGTAATATAGCTCATTTTTAGATAAAAATAACAACAATAATAATCTACTCGTTTCATCTTTTGTTTTAATAAGCATAAAGCCTCTACCACAGGGGCGACACTCTCTACAAATGACAATTCGAGTACCGGCGAATATCAGCAATGTTGTCGTAAGCCCAAGGTTGATACCAAAATAATTTTAAACGTCGCGTCAGATAAATCTATCTAAAATATTATGAAATTATACTTTTAATTATGTCAAAGTATGAAACGACCAGCCCGGTGAACAAAAGTCCTGGCTAAAAAAAACTCACGTCCCGCCCGCCTTCGCATTCGCCAAGCCACGCACACACGCACACACACAGCCGCGAGCTGTCATTCGTGTAAATCGGTGGAGTGACGATTCTTTACGTTAGTAATATATATTCTTTGCCTCTATATACTGTAGTATAATATTGAGACTTCTAATAAATATAAACACGCGCACTCGTGGGGCGTGGTATGGTGATGGATCTTGGAGTGGTGGTAGTGCATACTAGTTAGTATGCACTAGGTGGGGAGCTCAAACACACGCTACCATTCCAAGAGTGGTTCTGTTACATAGCAGTCGAGCAGTGTTTCTGTTACCCACTCCGATCTTACACCTACCACTTTTTTCTAATATAATATTAACATTATACATCATAAAAGTATGTTCCATCTAACACGAGTACATATATACTCGTAGTCTCATGTCATAGTATTTCCATTAGCGAGGTTGTTGTCGCCTGCAGCCAGATGTAAAACCTAGATCTAACAAACTCATAACGATAATTGAACTCATCATCACGTCCATTATTTTGATCACTTTGGATTACTCCACTAACCACTTGACAATTTACTAGTTCATACATTATTCATAACTTAACATTCAATTCGATTTACTTACTGCTGTTGTAAAGATGTTTTTAGCATAGGTATATAATATATGGTTTATTTGTTTATTTTACTTTATTGATTTTCTTTTGTCTGACAATCAATAAACTACATGATAGGGCCACAGGCGAGGCGTGCATACAAACCGGCTTCCCTTATGTATATTACATAATATATATATATATTTTAATACGGTACTAACTAAACCAAAACAATATTTATATGGGCCAAAATTGACGAAGGAATTCCGTATTTTAAAAATTAATATAATTAAGGTGATTATATCCGGTATCTGTCACTATTAAACAAACAAAATAAGCTACGTAAGAGCAGAAAAATGACCCTAGACATGACCTCTTCTTGTAAATTTTGGGTTCTGAAAATTAATTCTATACTGACAATTTTGCTGTACTAAAAATCGGATTTAAAAAAATATTTTTTAACCATTTTGCAGCTGATAAAGAAGTACTCTATTTGTGACAATTGTTAGTTTCGCAGCATTTGGTTTCATTTGGTCGCAAAATCGACCGAAAACAGCCAATTGAATTTGTAAACGGGCGCGCTCAAACATTATGAAAATAATTACATTATGCCAATAACGTGTTTTCCTTTTAGTATGTGAAATGGCTAATGATAGCGGTTACTAACTTGGCACTAAGTGGAACAAGCTTCCGGCTTATGTGCAATGTGCATATCAGCGATGGTGTGAGATTACGTTGTCGGCACTGATGTTGGCACTACCTACAGTAGAGTGTAGAGCTTTGAGAGATTTCCACTATCTAATGATAAATAAGGGTCAATTCACACCGAAACGAAACGATAAGTAACATGGCTCTGCATTTTAAAGATAGCTATTAAAATTTTAACTTTATTAATTACACAAAGCGATACACGTTTCATTGAAAAAATTCAATTTCGATTCGCTATTTAAAAAATTCAGCGTCGCGTCGTGTACCGTCTCGTTTCGTCGTGAGTGCAGAAGTCATTTTTATGTCAAAGATATGATTTAAGTCATGTATTACTAGCATTTGCACGCGGCTGCGCCCTCGTAAATACAGTATCCCAGGGTATATCTACAGTGTACTGTTTCGGGATAAAATGTAGCCTATGTTTTAATCTGAAGCCTAAACTACTACCACACCAAATTACATCCGTGCAGTAGTTGTTACGTGAAAGAGTCACAAACATTCATCCATCCATCTATCCATCCATCCTCACAAACTTTCACATAATATTTTATAATAGTTGTGTGATGCAAATCCTTCAAAGATCGTGAACCTGTAAAATTACGTCTGGAATACTTGGAGAAACGATAGAAAAAAATAATTTGGACTTATCGTCTGCACTAATATATTATTAAAGCCCAGCCAATATCTATTAGCCATTGTCTCGGGGGAATCAGGAGAAATTACGAAGTACCTGTAATATAAAAACCAGTAAGCGGATTATTATGTCTGAACGGTTCTGAGGGTCTCAAATATCTTTGTTAATATTTTATTCCATCAATAATTGATATTTCATTTATTTTATGAAAATTGATATAACAATTGACCGGTGTAGAGTACCACTCTGATTGATTTATTGTACACTTTGATTGTACAGTACAGGCACGACGTCAATGTCTTTCAGTGATCGTCGTTTCTCATACATTAATAAAAACCAAGATTGCCGAGGGCCACAACGTGTTTTTGCTGTACTTAGTACAGTACTTAGTAGTATGTATATAAATGCTTGATAGAGTGGATTTTAAGCATTCGTAAAAACACTATTGGGAAAAACTATCGTTTCACTTACCTATTCCGTTAGCGATTTCTTACCGACAGCACAATATGTCCATATGACATGATTCACACTGGCTTCACGTTTGATTAAGACCCAATAACTATGACAAGTACAGTTTGAAACTTAGTAACCGACAACATTGCCTTATAGATCATGTATACATCATTACGCTTCTTGTACTTATTTATGGACACTACAATTTCTGTTCGTCCGAGGTACTCACTTAATTTCTTAATATAGGTATTAAAATAATTTTTGCAACTGGTCTTACATCTACAGGCTAGGCCTCTGTTGGAGAACCAGCCTTCGCTACTATTACAGCAACATTAAAATACTATGCAGTACTCAGATTAATGTAAAATCGAGTAACATCACATTCAATGACACCAATACTGAACCTGTGATGTTCACGACTATAAACATTTCAGGTGAATTCATACAGCGTTTTGGGAAATATGATTTCATCGCCCCACCTGTCTCTAGTGCATATTGAATATAAAACAAACGCTCGAAGGTAAAGGGTGGTTGCAATGGTGAAAATGACAGTGCCCACTCTCCTCTCTCGTGGGAGAGAGTAGAGTGTGTACCTACTGCCTGCATTATTTACCGTCTCTTTCTCTCTCTTTATTATTTACAGCGCATTTTCGACGAGTGTTTGCGGTGGTTTACTTTGATTTTGGAAGTGCTGAAATGTAGGGATGTTCCAGTTTTTACGGTGAGTGCTTGTATAAAGATTTCTCTCAGTGTTACCCCTTTATTGCGCACTGAAGAATTAAGTGCTATGTGTACTTTGTGTAATAGTTTTCTTTACAGGATAGTAAGCAGGTATGGGTGTAGGATGGGATTGCCATCAGTTGCTTATTATTTTCTGACAATATTATTCAGGTATTTTAAATAATATGTATTAAAATTGCATTAGGACATAATTTTGTATAATCTTTGCTTAAGTTGTAAGCACCTGGGTAACCGAGCTTTGCTCAGAGTTCTGATATATTTAAAAAATAAAAAGAATCACCAAAATATTTTCGCCAGCCGAGATTCGAACGCAACATATCCGAATTTTCGAACAAAGCAAAAATTATACATACGCATACCACAATAGAGTCGAAATTATTGATATATTGTTGCACGACGAAAGAAAAAAACATATTATGTAGCTTAAAAATGCGCTGTTTCCCAGGACCTTGCCAGATCGATTTTTCTCACCCAAAAATTTGAGAATGAGATTTAGTATGCAGGGACCATACTAACTTTCATTCTCAAATACTTACAGCCGACTTCGAGAAAGCGATTATATGTATATATTGCACAAGATTTTCGTTTATAGTATAAGAGTAATATTGCGTTAAATTGCAATAAATACATTTTTAATAGCATTTGAGTACACTTGGCAGTCATAAACGTGCTTCAAATTTCATACATTCATCGAAAAAACTGGCGTGGCGACGCGTTACTTCCTAACCACACATCCTTCCGACACAGATTACAATCAAAACCTATCCTGCACTGAAATGTAGACGGCGCGGCGCGTACTGAAAATCTAATGTCAAAAATCGTTCACTCTCCCCTCCGGTATATAAATACCCATGAGGCTTCCGCTGAGGGGAGAAGCGGCGAAATGGGTTTGTTTAGCGGCGAAACATATGAACTATCTCGTTACTTAGAAAACTATTCGATTGTTGATAAGAAGAAGGAAGAAACCGTGAAAACAAATTCTGATTGGCTGTTACAAGGATGTTTTCGTATTTAAAAGTATTATAAAATTAAATGAGAAAGTCATTAAATCTAGCTGTTTTTTAATAGATAGGTAGCTAGTCATTCATCTAATTTCTACACTAATATTATGAAGAGGAAAGATTTGTTTGCTTGTTTGCTTGTTTTGGACTGTACTGATTTTGATACAAACATAGAGTAAACGGAAAAGGAACACGACGGGAAAGGAAACGAACGCACATCTCATGTCAAATAATACGGCAATCAATTAATTTTTATAGAACGATTTGATGTGTAAATACACTAAATAACTGTATGTGATACACAACAGTCGTAATATTTACAGCAATAACTAAATTACCGTGAAACGCTAGCTGGTAGCTGCGTAGCTGGTAATTATGGTTTTAAAACACACCCTCCCCTTAAAACTTCATATAGCAATTAAAACAGTTTAGCACTTTTAAGGACGAACATCGAATGTAATTATTTCCGTCTGCGTTGTGAATTTCCACGTTGACAAAATTAAAGTCATTATATCAAAAAGTCGCGCAGACGCGGCGACCGCAGCTTTTTGTAATTTCCACTGACAAATGGACTACGATATATCAAGGTTTTGTGAAACGGTCTAGAATGGTTTGCAGCTTATTATAAATTATATTTTTAATGCTTAAATTTCGAATATTAAGGACTACCTAGTACCTACCAGTGGCGTGGGGTTTCTACAACCCCATTCCTATCGGCTTCACTTACCACTTAAATTTTGAAGACCCTAATCCAAATTCCTATACATTATACAGTCTATGGCTTCCCTATGAAGGAGCACCAGCCTTCGCCACTGGTACCTACCATAGGCGAGGTGTGTATACAAGGTTAGTAACCTACAAGTGGCGAAGGCTGGTTCTCCTTCATAGGGCCTAGCCTGTATAATAGGTAGTATTTGGATGAGAGTCTTCAAAAGGTAAGTGGTAAGTGAAGCCGATAGGAATGGAGTTGTAGGAACCCCACGCCACTGGTACCTACCACGCGCCGGCTCCAAACTAATACTACTACTATTATAAATGTGAAGGATGGATGGATGGATGTTTATTACTTATTCACGCAAAAACTATTGAACGGATTTCGATGAAATTTGGTATAGTAGTAGTTTAGGCTCTTGATTAAAACATAGGCTGTTTATCCCGAAAAAGTTCGGTATTCCCGTGGGATACTATATTTACGTGGGCGGAGCCGCGGGAAAAAGCTAGTATGAAATAAGTGTGAACTTGACATCATCTATACCTACTAGCATTATAAGAGGAAATATTTGATTGTTTGTTTGTTTCCATTGAATAGGCTCCGAAACTACTGGACTGATTTTGATAAAATTTGGCCCAGATATAGAGTAGACCACGGGAAAGGACATAGGCTACTTTTATCTCAGCAAAATATATGGTTCCCGTGGGATTTTCTTATGCGCGCTCTCGAAGTCGTGGATAACATCTAGTTAAAAAATAAAATAAAATAATTTTCATTAACTAAACAGTGTAGTTGATCCGTATACATCCGCTTCACAGTTATGGGTCTAATTAAGGGAACGAGAAATGTTTATGGGTCTACATTTAACGTAAGGGAACGAGTTAAAGTGTTTCAAAGTTAACCAGTTATAAGTAACTGCATGGTTTAACGCGCTCACTAACTCGACGCATTGAATACGTTCAGTGAATTTCGCTACTTAAACTTGTGATTGCCAGTAACAAGTTTTCGAATTAATTTCATACCTTATTTAATATGATTAGTGTCACAGACGTTATATTATTCAGCAGATATTTGATGCTTGAAAAAGTCCGTCTGAAAGGCTGGCCAGCTAAATAAATATGTGCTACGAGATTTCTTAAAATTCACTTCAATTCAGTGAATTCAGAATTTTATGCGCGTAAAAAGGCCAGTAAAATATAAATGGTCCGAATTTAAAAATGCTTAACGAATTTAGAAAAAACATTGTTATCTTCTTTTAAAGCGATTCGGAATAGCGGAGGTATTTTCCTAAATGCTATCTAATCTCGATTACGGAAACAAATGAAATTTATTGTTGATTCAAAAACAAAAGGACTGCACAGGGAAACTTTTAAAGATTAATTCTCTCGATAAAATTTCACGCTTGAAATCTTGTAAGTACCTTCCGAAGCGGGCAGCGCACGTACTGATATCAGTATGGTTTCACGAGTTCGGAATGGTTAGACAGGATCGAATACGCTTAATCATGGTAGAGGGTTGGAAGCGCAGTTTTTTTTTGAATTTTTTTTTAGCCACTTGATTGAATTTATAGTGAAAAGAAAAGATAGATGCTGAAAATGTTATTCTACTTTCGGTGTTAGATGTTTAAAGGGGAGCTTTCCAATCTATACGACCGCGACGCGAGAACGCGACCAGCAAACCAGCCAATCAGGTTCTCTGGCCATCCTACTAATATTATACGAAAATTTTGTGATGATGTATAGATAGATGGATGAATGTTTGTTACTCTTTCACGCAAAACTACTTAACATATTTCGGATGAAATTTGGTATGGTAGTAGTTTAGGCTCTATATTAAAACATAGGCTACTTTTATCCTGAAAAAATACAGTGTTCCTTTGGGATACTGTATTAACGTAGGCGATGCCGCGGGCAACAGCTAGTTCCATATAAAGTCATACTAAGCAGTAGTAATTTCGCTCTAGGTCGCAGTCTACCTTTGGGCTATTAATTTCTTATATCTATCAATGATTGCGTAATAGCACATTTTATAAGTCTACATAGCCAAGTGAATATTTCCAAAACTACCCCCTAAGCAGATGAAGCTTGTTCCAGAATATACTACGCGAAAATTCACACAGCAATTAATCAAAATATTTCTTGTCATTTCTAAACATTCCTATACCTACATATTAATTTGGCTCAGCGGGCCAGGAGCGGGTCTCTACGGGCCGCAGAACTCTGCCTTTTTATGGCTTTCTTTCAGGCGACAGCTCTTTAATGTCTGTTAAGGAACATTTTATCTTTCTTAGTCTGTCGTGTCAAAGTAAAAGGGTTTTATATTGCGTCGTATCGGAGGACGGACAGATAAACTACTCTGTCCCTTTTATCAATCTAAACTTCGAGTGACTTATGGAATGATTGGAGTTGAAAATAATATCGATTGTTTTAAACTTCTACAAGGCTACAGAAAATAAAGGAAAATATTACCGTGTATAAAATCTAAGTCTACGAAAAATAAATATCTAATAACTAAAAAATATAAATACTCAAGATTTTCATTTTTCGACATTCCTTTGATAAGTTGATTATTCCCTGACTTTTCTAGTAAACATTGAAGTAAGTATTATATATACAAATTGGAATGTTTACGAAGGGAAATTGGAATGAGAAGAGAAGAGATTACATTATTTCATTACTAGGCAATATGGTTCGTTTTAGTGGGGGGCTGTCGCCACAAGACTGAAGAAACGGATAGAATGGACACGATGTAAGTCCCCATTATTTTAGGCTCTAGCAGCTAGCTATAATACCTACTTAAATATCTGGGTATTGTAATGTTATGTAAAATGTCCAGAATAGAGCCACGTTGGTAAGAAAAGGCGTCAACTCTCGCGGATAAAGACCTAATTAAAATAATAAATAAATTATTTATTTCAAATATCACAGACTCATAAAACTCTCTCCACTAGCTATTAGAATAAAACATTTTCAGACTTTTTGTTCGATTTTACCTCTCTCTACGATATTAATTCAACTGCTGGCGCCAGTGTCGCGATATTTTGTTCGTTGAAATTATCTCCGTTATTTATGAAATATTGGATAATTTGGGACCATAGTGAGTCAATATGTTGTAATATCAGTTATTAACATAATTCAAACATTGGAAAAGCTTTGTGGACATAGATAAAAATATAATTTCCAATTTGTTGCGTAGAACTATCGGAAACGAAACCCTATTTTTTAAACGGAACCCTAAGATAAAATATTCTATGTTATACTTTACAACATCAGCTATCTGGCAGTGAAAGTCACGTGAAAATTGGTCCAGCCGTTTCAAAGATTAGCCGGAACAAACTGTTAGACAGACAAAAACTAATAAAAATGATTTTTTATTGTAAATATCGTAGTACCGTAGGTATATACTTTCATATACACTAAGTGAAAAGCTGCTAATTAAAATTACAAACAGACACTTAAATTTTATTTATTTGTATGTATGTACAAGACTGAAGTGGTTGCCTATACGTTTTCGCCGGGACGCTCGTATTCTCTCTCTTGTTTTCTCTATTATACATGACCCTTGTTTACCCTCATATTTAAAAGATATTTTTATATTTCGACAAGCCACAGTTAAAGAATTACGATCTGCATCCAATTATTTTTTGCCTATATTATATTATGCCTCCTCGTTCGCTGTTACAGGGGTAAAGCTGTGGAATTCGTTACCAAAACATATCAAACTTGCTAAAACGTTAAATGGCTTTAAAACTATAATTAAGATGCATTATTTGACTATTTGTAGTCAGCTAAATCAATAATTCTTTTTTGTTTTTTTTTTTAAATTATTGTTTATTATTTTCTGTCTTAAGACTATTAAGTTTAATTAAAATTATTTGTGTATCCGTGTAATATATATTATTTTTATATATCATTACTTATATATATATATATATATACTTATATATACTTATATATATATATATATATATATATATATATATATATATAAGTAATGATATATAAAAATAATATATATTACACGGATACACAAATAATTTTAATTAAACTTAATAGTCTTAAGACTATTAAGTTTAATTAAAATTATATATATATATATATATATATATATATATATAAATACATATAGAATGGTTTTATTTGGTTATATTTATTTATTGGTTATATAATATATATATATATATATATATATATATATATACTTAGGGCCTATTTCAAAATCTATTGACTAAACCTAATAATGGTTGTACAGTAATAATTCTGTAATTTGTTTCTGACTTTATAACTTCATTATTTGCGTCAGAGTATTTTATTGTTATCCATCACGTCATGAACGATTGGACAATAAATATTGACTTATTTATAATTTGGAAGCAAAACCATAAAAATGTTTTTCCAATCTAATTTCGTTTTGGTCTTGACATAATAAAAGTCAACTTCAATACATAAATCAGAACACAATTCCATGATATTTACGATTTCGAGACTGACGATAAAATTTAATATTTTAATTTATTAACCTTTGCAAAAATCGAACTTTGTTTTTAGACGGTTTTTTGGTCTTTTCAACATGGTGAACGATAATTATAGTATACGTGAGTATTATACATTATTATAAGGCACCTACCCTTCAATCCTACTACTGTTATGAATGTGAAAGTACGTATGTATGGACGGATGTTTGTTACTCTTTCATGCAAATACTACTGAACGGATTTTAAACCCTGTAGTAGTTTAAATCCTGGATTAACACGTAGGCTACTTTTTAACACGAAAAAGTAGTGTTCCCGTGGGATACTGTATTTACCCAGGCGTAACTATTGGCAAAAGCTAGTAAATTATAACTATCATTAAAATATTAACTACTAGCTTTTGCCCGCGGTTCCGCCCGGGAAAATACAGTATCCCACGGGAACTGTACTTTTTCGGGACGAACAAAAAATAGCCAATGTTTTAATCCAGAGCCTAAACTACTAGCACACCAAAGTTCATCGAAATCCGTTCAGTAGTTTTTGCGTGAAAAAGTAACAAACATCCACACATCCATCCACGCATCCATCCATACATTCATCTATCCATCCTCACAAACTTTCACATTTATAATATTAGTAGGATTATTACATATGAGGTTAATTATAGCGCATCACTTTTTCGCTGATTATTATTTGAATTCTGCTAGTGTCTAAACTTAATATTTATCCAACTTTATTCCTGTTAAGTGGATCGTAACAAGTAATTATGATTTTCATATTGATTTCAATTTAAATATTGAACAATGCACTGTCTGGTAAACAAACGAGCTCGCGTATCACCTGAGGGCAGGTCCTATTGATTGTAATGCAATATGCCGAACAAAGGACTACTCAGTGGGTTTGTGCGACAACAAATTTATTTCGTTGGATTTCGCATAGTCCGGTCAGAGTTGTTTAAATCGAAGTTTCTAGGCAAGTGATCCTTATGTCGTTGGCATAAAGGTCCTGTCAGAGGTAAAATAACTCTGAACGGACTGTATAATTGGAACGTTTTGTTTTAGTTTTCACAAAACGGTAAAATCTAGACTGGATGTAGTTCAAATTACGACTTGTACTACTTGCTATAAAGGGATGACTGAGACAAATGAGAACTACTTACGATACGTCAACTGATCACATTTTAACGTTATGCAGTCGTCATTTGTATTACTCGTAGTCCATGTTCTTGTTAAAACAAGCTATTCCTGTTGGTGATGTACATTCTTAGGATTGTATGAATATTTCTAAATTATATTAATTTAAGGGCATTCAGCAAATAGGGGAGACGACTACATATGAAATATTTAGTTTAATATATTATATTCTCAAAAATGTAGTTTAGTAATTAGATACAACTAAAAATACAGAAAAGTTTCAACATTTTGTGCCAAATTAGTAAAAAAAACCTACACCATTAGTTACATCATATTATTATACAAAAACGTTCATTATAGTACCTAAGTATGAACTTAATCGCACAAATTTCGGAGATATTTACAATTAAGTTCCTTCGGCCTTATATTTAATATACTTTTACCTAATCCTAGCGTTACAGATATGTTAGTGACTTTTGTGTGGATCGATTTCACGAGACATGCGAAATTTTATAAACAAATCGCTATACCTGTAAAAATATTGATTTTTATACACTGTTTCCTCTCAGAACTTACTCATATTTAAGAGTATTCATTTATGCAATTTAAAAATTCAGTCGTTTAGCCTATTAGCCTTAACCATATCGCAACAAAACAATATTATGCTGCCTACTGCACGGTTCAAATTCAGTCAAATAGCAGAAGCCTCGTCACCGGATCTCCATTTTACAGCAGCCTATAATAGAGGCTATTAAAATGTATGAAGGTCTGCACTGGCTGCACCAAAATTAATTTATTACGCCGAAATAACCCCAATTTTGTGACCGTTTTACCCCTGCTTTTATACGGCTTGTAATCGCTGGGTTTAGTGCAAGTGGTTCGGATAATAAATGCCTTCATATTTGCTTCTAGCGACGAAAACCGAAAGCGTTCGTTTTGGTGTTTTTATGTAGGTATTGATAATTAACTGTTGATTTGTCTTCCTCTTTTTGCGGGCAATGCAATCTTTAATTTCCTCGCAACATGTTGTTTTCACCGTTCAATTTTTAGTACCTGGGTAACAGAGCTTTGCTCGGAGCTCTAGTAGATTTAAAAAAGAAAAACAAAAATTATTCCGAATTTTCGAACAAAGCAAAAAATTAACCAAATTGCCAATCGGACTGACATTTTTAGAGTCGAAATTATTGATATATTGTTGCACGACAAAAGAAAAAATATATATGACTTAAAAATGAGCAGTTTTTCAACTAGCTAGATTGATTTTTCTCCCCCAAAACTCTCTGTATAGTAAATTTCATGTAAAAACTTCTAGCCGTTTTCGTGATTACGATAATATATTTACAAGATTGTCTCGTTTAAAGTATAAGATTAAGGTACTTGTCATTTGTTCACGCTTAGAATGCTGTGTGTGAAAAACGTGTGTAACGTACCGATTTGGTCTGCGGCAGAGCATTATGACAGCACGACACTCGTGTGTTTGATTTTAAGCTCTTTTGTATTTGCAAGAGTTCTATTTAATGTGCATTCCGATTTTTGTGTAGTGTTCCATCTCTCAAAAATATTTATCCCCAAACATAAATAAACTGATACCTATACAAAAAATAAAAATAATGTTCTGTAATAATATTCGGTCCTTAATACATTAAAATATACTTCCAAAAATTAATTTTCTACAGGTCGACTTTTCTAATTGCTTGTCGATATAACAGTTCAATAGCTTAATTTAATTAAAATAAAGAAAATTAAACTCTGAAAATAACCCTAAAAAACCTCCCTCTCGAGGATTTTTCCCGACTTTAGGGAGAAATCGATAAGTTGGCAACTAAATCCGTGGTCTGCTCCGGACCAAATCCGTATTTTTGTTACAGCCTTATAAATAGCTCAGTTTATTGATAAATACGGAGCCCAAACAAGTAAAAATACATTTATGGGAATTCAAGATGCTCAAACAAGAATCTATTTAATAAATAACCTAACCAAGAGCATGTCACGAGGGTTCCGTAACTATCAACGGGCAATATTTTCTTTTATTACTTCGAAAGATACTGTCCGATTTCACTCATAATAATTTTCCTAAAGAGTATTTAGCATGACCTATTAACGTGGAAATTTACAAGTTTCCACCCCTAAATTGTATATTTTTAAATTATATTATGCTGTCAATAGTCTATAAATATACAATCTATAATTATTATTTTTATTTTTTTTTTATTCTTCATGTAGACATTATCAAAGATACATAGACATTAACAAAGACACATTTGAAAGTTATGACAATATAGTACTTATCTCTTTAAGAGATCTCTTCCAGCAAACCTATAATTGTGTATGCACGTAGAGTAGATAGGGCAATATACAAAAAGACACAACATAATAGGTAATTTTAAACATGATTAGGTACAGAAGTTAGGTAGGTGTCCGTCTATCCGTCCGATAGACGGACGGACTGATGGACGGACAGACAGATAGACGGTCTATCTGTCTGTCTGGATGGATAGAACCAAAACTTGTAGTACTACTACGAAACTCTAAAAAATAACAATATTTCAAACTACCTACACAATTTCTCTCCAGATACAATATGTTGAAACGAAACTTAATTTGAAAGACAATGCTAAACGTTCAAAAGGCTTTACTAATTATAAACTAGGTTATGAAGGGTGACAATTACCCGGGTATGGTAATGCCCGGGGCAGTTCGTCACGGTCACCGATTTGTCCCCTAGCAATTAACCCGTTTATGTCTCAATATTACGAACGTTTAGATATCAATTAACGATTAAACTAAGGACAATAATATTATAGTTTCTGCACTAGCATTTTAATGATATATAACTAGATTTTTTTTACATACCCGAGTACAAATTACAATTAATTATTTATCGGACGCAATTATTTTGTAAAAATAGGTCTTTTTACTAGGTTATAAAGGGTGACAATTACAAACTGCCCCATACGGTTATGCCCGGGGCAGTTTGTCGCGGTCACTTATTTGTCCCCTAGCAATTACCCCGTTTATATGACTGTTTAGAATTTAGATACGAATTATTCCGTATATTGCAAGGAACCGTACATTTTGCCGCGATAAAAATTAGCTTAATATGTCCTTCCATAAGGTCTTATCTACCCTTGTACAATTTTTTTTCAATTTTCGTTCAGTGGATTAGGCGTGAACGAGTAAAAGTCAGACATATCGTGGAAAGAGTTACTTTCGCATTAATATAGAATTTCTATATAAAAGATTACGAGAATTTCATTTGCGACCTTTCGTTTCGTCCGTATGTTTTAAACGTTCGCTTAGTTTCAATAATAAATTCTTTTAAATCTAAATATTTCTTCATAGTAAGGTAATTAGGGGAAACTGTAGCCCCTACATAGATAGGGGCCTACCGGGCCCTACAGTAATTCTATTAAAAGATTAAATAATTCAGGCAAGTTCAAAGGAGATGCTTTCAGAAGTAAAACGAGCCAAATAACTTCGGAAAAAAGACTGGAGGGACTGGGCGTGTACGCTTAAACGTGAACTAGGGATGGGAAATATAATGTCGATAGAATATTTTGTCATCCATAAAATAAGGTATTTTTTTATTTATTAATACACCGACAGTGTGAATCTAAGTAATATATTTATTTTCATTAAGTGTTATAGCTCGAATTGAAAGCGTTATCTCGTAATAAGTTGTAGTTTATTTTGAAGCCAATGAAAGACAAAGTAAAGCTTGCTATAACCACTAACATATTCATTATTCATTCATATTTTTTTTAATCTACAATTTAGTAATGTACCAAATTAATGTTTTTAAGCTTGCCTTTTTACGTTGTAACGTGCTAACATAAAACATTAAAATTTAAATATGTGTGTGAATTGAACACGTTTTCAGCAATAATTTTCATAATATTATTAATGAAGCTATAACGTTTATAAATGACTAGCTATTATTTTCATTATAAATATGAGTAGCTTTATGGGAATAGTGATTGTAACAGCTGCTTTGTCACGTTGTTATAAATTGATTTCTGATTGCTACAATTGCTTTATACAAATACAAATGCTTTGGACAGTCAGAGTTGCAATATGCAATTTTTTAATAAAGTGAAAACTTTTTATTTTTACAAATGTTTTGCTGTTTTTGTTTATTAATGAGTGCATTCACAAATGTACGCGTATTTTAGACATTTCTATTTGACATATACCGATAGTAATTATTATATGTATTAGCGCGAGAAGGAAATTGTACAGCATAATATCGACATGCACATAGTGTCCTATCTCTAATCTGGCTGTGCAGTGGCTTTCAAAAGGGACTGATGTGCAATAATGTGCCCCAATGAGAGCAATTTAACTTCTGAACGTGTGTCACCCAGCCCACGTAGCTGACGTCACAGGTGATGCGCGTTTAACGAGGTAACGAGGTAAATGACGCTAATATAAATAGGTGCTTTTTACTGCAGTGCAATTACATTAAAGCACGGTTTATATAAGTTTAATTAAGTTAATGTTAGTTATGATTGTTCTATTTTGAGCCAATTTTGTAGTAATTTAATTACAACAGAAATATAAAAAAAAATTGAGTATTATTAACTAAGGCTTAAAAGCCCCGGTAAGTGCAAAGTTATAAGCCCTCTAAAAGCAGATTGCAAAATATGTTGTATGTTGTATGGAATTCGTATAAATGTAAAACCAGTTTACTTCGAAAACCATTTTTAAAATTTACCAACTTTTTGGTTTATAAAATAATATTATTTTATTTTATTTTAATAAACTGCTACTAATAAAATAATGAACGTCACAATTTTGCCTAAACCCTTATAAAGTGAAGGCATAACATAGTCCATAATTTCATAGAAGTCCAGCGTCTTTTCATAATCTAGACTCCACCCGGGATCCTAACTTTTCACTTATACAAGATTAAAAATATGGAGACATCGACGTCCGAGACTTAACTAGAAAAAGTTTAATTCGTCTACACAATAGCAATTTTAAAGTTAGCTGTTACGCAATTCAAATGGGCATTTCAGAATTCATTCTATTTTTGTGAAAGTTTACAGACGGGGTTTTTCAAATTTAACATTTCAACTTTGAATGGTGTTTTTGTCTCGTGAAGGGTTCGACTCGTAAGTCAATTAGTGCTTCTTCGTTCATGGCCTCCTAGTACTTTGTTTGGTTAAAAAGTTAGGTATTTGTCGAGTTTGAGAAAAAGAAAAGGAATTCACTTTAGCAGTTTATTAATATGACATTGATTTTACTGTTTTTATTTTTAGCAATGAAAGTTACAATATTACTGGCAAAAGACAATTTAAAAGTATTTTTAATAATAATAATAATATTGTGGACGCTTCCCGTGGTAAGTTCTCGAAGAACTTGTATTACCAGACAACGGAAATATATTTAATACTTTTTATACTATACATATATTTAAGATTTTTATTATATTACACACATATTTAATAATGTGTATTAAATATGTGTATAATATAATAAAATTGACCCAGGAACACAGAAAAACTTTTTGTTCCTTCGGCGGGATTCGAACCCGCAACCCCTCGGCTTGAGCACCAACACGTTCAACAACTAAGCCACAGAGGTCGTCATATTTTTTGCATATTATACATATATAATATGCAGTGAGTTTTGGGGGACAAAAATCGGTCTAACTATGTTTTATCCCTAAACTGCACATTTTTAAGTTAATTATGCTTTTTCTTTCGTCGTGCAACAATATATGAATAATTTCTACTCAGTCAGTCCGATTGGCAGTTTAGTTAAATTTTGCGTTGTTCGGAAATTCAGAATGTGGTGAGTTCGAACCCCTGTAAAATTATTTTGTAAATCTTTTTAATTTTTTAGAATCTACTAGAGCTCCGAGCAAAACGCGGTAACCCAGATACTTGTCTTTTATAACGGATAACTAACTAACCTAACCAACTGATTTTATTACAGTCGACCAACAAAATCGCTTAACCTAATCATATTAGGTATCGTAAAGTAAATAAATATTTCTTAAAATAGATAGAATATTTAAATTTTGTTTAAGTACTTACAATTTAAATTGATCACAAGTAATAAGAAAATTCCGTCAAGATTAAGAAAATATAAGATTAATCAACAGCCTTCTCGAGCGGTCCTTACTCACTGGGAAAACCGAAATTCCCAAATTCAGTTACACATGAGTGTATGAGGGCCCCCTCCCGCCAAGGCCCCCTCTCATAAATCCACTCGTATTTAATGAGTTTCCCCTGTCATTAAGCGTCCGTTCCCTGGCAATAATGCAGCGCTATCATCGCTTGACATTATCTGAATCGCTGGAACATATGCGTTAAGACATTTCAGTAAATTTCAGAACTTTTGGGAACAACATCGCATTTTCTGAACAAATTGAATATAAAATGTTTCGTTCTTGCGGTAAGTTTTGGTTATATAGAGCCAAAAGGTACTTAAATTTAGGTTTGATGATATATTTGGTTTGGTGATCGTTAACACAGCTAGTTTAAAAGGTTTGTCAAACATTTACGGGTTTGAAGGTAGTTTGATGAAATTTTAAATTTTTTTTGCATTTGACGCGTTTGACAGAACCAATCCCCTCCTAGGGCACATCTAAAATGTTAAACTGTACTACACAGTCCCGTTTGATGAACCTTAAAAAATAAAGCATATTAAAGTTATAAGGACTAAATATATAATTAAACTAGGTACAGTTAGGTAAATGCCTTATTTAACTCCACCCAGAATAATCAAAAGTTATACTGTGTTAATTATTCCTTTACAACTCAAAAATACAATGTTAAACACAAAATCCACAATGTATTCGAGCAAGTCTTTCGGAACTTATAAAATATAATCTAAAATATACAATGTAAAAGAAACGAAATTTCCCCATGTCTTCCTGCCCCGTAAACTTTGAGACGTAAAACTTTAACAACTTCCTTCAGAATTAAAAATTCAAAGCTCATTTACATTAAGAGCGTTCGACCACTAAACTTTATATTTTTATAAATAGTTAACTTAAATATTCTTAAAGTTTATACGGCAATCTAGAAATTTGCTTACTTTTTAAAGGTGGAGTTAGTGTAACTTTAATGATAGTAGACAAAGCGATGATTAACATCTGATTGGATAATTTATTAATTATTATTAGAAAAGCGCTACACACGTAACGATAAAACTGTTCGGTTAAATGCAGTGGTCTGCAATGCCCGGCCCGCGGGCCAACGTCACTGTAATTTTTTTAATATTGTCATAATTTATTGATTTCTTAGGTTTACGCGAATATTGTTCATTGTTTTAAACACTTACGGATTGTGTCGCGGTGCACTTTTCTTTTTCCCGACGTTTCGGCTACTTTCGAGCAGCCGTGGTCACGGGAGGACTGTCATAATTTCTTCATATAAATTAGTTTTTAAGGCTTCAAAGTTTTTGTTTTGTTTTTTGTTAATTACAACTTCAAATTCATTCAAGGTTTGGACTCTCGGCAAATTTTTAAAATTATGCGTTCAAACTGTAGAAAATGCGATGTCATCGACATGCCAGACGGACTATCGGTCACGCATATTTACACGTTCGTTTCGGAGGGCGGGTTGGAATGGTGCGTGCTATTTCCCGCGTTCCGAACTGTACGTGTACAGTGTACACTGTGCAGGACACTATTATGAATTCTATTCTTTCCCAAAGGAACTTAGAAGTACTTAAATGTTTCGTTGGCATAGCTGTTGAAAAATCTAATCTTTTAAAAATTAAGTGTACTTATTTGAAAGTCCTGAAAGCACCTTCGCTCGATATTTATTAGTACAAGATAAAAATATCCATCAAAATCGTATCTACTATTTTGATATTATTATGTAACACCTACCTTTTATCTAATCGTGTAACGAAATAATGTTCGCTGTATCATCACTACATAGTATAAAATAAAGTAGCTTTTTCTGTATCTTCTATGTATGCTTATCTTTAAAACTACACAACGGATTTTGATGTGGGGTTTTTCAATAGATAGAGTGATTCAACAGGAAGGCTTATACGTATATAAAATGCATAATATTGTAGAGGAACACTGATAATTTTAGAGGTTTCTAATGTCGTAAATAAACACATTTTTTTGCGCTTTTTGCACATTGCGAATGCTGGCTGAACCCTACGAGAGATAGATCAAAATAATGTAATATAGTATGTATTGTATACCTTAAAAAGATCTACAAAAATTCTGCGATGGTATATGTTTATCTCTTAGGGATAACCCACAATAACCATTTTTATCCTTTACTATTTACGAGAAATAATCACTTATGTACGAAGCGATTTTAAGCAATACAGCATCAATTCTTATCCTATTAAGTACCTTAAATACATCGTGTGTTTATTATAGATAATATGGCTCTTTACAGGATAATTTAAATGAATATTTTCGAAGATATTACAGATTTAAAAAGCTGGGTTTAAAATATAGCGGGTGCGGCGCGGCGGTACAGGCCGGTAGGAAACCCTTTTCAATATTGTATACAGAAGTATATAGCAGTGAGTAGAGTTATTTGCGGAAGAAGTTTTTTCTCCAAGAACACTATTCCACGCGGGCGAAGCCGTGGGCAAAAGCTAGTTAGGTATATAAAATGAATCGGCTAGAAAATGTGATATTTTATACGCGCATTGCCAAGTAAAAAATTCATTGAAGTTTCAACAACTTCATTGATTGACAACGTAAAGCCCAGTTCTAAAGAACTTAGACGTGTTATTACTGTCAACAGCTAGGACGATTGAACTTTATAAAGCTTTGCTGAAATATTCAGTGTGCATTGTGACTAGGGCAGCCGCTTCTACAATTTTCCCCATACCAATACGTCTATGTTCAATAGAAATAGTCCATTACATGGCAACCCTGTTTGCAAGCTATTATCACTTACATATAATAATTATAGAGTTCCATTTCTATATAAATACTATTTTCATACTCAAACCTTTTAACTTTTTCACAAAACATCACTACAATAGGCTTTATGATTTTTTATTGCATAAATCAATAGTACTCTTAAATAATATATGAGTAACTTCTCAGAAGAAACAGTTTATCAAAAGTCAATATTTGCAAAGGTACAGCGATTTGTATACAAAATTCCGCAAGTCTCGTGAAAACGCTCCATACAAAAGTCGAACCTAGCTGTGACGTCACGCATACGTTAAAGTGTATGAAGTATAAGGCCGCAGGAACATATTTGTAAATATCTCTGATATTTGTGCGTTTCAGTTCATACTTACCATAACGAATGTTTTTGTATATGATGTAAGTAAACTAATGAAATAGGTTTTGTTTACTAATTTAGCAAAAAAAAATCTTTTTTGTACTTTTTAGATGTAAGTATCTAATTATTAAACTACACATAAAATATTATTTTTTTTACATTTACCAAGTAGTAATGCCTCAATATTTCTGAGTAGGATATTAATGAAACTAAATATTTTGCATGTAGTCATCTTGTTATTCTTATCTTGTATCTTTTGATTGTATATAATTACTAATATACTGGCGGGCCCATAAACTGCATCATAGTGCAAGATAACTTTCAATGAAATATAATTAGTGAAAGTGCAAACTATTTTGATTTATTTCAATGACAATGCTAAGACTGGTTCTTAATCTGATAAGAAAATCAATTCATGTGCGTATAGGTCAACTTTTCTCACTAAAAGAATCAAATTACTCCTTTTGCAGCTTTTTGGAATGAAACAGTGAAGAGAACAAAAAAATTTTACAATACCAAGGAAAGGAAAAAGTTTTTTTTTTTTTTAATAAGGTGTATTACCTTATCTTGCCATAATAACTGATTCAAGTCGGTTTCGCATCGACCTGATCAATGTTTTTAAATGATCTTGCGGTCCCATTCTTGTGACAATGCAACTCTGAGCTCCGCAACCGTTGTCGGGACCGGATTTTTTAGGTTGTCCCACACGTGTTCTATCGGATTGAGGTCCAGGATACGTCCAGGAGCTGGCCAACGAATCTCAACCTGAGTAAAGTATTGCTCAACTTGTCTCGCTGCGTGCGGACGAGCATTATCCTGCATCAAAATGAAGTTTTCGCCTATAAATCCGCTAAAAGGTACCACATGAGGGTCCACGGTTACCACGGCCATGTGTGTCTGCGTCAATAAACACAAGTTCAGTTCGAGCATCCATCGATATGCCGCCCCAAACCATACAAGACCCGCCTCCAAATGGAACCCTCTCCTTAATGCAATTTTGAGCATATCGCTCTCCTCGTCTATGGTAGACTAGTCTGCGACCATCAACACCATACAAACAAGTCCAACACTCATCAGTGAATATTACGGAAGCCCATTGCTCTTCAGTCCAATTTAAGTGTTCACGGGCAAACCTTAGTCGAGCTTGCCTGTGAGCTGCAGACAATTTTGGTCCATTTGCGGATTTGAAAGGTGTGATATCACGCTCTTTTAGCCTTCTTCTTATGGCTCGTGCATTAACTGCTAGTCACGTACCCGGAGGAGCTCATTTTTAATGCTTATAGATGTTAAAAACCGATTTCGCAAGGAAGTTGTCCTGTCGTGACGAGACGTTGTCACCTGAGATCTGCCGATTCCACGTCTTCTTTTGAATGAACCTGTCTCCATAAACCTTCTGTAAACTCGGGAAACCGTAGACTGGTTTACATTTAAATCTGCAGCAATTATTCGTTGGTCTAGGCCTTGCTGCACTAGAGCAACAATTTGTGCGGCTTTTACATTAACGTAACAACGAGTTAATCTTTAGTAAATTGACAAAATTTCTTCTATAATATTATAATAATAGAATATTTTCTTTCTTTTGTGACAGTACCATATTTAAATTTGATTTTGTTTTTATAAACCAGCCTTTATTTTCCAATACCAATAAATGTAAAAAGTTTGCATATTTCGTAAAAAAATTTGATTGAATATGTTCGTGCACTATGATGCAGTTTATGTATACTTTTCACATTACAGCTCATGAACTTAATATTATTATTTACCTTTTTGCAATAACATAAACACTGTTACTTTTAGTAGATCAGATATATAATTAGTAATAAGTAAAAATTAAATGACGTCACGTAGGAAATGTAGGGGTCACTGAACTCAATTACAAGCTATTGGATACCAATTCGGATACGTCGTATAAAATTACCTAGTTAGCTAAATGCTAAGAAGTCTTGATAAGGAATTTATTGTCATAATTAGCTTTTTGTTCAGTCACGTGTAATAATGAATATTTTTATGAATGTGTGTATGTAAATGGCCTTCAAACACCAAAAACAAATTTGGGTTTATACGGTACTTACAATAAACAACCAATTTAAAAGTTTTGTTCCGTCCGTCTGTCTGTCTGTTTATTCCGGCTAGTCTCTTAAACGGCTGGTCCGATTTTCAGGGAACTTTCACTGGCAGATAGCCGATGTTATAACGTCTAACATAGGCTACTCTAAATTAGGGTTCAGTTTAAAAAAAATAGGGTTCCTTTTCTATTAGTTCTATGCAATGAAGTTACGGGCATCAGCTATGTATAAATTATAAAGTATGGACGTATGTAAAATACACGAAGGCATCCAGTCATATGAATAAGCTAGAACATAATTATAATATGATATCGGTACTCTATATAATATTTCAATTACCAATTTCATTATGAAAAAGCGGCCTCTGATTAATTATTAAGAAGATTTAACTTTCCGCGAAACATGAATAAGGAATACGTGGCTTTAAATGGATATTAATTGTGAATTAAAAATCGCTTCTATAAAAATCATCGAGAGATTATTAAACAATGATGAATAATTAGTTTCTTAATTTAATAAGGTAAAATAATATTTAAGAATTTTACTTTTGAATCAAGAAAATCGCCTATTTTTGGCAAGTAAGGAACACCTACCAAAATAGACGCTTAATAGAATACCTAGATACGTTCCTATTTCAGTATAGTATCTACCAGCCTGTGTTTTTAACATTGCGCTATGAATATGTGTCGACATATTCTGTGGCTCAGTGGTTAGCGTTATGGCGCTCAAGCGGAGGTCGCGGGTTCAAATCCCGCCAAGGGAACAAAAAGTTTTCTGTGCTCCTGGGTCATGGGTGTGTACTAAATATGTGTATTGTATAACAAAAGTCTTAAATATATGTTCAGTATAAAAATATTAAATATACTTCCCGTTGTCTGGTATAGACACGTTCTTCGGATATTTAGCACGTGACCAGATTGACGTGGTGTGAAGCGTCCATAGATATTAATATTATTATATTTTTATGTAAACGAACGATGAAATATATTTTTAAATGTAGTATACATTTAAAAACCTCCTTACTTTCATCGAACATTTTCAGCGCATCTTCTTTTTGGCCCCACTGGACATGAGAAATCAAATCCAAAAATATTTTGTAAATATATATGAACTGTAGCACTGTCGATGGCTGTCAATTAGTTTTAAAGGCTTTCCTCGTAAATACAATGTTGGTTGTACCTTGCCAAATGAAAATTGACGTTTTGTCGATCGTATACGCTACGTGCGTGTACGCACTAAGGCGCTTATCTACGTTTTAAACTATTTATAAAGAGGAAAGATTTGATCATTTGTTTGCATTGAATAAGCTTCGAAACTACTGGACCGATTTAGTTGAAAAAAAAACCACGTACTAATAAAAAGTAGTATGTCCTTCCCCGGGGCTTAGGTAAACCAGTACCTAATCCCCGGGGAAGGACAAAAACATTTTATTGCGGCAAAACGTAAGGTTTCTGTGGGTTTTTATGGGTATAAAGACACGGGCAACATCTAGATGTTGAACATAGAACTAGTTCTAAACTAAAAGTTATAGAGATTAGTTTGGTGAAGGAGCGATCATTTTCCAAATTAAATCAATAGGTCAATGACCATCTTGTCCGAACTATCATTACCTACTTAAATGTCTTTAGAATTTGCCACCAGTGCGCCGTATTAAAATGATGATAAGGTTTAGGGCGTTACCATATTATCCGGTCCTATATCCGGTGTCGGGCCCAATAGCCGGTATCCATGTACTGACGACGGACGATGCTATTAAGCGGTAGAGTAATAATATAACTATATTATTATTATTATTATTATGTGCGTCTGGAACAGAATTAGTGACCTGCAGTTAAATTACGTACAAAAATATTCCTTTGACTTTTGTAACTGGAATTGACGATTTTGGGCATATAATCTACTGCTTATGTAATACATTTGAGCAGAGAAATAAAAAAAAGAAAAAAAAACTTAATAAAATTACATTGCGCTCTCCAAGGCGTTGAGGTCATTAACTTCACAGAATCAGCTGGTTTAAGGGAAGTCAAGATTTTGTCTAAATAATATAGAGTACAATTAGACGTGTGAGGCCAATGGCCTTAACAGCGGCGTAAAAAACGTACTGTAATTTTATTTGTATATTTTTTTCAAATTACAATTTATTTATAAAAAAATATGCTCAAAATATCCGTAATTGATTTTGATCAACCTTACATACTTTGCATGGGATGACGTCATCGAATTTCCCAGATGATCGTCGAACATGACGTCATCAAATCGCTTCTCTACCGTGTAACGTCGCTCAATGCGCACAAGCTGGAGCCATGCTTGTACAATTTATTTTATTACTCGATTGAGCTTACAACGGATTCAGTTTTAACATAATTTATTATTTTTAATAATTCCAGTGAAAACACACGGGTCACATTATATTGTAATCGCTCGATTGTTATTTGCAGTAACCGCAATTTGTGTTTTACGGTTATCGTTAATTACGTCAGCGTGTAATATTATATCATTTTATTTTAATGAATTACATTCCCCTACATTGTACTGATTTTAACTAAGTCTCAAAATTGTATATTATAATTTATCGGCATAAGTTTAACGTCTATTTCATTATCGTTATGGTAAAATATTGTCCCTTCCTGTCCTGTTTCTGTTCCTGTAACAAGGTATAGGTTACAAAGTAGCATTTGATAATTAATTAGTAATCTGTGACATAATATAACTTAGAGGGCTTTTAGATATTGCAGAAAAAAATAATTTTGCCCCTTTTTCAGTTCATTTACTAAGACTTTCCAAACACAAAACCCTACGTGTCACAAAAAAATTCAAATCGAAAATGTCGACTACTGGGTATAGTATCAACATACTATACCCACGATATACTGGGTATAGTATCAACATGTCGAACTATTCACATATTCAAACACGCCTCATGTGATAAGTCATAAGTCGGGCTAAGTCAACCTGTCCTCAATTTAATTACGGAGTCGGCCAGCCGTGGAATTGCCAAGTCGCTGCGAGCTGTCTCCTGAGGTACATATTCAATATTAATTATACATTAGGGATGTGTATAAATTATAAGCGAGTGTAATATTTACTATAAATTAGAATAGAAAGTCATAGCCACATTACTGGCTATGGGCATTCGTGGATTTCCACCACATGTTATGAAGAAAAAGACGCACTAACTGAGTACGCGTAAAATGTCAAAATTAATTAGGTAAGCTTGAAAAACCATTTTTGGGACATTTACAAATCAATAATACTCGGAATAACACACAAAAACTACGTCTGCAGTCGAAGCGATCACTTCGTTTGTGTTTAAATATTTTGAGGCGTCCTAGTGCAAAAGAATTATTATGCTTATAAACTTGTCGAGCAGGAACTTTTCCGATATTGTGCACATTATTAAATTATCCGTTCCACTTATGGGTTATGAGAGTAAAGGAAGAGAGAGTGCTCTTGTGTACTGCGCACACACTTGGGCACTATAAAATTCCTCTTGCGTAACTGGCCTAGTTTCAATGAAACCGGCCACCATCACCGAAATCGGTGTGGGGAGTTATTATTAAATTCAAACAAAATCATAGGTATCTCGAAATATAAAGCATTTCATCTTAAGGGCGTTAAGGTAAGGGAGTTACCTTAACGCCCTTAAGATGAAATGCTTGTAAAACTAAACAGTTCCTCTGCGGGCTATTGTTGTCTGGTTAATTAGCTGAGCTACCGCAAGTTTTCTTACACGTCGTGCCTCGGGCCGTAGCTTGTTACTTCAGATGTTTCCTACATAATAAGGATGAATATCTTTATGTATTAAACTTGAATTGTATATTTATTTACTTAAGGTCTGTTTCACAATCCTACTACACATCAAACTTACACCTCGACTGTGATCTTTGCGTAAAATGGCCAATTATGGCGTTCTTGATCTCAGAAACAAAGATACATTAACAATTTTGACATATTGAATAGTGCAGAATAGCTATTGGCCTAGTTCGTAGCGGACACGCTTCTTGTAAATTTTGCTTAACTTTTTAATTAAATCCAAAATTTTTCAGCAGAGCAGAGAAAGATTTTCATAAAATGCGCGAAGGCACTTTTTTGAGATCCTGGATTGAAGTACTGTTCTAAGCAAATTGAATAATAAAATTACAATGTTATCTCCTATATAGTCGTATAGTTTGTAGCGGCCTTAGAATTTTGAAATATCTTTTATTTAATATAGGAAAAAATCTTATTGTAAGCAAAAAAAAACTTCGAAAATAGCTTTAAGTTAACTGTGAATTACTCCTATCTACGATAATATTATTAAGCAAAATTTATACCACAACAATTATTACTTCATGAGGAATAAAGATTTTATAATTTTAAAACATGAATTTACTAACCTATTTCGATAAAACGATAAATACAACTGCAAAATTACTACAAAATGCGAAATGTCGGGAACGCTTCAAATACCTAATCTCGCAGAGATAGATATGTAATAGGGCAATTAAAGTTTGTTAATATGGATGGATGGGTGTATGTTACTATCTCACGCAAAAACTACTGAACGGATTTCGATAAAATTTGTATGGTAGTAGTTTAGGCACTGGATTAAAACATAGGCTACATTTTATCGCGAAAAAGTACAATACTCCCGTGGGATACCCGATACTATATTTACGCGGGCCGAGCCGCATGAAAAAACTAGTCTTCTAATAAATTTAGTGTCAGGTAGCTTAATCGCATTTTTTGTCTCTATCGCTCGATTTAAAGTAAGCAGCGACGAAACAGCCGTATTATAATATTGTTATATCCTTTTTTTTATTTTAAAATATAAATTTTCCATCTTTTTTATGAAAGATGGCCCCGCGTGAGTTCCGTTCTTCTCGCCGGGCTAATCCCCGCACCGATGGAGGTAGGCATCATGAAAACTCTACGTTCAGAAAGTGTATAATATAAAAAATACCAACTTTGAATAATTTTTTATTCACTGACTTTGTAGATACTCACGTCTTACAAACAATCTGCGTGACAAAAATACAATTCATGAGTTTATGCAACATGTTTATTAACAATAACTTAAATAAATAATGATTTAAAAAAAAGCAACGTTTTCATGAAAAAGATGTAACATTATACACGGTGTTATTAAACAAAGGTTTGATAAGCAAGCATCCACGGGGTGTTACCAATTTTTCAATCACGCTTGAGTTCTTACCCTCTGGCGATATATGAGCGTCATAACTTAGTTCACACCGGGCTCATACCGTGTCTGTACTAAAAACGTCACATAAATTATAACCATGTAGTGTTTTTTGGAGTTCCTTGATTTTATGGTACAAATCAAAGTGCAACTGTTTGTGTGCATTGTGCAAAGTGCAAACAAAATTTACAAGATTATATTTTGATTATAAAATCAGGTGTTTTTTCAAAAATATACTTTCAGTAGGTACAATTAAGGCGCCTAGTAACCTTATTCGCACCACTTACAGCCTTAGTTGTACTAAAGTAAGAAAGTAAAACGATTATCACCGCTCATCCGCCCATCCGCGTCACCATTGGAGTTATAAGTGCGTTCACGGTTTTTCAAACCCCAAACCCACCATGCGTTGTGTTTTGACGCATGAGGAGAGTATCGGTGGTCCTAGGGGCAGTTGGTGTTAAGCTCTCCTCCTCTAATGTTGCGCCTCTAGTGTTGTACCCTTACGGCTGCGGCTGGTAATTGTTTTATTTATGGAAGAGATATAAAACCAAGTGAAAAATAGACATACAACTATAATATTATTATGATATGAATAATAAAATAAGCTGAATACAACAAACAAACTTTTGCTCACGGCTTCACCCGCAGAAAAATATATAAAAACTTTATAAATTATACACATTAACGTTCCTCAAGAATGACTCTATTTATTAGTGAAAACCGCATGGAAATTCGTAGAGAAATTTGTTTATCGCAGACAGACAAAAGGGACGGAGTACTTTGCTTTTCAATATGTAGTGATTAACCAAAATAGGCCTAAGCTATCTACAAAAAGAAAATATGAGATCCCACAAAAACCATTAAATGAAAAAGAGCCAAGTCTTTTTCACGTAAAAAGTTTGAGATATCGTAGAAACCAAATCTAATTTAGGTTAGTCCCTAATTATAAGTTATTCATTAAAAATTTGTGACTTCATGTGGATAATTTTATTTTTCTATATTTATTATAGTGACTTGGGAATTAACACTACAAATGTATCTATAATATGAACCAGTGACTACTTACTGACGTAAGTAGTCACTGGTTCATATTAAATGTAATGAGCACAGTTAAAAACAAATACCATAGCCTGATGTTCATATTATAATAATATAAAAAAGATAGAATAGACTCTTGCACACTGTACAATTGCCGATAAGCCCAGAAAACATTTCGATACCCCCTTACTATGACAATAAGGTTACACACAACAAAAAAAGTTACTGAACATTTTGCGTTTTCAGCAAGATGGAGTAAAAACTATCACTCGACTGCGCAAATTATAGCATGGTTATATATAAGCTTATGTTACCGGGCCATAATTACGAATCTAATAACCCATCATTCATTATAATTCATTAGTTTATTCAGTAGTTTAGGCATTACAGTGGAACAAACATACATACATTTGGCTTCGCCGTAGTCGGGTAAAAAGAAGTTGCAACTGAGTTTTAAATTAATGTTTTATAATTACATACATAATTACACATGTTTTATAATAACACAAATAATCACTGAGACTTTCAGTTGTTATAATAAAATATGACGATCAAAATTCCACTTTGATTAATGTAGAATTTTGATCTTCATACCATTACAATACTAAGTATTGTAATGGTATGAAGATGAAAATTCTTTATTATAGATACATTTATTGTGCTTATTGCCAAGTCACTATAATTAATATAAAAAAATAAAATTACCCACATGCTGTCACATAATGTTAATGCATAACTAATATTAAGAGACTTACCTATTGACTTGGTTTCAACGATATCTCAAAACTTTTTACGTGAAAAAGACTTGCCTCATTTTCATGTAATGTTTTTTGTGGGATCTAATTTTCAAATAGCTATTGGGCATACGCGATGTTAGCCTATCTCTCGTAGTGTCTTTACTTAATTTAAGTACTTGGCTGGACACAAGAATCTTAGGTATTTGGCCTAGCTCGTGATATGGCTAAAATTTTGTACATGGAAAAGAATTTTGTAACATTTGACCACATTTAACTGATACATGACAATGATACTTTAACGATATCCTACTTTCTAATATCTGTGGGAGAACCATACTTTGGCACGAATGGGATGGATAAATAATATGTTGATAATATGGTTGGGTATTTTAAAGACCTGGAACGTAAGTGCGCAACACCAGAGGATTAACAAGTATACCTCCTGTGGTGTTGAGGGTATACATGGGCGGCAGTAATCGATCACAATCAGGCGATCCGTTTGATTTCTGGTCTGGTCTGGTGGTTATATTCGAGTGGTGGATTAATAATGGCCTGTACCACTTTATTGAAAGAGTAAATTCTGAGTCCCAAATAATAGGTAGGTTTGGTAAAAGTCACACTAGCTTTAAGACTCAATATCAGTATGTCCAATGTATTATTGAGCTTATCTCGCAGGTGGCCGACATCGTTAATAAGGGAAACTCTCGTTTTGCATACAGTGCGATTTGAGTATATCACGCGAGTAGTCGTTTTGTGAATTAGGTAGTGTAAAATATTGTTATTATTATTTTTATTATAATAATACTTTATTTTTTTCCGTAGGGTACGGTTGCTTAAGTCACTTGTGTGCTCAAGTCACAGCACGTGCGACTTATGGAACCGTAGGTACCCTAATTAAAACATGCACACAAATTAAAGAAAATCTGTACATAAGTACTCCGTACAAACTTATATGAAAAGCATAGTCAAAATCTAACAAGATCCTTAATAAAACAAAAATTCGGTTTAATTTGAGTAAAACGCAGACATTGGACGGCTTAGTCTAGGCGTATGCAGTGGATTACGAAGTCTCTTCCCAATCTCGGCTTAGCCCCGGGCCGGAGCGTCACGTCACAACCCTGTATGTAGCGTCTGGGAATATTAAGATCTATACCTACGTCTCAGACCAAATAAAAAAGTGACAGAGTGCTGTGAACCATACAGTGAGGCCGATCTAAACTACGTCTCGCCGTGTAATTACACAGTGTCACGCACACACATGTAACGAAACTACACCTTACGCATGTAGTGCGTAGTTACACGCGCACTACGTACATAAATTAAAAACCAGCCAAGTGCGAGTCAGACTTGCGTACGTAGGGTTACGTACCATTATACCAATAGTTTACAAGTTTACTTAATATTTCGTCATTTTTGTACGAAGTCTTCCAAGTAAGCACATTGTACAAGTTAACTCTCTGTAACTCCTGAACTAACAAAGTTACATTAGCCGTTGTAGTTTTCCTTTAAAGTCCATCACAATATGGTCTCTACCATCATATTTTTTTTCAGATTTTGGACTAAGACCTCGTAGGCATTTTATAGGCAAAGACTATGGGATGAAAAAGACTAATAAAAAAACTTAGATATATTAACAGATAGTACAATATCGACAAAGTCCCTGCTTAACCAGTTTCTAAACATTTTTATTTGCACTAGGACACCTTAAAATATTTAAACACACGCACGTGTGCGCGTATGGACCATTTAACAGCGCTGTTAAGGGATATAAACACAAGGATGTGATCGCAACGACTGCAGACGTAGTTGAACTACGTATATTTACACGTGCTTGCGGACGATTCAACAGCGCTGTTAATGGATATAAACACAAGGATTTGATCGCAACGACTGCAGACGTGGTTAAACTACAAATATTTACACGTGCGTGCGCACGATTCAACAGCGCTGCTAAGGGATTTTCATCTTATGCCTGGTCGAGCGGCAACTTATTAGATAATTGGTTTATTATACAATGTTAATAATTGAAAAGCTGCATTCATAGCACAATTACTGAAAATGCGATATGACACGAGATATGTGGCAAAATGGTTTTAAAAGAAAAGAATTACTACAGATTGAAGTTTTCATTAAAGTTGTGCTTATACCTAACCATTTTAGAATCAGCTCCATCCGTGAAGCAGTAAATAAAGACATAATTTTGAATTTCCTACTGCGAATTTAATAGGTGTTAAAATTAACACCATCCTATGAGTTAATAAGGTGTTTAGCTACGTTTCATGAATTTTGTGAAAGCCTACAAACTTTGTAACATTTAAAAGAAAGCTGTTAGACCTCACCCAAAACTTTTTGCAAAGATTAATGTTTATGAAAGCGACTTTCAGAAAGTTTTAATTCGATTTCATTGTTTAAAATGTTCACGCAAAAATGCCGCACCATTGATAAAAGCAATCTTATAAAACTGAGCAGTGAGCAGCTTCGAAATTCGTTAGAATTTTTCTTAGTCAATTTCACTGTTTACGCTTTCAAATAATTATTTTATTGAATTATTGTACATATCTATAACAGAAAAAAATATTTTAAGAACTTTTGGAAGGATTTTCCAAAATATTGGGTTTCTGTAGATTTTCTGGTCTTAACCCTGTTTCGAAATCTAATAATGAGTGTTCGATAGTTTGAATGTTTTGTCTCTATCGCTCGACATAAAGAAAGCAGTGACAAAACTTCCAAATAAGCTTTTCGACACTTATTTGAAGATTACCAAACAGTAAAGGTTCAAAAATGTTTATATCAGATAAATACTACTCCCATAGTACGAGTACATGTTACATTTTCCATTAAAAATTAACTGAAAATTCAATTTAAGTCCTTTCTGCAGAAATACATCTTATAATCATAATAAAGTTAGGATGGTATGGTGTCTTCAATCCCAAAATCATATTTCATCATCAATTTCATTTCATCAAATCTGAAAAATTAATTTTTCAGATCTAAGCATTATACAGTAGTATAACAGGTACTCCAATAAAACACGTAAAGCAATTTTTTTCTAAAAGCAGCTCAATTCTCGACCTTGTCACGTATATTTTTAATGACGGAAACGTTTTTGTTGCGTCCTCCAAGATCACGTATCGGCGTCAGCAGACGTGAGCAATTCTGATATTATTACACGCGACAGATGTTTCGCATATTTTTCAATCTCGACCCTTATCGGCTTTCGTCAACAACTTGCTTGTATCACAAAAAAAATAAAAATAACCGTGTAATAAATAATCTAGACGATCGTTTCTCAAGCGGGGGGCCGCGACCCTTGGGGGGGTCGAGTTTGTTTTTAAAGGGGGTCGCAGTCGGTTGAAAAATATCTAATAAATATAAACTACATATAGGTACAAAATATTTGTTTTTCGAACGAATCTTTTGCATCGAACGTCGAAAAAATCGTTTGAACCAGTGAAGGCTAATATAAAACGTTAAACGTATAGCTGATAAAAATAGCGCGCTATGTACATATTATATAGTATTATAAATGGGTCGCGACATAAAAATGGTTGAGAAACGATGATCTAGCTAGACAGACGTACCTAAATAATAGGGATGATGCCGCGTGTTGAATATCACATTTTTACAAATAAAATTTTCAATTGTCAGGTAGAGATACATAAATCGAAAAGAAATTATTATTTAATTTGAAATTAAAAGAAAATAAAAAAATATTGCCCGTCTTATTCGTAAAACGATTTGTTACGTCACAAGCCGCTACCCCCATACATTTTTAGTGACAAATGTATGGCGGTAGCAACTCGTGACGTAACAGGCCGTTATTATCGCTCTTTTTCTAATTGTAAATTTAAGTTGGTAATATATTCATTATTTCTTAAGATTTACAAAAATGGGTTCTAAATTGTTTATTATTAATTTGTACACGAAAAAAAAATTACTAGGCAACATGCCTACTTATTTCGCTTTTTTTTATCCAATGTGTGGCGGACCAATTAGCGCCAGGATCCTGAATCGAGCTATCGAAGTTTTCTATGATCGGCGATATAATAGGTCTTTACCTATGAAATTGCCGTTCTGCAGTACTGGCCATTTCAAATCAAAATAATTTTTGTTTGGCTGAGAATTCTAATTTCAAATTAATTTTATTTTAAAAACATGGAATTCTTTTTCCAAAAGTAGTCATTTGTTTATTGATTAGTGTTACATTTTCATCGCATTTCAATCTTTTTCGTCATCATGGAGACGTTAAAAATTCGAGTAATTATGGAATATGAGTACCGTCGTGGCAGCAACGCGGCACAAGCGGCACGCAACATCAACGACGTTTGCGGAGCCAACACTACAAACCAACGCACCACCTGTTATTGGTTTGCTCGCTTCCGTTCTGGAAATTTCGACCTGAAAAATGAACCTCGCGGTCGTCCGAAGACTTTGGTCGACAATGACGAATTAAAGGCGATTGTGGAAGCTGATGATACACAATCTACGGCTGAATTAGCAGCAGCTTTCGACGTTAGCGTCAAAACAATATTGGTCCATTTGCGTCAAATTGGCAAGGTAAAAAAGCTTGACAAATGGGTGCCACACGAACTCAATGATCGCCAGCGCGAAGTACGCGTCGAGACGTGTCTTGCAGTGCTCAACAGACACACAAGTGAAGGAATTTTGAACCGCATTGTTACCTGCGATGAAAAATGAATTCTGTTTGATAACCGCAAGCGCTCAGCAAGTTGGTTGGATCCTGGTTCAGCACCTAAACAATGCCCTAAACGAAAACTTACCCCTAGAAAATTGATGGTCACTGTTTGGTGGTCTAGCGCCGCTGTGATTCATCACAGCTTCTTACCAAACGAGGTGAGCATTACTGCAGATGTGTACTGTGAAGAACTGAACACAATGATGGAGAAGCTGGCACATCTCCAACCAGCATTGGTCAATCGCTTGTCTCCGCTGCTCCTGCACGACAACGCGCGACCTCATACCGCACAGCAGACGGTCTCCAAGTTGCAAGAACTGGGGTTGGAAGCTCTCCGTCATCCGCCCTACTCACCAGACCTTGCGCCTACAGACTACTACTTTTTTCAGAATTTGGATAACTTCTTGGCGGGAAAAAAATTCAATACCCGAGAGGCAGTACAAAATGCCTTTGAAGAATTTGTTGTCTCCCGTCCAGCTGATTTCTTTAAGAAGGGCATCAATAAACTGCCACTGCGTTGGCAAAGATGCATTGATTGCATGGGTGATTACTTCGATTAATACAAATAAAAAATACATGAAAAAAATTTGTTTAAATTTTTTCATACAAAACGGCAATTTTATAGGTAAAGATCTAATATATACAAAACCTGAAATGACTACATGTGGGCTTCGGCCTAACCGAGCATACCACCTCGCTCGGTCGGAGATCTCCCTTTGGGGCTTCCACCCACTATTCCCACAAATATATATAAAAGATGACTAGCTTATATAAACTATTCTTTAATGCTTGATAATAGTTTTGATGTCTAAAAGAGCTTTTCTTCATTTTGTAATCCGAGTTTTATTAAAAAAAAACCAGTTCATTTAATATAACAATACTGCAAGATATCAAAATAGAGAATGAAGACTTCTTTATAGATTCCTTACAAACATTTGAAGAGAATCAATCCCCAATTATGTTAGAATCACAAACAAAACAACAAAGCTCTAAACGCCATAATCGGATAGAACTAAGCTGTTTATAATTATACAGATGAAAGAGTATCGGAAACGGAATAAATTTCAATGAATCCTGTTGTTGGAATGGCACAAAGAAAGAATCCAATTAAACAAATAATAGATCGAGATTCTGGCCTCCTTCGCTCTGTAACCGCCAGATCTATCAAAAGCCTTTGTTCGATGAGCATTGAGCCAGCAATACTTGAGCTTGCAAACGACTATTTTGTAGTTTGCTTTTAGAACGGCTAGTAGTTAGAATTATTATACTAATACGTGAAGCAAAAACTTTCAGCACAGTCTTAGGAGAATTGTGCAACCGGAGGCGTATGAAATTTGGCTAGTAAATTAAAGTTTATGCGGAGGAAGCTGTGCAGAAAGCTAATATTTTATTAATAATGCTTAGAAATACATAAAATTAACAAAAATAACAACAACACACTCTACCTCCGATTATTTACGCACACTGCCGTGCGTTTGTTAGATACAATTTTGTTACGTTTGTCAGTCTGTCACAACATTTATATTTTTTAATATATCTAAGAGGCAAAAGAATCCTTATAAAGTTCAAACTCCTCAACCTCTAGTAGAGATAATAATGTGATTATGGATATACTCGTATAGATGATATGTTGAACATTTAATGCGGTGGAACATTGTAAGACGTCTAGTAAATGTAAAACATCTAAGTACTGTATTGTATTGTTACATTATATGTAACAATACAATGTCGTGGCAACGCAGTACTTCGCTTCATTTGACTGCTATGATAACTCCAGGTGGCTTTTCAATTAGTCTTTTAAATTAGGCGTTGTATGTAAAGGTTAATTACAGCCAATGTCGGTTACATTGGCTGTAATTAATAGTAATATAATATCTTATACTTTAAACGAGACAATCTTGTATATATATAATCGATCTAGCTAGGTCTTATCCATGGGAACCTACGCATTTTTAAACTATATGTGTTTTTTATTTCGTCAAGCAACAATATATCATTAATTAATTCGACTCTATTATGCCAGTCCCGTTGGTAGTTTGGTATGCGTATAGTATTGGTATGCGAAAATTCGGAATGTTTGAAAATTCACTACGAGTTCGAATCCCTGCTAGATAGACATTTGTAATTCTTTTTAATTTTTAAATTTATCAGAACTTTGAGCAAAGCTCGGATATCCAGGTACTAATAATGTTTATTATAATAAACTATATTAGGTACATTTCTATTACAGTTAAGAGTTCCTTACCATCAAAGTACCAGATACCAACAAAAAATATTTCGCGAACTGTCCTATTGTTTTTGAGATGGAAAACGCCGCACCGAGAAGGTCCTATAATGATTTCTATCTCACTATAAATTATTGAGGCAGAGACAAATTGACTCCTTATCCATTGACCTATATAATTGAAGTTTATTTGATATATTGTCCCGAATCGGTTCAATATTGCCAATAATGTTATCTTTTGAGTGGTTTTTACGGTTTTCCTCTATTTGGTTCTTTATTACGAACTTTTTATACTTTATTTGTTTTTCGTCCATTTCTCTGAAATGCGGAATCATATTAGAAGACGATAATATTATTTATCTATTAGCTGATACCCGCGGCTGATGTGGAACGTAATATCCTTTAGAATCGATATTCGAAAATATTCTACTGCATAATATATTTTACAAGTATAGATTTTTTAACCTACATAATGGTTTTTAGCGTGATTTTCACCAATAGACATATTAAATCATATATTTCAATATTAAAGGATTTATAATCTTATGTTGATTAAAAAGATAATCTATATCTATAGATATATAATCTATACATAATTTGAGAATTGTGCGAACGAAAATTTTACGAGTAATACTGTACCAAAAGTTTTTTCTTCACGTTATAATATTAATTATGATGATGATACTCGTATAGAGAATAAAATAAATAAGTTTCCATACGATGAAGTCCGCTCTAGCGTGGGTGAATTTAATCAACCTAGTTCTATTCGGGAGTTCTAGAAACTTCGCTAATCTTATTAATCTTACTTTTCTCATAAACGCGAGGAACTGTTCGAAACAATTTAACTTTTTAGTATTTTTCCTTCGATTCTGGAGTCCAATTTCGAAATTGTGTGATAACGACATCAAATATTTTGAAACATGCTAACAATTACAATTAAGACATACGGTCTAAAAGAGTTGTTATGTTTGTGATAAACATTCAGACAATTTCAACATTGCGTTCCAAACGCACGCAAGTAAAAGTTGGATCAACTCTCTAGGTACTCAACGTAAAATATTTGTGCAGTTTTATCGAAGTAAAATGATACTAAAATGTATGTCAAAATAAAAGGAAGACGAAGTTGCGGGTAGTTAATAATAAACATAAATTACAGACAGAGAGGTGCACAAAACGATTAGTAGATAGGTGATGATTATTAAAACCTTTTACTACTAGATACGTCATAGTTAGTATATCCTTTGGCGCTGTATTTTTCGTGCATCGCCGCGTATCATCGCCGTGTGAATTGACCCTAACAGACACATATAACACAGTAGACGATAGTGGTCGGTGATGATGAAACTAAACAAACCAATCCACAAGCAAACATAATTATTTTCAATTGAAAATTAATTAAATTCGCCAATTTAGTGGTTACAGTCAGATGACCATTGTAATTTGTTCTGCGGCAATAGAAATATCTAGCCGATAGTAAAGTTCGCGATTGCCTGGCGTAAAATTTCCAATAATTTCAGCTTAGGTTCATTTTATACTAGTGGAGAGTTGGAGCACAGCGAAGCGTCGATCTGAAATGTAATGTAACATAGACGTATATATTACAGGCGAGGCACATCGAGGCAAAAACCACTTAAATGGTCCCACTTTTGGGGGTTCTTTAGGGTTATATTGACATTTGATGTATGGCGAAATCAAGATGGCGTATCTTTTTCTTGTATAAATATTTGTTCTGTCAAATATATGTCATAGTGGATACTTAGTTTTCAAAACTTTTTATTAAAGCATGTTCACATCGATTTTGAGAAAGATGACTACGCGCGAATTCGCGCGTCTGTGCACGAGTTACGCTCCTTTTTTATCTCAGACGAAATATTATGTGCATAATGTTGTGACGTTAGGAGCGAATTCGCTATAATACGTAATAAATTTCAGATTGACGCCTCGCTAGTATGAATTAACCCTTAGTTTGCTACTGAAATATGCTTTTATTACTAACATAATATTATGTTTGGAATTCACATCGTTTCACTTATAAATCCTGTTCAACTATTTAGAATTTATTAAAGCTATATTTATATTCGGCCTATTGAATAGTTTCACAAACACCTTCTCCCGGAGTTTAAGTGCTTGGGCAATTTCAAATACTCTTCATGTAGTTACGTAGTTTCATTGTTTAAGAAATGAAAACCTGCTAGTACATTTTATTGTAGGTAATATTTTATTATTTGTAAGTGTTAATTAAAAACAAAAACACAAATTAATCTGTCTATATAGTTTTGAAACAATTAAAACAGCGTTAAATAGAATTAAAATTTTAAATAAAATGATGACGAAATCAACAAAATACTAAATGGCAGGTTTCGGAAAATTTTAAATTCTACCCGCTATTTGATATTATGTTCTGTCTGTCAATATGAATAAACAACCAAAAAATCGACTTAAACAATACATAATAAATATACACAAAACGAAATATACAATTTATTTTCCTTTGATATTAATTATTCATATTTGTATTGACTTTACATCAAAAACTTGTTGATGTTCTAAAATGAACTTTAATACCTTGTAATACAGTTCATTACCGTATTTGTTATTTGCTTTTCATAACATATTTCGCTCTCGCCAGTTTGCGAATGCCCACCGAGTGTTGTGCACTTGTATTCAATTTAATCATTAATTTAAAAGCTTTTAATGCACTCGACGTATCTTATAATATTTATTCAACCAAACAAAATGTTTCAAGAACAATTATTATATAGCTAATTGCTATGTAACGAGTCTTATATTAAACAAAAACTTATGAAAATGTTTCATTTAGAGAGTTTGGTCTTCGTCATTTAAATCATTACATAATAATAAGTGATTATAGTTCTTTATATGATGATGAATCATTATTTAAAATCTAGTTGTATGTTTTGCGGTCTCGAGCAATGACAGTCTAACGTGCCAAAAAATATTGATGGCACATACTTTCATAATAAACTTTTGCTGCATTGAAACAATACATTTTAATGAAAAGTCGCGTCATTATACATTTCTTTTAAAAAGGGTAATCGTGTATGATAATGCCTCTCCTATACCTCTGTGGCTCAGTGGTTAGCGCGTTGGTTCTCAAGCCGGAGGGATTCCCGCTGAAGGAACAAAAACGTTTTTTGTATACGTATGAAATATTATATGTATGAAATATGTGTTTAATGTAATAATAAAATCTTAAATATATGTATAGCATAAAAGTATTAAATATCCTCCCAGTCGTATGGTACCTGTAACACTAGTTCTACGGATACTTTACCACGGGACTAGATTGACGTGGTGTGCAGCGTCCATAGATATTATTATCATTATGAGTCACATAAACTACTTAGGTATGTTATCGCAAAACCAATCAAACTGCCACGCTAAAAACAAAAATCTGCTGTTTCATACAAAATACTATCTTTGCCGTAGCACCTTCGTATGAAACAGCTGATTGTTTTTTTCAAGTACGAAAGTTGATCCCCTAAAAAAAGTTGCCTATATTCAAGAGTATATTCACTCCTGAAAGCTTGGATACTGTCTTGAAAAACACCCCTTATATTCTGTTACTGCTACGACGCTGTAGCAGCGCCAAAGGATATAATATTATAGTTGGCAGCGCGGCGCTATGACACCATGTAGCATCGCTACGAACCAGCTACGCCGTACCGTCAATTATTTTATGCTTACATGCTACGGCTAGTAAGCTTGTCGCCTTAAATTAAGAGGAATTATTTGTTCGTTTGTATGTTTTTTTGTTTGCATTAAATAGGCTCCGAAACTACTGAACTGATTTTGATGAAATTCGGCACATATATATTTAAGAGAACAGGGAAAGACATAGACAACTTTTTATTCCCGTGAGAGATTTAGCGCGCATCATCGCGGGTATCAGTAGCTAATAATTTGAATACGAATCACAGAAAATTAATATCTGTATGTGTTTCAAAATATTATGCTGCAGCTTAAATATTTCAAATGCGAGCAATTCGTTACAAAATGCAATTAATTTATCCACTGCATCGTCACGTCAATCAATTATGAACATTACAAATATTCGCCTAAATTGTGTTAAATGTTGCATACATTAATCATACAGAATAACTATAGCGTGTACATATGCATACGTATACACATGATTTTAATAACTAGTTACTAAAATCATGTTGGATTCATAACATTGACCCATCTCGAAAAAGTGAAAAATATATTTTGAAATTATTTAAAAATATCGACATATTTTTTCATTTGAAAAAAATAATTAACCAAAACTGAAGTAAAAATCACAAGTAAGTGATAATGAGGCTATTCATTACCGAATTCTTTACTGTCCTAATTTGAGACAGTTTTCACACAACGACATTAAGCGGTATGAAAAAACAAGTACCGAAAAGGTAATTTTAATTTTTATATAAAACATGTGTACAATTTGTTGCAGACAAGTTTGTATAACACATTTCAGTAGTGATTTTTAATTTACTTTCGATTTCTTCTATGTGATCCTGTTATATTATAGTATATACATAATATGTAAGTATGTATGTAATGTAATTTTAGTAAGGATATAATAATATTATGTAAGTAGTGTATTTGTAATTGTGCACGTCCTATCTGCTGTCTTTTATCCCATCTCTCTCCATAGGGCTGCTGTAAGAAATTTCTTTTTAGAAATAAGCAGTACCTTTGTGTCGTCTTTCTTGTTAAATTGTAATTTTATACATTTTTCTTGTGTTTATTAAACTCACTAATACTACAATATGATATACATTTTATCAGTTATGATAACAAAATCAATTGTACCATAAAAGTAGGTAAGTACTAAAAAAATAATAACTACTCCAAAACTTAAAATGCTACAAAAAAAAGAAATCTCCCAGGTCATCCCCACCAGGCAGAGTACCTAGAAGGCTCAAAGAGTTTCCTCGCTGGATTGCGATACTTATTCTCTGGGCCAGGTAGGTGCCGGCTCTGGGGTCTCGGGTGGCCTCAATGAGTTTTTTGGAGATTTCTCCGAAAAGTTTGTGCGCACCCAGACCCCATGTACCTAAGGTTTCAACCCCAAACGGTTCAAATATGAGATCCCCACACAATATTTGCGCCGCTTGAGGTTTTCCGCCTGATTGGCGGCCGCACCTGCAGAACTCGAGGTGCCCTGGACATGGGACGGAGCAAGTGTATCGACGCAAGTAGCGTCCCATACAAGAGCCCGTCCCACTCTCCAAGGGACCAGGGTCATACCGTCTGGTCTCTTGCCATCGTCGCGCGCCAAACCAGAGGGTTCCAGCACAGCTGGCACTCCGGCGGTGACAAGAGCCCGACGGATGAGATCGTTCAGACAGTGATGTCGGGAGATGCGGCCGGCGCTTCGTTGACAGGACAGCCCGTGGTGTCCGAGGCTGTCCACATTTGCACCACAAACACAGCGATGGGGGACGACGTGGGGGGTGCCAAGACGCAGGGAAGTAGCTAACCGGAAAGCTGTTCGATCCAGCAATGTGCCCGTATTGGGTGACGGTAATGCTTGTAGCCAAAGGCCCGACTCCCACTTCTCCGCAGCTAACAGGCGAGTCTGCTCCACAGGACTGGAGGACGTATTAAGAAGATTATTCCGTACCAGTCTGCAGAGTGGCTCGTCCCAGAGCCTTTGGGAAAAAGTATTGTCAGGCAATTCGCTACAAGCACTAGTTACGCTCCAGGCGTCCTTGGCCTCGTCCAGAAAGGTAACTGTATTGGAGTAGGATGGGTGATGTAGTATTTTGGAGATAAGACTATGGTTCGCGTGGACTGAGGACAAGAAGGCCGGAAGCGATATGTCAGAGGGCTTTCGAACACCCAGGCCACCGAACATAACTGGAAGCGTTGCCTGAGTCCATGCGCGGTAATCGAAATTTGTATTCAAAATAGTGGAGAGCGTTTGTCTTATGGTATCATCCAACTGTTTGAGAAGTTGAGGCAACTTTCACAGTTGACAACACCGTAAGACATATGTCAATTTAGGTACGAAAATGCAAAAACGGATTAGGGTAAAGGCCATGTGACAGTTAATTTGGAGGAGGCGGTCTAAAATTTCATTAAAATTTTGTAATTTTTTATCTAAGAAGTCCGGGAGAGATTCGTCTAAAATAGGTGAGCCCAAAAGGAAGAGCGAATCCTTGTCAATGACAGACAGTTGTGGAGCTATTTCTTTAAAGCTGGATATAATCGCGTTTCTATCCCCACAACTGTCTGGCACAAAAAGTTCGCACTTACCTAAGTTCAGCTGCAGACCAATTTTTTTGAACTCGCGGATCAGAGTGCGGAAGTCTGATAGTACAGTGGGTGCATCGCTTCCAAGGGTCCCATCATCCAAATACCAAACATTAAATTTTGAATCTAGAAGCTCGATGACCGGGTGTATAGCAAGGCTGAAGATTGCTGGACCTAGAGGGTCGCCCTGTTGGCAGCCCACTTCGGATGAGATGAGGTGGTCTTTGTAAATGAGTTTGGTGGGGTCGTTGTAACACTGGAGCATAAATGGTAAAATGGCAGGTGCTTTAGATTTAATTTGGGCCAACAAGGCGCCTCGGTCAACTGAGTTGAAAGCGTTTTTGATATCGACATTCAGAAACACATCATCGCCTTGATTGTGGATAGCTGTCCTGAAAGAGTGAACGGCGGCCTCACAACCTCCTTTGCAGGCAAAACCGAGCTGTTTTGGCTGGAAGTATGACGCGAGGGAAGTTACCGATTTGCAAGCTAGTTTGGCTGTAAGGCGCCGGTATGTGGAGCCGACAGCAATTGGACGAATGCCACCATCTCTCTTCCTCAAGGCGCAGAGGTTAGCTCCATACAGAATGTCTACGATATCTGATGCGACCCCTCCACGTAGCATCAGGTTGCACAGATTCGTAAGTTCATGCAGGAGCTTCTCACCGGCCTCCCCGCAGCAACCGCTTGTGAGGTCCTTCAGATGCTGAGGGGTGAGACCGTCGAGGCCGCCAGCTGAACCCGGAAGAAAGGACATGATGGCTCCGCGTACTTGGTCTGTCGACGTTTGTAGTGGTGGTAATGCGTCATCGGAAACTGTGAAAGGATTGGATTGTGATGGATGTTTGTTTTCCAGGGCGATGAGGGTTTCTGGGCAGTCGGGGGCGACCGTGTCATTGGAAAACAGGAGCCGCGCTGCACCCTTAATGTCTCCCTCACTTATTTTATTTTCCACAGTTTTCACGATGTTATGTTTGACCGTGGAATGTGAAGAAAAATTTGGGTTGAGGTTAATGTCCGAAACACAATTCTTTTTGATTCTTGAAGTGAGGGAGGCATTGTTGAGCGGATCTCTAGTGATATGCAGAAAACGGTAGGGAAAGGTGAGTAGATTTTCCCAGGCTTGCCTCGAGTTCTCCAGCACTGTGTGGCGTATCGTCTCGGCAAGCTTCTGGGCTACAGTCACTCTGGCACCCCTAGGGATCCGTCTTAGAACTGGTATAAAACGTTTAAATTTGGATATTTCTTGCCAGAAATTTGTTTCATAAATTGGGTTCGGAAGTGAATTGGTTATTGGGGGAATGAGTGTTAGAAGCTGTTTGTGGCATTTGCCTACGTGGATGTTCAAACCCCGCTGGCTTTTAAAATATCGGGAACAGTGGGAGCATTGCAACAGATTTCCAAAGGACACGGTCGAAATATTATAGGTCCCTGCATCCTGGCTGCTTGACATAGGTTGGTAAAGATAAACTATAAAAGATAACTTATATAATAGAATAAACTAGAGACAAAAAATTAAAAAACTGCTTAACTAATATTAAAAAAAACCTTGAACTATATTATGGTCATTTTCTGGGGGAATGTAGGCTTAAGCGTGGGACAGTTGGCTCACTTTTCGCAAAAAAATTAGCATACGGCTTCTCGGAGTTGCCTCGTTTCTTCCTCTGTTGCGGGCCTTGTTCCTTCCTCCGTCGCGGGCCTTGTCAGTTGTATGGGAGAATTGCTTGGGATATCTACTCACAGTTTGGCCCACTTGGGGCGCTATAAATTATATTTGGTTCTACTGCAAATACTTAAACATGTATATTTATTTACTTTCGGCGCCACGTAAATTGGTTTTATCGATTTATTTTCAATATTTTGTTCAATTTATTTTAGGGTGACATGACAACGTCCAATTTCTTGTGTGCAATAAATTGTTAAAAAAAATTATTATATCGTGCTCACATATTAAGCGTAAGCGTTGCACGCAGCGAAACGCAGTTTCGTATGAAAGTCCGAATGTACAGTTCAATTATCCACACCGCCTGGCAACAATGCGTACACCACGCTACTCACTTTGTTTATTCCCGTGTACCGCTGCGGGAATGTGAGAGCGGGATTTCACCGCGGGATAACGGAATGGAGCTAGAAATGTTTAGACACGCCATTGTGTTATTTGTTATGTAACATTGTGTCAAAAAAATGTTGTGGATTATTATATTTTCTGACTTGAATTGACTTGAATTTACCTATTTGATATAGTTCTTGTTGTTATGTAAGCTGCTTTTTATTTCAAAATACTCATTTCTTTGGCTTAATCTTTTTGTAAAAAAAGGATTACTTTTCTTTTCGTATGTTAGGTTTTCTACCTGTACGTATTTTTTTTAAATTAAAAAAACAAAGTTTGCTCTTCTACTTTTTAATATTTTTTGAACGGAACATCCTGAAGCCACATGTGGAACTGTCTCAATGTATTTTGTTCATACGGTTAGTTGTTAATTAAAGAGTTTAAGTCTGATGTATAATTTTAGATTTTGTAAATTGAAAAGTAAAAAAAAATGTAAATTAAAATGTATTAATATATATTTTAATATGATACATAATATTATTACTCACAGAGAAAGTATTAAATCGTTGACTACAAAAATCGGATTTCTCTATTACCTTGAATACTGAACGTTCCAAGATATTATAAAACTAACTATGACTTTGATTTAAAAAATCCAGAAGCACAAAAAGTGAAAAATAATTAATTAAACGCAATAGTTAGTGAAGCAGGCTGGCTAGTTTAAAAGAATTATGTTCCATTTTTCTAACGCTACTTTTACAATTTTTCATGTGACTTCTTAGACATTTTTATTTTATTCAATCATTATAGACTGTTTAGCAATTATTTAATATGGATTTCGATGAAGTTTAATATTATGGTACTGTTGCATATTGACAAAAGTAAGTGTCAATGTCATTTTTGACATTGACAGATGTCATGAAGTAAAGCCTATTTAGTTTAGATTTTAGATAAGTAAAAGGCTATTCTACGTGTAGACTGTAGTATTTTTGTTATACATATCTCATTAGTAATACGTATCTGTGATAAGCTCCAATAAAGGAGAATATAAGAATTGCTGCTGTATTATTATCATCACCACTCAAGCGTAAGAAGGACTTACATATCAAGAGGTCGTAGCTCGCTACAGGTACCTAGTAGTTTAGACATTGAAATAACACATAAGCTACTTTTTAACGTAGCAAAATGTACAGTTCCTGCACTGCGGGATTTATTTTCGCACATACGAAGTCGCGGGCAAAATCTAGTTCTTATTATATAATATTTAAATCCACCAGTAACAATCGATATTCCCAAAAAATGGCGCATCAAAATCAGCGATAAATTAGTGTATATCGGGCGAAATGCTCCGGAAATCACGTGTAAAATCTCCATTAGACGCACCTCGAGCCGGGATGAGCTATTGGACACGGCCCATCGGCGCCGTGACCCGAATACAGACTGCCCTGAAAGCCTTAAACCATAAGCGATTCAAATATCAGGGAACCAAAATGTGATTTGTTTACATAATATTAAATATGTATGTAAGTATGTATGAACGTTTCCACTAGGGGTGCTGTTGAAAGACACAAAAAGCGTGGGCGCTGATTTTTCTAAGCCGCACGTAATCTGTCGCGTCCTATTATAAATAAGAAAGTTTGTGAGGATGGATGGATAGATGTTTGTCACTCATTCACAATAACTTAACTAACGGTTTTTGATGAAATTTGGTATGAGAATAGTTAAAGCTATGGACTACCACATAGGCTACTTTTTATCCCGAAAAAATATCTATAGTCTTCCCGTGGGATATTGCATTCATGCGGGGGATCTGCGGCCAAAAGTTATTCCATAAAAATATGTAAAGCCTCGTATCCACTAAGCAACATGTGGCGCGCAGCATGCTGAAAGTTAACGCGGAACTTTTGTTCGTGGTCTGCCAGAACAATAGTCGATGCGAGTTTAATAGTTTTGCGCACGCGTCATGTGTGAACGCATAATAAAACATTTCGGTTTGGCGCGTCGACTTACTACTGACAGAAAAACTTTTAATAATAACGTTCCACGCGTCAGTCCAAACTGCAGTCTAAACTCCTGAAACATACAGTTTCGCGGTCCGAACTGTGCCGCTATGTGGAGGGCGCTATTCTATAAGATAAAAATACCAAAATCGCTTTCTCCTATACCCTGGAGCATGGCTTTATTGGTATTCTTTTAGAAGGTTGACGGGTGATGTTTCAATGACACGGTAATCCCGTTACTTTGATGCCACTCTGGGTATAAAACGCCGAGCACCCGGAATTACTACTTAATCACAGGTTTTATAAGCGTAATTTTGTTGCGAAATCACGAGAATATAAACATTAAAATATTAAAACGTGTTGAACACAAAAATGTTTCACGTATAAATTGTATTTGCTTATTAAATATATTTATTCTTCAATACACCTATTTGTTTATACTAGAAGTTGTTCTGTGGTCGAAATTCGCCCATAACAATTCATAAAATTTTAACCCCCGACACAAAAAGAGTTACAAGTTTGAAGTGTCTGTCCGTCTATCTCTCTGTCAGTCTGTCTGTCTGTGTGTCTGTCCGTGGCATCATAGCTCCTAAACGAATGGTCCGATTAGGACGCCGGTTTTTTTTCTTTGAAATCTGACGTGATCGTGATGGATCTTAGCCATGGTCCAAGAAAATATGCTCAGCCGTTTGAAGATCATCAGTTCTTTTCTAGTTGATGAAAGGTTGTAAGCAACTTCTTAAAACTATACCGAAAGTTTTTGCTGCACGTAATAATATAGTAATGGAAATTTAACAAAAAAATATCCACAGCTGAACGTAGGACCATCGTATTTTCAAAGTCGGTTAAAAGTAACACCTTCATCTCACCTCATTAATAAAGTGCGCGTCTTGTGTCTTCGTGTGAACTACATAACGAGTTAAATGCGGTTTTCATCAATATACAGACTTAGATTTTAAATGTTTTAAACGTGCATAATATTGTCTTACCCACGTAAAGTCACGGGCAAAAACTAGTAGGCATTCTTGTAAAAACAAGAAATCAATATGAAATGTCGATTTTATTTTCAATGTTCAGTTTCCTAGAACGGTACCATTACCTTTCTTGAAATATCAAACTGTCTATGTGTCTTCAGAACCAACATTTGATAGATCACAAAAATAGAAGTCATATTTTTAGGGCCCAGAAATACAAGTAATATTTAATAGTTCCAAAAATGTAGGTCAAAAATGTCAGTACCTCGTATTTGATAGTCCCTAAAATTTGAAAAATTTTGGAGGGTCCAAAAAATACATTCTCAAGTTCCATGACGTTAATTTCTGGTTTGGAGAGACAATATTTTGTTTTACGGAGCGTGAACCGATCCCCTTAAGAGCAAGGATCAACCAATTGGAAGAAGCGATAGTACCGTAATGCAAGTAATATATTGCTTTCCTTTTTTGTTTTATTACATTAGATTACGAGGCATTACTTATAACATAGTGGTTTAGGTCGCGCCTTTTTTCGTGAGATATTAAATTAAATCTTTACACCATTTTTTTGGGTCATAAGTGCCTATTTTCACCAATTTTATCTGCTTTAAAATAATATATATAGAAAATTAATGTTTTGTAATATTATTCTTGTTACATTAATGTATATTTCCAAAACCTTAGTTTCCACAGTTGACTTTGAAATCGCTTGTCGATATAATAATTCAATAGCTTAATTTACTTAAATACAAAAAAAAAAATAACCTTAAAAAATTTCCCTCCCCCTAGAGGTTTTTTCCCTGATTTTAGGGAGAACCCCTAAGTGGGGCTACCAAATCCGTGGTCTGCTCAGGAGTAAATCCGTACGTGTGTTACAGCGTTAAATTGACATTTTTTTCAAATCAAATTTGCACTTTAAACACGACTCTAGCCTTGCCTGAAACTAAAACATTTTTTATACTAAATATTTTTATACTATATAATATACTCGATATTATATAGCACTGTATAATATTATAGTACTGTTTAAAAGGGTTTCAAATTCATACAAGTGACAGTTTTGTGTTCAGTGATTAATTCTTAAAGGAAGTTTCGGCCCCTAGTTATCTGACTACACAATGCGAGGGGACTCTATTCTGATCACATGCAGATTTGACCCTTTGCTAGTTATGATGTTGTATAGATCCTAGAAGAGGCAGTGCTAGTAAAAAGTAAATTTTATTTATGTAAAGATTTAAAAAAGAACGTAGTTAATAACTGTGTCTTTATTCTATTTGTTTTCATAATTGCAGAAATTAGTAAGAACGGGAGGAAACCCACACTGACAAATGGACAAACAGAAACTATAAATTTCTCGTAGTACAACGGAACCCTAAAAATTGCACGAAAGGATGAAAAGTAGTGAAGGCTAAAGCCTTATCTATCCGTGACGATTTTAACCACCTTTACCTAATAAAATGTTTTGCGAGGTAGAAACAGACATAATTAATTTGATTGTACCTGGGCTGATTGATAAGTGGCCGAAACGACGAACTTAAAAAAATGATACGCAAAAAAGGAATATTACATTATATTCTGGAATCTTTTTGAAAATAGAACGCCAAATTTGAATTTAATCGAACTGATGGAATTTGTTTGAGAGGACGTAGAACTTTCTCTGTCGTCAATTTTCTTAACAATGGAAAGAAACGAAATTCGTGCGGTGATAAAGTTTTACGTTTTTAAAGAGAAAACAGCAACCCAGAATAAAACCATGCTAGACAGTGTTTTAGGTAATTCTGCTCCTGCATTGAGTACAATTCACACCGGGGTAACTGATTTTAAACGTGGAAGACAGAGCTGCGAAGACGCCCACAGGTTTGGCCGTCCAAATGAAGTCACGAATCCGGACATGATCAAAAAAATTCACAAAATTGTATTGAATGATCGGCGCTTAAAGTTGCGAGAGATAGCAGAGATGGTGAGCATTTCATCTGAACGTGTTTTTAATATTTTGCACCAACATTTGGGAATGAAAAAGCTTTGCGCGCGATGGGTGCCGCGTTCGCTCACTGTAGACCAAAAGCAACGTCGAGTGGACGATTCATCGGAGTGTTTGGCGCTGTTTAACCGAGATCCTAATGAGTTTTTGCGGCGTTATGTCGATGAAACCTGGATACATCATTATACTCCCGAGACAAAAGAACAATCTAAGCAGTGGACTGAGAGCGGAAATCCTGCGCCGAAGAAAGCAAAAACGGTTTTGTCGGCCGGCAAAGTGATGGCGACTGTTTTTTGGGATGCTCGAGAGATTATTTTAGTGGATTATCTGCAAAAAGGAAAAACAATAAATGGAGAGTACTACGCAAGCTTGCTGCAAAAAGTAAGTGAAGAAATCCAGAAGACACGACCACATTTGGCCAAGAAAAAATTTATGTTCCACCATGACAACGCATCTGCACACACGTCAATGGTTGCAGTCGCCAAACTCCATGAATTGCGGTTCGAATTGCTACCGCATCCACCCTATTCCCCGGATCTGGCCCCGTGCGACTTCCACTTATTCCCAAACCTGAAGAAATGGTTAGGTGGCCAGAGATTTTCATCAAATGAAGAAGTCATTGTTGCCGTGGACGAGTATTTTGAGGGGTTGGAGAAAACATTTTATCAAACTGGTGTAACGGCATTGGAGAAGCGCTGGACTAAATGCATCGAGGTAGAAGGAAACTACGTTGAGAAATAAATTTATTTTAAATAGATTTTTGAAGTTTTTCTTTGTCGTTTCGGAAACTTTATCAATCAGCCCTCGTATATGTTTTATTATTATTTAGAAAATATATTTTTCTCTTTTTCGTAATCTGTCAACACGTCATAATATTATGTCTAATTTATTTTAGTTTAAAAGTCGTAGTGTTCTATCTAGAAACTCTAGGGCATATTGTAACCTTGGTAAGTATGTACTAAATCTTTTCTTTGTGAAAATGTCATAACCACTGAAACCCATGGCGAGTGATTAAATCTATTCCAAAGTGTGTATAACAACTACCTATATATTACCACTTGATGTTACCCGCGATTCGTTCGCGCAAATCTATCTATCTCGCGGAAACCGTACATTGTTTAAGTGAAACTGCTTTAGCGACGTTAAGAGTGAAATTTCAAGATCGCATCACGTCACGACACGATTTCGGATATAGCGCCATCTGTCGGAAGTTACTCATACGTCTTACATTAGAACCGCTTAAATTTTCAAAGTCATAGGCTGCGTACTCTAAATATCAAAAAAATACGTTTTGTATTAATTTACAAAAAATACAACTTATTTGGCAGAAGAAAACGTACTTTTTTTGGTATTAAATGTACGTAGCCTATGACTTAATCTAGGCTACAAACTATGTGTGTTCCAAATTTGTTCCAAATCCGTTCAGCCGACTTAGCGCGAAATATAATCAAACGTACATGCATACAAACTTCCACATTTATATAATACTAGATGTTGCCCGCCACTTCCTGCGCGCAAAAGTTAATCCCGCGGAACCGTACATTTTCTGCGCTAAAAAGTAGCCTATATCCTTCCCCGTGGTCTACTCTATATCTGTGTCAAAATTCATCAAGAATCGGTCTAGTAGTTTCGGAGCATATTCAATGCAAACAAACATATAAACAAACAAACTTTTCCTCTTTATAATATTAGTACAGATTAGTTTCGAATTGCCAATTTCTGCGATTTATCCGTATTTCTATAACGTGCACTTTCCTGTAGGTACCCCTATAATTATGATGATGATGATAGAAATCACGGCCATATTCGGCTTTCAGGCATGCCTACGTGACTGTCCTTGGCAAGATCTGTACAGACGTTGTCGTGTCGGCACGCACTTTGACCTAAATGGAAGATTCCAGAAACTCATGCGATGTTAGAATTTTTATAGCAAACATTTATGCTATAACATTCGAAGGACAATGTTTCTGTGATTATAAGAATTTGGATTAAATACTGTAGCCTGCGCGCACCGTTCCCTTAATAAAATAATGATAACTAATATTTTATTTTTATATGTAGTCTGTGTTATTATTTTTACGTCTAGGTCATAGGCTAATATTGAATAACAAATGGAATAAGTCAAAAAGATTATGCTTATTACTCGCAAAGATAGTGAAGAGATAAAATAATATTTAATGAATATCAGAATAATAAACGAAAGTAACTAAGTAAATTTACCTTTAATCCTCAAAGCTTCTTAAATCAAACATTTTATATTCATCAGTCTTATCTCGACTTATTAGCCCTCAAATATTATAAACCTTTAATTTTCCTCGGCAAATAGGTAGGTAGCAATCAACAAATTTTATCAAATAAAACCATCCCGCAAATTGAAAATTTAATACCTATCTGGACCGCTGAGCATTATAAGCGTAAAATTTGGCGGCGTCACGGTAAAAGCGCGTACACACTCGGCAATCTTTAAGGAAAAGAAGCGACCCGACGTGAAATTTGAATACTGATTATATCTAAGCCTAACTGCCTCCGTGGTCTAGTGGTTAGAGCTTGGCTTTCGACTCGGAGGTCGTGGATTTGATTCCCGCATTGAAACAACGAAAAATGTTATTTGCAAGTTTGGATAGGACAATACGGGCTGATCACCTGATTGCCTGACAAGAAAGACAATCCATGCGTCGGATGGTCATGTAAAAAGTCGGGTCTGCGCCTGATCTCTCGCATGTCGTGTCAGTTATCCGTCCCACTGGGTTTTGAGAGTAAAGGAAGAGAGATTGCTCTTGTGTACTGCGCACACACTTGGGCACTATAAAATTACTCTTGCGTCCGGTTTAGTTGAAACCAAGCCGCAGGGTTTCAACTGAACCGGCCACCGTCACCGAATCGGTGTGGAGAGTATTTTCTATATCTAAGTAGATTTTTCTTGTCACAGAGCGTAATTCTGCAACAGAGGAGTGAGTGTTCTAAATGAATAGCTACAATTATAGGTCTCACCACGTCAATTCTCACCCTTGCAACGTTGCGCAGTGCGTACGGCCTGTCCACATGTCCACGTCGCGATGTCGTCAACGTCAAACGATGCAATATCGCCGCACGGTGCATTTTCACGTTGCCGTAAGAATGTACTCCAAGACGTCGTGATCGCCCGCGGTTTTATGTTGATGATGTCGTGACGTGGACATATTGTGGCCAGGACCCTTTGTGCGTGTACACCTTAGTCTAAATTCGGTTGAGTCACCGTAAGCCTTCGCGTAAATGACGTTTTGCGGCGCGGCCGACGCAGATTTCTCGGCTTTATTTTTTCGGGCACAGGTGATGGATTGCCTCGTGTTTTCTCGTAATTTCCGCACACTAATTGCCGTGGGCATCCGTCACGGAGAAAATGAAAAAACCCGCTAATGCGGAATCGGTCGGAAGATTGAAGATTTGCACGTAAATAGAGTACAAAGAAATGATAAGCTTTTGTTTTTCTCAGATTCAATATTAATTGTGGAAGAGATTGTTGTGGATTTGTGACGATAATTTGATTCGCTTGAAAATTGATATCGTTTTCCTTGATGAGGTTAATAGGCCAACAAATGAGAAATCTACATAGACTTGCCGAATGTCCCTTTGAAACTCGAAATAAATGATTAAAAAAAGAAGGTGTTATTAACTTTAAAATACTTTAAAATTCCGTGTCCTTAAAATAAGTAAGTATGGAAACAATCTACTGCGGCTGGAATTTGATGAAATATAAAAATGTAGGTATATTCTAAATATTTCATCAGACACTAATAATTAGAACGAATAAAATAAAATTGAAAAGTTATTAAAATACTCGTATAATAAAATACAACAATGGAGCCTAAATAATTCGTCAAATGCGATGTAAAATACAAAGCTATGAAATTGAAAATTTAATTAGTCCCAGAATTTGAAGCTCCGCCGGAGACAACTTTTGTTCCATAATAATATGTGAGTATCGAGACGTCCAACGAACAGGGATTTTGTTCTTGTGCTTATTGTAATTTATTTTTCCTCTTAAATACAATATAAGCTATATTAAAATATTATGTTTGCATATTCAGTCCGCTTGCATACTAAGCCACATAGCGCTTTTATCCAAGAATATGACGTTTGAGCACATAACGACCACTATGAGATAGTCACAAGAAATGAAAATTATTATTAATGCTATGTTTATAGTATATTGTACTAGCTGTTTCCCGCGGTTCCGCCTGCGTAAATATATTAACGAGCATCTCGCGGGAACATTGTACTTTTATACCGGGATAAAAAGTAAATATGTTTTAATAAAAAATTATAAATAAAAATTTCATCAAAATTTTCAGTAATTTTTGCGTGAAAGAATAACAAACATCCATCCATCCATACATCTATCCTCACAAACTTTCACATTTATAATATTAGTAGGATTTACCCAAAATAATTTCATACTCACGGCGTGTTATGTGGCTACGATTTTAACCTTTATGCATAATAGATGTTGCCCAAAAGGGAATTCCGTGAGAACCGAACATTTCTCCAAGATTGAAAGTAGCCTATGTCCTTCCTCGCGGTCTACTCAATATGTGTGCCCATCAAAATCGATCCAGTAGATTCAGAGCCTATTCAATGCAAACAAACAATTGAATATTTCCTCTTTAAAATGATAGTGAGTACACATACAACAAAAAAAAACTCTTTATAATATTAATGTATAGTAACTATTATAGTGCATGTTATATTATATTTATATTAAAGTGCTTGTGACTATACTATTAAGGGGCATCACAGACGGCAAAGATATTTTCGTATTATGTTAAGATAAAATATCACTTGCTATATAGTTTGTATGAACTACCGCAGACGGCAAGATACTATATATTTTTCATATTACGTACTGTAATATGAAATATATCCAGGCATCTTAAGATAAAATATTATAGTGGGTATCTTCGCCGTTTGTGACGCCCTTGAGTAATACGTATGTATTTCGGATCCACAAGCATCACAACTCCTATCGAGCTCGTATACGAAAACCCAATAGGAAACAATGAGATCGTTACAACCAGACGCGTGAATAATGAAGTCAGGGCATGATATTAAAGGTCGCATTTCTATGGAAATAATTTTTACCATAATGATCTCTTTGAGCGTCGAGTTTAAAGTTGGTTTCAAAAGCTCTTTTATTTGCATCGAACAGAGGAAAGGCGGTGGACGCGGGATATTACAGAATCTTTATATTTTAAAGGAATATTTTAATTATCATATCCTGCAATTTTTAAGGTTGTCTATACAAGAGCCGATATATACGCCGAAATTTTCCATGGATTTTAATCGTTCATTGGTTGGTGAAAGCTCCAATCATTTCTTCTATAAAAGTTCTCATTCTACCTCTCTATTGATCGTGGTGGTAGCAGGTATAGTTATATGCTAACTTAGCTAAAACTTACGCATCAAAACCAACCAATATGGTTCAGGAAAGAAATGGAATAGAATGGCATTTGAAATCAGCATTGAGATGATTTGACAAATAATTGCTAAAAGCGATTTCACAATAGCTATAATAAGTATTCCAGCAGCCAGATCAGTAAAGAATAGATGTAATATTAAAATCTCTAATTGTTTATTTAATGACCTTTAACATGTAGAATCTACAAACATGATGACTTTGATAAGTTGTGATTAATGAGTAATTAATCAATGTAGGTTTTAATTCATCAGATGTGTCGAAAGTTTGGTGTAAACAGCCTAAACACTGAGCTAACTGAGGCTTGAATATGAATATATATTGGCAAACTTTAGGGACGCTCAAATCCGACAACTTTAAAATGATTAACGTAATAGCGACCAGAGTCAAATTTGATATTAAAAGTTGTAAATGATTTTATACGTGATGCTAATAGTCAATTGATACAAGAAAAAGTTTTGCTAAGGGAAACAATAAAAAGTCGCCAATGAAGTCTCAATGTGATGTATATATAGTTTAGTCAAGTACCTACTTACTTACTTACCTACTTTAAATCAGAATTATAATATGTCTTCTATAATTATTCAAGAAATAAAGTTTATTCTTGTTTTTCTTAAATAATGTTCCATAAATGTATAATCATTAAGTACGTTTTGTATATTTCAAAATTTAATTCAAACAATCGTTAAGTGAATAGCTAAATGTTCATTTAAATAATAACTCTCCACACCGATTTTGATGACGGTGGCCGGTTTCATTGAGACCATACCAGCTACGCAGGAGTTATTTTATAGTACCCAAATGTGTGCGCAATACACAAGAACACTCTCTCTCGTTATTTACTGTCGTAACCCAGTGGGAAGTATGACACGTCTGGCGAGAGATCAGGCGCAGGATCGACTTTTTACACGTTCATCCAACGCATGGAACATATTTCTTGTCAAAAAAGCAGGTGATCACCCTACATTGTCCTAACCAGACATGAAAACTATTTTTTTGGTTATCCCAACGGGGGGTCGAATGCACGACCTCCGAAGTTGAGAGTCTAAACCACTGGCCCGAGGAGGCGACACATTTATATAAACATTACATTTCCATTAGATTTTATACATAATCAGAAAGCGAGTTTGTTAACAATAAAATTATAATAATTTAAGTGCTCGAAACAGAGTTATTCGAAATTTAATTTTATCATTTGATGAAAAAGCGGTTCGTTGAAAATCCGAAACAACTGACTTAATTTAATCTCCCACAAAGCCAATCTGCTGCAAAATGGTTCAACCTCAGTAAAAATGAATTTCTAGGAACATTTGACAACATTATTCCATTTCGGCATTATCACTTTATCATTAATGTGGAGCTGCTCGATATTCTCCTGTGAAATAAAAATCTAAGACCAAATTGATTATAATAAAAAGTGAGTAATAGTTAAAGTGATTAGATTTGGCCACTTAAAGTGACCTTATGAAGCTATAAATTAGCCATAGCATATGTTTGTAGTCATTGTGCTTTAAAAAAATAAAAATTGTGCCTTTTTCTTATTTATTGTAGGTATGGGTATTATCTAGGTAGCCAGCAATACGTAAGTATTCTAATCTTACACTAAAGCAGAGATTTGTCTGTCAAAATTCAACTCACACGCTCCCAATATTCCTAGACGTCTTAGATTTTTGTACATTACGTGAATCACCTTTGTCTTGAACACTTCAGTATGATTGTGGGGAGTCAAATAAACCTTTATGTCTGAGTCGACGTTGCCACGACGTGATCTGACTCCTGAAAACATAATTTAATAGTTACTGAAAGTAACATGGAATAAAAATATTTCATATTTTTCGGGTGATTGATCGGATAAAGTCTTGGAATAAATTGTATATAATATGTTTTCATATTAATCTTAGAACGTTCTTCAGTACTTCGTTGCACCGCTGGTATAGTAGTAAAAATTTTTTTTGAAGACACAGAGACGGAAGAACAGACGAATCGCCTGATAAATAGTTAAACAGCTTTCATTAAGGCGTTTTTACAAGTTCAAAGTTCTTCTCCCTAACATCTCAAATAATTGGACCAAATATGACGTGTAAGGAACTTGTTTAACCTGTGTCAGTCCATTATGATATTAAATCTCACACGCGTGGGTGTTGAGAAAACGACATTCATTACTTATTTCACCCTCTTCATTTTGATGATGACTTTCTAATTGTAAATGCGTATTATATTATGTAAGCGAATGAGCAAAAAATAATGTTTTATCACAGTTATGATAAAACATTTATATTCACAATATTACTTGTTTTTTACTATTACACGTAAAATCACATGTGCAATTCGTTTCTATATTAAATGAACAGTGTAATTTATAAATTTCTTAATTAATCGCTTACAATTAATTCATAATATTATTATTATCGCCTTGCATTTGCGCTGCGAATTCTAAGTACATTGTGCACCTACAAATTTAATGCTTGAAAATCTCGTGAACACAATCTTTATTTTTGTTTACGTCTATTGGCGAGCTTAAAGCGGCAGCATTGAGCTGGACTGATTTTTTTGTGTAGGTATAATAATTATGATCCAGCCTAATTTATATTTGACAACTACGGCCTACTTCTACATGATGATTTTCGTCAAAAAATACAGCACAAAACAGTAAATAATAAATTTTCGCGGCTCCATTCATCATTTGAGTTGACGTTCAATTTTCTGTATCAAATAACGTTTTCATTTCTTTATCCTGTCCTTTTATTATTTAATCTTTGGAGAGATCCGGTAACGCGTTGGATACAATTTTTATAAGTTCTACTTTTGATAATAATTTGCTGTGATGTGTCTAGTTTTCGCCCTTTTATTTTCAAGAAATTGTTTGTATTGAGTTTCAAGTTAGAAATTGTTTTGTATTTCCATCAAGGCTATTTTATAATATTATAGATAGTTGTAATGCCCACTAAACACCACAACGATAAAACTGCACAGTTCAGTCACTGCAGATGACGTTTACTTAATATACGTAATGTACTACGTATATTCTAATTTAATAATGCTCTTCTTAAAAATTAAACAAAGCAAATAGTGCATTCTACAAAATTAATAAAGCCCACTAAACGGAAAAATAATAAATTGTAATAAAAATATCAACAATATAAAAAGGCTTGATAAAGCTGAACATGTTGCCACGGCGCCGGCAACAGCTGGTGTTATTTAATTAAATAAAATAAAAAATAGTTTAGATATAATTTGTGGAGCTTTACTTTTGGCTGTGACCTATAGTCGGTTGGATATTCATTAATTTGTTTATTGTGTATTCATCATTGACAATCCGCCAGCGTGCATTAGGGCAAAAAGTGTTAATTTTTTCAAGTAGATGTGGTGTGCACGAGTAAGATTGAATTTGGTATTTCTAAACTCAATAACTTTAGCGAAGTTGAAATAAACGGATTTGCATAGTAAACCAATCAATATCAGTCTTATAAGCGATTTCCTTGTTATAATAGCTTTTCTAGTAGGTTCTTTTTCTACTTTTGAATAAAAAATACATAACGCACGCATGGGCAAAGATATACGAGTAATAGGATTACGGGGTTATTACGTGCATGAAATATCGTTAGGAAGGCAATTTTGGTGGCAGATATTGACTATTATCGAACGACGTTATGCTCGTGGAGTCATCTCGTGTTCGGTGTAGCTTAATATGTTAATAGAAGGCTTCGTTTTATGTTCATTGTTCTTACATGGCAAAATTTAGTGGTGCCTGTTTAAACGTAATATTACGACAGGTAAAATTACGTTAACGTAATTACAGTACGTGAAATTACATTGTGTAGTTGAGGATTTTATGGCAACTATTATGCAGCCAATTTATGGTTCCGATCTTAACCTCTATGTTATTATGCATTGAACCGTTAATTGATTATTGAAGTGAAAATACTTTTGTGGCGTTGAGAGTGAAATTTCAAGGTACGCGTTACGATACGATTTTGGATAAAACGGTATCGATATAACGCCATCTTTCAGAAGCTACTTATACTTCTTACATAACAACTTAACTTTCTAAAGTACGGCTCAATACACAGATGGCGCAGTTGTACACCTTTAACTTTTTCAATCCTTTTTTGATGTGACGTTTTTAGGCACGATGAAAGTATTTTTGGATTTTGAATGATGAATGACTCCCCTTCACTTTTTACACGTGTACTCTATAGTCTACACATGTCATGATTTTTTTGATTATTATTATCAATCCAGACCGTAATCAAGGTTTGCGATTTAGATTATCTGTGATGTGTAACGCTTATTTTTTGTATATTCTGGCTAAAAAAGGGTAAGTAAAATGTTATTTAAGTGAAAGTAGAAAGTACAGTAGCCGACAGATTGCGAGCATTTCGGGAAACTTCCAACCTCAAGACTGCGAGCATTTGAAAGCCACCTGGCGCAGCAAAAAATTTATTCACGATCAGCAACTTTATAACTCAAGTTTAAATGATTCACTCCAGTACCTATATAAAAACATCGGAATTTTCAACAAAAATATCACAAAGACAAAACATTCCGAATGTTGTTAATTGCGAAACTAGTTTGTGGCCATTTCATCCAAAATTGGTACCGAGCCAAAAACTTTTAGGGGTATTTTATACCTACTTGTCTATTGATCAGGTCAGGATCTCATTAACTTCTTAATTAAGAACTGGACGTGATACGCCTTCTGAATTTAGGTCTGCTCTTAAAAGGCGTTTTATATTCATATTGTAAAATGCCATATCGATTTTAATTAAAATGAATAATTTTATACGGCTCGATGCGAAAGTATTTTGCAATATGTAAATTAATAATGATTGGATTTGTAACTAATATATTGATATGTAATTTATATAGTTACAAACTGATATAACGACAATAAGGGACCGATAGATTATGTTAGATATAGACGATAATCTTTAAATTCGATATTAAAATATTTATATTGTACCATGTTCTTTCTTCTTCAAATTCTTCGTTTTAATGTTTTTTAAATTAATAGTATTTATTTGCATAAGGTATAATATGATGGAGGTAGGGCATGCGGGGTGAAAAATTTCGTTACATTTTACATTGATTAAATCTTTAAACTATCTTGAGCTTAAGTTATTAAGTACATTAGTCAGATTACAGATTGTTTTCTGATTTTAACTATTATTACTATGTAAAATGCTTAGTTAAATTAGTAAATTAAAAAAATAATGTTTTAGTATTAAAATGTATCGACGTTTTCAGACAGACAAATCGTTGTCAATTCATAAAATTAAAAGTTAATCATGTTAATTTAATCAATGTCAATATTATTATTTAATTGTCAATTCGTAGATAAGTCTGTTTATAATAATATTAAATCTAATTTTAAATATTTTGTGACTCTCCTAATATTTAATTATAACATTTCATTATAACAAATCGATGTCGTTATTAAAAAAAAAAGAACAAATTAATATACTCCAAAGTCCTGCAACTCATTTAATTTAACAGTGCCAGCAACTTCCAGTTAATCCTCAAAAACTAAAGGCTATTTTATATGGTTAAGTTTGAGTCCCTAGTAATTACACGGTGCGGGACTGTCCCGTAATTGCTGGAGGTATTTTCGGCAGTGTCCAATCAGTTATGGTAATGAAGTGATCGTATCAATGCCCCTGTTGTCTGAGGGTTAACATTGTTCAATTTGTCGTGATGAAATACTTCTCGTCGTGATCGAATGGCGTGGAAAATATTTCAAGTTATGATTGATAATAATTATTTTTATTATTTTGCATTATTTACTGGTAGTTACACAAGAAAGTGTTGTTTGGTAAAATGTGTGTTCATACATTTCTCTTGACATAATGATATTATGTTTTACAAGGTATCAATACGAAACATTTGAGGTATTGCTACATTTTTGACATCTACCCACATAATATTAAAATAATGGTCTTAATATTTTACCTTTTAAAATGCTACGTTTAACCCTCGAATAATCCAAGGATTGAATATATAAAGACGAAGACCATATTATCAGCCAACAGACATACTATATTAAATTTCAAAATTCTACGTTTACCCTCAAATACATAACTTTGAGTCAACATAAACCAGTTTTCACATAGTGAATTCATCAACATCAGAAGTCAGAACATCTACATTTGATACCAGGAGTGTACATAACATCACTAAAGTTATCACATGATTCGTTGGGCACCGACTAATGAAATTAACCCTCATTCGTTCCGTGTCCGGCCCTGTAATGAGTTCTAATACACACGTGTTAGCCCCCAGCCATAACTGAAACACCTTTCCGTATTGCTTACAAGAAACGTTCTATTAGCAACTCCATTTGGTATTGCGTACAAGAATACCTTCTGTTTGGTATTGCTTCCAGGAAATGGAATATGTTTACGGTAAAAACTTTTCCGTGCGTTATTTTTCGTTTTCACTCAGCAAAAATTTTATTACAAAGGCACATCAAAAATACCTATACCTAATGATTAAAAATATATATAATTAAGAGTATTAGCACACATACTCGTAATAAAGTGTGCTAATTATAGTTTAGATGTAAGCTGAGAATGTATTCACATTCCTAAATAGTCCTATTTGTTAATCTAACATTTACCTTTACGAGTACATCCATAACATGTTTTTTTTTTTGGAATGGTGTGAAGTAATCACACCTTTCAAAAAAACCATGACGTGTAACAGAGAACACGTGGTAGAAGTAAAACTTCATTCATCATTTAAAAACCAAAAAATACTTTCATTGTGCCCAATGAACATAATAACAACAAAAAAAATTGAAAAATATTTTTTTACTTTAGAGGGAAAAGTTGTTATGTAAGAAGTACTTATAAGTAGCTTACAACAGATGGTATTATACTGATGGCGGTCTATCATAAATCGTATAGTGACGCGTGTTGTGATGTGACGCAACTTGAAATTTCACTCTCAATGCCGCTAAAGGAGTTTCACGTCTAAAACAAGAAAGGTTTTTAACTCTAAGTTAAAAACCTTTCTTGTTTTAGACGTGAAACTAACTAACTAACTTCTTGTTTTGTTTTGCATCACACAATATTCATTACCTACTCATCAAAATAATAGGTAACATTAAAGCTTTCACATCAAACGTGGAATTGATATACAGGGTGTATAAAAATTAATATTCAAGGAGCGTGATCAGTATTCAAAAATATATAACACACGACCTTAAATTTTGACCAGATTATCCTATAAAATAAATAACGTTCAGAAGCGCGTGTTGATACCGCGTGACCTTGACGCCGGTGCGGCATACGGCAGTGTCTGAGAGTCCATACGTAGTTGCCAGGAAAATATGTTATTTACGTTATTTTTCTGTAAATTAGAAAATTTTTAGTTGTGCATTCTGGCATATTTTACGTAATATTGTAGCCTTATGTTGGGTAAAATATTGAATTCGCATAAAAATACAGCCTGTATACAGATAATCTTCCGGAAGGTTTCACTTGATCCAATTAGGCTGTGTGTTGGTGATAGCAACGTCTAACCGACAGGCTTTTGTGTGCTTTAAACAATCGACATGCCAATTATATTACGGATTTTAAGCCGAATATCATAGACTATTCTTATAATATTATAAATGTGAAAGTTTGTGATGATTGATGGATGGGTGTATGTATGGACGCATGGATGGATGTTTGTTACTCTTTGTCTGTACACACATTTTGATGCTCGACATACCTTTGTCGTGTATGAAAACCACTGAAATATTCACTGCGAAGATTTTAAGATTCCAAAACGTACTTTATTATTTGTTACTCTTTCACGCAAAAACCTACTCAACGGATTTCGATGAAATTTGGTATGGTAGTATTTTAGGCTCTGGATTAAAACATAGGCTTCTTTTTATCCGAAAAGTACAGTGTTGCCGAGGAGCCGCGGGCAACAGCTACTAGCTGTATATTTCTATAATCCTCAGTAATATGTTCAGTCGCCGACGGGACCCAGTGTATCACATTTCGATCTTAATACTAATGAAATAAGGTCGAAAAGTGGTACACCCGGGTTTCACGGTGACAGTACATTTCTATAGTAATTAATGACTTGTTTCTAACGTTCTAATTAAGTTTTCTTTTATTCCAGTGTTACATGTTTTAATGACACTATTATACACAAACAGATAGTTTAAAAAAATGGCGCGTATCTCCTTCAGATATCTTCATTGTGCCTGGGTTCTAAAAATATTTCCGTCGCCGTCATGCCGATTGGACGATAGAAAGTATGGTGTATGGCTACTGTAAGGCTGGGGAAAAAATTCATAGAATTGAAAATAGAAACTCTGGACTAATACTATAGAGCTGAAAATCGAACAAACGAGTGTCAAATCAAATGTCAATGTCAAATCTGACACCTCATGTGTTTGATTTTCAACTCTATTGTATTATTTCCGGATTTCGGATTTCCGGTATTCCGGATTCCGGGACAATATAGTCCCAGCCTAAGAATAAGAAAAGCTGGCAAAATAAAAAATGAAAATAATAAAACAAAGATTACATTATTTCATTACATTAATCACGATATAAATGCTATTGTCACTAAATCCCAAAGATAATATTATAAAGGAAAATAATGTAACAAAGACGCCAAAAGCTTGGAACTACTTGAGTGTGAGTGAACGAAAAAAGAAACACTTGGTTGGATCACCGAAACGGAAGTGAAGCCCTTTGAATAGAGATAATAACGTTTCAGGCACAGCCGTCGACGAACCGGTCATGATTTTGTCGGTCACCTATTCCGTAAGCATGCGATATTTATGTTCATGCTTATATTACATGCTAAAGATAAAATGTATTACCAAAAATTTTCGGTATCATAATGATAATTGTGCTGATACATAATATTGTTACGCTTTGTAAGCGTATTGAAGTTCTATAGTATTTTTTACTGATGTCCAATTAATAATTGGACCTGGTAAAATTCAATTTACCTACAGCTCCATGAAAACAACCGCATACGAGTATTTTAAGCATATTAAGCGTTTTACTTTGTGTCAAAATTTAACTACCGCTACCTGTGCCGGCAGGTCGGTCGGTAATATGTTGTCGTTTTAGTGTGTTAACCATACTTTTTTTTTGTATAACATTACAATGAGCTTCTATTCAAACTTGATTTTATTACACATATATCGAACAACTTCCTGAATACCCACCTGGCTTAAATGGTGGCTATGCCGCGGGACATCGGCTCACCAGGCCTTTGTTCTGACAGATTAACCATTCCATATCTTTTGCGACATCTTATCACTGTTGCCTTTGGCCTACAAGTCCTTTGCTTCCTATTAAAGTTACCGCTATTTATTTATTTACTACTTACTCGTAAGAAATATTTGTGCAAGATTTTGTACCAGAGATGTTAAGGATATGGCATTTTGGATCTGGATATGTATACGGATATAGTAATAAAATGATATCGCCAAGGTTACTGTTACGGATATTAAGTTATTTCGGATTATCCGTTAGTTTCGGATGATATCGGTTACGGATATTATGTTTATGACGAATGTACCTATTCGTCATAAATATAAAATTACCTAAAATGCTGGTGATTCGGCTTGACCGGCAAATAAATAAAAATGTGTAGCTAGTCTTATTTATACTCCCGTCTATATCCGAAATTATCCGAGGCATCGGTTTTCAGATTCGGTGACGGTTACAGATAGTTATTTCGGATATCCGATGGTATCGGTTACGTTTACGGAGCTCCATAACATCCCTGATTTGTTCCTGCAATGTTGGTACAGAATGCTTCAGCTGCATTTACATAATGAATAAGATCAGTTCAACGTCTTATAATATACGTAGGGTTTCATATTTTAATCTATCCTACGTTTCATCTTCATAGTTACATTGTGACTGATATATTTAGTTGTCATACGAAGTCACCAATACCTATTCAGTTTCATTAAAAAATTACTGCTCTAGTCATATTTTCACAATCAATAAGCCAACGGCAACCTTCCAATAAAATGTTTTTCAATATTTCGGCCACCTTTAATTATGTCATGTTGAAAAACTTACATCAGTAAATATACGAACAGACCCTCAGGCGGGCATAAAACAGAATGTTCGCATGTGGCGAATAAATCATGGTGCGGTTTGGTTACCAGTTTCAATTTAACTTGACGGGATACGTGACGTCACAATCTGCTGTTTAGACGTTTACTACATGAGCTTTGAATAAGTTCGTCGAAAAGCTTTAAAGCAAAAGATTACATTAAAACTGAAGACATTTAGATCGTAGCCGTATTGTATAGTACATACTATTGTATACGTATTGTATAGTATAAATGTGTTTCGGCAATCGTCGTTTTTCATACAACATCCCATAATTCCAAAGAAAACGAAGATTGCCGATGGCCATTATGGTTTTACTGTTATTTGTTATGATAAATCTTCCTGTAGTATTTATAGTATAGAGAAAAAGTAAACAATCCACGATAGTATTGAGACACATAGCTTGCGTATCTTTAAATACCTCTTTAACTATTTTAAAACAATTATTATATCAATACGTGAAGCAAAACTTCCAGTACAGTTTTTCGAGAATTTTGCAAACGGAGGGGTATGAAACTTGGCCGGTAAATTAAAGTTTATGTGGAGGGAGGTGTGCAGAAAGAGATTACTTTTTAAATAATGCTTAGAAATACATAAAATTAATAACAATTACAACAAGTGTGTTACTCACCTCAGATTATTAACAAACACTAGGTACCGTGCATTTGAAAGATACAATTTTGACGTTGACGTTTGTCAATCTGCCACAACATATAAGTCTATTTTTTTTCCCATGTAAGAGGCAAAGAACTCTTACAAGGTTCAAACTTAAGAGTTATATGATTTTATGAGTGAATTTCGACCACAGGGGCGACCTATAGTGATAAATATTGCGCCGTATTTTCCGCTTTTGCTTTATAAGTAGTTGTGGGAAAACTGATAGACTGTGGCGACATGCTATAAAACCTTATTCGGTGTAAATCGATGAATATAGATGACATAGTGATAGAGTGACAGTAAGAAGGAATATATTTAGGGTGACAAATGGATTGTGGTGGACCGTGGAATTGCATATACTGAATAAATGATTATTATTGCTGGGAGTCAAGTCTTTATTTAATGGGTTAGAAATCCCCATTTGGTGACACCGACATGATATTCAACTACGGGTTCTCGCAAGTTACGACGAAATTGTAACTTGGTATGTTATTCTTTAATATTTATGGTCAGACATCACACAACGCTATAGACTTATATCCCGAATTTTTCGGATGGAAGTTATTTTGTAAGCATTAATATGTATGTATATAATTATTACGAATATGCTTATTATGAAATGTGCGGCCTGCTTAAACAAGAATATTCGGATATTTCAGATTACTAATAATGAAGAAGTAAATAACTAATAGCTCTAATATCATCATCGACGTTTTACGTTATCAAGAGTCTGTTCATCGTGCATGGTCAAAGGTTCTACGGCATCGAGAGGCTATTCGTCGTGCATCCACGGTGGCTGATTTTTTCTTTTCAACAATATTTTTTTACATAATGTCTCTTATGCTATTCTGATTTCTTACATAGTTTTCTTTTGTAAGTTTACAAGTTAAACATAGGTAACTAAGTAACTATTTATCGTAATAGAATATTGTTTATTTCTTTGTTTACCTACTTAGGTCAAAGGCTTGTTTTGTTTTTATTTTATGTGTGTATTCATTATAACTATTTAATAGGTATTTACCGTTATTAAGGTTTCCACTTCATCCTTCACCATGTTTTCGTTGGCTCACTGATTTGCCAGAACTGGTTGAGTTTTTAGTACTTACTCATCATACACAAATTAACACTTCAAAGCATTACTTACCCATTATTTGTATTAACAACATTTATTAAAGTGTTCTTTTTTTAAGAATAGCTTTAGGCTTATATAAGTACATTTTTTTACTGGTGGTTTGTTGTTTTGTGTTTGTTTTGTTTTATTTTAGTTTTATTCCCACCACAATGGACCCGTCAGTTGCCGAACAGCTGGAGGATTTGCAGAAGCAGTTAAAAAAACATTCTTCACAGCTATCTGAAACAGCAAGTGAGAATGCTACTCTTCGTTCTCAGCTTCATGAAGGTAAGTTTAGCATTGAACCTGGCATTTTTAGTGGGCAGCAGTCTTTTTTTTCTTAACATTTGACAACTAAAAGTCTAAAGCGTAAAGAGAAAAAATCCACACATCAAAATTAAAACATTATATTAATAATCAATATATTATGTTATATTATAATGCAATTCTACTGTATTTTACATATTAGTATTCAAGGTTAGCAAGGTTAAATTATTAATTTTAAGATTTAAGATGAAAGTTAAATCGATTTATGAACCAAATAATAAAGCAAGGCTAACGCCGTTTTAGTAAGGGCGTGCGCAGATAGATAGCGCTAAAGCCTCTGAATGACTAAAATAATTAAGCATACAAATCATAGATGACGCAAGTAGCGCCGAAATAATTGATTTTACGGAGACGAAATGTAACTACGTTACAGGGTGTCGAAGGAAGGCGTATACCCTCCACAAGAACGAATTAATGCACCGTTAATGATTGAATTAGCTGATTCCAAGCTAAAAGGTCTTAAGCCTGTGCCATGGACTCCGGAACTAGAACGTGCATGCTTGTAAAGAAAGTCTTGCACAAGCAACGCTTCTTGCTTATTCTATAATATTCTATTTCTGGTGCACCATTAGGTCTTTTTACAGACGCATCTAGCATTCAAGTAGGTGCTTGCTCACAGCAAGTGTTGGCACAGAGTGGCCAACCGTTGCCGTTTTTTATCAAGAAATTCAATTCGCTACAATCTTCTTGGTCGGCATATTATCGAGAGTTATTAGCAATTTATGAGGCTGTGCAGCATATCCATCACATATTGGAAGCTCAACATTGTACTATCTTCACTGATCACAAGCCTCTTCTTTACGCATTCACGCAACGTCGGGAGAAACACCCTACTGCTCAACTTAATCAATTTACCTTTATTTCTCAATACACGACGGATATCGTCACGTTAACATAAAAGGTGTTAATAACCTCGTGGCTGACACAATATCAAGAGTCAAGGCGATTTCCCTAGACGACGGCTTTGCTTCTTTGGAGGAATCTCAGAGGGATGATAATGGGGTTTTGAGTCTTGTTCTAAATGGCTCATCTTTAAAATTGGAACAGGTCATCTTACCTGTTACTGATGTTACCGTCACTTGTGACACGTCAACGGGAAAGCTCCGTCTGATCCTCACCACTCCATTCCGTCGCAAATTTTTTGATAAACTTCATAATTTAAGTCATTCAGGTATTCGAGGCACAACGCGTCTTATGACTGACCGATTGCTGTGGCCTTTTTTTTTTTATTAAATAAGGGGGCAAACGAGCAAACGGGTCACCTGATGGTAAGCAACTACCGTCGCCCATGGACACTCGCAACATCAGAAGAGCTGCAGGTGCGTTGCCGGCCTTTTAAGAGGGAATACGCTCTCTTCTTGAAGGTTTGCAGGTCGTATAGGTCCGAAATACTATACTGCTGGTGACAGTTCATTCCAGAGTTTTACAGTGCGCGGCAGAAAGTTACGCGAAAAGCGCACGGTGGAAGACTGCCACTCATCAAGGTGATGAGGATGGTATGTTTTTCGCGTGGGCCGATGGCGAAAAGTTGCAGGTGGTATGATTCCGAACAATTCCTCAGAGCACTCCCCGTGATATAACCGATAGAGGATGCAGAGTGAAGCTACATCTCGGCGTAATTCCAAGGGGTCCAGGCTGTTTGAAACACTATGGCAGTCAACAATTCGAGCGGCCCTTCGTTGGATACGATCCAGAGGGAGCAGTTGGTATTTTGGCGCCCCTGCCCAGAGATGAGAACAATATTCCATATGAGGCCGAACCTGCGCCTTGTAGAGTTGAAGGCGTTGGTCCGGACTGAAGTACTGTCTCGCTCTGTTAAGAACACCAAGCTTCTTCGAGGCTAACTTGGCCTTACCCTCTAGATGATATCGGAACTGGACTTCGCTCGATATGTTGACGCCAAGTATCTATGCTAGGGGAGATGGTTAAAGATGTGCCCTCGAAACGAGAATATACGACCATTGGAGACTTTTTAGTGGTGAACGCGCAGACTTGTGTCTTGGCGGGGTTGAATTTGACTAAGTTACGTCTACCCCATTCAGAGACTTTCTCCAATGAATTCTCTATTTTAGACATAAGTTCGTTTCGACTCTCAATGACATTTAGCCGAGAAATATTGGGGGAGCCGGTATATACAGAATCACCTGTACTATCATCCGCATAGCAATGAATGCCGTTGGTCCGCAACATATCATTGATATGCAGTATGAATAGGGTAGGCGGTAGTACACAGCCCTGAGGGACACCAGCATCAACAGACTGAGTTTCCGAGCATTCGCCGTCAACTACGACCTTTATGCTTCTATCTGCTAAGAAACTAGTGACCCACTTACATAATTTCTCGGGTAGCCCGTATGATGGAAGCTTTGATAGCAGCGCTTTATGCCAAACCCGATCAAAGGCCTTAGCAATGTCCAAACTAACAGCCAATGCCTTTCCCTTCGACTCAATTGCCTGAGCCCAACGATGAGTTAGGTACGCCAAGAGATCACCAGCCGAGCGACCCTTACGAAACCCGTATTGTTTGTCGCTTAGTAATCCCTGGCCGTCCAAGTATCGAAGAAGCTGGCTATTGATAATGGATTCCATTATCTTCGAGAAGAGGGAGGTTATAGCGATTGGTCTGTAGTTGGAAGGGTTGGAAGGCCTTCCATAAGAAGAGACGTTCGTGACTGGACAAAGTCTTGTTTAGCATACCAACGAAACAAAATAACGCGATATAATATGTTTTCTTTGTTAGGCAACTTTAGGCACTTCCTGTCTGCGAAGGTTATGGCTACCTTCTCACAGCAGTGGACAGATTTACAAGATGGCTTGAAGTATTTCTAATTCGCAGCATCACAGAGGAGGAGACGACTGATACGCTACTTTTCGGGTGGATTTCCTGATTTGGAGTGCCACCCTTCATTACTACTGATCAGGGATGGCAATTTGAGTCCAATCTTTTTCGTAAACTCATTGTATTTTTGGGTACTAAGAAGCTGAGAACGACCAGTTATAACCCTTATGCTAATGCAATGATAGAGCGCCTTCACAGATATTTAAAAGCAGCATTGATATATCGTGACGAGCTATGAATTAAAGCTTTACCAGTTGTCTTACTTGGCTTGAAGTCGGCTCTAGAAGATCTCAAGGCTTTGGCAGCTGAGTTAGTGTATGGAGAACCATTGCATCTCCCTGGTGAGATGGTTGGTCCTTCAGTATCATTACAGTCAACCGATGTATCTGATTTCGTAGCGCAAGTCAGGATTAGAATGTTGGAAATTAATCCAGTACCGGCTTCTCATCATGATGAAAAGAAAGTCTTTATTTTCAAGGACCTCTCAACCGTTTTGTATATCTTTCTCAGAGTAGATTATGTAAAGCCTCCGTTGCAGTCTCCTTGTTCGGGTCTACACCCTGTGGTAAATCGTACGGATAAGGATTTGACAGTGCTAATAGGAACTAAACAAGTTTCATTCATTTCATTCAAAGACACTACCACCATTTCACCCACTATTTTGCTCAACAATTATTCTACACAACCAGGTCTGGCAGGACAGTGAGATTCGAAAAGTAAGCTAATCATTCTTTCTCTGTGGGGTAGTGATGTGGCGACATGCTATGAAACCTTATTCGGTGTAAATCGAAGAATATAGATGACAGAGTGATTGAGTGACAGTAAGAAGGAATATATTTAGGGTGACAGATAGATTGTGGTGGACCGTGGAATTGCATATACTGAATAAATTATTATTATTGCTGGAAGTCAAGTATTTATTGAATTGGCCAGAAATCCCATAACTTTTATTATTTTTTCAAAACAAATTTACATTTGGGGAGACACTACATGTAAAATTTTGTTTAATTTATACTATCAGAAATATTGAGATATTACTACTTGGTAAACGTAATAAAATATTATATAAAATTTAAGTGTAGTTTAGTGATTATAATTTTATTATGATACATGTAACAATAAAAAAAAGTTTTAAAATTTTTTGCTACATTAGTAAAAAAAACTACATCATTAGTTTAACTACATCGTATACAAAAGTATTATTTATGGGAATTATGAACTTAAGCGCACAAATTTCGGAGAAGTTGACAAATATGTTCCTACATGTAACAATAAAAAAAAGTTTTAAAATTTTTTGCTACATTAGTAAAAAAAACTACATCATTAGTTTAACTACATCGTATACAAAAGTATTATTTATGGGAATTATGAACTTAAGCGCACAAATTTCGGAGAAGTTTACAAATATGTTCCTGCGGCCTTCTATTTCATATACATTTACCTAACCGTGACGTCACAGTTAGGTACGACTTTTGTATGGAGCGTTTTTACGAAACTTGCGAAATTTTGTATGAAAATATTGAATTTTAGGATACTTTTTCTTTTGAGAACTTACTCATATTTAAGAGTACTATTCATTTATGCATTTTTTTTTTTTCAAATCATTTATGCAATAAAAAAACAGTCATAAAGCCTGCGACGCGTACCCGAGCTAATCATTTTACGTGAAAACATTTCACATTTTCCATCTACATTTTAGTCCAATAACTCCAACACATCTAGATGTGTGCACCGGCTAGACCGAAGTAAACAATGACTAAAAGCCGAAAGCCGCACGAGAATTAAGTCCATTACTGGAGAGCCGCAACAATCGGGCGTGCTTTGATATGTACCGTTTTACCGAAGCGCTGTTTAGTTTTAATTACGGTGGCATAATTAGATTTTGTATTTTTTTTATTTTTCGTCTATTGTCACTGTTCAAATTGTTTTTTTTTAGGTTCGAAGGTAAGTATTTGATTTTTAAGTAGTATAATTTTGGCGTCAAACGACGACATAATTGCATATTTGCCTAAATGTAAAAATTAGTTTTATTTTTCAAAAATTCAGATATAGTTATAGCTATAACAACTCGATAAATTTAAAAAGAATCATGATTTTATATAAGTAATATTGTTTTGTAACTTTTCTGGAGCTTTTCAAAGTTACAACAAAGTTAGTATTTTTTTTTGAGTAATAAACCTACATAATTAGTTCACTTACTTCAAATACAAAAGTATTTACCACGGCAAGTATAAACATAAAAGCGCAAAATTTGGAGATACCAGAAATTTTGAACATGTGACCACGCTTCGATTCGATCACGCTTCTTCGCGGAGTTTTACGGCGATTGTGTAGAGCAGGGGTCACAAAAAGCTTCTACCCAACATCATAAGCATATTAGGATTTGAATAAGTTTACTGTGATAAATATTTTCGTGCTGAACAATGGTCGAGGCGATGACGAATATTGACCAAAAATTCAGTTGCAAGCCTCCACAATCTTCCCTAACCTCTACAATGGGGTTGTCGAATTGACGTAAAACTGGATGCAAAACCCTGCTCGAAACGCTTCACGGTTCGATATTTTGTATGTAATGTAAATTGGCGACAAACACATGACCGTTGGCGGCACGTTGACACACTAATTACCCCTGCTCCGTTTGTCACAGTCTAATTTCCTCTATATCAGCTTTTATTGCCCAATATCGCTGTTTATTGCGATTCATATTGCCTTTTGTATGCACTAGGGCGGAATTTGTTATTTTGTTATTGCGAAGTATCTTATTATGTTTTGTTTAAAGTTAACAAACATGGATATGACCACCATAGAAATGATTTATTTCTATAGAAGAAACAAAATGACAGATTGATAAAGAAATCAGTCATCTTGTCTACACAATCTGTCAGTATTTATATTCTTGTGTAGACAAAACGCATTACGCATACTACAGCGGTTACGCCATGCGTGCTGTGCGCATGTTCATAAATTTATGCTATGTTTGTAAATGTCTAGTACATATTTTTGTTTATGCTTTAGGAAAGTCAATGTTTTACTTTTAAAATATATTTGTTGAAAAATGCACTAAGCATTTTTAAGGTATTGTTTCTCCGTGATTATTTAAATTAACCCTTAATTGTTGTTGTTTAGTTGTTAGGTAAGGGAATTTGCCACCTAATTGCATAAATAACTGCAAGTGATTTAAAATGTTATTATAATATTTTCGCACGCTTCTAAATGTTTTGGATAGCAGAGCGTGTCGGGCCAGAGGAAAATTTACGGGCGTGAAAAATTGTGCACGTACGTGCTGCTACGTTATGAGATAAAAATATGTTTTCTCTAAGATTAAACTAAAATTTCGCGTCAAGTAGCGGAGACATTTTGTTAAAAATCGCATTTGAGGAAACGAAATTTCCCGGATGACATTTTTGTTTCATTTTCAGACGTTTGGGACTAAACGTTTTCGTACATTGAAGATACCCAATTACCTACATAACATTGTAATATATTATTTAACAAAAACATTTTGATAGTTTCTTAAGTTAAGTTTTAACAATACTTTGTACTTACAGATTATGTTGAGTTTCATTAAATATTATATTATGACTTTGCTATAAGTATTAATCTTTGACATCGCTACTGCTATGAATTTCTTAATATAATAATAATATCTACTTAATTCCAATTTACCTAACATTTTTGAGGGTAAATTTTCATTCTTCACATCAAAATCCTTTATTGACCGGCACCATGACAAATCGTGGAGCTGCCTCGTCGTTAATTACCGCGGGAACTATTGTGAACGTAAATATATAAATATGTAATTAACGAATTAATATCCGTGTATTGTTTGTTTTGCTTAATGGCTTTTGTAATTGCTTATGGATTGTTAATGTATTTTATTTGTAATATTTTAAAACACAATTTTAATTTATGAAGGTTTTATTAGGAAGGTTTAAAAACTTATACTTAGTGTACTTTTATCCGAATACTATACTTAACCCAACATTAGAGCACACTATTACGTAATTAATGACATTATATATAGCTAAATCATTTACGTAATATACAGAAAAATAATATGGTCAACATTTCCTGACAACTCACAATACGCATATCCATTAACCTTCGCACTGCCGTATGGCGCGCCGGCTATTAAGGTCACGCGACCGCCGTATTGGTCGCGCGGTTAAGAATTGACGTTAATTATTTTATAAGATAATCAGGTCAAAATAAAGATCACATATTTACACGTATATATTTTTGAAACGATAGTCAAATGCTGTCCGAATATCTATTTTTGTTTTGATTACATACTATATACTCAAAATATAACAATACGTTAACTCCAAAGATTTTTCACTTTCGGAGTCTCTTTACGTCCGATGTTGTTCCTATTTATAAATAAGTATTTTGTGGTAATGTAACTTAGGCAATTAATATTATTTTAAGGATGAAAATATATCTATAAAATAATCAAAATTTTGATGGCCTGATGATAGATACCTTCATCGCAGCAGGCCTGCAGCTGCCAACTCAAATTTTGTTTTGAATTCGCATCATCCCCAGGAGACGAAGCCTCTACAAACTAACAAGGTTCAGCAAGTAATTGATTCGATTTCCGTAAAGAAAGATTCGTTTAACTACTATTTTCTACCTGACTTCCAAATTTTTGGGCCACTTTTGTAGATTTTGTGTACAAACTTCAAACGTCTGATAGATGCAAATAAAAAAATCAGCAAGTGGTTGTTTTTAAGCATTATGTAACAACTAGCTTATGTCCGCGGCTCGGCTCGCGCAAATAAAGTATCCCACGGGAATTTTCCGGTATATAAAGGAGCCTATATTTTAATCCAGAGCCTAAATTACTACTATACCCAATTTCATCAAAACCTTTCCGTAGTTTTTGCCTGAAAAAAGAAAAGAGTAACAAACATCCATCCATCCATATATTTATCCTCATAAGCTTTCACATTTATAGGATGTCTATAATTTTTTTTTTTTGTCTAAAACTTTGAAGACTTTCAATATAGGAAGGACTTATTGCGTGTCCGATACCAAATAGAACATACAAAAAGGACATCGATGCATCCAAAGTTTACCCATATTGATCCACGGGTGTGTACTAAATATAAAGTTCAATAAAAGTCCCCCATGCGATAGGAAGTCTCGGATTTATCGGACTAACCCCATGTAAATAAATAAAGTGGAAGAGCATGCATTTCTTATGAGAACTTAACCCGTAGCCGGCGCGTATCGATTCCGTTATTGTTTATATTGGCCGGGAATTATGCAAAATGTCTGCAAATACGGTTTGATGTTTGTAATTTCGAATCTTTTCAGGATTTTAGTTTGGTGTTTGGCCTTTAGTTATATAGAATTTGCAGAAATTCCTATTAATATTATTAACTAAAGTGTGCAGAATATTACCTTAGTATTTTGATTTCTTATGTTTACGCGAATATTGTTCATTGTTTTAAACACTTACGGATTGTGTTGCGGTGCACTTTTCTTTTCCCGACGTTTCGGCTACATTCCAGCGGCCGTGGTCACGGGAGGACTGAGGTGGCAGCTGTCCTATTCGTTGAAGTTGTCCAAACTACCCGAAGATTCTTCAATTATTATTTGTGTTCTCATCCACGCAAAACATACTAACAGTATCTTGAAGCCGCGGTGTTTTTGAATTAAATTTTATTTTATTTATTATTGGATCCCAACAAGATGGCAGCACTCAGCCATCTTCTCGGTTAAAATTAGGGTACTACTAGAAAAGTGCACCGCGACACAATCCGTAAGTGTTTAAAACATTTACCTTAGTAAATAATAAATAAATAAATATCTATGGCCGCCTCACACCACGTCAATCTGGTCCCGTGCTAAGTATCCGAAGAACTTCTGCTGCTGCTAGTGCGGCGCGCGCGCACCAATCTGCTGCAGCGAGCGCCGCTGATGCGCGCGCTGCGAACGGTCAACATGTCATCTGTTCATGTCTATGTATTTTCATATACACTGAGCGAATTCCCAAGAGCCGCATTTTGTTTTTTATACTAGAGTTTTATACCCAGAATTGAATGTTTTAAGTTTTTTAATTTAATATTAATTATAGTGTTTTTATTTTTAATTATTATTGTAAGTTTCATTTATCTATTGTATTAGGTAAACTGTAATGATAGATATGTGTGTGGTGATAAATAAATAAAAAAATAAAAAAACTTGTATTACAGGTACCAGAAACCGGGAAGTATACTTAATACTTTTACACTATACATATATTTTTTATTATATAATATACATATTTAATACACATGCATGACCCAGGAAAACGTTATTGTTCCTTTGGCGGAATTCGAACCCGCGACCGCCGGCTTGAGCACCAACGCGCTGAACCACTGAGCCACAGAGGTCGTCGAGAATATTATATTGTTATTTATATTTTAGGCTAAAAATGCTTGCGTAACATGTTTTTGTCAACATCACAGCCGATAAACAATTTCCGTAAGTCGTAAGCGCAATCAGATTAAAACACTTTTAACAGTGGATAAAAGTTCGATTTGGGAAAAAAACGGAAAAGAAATATAGCACAGGTAGCGGGGTTTCAATTCAATCAGCTCCCTTTGGTACATTTCGCTTGTGATTTGATGGGATTGTTGAAATCGGGATAGGTTGAGAAAAAACTTGCCGTAATGGAAATGGTGTGTCGGGTGAATAATGAGTTTAACGTTTCTATTAGTCGAGTATTTTAATTTTATTGATATCGTGATGATTTACAAAAAATCATAGTGAGGGTAAAAGCCGGATAAGATAAAGCCTTTGTAGGATATTTGCTTTGGTTCTGAATTCGATGTTAGGTTTTTTTTTCGTTAGGCTTTGAATATGATTAAAATTATATTGTTTGCAGATAATATTATTATAATTATGCTAACCTGTGTGTCTAGCTAGTAGTGTCCCACTGTTGGGCAAAGACCTTGCAGATAGTGACTCCACCAAAATCTGTTTTGTCTATACTTGGACGGGCGCTATTATTATATTAGCAAGACAATTCTACTCTATTTTTAGCGGTTTCAGTATTTTTTGCATGCATTAGAGATTAAGTTACTATGGTTCTTACTTCCTACAGTAGGTTTTTTTTATTATTTTGTAAATACAAAAGGATAGTTTCCGTATCGTATCAAAAAGGATAGTCGCGCCTAGAGCTCCTCTAGTAACAACTATTCATAAACAAGTAACTAAAGACAATTTTATCTTTTAGTGTTTCAAACTTTTACGGTAATCATAACTAGTTCTAAATTAAATAAGTATCTGATTGTTTATTTAATTTAGAACTAGTTATGATTATTTATATGAGCATGCCCTACGCTGGATAACTATCTAATAAATACAGGGTTTTTAAAAAAAGTGTGGCAATTATCCGGCTTCTACCCTACATTCTTGTACGTTTAGTGTCTGCTAATGTAACATGATTATCCTCATAATTTGTTATAATTTGCTTCCTACTCATCCTACCATTCTTCTGATTAATTTCGTTGCGGGTCCGAAGACAGATTTAGCATGTCCCTCGGGCACCCCTGAGATCATATCAAAGGGTTTTGTGGTTGGTTACCGCTGTCAATCTTGGCTACGCAGGAGTTGCAGTCGTGAGAATGTGTGGTGGGCCATATGCCCGTAAAAAATAATTATATATTTTTTTAATGACGATATTGTATCGTCATCAGTTGCACATGAAATTAATTAATTCATTCCAATTTAAGAAGTATACCAATCTGCAAAACATTCCATTTCCTAGGCTTCACAATTTTTTTTTTCATAGAATGCCAAGAACCCTACCTGTAATAATATTTATTTACGTGTGAGTGTGTGTGTATTGACAGACGTACGCTAAACGCATGGTACCTAGTGTGAGTTATTAATATGAGGTAGTTGTGTGTAACGTTATTTTCATTTATTTAATATATTTTTTAAGCATTATCATTACATGATATTAGTTCAGTTCACTCCTCCTCCATACAAATAGTTGTTTTTTATTAATAGTTGCATAGTTCTCGTAAAACTGTGCTGAAAGTTTTTTCTTCACGTATGAATAAAATAATGATGACAATATTACTTATAGCTATAATATTTTCGTAGTTTTGTTTGCATTTTATATAGGCGTAGAGCCTACATATTCAAATCGTATTTTCTTCTACAATATTATCGTGTATTGTTTGACGTATACGATTTGGTTTCATAGAATTTGCCGTCTTAATTTTTACCAAAGATTTATTAATACTCTGGATGGAGTCGTCTATATAAATTTTAATGACAGAAAGTTAGACAGTATTTGTACAGTCGTGTGGATAACTGATTCATAGCACACTACACCATGTATTATGAATAACGCAGCAAACACTACACACGCTGTGAATTGGCTAAGTGTGCGTGGAAAACTGATAAAGGTACCTCTATTTACTCAGTTTTTATTTCTTCGTTTCACGTATAGGACTTTCATGTGGGGTGTAGACAGTCTAGGACCTAGGAGTTCTTATCTAATTCGTATCAAAATAAAGAGTATATATTGATTTAAATACAACTTATTGTAATTACCGTCCTATTTTTTGCTTACCAACTTTCGGGATATTGTCAAACCTAATTCTTAAGACCTCTTTCACAAACGTCTAATAAGTGTCGGATAGCTTATTCGAAAGTTTTGCGGCTGCTTACTTTATATCGAGCGACAGAAAACATGAAAATAATCTATCGGACACTTATTATTAGAAGATTGTGGCCCAGGCCCTAAGTATTGTAATTACCGTCCTAATTTTTTGCTTACCAACTTTCGGGATATTGTCAAACTTGAATTCTACGATAAATGCTCTAATTTATCGTCCATTGTTCGTATCGAATAAATATATCGTTGTATCACAGAAGCCGAACAGCGAAGGGGCGGGTCTCAGCTATTTGTCAACATCATGCCGATTACGTGAACGTCTTTCAAAATAAATTGGATTTGGTTTAAAAGACACAAAAGATTTACTTCGGACATTATTGTTTCCTTTGTTGATCTGCGAATTCCGAGTGGGAAAATTGAGTTAAAATAAATTCGAAAATCACAACACATTATTATGTTTTATGGCGATAATATACAGTTTCCGGAGATGATATCTTATATTTTTGGGACCGACACTCTACGTTTTCAGTCAGTTTTCATCAGCGTCACAGTTTTATATAATTTTATATGCATATGAATTATATAACTCTGATGCAAAATGTGCATAATTCTCTGATACCTTACATACCCGCCTGTATCAAAAATGTAAAACAAAACTCAAATTACAAGTAACAACTCAGTCACAGCGAGTTACTTAGAATAAAACTCAACCACCTCGATACCGAAATTTTTCTCGCTCAAATATTAATGTTGCTCATAGGGCCCTGTCGTCAATTTCCGGGAACAAACAAACTGGACCCGTATTTAACGCATTCCAAACACATCCCAGGGCCAAGAAGGGTCGCTACGTGGTCTAAATGTTTCAGACTCATTTACATCCATATAAAACCATATACTGGATTTATTTGTCTGCTGTGAAACCGTTACAAACTTTGTTCCACAAAAGTGTTTCAGGGTTTGTTGTGTGCTGGTTATTTTTAATGTTGTATTTAGTTGGACAGCTTTTGTTATCTTATGTATGAATAAAATTTGCGAAACTATAATATAGTTTCGCAAATATGTCGAATGTCACAATTTTTTTACAACACTAGATGTTGCCCGCGCCTTTGTGGGCGCAAAAGAAAAGTCTGCATTACCGTACATTTTTATGCGATAGAAAGTAGTTTAATTATGTCCTTTTCCGCAGTCTCTACTCTATATATGTGGCAAATTTCATTATAAACGGGCTGGGTCGTTTCGGAGCCTACTTATTCGATGCAAATAATCAAAGAAACAAACAAAGATACAACAAAATCTTACTTCTTTATAACATTAGTATTCCACTATTTAAATAAAAGAGAAGATACAAAAAAAATCTTTGGCTTTTCGGAAAGTAAACAAGAAATATTGTCCTTGCAATGCAAAAGCCTTGCAAAGTCTGAAAAGTAGGACGAAAATTAGGAAAGCCCTTCATGAAACAACAATACATGCAGTAGCCTCGCGGGGGCAGTGAACTCTACACAATGCCCATCCATAAAGATGGCGGATGACTACATAGGGACCGGATACACATGAAAATATCATTTGATCTAATACGATTTGCTTATCATAAAATTGTATGGACAAATAACGAAATATTATTTTCTCTACTATTATTATATTTTTGAATTTAAAAGGCTCCAAAACTACTGCACAGATTTTGATGAAATTTGGCCCAGTAGCGGCCCACATCTAGTTACTTACTTCTTGTAGAAGATATCAAAATATATGGATCAAATCAACATGCTTCTATTTTGGTATAGGATGAGCTTTGAAATGTTGGTTTGGAATTGTAGCTTTGTGAGTAAGATTAGCAATTTTAAACAAATGATAACTGACTAGCTGTAGCCCGCGGCTCCGCCCGCGTAAATGCCACGGGAAAGCTGTACTTTTTCGGGATAAAAAGTGGCCTATGTTTCAATCAAGAGCATAAACTACTACCATACTAAATTTCATAGTAATCCGTTTAGTAGTTTTATCGTGAAAGAGTAACAAACATCCATCCATCCATCCTCACAAACTTTCACATTTATAATAGTAGTGTGTGTGTATGGTGTATTTACCTATTCTTTTGTGGATTTTTGATTCAGTTTTCAGTTGTAGAAAGGATTTTTTCTGAAAAAGAGACTTGTTGTTGAAAGTTCATTTAATAGAATCGCGACCGAATCGACCGAGTTCCAAATAATTTTTGAACTTTAGAATGTTAATTTGCGCATAGTTTGTTTCCATCCTCACAAACTTTCACATTTATAATAGTCTAGCTTTTGCCCTTCGCTTCGACCGTGTGGAATAGTGTTCTTGGAGAAAAAACTCCTTCAGCGAATAACTCTACTCAATGCAATATACTTCTGTATACAATAATGAAAATGATTTTTAGGGTTTCGTACCCAAAGGGTAAAAATGGAACCCTACGCTTAAAGTGAGTAACGTATTTAAACCATACTGTATCCGTCTAAATAGCTTCTGAAAATACCATACATAATAATAAGTATGAACTGGCACGAGCAGCTAGTTTTAGTATTGTTATATTCCTCGCTAGAGAGATCCGATAAGCACATGCGATCGCTGCTAATCGTAAAGTGCTACAGCGTAAAGCGGGCCTTCGACGCGCTATTTATGCGCGACGCGCTCCCCCAGGCCGGTCCAACCGCTATGTCCCTGCATTTTAAATCTGTAATATCTTCGAAAATATTTATTTAAATTACATGCTGTAAAGGACTATATTGACCTATATTAAATGGAAAATGTATTTAGGGTACTTAATTGGATAAGGATTAATGCTGTATTGCTTAAAATAGCTTCGTAAATAAGCCACTATTTATCGTAAAACGTAAAGGATAAAAAATGGTTATAGTGGGTTATCCCTAAGAGATAGACATATACCATCGTGGACATTTTTGTTGAACTTTTTAAGGTGTACTATATTGTAGTACATTATTTTAATCTATCTCGTAGGGTTCAGCCAGCGTTTGCAATGCAATCGCAAAACAATGTGTTTATATACGACATTAGAAACCTCTTAAATTATCAGTGTTTCTCTACTATAAATGTTATATACATATAAACTATCCTCTTGAATCACTCTATCTATTGAAAAAACCCACATACAATCGGTTGCGTAGTTTTAAAGATCTGAGCATACATAGGGACAGACAGATAAAGCTACTTTGTTTTATACTAAGTAGTGATAGTGAAGTACTTTACTTTAGTAAGACTTTTATAATGTGCCAAGATTTAAATTTTATCTGTTATTTTAATTCACAAACATCCATCCATCCATCCGTTTGTCCACCTAGCCATCCATCAGTTCCCATCCTTATAAACTTTTACATTTTTAATAGCAGTAAGAAGTAGTATTAAATAATGTTAAAAAGACCCAAAATTTGAAAACAGAATTATGTTTTCATCTTATGATTAAGAGGTTCTTAATTTCCGTGGCTTACCGATAGGAGGGCTTATTCTGTAAGTGTTAGATAATTAATTGTGAACACGAAACTTATGTAGTGTCGTGCGGTGATAAATCCCGCGTACCTAATAGTGGGTCGCAGATGTCCCTGATATTTTGGCCCATGTTGAATTGTTCGGTGACAGTTTGAGAAACTGACAAATTATGCAAAATAATGTACTAAATAACTACTTTCTTAAAGTTCTTTGGCAATCATGTTACTTCACTTTCTATGGAACACGAAGTTTCCCAAAACATATTAAGAAGTTAGTTGTACCACTTGTACTGTAAAATTTTGTATTCATTAAACTTACATGTTTGGATATTTATAGCATCAATTTACTAGATGATTTCGAGAATCAGTCAAACCTTTTAACAATATCTATACAAACTCTAAGACGTGCCTTTACTTAGATTTTTGTCATACTATTTATGGCTTGTAGTTAAATAATAAATAATATAATATCTATGGACGCTTTCACACCACGTCAATCTGGTCCTGTGGTAAGGCCTCAAAGAACTTGCATTATGGGTACCAGACAACGGAAATATACTTCATAGTTTTATACTATAGGCACACGTATTCATGATATGTACTTGTATTATACACATATTTAATACACATCCTTTTCTGTTCCTTTGGCGGGATTCCAACCCGCGACGCGTGGTTGAGCGCGACAGATCGTCAAATAAATTCACATAGATTTCATGTTAAAAGTGTCTCTTCTTATTATTATTAGGTATGAATCCTATTCCAGATTCTAAATTTCTCCAAGGTTTTCCAAGAACTTCAGAACCTAACCATGCCCATTGCCTTAAAGTTTTGATAACTCAAATTACTTCCCAGAAAAGCCTCCGATAACCAAAACATACCAATCAAATAGCCTGTATCTTATACCAGGAAACCTGTCAATTCCGCGTGAACCGTACAACTTTCCAGAATAGTAAGCCTTTGCGTTAATCCAAATCCAGATACAAACTATCAGTGTTGCAAAATTAATTCAAATCGATACGTGGTTTTTGCGACATAGAATAACACCAAACGAACTCATTGCATCCTGACATCACATACCTATATATATATATATATTAGTTATATATACTTATGATATGAATCTTACTAATATTATAAATGTGAAAGTTTGTTACGAAGTATGGATGCATGGATGTGTTGACGATGCATGATTTGTTACCCTTCACGCAAAAACTACTGAATGGATTTTGATGAAATTTGGTATGGTAATTGTTTAGACTTCGAAATTTTACGCTAACCTATATTTTAAGGCTACATTTAATTCCGAAGAAGTACAGTGTTCCCGTGGGATACTGTATGTACGCGGATGAAAGCTAGTATAAATTTATACTAACAAGAAAAGGCTTATCCAGCGTAACGTAGATCGGACCATCTGTCACTGAGTCCAGGACGCAGTAAATTACGTGCCTCCATCATCCCGGAGCCGGCCTGAGGCCTGTATAGTGTACTGTATACTTATGAGGCCTATATACTACACACTGGTGTTTGTATGACCCGGTATACAATAAGAGGAAAAGTTGTCATTTTGATTAAGTTTGGACCTGGCTTAATAATTTCGGGATATCTCGCACTAAATCGTTATCTGGTGGCTAGTAATGTGTTTTAGCTACCTAATTTTGTTTATGGAGAGTAATCATGAGTATGGACGTGACTTTATCACTAATGTCGGTGTGATGTGAATTGTACATTCGGGTGATAGTCCGCCACGTTAGCCCACTGGTTGATGGGCATACATAATTCTAGTAACTACTATAAATTTGGAGGCGAAAACAACACATGCATTGCGTACCTACCTAAAAAGTGTTAGATTTATGATATTGGTTGTGCAAAGTGTAGGTTCGCTTAGGAAACAAAAGACGTTGGGAATTTATGGCCACATTTAAAAAAAAGTGTTGACCACAAACCAAAATACTGTTAGATTGTACAATTTTCATTCCCATTTAATTTTCTGTGATTATTTTAATTCAGATCCATGGAGATGTGGAGATAATCAATATAATATTTTTAATCATATTTTATATGATGCAAGCTGTATTACGCCTATAATTGAGACATCATTTAGATATAAACAACATGAAGGTGAAATTTTAGCTTTTAACAATGTTTGTTCCTTGTTGGTGTATCTATTATATAAAAAATATGAATATTCGTTGAAATGAGTTAAAATTTACGAGAATTTACCCCACCTCCTGCAGATATGCGACCTGTGTCTTTGTAATCCAGGTGTAATTAGGCTTGCATCTAGCCTAATTTTGTGTTTGGTCTCCGTAGCATATTGTTCTGTAGAAAATGCCTAGTGTCCTTTCACAATAGGTTAATAGTAGCTAATCATGATGAAGATACGGAGACGGTGTAGTGACATTGTTTGCGACTTACTCAGGGTAAGTGTAAGAAGCGCTGAAACTTTTCTGTTTATCTTCACTTTCAATTTTGTGAGTGCCAAAGGTGTTCTTAGTGCTTGTATATTGTACAAAATATGGTATCTACATTAAAATTAGATAAACCTATTTTTGAATTTGATGTTTTTTAACTCCACCATATTCTATAATATTACCTTTAATATTATAGCAATATAACACCTACGCAGTATGCTCTGAGTCTTTGTATTAAGTTATACTAAGTTACACAAACTTAATGGAAATGTTTTCTTAAGTTAAGTGAATTGTAAGTACCAATTGTTAGTACTAAATAAATGTCTTAAAACCTTATAATTGGCAATTATTATTTACTTGGGTTTGATATCATATTTCGTGGATAACTAACTCCCCCACACCGATTTCGGTGACGGTGGCCGGTTTCATAGAAACCAGGCAGGAGTAATTTTATAGTACCCAAGTGTGTGCACAGTACACAAAATAGCTCTCTCTTCCTTTACCCTGGGACAGATAACAGACACGACTGGCGAGAGATCAGGCGCAGGACCGACTTTTTACGTGTCATCCGACGCATGGATCATCTTTCTTGTCAGACAATCAGGTGATCAGCATTTGCCCTAACCAAACTTGGAAACAACATTTTTGTTGTTCCAATGCGGGAATAGAACCCACGACTTCCAAATCGAGACCCAAGCTCTAAGTGGATATGGATATGGCTCTAATGGCTGTTGTGGATAAAAAGTTGGTAAACCAAGTGAAATGGTTTAAACCATTGCAATATTTTTTTTTACCTGGTGGTAAAAACCACTTCAATCGCTACGCAAAAGGTTTCAAAGATCTCAAAATTATGTTCAAACACAATAAAACTAAATAGTTACAGTTACTATAATTAACTAATACACACATACTCAATAAGATGGGCCGAAAGCCGATTAAAGTTAATGTTAGAATAGCAAAGAGCATTCGCATGTAATCTGCCAATGATTGTATAATAAGGATCCCGCGGATAAGCTCGTGATGTTTTATTTAAAAAGCATTTCATAAATTATGGATGGTTTTAATGCCAGATTCATACATTTTAAATACTCATAGTTTTTTTTTTAACTTGAATGATATTATTTACTTTATTTATAGATGATAGATATATCACTCGGAAATGGTACTAATTTGAAAGAAGCTGATGAATTTACTTTGCGTAAACATACGTTTGAATTTTTTCCTATGACTTTCTAAGATAGCTCTAAATACCGATTTGGTACCACGACATCGAGACCGAATACTAGGACGCTCGCTCCGTCTACTTAAAAGAAAAAAATAATATTATGTTCCGTAATTTAACTTAAAATGGTGCAGATAGAGAGAATATCAATTTACACGAAACGCTGTCGGCCCCGGACATATTAAAACAAGACTTAATCAAATGAAAACACGTATAATAACGTTTAATACATTATTCATAATATTAATTGAAAGCTACTGTAGCGAGAATCTTCTCATTAATTTCAATATTACGTTCGCAATGAGGTAGACTTATCAATCAATATGTTTCTATTGATATAGGAAAAACGAGTTGTTTAATTCAATTTGACTTGCTGCTTTAATTCATTATTTTTGAAAGGCCGTCGTTTTTGCTACAACGCTATGAGCTATAGCCTGTAGATAATCGTGTGTTCAGTGTTGCATTGACAATCCCGCCTATCTCTTTGGGCCACGCTTTTCAGAGAATTACCCAATAAATATAATGAAAATTTAAGCCCCTAGACAGCCGCTCTGCCTGCTTAATCCGTGTAAGCGAAGCTTTTGAAATAATATGAATTTAAGAGGATTCGTTATACGTATATTGACCGTTTGGCAAGTGCATATTGTATGCAAAATGGAAACTCAAAAGATGCGTAATGCTTTCACGATTACTGAATGTTTTTATGAAAGAGTCAAATTCTAAAGAGCCTTAAAGAACTTCCATTTTTTACGGAATTTTTCAGATTCGGTGCACCAAAGCCTCCACTGGTTTATCTCTGGTCAATATGAGGAGAGTAGGATAGTTAAGTAGAGACTGAACCTGTAGTCCATCACGCTAGCATACTGCCTGCAGGCTAAACGTACGTATTCGATTTTTTTTAAATCACGACATTTAATTCCGATTTTTACTTATTCCATGTAAAATATAAAATATCTCATTTACGAATCATCCTCAATTTCTTTGTATTTCGATAACTTCATTGATACAGATTAAACTCGGGAACTACACAAACAACGTGACAACGTGACGGGGATGTGGAGCTCGTTAAGGGATTCACTTACAAGGGCCGCCGCAGGAATATTAAACACCTCAGTTATTTCATTAATATCCTACGGTTTTATTACAATAACTAAGATAATATATTTTATAGTTGAACTGGTTTGCAGTCCAAACAAAAGCGTCCTGCACACGTAAAGTTCGGACCGCGGATCGGACTGCGTTCCAAACCGAGGAGGGATCTGTACGGTTTTGACTGCGGATCGAACTGTCGCGCAAGTTACGATTAAAAATGCGTCACGACTCACGGTTTGGACTGTCGGCATCTTACATACGTCAAAATACCCGCGGATTAAACTGTGGAAAATGGGCTGTCAACGACATGCCAGATCGGACTGTCGGTCCCGCGCATATACACGTTCGGTTCGAAGCGCGAGTTGGAACGGCGCGTGCTATTTTCCGTTGTCAGAACTGTACGTGTGACGGGCGAAATATTTAATAGTCAAATGAAGAGAGAGAGGTGAATTTACGCTACCGACAGAAATAATATCTAATGTTCGACTGGTAGGAAAAATTAGTGTGGGAAAATTCAATAGTCGTTTTTTAGTATTTTCCTAGGATTTTTTTTCTCTTTTCAAAGCTTCCTTCCTTCCACAAACATTCAAAGACCAAAATTAGCCAAATCGGCCCAGCTGTTCTCGAGTTTTAGCGAGTTTTAGCCAGCTGTTCTCGAGTTTTTGGAAATGCAATTCATTTTAACCGACTTCCAAAAAAAGGAGGCGGTTATATATTCGACTATATATTTTTTATTATAAATATAAAAGATTACCTTTGTGTATAAAAATGGATTGCATTTTTACCCCATTAAGGCGAAGCCAAAAGGTGATGATTAAGGCAGTCTATATATGTATGTATGTATGTATGTATATATGTATGTATGTCTTTATATTTATAGAAGATTAATAAACAAAAAACTAAATTCTAATTTGGTTTAGGAATATCCAACAAAAATGCCTTCGTGGTTTGTCTGTGGGATCTAAAGTAATGCATGTTCTTTGTTCATATTTTATAACGAATAACGACGTAATAATATAGGCTTTTGCGTAACCGGAATTTTGAAATTCGAAAAATGTAAAACAGCCGTTTCCTTAGTCGAGTAGAATTCAAAAAAGCATTCGATGTATTTTGAAAAAGTTTCGTTAGTTTCTAGTAAGGTTGCCAGTACAATATCTTATTTTGGATCTGTACAGTGGCGAAGACTGGTTCTCTTTTATAGGGAAGCCTTAGCCCTAGATTTTTATGAGGGTCTTCAAAATGTAAGTGGTATGTGAAGCCGATAGGAATGGAGTTATAGGAACCCCACGCCACTGATCTCTACACCAGGCTACAGTGTTTAGCCAATACTACAATTAATTGTTAACAATCAATCCTAATACTATTATAAATGTGAAAGCTTTTGAGGATGTATAGATGGATGGATGTTTGTTACTCTTTCACTCTAAAACTACTGAACGGATTTGGATGAAATTTGGTATGATTTATTTCAATTATTAAAATACAATATAGAGCTAAATAACAAACTGAAATTTAATACTAAAAGAAGAAGACTTATCTACAATATGTTATAATATCTATGCCTATCTCTAAAAATATCTATAAATAGAAAAACTTCCCCAGGTCGTCCCCATCTGGCAGAGTACCTAGCAAACTGATAGTATTGCCTTGTTGGACTGCAATGGCTATCCGTTGTGCCAGGTAGTTCCCGGCTCTAGGATCTCTGGTGGCTTCAGTAAGCTTTTTTGATATTTCTTCAAAAAGTTTATGTGCGCCCGGACCCCATGCGCCATGGGTTTACCCCAAATGATTCAAATATGAGGCTCCGCTAAGGTTCTCATACTTGCGCCGCTTGAAGTTCTCTGCTTGGTTTGCAGCCGCGCCCTCACAGTTCGAGGTACCTTGGACATGGGACGAAGCAAGAGTATCGACACACGTAGCGTCCCACACAAGAGCCCGTCCCACACTCCAAGGAACCAGGGTTATTCTATCAGGTCTCTTGCCATCGTCCCGCGCCAGACACACAAGTGACAAGAGCCCGACGAATAAGGTCATTTAGGCTGTGATGCCGGGAAATGTGTCCAGCGCTTCGTGAGCAGCACAGCCCGTGGTAACCGTGGCTGTCTCGTTAGCGCCGCAAACACACTGATGAGGGACGATATGGGGGGCACCAAGACGCAGGGCAGTAGCTAGACGAAATGATGTATTGCGGCCCAGCAATGTTCCAGTATTGGTTGATAGTAGTGCTTGCAACCAAACGCCCGACTCCCACTTCTTCACAGCCAAAATACGAGCCTGCATACTCTCTGCAGGGCTGGAAGCTGGTACCGAATAGACTTTTTAACACAGACGTGTTAAAATTTAACACAGTCATGTGTTTTTAACACAGTCTGCAGATGGGCTCGTCCCAAAGCTTTTGGGAAAAAGTATTCTCGGGCACATTGCTGCCGGCACTAGCAGTGTCCCTAGCGTCCTTGGTCTCGTCCACAAAAGGAATAATTAAGGGGCAGGATGAACGCTCTAATATTTTCAAAATATAAATAAAATAGGCTAAATATATAAATAGGCTCTTAATGAAAACATATACTACTTTTTATCCCGAAAAAGTATAGTGTTCCCGTGGGATACTGTATTTACACGGGCGGAGCCGCGCCAAAAGCTAGTATATTATTAAAAGAACAACACCAAAACTTTATTATTTTAATCCAAAAATTCCGGCTTTTACATACTCCTGCAATGCACCTACAGTCGTACAATATACATAATATTATAGATTCTCTATTCTTTCCGAGTTTATATTTTAAATAGTATATTCACTCCCGGGGAATATGCATTTCCGCGTGCTCTAATGGGAGTTCCGACCGAGAGTGCTCCAACACGATCGGGATTTCCAAAGTTTTTACTCCGATATTTTGTAGTGTGCAAGTTAATAATTTTACAAAAATCTGTGCTGGTATTCTATATTGGTTGTATATTATACTAATTGTATACAAGTTGTAAATATCGCTAATGTTATTAATGTCTTCTGTAATTAGGGGCCTTAGACAAAGTGCAATATCAGAACGATTACGAAGTTCGTAGAGAATCAATTATATGGGAGTAACCTCGTGACTTTGCGACCAAATGTGTCAATCCCATACATTTTTTATTTTGAACTTCGTAATTGTAATTGAAGACGTCACCTCGACTAAGCCCCCTTATTATTAAGAACTATCGACTAAAATTATCACTTAATTATCGCTTATATTCTTTTGCTTCAGACCATTTAGCTTGCACATTTACTGGAAACCTAAAAGGGTAGGGTTACAATGATCTGTAACTCATTATGTGTGTAATTGCTATCATCTGGTAATACATGTGCTAGTTTGCTGGTTATTATTCTACAAACTCTTTTAGTGTCTAATACTTAATACTTGAGTCTAAAGTAACCTGATGAATGCACAAGAGTCAAGCATAAAAAATTACATATCAAGACGTAGGATTTCATATGAAACTTATCACAATGCTGAAGCTATAAAAACTTGAAATTACTCCTGCCTATTGTTAACGTCTCCGCGAGTGCACTCTCGACTCTTACCAGACAATATGCATATTCGCCGACCCTTATATTGCAGGTAAGTTTGCGTTGTTAGTACGTACGAGTATTATGCAAATTGTACGCAGATTATATTCAGGATTCTGTCGTTATTACAAAGATTTTGCTGAGTTCAAAGGAATGTGAAAAAACATAGTGACTATCGTATGAATAGTTTACTTACGTAAACTTTGAAGATATTCTCCTCTCAATTGACCGGCGAAAAAAAACAGAGGAGGTTCTCAAGTCAACGCATATATTTTTTTAAACAGGACATTAGTGAGTATATACGTCATTTTTTTAAATATATAAATACCAAACGACTGACCTCTTAACTAACTACTGTTTAGGTGATTAAGAGGAGATGATTTTATTAGATTGGTTGAATAATATAATCAAAACATTTCTATAACAGTTTTACACACATAAACTCGACATAACAAACCCAGGGTGAGCCCAAAATCACAAACATTAAAATAGAATATAAATTTCTTATCTCGGGTACTGGGTAGTAATAAAATGATAACACAAAATGTTTTCGTTCGAAATAAAATTTTTATCCTCTGTTCCCGATTTGGCTTACTACAAAGATATTAATTGATAAAAGTAATCACGGTAAATTACCATAATCATATTTGTGTATGTATGCGTGCGTGCGTGTGTGTGTGTGGGTGTGTGTGTGTGCATACGGAAAACGCAATAACTTACTCGTATCGTTATACCGGAGCCTCCATACTACTTACGCCGCATTTATATTCATACCCTGTATTTACATTTCATCCGAACTGAAGGTTTAGGTTTAAGGGCCAGGGGTCTACTAAATGTGCGTAATCAAAAATTTATACAACGCGCGTTAAATGAGATGATACGGTTATATACAAAAATGTGTAGAAACGTTTGAGGAAAATAAAGATTTACTTAGCTACTTCGAAGATAAACTACTTAGAAAACGTTGGTAACGTGATTTCACTAATGCTTATAAATTACAGTGTTACTTCACTGTAATTTATTAGCTACTGTTTTAAAAAGTAAATAAAACTTCAAAAAATTTACATGGCAACATAATATTATGACGTTGCCACGCTACATTATGTGATTTTGCACGAATAGTTATAATTATGATCTCGATTGTTCACATCTGATAGAGGTGTCACGACGGATTAATTTTTTTACTTTAAACGAGCAATTCTTGTATACAATGTGTACGTAATAATATATTCTTATTCAGAATCGGCTTCAAGTATTAATCCAATGAATTTTAGTATGCAGGGGGTTTTGGGGGAGAAAAATCGATCTAGCAAGGAATCTCTGGGAATCCGCGTATTTTTAACAATTTTCATATTTAGTATACAAACCCCCTGCATACTAAGCATGGAAATTGTTGAAGCTGTTTGCGAAATTTTCGTTATATTTATATACAAGAATTGCTCGTTCAAAGTATAATATAATAGTAAACATTAATGCCTATTATTATCGTAAATAGCACAGCATCTTGTAGGATGCATTACAAAGTTGATCTGCATTACAAAACAAACAACACAATTTGAAGCGTGTTTTAGGTATCGGCAATTTGCTTGCAGATCCTCTATCAAAGAGTTCCAATATAAATTCCTTCTAATTTGAGCATTCTTTACGTAGGCAAACGTAGTGAAGATTTTTTATAAGCCTTTGTGCGACGTGTTTTTAATGAAAATAGCAGTTAAAGAAAAAGTAAAGCGTCGTTAATCGGTTTAAGGCGATATTAGTGAGAGAAAACAACGTTATGAAAGCAATTTCGGCTTCGCATATTGGCTATTAACTCGTGCTTAAAATGTGTTTAGGGTTCCGTAAAAGGGTTATGTTGCCAATAAATAAATAGACAAAACCTGCTGTTTATTTATTCAGTTACAGAACAAATATAAAGTTTGATCCTGTATTCAGAATTTGTAACAGCATAGTAAGTTATACATAGTAATTATAATTATTAGGTTTTTTTTTCAATATCGGCTATTTATTTGTCTGTACTTTATGATTGAGTGTTGCGTAACGTTTTGATTTTCAATACCTACTTGACGTGACCTATATTAAGTATATAACTAATTTCTATAATTATACCTACCTTATACCTATATATTTATTTCTAGGATTATTAATATCGTAGTATAAAAGTTTATAGCTCATTCCTCGTTCTTTCCTAATCCATTCCCACAAGTGTCATCCCCCAACTGCGGCGTTAAGAAATTGAACAATAAATTTCTATACGTTAACGTATCATAAGATCCGTTAGAAAGTCAATTTCACAAAAATATGAGCAGTTAGCAAATTGTCGGAGCACCTGCGCTGCGCGTAAACGCATACCGTTACCGTAAAAGCGAGGATAAATCTTAAGATAAATCTCACATGGGTGCTCATTGGATTTTTTTGGCACCTGATGTATCGGTTACCTTTGCGATTATTTGAAAATTAAAACCACAAATCATATGTTTTTCTCGAATACAGAGAGATTTCTTGGTAAAGTTTATCATGTGTAATAAATTAGCACTTTTGTATAAAAAGCTCCTAAATTATTGGCGACTTAGGGGCTTATAATAATTAACACACGTAATCAACTAAAGTAACATTAATAATGATTGACAGTCAAAATGTCCAAATCTAAAATAATTACCAACAGTTAATATACTTAAATAAATTTTGATACATAATATTGGCCATAACGTTGTCGATGTTGCTCTGAATAATTAAAACTGTTGAAGTGCATAACCACTTAATTTTAGGACCTGAAACAGCCAGGTAGTTAACGGTTGATATAATCTGAATAAACGAATAAGTATGCTGATTTCGAATATTTAATGCGAAACTGAATTGAAAACATTAATTTACCTACTCGATTTAATTAATCCATAATAATATTTTAAAAAAGGAATTAATTGTTCGTTTGAAATAAATTAACAGTTGATACTCTCTTACTCTTTCTTACGCCGGTTCTTCTCGCGGGGCTAGTTTCCGAACCCGTGGTAGGCATTATATAGGACATTTCTCTACTTAAGTAAGTGTTATTTAATAACGTTTGTAAGGAAAAAAAATCGGTTGTCTGTAAAGTCGGTTTACTGACGATAGTTGAACGTGACAACGTCATAAGAAAATGGAACGCCTCAGAGCGAGGTAACGCCGCATGAGTCATGTTTTTTCGTGCGTGCAGCCAGCTCCATCGAATTATAAGACGTTGTCACGTCAATAAAAAAAAATGAGTTTCAGTTGATGATGTTTGATGAAAAGTTACAATCTCAGTGAATAACATAAGGGGAAAAGCTATAGATATTGTTTTCAAAAATATTGGTAAAATTAAGGGCTACTTTACCATTAATTTACTACGTCACTAGCAATGTCCTATTTAAACAATTATTATTAACGAACCGTCAGCAGCGACACCAGAACTGTGCTATCCCCAAACCACATGCAGCCCATAACAAAAGCTACATTAATCAAATATCATTTTTTACTAGGGGCGATTTCAATGGCAACCCTTCCTATTGGTTTTTGCTCCTTCAAGTAAGAGCAAAATCGTGTTTTTTCCATTTACTACCGCACGCACCACGATATCCTAGTGCTATGACGTCATTATGCCCTGAACATAAAGTGAGGGAATGACAAAACAGGAATTAATTTCAGATATGTCGTACGCTACGTTGAACACCCACCCGCGGTGTCACACGGAGGTTTTGGCCGACGAACAGGAAGAAAAATTAAAGAATTGAAGATGGGAGTTTTGCCGGGGAGTTGAATGGGTGTTATTCGTGTTCAAATTTGTGTTATTTCGGTTCTTAATGTGTAATATTGGTAGAATATTAACCTTTAATTATTCGTTAACGTGCACAAGTGTGGGCAAGTGGTACAACTTCTAAAAACGTGCTATTTTGTATTTCCCGCCAAAACTCCCTAGGAAATTTCAGTAAAGCTTCTACTACTTTACTGAATCGACTGACATGACTCATGGACTGTATTGACTATATATTTGGACTTTGACTAGACTTTAGACTTGACGATATAGGAATACGGTGTTGAAAATTGAAACGAAAATTCTATTTCCCGCCTTTTTAACGTGACACTGGCAAATGGTTATAAGCCGATGCCATATATAAATAAAATAAAAAATGAAGATGTAAATCATTGTACCATTTACTTTTGAAATTGTGAACGAAAAATTTAAAAAATAAATATTATTTAAGTAGGTAACACTTACTTTTCCTTGTGTCAATGATAATAATAATAATAACTTAATAATAGGTCTTTACCTATGAAATTGCCGCTCTGCAGTACTGGCCATTTCAAATCAAAATAATTTTTGTTTGGCTAAGAATTCTAATTTCAAATTAATTTTGTTTTAAAAACATGGAATTCTTTTTCCAAAAGTAGTCATTTGCTTATTGATTAGTGTTACATTTTCATCGCATTTCAAACTTTTTCGTCATCATGGATACGTTAAAAATTCGAGTAATTATGGAATATGAGTACCGTCGTGGTAGCAACGCGGCACAAGCGGCACGCAACATCAACGACGTTTACGGAGCTAACACTAAAAACCAACGCACCACCTGTTATTGGTTTGCTCGCTTCCGTTCTGGAAATTTCGACCTGAAAAATGAACCTCGCGGTTGTCCGAAGACTTTGGTCAACAATGACGAATTAAAGGTGATTGTGGAAGCTGATGATACACAATCTACGGCTGAATTAGCAGCAGCTTTCGACGTTAGCGTCAAAATAATATTCGTCCATTTGCGTCAAATTGGCAAGGTAAAAAAGCTTGACAAATGGGTGCCCCACGAACTCAATGATCGCCAGCGTGAAGTACGCGTCGAGACGTGCCTTGCACTGCTCAACAGACACACAAATGAAGGAATTTTGAACTTTTGTTACCTGTGATGAAAAATGGATTCTGTTTGATAACCGCAAGCGCTCAGCAAGTTGGTTGGATCCTGGTTCAGCACCTAAACAATGCCCTAAACGAAAACTTGCCCCTAGAAAAGTGATGGTCATTGTTTGGTGGTCTAGCGCCGGTGTGATTCATCACAGCTTCTTACCAAACGGGGTGAGCATTACTGCAGATGTGTACTGTGAAGAACTGAACACAATGATGAAGAAGCTGGCACATCTCCAACCAGCATTGGTCAATCGCTCGTCTCCGCTGCTCCTGCACGACAACGCGCGACCTCATACTGCACAGCAGACGGTCTCCAAGTTGCAAGAACTGGGGTTGGAAGCTCTCCGTCATCCGCCCTACTCATTAGACCTTGCGCCTACAGACTACTACTTTTTCCAGAATTTGGATAACTTCGTGGCAGGAAAAAAATTCAATACCGGAGAGGCAGTACAAAATGCCTTTGAAGAATTTGTTGCCTCCCGTCCAGCTGATTTCTTTAAGAAGGGCATCAATAAACTGCCACTGCGTTGGCAAAGATGCATTGATTGCATGGGTGATTACTTCGTTTAATACAAATAAAAAATACATGAAAAAAATTCGTTTAAATTTTTTCATACAAAACGGCAATTTCATAGGTAAAGACCTAATATAATATATGAACATAGTAATAATTATTTCGTTAGTAGCGCATTTTTTACCCGACTACGGCGAAGTCAAAAGGTATGTATGTTTGTTTCACCGTAGCACCTAAAATACTGTCCGATTTTAATAATTGAGGTGTCAATAGATTTGTAATAATATCCCGGATAACATACTCGTAGGCTATATATAATTTACGTAGTCGGGTTATAATTTTTTATAAAAATCTTGAGTTAATAGTATGTTAATTTGTATCTCTCGCGTAAGTTTGCCTCGTGAATGCATGGTAATTTTATGTATTGGTCACCCAAACAATTTTTTTCATTTTTGTGACTGTATTCCTATAATTAATATAAAATAAGTGTTTTACAATCATCACGGCAATGTGTATAACGACTCGAGCGATAACAGCACCCTTTGCGGGGTATGTGAGGAAATTCGCTCAATTACGTCTCCCCAACTATAAGCTTTTTAGTTTATTTATCAATCAATCTTCAATTACGACAGTCTTAACACTAAAACGTCTATTCACTGCACTTAACGCGTTAATGTATTAAGTTTATCGCCTCAAACATAATTTGACAATAGGTAAATTAGTGTTTTGTTTTTATTTACCACAATGTAATAAGCTAATGTAAGTGTAAGATATGTGTAAGCTTTATAAATTACTATTATGTTCCCGTGGCTCCGCCCGCGTATAGTGTAGGGTATCCCATGGGAATACCCGCGGATAAACTACTAGCATACCAAATTTCATCGAAATCAGTTCAGTAGTTGTTGCGTGAAAGAGTAACAAACATCCATCCATCCATACATGTTTCCTCCCAAACTTTCACATTTGTAGTAGTAGTAGAACATAGTTCCGACCAAGAAATATGAAGTTTTGAAATAGGAGACATTTTCAGCATTCATTCATTCATATCATTGACAAAAACGAAAGAGCATTTTATGAAAGTACTGTTAAGTGTTTATCGTCCACATAATATGTGTAATCTTGTATGTTTGCTGAATCAGAGAATATAGTATGTAATCTTGAATATGTCAGCAACACTAGAGACGCAGACGTTAATTAGTACGCGTAATATTCGTCTACAAATACGAGTGTAATCCAAACATAATTTGCTTATGTTGCTCGAATGGCGAGCACAGTCATCAAGAGTTGATCAATAGATTTAACATAATTTACAAAATTGAATTTATAACAAAAATGTTCTAAGCTTTTTTTTAACTGTCCGTGACATGTATTTTTATAGCTTGAAAATCAATAATGGTTACCAATCTTTCTACAGCTTTAATTAAATCACTTTAAGCTTCGCAAATGACAATTTTAAGCACAATTTTTCGACATGATAGCTTAGTAATATTAATAATTTAGAATTGATTTCCGCAGTTCAGTTCACTATTGAACTAAAATCCAAATATATTGAATACCTAAGTGTTAACATATACCTTAAAATGAGCGTTTAGTAGCGATTACTCTTTAACATGAAAACAAAGGCTGTATCATTTAAATTATTATGTTAATTGCTCGTAAACTCAATAAAACTAATTGACATGATCAATTCGGCGTGCCGCAAACTTTTCTTTTTAATAAATTTGCTCAAACAACCGGCGCGCCGCGAGTTTTGACGTTGATTAGAATTAATTGAATATGCCCGATTCATTATTATTATGAGCATTGTATGGCTTGAGTGTTTCCTGAGTTCTTATTAAGAAAAGATTAAAAGATATAAATATAAGAGATTACTAAATAGTAACTACGTAAAGTATTTACATAAGCAAATGCTTTAGGTCATTAAATTTAAATGTGCTTGAAGAGAACATTTAAATCGTAAAAGTTATCGCCATAATTAGTGGCTTATTATTTACTAACTTCAAATTCTAATTTTGTTTTATTTTATAGAAAAATCACACACTTTTTCTAAAACATTCTACACTTAACTATAGTGGCTAGTGCCAATAACTTTATATTATCTATTATTTCTAAACTTTTAAGACTGTCTAGCTTTAAAGTAATTCCAATTGGAATCGTACCTACTTATGTAATTATTTTCGGTATGTACATAACAGTGGTCGTCTAATGCCTATGCTAAAACATTAAACTTGCTAGTCCTAAGGGCTAGTTTACACCGAGACGCGACTCGACGCGACGTGGTGACGCTTGAAGATGATGTTATAATACGCAACTCTGCAGTGATTTCGATTTTGTATCGCTATTAAAAATTACATTTCACAATCTTATACATATCATACGGGATTTACACCAGTGACTAAAGCCGCACGATTTTTGCCCCAATCTCCGGGAAAATCGGTCGGTCCAAGGTAATTCGACCGCCAAAATTGCCATTTTGAATAAGCTATCCGACACTTCTTATTAGATGATTATGAAACATTCCTAAGTATTAAAGTATACACAACAATTATAAACCTTCCTCTTAAATCACTCTATCGTTTGCTGAAAATCGCTTTAAAATCCGTTGAGTAATTGAAAAAAAAATCGAACAGACGGCGGAAGCAACTACATTTTATACCTACTATGTAAAGATAAAGATCTATTTAATTTTATAGGCAATAATTAGTCTAGAAATATCTAATTACTAAAATTCCAATTAGCACAGTATTTATGTATTTTAGGTATGTTGCCGGTCTAAGTGCGCCACGCGACTGTCACGTGATGGGGTCATTAGCTGAGATATCCCTGGGGAGGCTTGTGTAGTGGTAAAACATGGAGAGACTGGCAGTTCTATTTTGTCCGGTTGCAAAGTTGGAATGTTTCAATTGTTAGAAAAGCATTTTTTAAAAACATTACCCTTCTCTCTTTTGCAACATATAGGTAAATGCGAGCATTACCTATTATAGCTATGACTTAAGAATTAAGTAAGAGGAATTTGAGAAGCCGTTAAATGCTTAGCATAAAATATATGATAAACCAAGTTCGTGTAGTGTCTTCTCACGCCGGGCCCTGGAAGGCCTTGGGCGGGGAAACATGACCAGGGGCATGTGGATGCCATTGTTGGGAGTACGCGCTCAGTTCTATATTGGACGGATACGTATTGGACGCATACAGTAATTTTAGGGGAGAAGACGACAACCGTGTTAAAAAATACAAGTAGCATTTAGCAGAAGAACCTCTATCAAGCGATAGAGGATCAATGACCTGTAATCTTATAGTATAGACCGGAAAACCGAAAGACCGAGCAGATGGTTCACCTAATAGTAACCGATTAGCACCTATACACAACCGCAAACCGCAACACCTGAGCAGTTAAAAGTGCGTTGCCGGTCTTTAAAACTCCCAACCACCTTGAACCTTCGGTACTCTCACTCACTTGGCGAAACACTACGTTATTTCACACCGGCTATCGTTGGCAGTTTTGTCTGTGGAAAACTCACGGAGAAATTTATTTTGGTTCTATGTAAAACTTGGCAAAATATTTCCTCTTTTTTCGGTCTGATAGTTTTAACGTTCTGACTGTAACATGCACACTTCTTCTGGTTGCGCTATAAAATATGGACGATAAAGCATGTTAAGCCGTATTTTATAATATGAATTGTGGAATTATATTTTATTCCCCTGATACTTCGTAATCTGAATCCCTTCAACTTTAGAATAAGATGTGACTTTAGGTGCAATAAATCAAAATTTAAAAGCTTTTTCGTGTACACCTTTCGGTAATATATGACGTTACACAAAAATCGGCTTTTTATAGGGTGCATACGAATATACATATCGTATGCTCTACGCTAATGAAGCTAACGCTATGAAGCTAAACTACTTCATGTTTTTTTTTGAAATCGTAACCGAATTTGTTTCGAAACCATAAAAATTGTTTTCAAGTTTTTGTCATTAGGATTGTTGTTATGATTGATTGCCATTGATTGATTGTCACTTATGTAAATAGTAATAAGTAGAGTCAAGTAAAATGAATGGTTATCGGTTTGCTCATTCTCAGAATTTATTCGTATTAAAATGAGATATTCTCTTCATAAGTAACTTATAGTCAGCTCACACTGAAACGAGGGCGCTGCATTTTTAAAATAATGATTCAGAATTTAACTTTATTCAGTATACAAGAAGATTCATTGCAAGAGAGGCGCCGCGCTATGCTTTGTTCTAGTTTAACATTCGAACTCTTAACATTAGACGTGTATCTTATTGTATAGCGAATAAAGATCTATTTTGAATCGCTATCTTAAAAATGCAGCGCCGCGTCGCGCGTTGTCTCGCTTCAGTGTGAACTAACACTTACCGTCGAAAAGTAGCAACTGTTTAATCAATTTGCAAAGTTGCTATGTCAAACTGCTAATCGTTCAACTTCCTTGAATATACTTACTGCTTTTTTTCTTTAAATTAAGTTTATTTGAAAGGTTATAATATATACTTGGTCAAATATAGTTTAACAGAATAGCTATACCTGTTAATTAATGACTTGCAAACACTTTCACTAATGATATGGATATGATGGCTATGTCTGTCTCGATACGGATACAATACTTGATAGCAATCTATCCCTGTAATCGTGGACTTGGATAATTAATTGCACAGTCTTATGTACTGAGAGTACGATATGTTAAGGGATTAGGATTAATCGTAAGGTGTGTCGTGTGTCGATTTCGACATCTCTATTACTTAGCTTTGGAAAGCCTAGATATATAACGTTTTGTCTATATTTACATAAGCAGTACATCATATTGTGTCCAAATTTTCTGTAATTGATTTTACAAAACGTTATAAAATAGTGGCTCTAAATAATATTTGCAGACTTTGAGTAGGTGAGTTAGGTACAGTACCTACTTGCTAAAAATTGATATTTGGCTAATATTCGCTTTGGCTGAATGAATAATTGCTATTAATATATATATTTTTTCGAACTATTATATAATTATTTTTCGCGTTCGTTAAAATATCAACATAATTATATATTGGATTCAGCTGACCCAGAAAACATCCTTGTGTCATATAAATTATTATATATCACCGAGCAATGTAAAAATTAACCTACTCCCAGCCTTATAAAATATAGGTACACAAAAAATCATAAAAATTGGTTTAGCCGTTTCAGAGGAGTTCGACAACAAATACAGGAGATCTTTATAACTATTACATTATATCAGTGCCTATTTATATTTTCTAGACTTAGCACACTTACGATTTTAGTTATTTCAATAATAAAATATTAATAGTTTGAGAGTCCATTAAGTTCCAAAAGTACAATCGATTCAGTCCAAACATTCTACCTATAACATATAAAATAACCTTGTCTTAACCAGAAAAAGTGCAAGTTTACTCAGACAGTAGAAGCTCAGAGGTCGGGAGGAACACAGAACAAATATTTAGTCAGTTGCCAACTATAATATACTTGTGGTAGATAATAAATATTTATAACCCACATTTTCAGCTTTAACTGTGAATTGTATCCTAGTTATGTTATAGAAGCAAAAAAAAAATAAGACAGAGTAAAAATAATATCATAAATATAATAAATAAAATATCTGATCTTGCGCACTCATATAAGGTAATTAACAATACTGTGGGTGTCCCTGAATCAGTATCTAAGTTTAATTTCAATTCCCCTGCTAGATATTACCATAACCATGTTCCGTTTCATGTCTCATCTTACAGTACACTCTATCGTCGCAATTTATTTATGTGTAGATCGAGCTCCCAACTTAATTTTTTTTTATAAAAATCTACCAAAATAAGGAAATTAGACCTAGAATACCTAGAGTAGGCATTGCTTAAGCAACGCCTACTCTAAGTTATACTCACTTCATTTCGTTTGTTTTTTTAGACATTAATTATTTTCATTAAGCTGTAAGTTTTCCGGGCAAAATAAATAAAATTATGTTGACGAGGAATAATCCTAGACTAATAATATATTAACTGGTCGTAAACTAATAATTTAGAAATATGCTGTTTAAAATATGCTTTTTAATCTAAATAAATAAATTCAATAAGAAGTTTGTATATCATAATAGGTAATATTATTATTGTCGCTATTTATTTTCTAAATAATTATTCCCACTTATGATAAAGGTCATAAATAATAAGGTAAGTGGAGGGTTCATATGAAAATCTTTGGGGCGGATAGTTTTTCATGTGCAGACATAATCGAGCATTAACACTCCATAACGGTCAGCCGGAAGTACGGACGCCATGTTGGTGGGAGATAGCGGAAATATATCGCCGGAAGTCGCCGCCATTATTCAGGAAAGGTTTCCGTTGTCAATGAACGTTTTTAGTTCAAATGTTTCGCGGTCTTCGAAATTTTCACCTTTTACCCCCTTACTAATAAAAATATTTACATAATGAATAAGCTATACAGTGTTTTGTCTTTGTCTGGCAAGAACAAAGAACAAGAGACGTGTGACTTATGTATACAAATTATAGTAAACAGTATTACTGCTATCTTGGATTGTATCAAGTTCAATTAATACTGCTTAGTGTATTTTTTCACTAAATCTTCTAAATCTCGAACCTCTCCAAACCTACATAATTATCGCCATAGTGAAATGAATCAACGCTATATAGATTTTAATTTCCATGAAAAATCTTCCATCTGTCTCAGTTCAGACGCATTGTTGTCTGTTCTCTTGTCTAGCTTTTGTTATTTTACAGGCTTTACCTTAAACAAAGAACATTGCCCAACAAAGACGTAATTATGAACTGACGTTAATAGATAGGGTTACGTAAAATTACGCAGAAAAATAACCATTGTCGGTTGCGCAAGAGAATTTATTTTATTATTTATTGGCTCAATTTATCTATAATTAAGGTGATTATGTAATTTATTATCTCGAAGCAACAATAAAGAAGATGAAACATAATTTATGTATCAATACAATTAATAGTTACGAATATACAACAGCTGTACCGCAAATTGTAGAGTCAGGTAAACAAAAGTTGAACCTGGGTTATTTGGAATTTTTTTTATCTTGGCAACTCTATTTAACCTTCAAAGTCAATTCGACAAACCTAATAATTATTTCACGTTTTATTTATCATTTTACTACTAATTAATTAATTATTTTCAAGTAACTCATCAGGTTATTATACCCTTAGATTTTTTTAATTTGCCGTCATTTCTCAGGTTAAACTTTTATTGGCCAGACTCTAATTTATTATTTAAATTTTGAAGCGTTTCAATTATGTATCTACCTCCAAATGTTTGTTAAGTATTTGTAATTTCCAAACAAAATAAACATACCTACAAGCAAATCTTTGTAGACTGAATTTTTTCTAAATTTTTGAACAGTTGAAGTTCCTATATATGCTGTTCTCTAAAACTTGAAACTTTTACGATGATGTGAAGTTTGATTTTTAACTAACGTACGTAAAGTACGGCTATTTGATATCTACAAGCGTGGTGACATATGTTATGACGACATGTAGCAGACTCATATTATAGACATACTCGTATGTTCTTTATAGTATATCTTGCTTATAACTTATATATGCTATAACTGCTTATAACGTAAGTATATCTCTTTCATTCTATATATATATATATATATATATATATATATATATATATATATATATATATATTAAATAATGAAATATATAACAAAACTTTCCGGGATTCGCTTGGAAAACAGAAGTGGGACCGAACCACAGTATTGGAGAGTTAACTCTGTCTTATCTCTCTCGACTTCTAACTTTCTCTCAAGTGTGAACTTTCTCCAAACTCCTAACACTCCGATCCCAAGCTCTCACGGCTAATCAAAACTCTCGGCTCTAAACTCTCTCTCTCTCTCCCCTAACTGTCTCGCACACATTACACAGTATATTATACTACTTATATACACACGTTGTTATATTTAATGCAGGCCGAGGTGGGGCATGAGTGCCAATTTATATATTTATTATGGATTGAAAGTACCCTATTTTACGATTTTTCTAGACTTTAAACGTCCATAGCTCCAAAAATATTGATTTTACCGAAACAATTCCTACGATCATTTTATTTGTTTTATAAAGACCATCAAAAAACTATGTCCGATTTAAAAATATCGACTCCGTGCTAAATATAAAAAATGCGGTTTAAGCACTTTTGACCCAGGCGGCAGCCTGCAACATGTATTTACATAATCAGTAGGGCAATATGGTTATGTAAAAAAATATTGGTGTCACCTCGGCCTGCACCAATTTAATACAATAACTGTGTCTATCAAATTAAGTGTGAAAACACTTAATTATTCCTTAGATCTCTTATTTCCCGCACGAGTCATTTAAAGCGTATTATAACCAACTCTTTCCGTAAGCACATTATAAGGCTTGTTAACATGATAATACGTAGGAATCAACTCTACTTACCGAGTTCGATGACCTATAATTCGAAGCGTGGGTACAGTTTCACTACCACCACTTGCTAACTTTTCAATCACATAGTTAACTAGTAATTTCCAAGCTTTCTTTCATTTTCATATTACGGGTTGTCTGTAATAAGTTGCAAAACTATCTGCTCTATTTCAGTAGTTTATACTTAAATCTTTGCCAGTAATAATAAACACTCATAAAATAAAGTTTCATTTCAAACGTCTTCTAATTTTAGTTGCTTTGATAGCTTTAAAAGTACTTCTATGAAAGTGCCAATTTGGTGGAGCCTTACAATTCATTTAAGTGTTCTATATCAGGCTTCTGACAAGAATAGAAACGATGTAATATTATTATGTATCACTAGCTGTTGCCCGCGCTCCGTTATCCCACGAGCAGTATCACACGGGAACACTGTACTTTTTCGGGATAAAAAGTATCCTATGTGTTAACCCAGGGTAAACTACTACCATACCGAATGTCAAAGAAATCCGTTGAGTAGTTTTTGCGTGAAAGAGTAAGAAATAATAAAGTACGTTTTGGAATCTTAAAATCTTCGCAGTGAATATGTCAGTGGTTTTCATACACGACAAAGGTATGTCGAGCATCAAAATGTGTGTACAATCATCACGACCTATATTTCACATACACGACCATTTATAGACATAGAAAACGGACTGAGCAATATCGTCATGGAGTCGAAAATCTCTAGATACCTGGAAGAACGACAAAAGTGACGAATTAATGATACACGGTCGAATACTGAAACGATAGTATAAATAAGTGACGCTCACATGTTGTCCTTGTTATGTCGAATAGTAACAGCGACAGCCTGTGAATAGGAGGGTTCTTAATTTTGATTAGCGTTTTAGTATTCGGGCGCTATGCTGACAACCGTTTTTTTCCAACTGCTAAAAAAGTTATATATTTATTTTTTGAACCTCTACACTTACTGCCAAAATAATTTGAAAAAAAAGAGGTGTCCATTGCAAGAAGGACACGCCACACTGCGAAGGATCAAAATTGAAATTGGATGTAGTTTTGTTTTTAACTTTTATTCTAATAAATAATTGAACATAACGGGCTGCATGACTATTTTTATATGTTGGTTTTTTAAGGAAGTGTTTTACAAATGCTCAGGTCATTATATATGCTGTAACCGGGACCGAGGTCTGTATGAATATTAGATTAAAACTCAACCAGTCCAGAGGTGTGAGCGATTTAACATTCTATTTGAATGCTTAACATAGGTTTTTTGTTGTTTTGCTATGAATTCGTTATAGGGATGCATTTGATGTTAATTGTGTACTTACTTGAGCGTCATGGATACCTAGTTGATTAAGTGATAGAAACAAAAATAAAGATTATTAAAGTTCTTTTATTTTAGTGGTGAGATTAGCGGGGATAAACATACAAAGAAGAAAAATTTCAAGAAAAATTAGCTTTTGTAGGTGATTTATGATCAGATTTTAAGCAAACTACAAATTTTAGTAAAGTTCAATATAAAATATCTGAATTATTGAAATATGTCCCTACGACCTTCTCCTACACTCAAATCGTCAGTACTTTTAGTTTGAACTTCATTGAGACCTATTTACATCAATTTTAAATATTGATGCTTTTTTTAGTTTTTACCGAGCAAATTAACAGCTTTTCATACCTTGGTTACCAGAGACATGTGGGACACCTATACTAACTAAATCTGACGCGCTCGAGTAACGAGTTACTATAAAATCTCCTACTAGGGATCCCCTACTATAATATTATCTATACTAATATTATAAATGCAAAAGTGTGTATGTCTGTCTGTCTGTCTGTTACCTCTTCACGCTATAACCGCTGAACCGATTTTGATAAAATTTGGTGTAGACATAGTTTGAGTCTTAGGAAAGGACATAGGATACTTTTTATTCCGAAAAATACAGTATTCCCAAAGGATGATGTATAATTGTGTGCATATTTGACTGTCTTTCACTGCTAAAGGGTGGAACCGATTTGAATGGAAGTTAGTATGGCAGTGGTTTATGGTTTGGACAGACACGTAGTCTACTTCTTATTCCAAAAAGATACAGTGTTCCCGTGGGATACTGTACTATTGTGGGTATTTTTTACTATCCTTAAATGATATGATTTAAATGAAACACAAAAGGCTTTTTGTACTGAAAAATTGAAAGAGAGAAAGTAAGTTAAGGAAGAAACAGATTTAACGTAGAGTTACAGTTGGGTTGTTGGACCAAAGAAACCTTATTTCACGCGGGCGGAGCCGCGGGCAAAAGCTAGTAGAATATTAAATATGTTACGAGTTTTTTCTTGCGCTTACAAACATAATGTTACTACGAGTATAATTTTGTATAATGATATTTGTTTGAATTTATTAGCAAGGGCTCTCAATAAATCAAGGTAAAAGTTAGATACATCGGATATTAATATACTATCTGCATTTTTGAAAGCTACTGATTTGTTTGTGCTCAGCCTTATTTATTTGTAAGGATTTCGAACACAATATATTATACTGTTCATTTCATAAAAGAAAACTCGTTGTTGCTAATAATATTTATTATTAAATAAAACAATTTTTCTCGTAAAAGTGGTATTCTAGAAGCATCTGATGACACTTATAGTATCAGCTGTATGTCTCGTAGTCGAGCGAGATAAAAAGTTAATCGAGTTACATCGTGTCACTCGTTTTGTGTTCGCTGTTCAGTGTTCAGATGACGCGTGGGGCTTCCAATATTCTATTGTATTTCTAAAGTTTCCTTTTATGAAAGTTATTGCCACTGTTTCATAGTTATGGTTGAGACTTGAGTGTCAAGAGTAATATCAATTCTAGAATCTAGTGCTCAAACTTTTAAATAATCTTATAAACTTAAAAATATTTACAAGAAAAGTAAGTTTAATGCGTATTAGTGTTTAAGAGGAATATTGGCATATGTCACAAACAGTATTGCCACTGATATTAAGTACAGCGGGCTCAGATAAGTCGTATATGCAAGGTGATTCTAAGCAAGTAGTTTTTTGTGTCTTACCTCTTGTTTTTATGCTTTAACGGACAGAGCGAAACTTAAAAGGGTTAAACCCTTTTAAGTTTCGCTCTGTCCGTTCATCCTCCCTTCCTTGCTAACTTTGGTGATTATGAGTATAAAAAGACTAAATCTTGTATAATTATAGATTACATGGAGATTTTATTTTTAGCATCATAAAATAATTATCTATATTTTTGTATTTTAGGAGTGGCTGCTCATATAATATGTGAAGTGAAGATGTTTTTTTTTTCATTCCACCCCATCGTGTGGGGAACGTGGGAAAAGGTCTTTTTTAAATCAAGGGGTGGTTTCATACATGAGTTTTTATAATGTAAACTATTTTCCAGTAATCGACCTCCAAAGCGGTTTTCAGGGTGGTACAATGGTCCTGACATTTCTAAACTATAAGAGATAGAAAAATGTAACTTTCCATGCTGATAGATCATGCTAAATACATAATTCGGATCGGACAATATTTTTTTTTGTAAATGAATAAAACCTATTGCGCGTTTATAATAACGTAACCCTACTTAGATGTTATGTCGTGACATGCTGTTGGTTAGATTTTATTTACATATTCTTTGAAAGTCCATTTTGCATAGTCAAGCGGTGCTAAAGTTGGCAGAATTGTAGTAATATATGATTTTAAAATTATTTATTTTAATATTATTATTTAATTATTTGCCAAAATTCAGTACTACTGCATTTATTTCGTTTAAATTAAAAAATAATGTAATTTAGGTCATCACTCACTTGTTCTTTTTCTTTCTTTGTCAGACGTTATGGCACCTATGTAAGGCTCGCTTGTTTATTTCATTTTCATCTTTCCACAATTATTTTTTTTATAAATAAATACCCGATAATAATTTAGGAATTCCAAAATTCATGTCACAAAAAGGCTAGCAGACATAGAAGTGGCGGTAAAGTAAGCATGTAAGCCATCAATTAAGTACAGTCCTTAAGAGGGACGGTTTTTGTACAGACAAACACAACGAGTGGTTTATGTCCAGTTGTCTATGAGCTTTTCATTTCAATTACAGCTATGAAGGCTTAAGGGGCAGTTACTCTATTTTGACTACTTATTTGAAGTGGTCCTATTTTGTAGTTTGGCTCGTAAGCTTTTCACGGTCAGTTTCCTCAGTTGTTATTCGATTCTCTTAAGAGACGACTAAGTTTTTGCGTTGGCTCTAGATACATACATCTTCTTATCTTCTCTAGTTGAAAAATAGAGGCGGTTATAAACTTTTTTTTGAGAAAGCTAATAGCTTAGTTTTTTCCAATTAAAAGTATTTTATAAAATTCTGCTTAAGGTTATAATTTGGCTTAATTAATTTTCCCCAGTGACTTTTAAGTATTTTATGCTTTTGCAGCAACGATTATTGTTGTAGTCGCCGCATGGTCTTTCACATAAAAACTGATAATCGATCGCTCACCGTATTACTTTATAATACCTCAGTGGATCCCGGTGCGGTGTTTGGGCACGTGTGTGTTCCCAGAGGGCGCCACTGTTATTCAGCATTATGCTAATTCTGTGCACACAGTGTGCTATTGTTTCAGAGTTTTGTGCGTATTTCGTGCGTTACCTTTTATATTTCCCACAATCGCGCACAAAGTTCGAGAATGTACAAAATTACGAACGTAATAATCTGTGAAGTATTAAGACATGATTTCATTGCGAAGTTTGTGAATATTAATTAAGGTGCATGTGTACTTTCCTCTCACGAATCTCCCTAAGGTGTAGTTAGAAAGTCTCGCCCCTGTTGTATGAAGTGGCTTTGAGCAAATAAAAAAAAGACATGCAATCTTACGCCTGTTTTTTCCAGATTGATGATTTATTACATTAGTAGCTGTCCCGACACACGTAACTGTTCTGTCTTAACTATCAACTTATATAATTATTAAATAACTACACCTACAACCTACACCAACATCTACAGTTTATCCACCTACACATAAAACTACATTTACACCTATCAACTTACTAGGGTCGGCCGATTTAAAAAAATAAGCCAAGCAAGTAAATTGAACGCAACTATTTGACAGTCCAGTGACAAATTTTTAAAATCATTGAACAGTTAGTGTGGGAAAATTCACTCGTTGTTTTAAGTGTTTTCTCCGCAATTTTTCTAATTTTTCTCACCGCTTGAATCTTCCCTGAACTTCCAAAGTTATTTCAAGATCAAAATTAGCCAAATCGGTTCAGCCATTCTCAAGTTTTAGCGAGACCTTGAAACTAAAACCCATTTTTATATTTAAGAGAAGAAGAAAAATATATAGTGAAAACCTAGGCTATACCAGCTTAATCTAGTAGTTAGAAGAAATACTTTTTATTTTATTTACCTGCTGATACATTATTTAAAAAAGTATGCGATTATTATTATGTAAGTACGAATATTTTCAATTCAGTAAAACCTTTGTCACTTCTCACTGAAGTTGTGGTGTTTGGTCCAAGACTGAAAATTTTGCGACTACTTAATAATATTTAGACTTTGAAAAGAAATAAGGAAAATAATATGAATATGGAAGTTTGCCGAAATATTATGATTAGTATTATGATATTGGTATTACCACCTGTAATAACATACCTTTAATATTATAATGATTCAGAACACTTTTCTATGAGAATTATAAATGTTGTTATGTCGTATAATAATATTTTTTCTATTATAAAAAAAGACTTGTACCTACACATAGCTGCGTTGTGACATCACACAGCCATACAATGATCACATACACATAATATTGTATTTTATATGGTTGTGTCGTAATTTTTGCGATACTATATCGCAACGCCGTTTATCAGTACACTATATAATTATTCTTATTCGTACGGAAAGTTTGTTACTTTCTAGTTTCAACATCGCTTTCGCCTACATCTCACACCACACTCGGAGTACCGGGGGGCGCATCTTGGGGCCATCTCATTTGCCAGCGACAGAGAAGAGGCGGGCTGCACCTGTCACTGAGTCTACCGCGATAACTGACAATTCTTATAATGCTGTGAATAATTATTCTATTTCAATCAACGACACGGCAACTTGCGGGGATTTACCCGGGTAAATAATTGACTATTGATATACGCCTTTGAAATTGCTTCCAAAGTGGGCGGCATCCAAAAACACGAATGATAAAGAAATCGAGGGATATTGTTTAGTATTGCAGCTTAAGGGTCAGTTCACACAGTGACGATGTTAAGGATGGCAATTCAAAATTAAACTTCATTCACTACACAAAAATATAAACGTTTCATATGACATTAGTTATACATTGCCTAAGCGCGGTGCATTTGAACTCGTACAATGAGACGTGTATATCCTTGTGTAGTGAATAAAGTTCAATTTTAAATAGTTATCTTGAAAATGCAGCCCTGTGTGAACGACCCTAAGAGGCTAGTGGCTACAGTTAAATATATATCTGAAAATACATCGGTAAACATTCGAATTTCGAAGCGGTTTTCAATTTCGAACGTTAATTTTGCTAGTTAAATAAATGTTAGCTTACTATATTCTACGTAAACACAAAATATATTTCGGAATAAAAATATAATTTATTATCTTGTTGATTTAACCTGAGACACAATATATTCTAGAGTTTTCGTAAAATAATGCTTTGTTTTATTTACTCTTAAAATCGCGTGATATTTTTCCGCTTTTTAATAGAATATAAAGTTTTTTTCAATTACTTCGAAAATATTTGCGTATAACGTTGCAATGACAAACACACAAAATGTATCGGGAGAAATTCATATATTTCAACACTATAGAATTTAAATACTTATTAGTGTAATTGCGTACCTCTCGATACACGAAAGTAGGTAAATACGTCAGTAATTTGCAAAAGGTTTGCCTGGTACACTATGACACAAATATAAATTATAATTGTATTGATATTATAATAATATAATAAAATAATAATATAACATTACACATCAATACGTGAAACAAAAACTTTCAGTCCAGTTTTACGAGAATTGTGCAACCGGAGTAGTATGAAAAATATGGCCAGTGAATTAAAGTTTATGTGGAGGAAGGTGTGTACAAAGAAACATATAAAATTTTATCAAAAAAAAAATTATTAACACACACTACCGTGCGTTTAGCTACAATTTTGCACATTACACATTGGTTGTCAATCTGTCACAAAAGTTTCATCTAAAAGACTAAAGAACCCTTATAAAGACCAAACTTAAAGAGTACATGAATTGTTATGGGCGAATTTCGACCTGTAGTAAAAATTAATTAGTATGCTAACGTTGCCCGAATACTACACGTCGTAGCTGTACCTACTTTCTAAACGAAAATAAAGCCAGTACAGTTTGAGATACGGAACTCCCTCCCTGTCTATGGTTTGTTATTTATTGCGGAACCCAAAAAGTTCCGGGCACGCACTCGCAAGGTCCACCAAAACGAGCAGATTGCGTCTTATTATTTACGGTCTGCACGCGACCCTTACTTCTACCCTTCATGCCATATTTTTAATATAATGTTATTGAACTAATACATAAAGGAAGGAAAGATTAAAGGTTATGTTGTAGATAATACTTCACACAGTGCACAATATCGACTTAAGTTGCCTAACAATACATTTTGTAGCTTTTTCTGTAATGATATACAGACTTCAGACAGGTGGAATATTATGCAATCGGAAATACGATTTTATTTCTTACAACTATTCTATATTATACTAGCTGGTGTCCCGTTTTTAAGCGGAACCCTAAGATACGAGTAGCCAAGTTACTCGTTATAACATCAGCTGTCTGCGAGTGAAAGTCCGGTCAAAATCGGTCCAGCCGTTTCAGATACTAGCCGGAATAAACAGACAGATAGACAGATAAAATTTAATTTTTAGTGTTGGTACCGTATATTTTTATCTAGTGCAAAGCTGTTCATTTGAAACTACAAACAGACACTTCAATTTTATTTATTTGTATAGAATATTTTACTGTGTTTAGTTATCTCCTGTAGTAGATACTACATGATACTTTCAAAATATGTTTTAACCACCGACGAAAACAGAGGTGTGTTATAACTTTGACATGTTTGTCTGTGTCATCGTCCATGGCATCGTATTAACAGATTTTGATTGAGTTGTTTTAGTTTGGAAGCTGACATAATTGAGAGTGATTTTAGCTATGATTCATTATCATAAACTCGCTCACTGTTTGACAATATGTTACTTAATTTTTAAAATTTTTGAGTCATTTGTAAAATATCGCTGGTTATGGCACGTCTCAAAAATGCTCAGGTAACAATTTAAATTGAACATTGTTAACTGTTTTACACAAAAATGCGTGGCGTGGCGAAGTGAAGGGTTATTTTTATTCAGCGAGAGCCTCGGACCAATAAATTAAAATAACTGAGAAACACAGAAATATGCTCGACGAAGAAAAAACAGAACGGAACGCATAAATTAAATTCCACAAATGTCTGTTTCGATGATATTATATTATATTAGAACGCCTTTTATTAAATTTTTTTTACTTGACGGATACTGCGGTATTTTTTATTCGATATGTAAATGAAATAATAACATTGTTTTACGTGAAATTATACGTTTTTGTTCCTTTGATAACGTGAATTATGAGATAATTGAATTTCATGTAACATTGTACGCACATTGAGCACGTGTACACTTGTAGAAAGTATAAAATCCCATGTCACGACTTATAACTAGCTTAGAATATTCCTAATATTTGTTGGTAAGTAAAATAGGTAAGAGGAATTGTTCCTAAGAATAGATGTAAAAACTGAAAAGTATCTTTGTCAATTTTAGCTTTAATCTTTGTCAAGCTTCTAATAAGGAACATTTGTTTCAAATCAGCAAAATTCTTATATTTTGTTAAAAACAATGACATACATAAACGCAGTAGTTAATTTAATAATATCAATTTTGTATTTATCTTCATACATTTTCAACTGCTGTGACGTCACTCGCGCATCATTACATGCATAGTCCGTTTTTAATGCTCTCCAACGAACTCACTTTTGTGATGACTTTATTTCGTCAGCGGTTGATCATATATGCCATTGCAAATACAATATTTCCTGGTTAATTATATACTTTTCGAAAAGCCAATAAACACAAAACTATGCATGTTCCCCATTGTAACGTGGGTCTTAGCTTAGTAATGTGTGGATAATATACGATACCATGTAGCTGGTCGTAACAATCACATTATTATTAAAATGAGCATCACAACCTAGAAAAGTTAAACAATAAAATCTCGTTTAAACTGACCCGGTTCTCGAATTCTGCATGGACCGCATCTCAACTTAGCACCGCTTACATATTTATGAGTTTGTTTCGCTATCGCTGAAAGAAAGTCAAACATTAATGTATGCTTAAATATTCCGTACGTGTGAATAAAGAAATGGATTTTACATTATAATAAGGAAGGTATTTGGATGGAAATTGGATGAGCGCTACGGTTATCGGCGTTTTCACGGAATTTTCAGCGCTGAATATAGTTTCCGGGTAAACGACAAACAATATATATATATATATATATATATATATATATATAGTTGTTACTTTAAAAGCTAAGTTTGTAATGAGAAGAATATAAGAGAACATTTTACGGGACCTCTTTAGTCTTCAAAATAAAACTCTTGGTCACCGGGAGGGGGTAGGGGGCTTAGGTTTTTGTCACGTAGTCAACATCTTCTAGGAAATCTGGTGCGACGGCTATTAGTAGTACGTGAAATGGAGGAGGGGGGGGGGGGGGTCTCGGTATATACTACGGATGGCTACCGAGGGTGGGGGAGAGGGGGAGGGGCGGTAAAAATGGTTAAAAAGTAGTAACTAAGCACGCTTACACACGCGCCGCTGCACTAGGATTTGTATGTAATTTTTAACTCCCGACGAAAACAGAAAGGTGTTATAAGTTTGACGTGTCTGTCCGTGGCATCGTAGCTCCCAAGCGGATGAACCAATTTTGATCCAGTTTTGAAGTTTGAGAGCTGACATGATAGAGATTCATTATCATAAAATAGCTCACTGCTTGACTATTGGGGGGTTACTTCATTTTAAAATTTTGTTTATTGCCGCAGCGCCGGCGCTGAAAGCCCTACCTTCTGAGGCGAAATCCATATAAAATCTAGCGGTGCTGGAGTTGTGGCGTGTATAAAGCATGGACTTTTCACTAGCTCCATGGCACTAAGGCACTAATCTATTAATCAAAATCTAATGTTTTTCATAATACCTAGGATCAGCCAAAAAAACACAAATGCACTCGTAAATACTCAAAAACATGGTTAAAACATATAATGTACACAAGTATAGTCGGAATCGTTGTCATTTTTTTTAAATGAGGACGTTATTTATGTTACTGTGTCCACCATTTCTGTATCAGTTAAAACAATGGCGCTAATTATCCATGATACATGCGGTGATTAACCGGCCATGGCGGCGGTCACACCGGAATCGGTCCGCCATAATTCAAAGATGGCTCTTCCGGTGCTCATCCGATAATGCATCGAGACTTAGCCGAATTAACTGCACAATTATATTTAGACTAAAGTCTACATCCGACTACCTATTTGTGCAAGAACCTATCTCGTAAAATTCGTTTTTTCCTGGAATCAATGGTATTCTATATCAAATGGAACAACCGCCATTTTGAGAAAAAGGAACTTACGAAAAGACTACTTACCCAGGTACACAGGTACAGGTAACAATAATATGTATCGTGACATGCCTTTAGAATTAATTTCACAATTATATTTACATTTTGCATGTGACTATTTGTCTTTAAAAGCTATCAATAACGCAAAAACAGTTTCATTTTGATATAAAGTAGTCCATAACAAATTAGTTATCCAATATTTTGGTATGGAACGCTCGTATAGAACAATTTTGTCCTACTTTACAATTCTTTTTACTGAACCTTATAATTGCTGACACGGAGTTCGCCGAGCCCTACTCGTGTTTAAAGGTACCTCGTCAATCGTGCAACAGCTTGCCGCCTCATTTTATTTATGGCAAAAATTACTTCACAAAAACTTTTTTCATTTCCATTGCCGAAACTTTCGATAACTCGTGTCCTCTTTTTATTGCTATTTTTATTTCGTAGGCGTTAGAAAATCAATTATATACTAAAAATAATGGCTTTAAATTTGCAAAATTTAGTTTTGTACTATAATATGAAATTTTCGCGCCGATTCAGAGACAATTCTTGAAATACATTGCATGTCTAAAGTTCAAGATTGAAACTTGTGCAAGGTAAATATTGGTGGAATTCGGAAACAGAACAAAGTAACAACACGAACTATCGGAATGTAGTTTAATTGTCTAGAACAACAGAGCAGTTGTCGACGAAGTTGTAACTCGCGACAACTTAAGCGCTAAGCAGTGTTAATATACGAATAGCTTTCAGTGTTTATTAGGAAACCTTTATATTTTATTGGATTTTCTTTAGAAAATTATTTAAAATTAAAAATTTTGCATAAAAATACATCTTGTATTTGTGTTTTTTTTTGTTTTGTTTTGCTTTGTTTTGTTTTATTATGTCTAGTTTATGTCTTTAGGATCCTCTTCTGTTTGTGCAATTTGTTTTTCTCGATGTGTACTTCAATGTTCAAAAAATAGAATAAATGTTTTTTATTTATTATTAGTCTCCTGTCGACTAATGTTCCAGCTTCTGTCTATAAGAGTGTGAAGGATAAGGCTTGAACGCATTAGAAATCTTTTTATTAGTAAGGGGGTATTTTTATAAGATAATTTTAGTAGCAGGGAGAAAATTTAGGGTAGTATGTATAAAAAAATTGACGAATAAATAAAAAAAATATTAAGGGGTGGGTCACCCTTACCATTTAGGGGTTGAAAAAATAGATTACGATCAATTCTCAGACCCACCGTATATGCAAAAAAACTTTATTAAGAATCGGTCAAGCCGTTTCGGAGGAGTGTGTCCCCGAACACTATGACAGGAGAATTATAATTTATATATTAGACATTTTTAAATATATTTTTTGATACACACCTTCTCCTGACAATAACGAACACATAAAACAAAGATTTATCCAATTTGGTGCAGTCGTTTGGAAGTTATGCGCCATACAAAAATTTCGGTAATTCATTTTTATTTATATAGATTACACTTACAGACTGAACTGAGTGTATATAAGCAATTGCAAGTTTACAAACTCATATTACTAAGAATGGTATCGCTGTAGATACTAGTTTGCAATTTGCGTCTAAGTTTGGCTATAACTTAGCAGTTAGTATCAAATTATGTTCATTATGGCCAGCTTAATAGAAAATCATAACCTTTCGTAACGGCCCAATGGCCATACCACTCGTTAGTGGTCTAGTGATTTATTTACTAAAATATTAAAGCATATTAAATAGCAGTAACTTACAACAGGACTAATAGCTAGAAAATATAATAAGTCAAGTATTTATTTATACTATTTGAGTGTTGTTCCCACCTAGAAAACTTTTTATAAACAGGTTTTCAAAATGTAGGTATCTCAATTTGTAAACAAGTATGATTTTGTAAAGTAAAAATATATTTTCATCGTCGATTTACGTATTAAAATGGAATATTGTACGGAGCTACTTAAGGTAATATATTTTAAAAGCCATGTTAAAATTTAATAAGACATCGACTTTTGTTAAAGCGTAAACGCTAGGACGTGGAAGGCTTCGTCCCACGAGACTCGTAGCTGACTACGGCGTAGCCGGCTACGACGTAGCATCACTACGCTATAAAGAGCTACAAATTACAATCGTTTTAAGCTTGATATGATTTTGAACCTTTTGAAAGCAGAATTCGTGTAATAATGTAAAATATTTTTGCAAGATCATAATATTATATTTCACAATTTTAGATGCTACTTTCCATTACATATTGCTGGTAGGTTTTACACATACATTATCAACAAACCAATTTAAACTCGGCTCAACAAATCTATTTATAAAACAGTAAATGTATGTGTTTTGATTGCGTGCAGCACACAACGTTGATCAGGAAACTGCCAACAAAAAAAAATTGAATAATATAAATGCCACTATGGAGTAAGGGTCAGCAGCAGTCGTCCTCTTAAAATCTCATTTAGAAAATAGGACTTCAGAGGGTTGAGATAAATGGAAAAAGATCCACAGGTACCAAAGTTGAGATGGGGCCCCCACAAGGATCAATTTTAGGACCCTTTCTTTTTCTGGTCTATATAAATGACCTACCATACCTTAATAATGGAAAAAACGCGATAGTCTTATTTGCCGATGACACGTCACTTACTTTTAATATTAATCGCCAAAACTCAGGCTATGACGAAGTAAATAATGCTCTCTCAAAAATAGTACACTGGTTTAGTGTTAATAATCTTTTGTTTATACATTTAGTTTTTTTTTACTATTTAAGTTCACGTTGCCGAATGCAAGGCAAACTGAAACTGAACTAGTAGATACAGCTGTCTTTTTAGGTATAACATTAGACGCAAAACTTTTGTGGGTCATATAGTTGGGTTGGCCGACAGACTCAGTTCAGCAGCATTTGTAGTGAGTAAGATAAGACAGTTTTCAGACGAAAACACAGCAAGGCTTGTATATTTTAGTTACTTCCACAGTACCTGGGCTGATTGATAAGTGGCCGAAACGACGAACTTAAAAAAAATGATACGCAAAAAAGGAATATTACATTATATTCTGGCATCTTTTTGAAAATAGAACGCCAAATTTGAATTTAATCGAACTGATGGAATTTGTTTGAGAGGACGTAGAACTTTCTCTGTCGTCAATTTTCTTAACAATGGAAAGAAACGAAATTCGTGCGGTGATAAAGTTTTACGTTTTAAAAGAGAAAACAGCAACCCAGATTAAAACCAAGCTAGACAGTGTTTTAGGTAATTCTGCTCCTGCATTGAGTACAATTCACACCTGGGTAACTGATTTTAAACGTGGAAGACAGAGCTGCGAAGACGCCCACAGGTTTGGCCGTCCAAATGAAGTCACGAATCCGGACATGATCAAAAAAATTCACAAAATTGTATTGAATGATCGGCGCTTAAAGTTGCGAGAGATAGCAGAGATGGTGAGCATTTCATCTGAACGCGTTTTTAATATTTTGCACCAACATTTGGGAATGAAAAAGCTTTGCGTGCGATGGGTGCCGCGTTTACTCACTGTAGACCAAAAGCAACGTCGAGTGGACGATTCATCGGAGTGTTTGGCGCTGTTTAACCGAGATCTTAATGAGTTTTTGCGGCGTTATGTAACAGTCGATGAAACCTGGATACATCCTTATACTCCCGAGACAAAAGAACAATCTAAGCAGTGGACTGAGAGCGGAAAACCTGCGCCGAAGAAAGCAAAAACGGTTTTATCGGCCGGCAAAGTGATGGCGACTGTTTTTTGGGATGCTCGAGGGATTATTTTAGTGGATTATCTGCAAAAAGGAAAAACAGTAAATGGAGAGTACTACGTAAGCTTGCTGCAAAAAGTAAGTGAAGAAATCCAGAAGAAACGACCACATTTGGCCAAGAAAAAATTTTTGTTCCACCATAACAACGCACCTGCAAACACGTCAATGGTTGCAGTCGCCAAACTCCATGAATTGCGGTTCGAATTGCTACCGCATCCACCCTATTCCCCGGATCTGGCCCCGTGCGACTTCCACTTATTGCCAAACCTGAAGAAATGGTTAGGTGGCCAGAGATTTTCATCAAATGAAGAAGTCATTGTTGCCGTGGACGAGTATTTTGAGGGGTTGGAGAAAACATTTTATCAAACTGGTGTAACGGCATTGGAGAAGCGCTGGACTAAATGCATCGAGGTAGAAGGAAACTACGTTGAGAAATAAATTTATTTTAAATAGATTTTTGAAGTTTTTCTTTGTAGTTTCGGAAACTTATCAATCAGCCCTCGTATAATGTCCTATGGCATTCTACTGTGGGGAAATGCTGCAGATATAAATACTATATTTGTGCTACAGAAGCAAGCTGTTCGGGTAATCTATAAGCTGGCCCCCAGCACTTCATTAAGAGATAAGTTTAAAAAAACTGGACCTTAACTGTAGCGTCCTCAGTATGTTATATAAAATATATTATATGTTAAAAAAATAAGCCTATTCAAAAAGAAAAGTGACATCCACAATAGAAATACCCGAAATAAGCATAAGCTTGATGTACCAGTAACTAGACTTAGTAAAGTAAAGAATTCGTTTAAACGCCAATGTATACGCCTATACAATAAGATCCCAGAAAGCGTTCAAAATTTCTCAATCAAAAAATTTAAAAAAGTAGTCAAAGAACGTTTATCTGCTAAACCCTATTATAAAGTTAATGATTTTATGAATGATAGCACAACCTGGGAATGAGGTGGCTCCCTGCAAGGCTACTTCTAAATTACATATATTATTGTACATACTCTTGTTATTTAGTTTTAGTCCTAACATTGTTATATATATATATACCTTTTTTATTTTAAAAGAACAATTTTGTAGACTGACGTTCGTAAAGTGTATAAAAATAACAATTTTGAATAAAATTTTTTGACTTTGACTTTGTATTATTAATACTACTAAAATATTTTAAATACAAAAAAATATTCCACTCTATTCTTAATTTTATTGTTTTCGTTTCTTCATAGAATCAATAACTCAACTTATCAAATAATATATTTTAAGTACAATTCAATAAGCTAATAAAGGTTTTTCTATAAATAATTCAGCGGCGGCGAGACGTAATCAGTATCGCCCCCAGGCCGGTGGTTGGATTTCTTGAACCGTTAAATTTTATCAAGAGAATTAATCCGGCGAAACTTTCCCCTTGGACATCGTATTTTTTTCAATCAGGACGAAATTGATTTGAACAAAATGCGATTTTTTGTAGCTTTAAAGTTGCAGGATAAAAGGTTGATGATATTAATTTGCTTCTTTGTTTATCTCTTGGAAAAGGTTTTCTTAAATTGTTCATATCTTAGCACGTGGAATAATCAAACTTTTTAAAAATTATATGTTTTAAAATAATACACAAATTATCAACATAAAATGTTGATAAATTGCAGGCACGAGGCATCACATAAACACACTGATTAATTATTTTATAGCTTTGCTCCCTTTTTATGAGTAATACTAGCTTTTGCGTGTGGCTCAGCTCGTGAAAATAAAGATACCCCGGGGATACTTTTTCGGGATAAAAAGTATCCTATGTGTTATTACAGAGCTTAAAATACTACCATACCAAATCTCATCAAAATCCGTATAGTAGTTTATGCGTGAAATAGTAACAAACATCCATCCATCCATTCTCACAAACTTTGACATTTATATTAGTAGTAGTATAAATAGGTTTGCCGATATATATAAATAGCAATTTCATAAATAGTCCTGCCAAGTTTCTTGGCAAATGTATGTACCTAATTGGACTGGCAACACGGAAAAGGCGTTAGGAATTGATTTGAACCCCACGAGACATTCATACAATTATACAGTAGTTAGAGAAAAAAATATATAATTCATTAGTTTAAGTGTTAAGTCGCTTGCAAATATAGTTGAAAGTGCGAATTTTTAATTCTGTTTTTTAAATATTATAATATAAAACATTATTTAAATTTAAGACGTTTTTACTATAAATAAATACCACTACAATAACTACAATTGTAAATGTCTTCTATCTAGATTAAAGTAAATGGAATAATTCCTAAATTCAGATTTAAAGTTCATAATCTCAACAATAATACGAGTATACTTAGATCTCATCACAACAATATGCTTAGATCATAAATACTTTTTATCTCTAATAATTATTCAATAGGTACTTCGTGAAATATGAATACAATGAATTCCTTTTATTCACGAGGACGTGACCGTGATGTTTTTGTTTTGGGCCCATGAATAGGGTCAGTGGGTGAATATTTTATAAATCTCCCCGCATTATCGAATAGGGATTTTTTGATTTATGAAAACTGATCGCGATAGATTTGTATAAAAAATTCTGAAACGCACATTATTTTTATGAGCTAGATGGGATAATAATATAATGTTTATAAAAGTTATGTATCTGATTTAAGTAAATAGGTATGCTGTGATTGGCAAATTTTGTAGTTCTTTCTGCCTATATATATATCATTAACCTTTCTGAGTCTTGTGAAGTCAAATATAACATTTAATAATAATAAAAATAATTGTAGGAAATTTATAAGTGTCCTGAGCATAATGGTTGTCAAATGTTGCTAAAAATGGTATGGGTTTTAATACTGTAGTTTGTTTTTCTAAAATAAACAAAACATTTAAATATAATTAGAACGAAATACTAGATATACTGTTCTATGTATAGACTTTGATACTTTAGTCAACGATCAAGGCGTTATTCCGAGCGCGCTATAAAAAATTCATGACCGTTTATTCATTCACGACACCTTCACTGGCAATCTCGATCGGAAGGGTTGAGCTCATCTTTATCTTATGTAACCACGTTTTAATTTTGTGCCGTGATTACCGAGTAAGGGCGATTATTGAAAATGTGTCGGTTATATTGTTGTGAATTATAAAAAAACAAGACGCGTTACTTGACTGGCAAACTACCTGAAGCCCAATTCTTGTAATTAATTACTTAAACATTCATGTTACTTTCATTGACTTATAAATGAATCGTTAATAGAATCAAGCGTTACTTTGCGTAAGTCTATAGCATACAATTTAATTAATATTATATCGAGCAATATCCCCCGAAAAAATACCCACAACAAGCAGATGTGTGAATGCACGCATATGCATGCGTAAAGCTTCTCCCTCCTCCCACACTGCTTATGCGTACACTCAGAAGCAAGATCGTGCAAACACCACTCCCACCACTAGATATAATATTAATTAAATTGTATAAATGAATCATTGTCTTGATATCATAAACTGTTTTTTAAAGTTTGGACCAATCTAATCCGGTTTGACGTTAGTTTGTAGTTATGAGAATACCATTTTTCAGTTTTAACGTATCTTGACTGGATCGTAACTGTATTATTGCAGTATTGAATTAGAGATTATAAAATTTCAGGCAATTTTCGAATAAACATAAAATAAACTAATTTTATAAGCGTTATATTAGGTCTTTACCTATGAAATTGCCGTTTTGTATGAAAAAATTTAAACGAATTTTTTTCATGTATTATTTATTTGTATTAATCGAAGTAATCACCCATGCAATCAATGGATGTTTGCCAACGCAGTGGCAGTTTATTGATGCCCTTCCTAAAGAAATCAGCTGGACGGGAGGCAACAAATTCTTCAAAGGCATTTTGTACTGCGTCTCGGGTATTGAATTTTTTTCCCGCCAAGAAGTTATCCAAATTCTGCAAAAAGTAGTAGTCTGTAGGCGCAAGGTCTAATGAGTAGGGCGGATGACGGAGAGCTTCCAACCCCAGTTCTCGCAACTTGGAGACCGTCTGCTGTGCAGTATGAGGTCGCGCGTTGTCGTGCAGGAGCAGCGGAGACGAGCGATTGACCAATGCTGGTTGGAGATGTGCCAGCTTCTCTATCATTGTGTTCAGTTATTCACAGTACACATCTGCAGTAATCCTCACCCCGTTTGGTAAGAAGCTGTGATGAATCACACCGGCGCAAGACCACCAAACAGTGACCATCACTTTTATAGGGGTAAGTTTTCATTTAGGGCATTGTTTAGGTGCTGAACCAGGATCCAACCAACTTTCTGAGTACTTGCGGTTATCAAACAGAATCCATTTTTCATCGCAGGGAGCAATGCGGTTCAAAATTCCTTCATTTGTGTGTCTGTTGAGCAGTGCAAGGCACGTCTCGACGCGTACACCGCGCTGGCGATCATTGAGTTCGTGGGGCACCCATTTGTCAAGCTTTTTTACCTTGCCAATTTGATGTAAATGGACCAATATCGTTTTGACGCTAACGCCGAAAGCTGCTGCTAATTCAGCCGCAGATTGTGTATCATCAGCTTCCACAATCACCTTTAATTCGTCATTGTCGACCAAAGTCTTCGGACGACCGCGAGGTTCATTTTTCAGGTCGAAATTTCCAGAACGGAAGCGAGTAAACCAATAACAGGTGGTGCGTTGGTTTGTAGTGTTAGCTCCGTAAACGTCGTTGATGTTGTGTGCCGCTTGTGCCGCGTTAAGAATTCCATTTTTTTTAAATAAAATTAATTTGAAATTAGAATTCTTAGCCAAAAAAAAATATTTTGATTTGAAATGGCCAGTACTGCAGAACGGCAATTTCATAGGTAAAGACCTATTATAAATCAGCATATTACAAAAAAATATTATGTAATCAATGATTGCAAGCTACAGGACTTAACACTCTAACGCTAATGATTTTTTCGCAGATGGTACAACACACGAGTACTTAATGTACTAGATCAAAAACACGTTTCAAATGGAAATTCCTTCCCGTTTTTTCGCACATAATAATTGGTCTGTACACGCGTTTCCTGTCGGGACTTCCCCTCACCTTCGGCGACACACGACACATCCTGATTGTCTTCTATTCATCTCGCTCATTCCGCTAATGGAGTTGCCTTTTGACTAATAAATAGTTTCGTCGAAGCGGGAATTACCGGAAAGGTAAGGGAATACTAATTAATTAAATATGTCTCAAAGTGGGAAAGCAATTTTATTATTCGTTTATGAAAATAGGAATTTCTCCTTATTAATGTTATGATTACAAATTTATTTCAAAGAATTTAACTAGCCAAATGGCTTTGAAGAGACAGTCTTCTGGATTAAGACTTATTTTGACCATCTTGACTTCGCGGTTGAAAATATAATATTTTTTATGACAGGTAATGAGGTCGTTAATAAAAAACACAATGTATTTACATAAAGTTTGTAAATAGTGCAACATTTTTTTATGGGTAGGAAAGAGATAAGCTATACAATGTTTTGTCCTTGTCAAGCGACTTTTCCAATATATCAGATAAGGACAAAACATTGTATAGCTTATCCATTGTGCAAATATTTTTATTAGTAAGGGGGTTAATCTTTACCATTTAGACTAGTCGTCCAAAGTATCTATAGCATAATTTTTTGCTATAATATAGATCAGCTACTTCCTGATAGGTATTTAAAAAAAATGTTATGAATGACGAAAGCTTATTATTTATCAGATAAAATATTTGCCATAAAATTCATGTAATGCAAACATTTTTTGCTTAGTATTTCCTCATCATTCCGCAACGTAAATAAAACTCAAAATGTTTCATCGCAGTAGCCAATAAGACATTCTTGAACTCATAATCTCCCTATAGAGTATAGGGTATCCGATTTGCGTCTCATCCCTTTTGATAATGAAAATTCTAGACGTCTCGAAGAGAATTTCATGTTATTCGAAGATTGCAATTCGATGGGTGGAGGATGTTTGGGCGAAAGAAAATAATTTACAATAGACAACCGTCTACTGAAGGAACTGAAGAGGAGATCCAACTGGATTGTTCCTTTGTTAAATTAATTATATTGTTAGCTTCATTGACTTTTGTATAGAAACCTCTGACAATATTTACAATCTAATTGAAAATTCAAAGATAATGCGGAGTAATTTTTATAATTATATGAGGCTGGATAAAATTATTATTTATTTTCAATTTATTGTTATGTTAGATATTCGTATTTTGATAGGTACTTCTACCACAGATTTAAGAAAGAGGAACAGATAAACAGCTATATAGTTAGCTTTCGAGTTTATTGCACTTTGTACAAGCATGCGGTGTGTCCACAATTGTGTGGAGAAATTGTGGGCCGTTGAAGGGGACGTCAAAATTTTCTAATTTGAATCGATTCAGATCGTTGTATGAAAGATGTTTCTCTGTACATAAGTATATAATAATCTATTTTATACTCTGTGCTTCTTTCTAGCTAGGAACTTACATATAAATGGACCGCTTGATAGTAAATTAATAAGATTCTAAAAGTAAAATAATAATAGATTTTTACAAATAAAATAGTTCAGGAAAACTTACGGAAGGCAAAAGTATTTTATTTAATTTAGATAATATTTTGCTTGTTACTTTCAATGGATTGAATAGTGTGGAATACACTTTTTCTATACATATTTAAGGTAAAATGATGCCCTTAACTAAACAGCAATGATTTCTTGCAACCTTGGAGCTTAATTTTTGATCTCAGTCTGTAATAAACATGCAATAGAAAGCCTGGCAAATGATATTAAGAAACAACTCTGACTTTTGATCTATACCGTTAAATGGTGAGTTTTCGATGTTTTACATTAGAAAATCCATGCTACTATCTGAATATTGACGAAGAAAATTTAATGCGACGAGTATTCGACCCAAGCATGTCCTTTTCCACACCGCCCAGCAAATGCAGGGTACAATCGGGTACGGATATGCGATAACGAATGCAATTTTCCGAGTCCGTGGACAGAGTTTAGGCGGGGTTCGTTGTGACTTCGCTAACTGCCACCTGGTGTTATCGATGTAAGAGCCTTTACCAACTTTGTAGAACTTTCAAACTTAGTGGGTAAAAAAAATAGTAGTGTAGTAAAATTTTAGTACCTACATATTCTTGGAATTTTTTAAGGCAGCTACCTAATATTACGAGTGTGTCTACTAAAAGTCTGCCAAATATCTTGAATTCGCTTCAAAAATACCATTAATAATGTTAATTAATAACAAACTGTCACCTCTCAATATGCTAGATGATTGATTTTTTTATTACTTAAATGGATAGTACTCTTAAATATGAGTAACTTCTCAGAAAAAAACAATATATCAAAAGTCAATATTATCAAAGGTACAGCGATTTGTACACAAAATTTCGCAAGTCGCGTGAAAATGCTCCATACTAAAGTCGTACCTAGCTGTGACATCACGATTAGGTAAAAGTCTATGAAGTATAAGGCCGCAGGAACATATTTATAAATATCTCCGATATTCGTGCGTTTAAGTTCATACTTACCATAATGAATGTTTTTGTATATGATGTAGGTTTTGTTTACTGATTTAGCAAAACAAAAAACTTTCGGAGTTTATTAATGAAACGAAATATTTTAGATGTAGTCACCTCCGCTATAGTCTGTATCTTAAACAGTGCCTACTTAGTAAAAAAGAATAAATTAAATGTCACGATTGAAATTAAAATCAATAATAACGGTAATATTGGAGTAATAAGTAATACATAATACCTATCATTAAAACCGGTAAAAGTAGTAAAAAGCAATATCTAGATTCAGAACAAAGGATTCAATTTAAAAAGGATCAATTGAAACTTTCTGGAACAAAAGAAATTATCCGTTGATTTGGCACAATATTCCTCGCAAAGCTTTTATGTGGGTGGATTCCGCACAATGGAACCAATACTCTAGAGCCTAGGGAATCACTATTTAGAAGGTAAGCCCCATTTATGGAAAAATGAATATTCGGCTTATTATGTAAACCGAATAAAGGGGTCCCCATGAGGAAGACACATTAAAGCTCTAATACACACCATCTGCTTCGAACTTTTAATAAAATTATGCTTAAATTGCTAATTTCCCCCAACCCAGTAATCGCATTATCAAAGTTGAATTTTTACTAGCGATCATAACAATTGGATTTGAATAAATGAAATATTCAACATTCAACTTCCTTGAATCTAACAATTATACTTTTTATCAATAACAATATTGATTTAGGCCGTAATAAAATGGCTAGACGACTGTATTTTTCAATTGCATAAATAAATAGTACTCTTAAATATAAGGTAGTTCTCAAAAGAAACTGTATATGGAAAATCAATATTTTCATGAGTACAGCGGTGTGTTTCCAAAATTTCGCACCCAAATATCGCTACACGGTAAGGTAAAAGTGTTGAAATGAAATTTAAGGCCGAATGAACATATTATTTGTAAATATCTTCGAAATTAGAACGTTTAAGTTCATACTTACCGTAATGAATGTTTTGTATATGATGTAAATTAACTAATGATGTAAGTTCCTTTAATTACTAAACTTCACATAAATTAATATATTATTTTTTAAGTTTATCAAGTAGTTAAATACCTCAATATTTCTGAGTATATAAATAAAAATAATGATTTTACATGTAGTCGTCTTCCTAATTAAAACTTTCATTCCTTATCAAAACAATTAGGTATATCCGTAATTATCCTTATGAAATTCGCAATGTAAACAAAGTAACAAAAAAAGGTTTCCTCGCAAATCCGCGAAGGTAAAGTATCACGTTTTTAAAGTATATTTGGCATTAGCTTTGAAATCGATGGAACTCCCCTAGACGCCCCGAAACTTTCTAACGACATAACCGCGTGCAATTGATATGCCCCAGGAGTAGGCCCATTGTAAAGAAAGGAAAATCCCGATCCGAAAATCTTGGGAGAGTTAGTCTCCTGACTATGTATCAGTATTCGTTTCGCGTGGCGGTTTCGTTGCCCTCCCAGCCCCTGCGGTAAACTCCTTCAGTAATTTGACTTTGTTGTTATAATTCCGTTATAGTTGTCGCTTCTGGATTTATAGCTTTGACAATACGTTGTGTATTTCTTGAAATACATTTGGTAGCTTCAAATTTATGCTTTGGGCGTTTAATGGATTGTTATTTGTGTAAAATATTATGCTAGCTTTCTTTATCAGTTAACTGTATCGTAAATCTAACTTTCATTGCGGGAGTACACTAACACTTCATTTTATTGGTACCTGAAATTATTATACGTACAAATTTGGACATAGGCAAAAAATGAGAGTAGTATAAATTTTTTTTCACCGAATAATCCACTTTCCGTATAGCTTAAAATATAAATGTTTAAAGTTTTGTCTTATGAAAGGTCTATTATTAATAATCTTATGATTATTTAATGAAATTTCATCTTTGTCATAATAATAGGTATTGTTTTGTTCCGTTAATTCACTAGGACATTCCGTTATGTAACTTTATTACTACAACCCATTTGCGGTAGTAATTATAGTAATAAATAAATAGATATGCAGATAACAATACTGTGCCAAAATTACATTATATGTTTATTGTTTCAAGTAAAACTTTATACGTTTTACTATGACAACCGATGACAATAAACTTAGCTCAATCCTGTAATGGCTATTATGCGTTAAAAACTGAAACAGATTTTAGATCATTATGTTTTCTACAATGCGAACATTTCAATTACTCTTATTATAATCTACTGGTGAAGCTATATTTCACATCCAAAACGATCATATTGCCATTAATCCTTATAAATCTATAGAAGGGGAATCAATAAAATTAAATTAGCCGCTAATACATTCAAGGATACAATTCGACAACCGAGCTAATCAAATGCACGGATATCGGTGAATTTTGGATTGGTTCCATTAAATCACACCATTGTCGTGGCAATCCTGTTGAGCTGAATAGTACATCGCGTTGGCTTCATCAAATTGCATTGAACGGACGTTAGAGCACTCGTCGAGCGTGCCCAACGCGAGGGTAAAAATTTGAATGAAAAATACGGAGAGGGAGGGATGAATGGTGACGCCCCCTACTTCACCATACTTCCGACCACTCGGACCTCGGACACAATACAGCTCCGATATTGAAATTGGATCTAATGTAAAATCCTTTTTATTCTACGTTTTATGCCGATAGCATTAGATCTTGGTCGTGTACCTGTATCAGCATCATCAACACCACTGCTTATATTATTTTCATAATTAACTTAATAATTATGTTTTGTTTCACCACTACTTCCGTCATTTATGATAATTTTAACGCCAACTGTACAACTCTTGATTGTCGTTTTTAGTAGTTCTCTTCTTCGTTTTTCATTAACGTCTAATCGTCACCAATTACTTCGGATCAATGTGAAAGCATACTGATTAACGTTTCGAAAACGCCTTTTAAAAAGTCGATAGCAATTATCAGGCACGATGCTAATGACTCCTTTTAATAGGTTCGGATCCCGAAAAGTCGTATACAGTTTTTAAATACAATTTCCTTTCTCCCTAAATCTGTAAACTTTTCCACTTTAAAGCGAAATTGTAAGCAATATCGTTAACACAATTTCATTTGGAACAGCAAGAATAAAAATAGGCAGCATGTAAACTTCCGACTTGTACGTGATCTGCATCAGAAGCAGCTTGTTTGTACTGAATTTTAGACTCTGCGAAATTGTCGCCAAATTGTATTTCAGCTATGTTAAAACGGTGCTTTGCATTTAGTGTAATGTTGATTAGGGAGATTTAAATATTTTATGACGTTAGATAAGTTAACGTTGTTTGGATGGAAAATCGATTGAATTTTTATTGCAAACACACTTTTTGTTTTTATGTGCTATAAGCCAGCAAAATGCGACGATAAAAAAATTGCTGATTTTATTCAGAACTTTTTGACTTGATGAAAACGCACTAAGCACTAGATTGCAATTTTACGCCATTTATTCATTGATAAAGTCTCTAAATTATGTGACGATAATAGTTCAATGCAGAGTCACGGAGGGTCTGTCATCCCCCGGCCTGTGACCCTCGCTGATCGGTAATGATGGAATACCTAATCCCACGATATAATGTAGGTTACTGTGTAAACAGATCTGTGGGGTGTAGGAGAAACTATGTCAGTTGTACCCAGAACATTTTATTATCTAATGCATAAATTAATAAGTCCTATTGTCAATACGTACAGGGGAATAAAATACTGAACTTAATACAATCTTCAAATCAGAGCTGGATCCTAAAGCAAAAAGCGATGCTTTTAAATCATAATAATTACTAATAGATATAAATTACTTTCTTCTTGGATCGCAAAAAAGGGGATAGTTGCATGAATTGAAATAAATGCTTTTTATGATGTAGATAAGTGCAATGTCATAAATTATGGACATCCTTTTGCTATAAATGCTTAATATAACATAAAATATTTAAGTTGGTATTGACACAAGCTTATCCTTGTACCCTTTCTTACGCACATAAATTAAATGCACTTAGAATACGCATGTCTCCACCATTAGATATCCCTTCGCAATAGATGCAAGCAACAAATCATTACAGTAGCCGTGGAATGTAAGCTAATTTAAACCTTATTCATAAATGCTAAAGTTAATATCTCTTTGAAACAAGTTCCTAAATTCTGATTTCGGAAATTAGACTTTATGTGTATGGAAACAAGGCATAAATTAAACATTTTATTGTGATATACTGACCTACATCTCTGGAGAGACTGAGCAGTAGGTATCAGTTGGGAATAATATTTATAGGGTGCATTATGCACATGACATTTTTATGATTTCGGCGTTTGATTGCTAGTAGACCATTGTTAGATAAATTTCGTTTCATTATAGTTAAAATCTACAAAATATTACTACCGAGCCAAATGAAACATTTGATTTATCATGTTTTGGACGCATGGCAGACATTTTTATTCTTATTTTTTTGTTTTATTATAACTATACTATAATAACTAACTACGGCACTATAGAGATGTTTCTTTTTTGAGATTATTGATATTTCGGTAAACTATAAGTACTCTATAATGGTAGATTCTCAGAAAAGACGCTCTCAAAATCTATTTATTGATCGTTTCTACTGATATACAAATTTATTGCGTGATAGCTTACTAGCTATATAACAGCATATATACAAATCTCTAATATATATAATCACTTTCATTACGGAATACATAAAATAAAATTACGTATTAAGTAAACAAACATTAAATAATATACAAGCAAAAAAAACATTCCTAATTCTTGTTTCCTCTTAGGAACACGCAGCTGACTTTCCATTGTCTGCCAAATTACTATTTAGATTTCAACTACTGTTATTTGCTTATGCAAATCAGTACTTTGTTTTCATACAAAAAAGAGATAATCGCTTCTAAAACAATGAGGGAAAGAGAGGGAAGAGGCAATAAACACGAACACATTTGCATCGACATTAAGAATTAGCAGCTGAGCTAGTTTTGCCCTAGTTTCGGGAAGCAATTTCAGTTTTCGAATAAGTCCCATATGCTTTGTAAATAGGTTATTTTACTGCAAGATTTATCGTCGTGACAATGTTACAATCAAAACTAACATCTGCCTAGCAAAATCTAAGTTTTCCTTTTTTTCATTATGATCCTTATGGTATGTTTTTAACATTTTCTTAATAAATACCACTGGCAAAATATATCAGTAGGGTTTTCCCATTCCGGATTTCAATTATCGCTTGGATTTTTTATTACAAAAAAAATTGTTCGTTGTGAAAAAAAAATCCTTTTAACTCCGACCAAACAGCGCTTGTCACTGGTCGCGAAAATTGGCAAAATCAATAAATACGACCCCTCTAATGCAATGATGGATCGGCGTGCTATCTATCAGCGACATCGTTGACCACTCTGTTGTTTCACTTCAATTGTTTCAGCCAAATGCAGTACGGCTTAAAACATGAATATCTTGTTTAAAAATATTTTAAAACATTTGCTTTAAAACTGTTTTCAAATACTTGCCCATATTTTTTTTATTTTTAAATTTTTTTGCCCAATTAGTTTTTAAATTTTCATCCCCTATTTTACCCACCTAGGGGATGAATTTTGGAAAACGCTGTTATACGTAATTCATTATTTTTTCCGTATTCAATTCATGCGAAATAATAATAAGTTTCATAGAAACTTTTGTCACCTATTTTTCCACCTTTCGGGTTGAATTTTGGAAAAATCCTTCCTTAGTTGATGCGAAACCAACACACATACATAAAAATCCTGCTGTGAATAAATATACATACATAGACTGCCAAAATAATAACCATACCTTTTGGATTCGTCATAGTCGGGTAAAAAGAAGCCGTTTAGCAATTGAATACACGCAGTGAATAATGGTATCTATATAACGTTATTATTATATTTTCCGAGCATTACTTGGACTTAGGTTATTACGCTTCAGGGATATCCTACATACCTGCTAACTTACGTAATGTAGTCACGCGATGAAAACATTAAATTAATTAAAGAGGCCCTTATTTATGAAGAAATATTCTTGCAAATATTATCTTTTAACATTTTTTCATTATATTACTTAAGAAAACTCATTTCACCACGCTCTTCACAAAAACAAAGAGGTTTAGATTTGGGGGATTTTCCAAAAGTTAATCGTTTCGAGCATATCCAAGTTCATACAAACTTTTGTCACCTATTTTTCCACCTTTCGGGTTGAATTTTGAAAAATCCTTCCTTAGTTGATGCGAAACCAACACACATACATAAAAAGCCTGCTGTGAACAAATATACATACATAGACTGCCAAAATAATTACCATTCCTTTTGGATTCATCATAGTCGGGTAAAAAGAAGCCGTTTAGCAATTGAATACACGCAGTGAATAATGGTATCTATATAACGTTATTATTATATTTTCCGAGCATTACTTGGACTTAGGTTATTACGCTTCAGGGATATCCTACATACCTGCTAACTTACGTAATGTAGTCACGCGATGAAAACATTAAATTAATTAAAGAGGCCCTTATTTATGAAGAAATATTCTTGCAAATATTATCTTTTAACATTTTTTTATTATATTACTTAAGAAAACTCATTTCACCACGCTCTTCACAAAAACAAAGAGGTTTAGATTTGGGGGATTTTCCAAAAGTTAATCGTTTCGAGCATATCCATGTGGATATCGTTGGTCCATTACCAACATCTCCACAAGGATTTAGATATTTAGTTACTATTATAGATATGTTTTCCCGTTTTCCCGAAGCTTTTCCGTTACATGAAATTACAGCTGACGCGGTAGCTAAGACTATTTATGAAGGCTGAATAATAAGATACGGTTGCCCCAGTTACATCGGATTAAGGACGACAGTTTGAGTCTAGTCTGTTTTTAAATTTAATGAATTTTTTGGGTTGTAAGAGTCGTACGTACTACTGCGTAACACCCTCAGAGCAACGATGCGGTGGAAAGATGGCATGGGTCGTTGAAAGCAGCATTTATGGCTCGTTTATGAAGTTGCATGGTAATTACCAGTGAAACTTCCTAAACGACTAAACTACCCAATTGGGTAGACAAATTACCTACCGTACTGCTAGGCCTTCGCGCAGAGGTGCTCACGTACAGTGGGACTAGCGCCACAGAGCTGGCCTTCGGCAAAACTTTACGTTTACCTGGGCAGCTCTATGATAACACGGGTGAAGTAGATACGAATAATCCATATAGCTTGGACGAGAAAATCCACGAGACTATAAATAGCTACCGCCCTACGAGTACGAGTTTTTCTTATAAAAACTCACGATAAATGTTTGTTAATTCGGAGTCAAACGATTGTCATTTCGTTTTCGTAAGGGATGACGCGGTACATAAGTCGTTGAAACCCCCCTACGATGGTCCATATCGAGTGTTAGAGCGAGATTCTAAAGTATTCAATTGCCGGGTCGTGAAGCTCGTATCTCAATCGATAGATTGAAACCAGCTTTCATAATAACGGATGATGATGATGATATGTCGTCGAAATTATTAAATAGAGATCCTATAATAATAAATAATTATTTAACCCCGGAGCCGGATAAAATAGTTTCACCGGAGAGTGAATTACTAGAACCGGGAGAGTAGTTAAGAGACCCGTGAGATTTTTGCTGTAGGTAAGAATACATCGCAGTTTAGTTTATGGTGATTGACACATTCATAGATAAGTTGTAGTATTAGCTGCACTTCTAGTATGGTGTTAGCAGTACATGAAATTTGATATTGAGTTGCATTATGTACTTTGAAACGTAACGTGAGGTCTTCGATATAAAATAATATTTATACTAGACTCACAGTAATAAAGTTTTGGAATGTTTGGCTTCCAGTGGCATGACATATGCTCATATATGCATATGATGGATGTATGTATGATAGTATGGATGATTTTTTCATATTTAGAAAGCCTTTTTATAAAAAATACTCGGGTATTTTAGTAGAATGTACCATTTACAGACTTTATACATTTTGTGTTTTTATCTTTTACATTATTTTACAAAGTGTTTTATGTGAACATTTTTTTTATATCTAGATTAAAGTATGTTTTACATCGATGGCACGTAAACTTTAGCATCGAAGTAAATAACGGATATTGTGCAACTTATTTTATGTAATATGCTAGCTTGCTTATTATACAGAAAACACACTATGTACTTTAATAAGTTTTTAATAATTAAATTAAGTTGCAAGTCGCTTTAGTATAGTCTACTTTACTTTATTTTATCATAATGGGAAATTACCAAACAAAAGACAACGTGGCAGTGGCACAAGCTCAAGTTAATAAGCTATGAGTTTGGTTTTAATTGTTTTAGCGGTTATCAGCGCCCTGCTCTATGGCATTCGCATGTAATGTCACCGCCGGGCCCGGAGCTGGCTCCGCAAGGAGATGCGATGCAGCAGCGCGAGCTTGCTGCCCACCGTGGTGCGCGTCCCCGCCGCGCCGCAGCCTTACCATATTTTACCATAAATTTTACACGCAATTTTACCATAAACTGTAAGGTAATCGCCGTTTCCTATTTTAAGCAACAATTCATAAAACTATTCAGCAGACCGTTCACCTCTCGAATGGACTCTAATGGTTTTTTATAGCGAGCTTTTGTATGTGACTCCACATGTATGATGACTTTAAAAACACGATTTGACGACCTCTGTGGCTCAGTGGTTGAGCGTGTTGGTGCGGGAGGTCGGGGATCGCGGGTTCAATACCGCCGAAGGAACAAAAAGTTTTTCTGAGTTTCTGGGTGTATGTGTATGATATAATAAAAATATTAAATATGTGTATAAGGAAGTATTAAATATATTTCTGTTGTCTGATACCCGTAACACAAGTTCTTCGAGAATTTACCACGGGACCAGATTGACGTGGTGTGAAAGAGTCCATAAATATTATTAAAAAATATTATTAATTTACCTCATCCGTTCGTGTGCTCCTGGGTACTACTACAGGTATCAAAAGAGCTTGAAAGAACATTTCAAAAATATACAACAAATATAGTAAAATGGTCAAGCATGAGTCTGACTATATAAATACACTCTAGTCTGACTATATACTGATATAAATACATTCATACCCATTCACACCTTTAGGGGTTGAATATCGAAAAAACGTGAAATACGCATTAATTTATTTTCATTTAGGACTACATTTACAAAGTTCCAAGCCGAAATGCACATGTAATATTTTTTCTCCATACAAAGTTTAATACCCCTTTTTACCAATCGATAGATCGGATTTTAGAAAATATTGAATAAGAGTTTTAGTAGATCAAAGAGCAATATCACGAAATTTCAAACTCAAAATCAAAAGATCTGACCACAAACAAAAAAGTTACATACAAACTTTGATACCCCTTTTTACCCCCTCTTTTTACCCCTTTAGTATTTTGCGAAACTCACCCCGAGTTTCGCAAAATACCTTCTTAGTGGACCTATACGTCCAAATCTTACGTTTCTAGCTTCAGTAGTTTTGCCTCGGCGTTGATGAATCAGTCAGTCAGGAGTCAGGACATGTTACTACATAATATAAAATATAATAGAAGAGTATTTGGGTAACCGAGCTTTTCTCGGAGCTCTAGTAGATAAAAAAAAAGAATCACAAAAATATTTTACCGGGGTTCGAACCCACCACATTCGGAATTTCCAAACAACGCGAAAATTAACCAAACTGCCAATCCGACTGACATTATGGAGTCGAAATTATTGATATATTGTTGCACGACGAAATAAAAAACATATATTACTTAAACTGCGCAGTTTCCCAGGGATAAAACCTAGTTAGCCCGATATTTATCTCCAAAAACTCCCTGCATACTAAATTTCATGTAAATACTTGCAGCCGTTGCCTATATTACGATAATATATAATATATACAAAATTGTCTCGTTTATAAGAGTATCTGGGAGACCGTTACCGCTTTTCTCTGAGTTTTAGTGGAACTATAAAATAATTAAAAATAAATATCTATATTACAAATAAATAAAATTGAAATGTCTGTTAGTAATTTGCAATGAACAGCTTTTCACTAAATGCACATGAAAGTATATCCGTATATATGTAATTACCGTTAATTACAACAAAATATTATATCAAATTTTAAAAAAATGTCTGTAAGTCTGTCTGTCTGTCTGTTTGTTCCGGCTAATCTCTGAAACAGCTGAACCGATTTTAACTGGCAGAAATGAATCTACGGAATCCGAAAAAATACTGTCGCTGAGCGACGAGAAAGTTGGGATATGGAAAAGGTTACAAAATTAATACATTAGGTACGCATACCAAGCCATCAGACTGATGTAAGATAGTCGAAATTATTGATATATTGTTGCACGACGAAAGAAAAAAACACATATTGCTTAAAAAAGGGATTTTTTCCCTAGGAATAGAAGGAATTCTAAGGGGTAAGACCTACGAGCTAGTTCGATTTTTCTCCCTCAAAACTCCCGTATACTAAATTTCATAATAATAATTGTAGCCGTTGCCGAGATTTCAATTATATATAAACAAGATTGTCTCGTTTAAAGTATATGATATATTTTTTTCCGAAAAGGTTTTGGCTACAGGCGTTTTGGCACAAGGCTACAGGGCAAATTCTTAACTCGATCGTCTTTTTTTAGACTCAAATTGTAGCTGACTAAATTGTCCAGTGGAGTTCTTCTCAAAATTTTGATATCAAAATATATTCGTTTTCAAAATATCGAGCACTACGAGTATCATCACAATCGGGGCCTATACAGGAGCGAAAGAAAAGACATTTCCAATTCAAAAGCGAAATGATTTGATAACGAAACGATGAAGATTCTGAAACTTCATTAATGTTAGTCAGAGCCCCTAATCCTATCGATAATTACAATCTTCGAAATTAAAAAATATTCGTAAGTAAATCACTTAACGTATCGCTTAGTGATATAGTGCGCGATACGTCAATACATTACGTTTTTGATCTCTAAACACGTGTTCGTAATTAGCGAAGTCACCTTTTCTAAGCCCACAGGAATCGATACGACTGATTTTGAAAACATAAAAACACATCCCTTTCGATATTATTGCTGAATAAAAATGACGCAATTAAAATAAAAACTTTACTGTTAGATAGAGTACTCAATGTATCTACAAACCTTTGTAACGAGGTGCGAGCTTTTAGACTATTCGGAGCATCGCTTGAGAACCAAAAAGTTTGGTAAATGGGTCGTCCATTTACCAAACTTTTTGGCCGAATTTCTCCAACTTTGTTATCAAGTGGTAATAATTACTGAGTTCATGATGATTAATGCACATTACGATTTTTAACGTTAGTTGGACCCCCAGCTTTTTAATACATAATTCTTATTTCTTAGCTTTTCGAAATAAAAAAAGGCTTAGTATTAAGGTGCTTCCGATCTACGCAACCGCAACGCGGGACCGCGACCAGCAAATCAGGTTCTATGGCCACACCCACCGGTCGCGCGATCGGCCGCGTGCTTTGTTTAGTACTCTATTTAAATTCATACTAAGCAGTGGGTCGTTTGACTCAGTCGCGGGTCGCGGACGATCTATGCGAAACGAGTCGCATAGATCGTAAGGGTACCTTTTAAGACAACATAAAACTATCAACAACGTTTCCCCTTACTCAAATATTTTATTATATTAGAAAGTAGTAAAGAAATACGTAGTTAACTTTACTTTACTGACTTCCCACAGACTAAACGGAGTGCTGTAAATTGAACTGTTCGCGACGGCTTCCTGAATCTAACTGAAATAAATGAATAAAATAAACAAATAAAATGAAAAATGTAAAATAAATAGAATGACGGAAACGCTTGGCAAAAATGCTGATAGTGAACTATATCCATAGTTTTCGTAGACGCTCATAGCTCTAGAGCCACTATAAATAATTGATGGATTAAACGGGGATTAAACTTCAAAACTGGCCATACCAAATAATAAACTATAATGGATTTTAACGATTTTAATGCCATTTTAGGATGGAGGATCCATAGATAATCCTTCCACCCCATAACCTTAACGGCTCACTATCGCTCATCCACACATGGGTCTGACAGAACTGTTATTACATCATTAATAAAATTACAAAACTCTGCGACCATGTGCCGTTCTGCCAAAGGGTTTGCCTTAATTAAATTTGGGCAATCTTGGACGGGGTGACAATTGAACGAATTATTTTGAATCACGTAGTCGTATAATACGTACATATGAACTTATTGGGGTAGGGCCTGTTATAATTTAAGTTTAGCCAAAAAGAGTTAGGTTGTACTATCAGGGAATTTAATCCTTTAAAATGTGCACCGATAATTAGTTCGTATTATAATTGATGTAGGTATGTAGGTGTGATGTTAAACTTGTGCATGCAATTGTCAACGAGGGTTTTTAAGTTTGTGACACCTGATAGCTCTTTGACACGACTAGGACCCGACTTTTACGAAGCGCCGCGCCGCCTGGTTGGCAAAAAATTGAAGAAAATTGTTGTTGACAGTTTGTGAAAAATCCAACACCAGATGGCACTTTTGTGTGTGTCGGGTCTGTGTCCTGGCGGCAGAAAAAAATATATAAAACCCTCATTGAATTGAAAACAATATTAAGACTGAAAGTAGTCATAATGATACCAACAAATTATGAGTAGGTAAGATAAAAGGCTTAGATTCCCTGATAGTACCGTTGTTGTTTAAATTATTGAAATCTTAAGTCACGCCTTTTTAGGGTTCCTCAATACTCAAGGAAACCTTATAGTTTCGCTCTGTCCGTCCGTCAGTCTGTCTGTTTGTCTGTCCGCCCTTCTAGTTTCTGTAATTATGAAATTTGGTACAGTTAAATACTATTTATAGATGTCGATTTCACCATGATGAAATAATTATATTAATAATTAAAAATAAAAAGCTTTTAATCTTTTATAATGACCCATTTTTGTAAGCCTGATTAATCCAAGTTTGATAGGGACAGTTGGCTAACGTTAAGAATGCATCGAGGGATAGTTGCCTAGCGCAGGGCATGTATCCTTTTCGTTTGCTTTTCACTCCGCGATAAGCAAATTAAACAATCATACATTTATTTTAGTTAGAACTAGCTATAATTACTTTTAAAATTTTGAAAAACAAACAAATATTTTAGTTTACTTGCTTAAGAATGTATAGGTTTATTCACACTATCTTCTACACCTTTTTAGTTTTACACTAGAAAGTAGGAACCCTAGTCCTAATCTGTAATACAAACAAAATAACAAAAACTGAAACCCCCTACGCTAATAAAAATATAGATTATAATTGGCTTGCCAAAATTATAGTCCAAGTCTGACCGTGGAAGATTTTTGCTCACATATACAAAACGGGTGCGCCTTAAATATTAAATTTCGGTGGAATTATTGTCTACAGGGAAGAGACTTTCAATCATAATCAAAGCATAGCGTAGTAGGTTGTAGGTAGTACGTTTAGGTTGCAGTTGTTGGTGTGGTAACTGTAGCTGTATGTAGGTAGTTATTTATTTATTCTCGTTCATAGTTAACTCAGAACGACGTAGTCGGGACATCTAGTAAGAGATAAATTGAAAAAATAATTGGCGTTAGTGCTCGTGACTGCACAAAGCAAGTGTCATATTATACATAACTATTTATGTATATAATATAACCTAGAACCCTCCCTTCCCTAGAAATCCCTTGAAGTGAAAACTCTAACAGTTTTTATTGCATATGCTGTTTAGAATATAAGAGATTTGATGAAAGCCTACCGAGGGAACGGTATTAAAAGTGTTGGGCCCGAAAAGCCTATGAACATCTACCTCGCCCACTTAAGCACAGTATCAAGGGCACTCTGGGCTAAGGGCGGCCGTATATTATCCTGGCCTTTTTCCGACATGAGGAAACATTATATGCGTTTTACGTTTCGTTAATTAGAGGCAGCGTTAAAACTTAAGGAGGTAATTATGGATCTTTGAGGAGAGCAATAAAAGATACGTTTTTACAACATAATTGCCGGGGTTGGGGTGAAACGGTTGCAGGGTTTCTATCATTTATCTTCCTAGAATAAAACAAACACTTTTCACAAGTTACTTATTTTTCGCAATAAAAAACTTCCATTTTAAGAACATTTTATGATTATAAATATTTTAATTACTAGTTTGCCCGACACCGTTGTTCTGTCCTAACTATAAACTGGAATAAATAAATAACTACACTTACACCTAACACCTACATCAACAATTAAACATACACACACATCTATACCGATTTTTTAAATACAGCAAACAGATAAACATAACTCACCTATATATATTTGACAGTCAAGTGGCAACTTGAACACAGTGAACCATTAGTTCACCGTTTAAACCTTTCCTGGACTTTAATAATTTCAAGACCAAATTAGCAAAATCAGTCCAGCTGTTCTCGAGTTTTAGCGAGACATTGGAATTGCAATCCATTTTTATTTATAAGAGAAGAAGACAAGAAGAAGAAAAATATATGAACTCGGTTTGACTTAATATTGTCTTCGTTCTGCAAATTATTTTAGAAATTTTAATTGAATATACCCTCACCATGAGGCTCGATTTATTTCAGGTCGATTATTATTCTATAAATTTTCGTTTAATTAGCTGTTGAACATAACGACCATTACAAAAATTGATCGCAAAACCACACCTACAAAATCATATTCCGAATAGAACAACACCCCTCGACGGGACAACTCAATCAAGCAATTAATTCCTAATTGAATTATATCCGTCACCAAACCCGAGTGGGAGTACCCCGTAATGGGGGTAACTCCGTAAAAATACCTGTCCGCTACACGAGTGTATTATTACGGGGCAAATGCGCTCCGCTAAATGTACACGTATTTTGCAAAGTACAGTTTTAACGTACCTACGTGTATTTTACAAATTGTTTTTTATAGTTACGAGCATTAACAGTAAAATACTTTTTCCAGAAATGCTTTAGAATTCTAACATAATATTCTTTTCTAATGTTCTATCAGCGAATCTTATCCTTTAACAGGCTAATAATTGTTTTCATAAGTGTACGCATTATAATAATTAATTTTGATATTGATATTTGGCATTTTATTGACAATTGTATTGTGTGATGTATACAGCTGCTAAAGGATTAGATAACCAGGGCCTTTAGTCAAGATGCATTCGATAATTTCGACGGCGAAATTTGAAAACAAAATGTATGAGATTTGACATAAGGCATCGCTAGCGACATATTGTCTCTTTGCGATGACTTATGTCAAATCCCCTACATTTTTGATTTCGAAATTCGCCGTCGAAATTATCGAATGCATCTTGGCTAAAGGCCCTGGTATTACATAATATACTACCGACTATCATATAGAATATATTAAAGCCTTTTATAATAGCCCAAGAACATATTAGTAAGCTTGTTGTAATACTATACAAAATACATACTAATGTTATAAAGAAGATTTTTTTTCTTTGCATTGAATAGGCTCCGAAACTGCGGGACCGATTTTGGTGAAATTTGGCACGGATATAGATTAGATAACGCAAAATTTTACTGTGGCAAAATATACGTTTCCCGCGTGACTTCGTATGCGCAACAGGATACTGTTGCGCGTACGAAGTCGCGGGCAGCATCTAGTGTATTATATTTTTAACTAAGTACATCATTTTCTCTGAACATTTTCTCACGTTAATGAACGGAGATGGTACTGACTAATTCTGAGACGCCGTTTATAATGATATTCAAAAAATCTATTCCCGGCGCGCAAGAATGCTGATCAGTTAACTTTTAAAGCTCATTAAAATTGATGGTTCATTCATCGTGTAAATTTCCACGCTGGCGGAAAATTAAAATGATACCCGAGGCAGTGCCGCATGCATTGAAAACAACACAGTTGAAAAAACTTGAAATATTTTCATACATTTGCTGTACAGTAAAAGTTTATCGCTATAGGCTCGGAATTTTATATTCTATTTTTTACTTCACTATGTGTGGATTGCAGATACACGGTTTCACTATTAGCGTTCGATCACTCGAACTGCAAATCTCTTTATAAACAAAATGGCGAGAATTGGGTTACAATGCCGTTATCAAGTAGTCACAGACTCGCGCTAAGTACCTGGTAATTGTTATGACGAGTGTACAGAAGAGATTTGCTTTATGAATTCACATAAAATTTAATATTGGAAGACTACTATGCTACTACTATAAATGTGAAAGTTTGTGAGGATCGATGGATGGATGTTTGTAATTCTTTTACGCAAAAACTACTGATCGGATTTTGATGAAATTAGGTATGGTAGTAGTTTAAGCTCTGGATTCACACATAGGCTAATTTTTAACCCAATTAACTAGTAGTTTGTGCCAGTATTGGGTTAAAAAGTATAGTCCCGTGGAATACTGTATTTCCACGGGCAGCAAAAGCTAGTTTCTATAGTTTTATTTGTTGAATCAAGGGACTTATTGTCGTAATTAAAACTCTTCAATTTCTGCGCTAACTTTGCGAAAATGCATTGCACCTTACAACACGCTTTATTACTTAACTGCTTTAGCATTTTTATAGACACTAGACATCCAATTAGCATTTTGTTGAAACCTTCTCACTTTGTCATAATAATATATTCTTTCATAAGAAAATGATTGTTATAAAAAAAAAACTGTGTGTTGAGAGAGAAATAAATAAAATTTGAATTTGAATTCGTCTTAGTTGAGGGTAAAATAATGCATTGATTTTAGGTAAGCTTGGAATTAGAATCAGATTGCATTAAGAGCTCTTTTAATATTCTGTTACCTTTGGAATTTTGTAGCGATATTGATATCAAGGGCACAAAATTAATTATTTCTTTGCTGAAAAATATCATTTCGTACACCTCATCAATGAGATTTCGAGCCGCTCTTATAAGTAGAGTATCATTCAATATGCTAGCTTGGATTTAAAAATATTTTTTGCTAAAAAATGCTTCAGGCAACATTGGAAATTGCTTTTGTCATCCCCTATGATGGTTCTATGTATGATTTTACTGTTAGATAAGTAGGAATAATTGATGGTGACATGATAATATAAATATTAACCAATCTTGTCTTTATACAGCAATCGATGCTTCGACTATCCGATGAGCGTTATTCACAAAAGCGTGTCGTGCAAGCAGTGCTGCTCTTTTTTCAGGGTTGGATCAGACATAAGTACATTTTAATGTTCCATATTACACAGGTACAGGCCATGGGTGTTTTGGCAGTTACCTGTTCAAGATTAGACGTGAGGCGACAGCAGCTTGCCGCCACTGTGGAGCAGAAGAAGATTCCGCTCAACACACTTTTGAAGTGTGCCCTGAGAGGAATGACCAAAGGCTAACTTTAGTTGAATGCGTAGGAACAGATCTCTCTTTGAAGGCAGTCATCTCTGCTATGATCAGCGATGATCATGCTTGGTGAGAAGTTTGTCTCTTTTTGTGACACCGTTAAAGCACGAAAGGAGACGGCTGAGCGGATCCGAGAGAGATCTGATCCCTTGCTACCACCCGTCGTAACTAGATTACTAGTTCCTATTTTATTTTTAATTATGGCCATGGTTTCACAGAGAGGCATGGTATTTGATACCATTATACCTTTAGAAGCGGTGCGGACTTCGGACTCGTCCCGAACATGAGCTTGAAAGCACGATGCAAGGGGTCTGCGGATGTATTCATTGAGTTCCTATAGCCTCTATATTGTGTCGAAGTAGGCCGCCGCAGGGGTTTTAGTGGGTAAAAATCCCACATAACCTACTCTTGCCAATGGCTCAATCCCCAAGGCTAGTCTAGGTATCCTCCGTAAATATCCCCTGCGAAAACAAAAAAGAAACCAAAGATACCCATAAAGTATGAGAAAACAAGAAATATCTGAAAAAATTTTGTTGAGAATATTCCTTAAAATAAAACAAACAAAAATAGTTATGTAATTTATTTTATTAAAAATAGGTAGGTATTCAAAGACCAATACAAAATTAAATTTACAATAAATAAAGATGCCATAGCTTTACAAATTCATAAAATTATAAAATAAATTATTTTCATACACTCTTTGTTGTTTTATATTATAATATTGATTAAAATATTAAAAAAAATTTAGTGCTTCTTATAGCTTTTGTTATCGAGCCACATAGAGATGTTCGACATTTATATTAAAGTTTTGTAGTCAAAATGTGCCACAACTAAGTAAACTTTGATTTCAAATTGATGAGCAACAATAGGAACTAGGAGGATAGAAGAATCAATTCTATGTTTTAGTCAATTTTAATGGCACTAATAATATTATAATACTTTACGCTACATATTATGTTTTATTTGACGATGATATTAATGAAAAAAATAATTCTACGAAAGAATACAATAAATGTTTGTATACGAAGGCAGTGATAACAATAAGGATGTTGTCGATAGTACACTGTCATTTCAAAAATGGTAAAATAAGTCCCATTAGGTCGTATTGTGCAATTAATAAATCTTATTCTTATCTTTGCCCTTTGTGAATACCTAAATCACAATGCACTGAGTGTTGATTTGGGTAGCATCTTGGCGTTGCTTCTGCTTTTTGCTACACTTTTTATATTTGTGTGATTATATTTAAAAGTAAGAAAAGTTTGTTTGTTCTACTATCATGAATTTTTTTACTACACTATAAAAATTGCACAGTTACATACGTTTTGGTGACTCGCTTAATATTTAGTACCAGGACTATTCGCCCGAATAGAAATTACATTGTTAGAATTGCAGCATAATGTGCTCTGCAAGTTTACCGATAGGACAATCTATCGTGGGACGAAAGATTGGACAAGCCGTTTTGATATGCAATGATCCGTGCTCTAAAAAACATAAAACAAGTGGATATATAACTCATGTGACATATCACATTAACTTACGTAGATAATACATCTCAATTTCACAACTCCGAATTTCTTAGTTTTAGAAGTATATTATAATATGGCACGTAAAATAAAGAACTACGAGATATTATTTGTCATTCGAACGATATATAAACAAAATGTTAGTTCACAATTATTATCATAGTAATTTTGATTTGAATAACATGTCAGGATTCAAGATATATGTTATAACATTATTTACACTACATCAATGTTACAGTTTAAATACAAATTATTGCCAAGCGTTCTTTCAGTTTCGCGTACTTATGCTAGTGATATAGGTTTACAAATTCGTAATCGATTCTAAGTAGACGGACCACATCTGTATCAAAGATACATTCCCATCAAAATTGATATAGAATATAGAAATTTCACCAATAATGACAAACCTACTAACATTAACTATAATATTTACAAATATACATAAATTTACAAAGGACTAGCTAGTACAATCAATGATATAACTAAGCAAAAAATTTGCAAATTTCAAATCAATCACGCCTAAATTGAAACACTTTAACAGTATTTATATTGAGATAAGAAGCCTCCAATAAACATTTTTAAATATTTTGGAAATCAAAGGTTCAGTACACAGATACAATATTAGGAAGAACCGTGATATCTAAGCACAACATCACTACACCTTAGTGCAAGCTTACACGTTCAAACGTCCGTTTGGCACAGGTCGCCGAAAACCGGCAGGGCGTGATACTACCGAGTCACAGAATCCACGCGCGGATGCGGTGCTGGAGGAGGATGGGATGGTGCAAGAGGCACCTGGCTTCCATTCACACTTTGCCCATGTCTAAATGACGTCAATCGACCAAGACCTCTGTCTTCGTTGTCAAAATTAGGCCGCTCGTATTGATGCTTAGGCCTTTGTCGTTGAACTTGCATTGCTTGCAGTTCGTCGTAACCTCCATCGTCGCCATAGTTTTCATCCTCCGATTCCTCGTGACCAAACGCACGATACGTAGCTTCGGACTCGGAATTTTTCCTCGAGCTCACACCGTAACTTCGACCAATTAATGATTGTGTGGCATCCGTCTTCAAATCTTTATTTTTACTCTCCTCCAAACTTTGATTATACCTTAATTGAGCCTTTTGTGTTCGTTCTAAGGAAGGTAAATCGTAAAATTTGAGAACGTTGGGATGACCTTGGAAATATTTCTCACTGTAAACGTTCCTATTATAATACCCTCCATTACTTGCAGGATAAAGTTCTTCATCCGGTGGGTAACGGTTTTCAGCATTAGTATCAACAAGTTTGCTACCAGGCGGAAACCATCCCTAAAACAATAAAAAAATTGTAAATAAACAAGAAATATTATACGATAGTTCAAAGTCTAAAAAGATAATTTGAAAATCGCGTGATTTCCATTTTACACTAATAAATAAATATGATAATTATTCATGAAACAAAATAACTTCGTACCTTCCATAATAGTTTAATAAATACATTTACATAATTTGGGTACAAAATACTCACAAGTGAACTAACACACTGCCTGGTATTAGCTACGAGAGTCACAGATGCATAAGCTGCGGGCGAGATTGCGGTTTTACTTGTGTTCCATTCATTACCAGTTACTCTAGAGGAGGTTACTTCTGCATATTCAGGTAAAGGATGTGTTACTTTATCGTATTCAGAATTAGCTTTCTCCTTGCTGTGGCCTGTTTGACTACCAGATAAACATAATCCAGGCTGATTTTCCATCCATAGGAGTGATTCTGTTTTTGTAACTGTATTCTTATTGTAGCAGCTACTTAGTGGATGAGATAGTGACACTGCTGTTTTTATATTCATCTGAGTGACTAGACTTGTCCCGTTAGAATCTAAAAAATTACGTCATAATTAATTATGGTCACTATAAATTATATAATAATGTACATAAAAAAGCATTATTCAAATTAAATTTAAGCTGTTAACAAAAAAATAACAACCGCCGAGAACAATTAATATATATATTTGCATTTCTGAGTTTTCATTTCACGGATTCGCATCATTCCTTTGTGTTTCGAACATGAATACAAAGTGAAAGAGATCCACTGCACTAGGAGGAGAGGGCTCATGCTACCTTTCAATTCGAAAGTAATCTAGCACCCTCTCGCCCCTCACATGCTGAAGCCTCCATCAAACAAACGCGGCACCCTTACCACCCCAAGACACCCGAAGAATGTTTTTAATTTTCAAATTCTCGAGCTTATTTTACGTGAAAAATTCTAGCTTTTACACTAAATCGTTACATTTTAAAATTGTGTTTATCTAAGAAGGATTATGTGTGCAAATTATGTTTTATGGTAGGTACATAATGTATACATACCGTAAATATTCGGAAGCGCAGACTTTTTGGAAAAAATATTGTGCTTCCTGATATAAATTATGCCACCAATCATAATTATTTTGAAAAGTACAATGGCGGCAATCAGGAAATAGAACCAAGTTTCCATTACAAAATCCCCAGCGACTATCGATACTTCCCCATTAATGGGATATCTGAAATAAAAAGCTATTAGTAAAATCGCTTCGATGTTGATAAAAGCTTAATAACTTTACAGAAATAATTTTCTGTTTATTATCTTTTCAACCAACCTCAACAGCGGATCTAATCCGATCAACCTAGAATCAATATTCAGGTAGACTTTTTGACTGAACGGACCCAAGCCGACGATCGTTTCTGCTGCTATTTGTACAGAGTAGCTCACTCCAGAGGTCAAATTGGTCATAATCAAACTTATAGCTTGATGGACAGTCGTATTAATTGCGGCCATTGATTTATTCGCCGGTATATCTAACCAATTTAGTACAACGTTGTATCCAATTATAGCACCATTTTGCAAATGGGGCTCTGGTGGCTGCCATTTTAAATGAACCGTTGTTCCGTTAACTATAAACATTTCAATATTCGTTGGTGGACCATCAGGGACTGAAAAAGAAAATACTATTATAGTATAATATTTTCATTTGATAAAATAATACCTGCCATTTGGTGTTAATCTTACGTAAGGTAAGTAAGTTATTGTTTATGAACATTAAATGTAAGTTAATAATTACCATCGTCCAAAGTTTGTGCGGTCCGCATATTTGAAGGCTTTCCTTCGAATTTCTTATAAAACGGTACAAGGAAGAATTCATATTGAGTGAATTTTCTCAGCGAAGTAATTTCATACCCGGATACATCGTTAGAGTGCAAAATAGTTTTCATCTCATACTCGACCGTTACATTGTCTAGTGGTCTAAAGTATATGAAAAGTCCTTCTAAATGGAAGAAGTTTAGAATTTCCCACATGAGTTTTATTGTTTTGGAATCTATGGGCGTAGCTTCAATAAGCTCAACGATATTGTCAGTCATTATATTTTTACGGTACTCTGTATTATTGGAAAATAGTCCACTATCCCATACTGAGTCAGTATCTTCCCCGATCGTAATTGGATCTGACAACGCACTTGGGCCAGACAATCCATGGGAGTTTTCCGCTCTTACTGTAAACATGTAAGTTATTCCCGGAACCAGAGACTTCACTACATAATGTGTTTGATATACTCTTTTAGAAACCACAACCCATCCCTGTGAATTTCGAGGTGTATTATTACCTGAAAGGCTCTCTCTCGAGAACACCTCAATTTGATATCCTAATATTGACGACGATCCTATCTTGTTGTTTTGATTCCAACTTAGAGTTACACTAGTCTCGGTAATATTATGTATTTGTGGCTTAGTTGGTGGGCCAGGTAAAGCGGATATATCGGCAGCTCTAAAGAAATGTATGTTTGGATTTGTCGGGCTATCGACAAGCAATTTTCCACTCCAAACGTACTTTCCATGGTGATTAGATGCGACACACGTGTACGTGCCGCTATCAACTTTATCCAAATCTCTTAACATAAGTGTTCCATCGCTCGTAATATTCCTTCGACTGTTTTGTATTAGCGCCTCCCCTTCGAAATACCATGCGACGATCGGTTCAGGTGTGCCGATGGCAGTGCAGGGGAAAACTGCAATCGATTTTAAAGGTAGCGTTTGATTCGAGGGCCCGCTTGTTATGATTGGCGGTGGCCGGTCATCGTCTGACGTCACACTGAGTTTCCCTCGAATAAATGAACTGCCCGCAAAGTTGACCGCCGAACAGACTATTGTGTTGCCGCTGTTGTTTTTGTTTGTATCGCTTATTGTTAGGACAGTAACGCCATCGACTGCGGCTGAAGCGTGATATTTTCCTTTTGATGTCCCTGGCATTATGATCGTTCTGTTGCCTTCTAAACTCCAATAGATAGTAGGCTCAGGTTTGCCAGACGCTTTACATGTGAATGTAGCACTTGAGCCGCTTTCTACTGTCTCTAAGGTCGGCTTTAGAATAACCCAAGGTGGATCTAAAACAATATTGAAGATATTTAAGAACAACAATTTTTTTCAAATTGCTAAGGTCGCCAACAGACCCGGTGTGGGTACCACATTTTGTTCTTATTAGTTATATAGCATTATAAGAACCAAAGGTTTGTCAGTGACTATATTTGTATAGAATAAAAATATGAAAAATATTTATAATAATACTAGATTTCAGCCGCGGCTCCGCCCGCGTATATATAGTAGCCCACGGGAACACATCTCAGAATAAAAATCTATGTCCTTCCCCTGGGTCTACTCTATATCTGTACCAAATTTCATCAAAATCAGACTAGTAATTTCGGAGCCTATTTAATACAAACATACAAACAAATCTTTCTCCTTCATAATATTAGTATAGATAGTATAGACAGAGAACACACCATAAATAGTCAAATATCCGCTCCCACTGACGGTCCCAACGGTGTTACCAGCCTCACAAGTGTACTCCCCCTCGTCGTCTAGAATCACGTTGTCGAGTCTCAGGCTCCTGTCGTCTAGAACTTTGACGCGCTCGAGTGGCATGTTCCGACCGCCGGCCGTCCGACGCCAGAACACGTCGGGGAGGGGATCCCCGCCCACTCGACACTGGAACGTGACGCTGCCTCCCGTTTGAGCTATTATGTCCTCAGGCCCAGATATTAAGTACGGCTTAACTGTTGGAGAAAATTATACTATAGAACTTATCACAACGTAAAACAAATATAATAATAGCAATAGCTGAACACAGTTCTATAGATTATGAAATAAACAAATAAGGTTGGCGGCTTGGTTAGCATCGGAATTTTTGCGTTGTTGGCAAATTGGTGTCTCGGGTTCGAATCCTAGTCAAACGAAAACTTTTGTTATTATTTCGCTATTATAGATATAAATTTTTATTTATGTTTAATTATTTTATTGTTCTGCTAAATCTTCGAGAAAAGCTCATCTCCTAGGTACTATGATATAATATAGGAACAAAACAAGCCAGAATGAGAAAATATCGAGATCTTACTGTGTATTTTGAGCGTGGCAACCGCAGATTCTCTGGTCCCGGCCGCGTTTCGCGCCACACACTGATATCGACCGGCATCTGATTGTCGCGCGTCTTGTATCACAAGACTGCCGCCATCAACCAAATGAGTTCTGAAACAAAAGCTCCATTCGTTCACTTCTCCCAAAATAAATAAAAACCCCGTGACTTCCATTATTACATCATTAATATGTTGCCGAGTCATTTGAATATGGGGCGGAATAATTGTAGAGATTAAACATCTAATAAGGGGCTCGGGTAAGAACTATTGAAATTTTTACTTGATTGCTTGTCAAGCTCTCCAAACATTCCCTCTTATTACTTTGATGCACTTCACCCCTGTTAATTTGGCTCACAATACTCGCGTTGTAGTGTCTATGTTACCTAATACCTAACCCCATCTATACGTAAAAATTCAGAGACATGCACGAGGCCTCTTGAGTCCCGTACGTTATAGAATATTCATATTATACCTATAGTTTCTCTTAACTTTTTTAATGGGAATTGTTGTAAGTGTAGTGGTAAAGTTTAATGGTGGAGGCCATGTTTTATTGTCAGCTTACCTACCCAGTTTAAGTATACGGAGTGTCTAAAAATGATACGTTACTTTAGTAGCTAAATATTTGTTGTAATAAATTTTATGAATAAACATATAAGTAATAGAATTACAAAGTGTTTTTCAATATGCTAAGTAGCTTGTATAAACACATTATAATACATAAGAAAGAGTTTAAAATATATATATCCAATCGTAGTGAAAATACCTCTCAATACTACCGTCTATAGCGCTCGAGTGTCGACGATCTGAAGTATTCGTAACCCAAAACTTGGCATTTTAATATATCTTCAGTTTAACAGAGCAGAAAGTAAATACGAGAAGGTTTAATTAAAATATTGAAACTTTATTGCACAAAATATTTATTATTATTGCACTATTATTTAGTAAGTATAATTAACTTCTATAATTAGCCTATTTTTAGTGATTAATTATAATTATTTGAATTATCAAATTACCCAGCACGAATAGATCAAAATAAACCACTAATGTCTAAAATACATAAATCTTCAAAGTAGTCTTATTTTTTAAGTAAAATTGACTCTATTTATGAATTATTAGTAGACAAATCGGATTTTTTGGCCGCTAGGGGGCAGACCCAACGAACACAAAGCGTCACCTGGTGGCGTAAGTGGTATCAAAAATGGTCAATAAGAATTTTCGATTCTTTTTCTGTCACCAGGCGGCGCTTGGTAGCCCGACGGTCCTTGTCGTCTCAAAAAGCTGTCAGATGTCACGGATTTAAAAACCCTCATTGTATGGATCATCGGTGTAAAAATAATATTCTTACCTTGAATCACTGTCAAAGTGTAAAATTTGGCCATTTTTCTTCCAATACACCGTTGGTTCTGGGGAGCCTCTGGGTGGAGAACATTCTAGAATCACGGTCTCCCCTTGTGCTGTCTGTGTCGTTACTGGCTCTAGGCGGAATTCTTCTCGAAGGACTAAAGAACAAAAAAGAAAATCGTACTCGTCAAAGATAGGAAATTATAGGCAATCTTTAAGCTTTTTTCCCTAGGTATGTTGTAAGTTTAATTGTGTGCTGCAAGTTTGAAACTTAACTAAGCATTATAGTAAGTTTTTTTTTCATATATTTACACAATAAAATGTTATATATTGCTAAATACGTGATATTAAGCATTATATTAAGCATTTTCTTCCTACATATTTTGCACAATAAAATATAATGTATTGCTAAATACACGATATAGCTTTATCTTTTAGTAAGCAGGATAATGTATTCAGAATAACAAAATGTTGTAATAGATCTACTGGGAATATACCCTAAACATAATATCTCACATCTACGTATTCTCTGAACCTTTTCTGTGTAAATGTAATACAACATAAGTTTCGCTCAGTTTTACCCAGGAACGTAAAAATGGCGTAGGATTTTTATGGTAAAACATTTGTTACATCTGAACTAATTATGTAACCAAAATATTATAGTACCAATCAATACGTTCCATTAATGTGATAATTGATAAATATCCTGCATCTTTTCACATCGATTTTACCATAAAATAATGGTAGAATTCAGAAAAAAAAGAAGGAAACAATATTTTTTTTTTACCTGCAACATGCAACGTTGCATTCCGACTTCTGGCAGTGCCATAAGAGTTAGTAGCTTCGCACCAGTAGACTCCCGCGTCTGAATGTGCTCTCCCGTGTGTCGCTCTCAAGAAGAATAACCCACCGGCTGGTAGAAGACTTCTATGGGTGTCCGATACCACTAGAATCCCACCCTTGTACCACCTTATAGCGGGAGTGGGGGAGCCACCAGCTCGGCAGTTGAGAGTAGCTGGCTGGTGGCGCGCAACCGTCACGTCCAAAGGTTGCTCAATGATGTATGGTGTTTCCCCGCTGCCCATGTAGTCATCGCTAAGACCACCTTCTAGTGTTCCTAGAACAAAAGCAAAATCATAAATTTCAATACGTCAAGCGAAAACTTCTTACACCTTTTTAATAATATTATGCAAACGGAGGAGAATGAACTTAAAGCTTATGTGGAGGAAGTTGTGCAGAAAGATAATATTTTTATAGTAATGCTTGGAAATACATAAAAGTAGTAAAAATAAAGATACACACACTACCTCAGATTAAATAACTCACACTACTATGCGTTGTATAATCATATGATAATAACAGTAGGTATTGATTTGACACAATAATTGTTAATCTTTCTTCCACATTCCATATACAACATTAATTATCTGCATATTTTTGAAGCGTATCTAAGAGGCAAAAGCGCACTAACAAAGTAGAAAGCTAAAAATTAAAATATTAATTATGGTTGAATTCGGACCACCAGGCGATCACTAGTATAACATATTAAAACGAAGTAAGAAAAATTAAACAGAACGAATGTATTTCTTATTCCAATACAATATGATACCGACTCGTAATGTATGATATTGGTTAGGCTTTCCATTTTACGCGAGATTATTTTTAATTAAAAGTATGCTCTAACACATAATATTGTGTACTGTCATCGTGTTCAAAATTTACGCACTAACACAAAAAACAATATTAACTGAAATTCGTTCAATCACACTCGGCTACATCTACATCAGCTTAATTGTAATAATTAGTAGCATTAAGTTAATTACGAAGATTGGTGCTTTGTGGAGACCCATAACTTGCAAGTAATAAAATTAATTAACAGTATTTTCTACGATTCACTTTGAAATCGTATTCGTTGCACGCACGTGCATACAATCGGACAAGGGTGAAAGCTCGTACTTTGATGTTTAATTACAGCTTTTGATGAGAATACATGTTTTTGGTTACAATTTCTCGTGATGCATCCACTTATCTATGATTCAGTGACCTAATATTAAAAATTGCAAAATAATGACGTTGTTGTGTAAGGTATTTACTTACATGATTAGGTACTAAGGAGAATAACACTTAACCAAGAGTATGTGAGGATATGTCTAAGGAGGTTTTTGTAACCATCAACGGGCAATAAGTTTTTTAAATACTTCAAAAGTGACTGTCCGATTTCGCACAAAATAATTTTCCTAAACAGTTGTTATCATGACCTATCATGGTAACTTACAAGTTTCTCTTCTCTCTTATGCTTGAAATAGCATGCTTGCTGTTAGATATCTATATGGATCGTCTGATAGCTAACTAAATCTCATAAAAGTTCCGTCAACTAACCATAGATGTCGCTTTTAATTATTCTAGCTTCTCACAAAATACCATAGATGTCACTACCTTATTGCTGACTTCCTACTCGACAAAAGAGGGCGCTCCTATACTGTCCATCTACAGACATAATATTGAACAGTGATTAAGATGAATTTTTTAGATAACATCACTTTTCGTAAGAAAAGGAGGAGTAGTTTAGGCAGTCATGAGACTATTATCTCAGATGACAGTGGAGATCAACCTATATCAACCCTTAACAATATATTAGATGGCAGCTCACACAGCCTCCCCAATTTATCGACGGACGCTTATGAAATTACTACACTAAAAGAAGAAATATTGAATCTAAAACTACAACTGGAAAGCGCTCATGAAGAAATCGCTAACATTAGTTATGAAAACGCAAGTCTCAAATCAAAATTAATAGAATACGAAAAGCAAAACAATATATATAAGGATGTCATCACTACGCTAAGGTCAGACGCCACACCAAACACAAGTAGAAAAACAAATAAATTCTATACACCAACTATCAAACGAGTAAAAGTAATGTCACGAGGATTGTTTCGGACTCCAAAGTCACCAAATTCACTTGATACAAAAATAACCAATTTCTCTACTTCTCTACAATCTCTTCACGATTCGCCAAAAAGCAGTATCAATAAACACAGTAATTCAAATCTACTCTCAAAGTCTGATAATGATAATCAACAGAAATTCCTTAAAGTCGATGAAATACGATCTGAAAACACGTTATACAAAAACCCCAAGACTTCCGAAGAAAAACAAGAAAAACATAGGATTATTATATTAGCTGACCAGCAAGGACGAGGCGTACAAAAAGCGCTACAAAAATTAGTAGGTAATAAATACACTGTTACTTGTTTCTGGAAATCGGGGGCTAGCCTCAATAAGATAGTAAATTCTATTAATATAAAAGACCTTACAATGAAAGACTTTGTAATTTTGATAGGTGGTACGAATGAAAAAAGCCCTCTACAATTTAAATTATCAATTAACAAATGGTTATCTGAAACGAAAAACACGAATGTACTAATATCTCAAATCCCGTACTGTAAGAATCTTCGCGAAACTAAATTAAATTACGAACTAAGGTTTGCCTGTTACAGTTATCCCAACTCTACCTATGTTCCTATGAACTATGAAACATATTTTCCATCTATGTATAAAAACTTTCGTCTAAATTTATGTCGATATTTGCTTAGAGAAATTCTCCATGTAGAGTACAAAAGTAATTCTTGCGAGTACGCTAAAAATATAAAGCTTACTCTGGGCTCTACCATGCACAATAAATCTACACAAACAGAATCTACTAACGATAACAGAAGTACTGAAATAAATAACACACAGCAATCAAACTCTACATTAAAAAGAAGTTTTTTTCGTGACCAATAACATTAGTATACTGCATCAAAATATCAATGGCTTAATAAGTAAATCCGACTTGCTAACTGTTACACTTAACGGAATAAACCAAAATATTGATGCTCTATGTATTACTGAACATAACATGACACATGAAGACACCAAATAACTAAATCTGCCGAACTACAAAATGGGAGCATACTTTACCCGAAATACACGTCGTGGTGGCTCGTGTATATTAGTCAAATCACAGTTTGAAATAACGGAATTACAAGTTTTAAAGACAGTAAGTCAGGAAAGGATCTTTGAGTGTTGCGGTCTAGAGATAGTAAAGCTTAATATATTTATAATATGCATTTATAGATCACCCGGTACGAGTGAAACATTTTATAATCTCTTTCTAGAAAATTTAGATAATCTGCTAAAGAAAATTTGCTTTGGTCGGAAGAAAATAATAATATGCGGCGACCTCAATATTGACACTTTAAAAAAACCAAACAATCACTGGAATTTCAAAACTTGCTTGAAACTTACAACCTTAAACTAGCGCTAAATGAAGCAACTCGTCTCTCCAGCAAAACTTGCATCGATCATTTTATTTGTAATTTTAGTGACTTTGAATGCAATGTTACTCAATTAGCACTCTCGGATCACACGGCACAAATTTTCTCTTGTCCTATAGAAAGACAAACCCACTATAAATACTGGTATGTTCAAAAGCGTGATTATGGTACAGATAACATTCGTAAGTTCATAAATTGCTTAAATGCAAAATCTTTCTCCGAGGTATATGACTGTAATGACGCGAATAATGCATTTAACGTATTCCACGAGCTATTCCTTTTATTTTATTCTTTGTGTTTCCCATTCATAAAAGTGAAAATATATGCAAACAAACGAATGAAATGGATATCAAAAGGGATAAGGAAATGCTGTAGACGTAAGAGATACTTACTATGGCAGTATCGTAAAAATAAAGGGGTAACTAAACAATATCTTAAAACATATTCATTAAGACTTCAACAAATAATCAAACTTACACAAAAAGCCCAAAATAACTATGCAATTAATAGATCTCATAATAAGTCCAAAGCAATGTGGGCCGCCATTAACAGAAATAAAAAAACTTGCAAAAATGAAATACACAAGTTACACGTAAATGGTAAGTATATATCAGACCCATCCAACATAGCTACAACTCTAAATACATTTTTTTCCACTGGCACTACAGACACAAACTCTAGGTACAGTCAAAATAACTCTAATTACAAGCCGTTATCAAATCATTATAACTCTATATTCATGCCACCCGCAACTCCAAGTGACATTTATCGTACAATTAACTCTCTCAAAAATACTAGTAGCGTAGGTTATGATGGAATAACAACTAATATTATTAAAAAAGTGTCTACTACTATATCACCGATACTATGCCACGTCTATAACTTATGCGTAGAAAAGGGAGTATATCCAGATAAGTTAAAACTAACAATAATAACACCCCTATTTAAAAAGGGTGATCCAGAAATGCCAAATAATTATAGACCAATAGCACTAATACCAATTTTCTCAAAAATTTTTGAAAAGCTAATAAATGAAAACTTATACTAGTATATTGAAAAACACAACATCATATGCAAAGAACAAATGGGTTTTAGGAAAAACAAATCAATAAATTGTGCAATACACGACTTCTTAAAAAATATTCTAACAAATTTAAATGAGAAAAATAATATGTGTGCACTCTACATGGACCTTTCTAAAGCATTTGATTTTGTTAATCACAAAATTTTAATTGATAAACTGGAATCATATGGAATTAGAGGTAACGTACTTAATTTAATTAAATCAAACCTAACTGATAGAAAACAAGTTACTCAAATAAAAAACTATGTCCAAAGAGTCTTACGGAAATTTGTTACCTATCACCAACTGAAGAAGTCGATGATGGCGTGCCACAAGGTTGTGTTCTAGCGCCACTTATGTTCTTATTATACATAAACGACTTACCAAAAGTAATAGACGAAAAAATTGTACTCTTTGCTGACGATGGCACAATATTATATATTGGAAAAAATAAAAATCATCTGGAAACTGATATATTGAACTCCCTTGACAAAATTATAAAATGGATAAACATGAATTACTTAAAAATTAATTTAGACAAAACCAATGTTATGTATTTTAAAAATTTTAAGCAGCCTAGTGTAAATATAGAGGTGGAATAAATGAATACTAAAATTAAGCAAGTATATGTCTCTAAGTTCTTAGGAATATATGTGGATAGTGAACTGAATTGGAAAGAGCACTGTTACTATATTCGTGGAAAAATCAATAGGTTGTCGTATGCCTTATATATGCTCCAAAAAATTGTTGGATTAAATACAATTATAACTACATATCAAGCTCAAGTAGAGGCTTTGTTGCGATATGGAATAGTATTTTGGGGCAACTCTTCTGAAAAATATACAGTATTTAAAGCCCAAAAGAAATGTATAAGAGCTATAAGTAGAATAAGATTAACGGACAGCTGTAAGCCACATTTTCAAAAACTTAAACTTTTGACATTTCCATGCCTATATATCTTAGAAAGCGTAACATTTGTATAATCCAATTTACACGAGTATGAGACTTTTAAAAGCATTAGAAATCGCCATAAGGTGTGTTATCCAAGTAGCAAAACTGCCTTACTTAATAAGAGTTACCTAGGCATGGCAGTTCGCCTGTACAATAAACTACCTAAATGTATACTAGAGATAAATTCGCCACAATTATTTAAAAATACGATTAAGACAACTCTGCTCAAAAAAGCTTATTATTATATTGATGAATATTTAAATGATAACGCTTTTATTATTGAATGATGTATTATTAACATATGTATATAGATATAATATTATTAATTGTTATTTTTATGTATCTTGACATTCTCTACTATTTAATTATTATCGATGACATGTAAACATGGTGATATTATTAACTAAATTAATTTGCTGGACAATTGCTAACATAATATTTTGTACTATTCTATTGACTGCTGTTATGTAAATTCTATATACGAAATTGCTCTAGATTATTATTCTAATGCATACATAATATAATATTAAAAAAAAATATATTTATAAAATGAAATTAATAGATTTATATTATAATGTAAATTTTAATGTAATCATTTAGTTTTATCAACAATCAATTGTAATTATAGTAACTAAGTAAAATAACTTTTGCATGCCCCAAGTGGCCTATGTGCTGCAACTAAACTGAATGTAAGACCTACACACATATGCAAAATAAATGATTTGATTTGATTTGATTTGAAACTTAGTTTAGAAATACCAGGGAACTTGAAGGCCGATTACTCGAAAATGGGAATACTCGTAGCTTTGTTAAAAAGTCATGTATCAAACTTTGTATTTATTTTTAAAGATATTCGACGATACCAGACACGATGGGGAAGAATGAAAAAATATTTTTCATCCCCGCTTCACGTGTAGGTACGGAGAGCGACTCCTTAATACAAAATTATTAATGCCAAAAATGTAATCTTAAACCAATTTGTAAGTATACAAAATTTTATACATTTATTTTATTATTTACAGAAGTTAGAAGAGCGGACAGACAGACAGATGGACAGACAGACAGACAGACATATGGACAGACAGAGCGAAACCCTAAAAAGGTAGACGTAGAATCCTGTATGAATAAAATCATAAAAACAAACGTGAGCGTAAGAATTATTAAAAACATTTCGAAACAATTTCTAGGCTATTCAATATTTATATTTCTATAAACACAGACTCGATACAATACTGTATTGTTTGAAATGTACACAATTTAACCACAACTTCATAACCTTTGTTTCTAATTTTAACAATAACGTTATAGACCTAATGAGTATTATGAAGTACATTCTACTTTAAAACCATTATGGTCCATAAACATAGGCTTCGTACCCGGCCCCAGTTTCGGGCCCTCATATTTTACAGTGTTTACTACGAATGGCGCAGATGTTAGTTTTTGACACTTCAATTGATGTACGTCCATTGTTGTCGCGTAGGCTATTATTACGCTGGCAAAAAATCAATTGAAAGACAAAATAGCTAAGACACTTAGGCTTACAAACTTATTTTGATTTTTATATATTAGTAACTGAAATATGTGCAAATACTTTAAAATATTGGTACAATTAATTCAAATGTAATTTCAGAAACTTTTTGATTAAGTTTCAATACCTAATAGAGGTAAAATAGTATACTTAGTGCATTAAATATTTTCTTATTTTTCAGCTCGATACTCGATGTAAAAAAGTTTTTATGTTTTTCTAGCAACATCAAACAAAGCTGAACCAATACACAAACACAAAAGGACGTCATTATTTTAATCTTCTATCGATGTCACACGTTTTTTTGCCGAATTTGGATTACTTTGTGCAAATTGTGTTTATTTATTCACGTGTATATTGTACAGTGTTGTTCACGTGTATGTGCGGTGTTCGATACAGCTAATCTATAATCGAATCTATCGCCCGTTGTTTCGCTCTTTTCCTTTTAGATCCGATCCGTGCGGGTGTAAACATACAAAAACAAACAATTGTCAGGACCATCAAAGGAATACAATGTGTGAGGATATTTTTGTACCTTTATAAATATTATATAATGCTGAATTGAGATGTGTTACATATATCGAGAATTAAAATTTTTTGGTGATAAATTTACCTACAATATGCTAAGCATTTGAAAACGATTTGAAGTTAAATCTGCAAAAAAGTTTTACATATTTTACTCACTAATAATATTTTCGTCAATATGTATCTGTTATTGATAAAGTATTTAGTGAACTACAGAAAACTCATAAATATAAATAGTAAAAACCTGCAAAAAAGTTTTACATATTTTACTCACTAATAATATTCTAGTCAATATGTATCTGTTATTGATAAAGTATTTAGTGAACTACAGAAAACTCAGAAACATAAATAGGTTATCTACCAAATATAAAACTCGGCTATATTCCGAAAATGATACGGGATTTAGCAGAAGATGCGTCATAAAGTGTAGTTTATGTTGATCCCAGTTCGATATTTTATCGTTCATGAGCCCAACGTATCGCTGGTGTTTTATTCTGACAACTGCTAATCGTCACCTATTCTTGTCACTTTACCTACTATCGGTTCTTAACAATATTTACTTCAGTTCCTAAACAATATTTAAATGTTTTACACCATAAACTAGGTTTTAGGACAAGTCATGAAAATATTCGGCATTTGCATACTCGTAAATGTTTCACGAACATGTCACATAAACTTTGCAAGAACATAAAAAATGAATAATATGAATCTAAAATCAGCTCTACGTATACCGTGTTTACTTTATATGGGACATTTTGTTACTAAAGTAATAAATATCAGAAGTTTATATATGAGATTAATGGTTGCTTCATTATGAGCCAAGGACTTTGCCAAAACTAATGCCAAAGGGAGTGATTTTTCATCTCACGCGCACGACCCATAGTTACCGCTATTGTTCAAAAACGTTCGTTCAAAAAACATTGCGAGGGTGCCCCTTCTCCCCCAGCTAATTTACTCTTCGCGCACATGTTGACACGCGTTTCGAAAAAAAAAACTGATGTAGTGACAACGCTTTCGCATTTAAGTCGGCACACGGCGAAGCGGCGACTTCGTTTCTAATCGGCCTTATGTGAGTACACACTGAGATACGGATTCGCAAGAATAGAATACGTTTTATGACCAACTGAAAGAAGCTACATAATCCTAGACTAGTTTCTGTTAACATAGAACAAAAATCTGTGTAAAGTTGACGAACATTTTTGTAAAAGTCATAGATAGTCTGCGTTATCGTTCCAGACATTTCTTCGTTCTAAAATTGGAGCAACTACTAACTATTTTTTTTTCTTCTTATTAGAAAATGTGTCAGGCTTTGTAACAGCATATTTAGTTAACTCATGATATTTTCTAAAAAAAAAATACGGTCGGTCGGTCAAGCCTCGAGCTTTTTTGTCGTGTGTCGTGTCGCTAAGTGCGTACACAACTTAAAGTCGGCACGCGGCGTCTTATTCCGTTTGTAGTCAGCCTAACTTGTTTATTTTTAAGCTGAAATTTATAGCATTCACATGTAATACGTGTTTTAATTGAACTAACGATGTTAACAATGTTTAATCCTACATTTGATATTTTTCAACGATCCTCTAACTTCAAACGGTTCTTTGATCGAGCTACCTATATAAAATTTATTACACTGGCGTTCAGATAAGGTAAGTAATTGAAGATAACATTCCTATAGTATTAAGTGGATTAAATGATTTAAAAGTTGAATCTTAAAAAAGAAAAAGATAAACAGTTAGCAACAAATCTTTTGTGAAATCTCAATAAAAAGTTTTATTTTCTTTTGTTTTAAATTAAATTAGATTCTAATCACTTCTAAAATTTCAGTTTCTTTCTCCGAATCTAAAGAATAACAATCAATTTCTCCCCAATAGTTATTCGATATAACTTCAAATATCTAATTTTAATGATCGCGATTGGTTCCCCGAGGAGGCAATCATGATTTTTCGAATTTTGAACACGTGTTCACTTGGACCCTCTGCAATACGAAGCTGTTATTACGCGATTTTATTATACATCAATGGGTAATTGGCTTCATTTTCCACTTTTATAATTGACAACGCATAATATATTGTGCCATTTGGCGTCACAATCACCAATTTTTTGCTGCTCAGTTTCACAAGTTACTTTTAGTGAATATAAAAAACAAAATTAATAATTTTAAGTAATCCCCGAATCGTCAGGAAGTGAGCTAGCTGATGATGGTGAATTATAGCTAAGAACATTCTCGATCATATTAGCTTTCAAGCAAAAAAACTAGATCCAAATCGGTTCAGCCGTTTGGGAGCTACGATGCTACGGACAGACACACAGACAGACACGTCAAACTTATAACTCCCTTTATTTGTTTCGGGGGTTAAAAAATTTAACATAAGGAACACATTCAAATAAGATGGTAGAATAGGATTCATCTAAAAAATGATAGGAATCTTGAGTTTGCAGATATGTGTAACTATATTTATTTGTATCTCAGCTATTAAAACTAAACCTTTTGTTTTATAATACGAAATTTTATTTTTACTTCTATAAAATTCTTAGAACGTAAATCTTTAGTTGTAAAAAATGTTTATCAAATTGAAAATGATACAAAATGTCCCACATTTTTATGTTCAAAATCATGCATTGTGACATAAACGTTTTATGGGGAGAATCCTAAACAGCCATAAGTCAAAGTTTAAGGGATGTCACGGCTAATGAAATAGCACTTAAGTTTATGACGCAAAAACTGGCGAACACATGGTAGAAATTAGCCGGCTCGGCGGATGGTCGGATTAGGCTAATATGAATTTCGTGACGGTATTTGTTTTGGGCATGAAATAGGAACAAATTGTTGACACAGTGTCATCTTACCTGCAGTTAAACTTTCGTGACATTTTACTTTCGCCTTTGTTACATTGTAGTAGGGACGTTCTTGGAGTTTTGACAAGTTTTTATCGTTGTAGCTACAACAACGAGCATACGGAAAGCGGAGACAGTTGAGATTCTCAAAGTTTGTTTTCTCAGCGATGGCGCGTGGACAGTTGGAATAACCAAACCTAACGTATCCATGATACTCGTAGGAATAAGCGTATTTACTTTGTAAACGAGAAAGTTAGAAGATTTTCTTTCTTGTGTCTTATCCTGTTAGTCATTGTTACATTGCTTAACTACTTCTTCGTCAAAATAATTTAAACTTGAGTGCAGATGAGAGAGAGAATAATTTAAATCCTACTACGGTTTTAAATGTGAAAGTTTGTGAGGATGGATGTTTATTACTCTTGCACGTAAAAACTACTGAACGGATTTTGATGAAATTTGGTATGGTATTAGTTTTAGCTCTGGATTAACACATAGGCTAATTTTTATCCCAAAAAATACTGTGTTCCCGCGGACAACAGATAGTTGTTTATAAATCAAAGTTAAATATCCTTCTTTAATTATTTCGTGATATAATCTAAGGGACATCGGGAGCACAAAAGGGATACGTTGCAAAATGTTATCTGATCGAGTTCAACAAAAAAGGTGATCACCGGTAACGATAAAGCGTCTGTTTGTACGTAAATAACGGGTGCGCCAAACTTCCTTATTGAAAGCATGTAATTTATGTCTCACAAAAATAAACCTTTATATTCACTTCCTTTTCTAGCCTTTTATGTGCGTTAAAATGGGTTAGGTTAGGTTGTCACTACCAACTCATACCGCTTGAACATTGGTTCAAGCAAATTTGCCTTGTAAAGTAATCTGTACTGTATCATTATTGTAGTCGATTGCAAGTCGTTTTTTCTATTGCAACAACATTTTTGAATGCAGAAGTAAAAAATAACATTTTACTATATAAAATCACTAAAAATATATGTTGAACGCTACTGGACCATGTTTCATAAATCTTGGGTCAAAATGTGTCAATGTTTGTTCATAAGATCAGATAGGTAGATACCTAATTTTCGAATATCATTGAACACAATACCAATACTTTATATCTATTGTAAGTACGATCGATTGAAACTTTTTTTCTACATTTTACGCGGCATTCATCATCCATTGGACACAAAAGATAGGCGTCGTTTGACATTAGCTTAACTTCTTTACGCTTTAATAACCGCCTGGGGTGATCTTTTTGTACGATGTACCACAGACTAAAATAATTATTTAGAATAGACATAACTAACCGTGGCACGACAGAGTATCCATTGAGAGTTAATGTGCGCTATGATCGTAAAGTCAGCCAGATGCAAACGACGCATGTGGGTTTTGTTAACATAATGATTTTAGTCAATAAGTTACGCTTTTTACTGCACCAATTTCGTGATAATATTTGGTCTGGATAAACATAAAACGTCACCAGTACATATAACAATTTACGTTTTAGTTGAACAATTATGATGGCATAAAGTCACACAACACTACACAATGGATGAGGATATAAAGTCAAGTTTTTTTCATAGCAAGAATAAAATATTTTTGCTGTGTTTGTATTTTATTCACTGCTAAGCGATATCGAATTGCGATAAAACTTTGTCGATTTATTGCGAAAACATAAAAGATAACTTTTTAGGTCATTATCAATACGATTTAAAATTTAAAAAAAAAATTAAATTGCTAAAAATATACGCGTTGTGAATTTGATAATTTTTACTCTAAAGTATTTCTTAAATTGTATTTATTTGTATACAGTTTCCACTTTGAGGACTCTATATTAGTCAGAAAATATCGAAACAAAAAACTTAATTATATTTATGACTCGTCTGTTTCTTTTTACTGTGTTTGTGAAATTTAATTTCTCAAAATTTCATTTGTTAAAAGCGAGGACCCTTAGCATAAAATTGCAGAAGGCTTCTTTAGTGGCGTTATGACAGTTAAAATTTAAACTAAGGCCAAAGAATAACCAAAGGGCCCATAAACCAAACAAGCAAATCAAAAACAACGATCTAGTCACGACTTCCGATTTTTCACGTCAGCTAACACCTAAAATAGGACACTTCCTGCAATTAGCTCGGTGACAAATTGGGCCAATATAGTTCAAACAACGGCAAGTTTGGTTTTACTAAGTGGCCCCACAAATCTAAGATGGTACGGTGTGGCACTAAATATCGAATTGTGGGGGCCGTCCCCATGGGGCGAGGCACTATTAGCGCTTCTTGAACTTTGACTTCGCTATGAATTCTTTATGCTGCACACATGGAATGTATTTTTAACGTTAGATAAATCTCGCCAAATGTCTTTATTGCATCACTGATTTTCAGAAAATTCTTGTGCATTTTGTAATGTTATTTTGATGGCGTATTGTTTCTTATACAGAAATAACGCACAAAATACGTCGTTGCTGCTAAATATTATATTGAATACTAACTGTCCCGATTCTGTCTTAGCTTTAAACTGTAGTAAAATAACTACACCTATAACCTAAACCTACGCCTACACCTACAGCCTACACCTACAACCTACGCCTACACCTACATGTACACCTACCAACCTACTAGGGGGCTAGCCGACATTTTTGAAGTAAACCAAACAGGTAAACTGAACAATCCATTGTTATATAAAAAAATTATACTTAATAATTATACTTAAGCATTTTAAAAGTATTTATTTAACTATTTATTAAATCATACCACAGATTTGTAAATAGTTACCACATTAATAATACAAATAGATAAAAAATCTAATATTCTATAATTATTAAAACAAAATATTTAATAACTTACCTAGACAAAATAGTCCTAAAATAGAAGTCACCACAGCTACCTTATCCATAGTGGTAGCGCAATCTCACATAATGTTATAAACTGCACTATCTTCTAATCATGATTAAAGATTTATATTCATCTGAAACAAGGAAAATCAAACTTAGTTTACAGTAAATATACACGTTTAAATATAAAACAAAGTCGTAATAAATAAGATAAGAGTTCAGCCACAAGCTATATGTTTCAAGTCCCTAAAGCAATACGCTTAATATCACATCCGAATCTACCACAAGCTGAAAACTAGAGGTTTCCAAACGTTGCACAAACAAAATCGTTAACTTAGAAATTCCTTGAACAATAAAAGTAAACACCACTCAAATTTACAATATCAAATCGTCGTAAACATATCTGACAAAGATATGAACGCTTAACGCTCTTTTATCGCTTTCACAATATTGTTTTCAAATTCCTTAGTTACTGAAATATAACCGCTATTATCTCAATTCTCAACCCATTTCCTTTATTTTCGTCGCTGTGGAATCGAAAACAAGCACGGTCGAATTAAAAACAAACCAATGAGATCACTTAAGTTTGACAGCGGTAATATATTTAAAGTGACATCTCCTTTTCTCATTCAATAGACGTCAATGTTGATAGATAGATAGAACATGATTTACCCAATACCCATTCCGGTAGCAGCGCAAAATTAATCCTTTTCTGGAAGGGTTAAATATTTTTTTGTTAAAAATATACCTAAAATGATTTTTCTGCCCTCACTTTTAATATGTTTGTAAAATAAACACACTAAGTTTCATAAATTACTTATGTGTTAAGTAACCAGAAACATCTAAACATATCATTCAATTATGATATTAGATTCCAGCCAAATTAAATTTCAATAATATCCCAGAATCGTAGAGCTAAGAGATGTGCGGGTAATATCTACTAACCCTTGTTCAATTGGCTTATTGCTTCCACGAATATGACCCTGATTGAACATTTGAATGGCTCAAATTACTCGGCTTGATTATGTTTGATGTGTACTTCCGGTCATGATATTGATTCTATTGTAGACACGTGTGAATTAGCTTTAGGTATTGATTTATATATATAATACGTTTTAAAAATATTGTTAGACATTTTGATCTCATACCTCTAAAATTTACCACGTAGGCATTTAGGCATCTAATGGAGTTTTATTAAAAGTCACACGTTCACGGGATGAAATGGGGTCCACAGTTCAGTACCAATAAAAGGAACTATCATTAAACTCATTTACCCGAATGTTTCTGTTATCTGCGTGGTAAAGTATTAAGTGGTAAAAAAAACACCATTTAGTAAATGAATAGCAGCGAGTGAATGTTTCGCGCGTCAGTGGCAGGACTTGAGCGTGCGGTTTCTGCGGTCGATTGTGAAAATACTTAATGGTCTAGCAATTGCCAATCGCGGGATAATTATTTTAATTGTTTATTTACTGAAATGATTTTAATTAAGTAGTAGGTACTGCTTTAAATGATTATGATACGAAATACGAACTAAATATACATAATATTATAAGGACGAAAAAATGAAGACTCAACCATTGAAGAAAATAAAATGAAAACGCACAAAGGCTACAAAGTTGTGTAGCTTTGAAACGAAGTTTTCAATTTGCAATGCAAATATTGGACATATTTATTTATATAGCTTGAGACTCTAAATGCATATCACAAAAATATAGATAAAATAAGATTAAAGAAACATGTCACCATGTTTTTACTTAAACTTTTTTCACCCACGCATTTTATGAAACTGATAAAAGTCTGCCTGTTAATAAGGTTCAGTAGTAGCGGTCTGAGATAAGATAGGAACAAGTTACGAGATATAAATTTTAAGGATTATGAGACAGACAATAAATTTGTTTTGCGATGATAAGACTTTAATTAGGTACTTATAATACTTTGCAACATGGATTTTAGAAGCAATCATTTTAATATGTCATGGTACAAAGTTAGTACCTAAATAAAACTTCCATAATTACTTTAATTTATTTAGATATATTGTGATAACTACTTCATATAGTATGTTATGAAAAAAGAACTTTTATATATTACAAATTATATTATATATAAAACTCTTTTTGTAAACATTACAAAAAGTGTTTCGATATTTTTTTGCTAGGTACATTAGTAAAAAAACCTACATCCATTATCAATGTCGAAAATATTAGCAATTATAATATTCATGCGACCCATATAATTCACACAACTTTACGAAAGCGTGAATGATGACGTCACGGTTTCGGCTAGGAGCTTTTTATTGAGTCTTGCAGAATTTTGTAAATAAATCGCTGTACCTTTGATAATATCGATTTTTATGGTACTTTGATAATATCGACGAAAAAGGATTTTTTTGTATGTTCAACGATAACTCAGCAGTCTTTTGACCGATTTTCAAAATTCTTTTTTTGATGTAAGCTGTAAAGGGTATACTTTGAAGTTGGTCCTGTTTTCATAAAAGTGGTGACATAATGATGGGATCCATGAGGAATCGAGGGAACTCCTCAAAGTTTATATGGACATATATAGTGATTTCCACTTTTTCTGAAGTAACCCAAGCATATGCTACCAAAAAGTAAGATTCTTCACCAAGGTTATACCCTGGATCCAAAAGCACTGAACAGAACTCATTAGTCTTTAATGATACGCGTTTGGAAATTTCTACATTGTTTAAAGAACTACAAGCATATGCCATTATGTAACTTACAGTAATCATCATCATGATCTTATATACAATACCTAATGGAAGCTTTGCGCGTATTCAATTATACATTCGATCGTTAATTTTAAACGTTCTTAAAATGTGTTAGTAATAATTAAACAAATATGACTAAAAGGGGAAAAACTATTAATAATTTTAAACAAAAAATTAAACCGATTTCCAAAGTAAAAAATGCACATAAATGTATGAAATAAAACTTATTTTCTAAATAATTCCCCTTTTAAATTTGGCTGCAATCTTCAAAATTTTGAAGTCGGTACCAGCCAACTTGAACGTGTGTTCTATTTTAAATATTGTTTTATCAGGATTTTGTTCGGGCTGGTACCGACTTCAAAATCATGAAGATTGAGTAGAGAAATAGTTAAAATTGCAGCCAAATTTAAAAGGGGAATTATTTAGAAAATAAGTTTTATTTCATACTTTTTTGTAAAAATGCTTTTACTTTGGAAGTCGGTTTAATTTTTTAATATGCAGTTTTTTCAGAGAGTTTACTTATATTTTAGAATACTCTTGATTTATGCAATAAAATACTATACAATATTTTAATGATAACTTAAAATTATCGAAATTGTAATGCATTACATAATTTATTATAATATTTATTAACATAAGCACTAAAAACAACTAATAGTACAATAAGCACGCAAAACCAGATCGTTTATTTGGTTGTAATCAGCATAATGCGTTGAGGGCAGTAATCCCTCTATAATATCGAAAACTTCATTAGTCCCATTTGGATTGCAAATCGATTTTCAAACACACTCATTGGTGCTTTAAAAGGCAGAAATTTCGTTGAAAATTAAAAAATTAAAAAGCGCGATAAATTATAAAAAGTAACTAACCTGCAGTAGTGTTTTGCGCATGTTAGAAATACAAAACAGTATCGATTCAAAGTAAATACCAAATATGCTTCGTAAATTATAATATACAGAAATTATAGAGGAAATCATTGCGTTCAAAGACAAAAGTCCCTGAAAACGAAACCCTTATTAAAACATTAGATATTTAAAGAGTGTGGTGATTGAGTTCATGTAACATGGTGAGCTCGAAAAAATAAACACAGCAATTTCAAGTTTATGATTTCTCACGATGCACATGCCTAGTAACGGTTAACCAAAACAAGCCAAGGTTAAGTTCATAATTTATGGCCACTTGTGATGACGGGTCGCCACTCGTAGTTAAAAACAATGCCACCATTATGTGGGAGTCAGATATTAGGTTACATTCGAAAACCAAACATAAAATGGCGGAATACGCAAGAAGCAATAAGTAATGCTTTTAGAAATTGACTAAGCTTAATGTACAGACAGATACATATTACTATGGAAGCTATTAGCTATACTAATAATAAATGTTTAATGTATAATGTATAAAACATATTATTTAAATCTATTGCATTAAAATGAATGCGCTGTATAAATCAGACCGTTACACATCATTAAATACTATTTGATTATTTACTATGCAGAGCACATTATGTGGAACAAATTAGATTGTATAATTTAGCACTATTTTATTAACCGACTTCAAAAAAAGGAGGAGTTCGGCTGTATATATTTTTATTATTTTTGTATGTTCAACGATTACTCCGCCGTCTGTGGAACGGTTTTCAAAATTATTTTTTGATGTATGGGGTATAATCCCAAATTGGTCCTTTTGATATCAAAGTGGTGACCTGATGATGGGATCTATGAAGAATCATGGAAACTCCTCGAAATTTATACAAACATGTATGTTATGTTATGTATGTTCGGCTGTATGTGTTTTTTTGTATGTTCAACGATAACTCAGCAGTCTGTTGATCGATTTTCAAAATTCTTTTTTTGATGTAAGCTGTAAAGGGTATACTTTGAAGTAGGTCATGTTTTCATAAAAGTGGTGACATAATGATGGGATCCATGAGGAATCGAGGGAACTCCTTAAAGTTTATATGGACATATATAGTGATTTCGACTTTTTCTGAAGAAGTCCAAGCATTTGCTACCAAAAAGTAAGACTTTGCACCCTTTGTATACCCTAGATACAAAAGTACTGAACAAAACTCCTGACTCCTTATAGATACATGTTTCGGGATTTCGGCGTTGTTTAAAGAACTGCAAGCATATTCCACTTTGACAATTAAAGTAATCATCATCATCACCACCATAATTACAACATATATCATCACAATATGATGATAATAGGTACTTCTCATAGTATTTTACACCGACTCGGATATCTTTGAACATTACTTAAATATTTATAAAATTATTTTATTTTTACAAAATTTATTTAAACACATATAGTGATTTTGACTTATTCTGAAATAACCCAAGCATATGCTACCAAAAAATAAGATTTTGAACCAAAGATTACACCACCCTGGATCCAAAAGCACTGAAAAGAACTCCTCAGTCTTTGTAGATACGCGTTTGGAAATTTTGACATTATTGAATGAACTGCAAGCGTATGCCATTACGTAACTTACAGTAATCATCATCATCATCTTATATACAGTACCTAATGCAAGCTTGGCGCGTATTCAATTATACATTCGATCGTTTATTATAAACATTCTTAAAATGTGTTAATAATAATATAACAAATATGACTAAAAAGTTTAAAATAATAGGGTTAGTAATACGCAAACGAAGTGGCGGGTGGCAGCTAGTCAATAATATATTATTTGGAGACCGCCAGTTTAATTCTAAATTGTAAGTACTCTAGATCCTAGGTAACTGACCATGGCTTTAACGGTTCCTCTGTAGAGCAAAGCAAAATAAACCAAGTATTATTTGCTTAATCATGTATGTTAAGTAACAAAAATTTTCATCCAACAATATTTACACTTTCAATTTGAGATTAGTGTGGGTGTGGGTTTCTATAATTGTGGGGCCACATCTAAGTAAGCCACAATGAGGGCCCTTAAGGCATAATGCATGTTGACAACTGACTGAGATAACTTTAGCAAATGCACTAAGCTGCAAGTCCGGTGTTTACATTTCACACAACTCTGTGTCAACAAAGTTGATGCTGAGTGCGTAGGTATTCTTCTGTGGCTTTTAGTATTTTGAAGCAATATTTAAACTACTTTCTGGGAACTTTATGCTAATATTACTACACTGTTTTTATATAAGGTTTCTCATACGTCGCTTTGTTTGTGTTAGTTAAAATCTTATACATTAAACGAGGTAATCTTATATATATATATAATCGGTATCTCGAAAACGACTGCAAGTATTATTATAAAATTTAGTATTCAGGGAGTTTTGGGGGAGAAAAATCGATCTAGCTAGGTCGAATCCCCGGGAAACAGCTAAACGAGGTAATCTTATATATATATATAATCGGTATCTCGAAAACGACTGCAAGTATTATTATAAAATTTAGTATTCAGGGAGTTTTGGGGGAGAAAAATCGATCTAGCTAGGTCGAATCCCCGGGAAACAGCGCATTTTTAAGCTATATGTGTTTTTTATTTCGTCGAGCAGTAACATAATATATCAATAATTTCGACTCCGTTATGATGTCAGTCTGATTGGCAGTTTGTATCATTGTATATATAATTTTTGCTGTGTTAAAAATTCTGACAATGGTGGGTTCGAATCCCGGTCAGATAAATATTTTTGTGATTATTTTCATTTTAAAAATTTATCAAAACTCCGAGCAAAGTCGGTCACCCAGGTTATTTTAATCCAGTTATTTTAACTCGTCAAATTGTAGACAGAAAATATCAAATTTGTTTTGTGTTATATGATCTAATTATGAAACTATTCGACCATGAACTAGCTACTAAGATAGGTTTTCAATGGTTCGGCAGCATACATAGATAAAGATGTATATATTATGTCATAATATGGAAATAGAATTTAGTCGCACAATGTTTGCGCACGAAGCCGCTGCGGTAAACTGTTTTAACATTCCCATATATTTGTTCATCAAATATTGTATGAGTTTGTTTGTGTGTCGTTACCCAATCTCAGAAACACAGCGTAAGCTAATATTGTACGAGCTTAAGAATATTATGTATCGTATAAAATATCGTCCTGTTCGTTATTATCAATACTGTTTACCTTGGCCGTTCATTATACGCCGGCATCTAATGAAATGAGCACCGATAGTTCTTTAAACTTGACGTGTTGAAAGTTAGCCAGAGTGCTAAGTGTGAGTTTTAATGCGTAAAGAAAAACTCACACTTAGTACTCTGTTCACTGTTGGAAATGACAGAACAAGAGTCGTTTCGCCAAGTATGTGAGGGTACCTGAGTAATGCTTCGACGCCCATAGGCCGGCTTGAACGGAGTTATAACACGGCGTCACAAAAAACCAGCGTGAAATAACGTTTGTGTATTTTTGCGAAGTAGGTGAGGGGGCCGCCGCCGTGTATTGTTGGGGTTAAAAAGATCTGCAACACACTTTTGACTCCTCGGGTGCTGCGGATGTCCATGGACGGTGTTTAGACGCACTATTAGGTGATCCATCTGCTTTTTAGCCGGTCTTATTCCGTAAAAATGGGTTAGGTTTGATTAGAACTTTTTTAACACGTTCAAAACGTCTTTAACCCGGCGAGCGTAAGGTTAATACGTGTTACATCGAGCGTAAGGTGGGTGCAGCACATCCATGTAGTGAACTAGACATTTTATTGTGTTCATAGTATTTTATTTGTTTTATTTATAAATTTGATTATTTAATAAATAAGAACTGATTTAGAGGAAAAAATAAAGCAAACAAACATTTTTTTGTCTTTATTTACGAAATTAACGAAAACATAGTTTTTTACTTAACATAGCGTAACACATCATCATTAACAGCCATAGGACGTCCACTGCTGGACATAGGCCTCCCCCAAAGATTTCCACAACGAACGGTCCTGGGCCACCCGCAACCAACGGCGGCCCGCGACCTTCATAAGGTCATCGGTCCACCTAGAGGGAGGCCGTCCAACGCTGCGCTTTCCAGTTCGTGGTCTCCACTCTAGAACCTTTACTCCCCAGCGGTTATCAGTTCTACGAGCGTAACACATAGAATATATTAAATATTATATATTCAAAAGTAAACTTAAAAAAAAAAAAACGAATATCATATCAGTCGGCAGACAACTTCGACGTGAAACGCAACGCTTACTTACCTCCCCTCCCCTTAATTATGTTTTATTTACTAAATTTGATTATTTAATAAATAAGAACTGATTGAGAGGAAAAAATAAAAAAGCAAACAAACATTTTTTTTTACGAAATTAGCGAAAGCATAGTTTTTTACTTAACATAGCGTAACACATAGAATATATTAAATTTTATATATTAAAAAGTAAACGTAAAAAAATAATAAAACGAATTTCATATCAGTCGGCAGACAACTTCGACGTGAAACGCAACGCTTACTTACCTCCCCCCGCGCAGCTAATCAGATGGACAACTCATTTTGACATACGAAATACAAAATATCTAACGATTTATAACAGGCCGTGTGTATTACACCCAACCTTGCGCTCGCCGCGTTAAATATGATAAAGCAGAAGCAATCAATGAATTAAAAAGAATGACTACACGACGCCATCTGATTAAACGTTGCGCTCAATGAAGTGGCAAGTTGTTAGTTATCAATTTCATTGCATGCCGGCGAATTGTGAACGGCCTTGGCGGCATATGTCTATCGAATAGGTATAATATTATACCTATTCGATATAATAGATAAAGCTTCTATCTTTATATCTACATTCTACATATCATAAACATTATAATTAACAACAGATAATAATAGAACATAAAAAGTAAATATTTCAAGAAGTGTAACAAAAAAGTAAATTCCAAATATTTTTCGATTTGTTGTTATAAACAGAACCAAATTTAAACTAAGAATTGTTAATTTATTGTTGAATGTCAAGGTTCACATACACGTGACGATAAGAGCTATCACATGTTACGATTTTTAAGTTGGATGCAACAAAAATAAATAAAAGAATAATGTTTATTTTTTACGGCATGAAAAACAGGGCGTTGATGTATCCTAGACCCACACAAAGATAGAATACATTGGCCTCGTAAAATTGTTTGAAATTGATTAATTGTTGGTTATGGTATGGTCCAATTTTGGATGGGTTTGATGACAACAGTTTTTTTTTCAATTTACCACATCGTTTGTCAAAGTGAATGAGAAATGACGTGATATGTCATTATGTAATAATCGCCATGTAGGTACTTACCGTGAACAAGTTAAATGGCAAGATGATTTTATTGAACTTTGTTATGTAGTGCAAAGTACATACAATAACAGGAATAGCATTAATAGCAAGTAGTCTAAGTTTTGGACAGCTCATCGAATGGAGAAAAATATTATGGTTCGTGTAATATTACGTACGGTGCTGCTCGCCAGTTCTATTAGTTTCGACTTGGCTTGACAGCTGCCGTGTTTATATGTAGTTATGAAATTACTGAAGAATAGCAAACTAAACTAACTAAAGAATATAGTTAGGAGATTGCCAAAGCCTACAATATATAGGTAAGGGTTGGTAAAATCAACTACGGATATTTTGGGTATATGATCTACTGCTCATATAAAGACGTTTAGGCAAAAAACAAAACATCTCATAATGGGTCCACTCAACACAAACTCGCCCATATAAAGTAAGATTTTTTTTTCGAGTATTACAATTATTTTTCTGCCTAAACGTCTATGCAGCAGTAGATCATTGAAGAACCTTATAGAAGAAACGCAGGTGCCGACGACAGTGACTCCGAAATATTTTTCTGAACAATATAATTTAACTGAAAATGCACGAACTAAAATACGATTTGTGATAAAAGTTCCATCAGTTTTTTTCGTTAAAGTTGAAATGTTCATTTCAAACAAAGTATGAGGCGGTGCGTGTGCTACAGAAAATTGCACAAGTTTTTGTCAAACTTTCTAACAAAGCTCAAAGTACAATAGTGTATTTTTGTTCTGCGGTCTTGGCTGACAGTACGCGTGATGTATTAGGTAGTGGAAGAGGATTATTTTCGGTCGTTTCATGAAGTTTGCATGCATCTATTGTGAGCACCGGAAGCGGCTCCACAAAGCTATACGAAATGTCAGTAAATTTTTTGGGGGCTTATAAATGATTGAAATTTGATATTTTTGAATCGACAACGATAACATTATGCACAAATTTTTTGTACGTAATCAAAATTGTATAATTAACTATTGGCTGTGAATGAGTTTGATACTTGTATAAAATTTTATTTACCTAATTTTACTTTATAGTACAAAAAACAATAAACAATTTTCAATGTTTCATATGTAGCAAAACTGACAATAATATAATGTGCAATGAAAAACAATCATATAGGTACGATAGCAAGGAATCGCGTAAATTGTTTTCGTAATCCAGCGAATAAAAACTAATCAAAAACACGCTTCATAAAAAATATTAAGCCGCGCATTGTGCGGGGTGGAAAAAAGGCACTGATAAGTTAACACCTCGGCTTTATCGCATAACACATGATATTCGCGCGAAATGAAGTGATACAATAAAACTCCAAGACCCTTTGTAACACCTGGCAAACAGCGCATAAAAATAAATAAAGATACAGTTTTTAGGTAATACCTTTAAATTAATTGCTTTCTATTTATATTTTTTACTAAAATAAACTACTTTATTTACTAAGTTTCAATACATATTTAACAGAATCTGGTACATTATACATACCTACATGTGTAACATCTAAACAAAACGTTGTATGATTTTTGATTTACATAACATATAATTATGTAAAGCGATGGTTATTTCAGCGTGGCGAATAAAAAGGCTATCATTACACCTACATTTATGTGTTTGCAAATTTATCACCACCGCCGCGGCATCAGTAATCAATTTTACAAAGTATCAAGATAATGGCTCCAATTTTTCAAACGTTTATCGTTATTGATTGCCACTCAAACTTTTTACAGTAAAAGTGTTTTACTGTAATAACAGCAACGAATCACTGTAGATCTACCATTATTATCAATTTATGGTAAGCGATGAAAATCACTTTGTTCTTTTTTATTTCATAAATTCGTATAAAATTTCATAAGCACAAATCAGAAGCAGCTCTCGGAATACCGAAAAAGATGCGTCAATAATATATTTTACAAAGTATCAAGATGATCCAGTCCAAGTTTTTATGCGTCTCAACATTTTGTAGCAAATAGTACAGTGTATATTATTATGTAATAATATGTCCTTAAATTACGAAATATGATTCTACTTTGCTGGGCGAATTTACCTCTATTTATTTTCAGCATACAGCTGAGTTCCATAGACAATGCTATTACCGGTAACGCTATGTCATTGCACAATGTTTGACCACATGTGTCTATTATCACTACAAGCTATCAAAATATTGACCCTCTCATCCGCTGGCACTTTAATATTACAAGTGTGAGCTTCTATTTGCCCATCCCATTAGCACTAAGCTTGTGCTATTAAAAAAATATTTGTCTAAGTGGCGTCGCGTCCCAGCAAATAGAAAACCTTATCATTATATAATTATTTATTGAGCTTCCTTTTTCGTTTTTTTTGGTAAAGGGTGGTCATGTAATTAAGTTAAAAAATGTCGCCCTTTTAGAGCCACTTCTGCGGGTGCAGTCGAAAAAATGGTCAGTTTTTTATCACCTGAATTGGAATTCAGAACGTTTATCGCCACTCAACAAGTGATTTACGCTTCCACCCCATTCAGAATCGGACCCGAACTCGAATTTATTAGATTATTTAATTGGTCATTCATTTCAGAGATAAGTTCGCGGAGGTCACTGAAGTGGCATTTGGAGATAACCTATTTTTTGTTAATCTTTGGAATTATTTCTAAATAAATAGCGTGCGTTGATTTGTTTATGTCTCATTTTATCTCCATTGATAGATTTGACAGCTAACTTCTACTACTCAAAATGTTATTAGTTGTAGTATTCATGTTACCTATAGCAAAGGTTATAAATTTTTTATCAATAACAAAAAGTATAAATGATTGTATTCAAAAGTTTACTACCTGAAATCACCTGTAATCAAGTTCTAATGCTACTTTCACGTCTCGGTCTTGACGCTTACCTATTAATGTTGTTATAAAAAATACAGAGCCGATGTTCTAAGTTAAAATTTATTACAAGTAATTGCTATGAACGATACGTAATATTATCAATAAGGTCTAAGTAATACGCTCAAATATTGTAGCTAAAAGGTAGATACTTAAGCCCACCCGTAAAGTTAAAATTACAACCTTATCTTAAATTACCCTTAATTGAAGGGTTCGGTATAGATTGAATTTCGAAGATTGATGGTCATCCGTCATAATGGTGTTGATAACGCGCCAACTTTGAACACATTCTAACTTGGCGGCGAAACGATAAAAAGTTAGACAACGCAATCAACGAAAATTATAACCACGAGTTATGGATGCGATCCGCTCGTTTGTATTTATTAATTATAATAATAATTACTAATTAATTAATGACTGATATCAATAAGTGTTTAGACTTTATTTATTTATTTTGGAAAACCAATAGCTTATTTATAATAAAAATAGACTCAGTATAACATTACAGAAAGCCAATAATAGATTTTCACTGATAGACAAAAATGAGCAAACTTAACTACTCGCTCCATAATTAGTTCATACATAACATTATATTCTTAGAGAAATAAGTTAAAAACTATAAGGTTATCCTATGCTACTGCACTGCACTGAAACTCTGTTATTCAAGTTTGGTAACTCTTCTAGGGATTAATAATATATAAATCCTTAAATCGCTTAACAAAGTTACTCTACCTTAATCGCCCCGAGTCCGGATAAAGATTTGTTCAAAAATGCCTAAAACAATTTCAATGGCGAGCGTTAAGTCGTAATGAATGAAGCATTGTTTCCGAAAACCAACAATGACTACTGTTACATTCCTAATTCCGCCTAAATCCTCTAAATAGACTGGCAATCTGTGAATTAAACAAAGCTCTTAAGAAATATCGTTTTAATTGCCAACAAAAACACGTAAAAAAACTTCAACACACGGTTCATTTAAAATGGCGGAGAAAACAAAGCCTCTCTGTATAAATACTCGAGTACGTCCTTGTTTTGTCTTGGGTTTTTTCTTGGAAGGTATAGGAAAGGAATATGAAATATTTATATGAGCAAACTCCGCAAATAAGATCTTTTAAAATACTTTGTTTTTCTTTGCATTATGTTTACTTACTTAGGTAGAAAATGTATTTTTATACAATAGTTGAATTTGTACCTTTACAAAATATACTATTATTGCAATATATTAATACAGGATATACATAAGTCAAGTTAAATTTAACATTAATTTGTAACAATTGTACTTTCTGCAAGTTGCTGTATTTCTTTAATTTTTGGGCATTTAAAATAATTTCTAATTCAGACTCACGACGACTGTTATTGAAACTAACAACGCACCTAATCTAAATAAATTATCGTAAGTGAGGACATTGATGATTTCTGGATAATGTCGATGTAAAAATGGCGGATGTGGGCGGGAATGAGACAGTTAATTCTAATTATGGTGGTATTGTGCGGCGAAATTTTATTGCTATCTCATTGGCGCCCTTATTACGGTACGTAATTTGCCCTATTGTCCGACTGCCGCATTTTTCTGCGGACCGTGAGATTTTTGTAAAGGACGACCTCGATTCTGATAACTTCGTGCAATTATCGAGACAATCTATGATAATAATGTTTAGTATCATAACTGTAGAATCAAATTGCAACGAAACATAAATAACGATTTGTTTAGCGAGTAACTTTGTAACTTTTTCCCAAACACAAACAACATTTTATGTTGTGTAGTGTGCTATATCTCCTCTATATAAAATATTTCATATATTTTGACAAAAGACGACTTTGCATTATGATATAAATCATTCACTAAGACTTTTACCATCCATAAATAATCTTAAAAGGGTCTAATTAATCATGATCGAGAAGTATTTTTAGCTCGTCTGACGGACTTCCATCGGCTGTCGGAGCGATTAGCGCACTGACAGCTAATATATGTACTCAACTTACTGTTCTATTCTCAGAGGGGATGTGCTATAGACTTAAAATTGATAGACATGACAGTAGAATTGAAGCTAAAAATAAAAGTTAGGCTTTTGATGTTATACATATAAGTACAGAGACTGTTAGTACGTTGACAGTCGCCAGACCAACATAGAAAAAAAAATCCGTAAGTGCAAGACATCTCACTATATTTTATTTAATTAAGAAGTTAATATATGCGATAATTGCGATGAAATTTAATAATAATCAATTATTTTCATAGAAAACTTAATTTGACGTAACCCTGGCGCGCATGCTGCGATGCCAAATTAAGTCAAACTGGGGGTCTAAAAAGGCCATATTAGAAAACATCAATTTTGACAGCTTTCAATGGAAATTCGTAAAATGGCGCACATAATACGGGTAGAAAAATATATATGAAAGATAATATGAAACACTTAAAATGGCCTTTTTAGACCCCCTGGTCTCCAAAACATTTATGTTTTGTCAGCATATTGGAATATGACATGTTATTGCGAAGAATGATATCGGCAGCTGCTTAACACATCATTAAATCTTCCATGACATTGCATTATGCCATATAACATGTCAAGTCAAGAAATATAAAAGTGATAATTTATTATCTACATTTTAGATTTAAAACTTTAGATAGAAGGCTAGGCTAGGGGTGCTTTTTTTGTTGCAAATTATAAGAATATATTTATGTCATTTGAAATGGCTATCAAAACGCAGTGAAATAGTTATCAATTACTATCATTGTTCAAAACTAAAAACTTATTCTCTCAATTAGTATTCGTAAATTGAGTATATATTTAGAACGTAAAAAAGTTTATCAGATAATTAAATTTTATCTAACCATTGCTTGCAATAACATAAGAATATCTAGTTATTAAAAATAATGTGTGCTAGTTAAAAGCTTGTCATATACTCGACAAAGTTTTAATTAAAAATAATATTCTGAATATTATGTAACGAAGTTCCAAACCGAACTGCATAAACCGACTTTTCATAGATCCGAATAAAGTTAAAAACTGAGTTTTGGCAACTTTAAAAAATTTGTTAAATGAAGCAAAAAACGAACTGCAATGGAAGCTGTATTTAGCAGCCAAATTTTAGCATTGTGTGTATGACCCAAATACAGTTCGGGTGGCATAACATTATGCACATGGCATTGGCACTAAATACTAGGTTTCATATAAAAGTACGTTTCATATATTGGTCTTGAGTATTCACTTTGTACTACGAGTACCTATCTAATAGATTTTAAGTAACATCTAAAAATACTTCAATATACTTTAACCGAGCACTAATGCAGGGTTAAATTTAAACTACTGTCATTGCTGTTATAATGTTGTCAAAGTATTTAGTCTTGACGCCAAGTTTGGTTCATTGTTTCAGTAAAAACCATTCAAAGAACCCTTCAAGTTTAAATGTGGATGCGATAGGAGTGACAAATAACTTGAGTACGGAATAGGTTCGATTCCAAATGTGCTCGTTAGGGCAATGAATACCTCACATACCGGGAAATCACGATGAAAATATACATTTTTGGCCGGTTTTGGCAAAGCAAAATTATGGACGTTTTGCGGTAAGATTTTCCGTTAATCTTCTAATAACTGGGACTTTAGAGTTATAAAGTTTAACTTGTAACTTTGGTGAAACTTCTTACATTGATGATTTTAATTTAGTTTTTGATTTATAAATTTTCAGGCAACGCAATTATTGAAATATGTTTCACAGTACTTGATTAATGTAATTAAACGACATATATCTTATATACACGCTAAGCATGACCACCATACAAATATTGTCGTTTTGCGTTTTGTCTACACAGGAAAATATATACTGACAGATAATATGGACAAAATGGCAGCTTTTCTTTGCTAATCTGTCAATTTGTCTCTTCTTCCGTAGAAAGAAACCATTTCCACCGTGGTTATACTAAGCGTGCAGCATTAAGTTTCAAGCTATAAAAATTTAATCACTTAATTACAACTATATTACGTTTAGGAGGGCCACCAACAATTTATGTTTCACTTCTCGACTTTACTGTGATATAAATTAAAAAGAAATCGGTCCCCGTAAATGTGCCATCTCCCTAAAAGCGTGTCTGCAATACACGCTATAAATTATCAAAGGCCTGACTAAAATAGCGTGACACCCCAAAACCATGGGAAAGCGCTACCCCAAACTTTACAGATCCATCCTCAAATCAAACACACATCGAGTCGCATTTGACACGCTAGTTTGATTTATTGGCATTTGTATATTATATCTTTACTATGGACATGTAGTAAATATATACGGACATGTAGGAAGAATTAGGACTGGTTAGTAAGAATGCCTGCGCTAATAATTCATCATTACCGATGACTATCACGTTCTCTAATCTTAATATGGAAAAGTTAAGGATATAATCAAACCACGAAACATGCTATGTAAGTTGGCATAGGCTTCATAAAATACCACATAGTAAAATAAATGCTCGTATGTTACTACTAAAGTAGTCACTAATAAAATGTAACAAATAAAATATCTGTTATTTTGCTACCGCACATACAAAATCAAAATATTTGTCCTATTCTGCAAAGCACCAACATAACTACGACTATAGGTGCCACTAAAACAATGCATGCAATATTGAAATAGCGAATTCTAAGTTATAAATATATTGTTAGGAGTTGAAATGGAGCTGAACAATACTGAGCCCCCGGAAGCGGATTTTTCCCCGGGGCAACAACAGTCGCCGACTGCGGGGCGCTTTTGTTTTATTAATTATCCCGGATGAAATAATTACGCTTAAATGCGCTGCTGTCTCTTTGTGTAGTAACTTTTATTTTAATAATACCTACAGTACCCGACCAAAATTATTGCACACCGATCATTGGACAGATAAATTCGGTTGGTTTCGGCTTTGTAGAGCACCATCTCTGTCAAACACTGCCAATGTGTCGCTGCAATTAAAGTGTTTGACAGAGATGGTTCTCTACAAAGGTCAAAGCCACACTAACTGAATACCTGTGCACTCTTTTGGACGGGTACTGCATTTCATCGTCTAATATCTTGGTTAGCAGTATACGGTGTATTCACTATTGTGTTCAAAAATCGTGGGCCGTCGAAGAAGACGTAAAAATTTTCAAATTCGGATCGATTTGGGTCGATCTATGAAAGCTATTTCTCTGTAAGTAAGTATTTAGATTTTCTACTCTATTGTAATATCCCCATTATAAGGGCATTGCATTGGTATCTTCTTTGGGTTAGTCCCATCAATACTACTATTGTCTAACATCACTATTATTGAAGCGCCTGACTTTTCTCACCCCTCGGTTAATCTACATTCTAGTCTTCTGTAGATTGTGTTTATTATTATAATTAAGAAGACGAACAATCTTCGAACTTCAAAGGCTAAAGATATCGAACAGAGCCACATGAAGCCTAAGTAGCTTAGAATATACACAGAGCATATCTATTCATCAATAGACAGCGGTCAGATGTGCAAAATGATGTGTCCTTTTCTAATCAGCCAATCCAATTAAATGAGCTCCGTGGCCTAGTGGGTAGACAGTTTGATTCGCACTCGAGAGAGTGCAGGTTCGATTCCCAGGCTGTGACGTGTACCAATGAGACTTTTTCAGATCCCAAGGACATTATACGGACGCTCTAACGGTGAAGGAAAACATCGCGAGGAAACCCGCACATGGTTGGCCCCAGACGTGTTGACCAGTCATTCCTCTGGACTAGGCTGACTATGTTGTGAGAATGCCGTATGTGCTTGGGCAACCATACGATATTTACTACAGTAACGCACTACAGTAGGGCACTACAGTATTTCAAAAGTGGTTACTTCACTCGGAGAATACAGTATACATCATCCAATAACGGATGAAAAGGTCTAAGTTTTTTTAAATCAGCGAAGGTGACTTCAATGATCACAGAGACATTGTCCAGTGTCAACTCAATAAGCTTACTTTAGACATTTATACCAAAATGGTCTTTCGCGTGCGCATTATATAAAGATGCCATATTGTATTATTACTGTGTATTGTGTAATATAATATCTCTAATCAATTGGCACTGAGAGTGAAACTTCATCGGTCATTCTTTGGCAGTTTTCCTGCAGTGGCAGACGTCTGCACATCAGTAGGTACCAGGCAATCAATCAACCTATATTAGCCGCCGATAATACATCGTCAGCTTAATTGTTGATGGATCGCCACTAGCGAGGGAACGAATGAACTAGTATGAATCGCATTTCATTCGCTCCTTGCATATCTCTCGGATTTATTATATTCATCCTCACTTACCCTCCTTAGGATCGGAAACGATACGTAAAACGGCGGAAGATGAAGGGCGGTAATGGGGGAAAATTGTACTTTATTCGATTTTGATAGACTTGATGATGGTTTTGGGTCCGCTGTCATTCAAGCCCGGTTTTATATAAACGGGTTTTAACAATCATTCACGTCAACAAGAAAACAACGATATATAAATTAAGCGATTATAAAATAAAGAGTTAAATGAAATTGCAAATTGTTGAGTGTTCTCATTTAAAATTGTTTTATTACGTGTTTATTATTCATAAAACGTCGGTTAAAATCATTTCACGCCTGTACATATCATTTCGGTACGCGTACATTTTTCTACTTGGTGCTAAAACTTTGTAACTCTCGTCCAAAGTTACAGCACCAAGTATAATGACTAAGTCATAGGGACGTAAAACAACGAAACTGCAACAAATACTTTCATGTACAAATATGACACTTTATCTTCATCACTTGAGTTGGGATAGTACAATTAAATTTATTTCCCTGGATATCTCTGTATATTGCCCACATCACCAATTACCGAAGTGATAAGGTTTATTTAGGGGCTATTCGGAATTAAAATTCATTGTTTTCTCTTATCCTGAGAAATGAAAGATATAGCGAGGTCAGTATCTTTATGTTATCTCGGACAGGAATAGGCTTTTAAAGTTGAAGGGACATACATTTTACGTGACCTTATATGGCTTTTGCGGGTATCATAGAAATAGGCCTCATTTTGAGATTAGCCGTTTTGACTTGAATATATTGTTAAAATATCTTGATTCTTAATTTTTTTTTCAAATGTTCGTAACGTGTTTTTGTGATTAACTTGTATCTACTTTTTATTAGTTCTTTAAATATATTATTTTGTGTTATCAAAATTGTGTTAAATTCTATCTAGTTAGATAGCCAATATGGACGAAACCTAAATATGGCTTCAAATTATATTGGTTATTGGTTACCAAGCAATAGTTTCGTGTATCTTAGCCATAAAACTTAGCGAAAAAAGATACAAAACCTTTTCCCTAAGTCTAAAAATATTCGCCGATACTAACTTATGTAATATACTTTCTACCTTTTTTTTTCCAGACGATACGGATGCATGTTGGTCTAGACTCTAGAAGTTTGGGTATTTTGTGACTGTCCCGACTTCTGTGGTTGTATTGTTCCAACTTTTTGAATGTCGCAGATTTTGTGACTGTATTTCTGGTAAATAATAGAAGTTAAAATATTTTCGTATCTACATAAAAAATATTGAGTTTAATCTATATAAGTATATTCAGCAATATGTATGTATAACTACTTGATTAATATAAAAAAATATAAAATTTATGAGTAGTTTTCATCTACAAATTGTAGGAAAGTTTCAATATTACGTATTTCAATCAATCAAGTCAATATTACGGTTTTTGCTATATTAGTAAAAAAATCTGCATCATTATAGTTTACTTATATCAAATACAAAATTATATATTACTAGCTGTTGCCCGCGGCTCCGCCCGCGTAAATACAGTATCCCAAAGGAACACTGTACTTTTTCGGGATAAAAAGTAGCCTAGGCTTTAACGCAGAGCCTAATCTACTACCATACCAAATTTCATCGAAATCCGTTCAGTAGTTTTTGCGCGAAAGAGTAACAAACATCCATCCATCCTCACAAACTTTCACATTTATAATATTAGTAGGATGGTGAGATTCAACTTATACGCACAAATTTCGGAGATATTAGCAAGTATGTTTCTGCGACCCATATTATATTTCTTACAACTTTATGGACTTTTGTATGGAGTGTTTTCACAGGGCTTGTAAAATTTTGTTAACAAATCGCTCTGTACCTTTGAAAATATTGATTTTGAATGTACTATTGAATCTCATAACTTACTCATATTTTATAGTGGGTACTATTCATTTGAGCAATAAAAAATCACTCATCTCGGCTAGTTGTTTTACCATTAAATTAAATTATATTGAGTTAAACTTTAAAGCTCTATTTGATATTATAACACAGTAAATCCATAATCCACAAGTGACGACATGTTGTATTTGCTTTGAATGGATAAACATGCATTGGTATTGTATGTAAAACAACCTTATAATGTTAAACAATCGGTTACGGAGATGACCCCGACAGGCTCTCAGAGTCTCAGCCATCAACTGAGGTACGGTCACCGACAGATCCGGTGTACCACTTTTCGATCTTATTACTGTGGCGGTAAGGTCCAAAAGTGGTACACCAGGTTTGTCGGTGACGGTTCCAGATACTGTGACCGTGTTAAGTAATAGATACATAGTATTGTGCTTAGAAAGGAGCGCGTAATGCTAGGGAGGAACATAAGGTAGGTAATAGTTGACTAATTTTTCTACTTATATTACAAATAAAAATTTCGTGTGGGATACGCGGAATTTGACGTAATTCGCAAATACTTTTTGATCGTCAATCGTTTCATAAAATCAATATTTTAACATCCATTGTGAGTAGTCTAGTTTGGAATTATACATTTAGAATTAACAAAAAAAAACACTTTGTAAAAAGACCTATACCTATAAGTGATACCTAAAGGAATCAACACAGGTTTTGTACTATTATTGTTAAATATTTTTCTTGACATTGATCTTTTACATTCCATGTAATATTCAGATGCAAAAACTGTTGCAATATGAATTATACATCGATTTCAATAAATAAACAATTCAGCTGTCGTCAGTTGTGTTGACTGTGGACGCGTCTCCGTATTTAATGCATTTCATAGTGGAGCTTTGTTGTTTTATTGTTGAGCTGGCCCGGTGTACTACGCTTGGTGTCAACTTCACACAATATATATTTCGACAACGCGAAACGAAATTTAAATTTAAATTATAAATAGATACAGGATTTTTCAGAGATACTTTTTATAGCCGAATCATTAAGACGGTTCAAACATTGACACCGAGCAAACACGCACGGCGCGGATTCCGTCAATCAGCGCGGAATTCAAAACAGATCCGCGTCGGAATCCGCGTAGTCTGGCGGAACTCGCGACGGATTCTGCGTGCTGTGATGAATGCCGAGACAGTGTGTAAGTCTGCCTTCAAAAAAGTAACGCATTTTTTGTGTATTTTAATTATTATTAATTATTAAAATACAGATTAGACCTTTAAATCATAATTTGATACATTAATTGCATATAGTTACATTAGAAACTTAACAAGACACATGTAACATATTTTTTACGTTAATGTACGTATCAGGTGACGAGATCACGAGAACTGATGTTACCGTTGGCGTTATTTCCGGCTTTTATCAGCAGTTACTGTCTCAGTTTAAATGTTCCTCATGAGCCCGGGAAACATGACTTGTTTTTATTTTATGTATTAAGTTTTAGCAATAGACGTAGACATTTAAGTATAGTATGTAATACATATTATATGGTATGGCGGAGTACACGCGCACTATAAGCTATAGCACATACAGATTTTAAAAATTATATGCAAGAACGTATGTGTGTACTACTACACACATACGTACTTGCACATACACTACTGTATGTGTTATAACTTGTATACATAAAAAAACACGTGTAATGTATTTTAGCAAGCGGTCATAACAGGTACAATTTGCTGAGTTAAATATTATTATTAACTTAGGCTTAGTTTCACATAGATCGAAAATAATAAACTGGCATTAATAAAGTCGTTTATTAAACTCTGTGATTAATGACGACATAATTAATATTAATTAATTAGGTGACTATTTAAACAATACTGCCAAGTAAAATGTAAATCTGGCCGTGATATTTCACCAAGTAATTTGGTTAAAACGTCGAGTGTTTTTATACTAAAAGCATTTAATATCCGTTAGTGGTTTAAATAGCTGGCTGGGGATTAAAAATTAAACAATAACCGTGGAGGCTTCACATTAAAACTGTGCACTTCCCCTTAATGGATTCCGAACGTTAACTATTGATTTTATTTTGTTTTGTTTTAGTAAAATATTTTGTGTATGTTTATGAATAGGTCGTGTTTTTGTTTTTGGATTCATAAGTTCTTTTTATTTAGAATAGTTTATGATGCGAATGAAAATTGACACAGAGTTTTAAACGTATATTCATATAACTTTATCAGTAGTATTCGTGAAATAAATAATTTGTACACATGTTAAGCTAACTTATTTGGTATAATATTCCTTGTATTGTCTAATTACCTATACTAAAAACCACAAGAGAGAATAATTTCTGAGAACATAATTTGTCGAAATGCTGTCAAAATGAAAAAAATCTAAATTCAAACACCCAAATTAGCATAAAATGTCATTCGAAACCACTAAGCACTATAACTTGGTCGAATTTTAATACAAACGATTTGTCAACCGTCGACATGGTGCCATTTTTATGTAAAAACAATTTTGTTATTCAAATTAATGATAAAGTGCCGTTTATTTTATTTAGTTTCGTGAATTTGACTGTAGATAGAGACATAAACAGTCGCGAGCGCGACTGATCTAACTCGAAATCGCTTCTATTAGTGACCAACACGTCTCACAGATCTGCCAATCTATATCTACAACATATTGCTATAATTTACAATGATTTTGACATCTAATTTATTTAAGATGTCGTAGGCTTAACAATTTCGTGGGCGGCAATTTGAAATATTAAATTGGAGGATACATTACTAGGATGAGCAATGCAATAACATAAGTTGTTTAAATTATCTCTGAATTTCCTTGTCTGCCATTCTAGAGCTCCATCAATCAAAAAGTTTAACGAAGTAGGTATAGATATAACTACTTAATACTTAAACTAAGTTACTATTACGTATGATTTTTCATACGTTATTGGAGAATTATGTTATTTTTATTTTTTATCCATTATTTTTCACACTTTATATATTATTCTCCAAGCGAAGTAACCACTCTTTAAATACTGTAGTGCCTGGGACAGTCGGTTTTAAATGTCGTATTGTTGCCCAAGCACATACGGCATTCTCACAACAAAGTACTAACGATTTCCTTACGAATATTTTCCTTCATCGTTAGAACGTGCGTATAATGTACTTGAGATCTGAAAGAGTACACGCCACAACCTGGGAATCGAACCTGCACTCTCTCGAGTGCGAATCAAACAGTCTACCCACCAGGCTACGTGGCTATGTCAGGTATAGGTCTACAGTATACACCTTGTAGCGGGCTACGACCTCTTGATTTGTATGTCCTTCTTGTGCTTGACTGGTGATGATAATAATACAGCAACAATTCTTATATTCTCCTTTATTGGTGCTTAACACTGATACGTATTACATATGAGGTATGCCTAACACAATAATATACGTCTACACTATTTATAGCCTTTTGGCCAACTAAAATAAACTAACTCGATAGGCTTTACTTCATGACATTTGTCAATGTCAAAAATGACATTGACACTTACTTTTGTCAATATGCAACAACCTATAATAATATAACAAGCGAATACCAAATGCAGTTTACTAGAAAGGTTTGAATAAAATTAAGTCTCCATAAAAATGTGGTCATATTTGATTATTACTGTATTGTTGATCCATGTTTCTTCTGTCTCTTAAAAAATACATTAAATCCTCCCATTAAAAACTTCATAATGTAAGTTTGCTAGCTAGTGGAAAAAAATCGTAAATCATGTCATTAATTTTGTCACAGTATTCTTTTTATATTTATTTCTGATTTCCTTTTACTAATTTCTTTAAGGATTTTGTGAAATGTGTAAGGTTTTGAAAATCTTAGGCAAAAATGTTCTTAAAAGTGTAAGGTTGTTCGTCCTGAAAGAGGCTTTAGAGGCAGCCGTCGTTGAGATAGGTTAAGTATTATTGAACGCGATTGAGTAGCGCTTCTGAAGGCTTCACACTATACGTAGGTAGTTAGGTACCAAAAGCTTTTTACAAAAGAAGTTTCTTGAAATATCTATATATATAATAGAGAATAATCTATATATATAATAGAGAGAAATCAACACTTGTTTAATAAAAAGGAATTGTAGTTGAACTCTGTACAAACCAAATTTTATGTAATGGAAAAAAATAGACTTTTTATAACAAGCTTTTTCAATAGAATTTAATGACTAACATGTTAATTTATTTATCTAAGACTTGATTTTCCCCGCGACTTAGTGCGCGTTAAAAGAAAACTCTCGGGAACTGTACATTTTTCCGTGTTAAAAATTAGCCTATGTCCTTCCCCGTGGTCTAATTTTCATCTATGTCAAATTTCAAATTCGGTTCAGTAGTTTCGGAGCCTATTCAATGCAAACAAACAAACATACAACAGACCTTTTCTCTATAAAATATTATTATTATACAATTAGGATTTCCAAAAAATCTAAATTATTAAATATTATGGTCATCTCATTTTGCGAATTATTACAAACTGTACAGCTAAATCTAAGAAAAGTGCCATAATACGTATAAACATAGCCATAATATATTTTATAGCCGAGGCATGTCATGGCAAAAAGTGTCCACACTTAAATTTTACTTTTAGAATTGTTGGGGGCAGTCGAGGTTTGACATTTGTCATTGTGACATTTTAAAATTGTGAAATTTTTGATTTCCGCAGTATATATCGCCTGACATATACATATTATATTTGACAAAATATTTTGAAATCTGCATGGAGTATGAAGATATTTTCTGTCAAAAGTACGTCATTGCCCATCCTTAGTTTTGAAATCATTGATCTATAACAGTTCAGGCTCAATATTTTCTACTTGTCTCGATATTTTGGCTCTTGTGGTTAATTCCGGGACAAGATGATCTCTCCACTGGCAATTCTGGCACTTCGCCATTACTACTGCAAATACTAGAGCAGATAGTGCAATAGCAAGACAAATAGACTACTACAAAATAAAGAAACCATTTATCAAAAAGATTAAAGAACAGTTGATCGATAGTATATTTTTTAGTATTTTGTGAGAAGTAATACAATCTCAATTATTTATATGAACCGGGTCTTTATGAGTTTAGATAAACGAATACGTAAATTCTAAATAGGAAACATATCTATTGGAACAAAATAGAAGCTATGTCTAAATTGCTTAAAAATTCTAATAAAAGTAATAATTACATAAGCATTTATTGAAACTCCAAAAAGCCAATTTAAATATTTACAAACATTCATTAACTACATATTTAATTTCATTTAATATTAATCAGTTACTACCATTACTAAATTAGTCAAATCAAATTATGTGCAAACACAAAACATTTCTATGAATCCACCCTCATTACCTACTATGCAAAAACATGATGTTTTTTAGAAATATGTTGAATTCGCTTATTCATCTGGCCCCAGTGTTAAGTGGTGGCTGGGTACGGAAGTCTTTTTTCTCTGGAGATGCGAAATGTCTTCGAAAAACGACTTGGCGGCCTTAAGTACTTTTTGACATCCCTTTTGCTCTTATTCCTTCAATGTAGCACTTAGACGGGATTTCCTATTCAGTGAAATAATGAATTCGAGTTTAAACTTGGCACGAAGTTTGCATTTAATTTTTTAACTTGGATTTGTTGAAAACCACTTTCGTTTTCGTTTTTGTGATTTCACGATGCACAATTTTATTTTAGAATACAGCACCAAAATCAGCATATAACTATTTTCATCGCATAGGGGATAAATGAGCAGACATATTGGCTACAAATAAGCAAAACACCAACGCCCGCCCATCCGAAACACCAGCCCAATTCAGCCCTTAACTAAGAATTTAATTTTTATGAGATTAGTAAATAAACTTATATAAGATTCGTTTTATGAGATTTTTTTCATAGCGCTTGTATAATTTTACAGTGCAGTAACTTTTTATAGGATTAAAAACATACAACCGCCCGCGCTGTCTCTTCCGGAAGAGCTTAAAGCTGTACTCCGTTCTGCCATGCCGGGCGCCGGCAACCCATACTGAATATACATTATCAAACTTTTGAAAGCTTAAATATTGTCATAAATATGTAAAATAATACTGGCTGTGCGTACAGTTTGGTAGGAAAGTTGTATTCCATTCAAAATATTTTTTTATATTAAAAATGAAATTAATGTTTTTTTTAAGCAGTTAAATATCCAGTAATAAGTTTAGGTTTATAGCTTAAAAGCGTGTACCTACGAGCTTATTATTCGATTATTACCTGTCATACATATATTGTTATCCAGCAGTATCTATTCTCTATTACAATGAATTGTATCAGTTCATTAAATCAAATTTACTGTCTCAGAATAATTCTTAAAATAAAATAAAAATAAAACTTACATTCACATACACAATTCCATAACACTGAAAACACAAATCCGTTGCACACTGAGTATTCTTCACGTATTCGCGCCAAAGCGAGTACGTGGACACGACCGTCCCGCTCCGAGCTCGAGATTCAACTGACTCTAGCCAGAGTCCAGACGGAGGGACCAGGGGTTGATTCAGGGCTGCCAATCAAACGATTTTCTCCACACAAACACGTCTATACTCTGATCATCCAATTTAATGAAAACGTAAACAGAAATATGAAATTCGCCCAAATTATTATAGTGCTATTGGTTTTATTTATTGCACGGTGAATAAGTGACATTTAAATTGGTAGCATTATAGTGACAAAGAGTATTTTTGCTTACGAAAATATTAAATTTAATCTAATCAGAGTATACACACGAGCGACAAAATATCTATGTTGTACAATCCGGGATGGACTCAACCCTAACCCGAACCACTCTTCATACGAAACACGAATAAACGATATTAAATTTCACTAAATTTCGACATACAGCCTAATTAATTTGTCTATTTCGTACGACCATAACGATTTTACGGTGATTTATCATCCATCAACTATTAAAAAGTATACTGTATGTGTTTTGTAGTTTAAAAAATAATATTTGTTATATGTTTAATTAAAAAAAACGAACTAGTTTAATATATAAATTCTGGTGTCATTAAAAAATTATAATAATAGGTCTCATTTTTTACGTAGACGAACATAAAGAAAAGTCCTCAGATGGTCAAAACCAATCATCGAACATTTTTATTTCTAGCCGCTGAAGCTGAGGAAAAGTACGACCATTTTGTTATCAATAAAATATTTAATCATGATACTACTTGTTTTCCTATATAGCTTGTACATACATGTTTCTGTATGTACATTTCATAGCCGCTAGCAAAGTCTGTATTGAAGTAAGATTTGCGGAACGAACGTAGATTTTCAGTTTTCAACTATGTATTTTACTTCGGAACGAGCAACGAGCGCCCGGGGCCTATCCAAACAAAGGAATTCCATAGAAATATTTCACGCTTTCGGACACTTTTGTGTAGTTAATTAACTTAAGTAACTTAGTGTGCGGTGAAGATACAATTACCTGATATTTGGCCTGTTTAGTTAAAAGAGATAAATTATTGACTGCCGTCGAAAGAATTCAAGCATGCGTCTGTTCTCTATTCACTATCGCCGTTAAGCTCAAAGAATTAGCGTGAACGTTTTGATGGTGCTAAATTTTATTACATTAAAACTTACGTTAAAAACGCATACTTACAATAGGGATGATATGACTACATCTAAACTATTTAGTTTCATTAATATACTCAGATATATTGATGCGTTACTACTTGGTAAATGTAAAAAATATATATTTTATGTGTAGTTTAGTAATTAGATACATTTAAAAAGTACAAAAAAGTTTTTTTTTTTCATAATTATTAAGCAAAACCTACATCATATACAAATACATTATGTTAAGTATAAACTTAAACGCACAAATATCGGAGATATTTACAAATATGTTCCTGCGGCCGTATACTTCATACACTTTAAAACCTAGGCGTAATGTTACAGCTAAGTACGACTTTAGCATGGAGCGTTTTCACGAGACTTGGGAAATTTTGTATACAAATAGCTGTACCTTTGAAAATATTGACTTTTGATATACTGTTTCTTCTGAGAAGTTACTTATATTTAAGCAATAAAAAATTAGTCATCTAGCCTATTTTTAAAGATACAGCTTATGCCTATGCATCCGTTATTGTTGTCTATTTGACAAGTTAAATCGTGTTTATACTTGATACTGCGAATTAAAATACGTACTAATTGAAAAATTTACATTTTTAATACAGAATTCTCCGAGCGAAGTAAACACTCTTTAAATACTGACTACAGTATTTAAATACTACCTGGGACACTACTAAAGGCACAGGTGGTTTCAGATGTCGTATGTTTGCCCAAGCACTTACGGCATTCTCACAACACAGTCAGCCTAGTCCAGAGGAATGACTGGTCAATACGTCTGGGGCCAACCATGTGCGAGATCCCTCACGATGTTTTCCTTCATCGTTCGCTCTAACGGTGAAGGAAAAGTTATATCTGCAGTTATAATATATATACTCGAGATCTGAAAAAGTTTCACGGACAAAAGACCAATGTGTACGCCACAATCTGGGAATCGCACCTGCACCCCCCTCGAATAAAACGGACCACTACGCCACGGAGGATGTGATCTGCGACTTCCATAATAATATATCGGTGATATGATAACAATTATATTACACTGGAATCATCTATAAATCATCGGAAAGTCCATTATTTTCCCGATATCATAAATATTCAATGGTTGTGTATTAAATATGAAACTGTACTAAAATGTTAAATTTTTATCATCATTTTTGGAATGCAATGTGATACCTACCCTATACTCATATCCAACAAACATAATTCGAGATCTAGCATCCAATATCAAACTAAGATGAAGTAGAAATTTTCTTAAAAATGGATTGCAATTTCAATGTGTCGCTAAACTTTGGTCTTAAAATAATTGTGCATGTTCAGTTCAAAACAGAAGTTCGTTTTAGACGGTGAGAAATATTGGAATATTTAAAAACATCAGCCAGCCCCAGAAGATTTGTAGATGTAGTCGAGACAACTAGCCTTGTATCTTACAATTTAATTAATATTATATCTAGCAATATCCCGCGAAAAAATACCGACAACCAGAGCAAGCAGATGTGTGAGTGCACGCATAAGCATGCGTAAATACATACGTAAATATATGCGTATTATAATGTATCTACTAATAACTAAACATCTTCCCCGCTAATTATACTTATAAATATTATGACGTGTATAATCATAAACTTTAAACGACGATCTTGTATATATAATCGGTATCTCGGCAAGTAAATGAAATAAATAAAGTATAAATAAAGTACCATGAAATTTAGTATGCAAGGAATTTTGGGGGAGAAAAATCGGTTTAGCTGGGTATACGGTACCTTAGAAACTGCGCATTTTTAAGCAATATATGTTTTTTTTATTTCGTCGTGCAACAATATATCAATTATTTTGACTCTCTTACGTCTGTATGATTTACAGCTTGCTATGCGTAGCTACGTAAATTTCTTGCATTATTGGGAAATTTGGAATGTGGTGGGTTCGAATCCCGGTAAGATAAATATTTTGGTGATTCTTATTATTTCTTTTTCTTTTATATTTTTTTATTAATTTTTAATTATTATATCGTTTTACTAAAACACCGAGGAAATCTCGGTCTCCCAGGTAGGTACTGTATATAATATAAACAAAATCTTTATTATATTATGAATAGTATAAAAGTACCCGTAACACGAGTTCCTCGGATACTTAGCACGGGGCCAGATAGACGCGGTGTGATAGATAGAGCTTTATTGACTTACATTTCACAGACTTAATGCAACGGCCAAACATAGAATAACAATTTCATACACACAGCGCAGACTAGCTAAAGGAACACACAATCGTACTAGCTGGCAGAAATAATCCGTATTGATCAAGTTAAATTTAGTACAGACCGAATAGACAGAGGTAAAATGCAGTTTATAGCCTTCTAAAGTTCTCCGCCGCTGTAGTATTTGGCTAATTTTAGTTCCTACACTGATATTATCTACAACAGCTGTACTTCTGTTATATAGACGCGAGGGATAAGTTCATTCCCGTCGTAAATTAGTTTAATCATGAAAGGTTAAAGTAAACAGGTGCTATAATTTGCTTTATTTCTAAAAAAAAATTGCAATTTTTACTTTTTACTTGCATTAAAACACATTTTGTGTGAATTATTAAAAAAATCATTCCGCATTCGGCATCAAAGTGTAAATTTAATGATTTAAACTTTTATAATTTAAGTGTTACATTAATTTAAATAATAATATTATACATGGACTGTTTCACACCACGTCAATCTGGTTCTGTGGTATGTTCTCGAAAATATAATTATATTTAATGCTTATTATGTTTTACAGATCTTAACCTATTAAACTTATATTATTGGTCGGAGGTAAAAAAATGTTGTCCAAATACCTACTGTATTTCGACAACTCTATTATCACTTGGCAGTCGGCAGTTTTGCCGATAAAACACTGGAATAAACAGGTATGTAGATGAACCTTTAATTTTTACATCTCATCCTGTAAATTTATTAAGATTAATCTACATTAGACCGAATCCTAAGATAGTCGAAACTTAGGATGCGGGTAGATTGACAAATTGAAGGCAACGTGATAAACTGGTACAACACAATCCGAGCGATTAAGTAATATAAACTTGGTGATATGACGGAATGGAGAACATCGATACCATCATCATCATTGCCAATTAAAAATTGTTTTCTAATGAGACGCAATCGGTACTAGATAGCCTGATAGTAAATTGTAGAGCCATCAGACACACAAGGTGACTTGCAGGTGAGTTTTGTATTTGAAATTTAATCGTTTCAGAACTATTAAAATGTTCCATAAAACGAACTAACAAAAGAACCACTAAAAACGAGACCAAGAGATGGGTACTTCCTTGCAGGTCTGATTTTATGCTATTTTGTCTAAATCTGTGTATCTATGGTAGCAAAACTTTACCCACCATTAAAGAACTATGGTATAAACTCTGTATATCTCACCTATCAATAGCTATTCTCTTATCTATTTAGTCGAAATGCATTATATATAAAATATCGTACAAGTTCCTAGCTCTATGAAGAACTAATCACTCCTTGTCGTGATAATACAAGATTGAGGACGGGCAACTTTTATAGCAATAGCAAATACTGGCGAGCATCCAAGTTATTCTTCTATAGTACTTTTGGAAGTTAAACTTCAGTTTATAGGAAGTCGGACTCAGTAAAAATGTTGTTTTCGTACATTTATAAGTAAGTTAAGATATAAAGATCCAGGCAGTTGGTTAATCACACCTTTTTTGTAGTACAAATCAATTGTTGTAAATAGACAACAGATGACCTGATATAACGTCGTGATGATGGTTCCTGATTTTATTGCAAAAAAATCACATATTTCGTGCCTCACACGACTAATGTGCAAGACATTAGAAATGAATTCGAAAAAGCTTGACTTTTTTCAAAAAGGTGAGACTACAGGGCAAACACTTAACCCGATCGTCTTTGTGCTAGGCTCAAATTGTAGCTGACTAAATTTTCCAGAGGAATATTACTCAAATTTCTGATATCATTCTTCGTTTCCAAAATGTCGAGCGCCAAATTAAAAATTTCGATCCGATCATAACTTTTTTCGTTTTTATTTTCTCGAATATATTTTTGGTACCTTACAGCTCTTGTGAATACGCATCTTTTGAGTATTTTTTTTTTATCATATCATATCTTCACAACTCTCCGACATATAAAGGGATTGCACTTTTTCGTGAAATCGGAGTCTACACTGGAGCGAACGAAAATACAGTTCCAATGTCAAAAAAATAATGATACATCATAATTTGCTCCTATAAAACATCTATGCTATACCAACATAATATTATTAAATGTGTATAGTATATATCATTTTATTGGCTCTTTTCTTGATATAACCATGTCCATTATTAGTTTAAATATAAAATGATTAAGCTCCTATAGGAGCTGTCCGTCCAGAAACTGCAGCAAAGTTTTCATGTTAAACTAATCTACCTGTAATCCCTGACGTCACGCTAAGCTCTCTAAACATTCCCTGCTCTGTGGAGCTACTGTTTTCTGACTATTCCGTAGTACATTTTTGCTAATATTAAATTCTTAAAATATTAGAGCGGATATTTTGTATAAACTGGTATTTAATAATGTTTAATTTTAGAGCGCTCCTATGTTATACTTGAAACTAGACAATCTTGTTTATTATAATCGGTTTCTCAAACAAGTTGCCGCTCGACCAGGCATAAGATGAAAATCGCTTATAAGCGCCGTTGAATCGTGCGCACGCACACACTCACGTGTGAATACGTAGTTCTACCACGTTTGCAGGCGTTGCGGTCACTACCTTAGTGTTAAAATATTTTCAGGGTCCTAGCGCAAAGAAAACTTTTTAGAAACTGGTCGAGTAGGAACTTTGTCAATATTGTATATCTTTTTACTTTATCCTACATTATAACTTTATCTATTTATTACGTATCTATTGAAACTATCGATATAATACTATGAAATTATGTATGAAGGGAGTTTTTGTGGAGCCAAGGGAGACAAATTGATCTAGCTAGGTCCTATCCCTGGAAAACTGCACACTTTTGAGCTATATATGTTTTACTTTCGTCGTGCAACAATATATTAATTATTACGCCTCTATTAGGCTAGTCTGATTGGCAGTTTGGTTTGAGTATGCTTTGTTCTAAAATTCGGAATGTGATGGGTTTGAATCCCGGTCACATTTTTTTTTAATTCTTTTTATTCTTTTAAATTTATCAGAAAACAAAGCAGCAAAGCTCGGTTACCCGGGGTTACATTTATCTTAGCGAGTATTTCATTGATTTTTACTCTCAATATCTACTCAATATTACGAAGTTCTTTTGTCTCAATTAAAACAGAGTACCTGGGTAACCGAGCTTTGCTCAGATAATATAGTAAATTAAAAAAAAAGAAAAAAAGAATTTCAAAAATATTTTACTGGGGGTTTGAACCCACCACATTCCGAATTTCTGAACAACATAAAATTTAAAAAAAGGTCCAATCGGACTGACATTATAAAGTCGAAAATATTGATATATTGTTGCACGACGAAAAAAAACATATAACTTAAAAACGCGCAGTTTCCCAGAGATAAAACCTAGCTAGACCGATTTCTCTCCCTCAAAACTCCATACACACTAAATCTAATGTTAATAATACCGTTGCCGAGATTACGATAACCTATATATATACAAGATTATCTCGTTTAAAATATAAGGTAATGTTATTGATGCTGAGCTACAATGTAGCAACGATATAGCATCAAGAGATTTTGTACAATAGACTTCAGTGAATAGTGATCAAGTATCAAAGCCAATAAATTGATAGACTATATTTAATAGAGTAATAGACTTGGAGCATACACGAAACGCTACGCTTTGAATTGCTCCACCTCAAATCCTGGCTGTATACTATCAGATAAATGGCTTTCTAAGGGAACGTCTTAATACTGAGTGGATATGCTAGACGCTATTCTAACCGTATTTCAAAGATTTAAGTATTTGGTTGGCTGAAACTATGTTTTGATAGAGATTTAAGATTTGGGTGGATTTCAATGAGAATTTTCGGTAGATTTGTTTGAGTAATTGAATGGATTATTTTATCTCTTGTAGATCGTAGTTGACAAAAAATGCATTATTGTTTTATAGATCGTCAATGATAATAGAATTCTAATGCTAAAAGTAAGACCATAGACCATTATAATACGTACAATTGGGTCTTTTCATTGTAAGAGTAATATAGTAAGTCGTTGTTTTTGTGACGAGGTCAAAAAAATTATAGTAATGTTAAACCCATTTATTTGTGCATCTAATCAACACTATCGACGCGTACTTCTTTACCGTGGCAGTCATAAAATTAAATAATTCGCTTGCTATATTACGCAGCCCAACGATACCCACAACACCAAATAAGGGTAATGAATACTCACTTCGACTCACATTTATTTGAGGGAACTACTCAAGTATTAATAGCTTATATAAATAACAATAAAATCTACCCTGTGTATATTGAGAAGTTTACGGTATTCTGGAATACATCCAAAGTTTCACTGCCTCATTATCGCGGTAGTGTTAACGCCGTAATCTTTTAGAGGGTACTCCAGCTTTTAATTCCGCCTTTATTGCTTGCTTCGTTAAAGCTGAGAGGTTGAAGGACTGTCTATTGTATCGTAATAAAATGATTTATACTCTGCTAATTTTTATGCTTTGACTAGTTTTGGTTAGTTTTTTTTTGGGCGGTTAACAGTCAAATGTAATATTATTTATGTATGCATGCCTGCATGTATCCATGTCACTTATGTTAAGTGAGTTTTTACACATATAGATTTTCTCACCATGTTTTCCTTCACCTTGTGAGCGTCCACACAAAAATCCCATTGGTTCCTGCCACAAGTAACGAAATGCATACTCTTGTATGAAATCCAACCGCGCTGCTCGCTCTTATCTTTACTAATATTATAAAGAGGAAATATTTCTTTGTTTGTTTGCATTGAATAGGCTCAGAAATTATTGAAGCGATTTTTGATGAAATTTGATACGGATATAGAGTAGACCACGGGGAAGGCCATAGGCTAATTTTTATCGCGGCTAAATTTACGGATCCCGAGGGATTTTTCGCGCACGAAGCCGCGGGCAACGTCTATAGTACCTTTTATAAATGGAAAAATATATTAAGTTGGCAATTGCCAAAATACTCCTAAAATAAAACTACATTCCTAATCTGGATGTAGGCGGGGTTATATGTCACAGACGCTATTCAATATATTCGGTAGGCTTTGTTGTCATTGATTTTTATTCTTCAAAAATACATTCTTCTTTATATCATAAATCCAATGTATTGTACAGATTTTAGATAAGCCTATTGAATCCGGAGAATTATTGTATGTTTTTGCCTTCTTTTTGTGAAAATTACAAGCATCTCAATATAAAACAGTTTTTTTTTATTATTGGGCTTAAAAAAGTAATACAATATATTATCTATCTGAAAGTAATATAATATATTTTAATGTGGCTCTAAAAAGGGACACGATATTCATTAATAACAAGTAAACATAAAAATAATTTTATCCCACATGCAAAATATTGAACTAAAACAAAATCTTTTCTGTGCAGAATTAGATCATAGTATTCTATCGATAGTTTCGATAGATACGTGACGTGATAAATAGACAAAGTTATAATGTAGAATAAAGTAAAAAGATATACAATATTGACAAAGTTCCTACTCAACCAGTTTCTAAATAGTTTTCTTTTCGCTACCCTCAAAATATTTTAACACTAAGGTAGTGACCGCAACGACTGCAAACGTGGTAGAACTACGTATTCACACGTACGCACGATTCAACGGCGCTTATAAGCGATTTTCATCTTATGCCTGGTCGAGCGCAACTTGTTTGATAGTACCAAAGACGAGCAACATCACAGCTACGTCCATTAGTAGGTGTCGAACCTTTTATTTGTATGGAAATGTGGCAAAAAATATGTGTTTTTATACAAACAGTATCATAACATCTTTTCATTCATGTGAATACCTAACCTTGGTAATGAAATACAACACAAACAAAAATACGAAAGATAGCTGATACAGGATACAAAGCGATTTCAAAACAACGATGTCATATAAATTGTTAGATGCTGTAAGTATAATATATTTTATGGCGAGAGATTTTGTCGCTTTTTCAAAAATGCAATTATAATATTATCCAACTCAAATAAAATACAATTATTTATTCATTACATTGAGGATGCAAGAAAACTGAGCATGTTGAGCTAGATAAAAATAAAACGATGATTTAAATTGAAAGTTACTAGACCGAAAATAAATTGCAACAAAATGAATAATCCGAAAATATATTGAAAATAATTGAACCCATACATCATAGAGTAATGAAATCGATAAAACTATTTGATGACGAGATAACTTTATGAATGAGTGTAAGCAAATGGGACGTGAACTAGATAGGATGAAAATTGAATTGGTTTAGGTTGGGCGCGTTTTACCGGAGATTGGTCGTTTTGGGTTCATCTGGGTCATATCGAATTGCTGAAGTTATTACGTTTTCTATCGAGAGTCAATCAGGATAATTGTTTATTCATAAACATCCAACCTTACTTCCTTACTAGTATTATAAGCGCGAAATTTAATATGTATTATGTATGGGTGTTTGTTACTCCTTCACCCAATCACTACTGATAGGATTTGATGAAATTTACTATGTTGGCTGTAGTTTGAAAGTAGCTTAAGTATAGATCCAGAGTGCAGCAAAATGTACAGTTCTTGCGTACGAAGACGCGTACAATATGTAGTAGTCTAATATTATTACTTACCATCAAAATTTGGTAAATTTTTCATGCATAAGAGTCAGTTCACAGCGCGACGATACGCGATGCTACGTTTAACATTATTCACTACACAAAAGAAACACATTTCATATGAAATCAGTTATAAGCTGCAAATGCGCTGTGCTGCGACCTGCCACTTTATATTCTGACTCTTACAATAAAACGTATATCTTCTTGTGTAATTAATAAAAGTACATTTTGTATTTTGTAGATATCTTTAAAATTCAGTGCCATGTCGCGTATCGTTTTATTTCTGTGTGAATCGACCCTTAGGGATCGATAGTACTTATCTTTGCCTCTATTTTATATCGCGTTTTCCAAAATATTTAGCTGCCGCGCAACAAAAGCGTGTCTCTAATGGTCAACTTTTGTTCGACATCGTGATTTACAACGGGAGAGATCATTCGTATTTCTGTTAGTATTAGCTATTGAATAAGGTTCAAAGTTTTCGCTTCATAGGTTTTTAATTTGGCTCATTCCACACAAAAAACCTTTTGTACTCCTGTTATAGTACGGACCTAATCCGTAATTATTTTGGCAGTGTGTTTCGCTGTAGGGTGATATGTGTTTGTGGATTTGATCGGATTTTAAGTTACTTAAGGGCTATTTTTAAATAACTACAGGTCGCCCCATGATTGAAATTCGCCCATAATAATTCATATAATTTTTAAGTTTTAACTTTATAACGGTTCTTTGGCCTCAAAGATAGAAGAGATAAAAAAATGTTGTGACAGATTGACAAATGTCAACGTGTTATACAATTGTACCTATCAAACGTACGGTAGTGTGCAGGGTGTCGCAACTGGCGATCGTACGAATGGGCGAAATTCAAAATTATACCTAAATATCGTCTGTGCAAACCATATAACTGGCAGGCTCTTATAATGTGTGTACTCTTTCACACATCGCCTGTGATTGGTGATACAGAAATAGAAGATGAAGATTATTTTAAAATTCAATTAATTTGAAATTCAATTCTATTAGTTTGAAAATGAATTTCAACTATTACAAAAACCTATTATTTGCAAAAAAACTGTAAGTTTTAGTGAAGTGAACTCGAAATCAATATTTATTATGATGAAACAATGATTTTGATAAAATAAATGTATGTATATATAACCACCATATAAACATGCTTGAACTCAAAGAATATCGGTGAGTATTTGTATGAAATTTTTCTTTCACTTCTCGATTTAATGAAAAGAGACTTAAGATTACATATTTTGTTTCATTATATGAAATATATTGTGTAGTGTTTTTAAAGTGCAGGCTAAGATTTAAGATTGTAAAGTTTCTCTATCAATAATATAAGAATAGAATGTTCAATAATGCACGCAATATGTTTTAAAACAAAGTCATAATATTATTGCTTACCTATATTGGTTACTAGCTTTTGCCTGCGGCTCCGCCCGCGTAAATACAGTATCCCACGGGAACACTGTACTTTCTCGGGATAAAATGTAGCCTATGGTTTAATCTAGGGCATAAACTACTATCATACTAAATTTCATCAAAATCCGTTTAGTAATTTTTACTTGAAAGAGTAACAAACATCCATCCATCCTCAAACTTTCACATTTATAATATTAGCAGGATACTTGATATTTTATTAATAAAATACAGACATGTTACGTTTTCTTCTAAGTTGTACCCGACTTTATAGTTTAAAATAGGTAGCTACATAATAATATTTATACTTTATTTTTAATATACTATTGTACAGTTTTACCACATACTTAATAATCTAATTTTACATTTAGTTGAACCTTTGTTAGTATTGCGAATAAGTAAGATGTAGTATAATTTCATAATATTGGATACCAATTTCAAGGGCCCGCAATAATATTGACAACATGAACATATTTCAAGTATTCGATAACGTTGCGTTACGTGGTTATGCCGCAGTCAAATGTTCCTGCAGGCCAATCGTGCTATATTGTTTATCGTTTAAATTTAGGTTCAACTCTGCTTTGGTAATGATTCAGTTTCGGTTCGATTCGGGTCTGGCTGAACAAACAATATCGCACTGTCCTTCCAATCGTAACTCAATTTCACTTTTATTTTTATCTTATTTTAAGTCATTTTTACCTCATATTCTCAACAATTTAATACACCAAAACACGAAACGTTTCAGAAACGTACGAGAAGAAGTAGCGTAGATGTATCGTGTCAACTTTTTGTTTTGATAGCGTTTGCGCTTGGGCTGCGGTGCGGCTGCGTTCCAACTATCTGTCAAAACGTTAGCGCGATACCGAATCATTCAAAAAGTCGAGTAACGTTCACGGTTCGTTTACGATTCAACTGAAACAACTTAGCGCGATTGCCCCGCAGGTAGGCCCACAGAAGTGTACCTATTTTGCACCAACGGATAACCGCTGAAGACAATCAGGCTATGCCGTATGTGATAACCTGAAATATTTTGGTTACAAACCTTTAGCCCTCGTACCCACGAGAGTTTTCTTTTGTGGTCGCGACTCGTGACAGAAAAAACTGCACTGTAAATTGAACTCTGCAGCTAACCTACAATAGAGCTAAAATCGAAGTGTCAAGTGTAAAATGTCACATTTGACAGCTGTACACGAATTTCAGTTGTGATGTATTAGCGTAGAGTTACATTATATTCTATCTATTTCTCTATTTATAGTGCAGTGTTTTTTTCTGTCGCGACTACATAAAAATGCTTGTGGGAACGTTGCCTTACTTTTGTATTTTTTTTTAAATTCAATAGGAATGTTCAAACTTTAGTTGTCTTGTTGTTTTATTTAACCTAATAATTGGGTCTTACAATTAAAAAAATCGATAGTAATAACTTAAGTATACTTCTTTTTAGTTCTTTATTTTTCATTTTAGGCTTGAATCTTTTGCACTTTTAGACGATAATACGTATAAAAGTTACGGTAAACTTTTGAATTTCGAAAACTCTTTTTTTTTATTCAAAGTGCCACCTCTTATTACGTGGTATAGTTACATTATCTTTGGTAGTGTATGTTAATACGTTTATGGCGTGTATGTTGTTGTTATTTTTATAAATTATTTTATGTATTTTTCAGCATTATTAAAAAACTTATTAGCATTCTGCACACCTCCCTCCACATAAACTTTAACTGTGCCGAATATCATACTGCTCCGTTCGCATAATAATTCTCGTAAAACTGTACTGAAAGATTTTGCTTCACGTATTAAAATATATGATTTTGTGACTTTTTCCGCTATAAGGGGGCAGACCCAACTCACATAAAGCGTCATCTGGTAGCGTTAGTGGTATCAAAAATGGTCAATAAGAATTTTCGATTCTTTTTTATCACCAGGCGGTGCTTGGTAGCATAATGGTCCTTGTCATGTCAAAAAGCTGTCAGATGTACGAATTTAAAAACCATCATATTTCAAAGTTTGAAAAATTTGTCAGACTCAAAAATAAAATCATCTTTAACTGATTTGTTAACACAAAAACGTTCTTAAAATTGTATAAAAATATTTAAGCATCTAAAAGTTAAACACTAATCACTAACTAATTATGTCTTAAATTCAAACTTATGTCCTCTGGTAATGATACAATTCAGTTTAAAAGTGTTAACATTGTTTCGTTTTGAATTCATTTTATTTAAAATCTTCAAAGCGAGGAGCCAATCACTCACTAGGTAAAAGTCTCATGTGACAGTGTAACAGACCTGTAATTAAGAGCCAGTCAAATGTCCAATGGTCCTGGACTATTTCGAGTATACATAAGTTAAACGGTAGTATTAATAAAGTACACAGAGGCATTATATTTGTATTTATTCATTTAGGCACATCAATAACATACAATATAATTAACTTAGGTATAAATAAGGACGAGTGTTTATATCACTTATAGATATGCACAACATTTTAGATAAATTACATTATTATTTATTGTTAAAGTAGCTGATGCCCGCAACTTCGTTTGCATGGAATTAACGGAAACGGACCCCTATTTTTTTTTAAACGGAACCCTAAAATTAAAAAGTAGCCTATGTTATACCTCAGTTATACCATCAGCTATCTGCCAGTGAAAGTCTTGTGAAAATATGAAAATCGGTCCAGCCGTTTCAGAGATTATCCGGAACAAACAGACAGACAGACTCGGAACCAGGAGTCAGACTCCTATGTCCGACTCCTGGTTCTAAGCTACCAGGAGATAAGTATTTTACTTTTGATTTTATTACTGCATAGTATACAAAAATTTATATAAGACTTTTTCACTATTTAATACATTTTGGAACACAAACACACCTAATACAATTAAAAGTTACGTAGACGATAGAGGTTTGTCCAATCCAACAAAAGCGCAGGCTTAAATAAATCGAGTGTCAATTTTAAAACTCGTGTGATATATTTTGACAAACGGACAGCATTTCATTGATGTCCATAAAGCGATACATCACACGTGGTTCCACAAAAAATCATGAATGGACGAATAGTCCGGATTCGCCGCAGCCGCGAAAAAAATTTTTGGTCTCATGTCGAAATAGATTCGAGTACGAACATTGGTTAGATTGATGATAGGCTATTTCATACGACAACAAAATAATTTATTATGTTACTTTAAATTCTGTTCAGATCTAATTCAATTCTTTTATAAACAAAAAAGTGCACACAGTATAATACTACATGAGGTAGGTAATTGGATGTTCGTGGAACTCTACATTTCTCAAAAAACGCGATGTTTATTCATCACAAAGTATGTAGGTAGTTTCGGAAACCACAGACAGGAGAAGCTGACAGTTGACAGTGAATACTAATATTAGGCTGTGGTAATTAATCTTGTCATTATACTGAGACGAAATCATCTCATAGCACACGTAGGTATGTAGTAAGACCGTGTTAGCAGAGGGGTTGATTTTATAGCATTCAACGATGACGTCAATATTGATCTGCAAGTATAGCATATTGATGCTAAATATTAACTAGTGCGTAGTAGCGACGTATCACAAGCGTAATATGTGCTTAAGTTTGTCAGTGGCGTGCACAGCATTATGACACTGGGTATGCGGCGAAGTACTCGGTCACAAAAACTTTTTCGTTTATAGATTTTTAGCATAGCTACATCCAAGCGACGAATCTCTAAGTCGAAACCATGCCAACAGAGCAAGTCTTAGATGTACTACTATTCATGTACATCTTCTACGGCAACGCAGACAAAACAGCGATCGATCGTCGCGGCGGAAGAAATTCTAATAAGTAAAATAATAAGCATATTTTAAAATATTATAACTACTCACCAGTAAGTCAGCTTCAATTTTCACATATTGAATATGTTCCGGTTACTTGAGATTACTATATCCCGATGTAAATAAACGCAAGACGCGCTAACATCAACATATTTGATAAATCGATCTACTACTTCAGAATCACGAATATATCTCAAAACTAATACTAATTGTTCACGGCCGCTAACATCAGGAGTCTCATCTACCATGACGGCGACAAAATCGGACTGTTTAATTTCGGCTTTAACGCGATCGATCATCACAGATGCAACGCTCGAGATCAAATCATTCTGCGTACGGATCGACATGCCCGTGAATGAGGTACTTGCACTCTGTACATGGGTTTCTAAAACTCCAACATACTTGGCTAATAAATCTACTATTTCTAAATAATTACCTCTATTCAACGACGATACTGACTCATCGTGACCGCGAAAAGCTAATTATTGTTTTTCCAGAAAGCAAACTACATCGCTACATACTACAAGCATACTACCTTTGAAAAATGTTTCTATTACGATCAACTAGTTAACTAACTAGTAACTATTAGCATTATGCCTCTCAATATCTAATCGTAACTGACTGTTGATACTCATTTCAATACGAGATTTACCAAAAGTGTTTAATTTTAAGCAGGCCTCCAGATGTTTTTCTGTATGGTCATGCTTCTTGGCCGCGGAATAGAACTTATTTAAATCTGAATATCCCGAATCAGTCCATACTGTACTAGAATTACTAAATAATATGCAAGGTAAACAATATAATTTAATCGTGTGTACACAACCACACAGCCAGTTATACGTTTCATAACTTTTAACATGAAATTTTCGAGTTACATTATTTTTTTTCTGGTTTAATTGTTGTAACTCGGGTACACACCTACCTTTAGACAAAATTTGAATCTTTTCACTGAATGACAATTGTGAGAACTTCTTATTTTTAATTTTTAATAAACACACATTATCAACGCAAACCTCACAATCAAATACCATTTAAAAAAAAATCAACTAACTCACTAGTAAAAGCAAATCACTACAATGAAAAAACAATGCTTATCACATGAAATATGCAATATGGCCCCCGCGAAACACAAAACGTTTCTTCTATTTAAACAAATAATACCTTACTAAACAAAAATGCATATTGTGCGTACATGATTCATTAGATTCGCGTCGTATTGTTTTTACTCGGATTATAGGCAACGAATAATTTCCGACAAGCCAGTTCGGCGGTTTTCGGAAGCGATCGGATAGCCGAACCGAAGCTCTCGGCTCGGCTCTCGGTTCGGCCATCTCCCGCCGCATGACTTATCACTATTTAATCATGTCGATATTCATGGGTGTGTGCGTTTGCGAAGTATGAAAATTACACACACATGCGATGATTTTTCCTGCAGAACTTAACGGCATTAGTTGCTATTTATAAAATATTAGGCGTTTTCAAGTTATTATATTTTTTTATTAATTTATTTACTATTAATTAAAGTCATCTAAAACGTACGAACGTTTTATTAAAATATCTGTGAATGACAAGTAAAGCACTGCATTTCTGCCTATATGGAGCGCACGCCCCTGAAGTTTGTCATTCAACATTAATTATATCCAATAAAACTTACTCCATAAGGCTCCAATACTCCAATATTTTTTGCATCGAGGAGTATTCATCTCTGACTTAAGTAAATTTGAACATTTACGACAGAAGTATACGACCACTAGTAAAAGTAAATGCTCAAAATTACTTCGAATATGTTATTTTATTTAAATATCTCATAAAACTGCGTAGAGCGTGTGTCTTTACGACTGTAGTGATAGACTTGTCAAATAAAAGATTTTACGATTGAGTTGTGTAAGTCTTTACATTAGTAAACATTTCTGAGTATATTTCAGAGACTTTTATTTTAGACTATTTTAACAGAATTTGATTATACTTAATATCTACTTTTTTCACTATAATGAGATTTTTTGATACTTTTTCTGACACTAGGGGGCAGAACCGACTCACACATAGAGCTAGCGAGCGGATGGTATCCAAAACTGTCAATAAGAATTTTCGTTTCTTTTTCTGCCACCAATAATTTGGTTGTAATCCCACAGGTCAATTCTACATTAGGCACTGGGTCAGTCCACCGCCCTAAAATGGGGATACTTAATAGATAATAATAATATGCACATAAATTACTAATCTATTATTATTCTTATTCTACCGTAAATGTCCGTATTTAAAATTACCAACTTTAAAATACGAACCGCAAAATGTCAACATCAATAGAAATAGATTTAAAACTTAACAATCACTTCAAAGGGCCTTAGGTGAAGATTTATCACACCTATTGTGAGTATACCACCCGCTCGTGTACTAACGACATCGTTAGAAACAATACTAGCAGTACAATCCACTGATATTGGTTCTGGCTAAACAGTCAAAAACAAAAGAGATAAATAAATCACTAACTCTGTACCCTACGGGTATCAATGTGGAAACAGAATGGACAAACACGAGTAAATTAAAATCTAACGATATTGAACTTTATGTGATGCTCACAAGGGTTACCGATTGCGATGTAACTGCATCGGATATGTTAATAACAACTGGGGGTAAACAATAGGTTTCGAACTCGGCACTTTACAACGTATAACATAATAATTTGACCATTGTTTGGAATTCTGAAAACTGCACAGACGTTAGCAAAACCGCATTCAATGCAACATTAGACAATATTTTTAGCACGTCGTGCGACGAATTACTTAGAGTGTATTTACACTGGTTTTTTTTATCTAAGCTCGTGCCTCATACCAGGTAGAAAACTACACGCACGGGTAATAAGCCGACATAGTTTTCTAGAAGGTTTAGATTGTAAGATTGTGCTATAGGTTGCACAAATGTTATAAATAAACTCTAATTAAACTGGGAAATAAAACATGGAACATAAATTTAACCACAACCCTATTGTACCGTCCGTGTCTGTGCCCGGAATGTGGCCGATGCAGGGTTGGCACAAACAAGTTTTTGAAGACGAAAAATATTAAATACTTACTGTAATATATATATAGTAATAATTTACAACATAAAAATCCATATACTTGGTTAATCCAGCTGTTGGCACAACGTATATCTGAATATAAATAATAATTAGTACGAATATTAACTATTATTAATTACCTTAAGCCCACATCTAGCCAATCTATAAACATAATAACTTATAACAATCCAACTGTTAGATACATTTTTGGCTGAAATAGAGATAGACACGCAACCATACGCTGAGGGAAAGTTAGTAGCCCCCTGGACAATTTATGGCTGAAACATTCTAATCTAATTGCCGCTTTCACGTTCAGTTAAAGCCTTGACCTTCCCGAATGCAATTTCAAATGTAACATGTTATCACCTCTGATGTATTAGCACATTTGGTGCTATATTTTATTAAGAAAATGAAGGTCTCTTACATGATATTCCGATCGAGGTATCGGATAACTGCATTTATCTTCAGTCAAGAGACAAAGAAAGTACGGGTAATTAAACTGTCTGAATCTTGTCAGAATATTGTGAAACGGCCTCCAGATAAGGAGTTCATAATATGGTTATTGGTGGAAAAGCTGGCTTCTATTGTAGTGTAGTATCTATGTTGAAGAATAATTATATTAATTGAAAATATAAGGTGGAATTAGGAATATAATTGTTTTAAATGATTCTCAAAACCATATTAATTATATTTTCGCATGGCTTCCAGATACATAAAGACAGAAGTAGAATAATAAAAAATTATGACTTATTGGCTTTTATGACTAATGAGCAGCTGACAATGCACGCATTTTTACAAAAGTTACATTTTATGGAGAGTTATCGTAAAAACTCAAAAAATTAATTTACGATGCAATAAAGCACTTTTTAACTAATTCAGTTTCTTGTCACCGTACGACAGATCTCCATAGAGCCTAGTGAGACGATCGCGCGAAGACCTGTTTCATTCATAGCAAATTGGGCTTTATCGACTAGGCCTCAATAAGTTGTGAGGGAAGGTTGTACCCAACCTAATAGTAAGAACCTAACCGCCTAACCGCGCGACGACCACGCAGCCTCCGCGTGGATGGGTAAAACGGTACATGTCTGTAAAAAATTTATCACATAAATGAATAGTGCTCGGAAAAGTAAAACAACAAAAGAAATAGTATACTAAAAATCAATATTTTTAAAGAAACTGCGGATTGTTAAAAGCACTTTTGTGAGTATTGTGAAAACGCCCCATACAAAAGTCGTAGAAGCAGGTGACGTCACATACCTGTTATTGGCTACGTGTATGGTCATATGCACGAAATTTCTGATATCTCCGATGTTTGCGCGTTTATGTTCATACTTACAAAATGTAATCTTTTTGTATTTGATCTAAGTAATAATTACACTAATGTTGTAAAAAAATATTTCAACATTTTTGTAACTTTGAAATGCATTTAATTACAAAATTACATATAAAATCCTAAGTGTTCTTTCTTTATCATGTTGTAATCCCTAATTATATCTGAATGTTTAAAAAAACTAAATTTTCACAATTAGAAAATAGGCACCCAATTATTAAGACAGTAATAACACACAGGACTATTTGCACTATTTCCACTTTAATAAGTATTTTACATTAATTTTAATATATTACACGACCGGTTTCGACAATTATTAAGAATCTATACGTACGTTGTGGCCTAATATTTGTGATTCTTATGATCATATCAACGCTCTTTAAGTAACAAATATTATGAATAAAAAAAATGGTATTTAATTTTTTGTCGTTTCCCATACGGAGATATATATCGCAAGAATCACGTCTCTTTCATCACATCACATCACATACGTATTCCGGCAACAATCTATGCAGCTGATATTTTCCGAAACAGATTGTTTGCGTCTGCTTACAATTTTTTCAACAAAACTACCACCCCTATGAATTTAGGGCTGACACTTTGATGACCATCTAATTGCTTTTCTTTGTAGCGAAAAAACTGGAATTGTGTGACCCTCGTGAGGTAAAGACTATTGCATGACGAGCGAAATTAACACATCTGATCACCCTCGCTCAGTGTTGTTGTGTAATAGATCATTGTTACCCCAGGTATGATATTCTCCTTAGTGTCAACTCCTCCTCATCTACGGATAAGTATCTGAATTATATATAGATAAGGTAAGAATAATTATAATAAGTTTGGAAAAATTCAAAATTAGTTCATAAATATCCACCTCCCAGTTATGCATAGTACAGTTTAGTTAAGGTTTATGAAATATAAAAAAAAAATCAAATTTAAAAATTAGTTTCACTAGAAAAATATTTTTAAGGTACTGTGAGAGACATAATTATAACATAACATTAGAGGACTGGCTTGTACTTTAAATACAATATAGTACAATATTTAGTATGTACCTACCTACATTTTCCTAAACATTTTAACACAAAATATTTCAAGATAAATCTCGTGTAAAACTTTAATGGTTTTCCTAACACGCACCTAAAGATTTCCAGTACGTAATCCGCAAGTAGGAAATTTTGTTCTCGCGTGTGAACACCACCCCGCAGACAACACGCGATGAGGGAGGAAAGTGCTGATAATATACTGGCACGATTTCCACTGTCTAACGCTGGAAATGGCTGTACATTACTTATGTAACCGTTGTGAATTTAAAATAGCTCATAGAGAATCGGAGTTCTCAATCTTTCTATGTTTTTTTGTCTTTTAAAAGCCTGTGTAACGGTCTTACGGGTTGTTTTTGGCGGACTACGGCGAAGCCAAAAGGAAGGGTAAGGAATTTTGGCCATCTATGTTTGTATGTATATAAAATGTTTGTTCCACCATAGCGCCTCCGATATTAATAAATAAGATGTCAAAAGATTTGCAATAATGGCCCGGGAAACATATGCTATTTATAATTTGCGTAGTCAGGTTATATTTTTATAAAAATTTTAGTTATTGATTATAACTTGCGTTATATTCAATTATTTTCTTCAGTTATCCCGTTTCATTCCAATAAAGGGTAAATTTTAGAAAATCCTTTTAGAGCATATCTATTGTCTACATAATAATATTAATATTATGTAGGTATTAGAAATCCCTGCACTGGTTTGAGCTGTGAGATCAGTCGATAATAGTTGCCTTGATTTTGTAAGTGTAAAAATCGTGGAAAAAAAACAAAAATAAAGAAACACTCATGCGTTTCTAACAATATCTTATGGACGCTTGCACACCACGTCAATCTGGTCACACCCGTGCTAAGTTTTCAAAGAAGTTGTGTTACGGGTACTAGAGAACGGAAATATATTTCATAATTTTATACTATACATATTATATTTAAGATTTTTACTATATTTTACACGTTGAATACGTACGTACACATAGAAACATAGAATTTTTTTGTTCCTTTGGCGGCATTCGCACCCGCAACCTCCGCCTTGAGCACTGATACTCTCAACCACTGAGCCACATAGTCTTCAAAACTACCGTTTCTGCCTTACAACGGATATGCATTTCTTTTTCCAGGTACGAAATATTTTATATCGGTAGTAAATTATCATCATGAGCACCGATCAGTCAGCGTAAGGTTAGCATTCGCATTTATAAAATAGTAATAAGGAGGTACTGAAAAGCATGCTGATAGCTCGTTAAAGTCGAATACATTACTTAGAATATTACAACAAAACGATGTTTTAGCGACCTACATTTCGGACTACAAGAATTCCTTTTACTAGTTAGGCTCAGTATTTAGTTTTATTACACAAAGAGGTGAAATTTTACAAAGTATTTTTATAGCAAAGATAACAACTTTATTGTTTACTGTTATTGTTAAAAACTATGTACGATGTTTAATAAGATAATTAAATGTGATTTGTTTTAGATTATTTTCTTTGTGGGCACGCAACATTTTATCCATATTGTGTGTTTCGCTCAGTTGATTTTATTTTTAACAAAGTATAAGTACAGATTAAGTAATAGTACAAGAGGTTTAAGTATATATAATTTCTTTTAGAACTAGAAATAGATTGTTACAGAGACATTAATTTACCTACTTGGCCGAATACTGAATTGCTAATCAAAATTAGGAGCCCTCCTATTCACAGGCTGTCGCTGTCTCTGCTAGCCGAAATGACAAGGACAGCATGTGACTTGAGGGTCACTTAACTATCGTTTCAGACTTTCAGTATTCGGTCATAAGTATTTAAGTAATCTTACGTAACTAACGTGAGTTAGATCACGACTCAATTTGCTTGAATTCTGAAATGACATCATAATACCTATTGATCAACTTAGTTTAGTTGATCTGTCTCTGTAGGTACTGATTTTATTTTCCTTAATAAAATGAAATAAATGGCGCAATTATAAGAAGATAAAATGAACGATTCATCTAAGTAGCTTTATTAAAAAGGCGAAACAGCAATTTCGCAAAACGTTATCATAAAATAGCACAACAATATTTCTTGTGCCACCTTATAATGTGCGTTTTTCTAAAAAGATGTACTTCTGTACGCTACCAAAAATGAACCTTGCGATTTTAGGTTAGAGTTCATTTTTTCTCGACCGGTATAAGTTTGAGCAAAATCGTTTCAACTTGAGCACGTCCATTTCTTTCGGCGTCCATAATAATGTTGGCGATTTATCAAATTGCAATTTCGTAATAGATACCCGCCTGATGTGACGTTAGATAAGGTATATAAATCGTCCAATTGTTTCAACCAAACAAACGAATGAAGACGTCTATTAGTTTTTGGTGACAGTGAAAAGTGGCTATGAAATTCGTTGTAAGATAATATGAAGTAACAATTTATCATGAAAAAATTGCGTTAGTTTCTATAAATTGTTACGACTTTTAAAGCAGGGTACTTACAGGATTAGACCTAGGTAGTAATGCTAAATTGGTTTTGTGCGATAGCTTATGAATGGTAAAATGCATAGAAATTTTCAGTATTCATATAGGTATACACTGTAGTGACTGGTACAGTGTACACTAATTATAACAATAATTATTAATATTACAGATTCTACTGGATTTCAATAAAGTCTTAGGAAAAGACTAGCGTTCTTAGAAGAAGCTTAGAAGATCTTTTAGATTGTCTTGAATGATCGGTATGGTCTGACTTATATCATGAGCCAAATATTCTCATAACGTTCAATATGAGAATCTTTAGGACTGGTTACATAAACCAATTCTTTATGATTCAGAAATCAATCGTAGATTATAAATATATAGATTTATAATATTTCACAGGTCATAGAGTACTAAAGTTTAAAATCTATGCACAAATCACCTGTTTCCTGCTTTATATTCAAACATTTATTGTTCTTATTGACACGAATCAGTGAAATTAATGTGTATTTGTAATTTACGAGCACCGGACATCACCTACAATAGCGTAACCACTTCAAATATCTTTTGTTCGTAGCTCCTATCTGTTTTATCGACGATTCTTTATATCATTTAACATTAAACTATGAAACTTTTATTCAACTTTAATACCTTAGAATAAGATTTATTTTTAAACGATCGCAGATTAAGTGATACAGAAAAGGTGGAAATGTTCAGGTTGACAATGGCCTTAAATGACTTTATTTCTGATGTCTTTCTTTACAATTGTCATATAAAAGTGTGTAGGAGTAATTTATGTTATAATTTCTTATTCGCCATTGATAAGGAAATAGATTTATGAGTAGAAATGTGGCTTCTTTATTAGTCTCTAATAAAGAAGCCACATTTCTAAAAAAATAAGCAAGTTGCTTTGATGCACGAGAAATAACTTCCATACAACAATGGTAGCTACGCCATATTATACTGTCAAGTTTTATGAAATATTGCATATTTTGTAAGAAATTTACCCTAAACATTAATGAAGATAGTACTTATGCTGTAAGTAGAGTAGTAAAAGATGTATCTATTATGTTTATGAGTATTTTTTCATAATTTTAGGTATATATTATACCTGTGTGCAATTAGCGGGGAAAAAAAGTAACGTATCTATAGACGTGGGTCCCATTCGACCCACCAAAAATCTATTTCTCAAAAATAGACTAGCAGACGAAAAACATTCTTCTCACAAAAGGAGCTTCAGAATCTTTGTCAGCGTAGGGTATTAAATATGTATATAATATAATCAAAATCTTAAGTATATTTATAGTGTAAAAGTATTAAATATACTTCCCGTTGTCTGGTCTCCGTAACACAAGTTCTTCGGATACTTACCACGGGACCATATTGACGTGGTGTGAAGCGTACATACAAACATAAGAATGATGTCTACAAAATTTGGGTCCAATGGACCCACGACTATAGTTAAGGGTTATTTTTTTTATATTATCTTTGAAGGACTAATTACATAATATTATTATATTTTGTTGTTGTTGTATCTTCAGATAAGTGTAATATATGCTTAAGAATGTTCTATTTTCCACCGGACTAAGTTTCATTTTGTGTGTAAGCGTGTATCATTTTTCCTATTGTATTTTCCCCAGTTGTTGAAGTAAGCGACACGGATGCAGTGTTATCAAACATTTTTCTTGCTAGTTTTCGTATTTTTTCATCACGATTTCGTTAAAAATTATATTTTTCTCAAGAAAAAATGAAGGAAAGAACTTAAAAAGTCTCCTGGATTAAATTGTATCGAATAAATGTTTTCCCATTTCATATCAAATTACTTAGTATATTAATTGGCACAGTAGCTTAAAATATGAGAGTATCGTTTTAATATGAGTAAGGTGAATAGTAGTTAGAGGGCAAATCATTTTTGATAGAATATTGAAATACACAATATGATACAATATTCTTTTAACAAAAATATTAGCGTTGTGTAACTTAAATCATAAGCTTCCATATTCGGGTAGAAAATATTTAAGTTGTATCCTCTCTCGGGTCAACGGCGCTCTCCCGTACTTCAGGGTTAAGCGGCTTTTTGCATACATTACTGTCCGCTCCCCGAATAACTAAAAACGTTGTAAATAAAAACAAGCTCTAACCAAAACTATTACGTGCTGAATTGAACAATACAATAGCTGCACAGTAAATAAATATATATTTATTTACTGTGATAGCTGCTTGTTATGTTCTTTAAATACTTGGGATATAATATTATTGAATGACGCTTTCTCTCAAATCAGCAGAAGCATGACATAGATAGTAGATAATAGATCTCTATATAGTGACTCTATATATAGTAGGAGAAGTAGTATCTAGAGTCTAGACAACAATACAATTTTGCTTAATCGTACTAAAGGAATATAATTTTGTGTAGGTTTTATGGTTGACTGTAGAAATGCTTCTGTAAGCATGTTTTTATTTAGTTGGTAGCAAAACAAACCGCTCCTTTTGCACGATTCTATGTCTTAAGGTGCGCAACAAAAAATATCAATTATTAGCAATTATAGTCGATTGCGACGTGACAAAATATAAAGCAATTTACGGCAACGGCAACCACCATCAATTTGGGAAATATTTTTGCAACTATACTATTGAACGATATGGAGCAACTCCAAGAAACTAGACAATACTTTCTACACGATCAATTCAGTTGAAAAATAAAATGTTAATTTGTATTAGCGACATTGAGCAATATGGAAATATAAAGAAACAAGAAGCAATATTGCCGAAACAAGTGCCGAATTTTTTGAAATTACTTAACAGCTTCACTAATTATTGCTCAAGAAATTGCCCATGTAAACGCACCTTTACCACAGGAGCGGCACTCTCTACAATTGACAGCTCGAGCACCGGCGAATGTCAGCAATGTCGACACCAAAATAATTTTAAGCGTCGCGTGAGACAAATCTATCATAAATACATATAATGAAACTATACTGTCAATTATGTCAAAGCACAAAACGACCAGCGACCAGCCTCGTGAACGAAAGTCCTGGCTGGAAAAAACTCACGCCCCGTCCGCCTCCGCATTAGCCCACCCACGCACACACAACCGCGAGCGATTCGTGTAAATAGGTGGAGTGACGTTTCTTTACGTTAGTACTATATATATATATATATTCGCCTTAACTCCTTTTAGAATATTTAAAAAACAACTGTAAATAATGTATATTCGTAGTCTAAAATTATGCTGTACAGCTTAACACTTCGTCAACAAATCGCTGAACTCAAAAGCTCTTGTGATTCAAGACAATATTTCTGTAGATATACCAGCGGCCCCTCACTTGAAATAACTTGAAAAGTTTTGGGATAACAAAAAAGGTCTCCCCATTTTGCTGTACTGTTTTCATGATTATTATTTCGAATTTTTGGTAGCGACAAACTGAAATATGTTACAAAGTATTAAATAAGTTGGATATCATCATAATAATAAGTTATCCCATTTACCTATTAAGACCAGTCACAGGGCTAAGCAACGGAGAACTGTAGATCACAGAATAGACAGAAAACAACCGCTAGTTGCCAAATCAACTTACACCAAAGGGATCATATTAGTTCTTTCATGAATAAGGATATTAAAAATATGACTTTAAAAAATCAAATTAAGAAAAAAAAACACTTTTTGTTTTGCACTCAAGAACTATTAACTAAACCTTTGCACCACGCAGTCATATTAAATGTTAATTATTTTTACTTAAACTCATAAAATTACATATTACTTTTATTAAAAAACTAGACGCACAGTTTCCAATAATATAGTTGATTTCAGCAACCGTGTGAAAAGATTGATGAAGATGAATGAAACGCGAGAGGAACGCTAAAATAGTTTTATGGGAAAATATTTACCTCGCTTACTCTATGGTAAAATATATTTACTCTTACGATATTAATTTTTAAACTGATAAAAATTTTGGGGAAAATCTTGTTGATAAAATTCTTCAATTACATATGGTATACTATTTATAATATTATTATAGTCATGTAATACTAGAAATTTATGCAACTCTTGAAAATGTTAAATTACAAAGCTTTACGCAAAATCTAAAACTTAAAAGTATAAGAACAATTTTGAAAATCTTACATTCCATTCAACAATCTCCTGAGCAATCACAAAAAGTCAATTCACAGCACATCACAGACCGAAGTTCGAAAATTCGGTTACGTATGCCGGTTCTTGGCACGCGTGTACCCTCCCTGGCACTCGGAAAATTACTGAGGGGAGGGCCAGGGACCTCCAAACAGACGCGCGCATCCACAGAAGGTTCCAATATCCAGGTAAGAAATGTTTAACATCGCTGACTTTCGCATGAATGTCATATATGGAAATATGGTTATAAAAGACTACATCGTCGGAATGTTTTATTCGCAATTGGGATATTGTGGAACTTTTGGACCGTTTGGCCCAAATTTTTCTTACTTTGTATGGGTTTTAAAAGTTGAGTGTTGTCGAAGATGAAAAGGAAAATTTTCGAACTATGTAAATCACTTTCGGAATGATTGGGCCAGTTGTTTTTAAAATAGTTAGATCTTACTATAAGTATACTACTATTATAAATGTGGAAATTTGTGAGGATGGATGGACGGATTTTCACCGAATAATTTTCATTTAAATCAAATTCAACCCAGGGATGAAGTACTTTAGTAGCTAACCTCGAAATGTTTTTCATTTAAAAAAATACTGTATTAAAAAAATAACTCGGTTCTCGTTATCATGCAGTACAGCTCGAGAGTCAGTAATGAAATAGGCTCGTAGGCACGGAGCTACGCCTAATTAATCCTACTACGAAGTATTTTATTGGTTTACCCTTTAGGTCTGTAGTTATATTTACAAGATACACGATAGATTGAAATATAAGTCTTGGAATTGCTTATAATAATATTATAACAATAGTAAAGTAACTTCCAGGAAGACATAAACATTGTCACAAGACATCGTAGCAAAGATCCAAGTTGTAGGCTAAACAACAGATGCGTTAGTAGTAAAGTTAGAGCACTACTTTTTGGATAAGTAGTAATTTATTAATATAATTTTGTACATCAATTTTAGTAAAATACTGGCTGATACGTACCCACATACTGACCCACATACCTTGTTTTGTCTTAACTACGAACTGGAATAAATAAATAACTACCAACATACATCTACTACAGTTTACTACACCACCACTACACCAACAATTATGAATGGAAAAATTTTAGCCATCGTTTTAGTATTCTCCTAGCAATTTTTCCAATAATTCTCACCGGTTAAACCTTCCCTGAACTTTCGCGATCATTTCAAGGCCAAAATAAGCTAAATCAGTCCAGCCGTTCTCGAATTTTAGCCAGACATTTTAATTGCAATCCATTTTAATATAATATAGGAAGATTTAAAGCTCTTCGACGGACGAAAGATAAACTGTTCCAACAATAATATATACACACTAGCTTTTTCCCACAGGATTACTGTACTTTTTCGGGATAAAAAGTAGCCTATGTTTTAATCCAGAGCCTAAACTAGTAGTTTTTGCGTGAAAGAGTAACAAACATCCATCCATCCATCCATCTATCCTCACAAATTTTCACATTTATAATAGTAGTAGGATAGCAAAAGATATATTATACATACATACACACGTCCCTTCGAAATTACATTCTTCCGGATCTGACCACCTCTGATAAAAAATGTGAATAAAAATATGACGACCAATGTAGGAGTATGATGGAGGCTTATCAGCGTGTTTTAATGGGAAAGTTAAAACGGCTCCTTTTATATTAACTGTATTTTCTTTTCTTAATGAAACGTTTTTGCTTTGTGTTTCTGCGAAATGAAATCTTTTACCATAAATGTTATTCCCAGAGTAAATGATGGTGAAATTAATAATGTTTTTGTTGGGCCGCTATGTTTTTTTTATTATCTGTTTTTGTTTCCTCTCAAAAAGGCTTGCTATGAAAAGATATTTTTGTCCGTTTGGTAGGATTTCTGTTTGCGTTACCCTTGTGGAAATTTTAATATCTGTTAATGATACGCATTTACTTTTTGCTCTACCTTACCAGTAGTAATATAAATTTTAAATTAATTGTCATATATTTTAAATTACTTGTCATCTATTTTAGGCTAGGGAAGCGGTTAGAACGATCGAGAATATAGTTGATTTGTAATGTTAACGTTACTCTTTACATTCACTTTAGTATATTAACTATCATCATCATATTATTAGGTCATTACATATGAAATTGATGTTTTGTAAAGGAGGAACATAAAGTATATAATTTTTTTAACATAATATATTTATTTAATCAAAGTATATACCATTGCTATCTATGCACTTTTGCTATCTCATAGTTAGTTCATGGATTCCTTTACTAAAGAAACCATTCGGACAGGAATCAATACAATCTTTGAAGGCGTTTTGGACTAACCCATCGGAGTTGAATTTTTTCCCATGCAAGAAGTTATCCAAATTTCGAAAAAAATGGTAATCTGTTGGAGCAAGGTCCGGGGAGTACGGTGGATGTCTTAGACATTCCGATTGAAGCTCCTCTAATTTGGTAGCCGTCTGTTGTGCAGTGTGTGGTCTAGCGTTGTCCTGAGCAGCAGTGGCCTACAGCGAATGACCAACCTAATTGTTTAGCAGCTAGCTTTTCGATCATGATTTGCAGTTGCTAGCAATAGACATCTACCGTAATCGTCTGGCCAGATTTAAGAAAGCTGTAGTGAATGACATCGGCATTAGTCCACCAAACGCTCACAAGTAACTTTTTTTGAGTCAATTTTCGCTTGGGGCAGGCTTTGGCTGGTTCGCCAGGGTTCAGCCATTGCGATGAGCATTTCCGATTATCGTACAGGATCCACTCTTCATCACAGGTAATGATTCGATTTAAAATCCCTTAATTATTGTGCCGGTTGAGTAATGTAACGCACCAGTCGACGCGCGTTTGTCGGTTTGCTGCACTCAATTCATGAGGTACCTTTCAACCTTTTTCACCTTCCCAATTTGCTTCAAGTGGATTAAAGCTTTATCACTAACACCGCAGCCTGCAGCTAACTCGGTTTGTGATAGATCCACAATAGCCTTCAATTCTTCATTATTTACTTTGGTCTCCGGCCGTCGGTGCTTGTTCTGCAGGTCGAAATTTCCAGAACGAAAACGTTGGAACCAAAAACGCACTGTGTTTTCTTTTGCGACACCGCCGCCATACACATAATTAACCCTTCGAGCCGTTTCTGCAGCACTGGTGCCACGGTGGAACTCGTACTAGAAAATAATACGATATTTCAAGTTTTCCATTCTGTAAACAGAGTGACGCAAAGAAAAACCAAAACAGGAAAAAGCAAATGAATTACGGTTATCGAAACACAAATGCATGAGTAAATAGCGGTATAAATTTGAAATTGGAATTCCTAACCAAAGAAGATATATTTGAGATTAAAGTGGCCAGTACGACAAAACGCCAATTTAATATGTAAGGACCTAATATATAAAACTACTACTATTATTTTAAATGTGAAAGTTTATGTCTATTCGATGGATGGATGGACCGATGGAAGTTTGTTACTCTTTCATGCAAAAAATACTAAACTAATTTTGATGAGTAGTATGATGGTAGTTTAAGCTCTGGAATAACACATAGGCTACTTTTATCCCGAAATAGTAAAGTGTTCCCATTGTTACGGGTGAAATTAAAAATATTGCTACACCATGGGATACTGTATTAATGCGGGCGGAGCTGCAGGCAAAAGATAGTACACTAACACGTGAAGCAATAACTTTGTACTCCTTTTTAAGAAAATTATGCGAACAGAGGAGTCCGAAATTTGGCACAGTTGCAGGATTATATGGAGGAGGAGTGGAACTGCACAACACTTTTTTTATATAAAAGTGCTTAAAATACATTAAGCTAATAAAAATAACGTTACACACATACAATCGAAGATTAATCACTCACATTACAATGCGTTTGATACAATTTTGTCACACGTTGAGGTAGTTGAATTCAATTCTTTATTCACAGAATGTAGTAAATAATATGATATACATGCAGATAGTAAATTATAAGACATTCTACCATGATATGCATGGTTTGTGAAATTAAATAGCTATATTAAAAAATCGTCTCCACCCACAAACAGATTTCAAACCTATCTCAGTTAATAGCTCTTGCCACGATGATTATTAATTAGTATAATAATCAGCGTGGCAAGGATTGGTTTGAAATCTGTTGGGGGGTGGGGGGGGGGGGGGGGGGGCATCCATATGCCTATAAAGTTTTTTGCATGGTCCTTTACATGTTAATCAATTTACAGCACATCATAAAATTTTAGTTTTTTTTAAATTATTTAATTTCTAATGGGAAAAAGAACCTTTGTAAAGGTCAAACTTAAAAATTTCGAAGGGAATTTCGATCACTAGTTGTTATTATTTTGCTAGTTCAAAAATAGCCATTGACTTTCTTAATTTTATCGCGATGTCATATTTTTTACAACTGTACCTACCTATTCAAATAACAACTTTGTTGTACTCATATTTCGAGATTGAATCAAAGCCTAATATAAAATCTATAATAGATGTGACATTTCAATACGATATTGACCCAGATAGGAAGGGTTTATCAGTGGCGCAGCTCTAATCCTATCAGAGAAGATAGCTGTGACCTAGACTTGGCCTTTGTGAAATCATATGTTCATTTTTCAGTACAGATTTTAAAATTATAGTAAGAAATATCATAGAACCGAAATTTAATTTCCTTTTATAATGCTACGTAGAGTCCCGTGTTGTGTTGCAGTAATTTTGAAGTATTATAAATCCAAATTTTAAGACCATTGCAAACAAACAAACAAATCTTTTCCTCTTTATAATATTAGTATAGATAACAAAATTGTATATACCTATAAAGGCATGTGTGTCGGTAGTCTTTCAAAAGGAGGTAGCTTTCTTACTACACTATAAGGTATTCTAGCGATATTTTTAGGTGGTGTTACGTAGTTTTGTTTGTATGACAAATCTATAAAAACAACCATCGAGCACTGAATCCCTTAAATCCAGTAGCCATTAGCTAAAACGCGCCATCAAATATCCAATGACCTGTTTGTGATATCATTTTGCACCCGCACGCTTACAAACTGTAACAACAGGGCCGGTGCGAAGGCTCATCTTAAACTGGCCAGCTTAAAAGAGATGTATGTTCGTCGCCAAACTATTAATCATTACGTACTAGAAGCCCGTACAAAAAATTAACATGGGCCCTATTAGGCAGAGCACCTGAAGTGTATTTTTGTTGGTTTCTGTGGACTATATTGATGTGCAAATTAGAAAATTGTACGTTTAGCTGTCACTCAACTACAGAACCCACATTCTCGTAATTAACTTTCATTTTACTTTTATTGAGATATAAATGAATCATCTTGTGATATCTGATTTTTGGAGTTTGGAGTAATCAAAACGGGTTTGACAACGTCAACGTTTAACGTTTAAGAGAATACCATTTTTCAGTTTTAACATATTAAGTATTTTATTACGTACGTAACGTATTAAGTATTTTTGCAGGATTTAATTAGCAAAATTGACCATCAGGTCTAAAATTGTCAAAATAAGTGAATCATACCATGTATTGAAGAAGTTGCTCTTACAGAAACTTTTGACAATATTTATCCTCCTAAATCATGAATTATAATACGAAGAAAATTAATATATAAGGACGATCGCATCGCTTAACATTCATTTTTCAGTATGAGTGTTAAAATGTTGTCTCAATAAATCTAACAAATTTATTTTAACAATATTAAAAACAGATTATTATCAAAATAGAAGGTACAAATTTATGGCAGCTTTCATAAGGTAACTTGGCAGCCTTTAATTACGGAATAATCCCTATTATTTTCATCAAACAATATACAAAGCGTATTGACGGCATCGGAATTAGTTAATAAGATATTATGAAGGGGAAATCTGAAAGGGTTTTAGCTAAACTTCGTAAGCCTTTCAGTCTGAAAAGTGTGCAGACCGTTAAAAATTCGGATTACGCCCGTATGCCATAATAAATCGATTTGAGCCTCGGATTAACATGCCGAATTAATATTAACGAACTATGTGCAATAAATACTGTTGTAAACTTATTTTTAACGATAATAATAATATTATGTTGCTTGCAATGTTGTTTTTCATATTTCATTTCATTCGTTTTTCGTCTTTATTTTTGTCATCCCCGTCCGTCCGTCCGTCCATCCTTGGCTCACCTTAAACGGCTAGTGCTAGAAAAATGAATCTTTGCATGGATAAAATCATGCAAAAAATTTTGTTTCGGTTACCTTCTCTACACTTAAAGTGCGGATGATTTTTTTTCTCTCTCGTCTACCTCATAGTCTGGGGTATCATTAGATAGGTATTTTAAAGACATTGAGAGGTTGCTAAGGATCGACTTCACTCAAAATACCTGTTAATAACGGTATCCTAAAATGTTTTCAGCAAAAGGTTATAATCCCGACTTAATGCTAAATATTGAGATTGCCATTCGGAATGTCAATTATTATAATTCTGGATCCCCCGAGTTTAATAAGATCCATATACGAAAGGTGAAGATTCGAAACAAATTGTGTTAAAACGTAATAGAGGCTCGTACCCCGTAAAAGTTTCCATCAGATTACGACGCAAATTGAATTTTTAAGATTGATTTGGGCAGATGGAGGGATGAGCGTTTGCGAGCATTCTTCGTTTCTAGACTTTAAGGCATATGTAGGGAAGTTAAGGATCGGCACAGAAAAGCGACCGCGACACAATAACCAACGGTTTTTTTACATAATTTATCCAATCCGGTCCCTGCAAAAAGCAGCTCAAAATGTAGTATGACAATAATTTAAAGAACTTTAGAGCTTAGTTGCTGGTGTTGCTTGTTCTCCGTAATAATTCGCGGTTACTTAGGTTTTTTGACGGTAGTTTATCTATTTAATAGCGCTTTTAATTGGATGATGCATACGCGTTCACCAATCAAAAGCGCTATTGAATAAGATAGAGAATCACTCTTTAGAAAAATGAACTCACAATACTTATCTATAGATGAGAGTCTTTAGAGGTACAGAATAAAAACCTTGCTATATTAATTTATATTATTTTGAAGATAATTCGGAATATAGCAATTTTAAATATCGCTTTATTCCGAATTATCTTAAAAAAAATCCAAATAATTCTAATCTGGAGAGAACAATGAAATTAGGATTACTGGAATTTTAGAACGAGGAATTTCGGAATAAGGAAGATTCAAATTTAAAATGTGAACAATTTGCATAGTATTAGCGCTGATCCGCCTCCATCCAATCTTCCGTGTGAAACGGACTCTCAATTTTTATTTATGTTGACTCGTTTATTTTTATAAAACAAACAATAATTTATTGAGGGGCATTATTGCAATGCCTGTGTTGTTCTGTGTCTGACTTTAGGTATCTTTCGATGCATATTCTTTTAAAATTATCAAATTTAATACAAACGTAATGCTACCAATTTAAATGTTTCTTATGAAATTGACCTATGAATTTGGAAGAATTTATTACTTTTGTTTATGTTATCTGAACAGAATATAAAAGAGTCTATTGCGCGAAACCGTTATAGCGTTATTCCCATTCTTGAAGGTCAGTTCCTACGAAACACTACATTGCTTGAAGATGCTGTAATAATATTATTATGTGTGGGTCAGTTCAAACTGAAACGAGACGCGAAGAGACGCGACGCGGCGCTGCGCTTTTAAGAGCGACGCCACGCTGCGCATCGCAATTCGCAATGCAGCTCGAAATTCGAAATCTTGCAAGGAAACGTGTGTCTTGCGTAGTAAATGAAGTTCAATTTTGAATTGTTAGCTTAAAAATGCAGCGCCGTGTTGTTTCTCGGTGTGAACTCACCTTAATTAGTCATATTATACCAAGGAACGGTACTTGTAAAAATCTGTTACGAATGTAACATTTCAATGTAACATTTATACAGAAGAAAATTGTTTTGACCTACCTACTCGTACGACTAGACTTTGTAAAAAATACTAGATATATTTAAAGGTAGTGAACTTTTGTCCGCGTCTCCACCCGCGTAAATACAGTATCCCACGGGAACACTGTACTTTTTCCGAGATAAATAATAACAATTATTAAGTACAACTATATAGTATTCCATCGAAATTCGTTCAGTAGTTTTAGCGTGAAAGAGTAACAAACATCTATCCATACATCTATCCATCCATCCATCCTCACAAACTTTCGAATTTATAATAGGTATTAAGTAGGATTTTAAAAAGTGAAAGATAAATTAATTATAATATATCCATAAGAAACCTAACCTAGGAGGTTTACTATGTCGAGTAGTGTGCAATAGCTAAAGTAAACCTTCTTAGTGAAAAGAATTCGGTGGAAAATCTGAAATTAGTAATTACAAAAATTCTTCACAGACTGTTCCAGACTTTCCGTGCATCTTTTAGAGTCCAGTCCCCTGGGAGACCGGTGGGTCTTAACGTCTTTCCTGAGAGCCTTAGCTGACAGATGTAGGGCATCCTGTTTAAATGGACTTGAATTATAGAAAAAAGTAATTTCTGATGTACTTCAAAAACTTTATACTGTCTCCAAAAACAGTACCTACAAGTAATTTTCGTAATGTTTCGGCGAGGAAGACGAGTGAAAAAAAAAAAATTAACCGTGATTTTATTTTAGCGCTTCGTCGACGTGGTAAATACGTGAACTACAGAACCCTAAAAACGCATATTGTATCTGAAAGACATTAATCACGTAGTACTGTACTTTCATAATGTCGCTCGGCTTTTATCGTAATATGGTAGAGTATGAAACACAGACTCCCGAAAGACAATAAGAACGTAGTACTGTATATACTTGTTTATACGGCTCAAACTATTACGCACATAACAATTAGGGAATCCCCCTCCCAAATAGAGCGTGCAATAATCGTATGTATAAAAATATAGACGTGATGTCCACCCCCTTTCTTTTAAACGGCCCGAGGCGTCCAATTTGCAGAAAAATCCCACAACTGTACGTTACCCGCTTCAGATCACACTATTTTGAATTTCCTCGGGAGGGGAGAATCAATTTAAATTTTAACTCACACTTAATATACCCTTGTTTGGTGTCTAAGTGGTGTGTTTGAGTCACCCTCTGTTTGGAGCGAATAATAAGTTGGCAAGAAAGACAACACGGTCGGTAATTTTGGAGCGTTTCACTTGTATTTGCTTAAAGGGCAGCACAACCAAATTATTGCAGGAATAAGGGAATAGCTAATTTGTAATACAAGCTTAATCCTTTCCATCCAAATCTTAAGCCTTTGAAGTAAAAAAAATACATTTAATAGATGCTGCTGTGTATCTAATATTATTATTAGATGTACAGCCGCATCTATTAAATTTAGTTTATACTAACACTAATTACTCTAGCCCCAGTAAATATTAACTGTTAACTGAAGTTGAAGCTAGTGTTTAAGTTATCGTGAACTTGTCATCTTCATTTATATCAGGGTCTTAAAATCGTGTGTCCCCAAAAATCAAGCCATAAAACTTTGTGCTGATTTATTTGCATTTTCTGGAATGTAAACTACACAGAATGACGTATGAACTAGCAATTAATTTGAGGTAAACTATATTCAAATACTTTAATGAGGTGAGGCATTCTTGGCTTACACCCATTCTCATTTTCTTACATGGCTCTGGTGTGTAAATCTACGGGCCGTAATGAAAATACCGTAATGGTACAGTTAGCAAAACAAGTGCTTTATATCTTTTACACGTCATTTTACAAAAAAAATTCAAAGTAGCAAGTCATCTGTGACTTATGATTTTAAAATATTTTCTCTCTTTACGTAGTAGAAATTAAATATCCTACATATTTCATTGTACAGTAAGACATATCGAGAATCAATACTCCTAGGAAAAAAAATGTTCACCTCGATCATAACCTTCCCTACATTGGACTTATTTTATCATTTCAAAGTAGCAAGACGTCTGTTACTTATGTTTTTTAAAGATTTTCTCTTTTTACGTTGTAGAACTGAAATATGTAGGTACACAGTAGAAATAGCGAGTCAAAAATCTCTAGAATAAGAGAGTCAAAACAAGTAAATATCATGTTATAATGCAATATTCGACCTAGAGTTGAAAGGATTTTTATGCAGACCGTACGCAGTGCAGCTAAAATGTTAACACGTGCATAATGTGATCATTACGCGTCCGACAAATGTTCTACAAATTAAGATTAAACGCCAAAATATACGAAATGGAGGCAAATTACAGTTTAGTCACACATGCTGTAGGGTACTTTGCTATAATAAATGGATAACAAACTAATTTAAACCGTGCATCACAGTATGGACAAGCTGTCAAATCAGTTATCTGACGTTTGGCATTATTATAAATGTGAAAGTTTGTGAGGACGGATAGATGAACAAGAAGTTGTTTGTGACTCTGTCGCGCAAAAACTACTCAACGGAATTAGAAGAAATTTGGTATGGTAGTAGTCTAGGCTCTGGATAACATAAAGGCTACATTTTATCCCGAAAAATTATAGCTTTCCCGTGGGATACCTACTGTAATTACGAGGTTGAAGCCGCAGGCAACAGCTACTATCAAAGTCTAACATATGGGTCAATTCACACCAAAACGAGACGGATGTGACGTGGCACTGCATTTTTAAGATACCGAAAACCGTAATTCATTTGTTATTTTCTTCTTTTGGTATTTTCTTTGCGTCACTCTGTTTACGAAATGGAAAACTTAAAATATCGTATTATTTTACGAGTACGAGTTCCACCGTGGCACCAGTGCCGCAGAAACAGCTCGAAGGATTAATTATGTGTATGGCGGCGGTGTCGCAAAAGAAAACACAGTGCGTTTTTGGTTCCAACGTTTTCTATCTTGAAAATTCGACCTGCCGAACAAGCGGCCGGAGACCAAAGTTGATAATGAAGAATTGAAGGCTATTGTGGAAGCGGATCCATCGCAAACGTCGTCCGAGTTAGCTGCAGGCTGCGGTGTTAGTGATAAAACTGTTTTAATCCACTTGAAGCAAATTGGAATTCCTGACCAAAGAAGATATATTTGCGATCAAAGTGGAAAACGCCAATTTCATATGTAAGGACCTATTATTATTTAATATAGAACTTAAGCTTGAATTTAAATCCAAGCTTAAGTTGTATTGACTTGTAAAGTGTGAGTTGTTTGTTGAATGAAGTGAATATTTTTATAAGCTTTTTAGCTGACAAGACTGTAAAATAATTTAAATTAAATTTTCAATTTCTAATTCAATTCAATTTATTCAGACACATAAAAATATATACAGTACAATATTAATACATACATAACTATATTTTAATCCCGTGCTAAGTTGAACTTGTGTTACGGGTATCAGCCAACAGATACATATATTTTTATACTATATATATATACAAACACACAATTTTATACTATAAATAAAATATAAATAAATCTTATTTTCTATATTATATACAAATTTACTCTTACACACACTGTAATTTATCATGTATTGTCTTTTTTGCGACGTGATGCGCGCTTCGTTTCATTTCCCCGAAATCACCGTTAGACCACGTCCGTCGGTCAGAACTCCTCCACCTCGAAGGTCGGTAGAAGATACGTCGGTATTCTCACCACAAAGGAACAGAAGTTGACCTTGTGGCGAGACTTCAGACGCAAGACCCTTAAGGTGAAAGACGTCTTCTTTCGGATTTCGTCCTGGACCTTCGTGGAGCAATGCAGGCGGCACACCTACAGCGGTGTAACCCGTACTTCACACTGAAGGCGCTGCTCGGGTTTGCTGGGTGCGGTGTCGCGGTGGTTTCGGACGGCGGGCTTCCTCTTCTTTCTTATCTCCACCAGTATAAAGCCCTCCTCACCTCTTGCTCAAACTCGACGGTTCGAGGAGGCTCAGCCTTGCTTCTCTCCTTTACCCTCTTTGTCTTAGTCCGCGGGGGTACGGTGGGACCAGCGGTGACACTGGCATAATTTTTCGGAGTCGCTGGTGTTAAATAAAGACAGGTATTAAAACAACTTTTACAAACACTTTTAAAAACTTCACGCTGTTTCTCGTAGCTATTGGTAGTTTAATCTTAGAACTTAAAAAAAATCTTGTTTAAATAAGTAAATTGTAAACATAATAATTATTCTTCTTCTTTAAGTTCTGCGCAGTGTTGCCAGGATCATTGCACTATTTATCTGTAATCTGTTAAAATCTGCATAAAATGTATGTCTTATGAGCATTTGGCAATAAATCTGTAATAAAATCTTTGTGATCAATGAAAAATAGAAAATATAATGTATTATAGTTATATTATGTATTATATTATGTTTAATTTATTATTAGTATTCGTATAACGGTGCTCAAGAATAATATAATATTACGTAATGTCTGTTAAAATTCCATGTAAAATCCGTATCCGCATCTAATCTATATCGCAGATATAAGAAACGCAGAAAGTCCGTATACCTGGAAAGATTGGTTCTGCCTAAGGCTGGCACTATATAATTCGGAATCTTTCTGACCGGAGAAAATTCAGAGCATTGAAAATAGAACTCTGGACTCATACAATAGAGTTGAAAATCGTACACCTGAGTGTTGTGTCAAATGTCAATGTCAAACGTGACAGTTGTCAAATACGATTGTATTGGTCCAGAGTTCTATTTTCAATGCTTTGATTTTGTTTCGGTCGAAGAGATTCCGGTAATATAGTCCCGGCCTTAGGCTTGTAGTGGTAGTAAATAGTATGCTTATATAATATATTTCATGATTCGGAATCCGGAACGCCGGTGAAAATTCAGAGCAGTAAAATTAGAACCCTGCGCTAATACAATCAAAGCTGTCATATTATAATAATATGACATTGACATTTGACTCGACAATATGTTTATTTTTTTATTTATATATGGCTTATAACCATTTGCCAGTGTCAAGTTAAAAAGGCGGGAAATAGAACTTTCGTTTTAATTTTCAACATGGTATTCCTATATCGTCAAGTCTAAAGTCTAGTTAAAGTCCAAATACATATATAGTCAGTACAGTCCATGAGTCATGTCAGTCGATTCAGTAAAGTGGTAGAAGCTTTACTGAAAGTTCCTAGGGAGTTTTGGCGGGAACACAAAATAGCACGTGTTTTGAAGTTGTACCACTTGCCCACACTTGTGCACGTTAACGAATATTTAATGGTTAATATTCTACCAATATTACACATTAAGAACCGAGATAACACAAATTTATGAAATATTACAAATTCCACAACGTCACCCATTGAACTCCCCGGCAAAACTCCATCGACAATCATGACATGTTCGATTTTCAATGCGCAGAGTTCTACTTTCAATGCTCTGAATTTTCAGTGGTGTGCCGGATGTCGGAGCATATAGGGGACTATATAAGGCTGGGAAGCCTTATAACCGTAATAATCGCCTGTGTTAAGTTATAAGTACCTACTTTATTATTATTCTCAATTTCTACAGTTGAAATTTGAATCCATTTGATACAAAACTCCCTAGGAACTTTCAGTAAAACTTCTACCACTTTACTGAGTCAACTGACTTCATTCATTGACTGCACTGACTATTTATTTGGACTTTGACTAGACTTTAGACTTGACGATTTAGAAATACGGTGTTGAAAACTTATACGAGAATTCTATTTGCCTGCCTTTTTAACTTGGTACTGAAAAATGGTTTTAAGCCATAACGCCATCAATAAAATAAAAAAATTTTAATATGACATTTGGCAGTTGACACTTCACAACTGATAGCGAATATATCGTTGAAATCAAAGCAAGAAGTGATAAAAACGATTGAGAAATTCGTTGTTGCGATTCGAACAACAGAATGGATTTGGCTAAGAAATAAATGCCGTGATCTCAAAAGAGAAGACAGTTTTTTTCGAATTTTAACGAAGGCATCTTGACTAGAGGCCCAGGAACGTAACTGCGCAACACCAGAGGAGTTACAAGCGTAACTCCTCTGATGTTGCGACTGTCCATGGGCGGCGGTTACCATCAGGCGATTTATCTACTCGTTTCCTAGTCCATTTCGTAAAATAATAAATTTATTTAAAAAAAAACTGGCGTTTTAAATATCACAAACTTTCTTTGTTGTTTCTGGAAGAAACATTTCAAATTTGATTATTATTAATAAACCGTTATTACAATTCAATTCAACTTCTGGATGAATAGGGTTTAACGAATTATAGAAATATTGAAGTTTCGTTCAGGCAAGACTCGAGTTACAATTCGATTGGAGCGAAGATTTCAAAAGTCTATTAAATTGCGGAACTATTAGCGTCGTTAAATCATTATTGTGGACAGAGTGGGTATAGAAATTAAATTCTTAAATGCAGCTTCTCATACAAACGGAATAACCATTGAAAATACTGGGCTGAGGCAATTGGTTGAAGTCGTTTTGCATAATACGGTAATAGCGGGAGCACAAAAGGCATAAGAATACAGCATAGTCAAATAAGAAAAATATTTGACATTAAGAATAATTTTATTTTGCTTGTAAATTATAAATATTTTAGAATTATAAATAGTTTATCTATCTGTAGGTTATAATTCAACACCTGATATGACTTACCAACATTTCTTTTTTTACTTTCTTTTCACTTTTTAGGGTTCCGTTATACTCAAGGAAGCCTAGTTTCGCTCTGTCCGTCCGTCCGTCTTTCTGACTGTCTGGCTGTATGTCGTCCCTATCTGTTGTAGCTTCTGTAATTATTAATATATAAGGTTGAAATTTAGTATAGTTATAAAATGTGTATAGATCTCGGTTTTGGCATCATTAAATAATAAGAATTTTATATTTTAGGGGTGGTTCTCCATACATGTGAGGTGGGGACGTGTGGGTTGAATAGGTATTTTAAAATGAAAGCAAAGCTTCATACTTCACTTTTTTAGAAAGTCAACCACTTTCGAGTAATCTTCCTCCAAAGTGTTTCATAAGTTGCCCCCCCCCCCCCCCCCTCTCCATTTCTAAACTATAGAGTGTCTATAGTTTTCTTTAGGAAAATTGTTTCGATCGAAATTAGAAACTAACTTTTGAAGTAATTCAAAGAAAACGGTAGTAGTTATGGAACTCTCCTTAGACATGTCCTGACATGCTCTTGGTTAGGTTCGATTATTTACCTACCGAGATTTGGAATATAGCTCATTCGATATCTCGAACATACACCATAGGTATTAATTAACTCACATAAAAAGTTCCATCATACCGTTCTTAACCTGCGAAACACCCACAAACACGTGCAGTATTTATTCAGATTTATTCGTGGTAAGTAAACAGTTGCGAATAATGTCGCCGAAGAAAATGGCGGTATTTTTGCATAATGCTCGGCATCCGCTAATTTATCACTGCACAAAAAATATGTATATCATGCAAGCGGTTCCAAACGAGTAAATAAATGAATTTTTATTCTCTATAATCTATATCATTATCACCGACGGCTAACTCCCACTGATGTGAATTTCTTATCAATGTAAGGACCAGAACCCCAGTTCTCGTATTTAACTAAGACTTTCAATTAATTATAAATGAATCGTCTTAATATTTTTGTAGTTTGGAACAATCAAAACCCGTTTGACGTTAGTTTGACGTTCATGAGAATAAGATTTTGCTATTTTAACATAATATCGAGACTGCATCGTAACTATATTATTGTAAGATGTAATTATCAGAATCGACCTTCAGCTCACACCAAGGCGCTACGTGGCCCGGCATTTTTAAAATGGCGAATCAACATTGAACTCTACTAACTACACAAGATACATCTTCGCACATACATCTTCTCATATATACGCTTTATTGCAAGTGCGGCACCCGCACTGCGCAGCGCGGTGAAGCTCGAAATTCGAACTCTTAAAAAAGCTGAGCCTTAGATTAATGTAAGCGATATCAGATTTATATCGAACTTGCAGGGTGTACTCGTAAGTTTATTTCCTCCTTGAGTTGGAGAACTACAGACTAAACCAAAAAAATCCTTTTTTCAATAAACCGTTTTAGAAATTTTAGACATGACTGGTAAACATTATAGATAAAAAACTGTGCACTACATCGGTTGTTATAAAACCAGAGCACTTCCCATGCTAATACGTAAGTAGTTTTTACACAAAATGCCAGCTTTTCACGTCACCTTCCAAATAAAACCTCAATATATCCCGAAAGTTCCAGTTATTAGCCGCACGTCTGTCGGAGTTTCATTAGTTCCACTTTCTTTCCGCAAACGACAAAAGTTTCCGACGTTTGAGACATTTGAGTTTTTTCAATAAATCACGTTAATTTATTGAGACGAAAGTCAAGAAGTGCCTTAAGTGGTACTCCATTTCACTTGATGTATTTTGCGGGATCTTAAAAAAAAATTGTGCAAGAATTTCGGAGTTGAGTGCTTGAAAAAGCATTCATATTAATTTTGTAAAACCACGTTTATGTTTAATTTTAAACTCATTACTAATAAAACAATGAGGTTGTTTATCTATTTGAACTTTTTGGTATAGTTTTTCCAAACTTGTATTGTTTTTGCTACTATTTGTTAGCTTAATGGAGGCTTTCATGGTTTCAAACGAAATCGGGCAACATGTTACTTAATCTTTTACTAAAGGATAAGCGTCGAATTATTATCTAATAAAAATAAGTTATTTTTACGTAAAATTAACTTTAAAGGTGTGTTGTACCTACGTAAAAAACAATTATAATTATTATAAATAATAAAATGGTTCGTCAATCAATCGACAAATCACAGTAGCCCAAAAAGTTCAAGATACATTTCATTATTATGCAAATTGCAGTCACTAAAACCAATTGCTTCATGTTTTATTCAAACGAAATTCATTGAAAGCAAATACTACAAGGATGGTCTTTACGTTGAAAAATGGGAAAAGTTGAGTGGAAGAGATTTTTCAAACTGACTGCGTAATTTGTAACTTGCCTTTAATTTGTCCCGTGACGTTAATTTCTTCCTCATATATTAAGTTCAAAAAGTTTTAACATTACATTTTTACTGTTAAATATTTCTGAATAAGAAATTATGTCCTTATGCATAGTCAGAAACCCTAAAAAGAAAACATAATATTTTCAAAGGAAATATAAAAAAACACATGGACACTTTTTAACATTATAGCCGAACATAGATTAATAGACTATAATATAAAAAAATATACTTGGCTATAGTGCAGGATTTACATGGGTGACTAAACCGCATTACTTTTGCCGCACCGCGAACTGTAATAACTAAGTAGCATAGCTAATGTTCATTCATTCAAAATTGACCAATGATACCTAAGGATTGTTCACATGAAAAAAAAAACTAATTTGACATTTCCACTCACTGCAAACTAAAGGCGAATGGGATATAATCTCTATTAAGTACCTTCTTGAGTAAGTATTAAATGTCTCTGAATGCGGCCGATTGTCTACTATCTCGCCCGAAAATAACGTATCTTAAATCTTAGATTGACTTCAATCATAGATTCTCAAACAAAAGTTGACGTAAATTAACGTGAAGTTATAGGATCGTTGGAATGTGTTGAAATCTTTATCTGAGATAGCTGAAATGAGATTACTAATTAATTTCGGGCGTAAATACCCATTTACATTATACCTATAAAGTCTATCGCAAACAAATATGTTGCAACCACTTATAGACAAACAATTAGAGACTGCGGTTCTCGGGAAGGACTCGGTAAGTGGTTCGTCTGATTTGTTTGACTTTCGAGACAAATTCATTAGATCGAAGAACCGTTTAGTTTGAAAAGGTACTCATAGGGGGAATTCACGTGAATCTTGAGATTGCTTACATTACGATCGTCTAGATCTAGAAATTAAAAGCATATCATATAATATTTTAAATACTTTAAGCGTTTAACTTTAGCCAGTTATTATTACTTTTAACGCTTACCCGCGCGATGGCGCAGATCTTTAAAAATGTATTTTACAGCGACCGTCGTCACAACAACAAGTATAATTTTCAAATTAAACTTATTTTCAAATTAAGCGTTCGGTCATAGGTGAACGGTTCTACATTGTTTTCAGAGTTGCGTAGTTCACGTCTCGGATCCCTTAAAGTTTCTTCATGTCGAGGACGGATGGACGGACTTCCGTCCCCAGCTTACACGGTTAATACAAGCTTTGCATGTATATGTTTATTTGCCTTGTCCACAAAGTGCTAAAATAAAACGACGAAATATTTTTTCTGGGGTAGGCACTCACGTAAAGCGGAAATGTTTCTCTCTAGTCGAGTAGGTCTTGCGACTACCCCAGTGTGGATGACATTAGATAGGTAATTTAAATACATTTAGAGGTGACTTTTTGCTTAGATGATATTTTGATTGAGGTAGTATCTGTTTGCGAGATAATCAACTTTAAAGCGCATTTTTTGTTCAAATAGCCTTCCCTCTAAAAGATGGGTGGGTGGCTCGAAAATTTTGGAAAAATTCATGATGGTATTCCACGTAATCACTGATCAACCATTTATTGTGTCCAACTTTTAAGGAAAACTCTAACGGCTTAGATAACTTTGTTAGTTCAGGATCAGCCCAATTTGTAAAATGCGCTTACTTGGAAATCTAACAAAAATAACGTTTTTTTAAGTAAGTTATTAAGAGATCTCATTACACCAAATGAAGATAAAAGTCATGTTATAAAAGTAACGGTTTATAATTTAAATTCCCCCTTTTAAATAATCTTACAGTTTAAACGAGACCATCTTGTATACATATAATCGGTATATCGACAACGGCTACAAGTATTACCATGAAATTTAGGATACAGGGAGTTTTGGGGGAGAAAAATCGATCTAGCTAGGTCTCATTCCTTCGAAACTATGCATTTTTAGCAAATATATGTTTTTTTATTTCGCCGTGCAACAATATTATATCAATAATTTCGACTTCTTACGTCAGTCTGATTGGCAGCTTGGTATGCGTACCTACGTATAATTTTTGCATTGTTTGGAAATTCGGAACAATTCGGAATTCGTAAGCAATATCTTACCGGTTTCAAATCCCGGTAAGATATTCTTTTATTATTTTTTAATTATTTCATCGTGATTAGTACTAAAACACCGAGCAAAGCTCGGTCAGGTACTGATGTTTTAAATAAGCTTTACCTTCAAACATCTTTTTTTCTGAACAGCTGCAAAAGTTTTTATGTATTTTTGGAAGAAAACTTAGTAACAACAAGGCCTTTAACAAAAATAATATTGTACTTACAGTCTGAAATTATTGCCAATAAAAATAACATAGCAAGAAATAAATTCAATCGGGAAACTATCAGGCGTCAAAGAACATCATCACCTTAATTGGTATAAGAAGTTGATTGGTTTCGTTGGAGAGAAATTTCATTAGTATCGTTATCTTGAGACTAACAAGCGCGTACCTTCAGTTCTCAGACACTGAAAAACTGTACAATATAGAAAATAATACCAGGTGTGAAGCTTAACAATAAATGAAACTATTGTAGTAATAATATACTTTTAATTTTATTTACTTTATAACAGAGTCCAAAATTGTATGATTTTGCGGGGAAATAGAAGTGTCATGAAACAAAGATCGCTGAGATAGTGGCTTATGTCCAAAGGCTTAATTTTACATTCAACGACGAAGAATTATAAGAAATGTAAAAGCATTTCATAAATGTCGCAAAGTGCTCCTGAAGTGCTTTGTTAAATTTGTTTACTTTTATCTTTATTTCGTTTTAAAATAGCAAAGTTTTGTTATTGTATAAATATAATTTTATTTTATGATTCTTAAGATTCTATAAGTAAGTAACGTCTCTTATGTATTGCCAATTTCTGCTATGAAAACAGTCATGGGTGCCTAAGTCTTGTTAAGACGTTATTAGCTCTCTCATCTGACAACGATAATGAAAATATCGATGATGAAAGAAAACATCAATCTTATACTATCTCTATTTATCAGTTTAAAAATTTATGATTGAGATATTTTTTCTCTATACCTAATTCAACCAAAAAATAACATTATTTATTTATTGATTTTTCAATTTATAGCTTAACAAATAAAATTCATACTATTAATATTATCAATGCAAAAGTAAGTCAGTCTGTAACGCAATCATGTACAAACTACTGAACTGATTTTTTTTAGAGGTTACTTTTATCGCAACACGTGCCACAAATTTGTTTGTTACCCCAGTACCAAATTATGCACATAATACGTATTTCCCAAATAATTTAAGTTTTTTCTGTTACTGTAATACAGTGTTTTACAAATAAAGATCAACAAATAAGTGCGCCAAGCAAAGTACTGTGAATAACCACGATAGTAAAGATATTTTATGTAAATTTTGTTCTTGTTATAACATTAAAATTAATCGTAGGTACAAGCAATCTACGAAGTACATAATCGAATGTGACACTTACAATAAAATATTCCTGATAAATACCAACGTCGATTATCGGAATCGGCAAATCCGATACATTTTGTGTATGCAGTTCATAGAAAATAGTTGGAGTGCCAGTTACGATTAAGAGATCAAGCTCATTTACGTGGTATACTATCGTAACTCAATTTTCGCGAAAGCTATTCAACATTTTGGATTTTTGATACAATATACTAATTTCTTATCCTAACAATACTGTTTATGCAAATTTTCATAAGGATCTAACAATTAAGGAAAAAAATATACGAAAAATAAACTTTAAACTTTTACTTTCGCTCTCCTGAAAAGTAGCATTTCAGATACAATAATGTACGTAGGCGCCGTTGAAATATTTATAATATTTAAAAAGTATTAAATATGTGTATAGTATAAAAGTATTAAATGTACTAACAGTTGTCTGATCCCCGTAACACAAATTCTTCGGGTACTTAACTTAGCACGGGGCCAGATTGAAGTAGTGCAAAGCGTCCATTAGATATTATCCTACTACTATTATTAATTTGAAAGTTTGTAAGTATGAATGGATGGATATTTTTTACTCTTTTGTGCAAAAACCACCAAACGGATTTCAATGAAATTTGGTATAAAACATAGGCTACGTTTTATCCCGAAAAAGTACAGTGTTCTCGCGGAATACTGAATTCACCCGGACGAAGCCGCGGGCAAAAGCTAGTTATTATTATAAATAGTCACTTAACACAAGGTGACGATTAAGTTACTGATTAGTGGGTAATCAATAATAATTATTGTTAAGTAGATTTTTTTAAGAATAAGATCCTCCTATTCTTAAATGGTATGGTTAGCTGTCAATTAGTCCTCCAGTTTATATACTGACGTCAAATGCTACGAAAAAAATATTTTATAATTCGGTCAGATTACATAATCGAATAAATATAAGCCTTTGTAAGGAATGCATATTGTTATCAAAACATAAAGAGAGAATAGAAGTTAAATTCTGCTCGTATAGTAATTACATATGTTAAGTTCTTAGTAACCGTCATTTATTACCAGAGAATTACGAGCTTAATTACTATAAGCAAATGCAATGCGCAATATAAATACAAGATATTCTGATACACAGAGGCGAAGGGGAGGTAACTCATAAAAGTTGAAAAAGTAAACTATATCATTTTAGTATTTAGGATTATGTTAACGATCTGTTGATTTTAGTAAGAGATGAATTATTTTAAATGAATCGATCATCGATATTTTTGTGAAACGCAGCTGTTGACGTTTCGTAATATGGTTAAACAAGTTTTAAAATAATCATAACTAAGAATTATATAAATGTAGGTATTTCTGAGAATACTGATTTACCTTATTCAAAAAATCTTAGGATTCTGATGAATGGCTGTTAAATGAATATTATTTTTTATCAATAGAACACACGACTAAAAATACCTTAATAATTGTTTCGTCGTTCAAAATCTACAGAAATTGACTTACTCCCCTTCGGTATTTTCGGGAACGCCTGTTACGGAGAGTTAGACTCCCCTCTTAATGAAATGAAGACGTTGCCAGTTTACATGTACGAGACAGTCGGCGGCTTTTGGCTAATTTACCCCACCACGTTACCCCGCCACGTTACCCCGCCACGTTCTTAGAGAATTTATCATTTAGATAATTTGTTGCTTCGTTACGTTTCGAGCTCGTTAAGTTTCATGTTTAAATATTTTCGCATAAAAATGTGACGCTTATCTGTAGAAATTTGTGAATGTAATATTTAATCATATATTCGATATTTGATTAAATATTACATTCACAAATTTTAGCCTTAGGGTCAGTTTACATTGGGACGATACGCGACGAAAATTGATCAATTGATCATTGAACTTTATTCACGATACAAAATATATACGATACACGTTTCTTAACTGTGACGCAGTTTGGCGGGTTTAATAATGTAATAAGATGTTTATTTGCCAATTTAAGATATATTAAAATAAAAAAAACATCAGTCATACACTACATATGCGCATTGCAGCGTTTCTTTTGTGTGTGCTTGTTGTGCTTGTGCTACATTCTAACTCTTACAATGAAACGTGTAAATAATAAAGTAGAATGTTAAATGGCTATCTTAAATATGCAACGCCATGTCGCGTATCGTTCCGTTTCGGTGTGTAGCGACTTTTAGCCAGAAATGGCTACAGAAGACTTTACTGTTTATTGACTGATTACATCAAATTACTTACCCGTCTTTGAATAATTGTTTTTGAAACGCAAACTAATTTTTTCCGGTAAAAATATATAAAAAAAATACTACACGTTCGTATTTTTACCATATTCGGAGTGGTCCGCATATGATTTAACTCCCCGATGCACGCGGAAAGCCGCCGGTAATTCCATTTCGCCGGAAAATTGTTTTGTAAACATTTTCTTTTGATGTTGTTACCGTCAAATGAAAATAGGTTTATTTAATATTTCCCGTATTATTTTAATGTTATCATAAAATATGTACGTATGTTCTATAGATAAATACAAGTTACCCTCTTTTTATTGACAAAAAATGTGTTGGTACATTATGTATTTTCTTTAGTCATGCGGGTAGCGGGTCATGTAATATCGTTATTGTTGTTTCTATACTTTTTGTGTAAATCTGCTGAAAAGAAACAACAAAACTTGATAAAATTTATGCAAAAGCTAACCTACTCGTGACTGATAAGTAGGTATTAAAGTATTTTAAGGCCATAATATTATACCAACAATGCTGCGCCGCCGTCTGAATAAACTAACCAATTCTGAAAAACTCTGATTAAACGCGTAAGTACCTCTGAATAAACTAACCAATTCTGAAAAACTCTCATTAAACGCGTAAGTACGTCTGAATAAACTAACCAATTCTGAAAAACTCTGATTAAACGCGTAAATACGTCTGAATAAACTAACCAATTCTGAAAAACTCTGATTAAACGCGTAAGTACGTCTGAATAAACTAACCAATTCTGAAAAACTCTGATTAAACGCGTAAGTACGTCTGAATAAACTAAGCAATAATGACGGCCTCTGTGACTCAGTGGTTAGAGCGCTGGTGCTCAAGACATAGGTTAGAATCCCGCCGAAGGATTAAAAAGTTTTCAGTGTTCCTGGAGCATGAACGTGTATTAAATACTATGTTTAAAATGTATTAAACATCATATTATATATTATATGTATGGTATAAAAGTATTAAATATACTTCCCATGTCTAATCCCCGTATGGCTGGGACTATATGATCCGGAATCTCGCAGGCCCGGGAAATTCAGAGCACTGAAAATAGAACTCTGCGCTAATACAATAGAGATTAAAATCGCAGTGTCGAGGTGTGGAACTGTCGAAATATTATATGACACTGACATTTGACATGACACTTGATCGGTTTTTATCTCTATTGTATTAGCGCAGAGTCTTATTTTCAGCAGTCTAAATTTTCTCCAGTTTTCGGGATCATAATAATATAGTCCCAGCCTAATACAAGTTCTTCGGATACTTACCACGTGGCCAGATTGACGTGGTGTGAAGCGTCCACAGATATTACAATTAAGTTCAATTTCTATTATCCCTAGTATCTAGACAAAGCTATCTAATCTCAAAGGTAGGTCAGTAACAATTTACCTACCAAAGTATAATAATTTTAATTTCCTTTAAACTCAACGTCGAAAACAACCCCTAATACATCAAATCATCCAGAAACATAGTTAGGAAATTGTCCTTCAGTATTAGGAAATAATCTCATTAGCATACTGCCTACGAGCGCCGTGATTGATGTTACTTCGTCACCTATAACTTATACCTTAAATTACTTTGGATTATAAATCTCTGCGAATTGGAATATTCTGGAAAGCGATGTGTTGCGGACACCGCCGTTGTAGGTAGGTAGGGAGATGAATTATAACTTCATAGTCGAATTACTGATATATTTAGTATTTACAATAGAACCAGAACTTAATGCATTCTATAGACGACCTAGACATAAAACATACTACTTGACATTACTTATTATTCTTAATATTTGAATAATGCACATTCATAGATTTTAATCTTTCACATCGTGTTTAGAAATAAGTCAACACTTATTTCTAAACACGATTTAAAAGATTAAAAAGCGAATTAAATATTTTATAATTTAAAAAATACTCAATTATGTTCTCGTTTTGCAAATTATCATAAATATATTATTATAATACGTGTAGCAAAAACTTTCAGCACAGTTTTACGAGAATTGTGCGAACGGAGGAGTATAAAATGTTTTGTCAAAGTTTATCTGGAGAAAGATGTGCACTGTGCAGAAAACTGATATTTTATATAAGTAACACAAAAAACTATAAAAAGTAAGTAAATAAATTTCTATTTTTGCCTTTCAATATTTTTAAAAGATCTTTATAATATGTGCATCGCTGAGTCGGGGGATCGCGGTGTGGATAATGTTAGCTACGTTAACTAATCGAGAATAGGCACCAGTTTTAAATATTTTATATACCCAGAAAAAAAATATAACCATTATATAATATATTAGGTCATTATATATGAAATTGGCGTTTTATAAAGAAGGAACCTAAAGTCGATTTCTTTTAAACATAATATATTTATTTAACCAATTTGCTATCTATGCACTTTTGCTATCTCATAGGTAATTCATTGATTCCTTTACTAAAAAAAACCATTCCGACAGGAATCAATAAAATTTTTGAAGGCGCTTTGGACTGCCCCATCGGAGTTGAATTTTTTCCCATGCAAGAAGTTATCCAAATTTCGAAAATCGGTAATCTGTTGGAGCAAGGTCCGGGGAGTACGGTGGATGTCTTAGACATACCAATTGAAGGTCCTCTAATTTGGTAGCTGTCTGTTGTTTAGTGTGTGGTCCTAGCGTTGTCTTAAAGCAGCAGTGGCCTAGAGCGAATGACCAACCTCGGTTGCTTAGCAGCTAGCTTTTCCATCATGATTTGCAGTTGCTGGCAATAGACATCTGCCGTAATCGTCTGGCCAGATTTAAGAATGCTGTAGTGAACGACACCGGCACTAGTCCACCAAACGCTCACAAGTAACTTTTATTGAATCAATTTTTGGCTGGTTCGCCAGGGTTCAGCCATTGTGATGAGCAGTTTCGATTATCATACAGGATCCACTTTTCATCACAGGTAATGATTCGATTTAAAATCCCTTCATTATTGTGCCGGTTGAGTAATGTAACGAAGCAGTCGACGCGCGTTTGTCGGTTTGCTGCACTCAATTCATGAGGTACCTTTCAAGCTTTTTCACCTTTCCCAAGTGGATTAAAACAGTTTCGTCACTAACACCGCAGCCTGCAGCCAACTCGGACGTGGTTTGCGATGGATCCGCTTCCACAATAGTCTTCAATTCTTCAGTATAAGCTTTGGTCTCCGGCCGTCCACGAGGCTTGTTCTGCAGGTCGACATTTCCAGTACGAAAATGTTGTAACCAAAAACGCACTGTATTTTCTTTTGCGACACCGCCGCCATACACATCATTAATCCTTCGAGCCGTTTCTGCAGCACTGGTGCCACAGTGGAACTCGTACTCGGAAATAATATGATATTTCAAGTTTTCCATTTTGTAAACAGAGTGACGTAAAGAAAAAACCAAAAGAAGAAAAAACAAATGAATTACGGTTTTCGAAACACAAATGCATGAGTAAATAGCGGTATACATTTTAAATAGTAATTCCTAACCAAAGAAGATATATTTGAGATCAAAGTGGCCAGTACGACATAACGCCAATTTCATATGTAAGGACCTAATATAATGGCTATAATTTTTTTATATATATTTATTGAGAAAATTTTTAATCTCTAAGAGAATCATCTTCACAATGCGCTCGACTCGACGACGCACATACTAAAAAGATCTTTTACAAATATTGAAAGGCTTAAAATGTTTAATTCTGTTTTTTTATTTCATACTTTTTAAATTAATTTAATTACAACCTTCTTCTAACTGGTCACTGCGAAGTCCTTTCCATTTGAAATTCTGATTATACTCATGCTTCCACTGACTGACTGACATAATTGACTATAAGTTGAAGGTTCCTTGGACTACAGATACGACGACTACTTATAGTTACACATATTTTTCCCATCACAAAATTTGCGTACATTTTTTAATGTAATAAGCGATATTCTAGAATAATGCTGCAGCATCACGTGCAAACAGTGATCATATATTAGAGCCTTTTCAATGAGCCTAAACATGATACGTCTGCTGTACGTTACTGAAGAGTTGGGATTTCTGCAGATTCCAAGTAATGCTGCACCTTCAGGTGCAAATAATTATATGTATTTATGTCCTTTTCATTGATACAACTAAAATGAGCCCAAACATGATACCTCTGCTGTATGTTTGTGAGGAGTTGAGTATCTTACAGATACCAGGTGATGCTGCAGCATCAGCCTAACGTAACCTAGTGTAGACAATATTGTTAAAGCGCCAGGATACGAAATATTGAACCAATCAGATCAGTAGAAGTTGCTTACAACCTTTCATCAACTAGATAACCCCCACCCCCCCATATTGTCAGGTTGAATTCGATTTTACTCCTATAGATTTTCATACGATACAAGATCGTTTCTTAAGGAGTAAACTCCAATTACGCTTAGATAATAATTCATCTAAATGTATATTAAAATTATCAAAATAAATACACTATCTCAGATTATTAACACCGTGCTTTAGTTAATACAATTACACGTTGACGTTTAACAATCTGCCACAAAATTTACACTTTTTTTCTATATAAGAAACAAAAGAGCCTTGTTAGGTTCAAAATTAAAAATTATATGAATTATTATGGGCGAATTACGGCCACAGGGCGACCTATATAGTTACTTCTTAAAGTATGTAGGGATATTTTGTTCGAATCTTTTTATATTTTTTTTTTACACGGCTGAAATATTTTCGCCAAAAGGAAATCAATTATAAGTCGATATCAATTTACCTAGATGGAAAATAGTAAAATATAGTGTTATTTCCTTGTTTGTATCAATTTCAGATTGATTCGAATTAAAATTGCAGTGCTAATGTTTTGATTCTCCTTGAGAATCTAAAAGTTACCCAGAAAAAGATTCCGTTTCAAATTTTATACGTAGGTATTTACACTCAAGCATTATGAAGTTTTTGTGGTAATTACTGAACTTTGCACTTCGAATTATATAACAGCGGTGAGATTTATAAAACTCTCCAACTTTTACAACTTTAGTGTCAAAATTTTTATTAATTAATGTTAATGATCATCTTTTGTTTTATGTTTTTAATTATTTAGGGGTAAAGTTAAGGCTTTCCTTATTTATAACTAGCATATTAGCTATTGCTATATTTCGAAAAATCCTTTTTAACGGATTTCTTCGTTATGATAAATATCTGCATTCCAAAATTCTACGACATCTGTTCAGTTGTTGATACTTCACTGTACAAATTTTGGACACCCAATTCATTTCTTTAGGCGATGGTTTTCAAAAATCTATAAAATACGTACTCAGTAATTTATATTTACTACATAGGAAACTATTAAATTTCATGGAAATCGGGATAGATTTTAAATATTTTTCATACAAACTTTCAACCCTTATTATACACTATCAGAGGGTGATTTCTCATAAACCCTGAAACAAATATTTATTGAAATTGATTTAAGAGCATGAATCTCAATTTTCATCGAAATGGGCGCAGATTTTTAAAAATTCCATGCACTTTTTCACTCCCTATTTCACCCCTTATCGAGGGGGGTTTCTTCTCTCTAACCTAACCTAAACATTTTCCTTTGCACTAGGACACCTCAAATATATTTAAACATAAAGGAAATGACCGCATTGATTGCAGGCATTGTTGAAGTCCGTATTTAACTATTTTCACATGAATGCGCGAGATTCATCGTCGCTGTTTTCTAAAAATAAATGTACGTAACGATAAGGTACCTAACGAAATATTGTCACGTGATAGTCCTGTGATAGTAACTAAACACTTTTGTTATTGACGCTCTGTATACATTTTTATGAATTTAGTAGTGAATATTTTGAACACAGCTTTATTTCTTCATTACGTAATGAAATGATTAAAAAAACCTTACAAAATTGTAAAAAATACTAAATATATATGTATATATATTTAAAATAAATATTAGATAATACTGATAATTAATTATTATTATAAATATTAATATTCATCCTATAAATTAGTGCTGTTTTTTGTTTGTATGATTAATTAAAAATATGACGTGATTTTTTACCCGACTAAGGCGAAGCCAAAAGGAAGGGTAATGATTTTGGCGGTCTATGTATGTATGTATATATTATATTTGTTCCACCCTAGCGCCTAAACTACTGGTCCGATTTTAATAAATGAAGTGTCGGTAGATTCATAATAGTAGCCCGGGTAACATAGGCTATATAATTTAATAATAAATAGTTTTTATACAAAATTGTATTTATGGACTTCTACTATTCTATAATGCTATGCTATTATACTATTCTTATATTACTATTGGGGCACACTTTAGAATTATTTTGAGACTATTTTGTTCCAGCGGCAACTTGTTCGATTGAACATAGGCCCCAATCTTTAGGCGTGGGCTCTTGACACACGATTGAAATAACATAAAAATATTATGAATATTCAAATCTAAATAAAAACATTCATTAACCAGATCAATTTCCCGGCTAATTTTCTCAATTAAAACTTAATACATTCATAACTCAACATGTAACGACGATATAAATCACGTTTTGAAAGGATCTTTTATGTTTGTAATTTCGTAAAATTGCTCAGCACGCTATTAATATAAATGAGGGAGACTCGGTAATATGATAAAAGTCCCCTTTTCTTGAATGTAAATGATTTCCCCCAAAAAATTGAATTAATTTCTGTCTAGCAATCGATACGAGCATCAATAATGATGTAAACAATACGAGTGTGGATTCGACTTCTTATTTGTATTTCGATATACTTCCATACTAATATCATGTGTAAAGTTATTTTGTTTGCTTTTATGTTTCTTTTTTCGTTTGCAGGGAAAAGGCACCGTAACTTCTGGACTGATTTTGATGAAATTTGGGACATATATATAATTATAGAGTAGGCCACGGTAAAGGACAAATTAGTATTAGATAAATTGAAATAGGGGATCACAAAATTTTAAAATTTTCCTGTTAGGTAAATGTACCACGTCGCTCCAATTTGTAGCATTTTACTATAAATTTAATTTATTGTATAATAATTATGAAAATAAAATAAATAATAGAATATAAAAATATCTAAAATAGTGTTATTATTATTATCTAAAGCTGGTTGATTTTCTATACAACATAGTTTATTTGGTAAACTATGTTAAATTGCAGTTTGGAGCATCTATGAATTATATTAAGCTATTCAATATTTTTATCTATTAAATAATTTTACAGAATACCTACATCCATACCAGTCGTATGATTATACTATAAACAGCTACATAGTAAGGGCCGTTGAAGGGGACGTGAAAATGTTCAAATTTGGATCGTTTTCGATCGTTATAAGACAGCTGTTTCTATGTATATATATTTTTTCTAATTTGTGTCGTTACGGTTGAGTAAAAAAAATTTGAACACAGAGTAACTTATCAGAGGGTAATATTGCAACTATTCCCCTGGAAGATATGCGACTAGTCCCTAAGGCTGAGCAATCGTTTAATACGAGATATGTCGTGTTATCTCGTCACGTGGCACAACACTAATCCATCAACCCTCTTTGATGTAGGGGATATGCGCTATTCATCTGTGAAATCGCGGACTTTTATGTTTTCATCGGACTTTTGAGCAGAGATTGGCCAATAGGTAATAATTACGGATACATGAGCTTAGATGCGCTCCAAATTTTATAGAAATATAACACGACAGTCTGTCTGAATATTAAACAATGATAGAAACCTTTATTGGTCTTCTCTGTAACCACACATGCATTTACATTTCTTTTAAAAATATATATTTGGCTAGTTTTGGTTTTGTAGAGCATTTTCTCTTGCACATCAAGCACTAAAAATTTTGAATAGACGCAACTAAATTCCTTTCGATCGATAAAAAAGGTCAATGTGCAGTCTTTTCGGCCTTTAACTGTATGGAATTTTATCAGTAGATAAGTTACTTATATTTTCTTGGCATGATAAAAATTTCACACAAACCTAAGATTTGATCAATCTGATAGCTCCTACATGGCATGCAACATTTTATTTGATTTGGGGTAACAATGAGGATTGAGGGGCGTTGTCTATCTATCTTGTCCATTAGGGCTCATGAACGCCAATATTTATCGTAACCGACACCCGGAGCGACACGTGTGTGAAAATTTAACGATGATTGCGTATGGACGAAATTGCACATTTTCTTCCTGTTATCATCCATGTAGAACGATCTGTCTGGGGTATATTCTATACAGTGGGCTTAACACGAACAATTGACAACAACGTATTGCTTACGTTATTGAATGAGAATTGTTTGAAAAGCAAAAGCAAAGACAACGCCTATATTATAATTTTCATCCGATAACGTTACGTTGTTGATAAGCCCTGGTGTACATAAACACCCGTTACATTCATGAATGCATTTCGTTTGTAACATAATATTATATTAATACTAAACAATAAATATTTATAAGTTTGTACAAGATTTACTAATTTAATTTTCTTACTGTAGTGATTTACAGACAGAAAGTGAATACTAAGCTATATTGTGGCTCTAAAATAAACGTATTTTATATTATTTAAACATTTGACATCTTGATCGTGTTAACATTCAATTGTAATTCATGACGTGGCATCGTGTCATCATCAGTCTCGGCATGACCTACGAACATGACCTTTTTCAGAAGTTCAACCTACTAAATATCTAATATATTTATTTATTTACGGACCAAAAACAGACGAGAGACTAAAAATAATTATGCACTGGAACTCCCGATTCTCGTAATTAACATACACTTTCATTTTACTTTTATTAAATTATAAATGAATCGTCTTGATATCATCATCAGATTTTTGAAATTTGGACCAATCAATACGGGTTTGACGTTGGTTTGACCTTTATGATAATACTGTTTTGCAGTTTTAACATATCACGACTGGATTGTAGTTATTATTGCAAGAATTTAATTAGCAGAATCGACCTTCTAGCTTACCAAAAGTAAGATTTTAAATAGATAAAGAAAATTCGATAAAACTATAGGCGAATGTAGGAGCGTTTTCCCATTATCCGATTCAATATCCAATATTGGACCGATAATAATGAGCAATGCAGGTATATGATTTAATATGAATATCATATATCTTATTCATTCTTATTATCGGTCCGATATCGGATATCGTCTAAATATGAAAACGCTCTATTAAGGTAGACGCGAGGAACACACTACATTGTTAGCAAGTGCTCGTTTGCACGTTAATGCTTCGTCTAGTTATCCCTACACTAATTACCTACGTCACATGTGGCTGATATTAATTATGTCAGATAGCAATTTTACAAATTATTTTGCCGTGGTAAACTAAAAGAACACGTGCATAAGAGAGGTGGACTACATTACATCATTCTTCTTACACTGTTTAACACAGATTAAAGAAATACGAACAGATAAACGGCTACATAGTTAGCTTTCGATTTGATTGCACTACTACAAGTATACGGTGTATCCACGATTGTGTGGAAAAATTGTGGGCCGTTTAACGGGACATCAAAATTTTCAAATTTAGATGGATTTGGATCGTTCAACGAATACTGTTTCTCTGTACGCATGTATAATATATATTATATTTTCTAGTCTGAACTGTTGAATGGACCCGAGCCGTATTTAGTACGAATAAACGATATTAAAAATAAAATTAACTGGATAATCAATCTTCATCTAACTATAATCCGTACTGCCAAAATCGTATGCGTATACCATATTCAGTCCTCATGCATATAGTACTGCATATCTAGACCACCATCATTTATATTCCAGGAAAGCAAGTTAATAGTTCTTTATCCAATTGTTTGTCTGAAGTCCGGACTCGCCGCAAGCGAATTTAGCCAGCGGTTGAGCTGTGACGGGACGGACTACTAATGCCGGGGCGTTCCAGACATTTATATCACCGCACTTCACTGAATAACTTTGAGGTTAGTGTAAAACGAAAGTTGGTTCTATTTTAGTATCTTATTTTTGAACGATTAAGCTTTTTAGCGTCATGTTATGAAACCAGGTATTGAGTATCAATATTACTACTTTGTTATTAGTAGTCAAATACTTAATATTTTTCCTAACATGAATATAATAATACTAGCTTTTGCCCGCAGCTCCATCCCGGAACACTGCATTTTTCGGGATAAAATGTAGCCTATGTTTTAAACCAGAGCCTAAGCTACTACCACACCAAATTTCATCAAAATCCGCTCAGTAGTTTTTGCATGAAAGAGTAACAAACATCCGTCCATCCTCACAAACTTTCACACTTATAATAGTATAATATAGTAGGATCTATGAACGCTTCACGTCACGTCAGTCTGGTCCCGTGCTAAGTATCCGAAGAACTTGTGTTACGAGGACCATACAAGTATTGTAATACTTTTGTACTAAACATTAGATTTTATTATTTTATAGACATAATATCTAATACACATCCATGACTAAGGAACACCGAAAACTTTTTACTCCCTCAGCGGGATTCGAACACGCGACATCTGGCTTGAGCGCCGACCTGCTAACATCTAAGCCACAGAGGTCGTCAAACTCTGAAATCATGTGGCTAACCAGATGAGATCTAAAAGGACCAACTATGTTCAAAATAACAATAATAATATCATCCGTCATTTCCGATATCTGAACCTCAATTATTCTCATATTTAAAGTAAACTTTCCTTTTACTTTGATTGTATTATAAGTGAAGCGACTTGTTATTATAAGCTGATTTTGTCACGTTTGGACCAATCAGGAGGCGTTAGACGCTGCTTTAACGTTTACGAGAATTCCAGTTTGACAGTTTTAGCGTTTCGGGGCTTGAATGTAATTGTATAATTGCAGGTTTCGTGTAGCAGAATTGACCCTCGGCCGGACAAAAGGATCTTAATTCTCGTCACAGTCTATTAAATTAGCACTTTGCAATTGGCATGGATAAATTTTTTAAATTTTAAATACATCACCATTTTAAATTAATTTTACAAAATGTACTAGAAATATCTGGTCAGTGAGTATACCACCTTAAATTGAAATGAACTAGCTGGGGGGTAACAGAGCGACGTCACGTGAGCCGCTTCACAGGTCCCGGGAAAATTCTCGTGTCTCCATGTTCAAAATCGTTCGTTCAAAATCACTTTTGTTATTAGAAACAATAACTTTAAAAGCTTCTAAGAACATAATTGCCAGTTTTTGTTAACACTAAAACTTTTAATGATTTGTCTTCACCCCTCAGATCCACTTTAATAGATCGGCAGCGTTCAACTATGTATAAATTTTTTTAAGGTCATTTCTTTCGTTTCGGCGTAATTTATATTTATTGAAAAGGAAACCGATTTTTTTCAATGTGTGAACCGGCGTGACAGCGCCGCCACCCCCTGCGAGCGACATCTATTGACATTATAAACTAAGATCCAGGAATTTATAAAAGAGGCTATTTTTTATTAGCCAATAGGTAGGAAAATTATTTTGTAAGCTTTAAACATAAACAACAAATTTTCAATTGAATATTTCGTTGTAAAAGTTGAAAATAACTACAATCTCGATAATAAATTGAAAAGCATTATTAACTTGTAATAAATAAGGCATCGAAGAGCGTCTACGACATCTGGCTAGTTTCCAGAAACACTTTTTATAAGAAAAAACCTCCCTAAGCGAAGGAAACTACGATTGGATATTCGGACGGAATTAATGTGATACCATTACTGAAGTATACCGGCTGTTGCTGGTCCCTTCATCCGTAGCGTTTGCTCTCAACTTTGTAACAACCAAATGCTCAACAGATTTTTCTTGAATTCATAGTTTCATTACAATTGCTTTAGTCACGACTGCAACTACAAGCAATACTGACGAAGGAAAATATAAGGTTTGGCAAATTAATTACGGATGTTTTGGGCATATTATCTACTGCTTAAATGTAAAGACGTTTACTTAGGCAGGAAATTAATAAAAAAATCGAAACAAAATAATTAAATGAAGGCTCTCTAAAGCGCTGAGGTCAATTACCTCTCAGAAACAGGTGATGTAAAGAGCTAGCAAAGAGTGCTTAAATAATATCAATTTAATCAGCTGTGTGAGCTGGCCTTAACAGTGCCGTAAAGAGCGTAATGTAATGTTTTTTTTCGAAATGTTTAATTATTTTCTTGCCTCAATGTCTTGTCATAAGCACTAGATTATAGGCCAAAATATCCATTGATTTTGTACCACCTTATAATAAATAGTTTAAACTAATAATTTTTTACTATGGGTAGTCAGTTGGCAATATATGAGTGTGTGTAATTGAAATGTGTGAGATTGTTGTAAAGGCAAGAAATGTAAATATGCTATTGATTGTACTGTATGTTCTTGGTGTAAATTCATGTTTCACAGTAATAACATACAGGACTTCTTGTACTACGACAAACCTGATGATGACTTTGTCGAAACCGGTCGTGTAATATATTAAAATTCATGTAAAATACTTTTTGAAGTGGAAAGTGGAGTGCAAGAAGTCCTGTGTGTTATTACTGTGAAGAAATGTAAAACACACACAAAATATCATAATACATCGTGACGTTCTTACTTCGTTTATTCTTCGTTGTATTGTTTGTTGCCCTTCTATTAAACATCTATTAAAATGGCGTCTTCATAACCTGTCATTTTTCAATTTTAAAGCATAATGTATAGCAATAAAGACGTGTAGCGTCAGCAGAGAGGGTATTTTTCACACGTCACGATCCACCGTGTCAGGCGGCGTCAATGGCGCGGAAAAGCCTTCGATAATGCCTTTCTCCGATCTTCAACCCGACAAAAATATGAAAAAATATTTCACAGCTAACACCTAGTAAGCCGCTTACGGCGCTTAGGCTAATGGTTGAGTCACTTTGTGTGAAGAAAAGTGACTGCTAATTTACTGTTCGTCAAGAGAAATCTATAACAATCATATATTTTATTATTTTTATTTCTGAAAGACTCGCTCCAGGTCTTTTATAGACTCGAATATTTTGTAGCAATCGCAACAAATTTTGCGTTCAATGAATAGACAGAGACAGGAGCTAGGCAAGTCACAATTTAATCAAGTAACTTTTTTCTAAAAACCTTACAAATCGTCAGCAATGGAGCCCGTGAAATTTTATGATGCCTGCGAAAATTCCGGATTAACTCGAAGCAGATTATATGAGCCACCTATTATTTAGTTAATGTTCCAACTTTCAACCTGACAAGTATAAGCTGAGCTCTCTAAAGTTTTAAATTTCGTTGTCTCCAGGGACGAATTTAGAGTGGATGCTTTTTGAAATCCCTCCTAAGTTGAAGTACTAAATCTGGTGAGATCCCCATCAATAATGCCAGTAATTACTTCCCGGGTGCCCCCAGCTGTTAATCTTGCTTAGAATGTACCCTAACACTGCCAAGTTTAGTTAAAAATTATTGGATAAGGTACAGTGCCTAGACATATTGCTACTAAGTACAATTAAAATGATTATTGACCTCATATAGTGTTTGCTATTTCAATAAATGATATGTTTTATGTTTTTCAAACATTTATATAAATTAAGCCAGTTTGTCGAAACGGAAATATCAAAAATATTGGTAACATGCAAAACGAAAAATCAATATTTAACTTTCCGGTACTTTATATTCCGCTTCCGCAGCTCGTAAATACTAAAATCGCGTGAAATATTTTTTCCAGAATTTCGGTAAAAGTAAATATTCCACAAGGATCGGTGCAAACGAATCACGTCACAGCTGCTTCATAAAAACCGAACTTATTTCGCAAACAAGACGTAAAGTGCTGACGTGACTTACACAGTCTACGTAGGCATTCCTTAACGAGCTTCTTATTTTATTTTGAACCTCACTCGAGTGTAAACTAGCTACATACCAACGATAACATTGACTAAATATACCTAAGTAAAAAAACAGAATGGAAATTAAAGAATTGATCGTTTTATTTACGTGGCTTAAGGTGTTAGATACCGTCGAGTGGTCGAAATTCGCCCGTAATTCATATAATTTTAAGTTTGAACTGCATATGATATCACTGATTGAGTGTACTGTTGGTTCTTGGTGGAAATTAATGTTCATATTAATATCACACAACTTTTTTATACAGTTTTCCACTTTATTTAGGTTTTTACAATAATTTATATATAAACACGACCGGTTTCGATTAACTCATCACCAACTTGGTGTATAGTGTATAATTCTAATGCAATTTTTGTTTGAAGGGTCTTCTGAATACACATTCTATTGTAATTGTTCTAAGCCTTTGTACTACAAGAAAAATATACTAAGCGCTTGCTTCAAAATGAAATATTATTAAATATAATATTATGGATATACAACAAACTCATATTATTATTTTCTACCGCAAGTTATCGGTATAGTGAGTAAATATAGCTTGAACATGTTACGAACCTAAGCTAAGCCCTAAAAAAAAAGCTAAAAACTTTAAACTTTAACTGTGGTTTGGTAGTATTCATTTCAGATATAAATGTGAAATGTAGAACGTAGAACGTAGATGTAAATGTGAAATGTAGAACGAACATCAGTATGTAGAACGTTTCTGTATCTATTTTTCAGCAATTTCATACAATCATTCTACCAACTAAAAAAAAACAAAAATATTTGATTTTTAAATTGGCACACGTCGGATTAAAAATAAACAAAGCTTTATTACACCGATAATTTCTTCCCGGTCCGTGGCTCTTAAATCGTTGTAAAATAAGGTTTATTTTGCAATGCGTCTCAGGGCTCTATAAATCATGATTGTAATGAAACGTCGGAGGTTCCCGCCTCAAATAAACACGTGAAAACAGCTTAAACTTAATTGTCACGGTTGTTACATGAAGATTTTCATGATAAAAATAAAACTAGGATAGTTGGTTAACGTGACATAACGTTATTTTTGGATTAGATTATTATGTCCCATCCTTAAATATATTTAAATAATTGCATTGCGGATTGTATCAGCTGTAATGATATCCTATTAATTGTGTCTGTTATCTTATATTATAAATTTCGTAGAACTTGTTTCTTGGTTTGGTTTTTAAAAGTATAAAGTGACCGGCTTGTAAATCTTATTTTTAGGACATTAAAAAAAAAGATATTCTTCGTCTGACCGAGATTCGAACCCGAGACACCAATTTGCCAACAACGTAAAAACAACACTTAAGTATGTAAGCAAACCAAACTGCCATTAGGACTGTCATTAATAGAGTCAAAATATTGATATAGCCGCTTCAAGCCGTTTTCTTGATGAGAATATCTAGATGGGAATATCTCTGAATAGGGATATATATATATATATACAAAAATTACTCGTTTAAAGAACTTTTAAAATATATTATATTATAATTTATAATATATTATAAAATACTTGTAAAATCATTAAATATGACTAACACTTTATAGAAATTAAGTAGCGAAATCAATCTTCTTGCTACATTGTTTTTACGACATGTAATAAAAATTCAAAGTAATTATAAGAGTAATGCTACTCGTAATAATGCATAAGCTCAGGAACAAAATCTCAAGCACATTTATAGCCACATATTAATGCCAGACATTATTCGGGGCAGAAAGTGATTCCAATTATAAGGGCAAAGTAAAAAAATATAATTAAATGATTTTAATGTTATTTTTTGCTATTAAAATATCGTATTTCGTGTTGTAACGCAATCGTATTATAAAATAAACCAGTTTTCATTTTCAATAAATCTACGTCGGTGCCCATTTAACCTCTCGTTTATCTTGGTCGAGAGTTCACATTTAATGCACATTACCGCCCATGCCGTTCATTTTAATAGAATCGATCATCACACTGATTATTATTATTATTGCAGCTACATACATTCCACTGATAGTTACCTGTTAAATCTTGTTGATATTTTATGACGAAAGCAACTTAAAACTGCTTTGAAATAAAAAGGAAAACTTTTATAATATCATCCGTGCCTATGCTTCCCAAAAGTTAGGTAGGTTTTCGATAAGTTAAGTTATTCTACATTTTTCTAGAATGCTTTATTTTAAATAAATAAATAAATAAAAATATCTTTATTGGCAAATAAACATCTTAATACAGTATTAAACCCGCCAAACTGCGTCACAATTTGTCGGCAGGAAATTTGTTCTTATATAGGATGCAATGAACGGCAAGATGAGGATAAAACATAAAATATATTAGGTTATCAACTTTATATCGACATTCAGCACATTTCACACGTGGGCTACGTGTGGATAGAGAGTATAGATTTGCTTATTAGATAAACTGTTACCAATTCTTCGCTCCGGACAGATGTATTCCAACAGAGCGCCCGGATCGATCACTACATACAGTCGCGACGGCTCGTTAGAGCTACGTGATCACAATCGGGATTGCCTATTTATACACATTGTCGGCTACGCTCCCGCCGTAAGCCCTAACCACTATAACACGACCCCCAACCTGCCCGAAACCCGAAAACACCTCAACACAATGACAGCTCAAATCCCATTGGTGGTGAGCTTAAAAAACGTGAAAATGAAGCAGCATTTCGCTAATTTGATGGAGCCAACGGAATCGAAGTTAGACGTTAACTTTAGACTGAAAGAGAAGTTTTGTTTGGTTTATTTATAAAAGAACCAAGAGTTTTCAATCAATACATGTTACACGGATCGGTAAAGCATATAAAGGTTCTCGATAGAGTAAAGGATTAGCAAATATTTGAACGGTATAATTTTATTAAAAGATGAAATCCGGAACCACGTAAAGTTTTAATACCGATGTAAAATATAAAGTACTTTTTAATTTTAAACCCTAAGCATATTAAGAGTATTACTAGTACACTACAGATACTAGTATGTACGCACGCAAATATGTCTGTTTGTTGACTGTTGCCTTATCACACTAGCGGATTGTGAGCGGCAGCGGGGCGGATCAGGCGCGCAGCAAATGCGTCGCGAACACTCCGCGACTGCAAAGCGAAGATGTCAAGGACGAGTGCCAAATTTGCTACATTTTCATCGTCAATGACGTACAATACATTCAGTAATAAAATTAATTCTGACGAGGAGACGCTGTGTTGCCTTTGTTACTTCGAAGACACCGGAGACGAAAACATCGACGATCTTTTGTTGTTTGCAAACAAATAAAAAAAATCAGTTGTCTGTAAAGTCGGTTTACTGACAATAGTTGAACGTGACAACGTCATAAGAAAATGGAACGCCTCAGAGCGAGGTAACGCCGCATGAGTCATGTTTTTTCGTGCGTGCAGCCGGCTCCATCGAATTATAAGACGTTGTCACGTCAAACTAAACCAAAATAATTTCGTTCCAACCTGCGAATGTCAAGAGCTAGTAAGTAGTAAGTTGTTGAATCTGATACAAACTGACATGATACATGAAGAGGACATTTTGTACGAGACAGTAAAATGGCGTGCTCGTTGCGCACCCGTAACGTACTCGTTACTGATTTACTAAGACCAAATTGTTCAAAAAGTCCAAGATCTAAAAAGTTTCATTACCTGACATTGTGATTTTATTATTTTTTTTAGTTCTCATTGTCCCTCAGAAAAGCATTCAAATGTGGACGATTTCAGGAAGTACGGACATTAAACGTCGCCATAATAACAGGATAGTCCGGCTCAGACGGAGGCGTACGGTCGTGAATGGAATACTAATTCCTAGAAATTGGCCAATTTCAAACTATTACCATGGCGGAGTACGTGAAAGTGATGATTTACAGTATCGTTTTTATTGGCATTGATAGTACTATTTGAATATGCTGATATCAGCAGTTGAGTACTTATGTTGAAATCAGTTTATAAATTATCTTCACAACAGTTTCCCTTTAAATTGCATCTTATTAAAGCTATCATTTGTTTTATCCACGGCCACGTGCGTCACGATAACCTGATGGTGTATTTTATGAAAATAAAAATGGTTGTCTGTTAAGTCGGTTTACGGATGATAATTTTACGTTATAACGTCATCAAAAACCCGAACGTTTAGGTCGATCGTGCCTCTCTATCGCTTGTTTCGCACTCAAACGTAAGGTAAAGGACGGAAAATTAAATGAATGGATCCTTATTTCCTTTGCCTACTCTTGTAACCTAACCTAACCTAACAGCCTCCTGTACTGGTCCAGTGGTTTAGAGCTTGGCTCTCGATTTGTAGGTCGTGGGTTCGATTCCCGCATTGGAACAACAAAAAATGTTGTTTCCAAGTTTGGTTAGAACAATGCAGGCTGATCACCTGATTGTCTGACAAGAAAGATGATCCATGCGTCGGATGGGCATGTAAAAAGTCGAACCTGAATCTTATCTCTCGCCAGTCGTGTCGGTCTGTCCGTCCCACTGGGTTTCGAGAGTAAAGGAAGAGATAGTGCACTTGTGAACTAGACACACACTTGGGCACTGTAAAATAACTCCTGCGTAGCTGGCCTGGTTTCAATGAAGCCGGCCACCGCCACCGAAGTCGGTGCGGGGAGCTAGTATTATTGTTATTGTACTACTGGTCTGCTATCTAGATAGATAGATTAAGCAACCATTATGTTTACACAATTACAGCCACAACCTTATCTACTTTTATGTGTTCTCTGCACCCTACACACAACAAATCCCTTGATAGTTCACTAGTTGCAATGTCAACTTTCACTAAGCCCATCTCTTTGCGCTTACATTGTTCATCGTTAAGCGATGTTAAACCATGTTGCCTTTATGCTACGAATGCAATTGCTTTGCAGTCGTCACCGAATATTTGATCAGGAGCCGTATAAAGGCGCGTGGCGCAGACGCATGTTTAAGCTCAGTCCCACTTTGATGTGAGGGCTTTTCTGTTTGTCTAAACACGGTTTTAATTATAACATCATTAATGTTGCACGATTTACAGAACCGATACTTTAAGCTCTTTGTAATGTGTTTGCGATTTAATTTCAGAGCATATTTAGAATTTCATATTATATTGAGGTTTTGGTTGATTAGGATTTCATAGTCAAGTATTGTTTATATAAATTGTTTAGGTTACATTGTTAAAAACTCCCATGACAATTTTGTTGACATAAATCTTTATATGATTATAAACTCATTATAAACGGCTGGACCGGACCGATTTTGATGATATTTTTGTGTGTGTTCAAGAATATTTTAGATTTGCAATTGGACCCGGTAGCGCCGCTGTCAGTACGTCAACAAATTTAATTCTAAGGCAGTACGAAGTTTGTCGGGATATCTAGTATATCTATAAAAACAAAAAGATATACCCAGCGCGATAACCTTGCACGAGGTTTTTTTTAAAAGAATGATACCAATACCTATTACCTATAGTAGGTATTGAGAACATAAATTTAATTGTTGCAGACACAGACACTTACAAGTCGCAAATTATATTAGGACTTGGTATTTCTCAAATGCTAAATAATGCAAATATCCGCGTGCTTCTTGGAGGCTGGTAATTACCGAGATTATATCGTCGCGTCGCTTCACTTCACGTATTGTCGCGTCGCGTCGGATATCCATTAAATGAGCGTTAAGAATTCCATCCGCCTCGTGTTAAACGACATGTGACTTGTGACACATCACACAGGCGCATAGCTGTTAGTTGATTTTTTTTACTTTCTAACGAGGGTAATTGATTACATTTTAAAAATGGCGGTATAAATAATATCTTCAATTATTATTTTTATATTAATACGTGAAGCAAATATTTCAGTGCAGTTTTACGGGAACTGTGCGTACAGAGTGATATGATATTTGGCATCGTTAAATTTTATGGTGAAGGAAGGCGTACGGTAAGCTATTTTTTTTTTCAAAAATTCTTAGAAATACATTAAATTAATAAAAATAACAACAACACACACTACCTCAGATATAAATCAAAATTAATAATAACACACACTACCGTGCGTTTGATAGATACAAGAAAAAAATTTGTTACACGTTGATGTTTGTCGTCTGTCACAATATTTACATGTTTTTCAATTTTTTATCAAGTGCCTACACATAAATAGTTCAAACTTCTTAATTAAACAAATTGTTATGAGTGGGTTTCGAACACAGGGTGACCTTTAGTTATTATTATTAGTTGAGGCACAGATTACTAAATAGATAAGCTGCGTAAGACGAAGCAAGACGGTCTAGGTAATGGTGTTCAGTGTTATACAAAAAGTAACTTTCTTATAATACGGAAAGAAAAATGAAGGGTCGCTACTCTCGCTCCAAATAACCTTAATATTAAATACAATGTAAATAATCGTAAAATTTTATATGAGGAGATTTCCTGTTAATTTGCGACTAACACATTAGAAAAATACTTAAAACGTGTTTACAAATATAAAAGTAAAAGGTATAATAGCGTTTTTATTATTAGGTTCGAAAATGCATCAGCGTCTTGTTACGGCCGGCGCAGCCAATATGTTTAAAGATACAAATTGATAATGTATTTATGTATTTTTACAATGTGACCTCCGAAGCTCAGTGGTTGAGCGCGTCAGTGCTCAAGCCAGAGGCCACGGGTTCAAATCCCGCCAAAGGAACATAAAGGTTTTCTATGTTCCTGGGTCACGTATGTGTATTAAATATATTGAATGTGCTGTAAGGTGTATAGTATAAAACTATTAAATATATTTCCGTTGTCTGGCCGGTTGTATAAGTTCTTCAAGAACTTATCACAGGACCTTATGTGGTGTGGAAGCGTTCATAGACAATATTATCATTTATATTATTATTATGTGCACGTAATTGGCATTCATTGAAACCAATCCAAACTAAACCGATAAATCAGGAGAAAACCTAATACCGGTCAATATAAAATTAATTTTGTAGGTGTACAAGCCGTAAATCTCGCAAATTCCTTTATTTTCCTTGGAATCCTACTATCTCTGTAGAACAGGTGACAAAGTAAGAAAATAAAGTTTGCTTGAGTCCTGGACAGTGGCCGCCATTACTCATGTTTATCTCGCGCTGTGGGATCCCGCAATTAGGAACGTTCGTTCTCTTTAAATGCACCATTTTAAATTTCCTTAAAGTTACAGGTAAGATATCGTAGCGAATACCCAGTTTTCAGCTTTAGAAAAATGTTGCGCTTCTATTCTTCTTTCGTTTTTCGCTTAGATTGAAATAGAGGTACCTACTAAATACTAATGCAATTAAAGGGGGTTGTTTTTTGCTTAGATTAGTTATAAAATATTACTCTATGTGATTTGTGATTGTGATTTGAAAATTATAAGACCGCACGCAAGGCTAAAGGTAAAACACACTAATATTGTCAAACTTTTCAACATTTTTATTGCTTTTCCCATTTTTGACCTTATATTTTATTTGCACTACGATGCAACGCTTTTAAATCTCAATTTTTTTTCTCAACGAGACTCGAGAATTAAACAATTTCTTATTCTCAGGCACTTAATAAGTTGACAATTACAAACTCTACATTCTACAAACCGGCACACATGCAGCTATTACTTCAATTTATTGCTCGCCTCGTTCTCTCTCGCTCGCTGCGCCGGCTGTCCCAGGTGAGACTAACCGTATAATACCGTTAGAAAAAGCTTTAAAAAGAAATACTGATAACTAATAAAATATGTTTGTGCCATGTTTAGGGTAATTTGAAGGCGGTAATGATACCCTGAGGATGTATTTAAAAGATATATTTAACAACAAAGAGGTTGGTTGGATATAAATATCTTAAAACAAATTATTTGCTGCTAAAAATTATGTGCGAGTATAATGTAAGCGCCTTAACACACATGCCGCATCTCCGTCAGTGTGGCCGCCCGCGTAGAGTTTATATGTATTTTTCGTCGCAACTCCCGTGACGCCGATGCGTTTCACCGCCGACGCTGCGGCACAAAATCCATTCAAATCCTAGCGGTACCGCGGGAGCTGCGGCGCGTGTGTAAGCGTACTAATAGTTGGCATTAACTTTTAATAGTTTCAAATGACAATAATTGTATTACTGTTGAAGTTATTTTACGCCATTTTGCCAACGGTTACAGCTTTACCCTAAGTGATATCTTGTTACGGGGGAAATTAAAATAAAAACGAGGTTTCCCGTGACAATGAGTTTATTAATGAAATAGGGGTCGTGGGCAGAAGGCCGTACGGTCTGGTCTAGCCTCTTGGTGTCTGAAGGGTATCGTAGGGGGTCACCCTGAACACGGGGTTAAAATATTATAATTATTATAAACTTGTATCTAGAAGAAGTTGAACAACCAAAATTCGGCAGGGAAAAAGGGCGTTGTCCTGTCGCGACAACCCTTTTATACCTCTACTGACATTTGTTTTTTTTTTAACCGACAATTAGCGGTAATGCGTAATACAAATGCCACAATAAAGAAATATTAGAGATGAAGCTCTAGTTAGAAGCATTTGCCAATAGATGGCGTTGTCTAGCACATATTAGCTATTATTAATATCGACAACTGCCAATAGATGACGCTATACGCATCTTAGTTATAACGATACGTTAAAAAATGTAGCTATGCTACAATCTAAATTGTAATATCTTATTATGTCATGTAACATAGTCACTAGTTACAGTAAAAAATTAAATATTTAAAAACTATTTATTCAAGTAATAATTTTTATCCATTAAATATTCAAACGTACATTTTAAAAGCGCAACACAAGCCTTTATAGAAATAATTAATTATTTTCCGACGAAACAAAAACCCAATTACACAGGTACGAGGTGTAAATAAAACATTCGACACACATAGAATATTAATGTTCCCCGGGACCGAGGGACTAATGCGCGCTGATCCCTCGCAGTGGACGGATAAACCACGGACAGGAGTGTAACTGGATTATGCGTCTTCGTTTTTGCGCCTCTGAATTATTAAATAGATGGCAAATTAAAGAGAAAATCTGTGATCGATAGACCGGTGTCAGTGGAAGCCAGGTTTATGTAACAAACATTTTGTGTTTTAGTTACATCGCTTTGAAAGCAAGAAAATCATTTAGTTAAACACATATGTATATCATGATAATATTAATCAAATATTAACTCAGAGAAACTTAGTTAGAAAATGTTTACTAACGCTAGTAAACATTTTTACCATTATATGTTAGTAAACATTTGTTTACTATAATATGTTAGTAAACATTTTTAAACAAAAATATTAGTTAACAAATTGTAACCAAATAAAACATGTGGTATCTTTTGTTTGTAAACATTTTATACAGGTGACAGCGGGGTTTACGGAGAGTACGGGGTTTGGGATGCTTTTTTTTTATAAACAAAAAAAAATAAAATATAATAATGTAGGTAACATTCATACTTGTGCATTTTACGCAACTCAAATTATATAACATCATAAAACTTTCCTCAGAATTAAAAATGTTTACTACACAAAATATCAAGGGCGTTAATGCGAATGAAAAGAATAACACCATTCATCATGAGGCGGTTAAAGAGATTCCATCCCCCATTCAGGATAAAACCAAATCTTTTCATGCCTCCCTTCAGGACGAAAAGTTTATGAATAGGTTAGAGATATTTCTATGTGACATTCAACCTCAATTTTTCAGAAGTGATATTGAATGGGTACAATTATTCCGAAGTTGAAGTTGTGTATCGATCCACCCACACATTCGATGTTCTAAAATCTAACTTCTAGTGATATTTCAGATAAGGTTTATGCGATAATAATACTGAAACATGAACTAGAGAGAGGCGCATATTTATATACATGCAATAGCTACTAGGTGCTTTAGATTCGTATAAAAACACGTGGTACCACGCATTGAAAATAATTTCCCTTTCATTTAACCTAAAAAAATGTAATTAATGATAGATTTAACGTTAATCATTAACTTTGACATAATGCTCCCGGCTTCGTGTACGTTGCTCAATCAGGCGTGCGTCTAAATACCGACCCCTTCTGTTCAAATAAAAGGGTTGAATGTTAAATCTACGTTATTGGTACTCTAAGGGGACTTGAAATCCTAAATATACGAGTATTTAGCCATACCTACTGTTCCCATAGAAGTAGAAAACAAAAGATATGGAATTCACATTGAAAATTATTGAAAGACAACATATTTTAATAATAATTTAATTTATGTTCTTCATTTTCCAGTTATCGTGCATAAAACACAGGAGTTCAAAAATTTTAATACGTCGTATTCGTGAGTGATATTCCTAGCAACTTTTTTTTCTTACTCTTTGTGCTTTAAAAAGTTATTGGTGTTTTCATTAATACTATTAATGATAACACCAATAACTTTTATACCACAAAGGAAAATATCGACATTTTTAGATATATTTTTTAATAACACATCTAACTGGTTACCTATATCGCAGGCTGATTTCCTACTTTAGGATTTTCGTCTAAATAATTTCAGAACACGGCGAAGGATTAATGTTCGCGGGAAAATCACAATGAGCGACCGAACTTACTCCGTTCGTTCACTTGAACGATCGAACTCCGTTGCGTTCACATGAATGACCGTAGTTACGTTCAGGTGAACTACCGTAATACCGTAAGTCCGGATTGTCAACTATCAACTTACGAGATACGTTTTTTTCCGTTATAATTTATTCTTCTTCTTACTGTGCCGTCTCCTTTGGGAGGCTGGCGATCATTAGGGCTATTTCTATTTTGGAAACCGCTGTTCTAAACAGTGACTTGGTGCTTTTACCGAACCCCTTTTGAAGATATACGTCTGCGGGCAGATCCTCTACCTGCCACTTTGCCTTGCAAATTAATTAAAGGAGTATATTTAATTGTCATATAATATCATAAATCAGAACGCTATTACAAAAACACATGGTAGTGTGAGTTATAAATGTATTTCTAAGCATTATTTAGAAAATATTAGCTTTTCGTACAAATTCCTCCACATAAACTGTAACTGTGCGAAATTTCGTACACCTCTGTTTGCATAACTTTTATAATATATTATATGATGATGATAATAATATAATTATTGTATTCAGAGCGAGGTCTCCTAACACAGGTTTATACTTAAAAGGAGACCCTAGCATCTTGTATGTTATATTTGTAAAAGATACTGAATAAACATTTTTTCATTTTCATTTTCATCTATGGTTTTCGTAAACACGCTACAGCGGTAGCGTAGCACTACAGTGCTACAGCGTAGCACTGAGGCGTAGCACGATTTCGTAGCAACGTCGTAGAAGAAAATATTATCATGAATAAGACGTAGGGTCTTTACATACAAAGTATAAAAATCCCCTGATAATGCAAGTTGATAAAAATAATGCAAGTTTCTATACAAAATGTATAGAAACTTGCATTATTTTACTTTTCTACAAATTTTTGTACCTTTTGTACTTCATATCATGTACTTAAACTGTTGCTTACTGTAATAAGATTTTTTCTTGAAATCTAATTGTTTCTATGAGAGAAGAAGAACATTAAAATCTATTAAGAAAACGATCTTAATTTTTAATATAATATGCTTAATATCGATCAAGAAAACTATACTATAATATTGTAAAGAGGAAAGGTTTGTTTGTTTGTTTGCGCCGCATAGGCTCCGAAACTACTAGAAGGATTTTGTCGAAATTTGGCACAGATATAGAGTAGACCACGCGGAAGGACATAGGCTACATTTTATCGCAGTATATTGTACGGTTTCCGTGTGATTTTCTTTTGCGCGTGTGATGTCTTAGAAAACATCTAGTATAACATAAGCATGCTTATGTTATACTACATAATGTATATCAAGTTAAATAATCACTGTAAAGATGATTTTGACGAAAACATTTTAACTTGTAGCCCGTAAAAGATTAAAAAAGCGTGGAAGTCTCATAAACTACGAGAAGGGGGTAGCGAAATTTACGTGCACGTTTGCATTACAATTTACCTACCGGGTGTCGAGCGAGTGGCGAATAAATCAGGGACCGAATGTCCTTTGTCGTCTCATTCGGGATCCACGGGGGCCGGGGGCCTTACGTGACGGAAACTAAACTAATAGGCCTCCATATAATATACGTTTAGGCCCAGTAATAAATAACGGTTGGCTTTAGATCGATAGGTTTTGAGACGAATCAAAGAATCGAGAGTTTTTTAATGTGTTTTATCTGGATAGTAGGTGCTCTAACCTTATGGAGATTTTGAAATCATTAACCATAGGCGACCTCTGTGGCTCAGTGGTTAGTGCATTGGCGCTCAAACCGGTGGTCGTGGGATCGAATCTCACCAGGTAACAAAAAGTTTTCATTTTTCCTGAGTCATGGATATATATTAAATATGTTTATTATAATATAATAAACCTCTTAGATATAAATATAGTATAAAAATTGACCACGTGACCAGATCGACGTGGTGTGAAAGCGTCCGTAGATATTGTTATACAACAACATGATTCCATAAACTTATTAAATCGATCCACCTAGCTCCGAGCTCGTTCTATTTAGACGTACGCGTGTTTGGTATTGTGTAATTTTAATGCTAAATGTTTTATTTACCGACAAAACACTTTGCAATTGTTTTTCATTAAAAATAAACAGTTAGAGCTTTGGCAGCCAACCAACACAGCAATTAGTAAGGAGCCATGTTTTTGCCTAAGCCCCATGCTAAGTGCCATTTAATTCTGGGCAAGAAGGCACCAAATTAGTGACACATTGTGCAGGACTGATAATGTAAATACTATTACTTCAAGTCCCAAGAGGCAAGTTAACATCTGGGTATTCTGTGTAAAGTGCCAATTTCACCAACGTTTTTAGAAGTTAATCAAATGTCATATTATCTCACTCGTTCTTCATACAGATTATATTTAAAAAATTTATTATACACGTATTTAATTCGCGTCCATGACCCAGGAACACATATAACTTTTTTGTTCCCTGGCGGTATTCGAACCGGCGACTTCCAGCTTGAGCTCCAGCGTGCCAACCACTGAGCCACAGATGCCGTCTTTAGTCTTACCACGCGTTTTACATAAGAACCATAAACCAACGAAGCTAATTATGTACCCATTTATCGCATTATTTAAAAAATCAAGTTATCATGAAGATTTCACATTCTTTGTTTCAATGCACCCTAATAACAAAATTAATCTTTGATGCATCAATCTTGGACCCTCCATTAACTTTTTAATAGAAAACGTATAGGCAATAACTGGCGAGACTATGATCCTAATGCGACAGAACTTAAGGGTGATCCCAGTAAGTGGCAAATCTCTTGAAAAATATCTTCAAATTCAACTTAGCACATCAGTGCACATCTTGCACAGCAGGTGTCGAGGGGTGGCTCTAAGCGAGGGTGCATGCGTCTGAATTCTGTCGATTTAGACACCGGTTATGACTTGCTGAAACTATATTTTTTTGACTATAACGGGAGTCGTTCGAGTAAAACGATTATTCCAAGGTAGTGTACAGAAAATGCCTTTTAATGTTTTATATTTCATTATAAAACATTGAATGTTTTACAGTTTGGCATATATGCTTCTGAAATTTTGTGATTTTATTTTTATGTCTTTTGTTATTTTATGTAATTGGTTGAAAATATCGTATTTAATATAGAAGGAAAATACTTAGAAAATAAAATTCAAGAATGTTTGGAAGAAGTTATATTGCCTTAATGAAAACTTCACTTATTTTAACAAGCGGTTTATAAGGCTGACCATAAACTGTTTACAACATGTGCCATTACGATAAAAGATTATGAGAAAATTTCAAACAGCGCATACTTTTATAGCAAATGCTGATAAAATAGTTGGTGTGGAAGGTTTGTCATGAAACTTGGACTTTGAAAATCAATATGCGAGTAAATAGAATGTTAGTTTATTAAAAAGAAACTGTTCAATGACAATTAATTAAAGGTCTTTTTTAATTTACGAATTAAAACATTCTTGATTTTTAGGTTTCCGAAGTACTACGGCAACCAGACAGACAGACAATGCCTATTCGTGGTCTCCATTCGTGGAGGTGACTCTCCGTACGTATGTAGTGAAGACGGAATTTATTTTTTCATTCTACCCCACCATGTGGGTATCATAAAAAGGGCCTTTTTAAGTGACGGCAAGATTTCATTCATTACTTTTTTGTATAGTGAACCATTTTTGAGTAATCAACCTCAAAATTGGTTTACAAGTTGATCCCCCCTGTCATTTCAAAATTATGGGTAAAAACTTTACAATTTCCATGCTAATGGCTCACGTTAAATATTATCAAGGAAAATTAATTTCAGTGAAATCATACAAGTACTGTTTGATTAAAGTGAAAAAATTGCTTATTTATATGTATCCAAAGACCCTTTTATTAGCCGTTTCAAGACACGCTATTGGGATTATTCTCTCAACTTAAACTTAGGTATATATAAATACTATTAATATAAATACTATTAATGTATAGTGTTTAACTATCAAATTTTGTGTATAGTCATGAAGTGGTTAATGAATGAATCTTTAGAATAAGCAACATCCGATTCATCTGAGAACGCGACAGCGGTCTCGTCGATTATTATTTTCGTGAAATCTCTTTCATATTATTGTTACTTTCAGAAGGTTTCAAAATACCTCCTAATTGAATTTATATTTAGAAATGTGGTGTTGCAAATTATCATTTAAATTAAGACAGATATTGTGTGTACCGTAAGGATGTAAGTATCAGTAGGTAGACCCAATCAGATAACGTTACGCTCTCCCTACATTATAAAGGTAGATTTCAGATACAAGATAGTTTTATCTAAGGTAGTAAATCAATTAATTTGATTAAGGTACAAGTTGCGGCTCCATAGCTTGTGTAACTTGAAACTTCATAAGCAATGTTTGACTATGCTTACAAGAAACCCTAGGGTTTAATTTGCCATGGAATATTTGAATCTGAATAATTCTTTAGTTGGTAGAAACGGAGCTAATAATAAAAATGCTACAATATCTTGAAGTTAGCCTTTTAGTATATCGTCTAAGATTTATATTAAATTATTCCCCACTCAATGGTAAGGGACATCGCAGTCGGCGAAGATATTATAATATTTTTATGCTAAGATAAAATATCGCTTGCACTTTGTATGAACTATCACAGTCGGCAAATATACTATATATTTTCACATTACATACTGTAATATTAAATACATCCAGGCATATTAAGATAAAAATGATAGTATCTTCGCTGTCTGTGACGCCCTTGAAACTAGACGTATTGAATTGTAAAGGCAAATTGTACGGTCGCCTTATATTTTATCTTTCTAGAAATGAGGTAGGTTTGTCGATATTTTAAGAAATAGGCGGTAAATAAGTAGACGGGTCATCTGATGGACAGCCATCGCTCGTCAACATCAGAGGAGTCGCAAGTGCGTTTCCGGCCTTTTGAAAGATAGTACGCTCTTTTCTTGAATGTTTGAAGGTCGTAGACCGTAGTGGCCTAGAAATACCGCTGGCGATAGATCATTCTAGAGTTTTATTGTGCGTGGCAGAAAACTCCGGAAAGACGCACAGCGGAGGACTGCCAGGCATTAAGATGATCGCGTGGAACGGTGGCGAAAAGTTGCAGCTGGTATAAGTCCGAACAATGTTTCAATAATTTATTAATTCTGAACCACAAGAGTAAAGGAACTGTACGTATAAATTGAATGAAACTTGAACATGTAGAGGACCCTTAATTGAGGCAATGTAATATCTGTTTTCATATATCCCGTACACGGCGTTGCGATAACTGAAATTAATAGCGATTTCGAGTTTGATACGAATTTGTCGAGATGTTACTTGAGGGTAGGTACTTGTTGTCTTAGTTTTCGAACTCTACTGATATATTACCTGTCTAAATGTGCGTTCAAATTAATTATTTATGAGTATGTAGAATTATGCGATACTATAAATTTAATTACCATTTAGAATGAGATATCATGAAGGTGTCATGATATCTCATTCTAAATGGTACTATCTAATTGTACCTATTTTTATGAAGATGTTATGTTATATTTTGTAAATAATTAATTTATAAGTCGCCACATAGGTATAAAAACGTCTTATTTAATGACCTTATTTTTTTTTCTTCCTTTTAAAACACCAATGAATATGCTAAACGACGTAATCATATGCCTAAGTGACGACATTCCTTTCCCATTATCATCCTAAGATAACAATAAAAACGTACGTTTTGATGTTCATTATTGCTCTGTCAATCAACACAGACGATTGGGGAGTCCCCTACACTCTCTCTCTCGTACCCCACAGGTAGGAAAGAGACAAACAACCCCAAACACCGGAAATTTATCCCGGAACATATTTACAGCTAACAGAGTGTTGGCGGGATTCAATTCACATGCATATTAATGCATGCATGGGTATGATTTTGACAAGCGGTACATATTTAAAATTCTAAACTGAATTGTTTGCGTTACATGTTGTTGGTTATACAAGTCAATTCACGTTACATGTTTTTGGCATTCTACCAATGGATGGTTTATTACAACTAGTTATCTACAACATCGACAAAAGTTCCTGCTTGACCAGTTTCTTAATATTTTCCTTTGCATTAGGACGCCTCAAAATATTTATACATAAAAGAAGTGACCGAAACGTCTGCAGATGTGGTTAAACAACGAATTTCCACGTGAGTATAGTGTGTGCGTGCGCACGATTAAGGGGATGTGCGCTCGATAGAACTGAAAATTGGAGTTTTTTGAAACCTATTTTCTCAGTCATAGACGTGTTTTAAAATCTCGAAAATATATATGTTAATCTGTATTATATTTAACCGAGAAATAACGTTTTAAAATTGATTTCTTTATTTAAATATTGATTTAAAAATATGCTAAGTCCACCCTTTTTTTTAAAGTTAAAACCTTTTTTCTCTTCTTCTATAAGTCACACGAGTGTGAAAATTATTTCAGCATTTTAAGTAAGACAAGACTCAGGGGAAGGCCGTTTTAGTTTTTGAAAATTTTGTCACAAATATTTATAGCGATTTTTATCCGATTTCAATACTCTCCGATCGGCGCGATACGCCTTTGTTGCCTACAAAATTAGTATGGGACTTGACGCTCAAGGTCACTGGCGTTATACAGAGGCATAAGCGATTTTCATCTTATACCTAGGACTGCGATACTATATTATAATGTTATTTCGCTTGTAATTGACAGACTAATCATTTCGGCAAATCACAAACGAGATGCTCAAAATAAATTAAATCATAGAAAATTTAGTTCAAAATTCAACCCTTTAACGAAAAAACCAATAGCGGGTGACAAATGGAGTGCAGTGAAGAATGTGCGTCCCTGCACGTTCGACAGCGGCCAATTTCGATAGACCGGACAGGGGACACATATTACTGGCCGAATGACAAAAGAAAATTCTTACATGCATTTCAAAATTACTAAAATTGTATGTTCTAAAAAACTTTTATCTCCGATTTTACCGAATATCTTTGAACGCGCTTAACGCTAAGGATTCGATCTCTCTTTCTCATCAATTTTAGAATAGGACAGAAAGATAAAACCGTAGCATAGAGTTAAACGTCGTTTTAATACGTGTGTGGACTTGGGGCTAAACCAAAGATTTGAAAACTATATATACGTCTATGGCTAAAACTGTAAACATACAATGTAAACTAGCAGGAAAACGCAGTTTGTGTCAATACATTTTATTCTATAGTCGTTTCGGGTTATGTTTGCAGTGTTAATGTGAACATGGCTTAAGCGTAATTGGTCAATTTTGACATTTACTCTGATTATTCACTGCATACTTAACCCGAATATACTACCTATGGCTTATGTTAACATGGCATGTTAGTCTGTAAGGTATTTATAATATGGACCTATGTAGCCTAATAAGTTATTATTACTAAGCGTAATTGGTCAATACTGACATTTGCTCTGATGATTTACTGCTAACTAAATTAATACTACCTATAATATCCTTAAAGACACATTTTATTTTATAAATATACCATTAACTCAAATTTAAAAACAAATTAAATACGGTTATATTTTTCTACACAAAAAATGTTTCTGTGAATAAACAAATCTGGAATAATGCACGTGTTGTCGTACCGAAATTATGACGGATGTAGCCCTTGGAGGGCTATTTCTCAATTTGGACTTTCTTTGATAGGTATATCCCTTAGGGGTTTTCTTGAAAACAGAACCAAGATTTACGTAATACAGGTGCAAAGAAACAAAAATATTATTCCCGAGCGATCAAAATAAAGGCTGCATAAATTATTGAGTGTTGTGATGTGAAAAATTTATTTAAATCGAATTATATATAATATATTTGCGCAAAATTCTTCTCCTTCGTAATGACGTACTACTAAATATACTACATTGTAGCTATGCAATTGCATAGCTACAATGTAGTCTACCTAATCTAATTTATTGCATAAAAGATATTGTATTTTATATTGTATTTAAATCTTTATCTGATTTTAGTGAATATTTTTATTAGATAAATGATCAGTTTTATTGTACCTACTAACTAAACAAAAACTATAAAAATACTCTTGGAATCAGATTCTCCTGGAACAAATTCAAAAGCTTGGTCGAGAAAAAGTATATCATCACTTGAGATTAGAGGTATATTATAGTAAAGATCGTAAGTGCTTGGCAATTGAAATATGGCTTTGATGAAATGTTTTCTAACATAAGAAATAAAGAGTTAATTAAAAATACTATAACATACAATATATACAAGCAACCATCAAATGAATGAATGAATGAATGAAAAACTCTTTATTAGACACAAACGTAAATAACCACAAAAGGCGGTCTTATAGCTACAAGCGATTTCTGCCAGACAACCTTTATAACCACGACACATGTTTACTTAAATGTAATATACCGGTAAGTGGCTTTATAGACAGGTAAAGAGAAAATTATTTTTATACAATATATTGTAATTTAGGATTTCATAATACTTTTTTTAAGATAGGTATATACTATTTAGGTACAATACTTTATAATATTTATTAATACATACACAAATACTTATATATCGTACTATAGAATAAATAAATAAATACTAATAATAAAATTAGAAATAATACGTACAAATTATGGACTATGGTAAAACAATACAAACAATATTAATATAACAATATAAACAATATTAATTGTGACAAAAGATGTTCCATAACTCCATTTACACATAAATATATTTAAATAATTATTCTTCAATAATTACAAACAACAACAATAATAACTTAAAACTATTTATAGTTAAAGCAAGAGGCGTAATTTTAACAGCTTATCTGAAATTTAACACAAACATTTGAGTTTTATTACGTTGTGAAAAACCTAAACGTAGCCTGTTTATCTTATAAAAGCGAATAATAAATGAATAAAATAACGGCAGTGCAAGGAATATGTAAAGTAGTAACATAGACGCTAAATCAATAAATGTTTGATACAAGTTAGAAGAGATGAGGGACGATGCGATATGAACTTATTTACAAAAATAATAATGGAGAACAAATACCTAAGATGAGGCATGAAATAAATGCGCATGAATATTTTATATGAATGTGTGAGAGCTAAAACAGATACCAAATTAAAATATTGACAAAAGTTTTGGAAACATACAGCTCGATAACTGTCTAAAATTGTGTAAAATGTTCCCACGGTTGTTTAAAACGTTGCAATGTCGTTTGTTAACATTTTATACATAAATCGTTATTTATACATAAATCGTTCCATACATTAATTGTTAAATTGTAAAATGGCTACATGATTTCATCATATTATAAAATATTAATTTTCAGAGTTTTCAATAGAAATGCGTAAAATGGCGCACATAATATGAGTTGAAAAAAATATATTAATCATAATATGAAACATCTAAAGTGTCCTTTTAGACCCCCTGCTCTTGATAACAAAAGAACTGATACGATACTCGAAGTCCATGTCAAGCTTTTTATAACTTACCTAATTTATATCTCATTAACTATAAATATTTGTCTATAAGTGATCTTTAAATATAATATATTTTTTTATTTTATTTCCAGCTTAAAACAGTCGCTTTTCTCTCATAGCTTAACACCCAATTCGAAGGTTAGTTTTGGGGCAAGGAGCAAACAGCTCCCGGGTAAGCAAATACGCTGACGAAGCCAAAAGTACACCTCCTCTAACTGGTTTTTATCTGTCAGTGACAGAAGGGACAAAACCCTTTGATAATGTTGACCTGGCAACGCCACTACGGAAGGATTTTTTTTTTTTGCCTTTATCACTTGAATTGTTCAGGTTCGGATTTCGTTTTTTTTTTAAATGATGTGTCAACTACGTGTTTTACTAAAACAATAATCAAATAACACTTTTCATAATAATTGTAGGTTTATATGTAGGTGAATGAAATCCATTAAACGGTCACAATTTCCATTTAACGAACAGCGACACAAAATATACAACATGGTGTATGCTAAAATATGTAGGTACTTTACACAGCACGTCTTCATAACGAGTGTACTACACATCAGTATTTCACGCACAGTTATACATGTCATTATGACGTCAGTGTTCGCAGGCTTCGCGGTGACACGCCACTTACCGAGGATCATCTCAGAACGATGCGTCAGCTAGGGGAAGGCAGGGAGGCACATTAATGGTAGCATGCAAATATATTTTGTAAAAAAGTATACCACAAAAGACTACCTACTGGTAGGTTGTCTTTTGTTTAAACTACAATGTTTTTTTTTTTGTGGTAAAGAAAAAAATGTATTGTCTATCTAGATCTTCTTAATTACGGAATACCAATGTGAAAACCTGTTTACAAAACTTGATAACAATGCTGAATTCAGACAAGTTGAGCTATAAATAATTTCTTTTTTTTTAAATAAATAATTAATTTATATCCAGTGTATTTTTACATTTAACATTTGTAAGTAACTTTTTAATTAAACTTTAGTAAAATGAATCATTTATATAAAAATATCGATACTATTTTCCGTCCACCCTAAATATGTTTTGTTTTAGTAAATATTTTTATTTTGGTAAAAATACAATCGCTTAGAATTATCTTGAAATAATTGTTATTAAAAAAAAAAGGAAATATGCGGTTTCATTTTACTTTTTTTTTAATTGAATATACAATTGTTTTGATTTTAAGCTCCAGCACTCAACGTCCAGCCTACAAATCCGAGGCCGCGGCCTTGCAGGCGTATTTCAGATCTCATTAAGCACTTTACTCACCGTTGCGATTTTGAAGAAAAAAACACATAATAATATATCTATACTAGCTGTTGCCCGCGGTTCCGCCCGCGTAAATACAGTGTCCCACGGAAACACTGTACTTCCTCGGGATAAAAAGTAGCCTGTTTTAATCCAGAGCTCTAGCTACTACCATATCAAATTTCATCAAAATCCTTTCAGTAGTTTTTGCGTGAAAGAGTAACAAACATCCATCCATACTCACAAACTTTCACATTTATAATATTATATATATATATATATATATATATATATATATATATATATATATATATATATATATATATATATATATATATATATATAATAGAAATATATATATATATATATATATATATATATATATATATACACCGGCATATTTAGCGGAAGATAAATTAATTTAAAAAGAAATATTTTCAAATTAAGAAAACAACTGAACATCACATTTTATGCAATTGCTTTAATTTTATTCAAATACACCTTATCTGGAGCGAACTTCGAGTATTTCTTCCTTCTGAGTTTGATTTAAAATTTCATTGAAATACCGTTTTTTGTTAGTTTCTTTTAATCGCGTATCTTTTTGGAGTTGAGGACTGAATTATGCCTGACTTAGCCCCAACGGAGATTGCCAGTCAAACCTACACAGTGATATTTAGAGATCTTCGTCGACCAGTTTCAACGATCCATCGCAGTATCCAACGGTTCAGGGAGACCGGTACTTATGTGAGAAGAGCAGTACAAGGCAGAAAAAGACGCACTTCGAGTAGGGATGATCGTTTCATTCGGCTTCGTGTACGTAGGAACCCCCGTTTGACGGCCGTCCAAGCCCGACATAAGTTACAAGCAGTGCGGGGTGTAACCGCAAGTGAGCGTACGGTACGAAGAAGGTTCGAAGAAGCTGGTGTGGGCTCATTTTAAGTAAAACAAATAAATAACAAAAGAAGTGTAGTAAGTATTATAAGTATATAAGTATAAGGTCCATATTTTTTTAATTATGGACCTTTTTTTTGTGTTCCGCTAAATATGCCGGTGTGTTTATATATATATATATATATATATATATATATATAAATATAAAGGCACATAAAGCAAATTAAGTTAAGTAATCTTAAAAAGCATTTTCATCGTTTGTTGTAAAGGTTGCCAAATTGTTACCAATAATTTTAAGAAGCAATTTGATAAGGAGCCAGGATTTTCTGATATCTAATTCAAAAGCTTGCACATTTAAACCAAAAATAAACATACGAGTCCTTATAGATAAAGATAATTGGCGCAAACAATGTATGGGAAGAAAAAGACATTGGGAGTTTTATTATCCGCTTGTTAAAAAGTCGCGTCTACAGACCAAAATAAGTAGGAACTATTAGATTTTACAAATTTTATTCAAGTTTGATTTTCCGTAATTATTTTTATTCGGATATGTGAAGAGTTTAGATCTGAATTTTAATTTGATCAGAGTAGAGATCAATAAATTGTTAATGATAATTATTTTTGATAATTATAATATTATGTTATGTATAGAAATGAGTTGTAGTGAAACTATTATCACACTATTTACCGTACCTCCTGCAGATATATGCCATTGTGACCTTCATTTATCTATAGTCTCCGTGGTTAATTGTTCTATAGTAAAAATGTCATTTTGAGATTACGTGTACCTTCGGAGTAATTCGTAGTCATGAAAAATATAAGTAGATGCATAGACTAATCATTGGTCTCGCTGAGACCAATCAAATATATTTGGGTAGGTGTTACTGCATTTTGCTTTTAATGATATTCGGCAAGACCTATTACGACCTCTGTGGCTCAGTGGTTCAGCGCGTTGGTGCCCCGGTCGCGGGTTCGAATCCCGCCGAAGGAACAAAATGTTTTTCTGTGTTCCTGTTTCATGGATGTGTATTAAATATGTGTATAATATATTAAAAATCTTAAATATATGTATAGTATTAAATATACTTCCCGTTTTCTGGTACCTGTAACACAAGTTCTTCGGATACTTAGCACGGGGCCAGATTGACGTGGTCTGAATCGTCCATAGATATTTATTTATTATTTATTATTATTAATTTTATATTCACGCATTAATAATACCTATGTAGATTGAAGTTATTTTTGTAAACATTGAGTTTCTACAACCTTCAAATACAGTACTAAAATCCACGGAAAATATAAAACAAATAGATAGGCATTAAAATATGACGACCTCTGTGTCTCAGTTCGCGGGTTCGAATCCCGCCCAGGGAACAAAAACGTTTACTGTGTTCTTGAGTCACGGATGTGTATGTGTATAGTTTACTAAAAATCTTAAATATATCCTACTACTATTATAAATGTGAAAGTTTGAGAGGATGGATGGATGTTTGTTACTCTCTCACGCAAAAACTACTAAACGGATTTTGATGAAATTGAGTATGGTAGGATTTTAAGCTTAGATACTTAGCACGAGACGATTGACGTAGTGTGAAGCGTCCATAGATAAGATTATTACTTAGTTATGTATTCTAATCGTATACTCGTATTATTATAGACAAGGATCCCAGACTCGCCAGACTACCCTCATAATATTCATACTGATAAAATGTATATCATATTATAGTTTTAGTGTGTACAACCAATGTATACATATCCGCTATTTTGTGCCATGTGCCAATATTTTTGGTACAAGGCGCTCAAGTTTCGGCAAATTGTATTAGGTCCTTACATATGAAATTGGTGTTTTGTCGTACTTGCCACTTTCATCTCAAATATCTTCTTCTTTGGTTAGGAATTACAATTTCAAATTTATACCGCTATTTACTCACACATTTGTGTTTCCAAAACCATAATTCATTTGTGTTTTCTTTGCGTCACTCTGTTTACAAAATGGAAAACTTGAAATATCGTATTATTTTCGAGTACGAGTTCCACCGTGGTACCAGGGCCCCAATTCTCGTACCTCGAATCTCGGTTCGATTATCATGCTGACTCATTCGCATGGGCGGCAAATCATGCGCGCGCGAACGGGACAGACTGACAATCGAACCGAGATTCGAGTTACGAGAATTGGGGCCCTGTGCTGTAGAAACGGCTCGAAGGATTAATGATATACATGGTGGCAGTGTCGTAAAATAAAATACAGTGCGTTTTTGGTTCCAACGTTTTCGTTCTGGAAATTTCGACCTCCAAAACAAGCCCCGTGGACGGCCGGAGACCAAAGTTGATAATGAAGAATTGAAGGCTATTGTGGAAGCGGATCCATCGCAAACCACGTCCGAGTTACCTGCAGGATGCGGTGTTAGTGATAAAACTGTTTTAATTCACTTGAAGCAAATTAGGAAGGTGAAAAAGGTTGAAGATGGGTACCTCATGAATTGAGTGCAGAAAACTGACAAACGCGCGTCGACTGCTGCGCTACATTACTCAACCGGCACAATAATTAAGGGATTTTAAATCGAATAATTACCTGTGAGGAAAAGTGGATTCTGTACGATAATCGGAAACGCTCATCGCAATGGCTGAACCCTGGTGAACCAGCCAAAGCCTGTCCTAAGCGAAAATTTACTCAAAAAAGTTACTTGTGTGCGTTTGGTGGACTAGTGTCGGTGTCGTTCACTGCAGCTTTCTTAAATCTGGCCAGACGATTACGGCAGATGTCTTTTCCCAGCAACTGCAAATCATGATGGAAAAGCTAGCTGCTAAACAACCGAGGTTGGTCATTCGCTCTAGGCCACTGCTGCTTCAGGACAACGCTAGACCACACACTGCACAACAGACGGAGACGAAATTAGAGGAGCTTCAATTAGAATTTTTAAGACATCCACCGTACTCCCCGGACCTTGCTCCAACAGATTACTATTTTTTTCGAATTTGTATAACTTCTTGAAAGAGAAAAAATTCAACTCCGATGGGGCAGTCCAAAGCGCCTTCAAAGATTTTCTTGATTCCTGTCCGAATGGTTTTTTTAGTAAAGGAATCAATGAACTACCTATGAGATGGCAAAAGTGCATAGATATCAATGGTATATACTTTGATTAAATAAATATATTATGTTTAAAACAATCGACTTTATGTTCCTCCTTTACAAAACGCCAATTTCATAAGTAATGACCTAATACTTAGTTTGACGGGTCTGGGATTTCACTCTATTATGTTTCCTATCGTTTCGACAGGAAGTAGGAGCGCGATAAAGATAAAAGCAAATGACTAACCAGGAATAAACTGGTATAATGTTGGAATCATATTGATAGTCGTCACAAAATTAAAATAAAATACAATACGGCATATTAATTACTAGCTTTTGCCCATGGCTTGGCCCCGGTAAATACACTAACCTACGGGAAGTCTGTACTTTTTTGGTATAAAAAGTGTGATGTAAGTGTTAAATTGTTAATCCCGAGCTTAAAATTACCATACCTCATAAAATCCTTTCAGTAGTTTTACGTGAAAGAGTAACAAACATCCATCCATCCATCATTACTCACTAACCATCATATTTTTTTAAATATTTATAATTCTTTTTAATATTGAATAATAGTAGTAAGATTTGAAAAACTTGAAACCCTTCAAACGTCGTACATTATTGCTTAGTTCTATCGCAAAGGTTGCAGTGGGTACCTTCATCAAAAACTCTATTAAGGTTTTTCGAAATATAACCTTTACCGTAAAGAGTCCGGTTAAATTCCGGAATAGGGGGAAGACGTGTGGTGTCCCTCATTGCTTAATGAAAATTCTTTGCACAAACATTCGTCCACCGTACCGAGTGACAGACAGGTTTTATCGATTTTGCCGAATGCCAAACTCGGCTATTCGAGCTATCTCCTAATGTGAATTCGATTTTGAACAATTTGGGTTATTCGAACCTTATTCAAACTATATTTCAGCGTAATAGGTAACTCCGTGCCGAATTTACGCCAATATATTTAAACTAGCTTTAGCGTGACTTCGTCTGCGTAAATCACCCTTTTTTAACGGATTTCTACGTCGTAATAATTATCTGCGTGACAAAATTCAACATAATCTATCATAGACATAAGACTATCTGTTGATATTTCAGTATTAAAACCCCCATTTCTCCGCTCACATTTAAAAGAATCTTTAAAATACGTGCTCCGAGGATATAAATAATTGCTATTTATATCCTCGGATATTAAATTTAATGAAAATCGGTTTCTACTATTAGCGGTTACCGCTGTGCGATCGTCTTTACGTCAGTGAGTCAGTCCGTGTGGACATCTGCTTTTATATATTATAATATTAGGTCTTTACCTATGAAATTGCCGTTCTGTATGAAAAAATTAAAACTATTTTTTTCATGTATTTTTTATTTGTATTAATCGAAGTAATCACCCATGCAATCAATGCATCTTTGCCAACGCAGTGGCAGTTTATTGATGCCCTTCTTAAAGAAATCAGCTGGACGGAAGGCAACAAATTCTTCAAAGGCATTTTGTACTGCCTCCCGGGTATTGAATTTTTTTCCCGCCAAGAAGTTATCCAAATTCTGGAAAAGTAGTAGTATGTAGGCGCAAGGTCTGGTGAGTAAGGCGGATGACGGAGAGCTTCCAACTCCAGTTCTTGCAACTTGGAGACCGTCTGCTATGCAGTATGAGGTCGCGCGTCTTCGTGCAGGAGCAGCGGAGACGAGCGATTGACCAATGCTGGTTGGAGATGTGCCAGCTTCTCCATCATTGTGTTCAGTTCTTCATAGTACACATCTGCAGTAATGCTCACCCTGTTTGGTAAGAAGCTGTGATGAATCATACCGGCGCTAGACCACCAAACAGTGACCATCACTTTTCTAGGGGTAAGTTTTCGTTTAGGGCATTGTTTAGGTGCTGAACCAGGATCCACCAAACTTGCTGAGCGCTTGCGGTTATCAAACAGAATCCATTTTTCATCGCAGGTAACAATGCGGTTCAAAATTCCTTCATTTGTGTGTCTGTTGAGCAGTACAAGGCACGTATCATCATCATTGAGTTCATGGGGCACCAATTTGTCAAGCTTTTTTACTTTGCCAAGTTGACGCAAATGGACCAATATTGTTTTGACGCTAACGTCGAAAGCTGCTCCTAATTCAGCCGTAGATTGTGTATCATCAGCTTCCACAATCGCCTTTAATTCGTCATTGTCGACCAAAGTCTTCGTACGACCGCGAGGTTCATTTTTCAGGTCGAAATTTCCAGAACGGAAGCGAGCAAACCAATACCAGGTGTTGCGTTGGTTTGGAGTGTTAGCTCCGTAAACGTCGTTGATGTTGCGTGCCGCTTGTGCCGCGTTGCTGCCACGACGGTACTCATATTCCATAATTACTCGAATTTTTAACGTATCGATGATGACGAAAAAGATTGAAATGCGATGAAAATGTAACACTAATCAATAAACAAATGACTACAAACAAAAATTATTTTTATTTGAAATGGCCAGGTAACCTATTATATATTTGCAATGGTTAATACCTATGACTAGCAAACGAATCGCCTTATGGTAAGCGATTTTTTATAGACATTTTAAATGGACTGACAAGTGAACTGCTGGCCTCTTGAACAGCCAAACCCTTTGAGGGCAAACTAATTTAAATCATGGCCCCACCCGCAAATTTTTGTCTTGTAAAAAATAACAAGTATTCCAAAAACAAGGGCTCAGGGAGCCAGTATTATAATATAAATATTCCATATTGTAACAGACAAACAGAATAACAAAATATGATACATTATTTTATTAACATTATGAATAAGATGAATTTTGTCGAAGGACATGTCTGGTACAAGTAACTTTCAATCTGTAACAACCCTCAGCGAAATATTAACTCGCAAAGTAAACATAACCACCAATACGAAAAACATTTACGTTGCCAAAAATTAATATTCGGCGTTCTTTAATCTTGTACTTTATTGTTGTATGAAATTAATTTTGCTAATCGTAATTAAATTCCAAATATAAAGATTTAATTAATTTATAAACATACGTAAACTTTGATATGAAATTGCTACACGTGTTGGACCAATGAACGTTGAGAAAAATTAATAAACGACGGAGGACCTACGAATACAATAGGTTTTTTCGATGTGTTACACGTTTATAATGGGGGTGAGTATTTAAAATATCTATTCCTATGAGCTTGGCTAAGCGTTGTGCTTCGTGACGCTTACCATCGAATCGAATCAAATTTTCAAGTATTACATCTGCAACATTTACTTTCATAACCGATAGGTAAATGAAGATAAAACCATAATATGATAATAAAGTGTCTTTTTTATAACTTTGTATTACATTTTCCTAAGATGTAGGTTGATGTCACAATCACGCTGACTGCTAGCTGACCATCTGCGCCTGACTCCGAAATATATGAAATATCCGTATTCGAAAACGCTTTCTAGAATAACATAATATAAGGTTTGGTAAAATCGATTACGAATATTTTGGGCATATGATCCACTGCTTAAGTAAAGACATTTAGGCAGAAAAAAAATGCAAATTTTCGAATAAAATATATAATATCTACTATATAACATTTTATAGGCCTAAGAGCCTATGAAATTTCATATAGTATTTTATATATATATATATATATATATATATATATATATATATATATATATATATATATATATATATATATATATATATATATATATATATATATATATATATATATATATATATATATATATATATATATATATATATATATATATATATATATATATATATATATATATATATATATATATATATATATATATACCTCACAGAAAAAGAAAAGGCAGACTTTAAAGTGAAAGAAAATTCTTTGCATAAATAATATCAATTCAGTCAGCTGTGTGAGGTCAATGACCTCCGTAGCGCCGCGACGAACGTAATGTAATATGATTTAGTATGTTCTTTTTAGAAATTTTTTCATTATTTTTCTGCCTAAATGTCTACATAAGCTGTAGAATAAACCTTATATATTTCGGCGTGACTCTAAAATCAGCCTGAGTGTCCACTATCCATAGCTTTATAAGAAAGCTTCTAAAAACAACCTTTACCCGTTCATTTCATATTCTTTCAAGGATAATCAAATATTAAACGACTGCTATGGTCAGGTCATTAGTAATCAATAATGAGTCGTACGTGCTTAATGCGTATCGGAGCCGACCTAATTGGATTTGCGGAGCAATTAATGTTGTACATCCTCCTCATTATATGCACAATATTGTAAAGTCAATATGGCGCCTAATTGATTAGTTTCTCCCGATTGTTGGAGGTTAGGCCGTTGATTGTATTACTGATATTGTCGGATGTGTGAGCTTACTATTCTGGGGGAGAATTAATTATTAAGACGTGATGCAACAACTTTCAGTATGTACAGTTTCACGAGAATTATGCATCCGGAGGAGTATGAAATTTGACAGGTAAATAAAATTTGATGTGGAGTGTAAGTAATTTCAGGTGTGCAGAAAGCAAATATTTTTAAATAACGTTTAGAAATACATTAAATTAATGGAAATAGCACTACCTGAGGTTACTTAACCACACCAAACATATTACAATAAGGGCTACAATAATAAATCCTACAATAACTTTATAATTGTAATATTTCAATTCTATAATACGAAATCCCTCTATAACTTTAATATTTCAATACAGGCTACAATACTTTATCCTACAAAAACTTTAATATTACCTACAATACAAAATCCTACAATAACTTTAATATTACAATAGAGGCTACAATACGAAACCCTATAATATTTTTAATATTACAATAGAGGCTACAATACGAAATCCTACAATAACTTTAATATTGCAACAGAGGCTACAATACGAAATCCTACAGTAACATTAATATTACAATAGAGGCTATAATACGAAACCCTACAATAACTTTAATATTGCAATAGAGGCTACAATACGAAATCCTACTATAACTTTAATATTACAATACAGGCTACAATACTATATCCTACAAAAACTTTAACATTACAATAGAGGCTACAATATAATTACTTTTTATAGCAAGAAATTAGTCAGAAGTATTCAGGGGAAGTTGATCGCGTGTTTTCAACTTCTGTTACACTTACATCTAGAAGTTATCGCTTGATAACTTTATTCAATGTTATTGGCTCTTATCAAAGGTATCACGATTTTTTAGTTTCCAATAGTTAATTTGGTTTTAGGATATTAAAAAATCTCATTTTTAGGGTTCCGTAATATATAAGGAACCCTTATAATTTCGCTCTGTCCGTCCGTCTGTCTATCTGCCTGTCTGTCGGTCTGTCTGTCCGCGCTTCTAGCTTCTGTAATTATGAATATAAATTTATGAAATTTGGTGTAGTTATAGATTGTGTATAGATCTCGGTTCTAGTATCATAAAATAATAATAATTTTACATTTTAGGGGTGACTCCCCATACATGTGAAAAGGGGATAAATTTTTTTTTTTCATCCTACCCCATCGTGTGGGGTATCGTTGGACGGCAGTCAAGACGGACGGACGGACATGACGAAACTTATGGAATAAAATACTTTTACTTAATATACATTATTTATAATGTGATATTAAGTACGAGTCTTTTATTTTCAAGTTTAATCTTTCAACTAGACTTGTTACTAATTCGCTAAGTCCACTCTAAGCCTTAATATATTATTAGCGATCATTTTTTTTTTTTGTGCATAATTAGTATATTTAAAGCTTAGGACATTCATGGTTAGATTATTTAAAAATAAAGAGGTCGAAATTACTCAAATATCGATTTGAAATTTTCACTTCCAATTAACTATATGCAAAATAAATTCAAATTTAGAATTGGATAAAAAAAAATTAAATTTGAACTTTTAACTATAAGAAACTATACTTTTTGGCTTTTGTTACGAATTAATTGATGAAAATATTAAGCATCCAAAAATAACGGACTTCACTCTTAGTAATTTTTTAAAAGCTCATAACTGAACAATAAAGTATTGTAACGTAGTTACATTTCCTTTCCGTAAAATCACCGTCATCTATGATTTGTTTGCTTAATTATTTGTCATTTAGAGGCTTTAGGCGCCATCTATCGGCGCACGTCCTTACTAAAATGGCGTTAGCCTTGCTTTAATATTTGATTCATAGATCGATTTTACTTCCATCTTTAATGATAAAAATAATTATTAAATTTTGATTAATAATGAAAATACAGTACATTTGTATTATTATATTACATAATATATTGATTATTAATATAATATACTTTATTTTGGTTTCTGGATTTTTTCTCTTTACGCTTTAGTTTCATAGTTGTCAAAAGTTTAAAAAAAGACGACGGAGGAGGGTATATATAGCACTTTTTCGAATGACGTTTCCTTTTTAGAATGAAATTTTCTGTAAACGCAAGATGTAGTCGTTTATAATATAATATTTTAACCCCGTGTAAGGGTGAGTAATTTGAAATATCTGTGTTGTGAATGTTTGCTAAATCACGCTTGTAATTAAAACACATTATTTTTTCCTGTGAATTAGCACCATTGTAGAATTTGTTGGCAAACCTTTTGATTGGCCACGTGCTCAATTTTTCATTGTTTCATTTTTCCGATCTTGCATTGTTAGATATTATTAGGATGTTTGTATCAAATTAATTGTCCTTTATATCATTTTATCTTTTATCTTTTTTTTCGCTTATCCCTTATTTTGTGATGGATACACAGCCCATGGTTGGATCGTTAGGGGCTAGAACCATGGCTGCTGTGGTCCACACTCTTCACACGCTGGTATGAATGTTTCCAGGGAACTACGGTACGGGTACAAGCACCGCTATCTACATCCTATAGACGGATGACTATCTGGCCTGTGCCACGGACTGTCCGCTCCTAGGCGACCACGTCGTGACGAGTTCCTGACCCGAACACAGGACCCGAAAGCGCCACGTGTTGTCATACCTTACCGTCGACAGATCCAGCTAAGTGCCGTGTGGTTTAAAAGCCCCACCAATCTCTAAAGACACTAGAGGCTAACCAGATACGTACGGCCTCCTGCCCACGACCCCTATTTTTTTTTTTTTAATATATATATATTGTCACGGGAAATCTCTTTTTTTTTATTTTAATTTCCCCCGTAACAGTATCAACTAATAAAACATTGTGTGTGCACATCCACGTTTACTAGAAGTATTACTGACCAGAGTAGAAACAAAATCCGCGACCTCATTTTTTCTGGTTGTCCGCTTGACGTGAAATGCCCCTAGTGGCTTGGATTTAAAAGTAAGTATTATATTAAGTAGGTCACGAAGGTGCAGTGTAAAAATTACCGAGTCATGGCAGAACAATGTTTGGGAAACACTGGGTTAAAAGATTAAATAATAAGAATATTAATCATTAGATATAAAATCAGACAGATAGAAAATCTGTCCCGTAAATGTCCTAAGCTTGATTAATATAATATCTATGGACGCTACCACACCACGTCGATCTGATCATGTACTAAGTATCCGAAGAACTTGTATCACAGGTACCAGACAACGGAAATATATTTAATATTTTTATCATACAATATATTTAAATACATCCAAGACCCAGGAACACATAAAAAGACGCCTTCTATCTCCATATTATGCACGTAAGGATCATCATGCATAATATGCACATTGCACGTATACCTATAGTCATAATGCGTCGTGCTGATCTATTCATCTGGCAAATCCACAGGTCAAACGCATAGGCTGATTCACTAATGCGTTAGCTTGTCCGTGCACTCGGCAAGTATCTAGCAATTATCCCTTAATACTATAAGTAGCAAAGCTCGGTCTCCCAGGTCCTGTTATTTACCGTACGTTAAAGAAAGTACCTGAGACACCGAGATTTGATAGGAGTTTTATTAAAACGATAAAAAATGCAAAAAAAATAAAAATAAACACAAAAATATTCGTCTGACGAATTCGTCTGATTCGAACCCGAGACACCAATTTGAAAATAACGCAAAAAGTCTGACGCTGACGCCAAAAACGCCAACCGGATTTGATATATAGGAATCGAATACGAAATCACTCATATCTTATTACATTCGGAAAGAAAATAACTTAAATTGTACAGTTTTTCAGGGATAAGACCTAGCTAGCTTTCTTCCCCAAAATTCCTCGCATACCTACTAGCTATTACTGCATACCAAATTTCTTGGAAATACTGGCAGCCGTTTCCGAGATTCCAATTAAAAATAGACAAGATTTGCTCATTTTAAGTATAAGATACAATGACACATTTATTTGAATTTAATCTGTTGTTTACTTTTGGATTAAATTGGATCTGAACAGAGTATAGATAAATTTTTAGCACCATCATCATCATCACCATTACTGATTAACGTCCCTCCAGCTGGGGCTATGACGATTATATGGCTAAGTCGACCACGCTAGCCTGCTGTTGGTTGGCCAACTTTTTCTGTATTTGAAGATTATTAGGCTTCATTCGTTATATACAATATAACAATTGTATTGTTTATCTCGTGATAGTTGCTATGAACAAGTGTGTCGTATAGCCACGCGGGGTCTGCCCCTTGCAACTCAACTATAGTTTATGGGACCATGGAGGTGTGTGAGGGGAGTGCGAAGGGCGCGGGTGGCGTGATCGCTGCATTGTCCATAGCAATGACTCACACTGTTATCTATTGTATTTTGTAACCCATAATATATATTATTATTATCATTATCTCGTTAATCGTTTATGTATATATGTAACCGTTTATTTGCTGTTGCTGAGTGTATTAAATCTGTCCGTCAAACGACAACAATATGGAACCGCATAATACCAGGCACTGTGGTGCTACGCTGCAGTGAGCGGTCTCCTTTTTGACAGTTAGGCATTACACTACCTACCTTCCTATCCATAATAGTATCTATTGCGTACCTACTCCCATGGTAGGTAATTTTTATGTTTTCAGTTGTTTTTCTGTCCCGTTCTTATGAGTTTTGTATGTAAAGCTTTGTTTTATTTGTGGTGTAATGTCTCATTGTGTCAAATAAATGTTTATTATTATTATTATTATTATTAATATTAGCGTAGGTATATATATGTCACCGTAAAATTTTAAATACAATTACATTGTAATATAACTAGCGAGATTATAAAATATCGGCAGATTGCGAAATAAACATTCTGCTTACAATTATATGCATTATAAAATTTTGTCATATTATAATATAACCAACGGAAACTCATTAAATTGTAAAACGGAACGCAACTTGCGCTCTGATTGGTTGAACGGCATATGCATCGGGCCACCGTATTTGTTTGCTTATACATTTGTTATCGAATGTTATTACTATTTTAACATCACATAAGTTAACTCAAATAAAAATATTAGAACACGGGAAATATATCACAATAATTTAGGCTATTTTCGGTGACCAACACTAAGTTTATCATTCAAATTGCACTTCTTTGACTAATCAAAGATTTAATTTAACTTACTTCCGCGACAATTTTATAGCTATACCTAGTTCTAAAACTGTGAGTTATTTGAAACACAAAATCAATTTAAAATCACCAAAATACTGTTTGCTTATATTAGTTAACAAATGAATATAAACAATCAAATATCGGTGCCGCATAACCGCATATACGGTTCAACCAATCAGCGAGCAAGTTGCATTCCATTTTACAATTTGACGAGTTTCAGTTCGTTATATTATAATATAACGAAAAATAATGCGTAAAATTGTAAGCAGAATGTTTATTTCACAATCTGTCAATATTTTATAATCTCGCTAGTTATATTACAATCTAACGGTATTTATAACTTTACGGTGACATGTACACACGATATATTTTCGCCGTTCAAGCGACTTTATAATTTACATGAGCAAAATCGAACCTGGGCCTTTAGTCTAGAATCTAGATGCATAGGATAATTTCCACGGCCAAGTTCGAAATGAAAAACGTACGGGATTTGACATAAGTCATCGCTAAGTGACTTGCTTCAAGCTTGCGATGCCTTATGTCAAATCCCATACATTATATTTTCAAACTTCGTCGTCGAAATAATCGAATGCATCTTGACTAAAGGGCCAGCACTGCAACTTAAACGTTCTAGAAACTGGGCCACGGATGCCCCTGTGTTATTAAATTGATGTTGACATGACGATGCTGATGATGATTAACAAGGTCAATAGTCGCAACTCAATCAAGGATCACATGGCATGGTAAATATTTGATACCCTCGTCTCTCGAGTATGTTTCCGATGTTATCAGGCGAATTCTGTCTCTTTCCCACCTCCTCTCTCACCCCCTCTCGACACTGATTAACACTGTAATAAACCTAATAAGGACATCAAGGTAAGTAACTCGTTAGAAATACTTCCGAGCCTTCTTAATTTGTTGAGAATTCAGAAATTTTTCTTTGGTTATAAATATTTCGGAGTACTATTTTGTTTTTTTTTTTCCTAATAGGGATGTTGCCTAGTGTGCTATATCACATTTATGTAAATTATTTTTTAAAATTGTTGATTAAATATATATAAATATAAAAGAAATAGGTATTCAGATTGATGCGAAATTATTATAATATATTATAATAAAAATTATAAGCAAATAAAAATATTGCCCATCTCTTTCTAGCGAAACGACAAGTTTCTACCGCCATACATTTTGTAATGACAAATGCAACTCGTGACGTCACCGACCGATATATCACTCTCTTTCATATTGTAAATTTAAATTTGTTGTATCTTCGTTATTTTTTAAGATATACGAAAATGGGTGCTAGATTGTATAATAGCACGTTGTCTAACATCGAATAGACGAAAAATTTTTTTTAACCAACATGCCTATTCTCATCTAGATGTCACAATAATAGCCAGAGGGATAGATAGGGAGGAATAGGGAGACCAAAGTATCTATGGAGTAACTGAAACATCTGATACAAAAAGAATAGGCAACACGTTTGGGACTCCTCCGTCATCATACGATCAAACTATGTTATACTATTAGAATATGACTGTATTAAATAAACAATTAAATCGCATTAAAAACAAGACACTGCCAAATGCAAGAAGTGAGAAGAAATATATTATTAAACATAAAAAAATAACTGAATCATCTCATATCATAAAGCTCCCCTACCATAAAGCTTAGTACAAGTTCATTAATTTCCATAGCCATTTGCTTACGTCGAACGTTATGCATTCTGCCTTTGGACCGTCCATAATTTAATTGGAACTTGCAACCAACTCCAAGTTTTGGCGTCTTGAATGGTCTAAGTTTATCGCTAACCCACTTATACGCCCTACAGATATCCATTCATGTGAATGTCGTTCGATATCTATCAGAAAGTCTCGAAATATTTGATAAAATTTCATCACGAAAATTTCTTACCATTAGGCAAGCGATCATGCTCTTTTAAAACCTACATTATTCCTAAGTAACAAAAGCTATATTAATAACTTTGGCTCCAAACGCTAGTGTATTATATTATTCTCTTTAGCTACAATTAGTAGTGACCATAATAATTATTAACATCAATAATTCCAAAAAAAAATCTAAAAAAATTTATTAAATTATTAAAATCTTTCTTTTGTATCTGCTCACATGTATTTTTATTAATGCCTAGATGCTGTCCGCTTCTTCGTGCATGCAAAGTTAATCTTGCGGAAACCGTACATTTTTCCGCAATAAAAAGGAGCCTATGTCCTTCCGCGTGGTCTACTCTATATTTCTGCCAAATTTAATCAAAATCGATTCAACAGTTTCGCAGCCTATTACAGCAAACAAACATACAAATAAACTTTTCGTCTTTATAATACCTATTACTTTAGACTAGCTTTTGCCCGCGACTCTGTCCGCGTATATACAGTATCCCACGTGAATAATGTTTTTTTTTCGGGATAAAAAGTAGCCTATGATAAGTTAATCCGGGAGCTTACTTACTACTGGGTATACCAAATTTCATTAAAATCTGTCCATCCATCCTCACAAACTTTCACATTTATTAGGATCAGACACTTCTTACCAACATTCCGTACATAAAAGCGAAAGGAAAGATTTTAAAATATATTATTTAATTAATAATTTTATACCACTTAAAAATGTAGAAGCGTTGCTATGGTATATTTAAACAGGATGCTTGGTTATCAGAAAGAAATATTCAATCCAACATTAGGTCACAATATTACATAAGTAATTGCAATACGCATAACTAAAAATGTTCGAGATTGACAGAAAAATAACATATTATGATAATATTTTACTGACAACTCGCACAACGCATGGACACCATCACATTGCCGTACAACGCGTGGGCTTCAAGGTCACGCGCTCGGCGAATAGTACGGGCGCGCGGTGATGAATAGAATTTACGTACTTTATAGGATAATCTGGTCAAAATTTATGGTCACATGTTATATATATTTTTGGTACGAGAATCGAACACTGATTACGCTCCTTGAATATCTATTTTTTGTTAACCGAGCACCTGTATAGCATGATTTGTGACGCAATAGTTTTCATTAACATTCTCTCAATAATGTTAAGATTGATATGTTCCCAGGTAGGCTTGACAGGTTGGGCAGTAGTGGTCTTTATTTTGGCATGAGTCCACACAGTACGGGACACACATACACGGGTAAAACGGTAAAACAGGGACAAATATAATAAATAAAGTACATGTATATGAAAAACAAGATATTCGGTCTGTCGGGTTTTTATTTATTATTGATATGCAATTAAGTCAATTAGGCAATAAACAGGGTATTTAGGATCGAGGAAAAGAGATTTGAACTGCAGATACCTATGTTAAATACAGGTTGAATTGTTTAACTGGGCATGGTAAGCGAAATCCTAAACTAAAGGCGCTAATGAAAATTACCGAAAGTAGTTGCAAGCCCGATTTTGAAAAACGTCAATAGATAAAAACTACGACTCGACTACGCAAAATATACTATATGTATCTAGCCTATGTTACCCGGGCCATTGTTACGAATCTATTTACACTACATTCGTGAAAATCGGATCAGTAGTTCAGGCGCTACGATGGAACAAACATACATACATACATGCAAACATACATATATTGCTAAAATAATTCTCTTCCTTTCGGCTACACCGTAGTCGGGTAAGAATTAATCACCAGATTTTCACGTTTTATCATTGTGCCTAGCCAGGATCGAATTGACTGATTTTGGAAAAAATACACAGGCTGTTTGAACACATTATACACAATAGTTTAATGGCATTCGAGATAGTAATAGCACAGGACAAGCTGAATAAAAATGTTTTATTTTAATAAATTCTTTCATATTTTTATATTAAAAATTTATTAACATTGTTTTTCGTTGCATTGTCATTTTCGTTTTGTTTTCATCATCCATAATCAAATGTACTCACCAAAGTACACTGCCACAGAGTAAAAAAGCTATAATATGTGTTTTAATTGTTGGTTTCGTGTCAACTCTGGTGACGACGTTACTCTGGCATGATGGACACACCACTCTTGTCGACTCCGGCCCAACTGGTGGGACATTCACTAGAAAATACCAAAATAATGGCAGAATTATCGGAAACAAACTAGTGTTTCGGCGAGTGAGTGAGACTTACTTACTATATCCACGTTAAGAATGCAGTGAGTAATCGGTGCAATGGTGTATTGACAAAACAGCTTCTTACTTAAATTGGTGAATAGCACGGCTTAAGCGTCATTGGTCAAGTTTGAAATTTGCACTGATAACCAATATTGATAGATAAAGCATTTCTTAACGCAAATATGGTATAGGTTACATAGGTCTCTGAGGGAAAAATACTGGCAATGCAGAAGTATTGCAGGTTTCAATGGGATTTGGGACGCACTAATAATGCACCCAGGCGATCGGTCTCCTCGTTTGCGACTTCGTGCGCGCAAAAGGAGTTCACGCGGCAGCCGCACATTTACCGCTTTAAAAAAGAGCATAACAATATGTAATTTCCCGTGGTATATGTGCGAAATTTGATCAAAATCTGTCCAGTACTTTCGGAGCCTATTCAATGCAAACAAATAGATTTTTTTTGTGCAGTTTTGTCGGTCGTGCGTGGCAAATCGTAGCGAATTATTGTAACGACCAATAGTTGGAGTACACGCTTAGAAATTAGTTCTCACAGGATTTTTTCACATAATACCCATACGTATATTAATAGCGAAAGAGTTATAGGACTAAAAAGAGAGAATAAAATTATAAAAGTTAATCCCTGTCGTATAGCATGTGAACTATTTTAAGGCAATTTTTAGGGTTCCATAATACTCAAGGAACACTCATTGTTTCGCTCTGTCCGTCCATCTATCTGTCTGTCTGTTTTGAATATAAATGAATGAAATTCGGCATAGTTAAAGACTGTGTAGGTATAGACCTCGGTTTCGGTATCATAAATAATAATAATTTTACATTTTAGGGGTGGCTCTCTAATAACGTTTATAGGTGTTTATAGTTACAGAACCCTCCTTAGAGATATTCTGACATGCTTTAAGTTAGGTTATTTTGTTGTCAGTTAAATCAACTGAATGAGATAAAAGTTCAGAGAAAAGTTGCATTTTAATCATTAAAATGTGAGGCTTAAATAATATAAAATAAATAACGTTAACATATTTTTTGGACGGCTTGTGGGTAGTAAAATAATAGAAATATATTATTTTATTTTAAACTTACCTAATATTATTATCAGAAATGATGTGATCCGAACTAACCTAGCCGACGGCAAACAATAACGAAACGCAATGGTTTGTGGAGCGATATACTAATTAAACTGGTCGAATGAGAGAATTGACTGTCACGTATCATTATAATTAGGGTTACGTACCCAAAGAGTAGTTAAAAACTGTTACCGGGTAAAAACTGTAACTGTTACCCTATTACTAAGGCTACACTGTCCGTCTGTTTGTCTGTCACCAGGCTTTATCTCACTGTATCTCATGAACCGTGATAGCTATATACACTTGAAAATTTCACAAATGATGTAATTTCTGTTTCCCCTATAGCAAAAACAGAATTAAATAAATATTAAAGGTGGGCTCTTATACAACAAAAGTGATTTTTTGCTGTTTTTTTTCTCGATATAATATATAATTATGTCGTTATTATATCGAGTACATATAAGTATATATAATAGCACCAAAGGGTACCGATTTCAAATATTAACACAAAAAAAAGAAGAATGAATTCTTAAAATTAAATAAATACTTGGTAATACTATAGTGCAGTGGTTCCCAGACTCTTTTGTTTCATAGACCACTTTCAAAATTTTGTTGGATCCGGTGGACCCCCTGCATCTACATTCTACATTACTACCAATTTCTAAATCTCGAAAAAAAAGTGAACATTAGATTTATCTATCTATGGAAACTTGCGTTGTAGCTGAGTTTCAACGACGGATTAACAGTTTTCGAAAAAAAAAGGTTAGAATTAATTGCTTGATAGGGTTGATTATTTGATAATAAAGTAGGTAGACTAAACAAATTTTAAATTTAATTATAAATTGTCTTATTGAGAAGGTTTAATTTAGGCATCATATTATTTAAAATAACAAGCCAACATTTTAGTTCTTCACTATCGAAACCAAATTAATTTTCATGCACCCCTGCTTATGATTGTAGACCCCATTTTTTGTCATGTCCAACGTAGACCCCCGCCGAGTCTCGGTGGACTGGGCTGCACCACTGGGGGTACACCTGGACCACTTTGGGAATTACTGCTATTGTGTCTAAAGTTGTATACGTGCGCGAGTCCAACTCGCACTAGGCCGTTTTTAAATTATTTTAATAACTTACAACCGGGCGTTCGATTTCGCTGAAATAATTTTCATTTTATTATAAATAAAATACATTATCCCATGGGAACACTGTACTTTTTCGGGATGAAAAGTAGCTTTTGTAGAAGCAGGATTTTTGTGCATGTACGAAGTCGCGGGTAACATCTAGTTATATTAAATACGAACGATACGAATACGAACTTACTCTGTTGTATAAAGATATGATAATCATTTATATTGAAATTTAAATTTTATTTATTTCTCTTTCAACACACAGTACAATTTATATAACAATATTTTTCTTATGAAAGAATATATTATTGTGATGAGAGACTGGTGTCTATGCTAGGATGTAATCTGTGTTACACATCACCATCACCGTACCTCCCTGACATATATTATTATAACTAAGTAAGCATTACTGCTTATATATATATATATACGTGTAGAATAAAAAAAAATACACATTTTATAGATAAAATTCAAGGAAACTTAAGTATTTAGCTTATAGATTAGGTTATTTGTAATGGTAGTGCTTGTATAAATGCATGTGTGCGGTGTGTGTGTGTGTGTGTGTGTGTGTGTGTGTGTGTGTGTGTGTGTGTGTGTGTGTGTGTGTGTGTGTGTGTGTGTGTGTGTGTGTGTGTGTGTGTGTGTGTGTGTGTGTGTGTGTGTGTGTGTGTGTGTGTGTGTGTGTGTGTGTGTGTGTGTGTGTGTGTGTGTGTGTGTGTGTGTGTGTGTGTGTGTGTGTGTAGGGTGCCAGTGTGATAGGCGAGTTTAGTGGTATGTCCACTAGATATTATAATATATATACAGTATTATAATATCGAGTCTATATTATAATATTGTATTCCGATATCATTAACATATTATACATTCTGTGTTCAAAAGGTCCGATTACCGAACTTAGAATATTTTAATAACTTTACACCACAATGAGGAGAGGTAATATACATATTTTGTTATTAAGGAAAACGGAGAAAAACAACGCAATATTGTTATTAAAATAATAATGAGGTAAAAAGTAAGTACCTAGTAGAAACAATATTGTGAATTGGTCACTTCAATTGCGGCATACGACGTACCTACCAAACTCGTAACCTCATCTCCTCATCCTCAAAGGCTTACTTTTGATGTACGTCGGTGATAGTTTTACAGACTAGGAGCGACAGGCTGAGCATTCACGACAGCATCCCCACGCGGTTCTAGCACTCTCGCGACACACCAACACCTGTGTTTACTACAACCAACTGCTTTGAGGACGCCATTGCCAAGATCATCTGGCGAACGATGGAAGCGTTAGTCAAAGTGGTATTTGACTATAATATTCGAATGGCCGTTGGCCATACGAGACGGACAAAAAACTATTATTCACAAAGGTGATCAGCGACCGTGATTATAGTTTATTTTACTTAGATAAAAAAAAACCATGATGGACTTCTAAGACAATTAAATATTATTATAAAATAATTGTAGTAAATGTAAAAAATTCCTGAGTATAATAATTCTAATATTAGTAAATGGTACGAGCATTATGCCTGTAGTTTGTTTTTATTTAAAAAAAAAAAAACTCGTAACATAACATGTAGGCTTGTAAATTGTAGTCCGTTGGTATTCTGATAAAAGTCAAATCCAATCTGAATAAAAATACACCTTTTTGTAATAAAAGTGATATTTCCTGTAATAATAATAATACGTGTATATCCATTATTTTGTACAAAATACATTTACATGTATTGTACCTACATTATATTTTGTTAAAAATATTATTTTCCTTAAGTTCGTCGTATTATTATTTCACAGAATTTCCTTATTATCAACACTGTCAAATAGTGTTACGACACAAGTAGTTTTGTCCAATGTCGTTTAGGAATTTTTTTATTTAATTATCGTAGACGCCTGATTTAATATAATAGCAAAGCAAACAATTATCTTTTGCCTGGTGTGTTATAAAGTACACATTTAAAATTCGTAATTCCTATATAATAAAATGCATAGAGCATTTGAAACCACTCAAAATGGCATTGGACGTGAATACATCTTATGCGGCATTGATTAATTGTGATATTTGTACGCGTGATTCACTGCCTTCTTAAGGCGAATAGACTATAATCACTGTTTAGTAATCAACAGTGACGAAACAGTAAACACTAAGTACTAAATTTAAAGCGTCAATGTGATTTAGAATTGATGAAACTTGAGAAAGTCAGTTTTTATTAGTGTAGCATTCGGCAAGTACCTACAGATATGGAACCCAACCCTAAAAGTGACATCTATTGACACAATTAGTAACTAGAAATTTACCATTAGAATAATGATATTTGGATTGAAAGTGGCGATAGCAACTAAAACCACAACCAAAAAGACATCACTTCTGTCACGTAGGCATGAACTGCACACAGGATAGGTTTTCAACATAATCTAGGTATATTCATGTCATTCCTACAACTTTGTTATAACTTAACATTAGATATATTATGTTTTACCTAAGAGGTTGAAGGACGAAAAAACTTATTTTATTTAACATTTTATTTGATTTAAATCCTAGCGTAGGCACAAAAAGGAACAAAATATTACAGTTAAAAACTTAATTTAAATCCTACTGCTATTATAAATGTGAAAGTTTGTGAGGATGGATGGATGGATGGATGGATGTTTATTTGTTACTCTTTCACAAAAATACTACTGAACGGATTTCGATGAAATTTGGTATGGTAGTAGTTTAAGCTCTTGATTAAACAAATATACTTTTCATCCCGATACAGTGTTTCGGTGGGATACTATATTTAAGCGGGCGCAGACGCGGGCAATAGCTAGTAATAGATAATTTTGAAAAAATAATAAATATAAAACATACCTAATAATAATTATTGTAAATGGTTAATTACACAAATATCTATTAGAACAGGTTTTGCTTTGGAAGAATATTTAAATTTGTTAAAACTCCATACTAAAATAGTTTATATACAACCCTCCTGGTAAATACCTCCCTAAAAGTGATAGAGACTTAAAAAAGAATAAGCCGTAAAAATGGATCAAAAATGTTTGTATAAGTACATAATGTTTATTCGATCTAAAAAAATATTTTTGAATATATTGTATCAAAACATTTTATCATAATATTATATAATTTTAAGTAGGAATCCCCCGAATTGTCGAGCAGTGAGCGAGCTAATGATGGTGAGTTATAGCTAAGAGCACTCGCGATCATGTCAGCTTTCAAACAAAAGAACTCTACAACAAAAACTGTTCATCCGTTTGGGATCTACGATGCCACGGACAGACACACACACATACAGACACGTCATCAGATGTGTGATTTTTCGACGAGGGTTAAAAATAAATCACAATCAAAGGATGGATTTTTTCAACTGGGCATGGTACATAGGGAATATGAGGTTCTTTTAATGTTTATACTTCTTAATGTGTTTTTTTTATAATCATAACTTTTTCTTTACTCGATTTTAATTATTATAACTTTTATGCTTTGTAGGATCCCAGGTAGGCATTACAATTTGGACAGTAGTGGTCAGTGTTTCTGCAAGAATCCATGCAATAAGGGACACATACACACGGCCAGCATCTGAAAGGAAATAATAATTTTAATAGGGAAAAAAGAAAAAAATAGATGATAAAGTAAAACAAACAGCAGTAACTATCACTATCGCTTTTCAAAAGCCAAATGAACGTCTATTTGGTGTATTCGTTTGTATATATGGGGGGCAGTTCTCGTAATAAAAAATATTCAATTTACAGTATGCGTGGCTTCAATTTCAAGTAAAGCGGCCGTTATAATTACGAGAATTAGCATCAAGAATGCGGATTGCGCTATTTCATAAACTTATGGACTGAGATCCCAGGCTCGCGTGACTACACTTATATTCTTTCTGATAAAATGTAAATATATCATTTGTAGTATTGGTGTGTACAATTAACGGATACATATCCACTAGTTTGCGCGGTGTTCTAATTCTCAAGTAGGTACAGGGTACCAAAGAGACAAAAAAATGTACCTACCTACTAACTTTTCTTACAGCCTCTGAAATTATTTTTATGTATGTTATAGAAGAATAATGACAATTAAATAACTATAAATGTTTTGATTACTTATAATTAATTTTTATGTTATAGTTTTTATACAAATAAAAAATGCTAAATCATCCATGTAGAAGTAAAAATCATTAAACGTCTAACCTTTAGGTATAACCCTATTCATATCAAGTTTAGAGAAAGTGTATTCATCAAGTTTTGTTCGTTGCGTTATTCTAAAACCAAAAAATAAGATTACTTAATACTTTATCAGAAAGTGTGTAAAGTGAGTACAATTTGCTGCAACTGTAGCGCCTTGTATTATTATTACACGGCACAAAGTAGCGGGATACGTTAATTTTATTTTAAGTTATTAAGTTAATCCTAGTATCGTTGAAATGTATTGAAATCTTGATCTCAGATAGCTAAAATGAGATTAAGATTGATTATTAATTTCGGAAGTAAGTCGGTTTACGGACGATAATTTTACGTGATAACGTCATTGCAAGCCCAATGCTAAGGCCGATCGTGCCTCTCTATCGCTTGTTCCGCGCTCTCGCTTGCACGCTCGGCTCAGGTGGAACGTGACAATTTTTCATGCGTGCAACCGGCATTCATCGATTTATAGAACATTTATAGGTCAAAAACAGCGTGTGTTTTTTATCAACATATTCATCTCCAGTCTGATTATTGATTCTCCGAAAATGTCAAGATTTTTTCGTCAAGAGTTTAAGAGTTTGTGACAAGAAAATCCTAAATTAGATACTCACAAAAATAAACATAGTACTAAAGCAATGATATGCGTTTTCGTCGTTGATGTGGCTTCGACTCTGCTGATGATATTGGCATGGCAGGATGGGCATATAACATGAGCCGGCTTCGGTCCAACTGGCACCGCACTCATGATTACTGTAAAAATCAACAAAGAGAAGTTAGTAATAGCTGTGGTTTAAATACCGCTGTAGTAAGAACGATATAGTAGTAGGAATAATACTAAGAAGGATACAAAGAAAATATACCTAAACTAACAAAGAGCATGTAATGTTATGTCTAAGGCACGTAATTTTTTTGTTAACTTAAATTTCGTCGCAAATAACGCAAATGTAATCAGTGAATAAAACTCTACACACTTATTTATCAAAAATATTTTACAAACCAGAGCGAGCATAGTGGACTGACACAGTTTTAGATAAATGATGTTACCAATTTGATCAAGATTAATTTAGCAAAAACCTATATTTGTATATCGCATAGCTTTGTAGGCTAAATTTACGATGGTATTTTCGGTTTCCAATATTCTGTCCATACTACTTTTTAACCATACAATACATTTAAACTGTCAAAAAATGAATACCTCATCCACAAACATTATTTTAATAACGAAAGAATAGGTTTCAGAGTATTAATTTAGAAGTCACACATTTATTATAATTAGAGCTCGCCCTGTGGTCGAAATTCGACAATAATACTATAATTATATCCATATTATTAAAAATCGTAAGTTCAATTTTTTAGGGTACTTTTGCATCTTTAAAGGCCATACTGATCATCCAGCCTGCAAGCCCAAGACCGCGGACTTGTAGACAGAAATGATAAATCATTGACACTATTGACACTAATGACGGCTTTTAGTACCGGTGCTGGATTTGCTGAATGTACCGTGAGTAAAACGCTTAAGTCTTAGATACGCAATAATATGTCAATTTTGTCGATGGAATGTGAAAGAAAGATTGACATTGTGTCAAACCAACACCTGTTTATGCGCCACGCTCTCTGTCCAGCCTGCAAATCCAAGGTCGTAGCCTTGCAGCGGACTTGTAGACAAAACTTACAAATGATTGACATTATTGTCGGTCATTAATACCGGTGCTGGATTTACAGGCTGGATGGTGACATATCGGCGCGATATCGGATATCGGACGTAATCAATGTGAAAACGCTCTATGCCACACTATACGACGACTTATGAGCGGGACGTGCACATTAATACGCGCGAAGCGGCACGATATTTAATTCATCTGACATACTAGCCATTTTATGATAATATAATAATATATGAAATGAAACAAATTGTTTACGTAACATGAAACACTATTGTGTGTGTGACATCGTATCACGTAATTTGAAAAAGCTCTATTTATTATTATGATGATGATAATTTTTAAGTTTGAACTTTATAAGCCTAAGAACTTACGGAGGGATTTCAGTCGCGCCCGCCGCGATTGCGGGTCCGCAGCCGCTGTACAATGCAAATATATATGTAAAAAAGTAAAGCACAAGTCACGGTGCTACTTACGCCCGCGGCGTGCGCGATTGTTTGCGTGTGTCGCCGCACCTGCGGGCGACTACTATAATCGCGCGGGCCGCTATCACCCGCAGCCTCGGCGATTTGCGCGCGCTCTGCGATCGATTGGCGGGTGAAATTCTTATGTTTAGATTTGCCCGTTTTGCAGTCACCCGTCTTGCGGTTTTCGCCCGCAACGTTTGCGGGCGATGATCTCAACCGCGACTGTGTAATCGCGAAAATTACTAGTTTAGGGAGTTTTGAAATAAAATCGCAGTTCCACGATCGCGGCAGGCGCGACTGAAAATCGCTCCGTCAGTTCTTAGCCTAATAAGGGTTCTTTTGCCTTTTAGATAGAAAAAAATAATAAATGTTGTGACAAATTGACAAACTTCAACGTGTAGTAAAATTATATCAAACGCACGGTAGGTAGTGTGAGCCAACCGAGGTCACAATATTATACATAATGTACAGTGGACCATCTTTATACTAGACTGCCAGAATCGGCGCACGCACACACCGCGCCGCGCTGTCAAGACTTGTTGCCGCATTGAACGGCTAATGGTTTTTAGTTAGTTATGCCGCGACGACGACGCTTTCGCACTGCCAACGCCTTCTGTGTAGACGTACAAGCCCTAGCGTTCCGCTCCGCGAAAAATTTCAAGAACACGGCTGATGTTCCGCTACTGTAAATTATTTATATTGTGCTTAGGTAGTTATAATAATTATATATTACTAGCTTTTACACGCGACTTCGTTCGTCAAAATTGATTCAGTGTCAAAATTAATGAATTTCTAATAGGATTATCCTAATGATGATTCATTTGACATGTAGTCATTTTGAGATAATAATATCTGAAATGTAATTTTGGTGAGGATGTGGTGTAGTGATGTCGTTGTTTTTGTGTTTATTCCTTATATTTGTGTTATTTCAGTTCTTAATGTGTAATAATGGTAGAATATTAACCATTAAATATTCGATAACATGCACAATAATTAGTGTGGGCAACTTCAAAAAACTTGCTATTTTGTGTTCCCTCCAAAACTCTCTAGGAACTTTCAGCTTCTACCACTTTACTGAATCCACTGGCTTTGAGTAGACTTTGGACTTGACGGTTTAGAAGTTGGTTTACGCTCTAAGATTTAGAAATACGGTGTTGTTGTTCCCGTCTTTTTAAATTGACTTGACATTTAAAAAAATCTTAAGTGTAACAAATTATGAACCATAGTCCATAGATAAATAACCAATCATATTTTATTTATGCTATAAACCTAATTTATAACAATATTATGCACACGCAGATTGTATTTTTAGAGGCAGGTATAAACTTGTTAAAATTAAGTTTATTTGGTATTTACTCGGTGCTGTAAGAGCAATTTCTTCATAACATAGTACGATTCACATATTGTGGCCACTTTAGACCTTTTCGTCTACACAAGAAGATTCATTATATTTTTTCATAAATTCCTATTGATTTTGTTTAGTGGCCTATCTATTTGATAGCTACTTGTACAAAGTATCTTATAAATACTTTACAACTACTTGAGAGATAATAATTTTCCTGTTCGCACTATCTTACTTTTAAAATCATTTTTTTCTGCTGCTTAATAAACAAAATAAAAGGTAGCTTGAAATTCAATAGATGCCAAATTCCAATTTGCTAAAACATGGCTAAAATATGTTTATTTTTATTTTTCACACACGTTAGATATAGAAAAGTTCATAGTTGTAACCACAATAATAATATCCGAGTTCTAGTCCTATTATTAATGTTGAAGTTTCTGAAGATGGATAGATATTTGTTACTCTTTCACTCAAAAACTACAGAATGAATTACGATAAAAATTGGTATGATAGTGGTTTAAGCTCTAGATAAACAAAATGCTACTTTTTATCCGGAAAAGTTCCGATGGGATACTGTATTGACACGGGCAAAAGCTAGAAGTATTACAATCATAAATACTATCGATTTTGTAAAATACTACATAAAGGGCTATCGAATAAGTTATTTATACACAGCGATTCAAAGAAAGATTATATAAGTAATATATTATAATTAAAATAATATGAAGTAAGTACCTAGGTATGTGTTTATTCGAAGAATCAGACCTTGAAGTAAGAAGCGAAGACACGACTATATATCGATCTTAGTTTTAAGCTACCAAAAGAATATAACCAATTCTAGGATTTTAGCATTGTAAAATAAACTAACCTTAGATTATTAAATGCAGAAATGAAGCCACTAGGTGTACTGGAAATCAGTAGCCGGCTAAAATAAACAACACTTTTAAGCGTGGACGCGTGACGCGTCTGATTCTTGCTGTTCGAGCGAAGCGACTCCCGAGTGCGTCTGTTAATAATTGTTGGTTCTTTCTGTTGACTCATAGATACGTCACTACTTGAGTCTCACAGATAGCACTGCCCCTTTCAAAGTAGTGAAATACTTGATTGTATTAAAATATTAAACACTGATCTAGCTTTTAAACTGTTATAATTTAAGTTACCGCCATTTTAGAATATAAATGTACCTATATAAAATTTGGTAACTTATATTTTTGAAATGCGGCATAAATTATCTAATTTGTATACTTCATAGAAATCAAGTTGGTTAAAATTTTACAAATAGTGCAGAGGTCGACTCATAAAAAAAAAACAAAAAGCATCAAGGATAATACACTCGTTATCCTCACTCATCTTCCTCTTGTAGGTTATATAATAATCCTCATCATGTAAAATCAAAATAAGAAAATTACAGTACATTAGAATTTGTATCATTTAGGTCTAAGTTTTGATAGACGGTGATGGACACAGACGACTGATCTGGTGTACGAATTTTCGACCTTACTGCTTGGCAATAAGGTTCAATGGTGCAATACCGGATCTTCCGACGACTGTACATAAAACATTTCTTTTTCGTCTTTAAATGCATTTGAAAACAAAGTAAGCACGTTTTGTCAATACAAAAAAATAAAATTTAAAAAAATACATGCGTTATTAGGTCTATTAATCTGACCCAGCTCAGGCAAAAGTCACGGTTATGCTCATGGTCACTAGTTTTACATTTTTTGGCGCCCGCGATAACCGGTGTGCCACAAGGTCACATGCTAGATCCCGTGTTACTCTATCGCTTTGTCAATGAAGCGTCTAACGCCTGAAAAAATTCATTCGCATAGTTGCAAGATTAATATTATATTGCTGAAAATTATTTTATACTTTTAATTTACATTTATGAATTACTCATCTAATAGTTATATTTAAGCGAAATGCAAAATAAAATATAGGAAAAATAATAAAACGGTAGCAAATAGTTCACGTTTAATTAGGTAAATGTTTATAATATACTTACTTTGTAAACAAAATTGTAAATACATTGTTTCAGATACATCCTTTTAAAACGTGTTATTATTTGGAACTTATTTTCTGTTTTCATTTACCTACCATTACTGGTAAGTTTATTTAGTAACAACGAAAACATTCTATACAATTTCATAACAGCTACTAAGATGCTAGCATTTCAATCGTTGTGCGACCGTTGTGAGATCCAAAATATAATACCTACAATACAGTAATCCTTGTTATCCTATAACAAGTCAAGTCCTATAATCAAGCCAAGTCAATGTAAAATGCTAAGTTACCAGCATTTTGATAAATTTTAATTATTATATGTATGAATAACAAAATATAATCTTAATAATATATGTACTTAACTTAAAAAAGACAAAGTGTTATTAAATGCAAGCCACAAAGTAATTTTACTTTTGCAAAATCCTATATTATTTTAGAATAATTCAATAGTTCTGTTGTGTACCTAACCTGTAAAATAAGAAACAGCTGCAAAACTCAATCTTTATACTTGTCTTTTGTAATATTTAAACGACGCGTCGATGGGTAAGAGAAGTTAATTAAAATAACACTTAATATAATGAGGTATATAAATGTCTTAGTATTAAGATTGATAAGTGCCGATATAGGCGTTGCAGCTGGGACAGTAGTGATCGGCATTCCTGCAGGAGTCAACGCAGTATGGCACGCAGACGCATGGCCAGCACCTTAAAAAAACATACGACATAAATATGCAAGAATAAAAAATAAAAAAGTAACCCCCGAATTGTCAAGCAGAGAGCTGATGGTAATGAATTATAGCTATGAACACTCTCTATGACGTCAGCTTTCATCATAAAAAAGTAGATCAGAATTATTCCATGAGTTTGGGAGCTACAATGACACGGACAGACATACAGATACACTGACTGTTTTCGTTGCTGGTTAAAAAGTAACAAAACAGCAATTGATTGTGGAGCCACAAGTGAAGATTGTGTCCAACTATCGATGATTGTGGATGAAAATACACCTACAGTGAAGTTCATAAAAGTAATGAGAATTTCATAACAATCATCGTTTAACGATGACAGTACTACTTGCCTATTACTTTAATACGTTCTACAGGATGTTTTGTCAGTCAGTGACCAAATTTTTCAAGAGTGAATATACTCTTAAATATTTTTTTAATATAGAAACAATTTTCCTACTTGAAAAAAATACGCTGTATCCTACAAAAGGGCATACATAGCACTTTTGTAGGAAACAGATGTTTTTTTTTAAATAGGAGAATAAGTTGATACCATAATAAAGAGTAGTAATTCAGGAGTATATTCACTCCTGAAAGATTGGTCACTGACTGAAAAAGACCCTGTATAGATTTTTACTGATAGTATTTTCTAATACATTATAAGGCCCACTGGCGCATATCGGGGTTAAAGTTAACCCTAGCTTAAAAAGACAATATGGTATTTAACCACCCTGGGTTGCGTGGTCTGGGTTGGTCCCACTTGCGTAGATCTGGGTAAAGTTAACCCTTTACTTTACCCAGATCTACGCAAGTGGGCCATATAGTGTAATAGAAAATACTATTAGTAAAAATCTATATAACCAATAGATAAAAATTAAATAAACAAGTTTATTTAATCGGCTGGTTAAATTAATATTTTATGACTGTTTACTATTTACTTGTAATATTAATACAATCTACCGTAGAATATTGTGTGAGTAACGGTAATAATATTATTGTAAGAAGAAGAAGCCAAGAAGTTGGCAACACTAGGATTACTACCGGGGATTTACGTGTTGTCGCCGATGACGTCAGAGCACCTTGACGAATGCTCGCGCACCAAGGGGCCGCACCTTTTTCGTCAGGCGGTGGTTGAGAACGGACGTGTGCTCAGAGTTCCGAACTATTTAGGCTGTAGTGATTTAATTGTAATAATTAGTAGTAAGAGTACTGAGTAATAAATTTTAATTATTTTTGGTGTATTGTGCATTATAATAAACTTAACACGAGGCCGACAAAACTTTATTATTGTATGTAATTTAGCAATTAGTAATATTAAGTAACTGTATATTAACATAACAGTAAAAATGTGCTTTTACTAAAATAGTCCAAACTATATACATTTACTCAAAGCTCTATTTACGGTAGCTGACTAGCCTGAATTGATCGGTATCTTCCTAAAATGACAACTGATGGCCTTACGATAATAAAAGCATTTCCGAGTAATAGCCATGTGACAACATTGTAAAATGTAAATTTATAGACTGTTACATAGTGTGTTACAATAATTCGTATGCTAGGCAGTCTAGGCACCATGCACATAATATTAGGCAGCCTTAATATTATAATCCTGCGCGGAGCAAAGTACTAATTAAAAAGAATAGCTTGTGAAACATTGGATACGAACAAATTTTACCATTATACGTTATCCAAATTTTGCTTATAGCGGGTGCCTATCAGTTCAAGTCCAATCAGAGCTATTCAACAATTTTAAACGACTTTAAAAAATTGGAAAATACTAATTATTTTTAGGCTTGTCGTACGATATAATAAAAACTTTTTTTTGCTGTGTATAAGAATATAAAACATATTTTTTGCGTGTTACCAAACATTAACCTTTTATTTCAGATATCTTAATAGATGTCGGCCTTCAAAGTGGGGCACGTCGAAAGAACCACATTCATAAATAGATATCAAGGGCGATATCCACAGACAAATTCACTCTGTACTTACAGATACACATATCTTTTGTTGAGTAGGAGCCATGCTTCAATTTTCTCTAGCTTGATATACCACGGCGTCGTAGAAAACTGGCGTGAAGTAATACATTGTGTCACCGAGTAAATAGTAAATAAAAAATATATAATGGAGGTCCAAGGCCGGTAAGGCACTTGTAACTCTTCTTAGTACTACGGGAGTCCATCAACGGCAGTAATCACTTACCATCAGGTAAACCATTTGCTCACATTCCAAACTTACTCATCAATCTTCATCAATATAGACACTTACAGACACACGCACAGCAGTAAGGCGATGAGATGTGTTTTGGTGGTTGGCTTGTGTTTAACCTTGCTCATGATGCTTGATTTGCACGACGGGCAGGTGACCTGAGAAGGCTTGGGACCGACCACGGGAACGGAACTCATGTTTCTGAAAACATAAAATAATAGATTAGCATGTAAATCCGCTAAATATGCGCTATGAGAAAAAATTGTCAATGGACTTCACAAAATTGCTGATGGTCGAATACTGAAACGCTTGAAACGCTATTTATATTTAGTGGAACTAAAGTTACAGGCCGCATATTATTATTAGCATAGCAAAAAAATTGCAAACCGCTAAAACTTAAACTAAATGGAATCGGCATTTATTGGCATAGAAGTATGTATAAAAATACGAAGATTTGTATGAACGCCGACGCAACAGATAAAACCTACACTCCAAACTTGGCGCCATACTAATTACACATAGTAAAATAACGGCCTAGTAACGAATCTCGGGTTCTGTATATAATTTGTTAATTCTGAATCAGATATTTTGCTTAATGTAATGCAACGTATTGAGTAGGTGGGTACATTAGATTGGCTGGGCAATTTATAATATTGGTGGGATTGGGATGTTTCTAATTGAACATTAGCAAAGCTAAATAAAAAGAACTGTTGATAGAAAAAAAACATGACAGTTTTAATATTGTTAGCAAAAGAAAAAAATAAGATCATTGTCATAATCGTAGTTGTTAAAAAATATTTTAAAAAATTGAAAAAAACAGACATAGATAATTCAAATTAAAAACCGTTGAAGAAACCCAAATCAATATTTTGTTATCATTTCAAAATTAAGAAGTAAAACAACTGCTGAGATGTATCCTTACACTAATATTTTTTTTGTAGCATTATTGAATATACAATTATTATCGGCAAAACGGTATTCAGATTACGGAACCTGCATTCATTGTTCTCTCGATTATTATCGGTTGTGCTCATCATCCTTTCCGTTTCACGCTATGCTTATAACATTAGGTAAAAATAAAGAAGGATTTCTTAAAATACTTAGATAAGTCTGTTTTTTGTCTGTTTAATTGTAATTTTAACCAATAAAGAAGTATCAAATACCTTTTAAAAACAGATTTGAAATAATTTAAATCTTTTCAAAATTATTGCAATTAAACGCAAAAAAATAATATTTAGTTAGTTATTTTGTTTAGTTACCTAATGGAGACGACGCGCGCGCATGTCAGACGTCAGGTTTTAATAAAATCTTATTTTACTAAGGGCCAGTTTCACAATCTACTGATGAATGGTCCTAAATGTAATACGAGTGTGTTTTTAGCAAAGTTGTTTTGGTAAAAATATTAAAAATAAGAAAAAGGGGTGCATTTTTAGGATAAAATAAACACCTATATCACTTTACCAAATAATAAACTGCAATCATATAGAATATAGAGCATTGAAGTAGGTAGTTCCTGGCACTTCCTGCCTATCCCATACCCATAAAAGTAACCTTCACGTGACCTAAACTTTACATTAAATAACCAGTAGTCTAATAAAAGTAATAACTTTCAACGATATTATCATTTGATGATTGGTTGTCACCGACCACCGTTAATGCTAAAAATGCTTCCAGCAAGAAAAAAACTTCAAAACTATGTTTTTATCAAAATAATAATGGGATCGATGTAATGTTAAAATAATATTTTTTTAATCATTAATAATTCCTCAACGTCGATGTGTAATTTAAAAAAATTATGTAAAAAAAATCTGCGGCGACCTAACTACATGCTTGTGTGTTGTGGTAGGCGCGCTGGCAGAGGTGATTTTTTCGCGCAGTGCCCCCATATCTTATAATATAGAATAACTTGGCAAATATTAATCCACTTCACACCAGAGTACACAGGTACACGCATAATAAAAAAGTGAACATAGAAACGAGAAGCAGGGAAAGATAAAAATAACTAAAGTAGTTAGTAAAATACTACATCGCAACTTAGATTTTGATTTTATGTAACTTTTAAGTACAGATTTGATAACATTATAGTACTATTTGTATTAAATAGTATATGTAAAGATGTTGTGATGAGAATATAATAGTTGCAAATGGCGCTAACCTGAGTAATGAGAAAGGCGGCAAATTTGTAAAAATGATAAAATAAAGTGGAAAAATCGTAAGTATGTTCTTATTATTATTTTTTTCAAATAATAAAGAATTATATTTTTTAGCACGTATTTAAGGCGATCATTACAGCAGCATTCCACTTTAAAATTATAACGAATATAGAATATATTAAAATAATTAATACAAGCAGAGATATTAAATATCTTATAATTTCAATATACCAAGTATTTTTGACGTGACAACGTCTTAAAATTCGATGGAGGCGACTGCACGCACGAAAAAACATAACTCATGCCGTTACCGGCGTTACCGGCGTTACCTCGCTAAATATGACGTTGTCACGTTCAACTATCGTCAGTAAACCGACTTTACAGACAACCGATTGTTTAATATCTAATCATTTTAACATATTTCAATTTACCATTTATTCTATTCAATTATTCAATATACCATGTATGAATAATTTTAATATAGGTAAACTTTATTTTGAAAGTCAAAAGTTTTTAAAATACTTTCAAAAAAGTCAAAACTATTTAATTAGCTTTCAAAACTTACATTATATTAATACGTGAAGCAAACATTTTTTATATTTTAACGCGACGTTAAAATGGATCTATTCATATTGTCTGTACTCTATAATACATAAATATGTTACCTTAAATTTTGAACCGGACTAACAACCAAAGAGTCTGCCGAGTAACACGCGACTAAAATACATATAGCATGTAGATTTTTCCAACGGCCAAACTACTTCGAGCGTGTATCGTAGGGCGCTTGATACGATTACTATGAAGTACATATTTATATTTTAAACTAGCTTTTGCCCGCAGCATCGTCCGCGTGGGAGAGTGTTCGTGGCAAAAAACTCCTTTAGCAAATATACCTGCAATATAGTAGTAGCACAAAGTAAAATATGTACTTTATAAAAAAATTTCACACGGCCTTTTTAATTTTAAGATATCTCCTAGATAAGAATAATTAAATTGGATCCGTCTAAATAGCTTCTGAAAATACCACATTATTTCTGATCATTTTCTTAAACTTAAAATAGGTATAATAACCTATCCTTAAAAGATAGACATATCTATGCCATCGCGGACTTTTTTGTAGACCTATAAAAGACCCACTATACAGAGTTTTGTTATTTATTTCCAACGGGTTTACGTTTATTTACATCGGGTTAGGCAGCGTTTTCGATAAAAGTTCCCAGACGGCTTGATTTTTTCCGACACCTTCAACAATATTATCGTCATAAATTAAACAAATTCCACAAAACCTTAACAAATTATTATCGACCTATATCATCCTAAGGAACCACTGTCGGCAAATGTAAACAGCATGAAAATCCTTTCAGTAGTTTTTGAGATTATCGCGAACATACAGACAGACAGACTCAGCGGGGCACTTAATATCTACTTATCCTGTGTCCGTCTCCTTGTTCTAAGCTACCTTCCCACCAATTTTCAGCCAAATCGGTTTAGCCGTTCTTGAGTTATAAATAGTGTAACTAACACGACTTTCTTTCATATAAATAGATATTTAGTTTATCGCTCTTGACTAATTAAAATCATACGCGAATTTCATTTCTTGTATCGCGATAAAAATTAATAAGTTCTCTGCGAATAAAAAAAATAATAATAAAGTGCGAATCTCGATTGTTTTTATTGAGTTAGAGGTTAGTTTTTTATTACATTAAGATTAGTTTAACCGTTGACTACTACAATTACAGTTTATGGTAAATTTATATTAATTTTCAATGATTCTCAAATAACCAAGTTCCAACTGTAACAAAGTTATGTTCGCCATAACATAAAATTTTGCATCGCAGACAAAACAGGTAGTAATCATGAATGTCATAACAAAGTAACAAAAATATACATCAAAATCAGTCTGGGCTGAGCTGATTAAGTTTAACCTTTAAAGCCACGGATTACGCCGAAACATAATTATAATTTAATATTATAACGCGAAGCAAAAACTTTGTACTCCTTTTACGAATAAATGAAAACGAAGATTTTTTATATAAATATATACGATGCTTAAAAAATAATTAAATTAATAAAAATAACGTTAAACACACTACTACCCATTGATAACTCACACTACCATGCGTTTGATACAGTTTTGTCACACTTTGTCGTTTGTCAATACAAGGCAGACAAGGCCTTTCACATTCAATAGACAACATTTTCATTAATTGTTTGGGTTTCGTAATACGCAAGAAACCCTTATAGTTGCGCTCTATCCGTCCGTCTGTCTGTCTGTCCGCGCCTCTAGCTACTGTCAGCGCCGGATTAGCCTATAAGCAAATAAAGCAACTGCTTAGGGCATCCCGTCTAGGGGAACGCAGAGCAGGCAAAAAATGTGGTCACGAAATTTCAAAATTTCTGCGACCGAAGCGACACGACGACTGACGAGAGACGTTTTTTGAGTAATCAGGGTTGCCAACTTAGTACTTTTAGTACTAGTCAGTAGGTAGTAGGAAAAAGTCTCCAGCCACCATACAGTAATCTTATACAAAATGGTATGTTATAAAATAATATGTTAGGCACAAAACAATGAAATATACAGGATGTTTTTTCAGCCAGTGTCCAAACTTTCAGGAGTGAATATACTCTTGAATATAAGCAACTTTTACTATGGGGTCAACTTTCCAACTTGAAAAAAAAACAGCTGTTTCCTACAAAATGCTATCTATGCCATGGCCCTTTTGTAGGAAACAGGTGTTTTTTTTTTCAAGTAGGAAAGTTGACCAATAGTAAAAGTTGCTTAAATTCAAGAGTCTCATGAAAGTTTGGACACTGAGTGAAAAAACACCAAGTATTATAATGCCAACTTATGTTTATAAAAAGAACGCCTCGAAGTCTAGTTATATTTTTACTACTTTATTCTTACAGTGTTTTAAATGCACAGACTTTTAGATAGGATTTTAGAAAATCAAAAATCGAAAATCAAATCAAAAACAATTGTTATGATAAGCAAGAGTTTTCTGGCTTGTTTCGACCGCCTCTGTTAGGTTACCTACCTCTAAATCGAAAAGTTTTCTTTTAATGAGCGTAGTCTTTAAGAGTTTAAAATTTTAACAGATTTGATCTGTAAAATAGGAAAATAATACTAAAACTTGAGAGGTGTTAAGGGACACCCGGATGGAACGAAGTTCCTTTCGATTAATTAGTGAAGGAATTGTAATAATTTTCTTTTTTTTTTTAAGTTATAATAATATTTTTTTATTATTAACAAATATAAGTAAAATGTAATATAAACTTAATCAGTAGGCTCAATTTTAGTAATAATTGAGAGAGAGAAAGAGAGAGAGAGACAGACAGAGAAACACGCGCACGCCGCACGGCTTACAACTATAGCAAAAAGTGTCGTTACAACTTTTAGTCTTAATTTTGTCCGTCTAGCCCCCTTTCGCAACGCGCGATAAAGAACTTCGTTCCAAAAAAAACCTCGTTTGCTTCGCTCGCTCGCGTTTAACATAAAGAAAGTAACTATTATAATATTATTTAGTACTAATATTCTGTTTTAGCCGGTTGATTTAATTGTGTTTTCCGAAGTTCATCGTCTTTTAGGGAGATAAAGTTTGAACAGACTTAAAAGTTTTGTATGACTTTATAGACCTGTAAAATGTTTGACGTAAAGACATATTGTAATATTTAGTACTGATGTTCAGTTTTAGGCCATTGATTTTAGTCTATTTTTCCGAGTGTAGTGTAAGTTTCAACAGGTTTGGACAGGTAAAATAGATAAAAAATTTTGCTCGCTCGCTCAGCGCGCTCGCATTTTACATAAAGAAAATATTATATTAATCACTATCGACGTTCGTTTTTAGCTATTGATTTTAATGTATTTTTCCGAAGTATACAGTATTTCAGATAGGTTTTAAAGTATAATTAGATTTTAACTTGTAAAATAAACATAACTTTTTGATAGTTGAATTCGCCACTCCTAATGGACGACAAATTTAAATGACCTGGGGCGCCAAATCTTTAAATACGCCTCAGAATCACTAAGAAATACTATTTGATGGCACGTCTATAATATCATTAAACATTTCTTTACAAAAATGGCACGTTAATACGTAAAGGTTCACCATGACATAAGGTCTAAGGATAGGGGGGCCCACAAGAAAAGATTGCTTAGGGCACCAAGTTACCTTAATTCGGCACTGGCTACTGTAATTTTAAATAAAATGAATGAAATTTGGTATTGTAAAATCTATAAAGTATCTGTAATAGATCTCGGTTTTGGCATCATCCTACTAATATTAAAAATGTGAAAGTTTGTAAGGATGGATGGATGTTTGTTACTCTTTCACGCAAAAACTACTGAACGGATTTCGATGAAATTTGGTATGGTAGTAGTTAAGGCTCTGGATTAAAACATAGGCTACTTTTTATCTCAGAAAGTGTTCCCTAGGGAGGGGACATTTATACATTTATACATTTTAGGAGTGGCTCTCCAGTCTCCATACATGTGAAGTGGGGATGAAAAATATTTTTTTATTCTACCCCATCGTGTGGGGTATCGTTTAATAGGTATTTTAAAATAAAAGTAAGGTTTCATACATGACTTTTTTACAAAGTCAACAATTTTCGAGTAATAGGCCTCCAAAGTGGTTTATAAGTTGGTTCCCCCTGGAATTTCTAAGCTATGAGACTTAGAAAATTGCAATTTTTCATGCTGATAGATTATGCTAAGCACTATTTATGAAAATTATTTTGAAAGAAATCGGAAAGTAACTTTTGAAGTAATTTGAAATAAATCTACGTTTCTAGTGACGAAACCTTAGACATGTCCTGACATGCTCTTGGTTAGGTTATTTTTTTATATCTAAGAAGCAAAAGACCCCTTATAAAGTTCAAACCTTAAAAAAATAACTATGGGCTAATTTCGACCAGTAGTCACAGTAAGTTTTTGAGTTACTTACTGTAAGACACAACTAAAAAACTTACATTTTGTTTATGTCGACGTTTCTTTCTGTTTATTTTTGTTTTTGTTGTTTGGATTTTTCTCCTTTTTTAGTTTCCTTTTTAAATTTTGACGCTTTGATGTTTGAAACTTGTTTGAAACTAACAGCTCTATCTACACTGTAACTAGTTTTGTAGAATTTCAACTATAGTTAGGTAATATTTATTATATCTTTTATATTATATAAATTTTTACCTTTACCGCATTCTTCACGTTTGATAGTAGTAATTACACTAGGAACCGGTTTTTTTAAATGTTTTATTTTATATATTTAATGGAACTAGTTTTCTCAAAACTGATTTATAATGGAAATTGCAATTAAGATTTGATAAAATTAATTGAGTTCCTATAAATTACTTTTCAATTAGATACTGTTTGACACTGAATTCTGTGTTGCCTTTTTTGTAACTATTTGCTTGAAACTGCATATAATATTTAATACTGTGACAAATCGTTATCGTCTTATCAAAATATTATAATAAAATGAAATTATTTTGCTATTTCTAAAGTCAACAAGCAATGTTTTAAAAATATGGCGGAACACCTCTTTTTAATCTACTACATCTATGCCGGAACGGTAACCGTTAGTTTTGATCTCAAATAACTATAGATATTAGGTAGGTATTTACAATACTATCTATATAGGTACACCTATATTTAGAAATTATTTTTATAATAATATAATATTTCAGTTTCTACCTCCTCTAATTTTAGTACAACTTGTGTTAAACACAAAAAAATTAAGAAAATTTAAACTTTTTAAGAAAACAATGAAAAACATATTCTATAAAGAGTATAAAATAATTAAAAACTACACTATGAGCTATAGCATAAGTGAAATAATTGACATTATGTTGCATTATGCAGGCGGGATCCATTTGCAAATTATAAGTCATACAAAAATAATTATTTCACTTAAGCTTTCAGCTCATAGTGTATTCTGTTTTCTCAATCTTGTTTCGGTCTTTTTAGTGCGTTGCATATGTATCAGTATTTTTTTGCAGCCGAGTTTTTTTATTTTTTTTTATTATTTTAGATTTTTTAGTTTATCCAACATACACTTGGTCCATATGTAAGTAAGTAAGTAAACTTATAGTACCTATAAGTTTCGGCAAGTTAAAAAATACTTTTTACCCAATACCTAAACAAAAGAAAAGAATTAAGTAACCTCCCCAAGTGGCAAGCAGTGAGCAAGTTGATGATGATGAAATAAAGCTAAGAAAACTCGTGAGTCATTTGTCAGCTTTCAAACAGAAAAAACTAGATCAAAATCGGTTCACCCATTTGGGCGCTACGATGCCACAGATAGACACAAACACACAGATAGACACGTCAAACTTATAACACCCCTCTATTTTCGTCGAGGTTAAAAATATGGAGGTACAAAAATTTTTGTAGTGGTATAACTCTTCAAAATTATAATAAAATATTTACTATTCCGGCTGACCACGGTAGTAGTTTTGAATGTGAACAATAAAACCTACAATTAAGTAGGCTTAAAAATCAACGGGAAATGTGGCACACAGGCCACTGCGGGTAAGGACACAGTTTTTTTAAAAGACTTTTAGGAAGCTCTGGCAGAGTAACGAGTACGCCCTGGTAACTGGCAGAACAATTACTCGCTTAGACACTTTTAAATTCCCCCAGCATTTGGAAATTGGAAACGTCGAGATAGTCCAGCAATGTTCGGTCTTTTTGCATACGAATTGGAGCGTTTTTGGTAATTTTTGATTTTGTCCACGGCTCTTTGATCACAGTTAAATGGCTTTAGGCTTAAGCACTTATGGCCTTTCATACTATACTATAGTACCTGGGCGAGCTTTGCTCGGTTATTACTATTTATTGTAATATGGTGAAACTCGAAAGCATAAATCTTATTCACGTAATCAGTATAGGTTTAATGTTAGACATATTTATGAGAAATATATATTGTTATGTCAGACATTAACTACATTTTTTTAAACTTGTCTAAAAACAATAAAAATTAAAAAATTATATATAAACTTGAACATATAAAAAAAAACAAAAGTAAGTCACCGAGCGGGATTCGAACCCATAATACTCACTACTTGTCGTCCGCGTCTTAACCCGCTGGACCAGACGGTCAGTGGCCGGTAAGACGAAATTAGCGACCATATGCTGCGTGGACAGAAAAACGCATGAAAACTCGAAAACACGCGTTTTCCCAAACATGAGACTAATTTAGATCGATTGTTTACCCCCGAAAACCCCCATATACCAAATTTTAGCGAAATCGTTAGAGCCGTTTCCGAGATCTCAGAAACATATAAATAAATAAATATACAAGAATTGCTCGTTTAAAGGTATAAGATTCTAAACTCTAAAGCTTTAGCCCTTTTCACACGTGCCGCAGCTCCGGCGGCGCCACCGGACTTTGTACGGATTTAGCATCAATCGCCGGCGCTGCTGCGGCAAAAACTTACATACAAATCCTAGTTCAGTGGCGCTGCCGGAGTTGCGGCACGTGTGTCAGCGCACATAGAATTAGTAAGATAAGATCGAAAAATATTTTAACTCCCTAATTATATCTTTTTTTCAATATTTTCGTTTCCATCTCCACAAATTCCGGGTTAGTTTAGTAAAATTAGTTACATCTGCTTTTTAAATCTATAATTTACTAGTTGTTCCGACACACGTTGTTTTGTGTCAACTATAAACCTCCAATATTTCTCACCGTTTAAACCTCCCCTGAACTTCCACAAATATTTCAAGACCAAAATTAGCCAAATCGGTCCACCCGTTCCAGACATTGGGATTGCAATTCATTTTTATCTAAAAGAAGATTAAATAGTTTGGTTGCGTTTTGTCTTCAATCAACAAAACGAAATCTCACGCTACATTTGTTGACTCTTTCAATTTTATTCAGTATTCGTTGGTATGTGGACAATCAATGAGACCATAACAGTTGATTTAAAATAATGGGCTTGACCCTGACTACGGGTCAACGTCATTATTCGGATGTATTTTTAATTGGAGCTGGTAATAGGAACACATCAGTCTGTCCTGACGTTATTCACGTGCGTCCAAATCCCAAAAATTCTGTTTTCTAGTAGCTTTAGCTTCTAAGGTTCCCACTTTTGGAGCACGGGTCTTTTCAATTTCTGCCCTGGTAATCGATATAGCAGTAAGTCAGAAAAGGCGGTTTCCAGAAAACCGCGCGCAAAGTTTCTGTCACAATTTAAGCGTTTGTGATAAAATTATACACTCGATTTTTATGTTCTATATGTCAAAAGAAAGGGAAAAATGTGTTCTTTACAGTAAAATAACATTGTTTTAACATTTTTAATAGGGTTGTCGTAAATCATAACAAATCGTGTCTTCATTACCATATTCTTAACTAATTTTAATCAATATTTAGGTAAGAGGGCAGTAACTGCTATAGATACTGCACTCGTGCTTAGTATTATTTCATACTGTTATATTGCTTACAAAATTCAAAATAATAAATTTAAATTACTACTTAAAACAGCAGTAAAGAAGCATCATACTGCCCTTTACCTTAGATTTTAAATATATTTTGGCTATTTCACTATGGAGTACAGAACGTTACTGCTTTTTAGAGTAGTGGGTGTTTTAGGTGTTTTCAGAATTTCTTGAGCAGTATGTCTGTAAATAGTAGGGGAAAAAAATCGTTAAAAATAATATCAAAAACTAGTTTTATTCATTAAATGTAATGAGATCCACAATTATATTGGTTCTTGTTATTTGACATTACGCTATTAACTAATAAACTATAAGTAATAAAAAACAAAACTCCTTTAAAAATATAATTATTTATAAAAGCTTAAAACTTAATCAGACAAATCGCATATCACATAATGGTACTGGTTTCTAGGCACAAAATTATTCTTACAATCTAACTTTCGCTTTAATTGTAAGACATAATTAATGAGATCAATAGTCTTAGTTGTAATTATTTGGCATAACACTTATATACTTACTTAATTAAAAACCGAAAATGTCTTTATAACATAGTTATTATCAAAACCTAAGACTTTATCAGATAAAATATCACCTTTTTGGTACGTTTTTGGCACAAAATTACTCTTAATCACTAATACAAAACAAAAGTAGCTAACTTCAAACATCTTTTTAACATAAAATAATTTCTATAAAATAAAAAAATACAAAAGTTAAGGCACGTAAACATGTAGGTATTTTAATTTAAAATACGCCCTGCTCCAGTTTTTAACGATAGTTAAAAATATTATTCATCACTTTATTAGCTACTGTGTTTCATTTTCAACGACTTCATCTTCCTCGATTGCCAAGTTTTCAACATTATTTACAAACAAATTTTCCCAAAAAAATCTACGATTAACAGGCATTAACGGACACAAGTTTTGAATTATCTGCTTTTTCCTTTCGTCATCAATTCCTCTTTCAATAATTCTGTGATCAGGATAAGGTATTTCTTTTAATTTAAGGAATTTCACCTGTAAAAACCTTAATAATCGGAATGTTTCGTCTTTATGGCTAATCTTGTAATGAATATCAAAACTCCATCTGATAACTTGTACAGCAACTATGTCTTTCAAGTATACCCTGGGCTGAGAATTACGGAGCCTGTGCTGAGATGATTTATCTTGAAACTGGAAGAAGTCGGTTACGTTCATTTTTTTAACAAAAACAAAAACACGCACACCTCGCACAGAGCACTAGGAACGTGACAAGCGAGCGCGAGGACAAACTCAGATATAAATTATTATTTAAAACGGAATAGTAATTATCTTTATTTTAGATTTAGGTAAGTTATTTATTTCACACAATAAAGCATATTAAATATAAGGACTCCTTACAATATTTAAAATATAAAATAACTACTCACCTTATACCTACTTGGCGCCAAAACTATGCGTCACAAAATGGCGCAAACTATGTAGACGAACGGCACTAAAAATCAGACGACCATCACTCAACGCCGCTTGAAGCGAAATGACCGAATATTTTGATCAATAGACGTCGCGTACCTAGTAGCGCAGTAACAACCACTTACTGCTCTATTGATTTACAAAATTATTAAATTATTTCATCTTTTGCCATGTTATAAAAGCAGTAAGGGAAGATACTGTGTTTATATTAATATGTATTTATGAGACATTCATTATAATTACTATCTTAAAGTGCAGTACAGCTCCATACTGTAGATTTAACTAGTAAAATTTATTTTGTACATTGGTTAATACTAACGTTAAGAGCAGTAATTACTGCTCTTCATCAAAAAAGAAAATGCATTTCTTATATTACGTAGATGTATGAAACCTAGATAGGAAGAAAGCTCGTTTGACGTACATTCCAAATCAGTAATTAAAAAAAATGGCCACCTTTGACTTACTTCCCTCTCGATTACCACGGCAGATTTGTTCATTTACAGCCATTTTTATTTATTTTACCAATAATACTTTCGATAATTAAAACTAGAAGACTCGTAGAACACAACGTAGTCCTAACAATTAGTATTATCAAAATGAGAAAAAAAAACATTCTATGGAGTACATATATTATAAAAGTAAGTCAAAATTTTGGTCCCCTCTGCAGGAATCAGGATATTATGATACCCTGCTTTACTGTGATGGCTTACTAAAGTGCCTTCTGACCGGAATACTAAAAAGATCGTTACCTGAATACTTGTAGGTATGGGACACGTTTGCTTGTTTTACAATATTCGTTGAAGTCACAAGATTTCAGTCATAAGGACACTGGATGGGACTCGAGGCTAGACAGTTGTTTCAGAATCTTTTTATTTGGATTTAAGAAATTAATATTCATCCCAGTCCCATACTTGTAGGTATGGGACACGGTTACTTATTTTACAATATTCGTTAGTCATTAGATTTCAGTCGCAAGGGCACTCACTGGTTGGGACTTGAGGCTAGACAGTTGTTTCAGAATCTGTTTATTTGGATTTAAGAAATGAATATTCGTCTCTTTAGATTTTTTCTATGTGCAATATTTTTTTTAGTTGTATCACAGTACCTGATATTTCCTTCCCAATTCTTTGTGGCTATTATCAAACTTGAACCCTACGGCTATCGGAAGTAAATTGTTCTTAGATGTGCTCAATATTTATCTTTAATTACCAAAGCTCGCAAGGGCTATAGCTGTTGATCTTATAAAGTTAATGGCAAGCGTTGATCTCAGGTGTTTCGGCTTGTTCGGCGGCTGTTTACCTATAGGGGAAGCTGGGGTCACTACACCGAATTTAAGGGTGCAAGAACAAAGTAAACCATGGAAAATATACTAAAATTATTTTTTTAGATGGCCAACGGTATTTGTGTTTTTTTCTCGTCCATAATGAGACTGGCTGACTAGTGCGCGGTAGGTTTAAGGGCTCACTGTTATTTGGCTAATAATATGAAAATTAGCATGTAATAGTAACACATCATTTAAAAAACAATTTATAAAATCCATAAAACATTTTGTTTGGCTAATAAGCCAAGCTCTTTGCTTGTTGTTAAAAATCACTTAGGATAGGAACAATGGTAATTATTAAAATCCTCATTCCCATGTAGCTGTTGTAAATACCCAGATTTACTTTTTTTTTCATTTACAAGCGAGATAATTTTATTAAGTTTATATAACGTATTTGGTAATACTGTAGGTTCAAAGTGATGATAATTTTTAGCACAGCCCAACCTTGAACCAACGCATCTGCCCACGCGATTATAAAACATATTATTATTTGCTACTCTTATCTTGAGTTCCGATTAGAAACCAGTAAACTATATTTGCAAAAACTTACTTTTAGCTGGAAAAATTGTAAAATAATAATTATTAGGTGCGTATCATATCATTACAAAACAAATTCGGCGGTTAGAATGTGGAAGAAAATTATAAATTGTACTTTTCAATAACATTAATTAAATTTTTTCCTCATTAACAACAAGTAGAGGTAGATCATGGGTATTTTTTGTATGGACATTGGAATATTTTTTGCCATGAATGGATAAAAGTCGTAAAACGAATGATTTGTTAACAACATATAGCAGTACCATAGCTTAACAGCATAGCGTTTCGAAATCAAAGTCAATTTTTTTAAATTAAAATAGGTATTTTTATACACTTCCTGAACGTCGGTAAACGTCGACATAAACAGCTGTGTACTTACTTTTCTTTTGGATATCATGCGGAAAAATGTATAGGTAGTAAAACTACTCCACAGTTTTGTTGTCCAATTTGGAAATTACGTTGCTACGTCAAAGATTACCGGCTGCCCTCCGGAAACTGCACATCGGGGCCCGCCGCGATTATTATCTTGCTGCAACGTCACTTCCGACTTCAGATACCTCCTGAAATTACACCAAGCTTTTGTTCCTGGTGTTCTTGTAAAATTCATATTATACATAGTTAATTTTTACCCGACTACGGCGAAGCCAAAAGGAAGGGGTTATGATCATACAAACCTCTGTGGTTTCTTGATGTTTTTGTTACATGAATGTTTTAGATGTATTATTTAAACTGTAAATAAATGAAAAAAAAGATAAGTACGTAATTTGCACATGAATTCTCTGTTACTCGGAGATTCTTAACTTTTTTTTCCCAAGTCCTAAAAAAATAATATTTTTTTATATAATAACTTTTTAAGTACTATAAAGCCACATAATATGTTAGAAACTTGGACACTTTTGATAGAAAATCAAGCAGGATTCGCCAGTATCCTTTTCACAGATAATGTTTTTCTATTGACGTTATAACAACAAATACTAAAAACAGATTAAAATATATATTGATGGGCAGCTCTCATACAATTAACCGTAATATTAAAAAAAAAAAATTGTACGGAATCCTTCGTGCGCGAGTCCAACTTGGCCGGTTTTTTTTTTTCAAAACTAAGGTGCCTTAACTTTTACAGCAATTAATTTTGGATGAAAATAAGTGTAATAAATGAAATGCAATTAAACTCGAGGGCTTGTGGTTTTCTTAATTTATTATTAGCTAAAGAGCTACTAACATGTAATTGAGACCGATAAATACTTACCCCTGAAGTTAGCAGGTAACTCAACAAACTTGCAGAACGACTTACCGCTTACGCATCCGAAAGGGTGAAAATTGGAAAATATATTTTGTGAATTTGTTTTATGTGATCGATATTTTTCTATTAGAACCAAGTTTTGAACAAAAATATTATGTGCGTGTGTGTGTGTGTGTGTGTGAGAGAGAGAGAGAGAGAGAGAGTTATTTCTTAATAATCTTTCTTTAATTTATTGTTGGTTTACCTTTTAATGTTTTATTTCAAGAGATTTACATATAAACACACCGGCATATTTAGCGGAACACAAAAAAAAGGTCCATAATTAAAAAAATATGGTTTTATTTTAAAATCTACTTGTTACACTTCTTTTGTTATTTTTTTGTTTTACTTAAAATGAGATCACATTAAGAACAGATTTTGCGAGTAAAGGCTATTTGTGAAAAATGGTACATTTTTGAACTTTTCATGTAACCGGGAAAAGTGAAAATTAATATTAAAATAACAATTAATTAAATTAGAAAAATGGTGATTAATATCGCGTATTTCCTCCACGTGCTCTTATTAAAGTTTCTACCCGTCTAGGCATACTGAGAATGATGTTATCGATGGTCTCCTGGGATAGTCTCCGCCATTCCTCAACTACGACGATTCGCAGTTCACCCACGTTGACAGGAGCTGGAATTCCGTACTTAGCTTTTCTTTTCAGCAAGTCCCAAACGTGCTCTATTGGGTTCATATCCGGTAATCTCGCCGGCCACTCCATAACAGTGATATTCATATCATTAAGATAAGCTTGAGTTACCCGAGCGGTATGCGGCTGAGCATTATCCTGCATAAAAACAAAATCGTCACCGATATATGGGGCAAACGGTACGACATTTTCTTCTAAAACTTCTCTGATATAGCGGTCTTCAGTCAGACTCCCTCTGTCAATCACTACCAAGTCTGTGCGAGCTCCCAAACAAATGCCCGCCCAAACCATTATTGATCCACCACCGTATGCAACTGTAGTTTCAAAATTTGTCTGAATGTATTGTTCTCCTTTGCGTCTGCATATTCTTTGCCTGCCGTCAATTTGATTTAAGAGAATTCTGCACTCATCACTAAACAATACCTTACTCCATTGGTCCGCGTTCCAAATTCGATGTTCTTGAGCAAAAGTTAACCTGTTTCTACGATGATTTACCTCCAGCCTTGGAGCCTTGGCGGGCACAAATGAACCCAAACCAGCTTCTTCGAACCTTCTTCGTACCGTACGCTCACTTACGGTTACACCCCGCACTGCTTCTAACTCACGTCGGGCTTGGACGGCCTTCAAACGGGGGTTCCTACGTACACGAAGCCGAATGAAACGATCATCCCTACTCGAAGTGCGTCTTTTTCTGCCTTGTCCTGCTCTTCTCACATAAGTACCGGTCTCCCTGAACCGTTGGATACTGCGATGGATCGTTGAAACTGGTCGACGAAGATCTCTGGATATCACTCTGTAGGTTTGACCATTTCTTCGCATTTCGAGTGCCCTGGCAATCTCCGTTGGGGCTAAGTCAGGCATAATTCAGTCTTCAACTCCAAAAAGATAGGCGATTAAAAAAAACTAACAAAAAACAGTATTTTAATGAAATTTTAAATCAAACTCAGAAGGAAGAAATACTCGAAGTTAGCTCCAGATAAGGTAAGGTGTATTTGAATAAAATTAAAACAATTGCATAAAATGTGATGTTCAGTTGTTTTCTTAATTTGAAAATATTTCTTTTTAAATTAAATGACGTATAAACCAGCCAGCAACCTTATATGATACTGATATCAAACCTTTATTTTATGTTCCTCTAAAATGCCGGTGTGTGTATTTTACTTGTTGATTTGATCATTTAACGGGTCAATTCACACCGAAGCAAACGTTACGCTACGCGGTGCTTCATTTCTACTATAGCTATTCGAAATTTAACTTGATGTATAAAGGTTGATGAACCTTTACACAAGAAGGCTACTTAGTATTAATTGTACTAAGCACAGGTTTTTCTTGTTGTTTTGTTCAGAAAATAATTCGCAAGAAATATATTATATCTAAATGATAATTTCTCGTGCTTTTACGTTGTATTATTTGGTGTGATTTGGCTTATTGTCAGCTGTAGAAGTTAGAGTCACGATAGTTATAATGAAAAAATTTATTTACAATTCTATATAGTAATTATTAACTATATTAAATAATAATTATTGAAAAACTCCTTATTATTTAATAAAGATTTTGTTACTGGCTCTTGTCATTGTTTCTCTGCATCTATTATACTGTAAAGTATGGCTTTGTCTTAAACGAAAGATCCTTATTTTATTTGCCGATCCAATAAGCCTTTACTTTCGTTTACCTCAACGTTTGGAAAGATTAATTAGTTGCCTCACAGAATTAGCCCTTTTCATGAAGCGGAAACACAATCCTGTTTGTACCGCTTAGTTAGTCCCACGAGGGACGTCCGTGTTGTCACTCTACACGGAGAGTTTCGATTTCGCTTGTTTGTTTCCATAAAGCGTGTTTGTAACATATTTTAGATTATTTTGATTAAGTACATTGTAATGAATTGTAGCTTTAATATTATTAAAATGAAGATTACCGACTAGATTGTTTATAGCCGGGATTAAAATACATATACTATACTGGTTCAAAATTTAAAAACACTACTTATTCATATTATGTTAGGTGTTTGTGTTAAATGGAATTTTTCGTCTGACATAAATGCTAAACGTAACGTCTATAGCAGAGAATTTCGCTATAATACCTATAAGGGTACAATACACACCAAACGCCAGAATACGGCTTCAATTAGTCGATTGCTTGCCAGGGTTGGGTAGGACATACAGGCCTTTGTGGCAGACCCTTCAATTGAAATGATCGTGAAGGCAGATGATATTATCACGACGTCACAAACCTTTGATGTGATTTATCATTTATGTCGAACTAATTTATTAGAATCTATTGACATTCACATCTGTTTATGTACAGTTTGAAATGTTTTTTTTTTTCAATTATATTTCTATTGAAACAAGTGTTTATTATCTCAATAGTTGGTCAGTGGTCGATGCCTTAGCATATTTTTTTCAGTATTATTTTATTTTCATTCTTTTTTAAATATCATACTTACATTCATTTATTCGTATAAAAGTTTTTTGAAGATTAATAAGCCAATCGCCAATTTTTGACTACATTAAGCAATTTCTTAGCTACATAATTTTTGCCTACAACATTCTATAAATTACTTACGATAATATTACATATGAAATTGACACTTTATAAAGGAGGAACATAAAGTCGATTTTTTTAAACATAATATACCTATTTATTTAATCAAAGTATATACCATTTGCTATCTATGCACTTTTCATAGGTAGTTCATTGATTCCTTTACTAAAAAAACCATTCGGACAGGAATCAATAAAATCTTTGAAGTCGATTTGAACTGCCCCATCGGAGTTGATTTTTTTCCCTTGCACGAAGTTATCCAAATTTCGAAACAAATGGTAATCTGTTGAAGCAAGGTTCGGGGAGTACGGTGGATATCATAGACATGTCAATTGAAGCTCCTCTAATTTGGTAGCCGTCTGTTGTGCAGTGTGTGGTCTAGCGTTGTCCTGAAGCAGCAGTGGCCTAGAGCAAATGACCAACCTCGGTTGTTTAGTAGCTAGCTTTTCCATCATGATTTGCAGTTGCTGACAATAGACATCTGCCGTAATCGTCTGGCCAGATTTAAGCTGTAGTGAACGACACCGGCACTAGTCCACCAAACGCTCACAAGTAACTTTTTTTCAGTCAATTTTCGCTTGAAAATTGACTGAAAAAAAGTAAAAGCTTTGACTAGTTCGTCAGGGTTCAGCCATTGCGATGAACATTTCCGATTATCGTACAGGATCCACTTTTCATCACAGGTTATGATTCGATTTAAAATACCTTAATTATTGTGCCGGTTGAGTAATGTAAGAAGTAGTAGCAGTCGACGCACGTTTGTCGGTTTGCTGCACTCGATTCATGAGGTACCCACCTTTCAAGCTTTTTCACCTTCCCAATTTGCTTCAAGTAGATTAAAACAGTTTTATCAATAACACCGCAGCCTGCAGCCACCTCGGACGTAGTTTGCGATGAATCCGCTTCCACAATAGCCTTCAATTCTTCATTATCAACTTTGGTCTCCGGCCGTCCACGGGGCTTGTTTTGCAGGTCGAAATTTCCAGAACGAAAACGTTGGAACCAAAAACGCACTGTGTTTTCTGTTGTGACACCGCCGCCATACACATCATTAATCCTTCGAGCCGTTTCTGCAGCACTGGTGCCACGGTGGAACTCGTATTCGAAAATGATACGATATTTCAAGTTTTCTATTTTGTAAACAGAGTGACGCAAAGAAAAAGAGTGAGGCAAATGAGGAAAAAACAAATGAATTACGATTTTCGAAACACAAATGCATGAGTAAATAGCGGTATAAATTTGAAATTGAAATTCCTAACCAAAGAATACTATATATTTGAGATCAAAGTGGCCAGTACGACAAAACGTCAATTTCATATGTAAGGACCTAATATTTCGGCAAATTCTAAACATGATATTATAAAGCTTATAATTTGCCTGGAATCAAAGGAGAGATTATGCTTTATGCAATTGGTAAGTGATAGATAGGCCTCCTGGCCCGTCTTGTCCCATTACTATAATAGGTTTTCGATCAAGAACTCGTCTTTGCATCGGCAGACCATATCTTATACTTTAAATGAACAAATCTTGTATATATATTATCTCGGAAACTGCTGGAAGTATTTCCATGAAATTAAGTTTTGGGATAGAGAAATCGATCGAACTGGGTTTTACATGGGAACATGTTTTTCTTTCGTCGCGTATTTATGATATTATTGTTATGAGTGATTTTGATTTTTAAATGTCAAATCCTGTTGGCGGCTTGGTTAGCATTGGATTTTTTGCGTTGTTATCAAATGTTTATTTTTAATTGTTTTATAAATGGTTCTACTAAAATTCCGAGCAAAGCTCGGTCTCCCAGGTACTTTCTCTTTGTATTTCCTACTAGATGATATGATGATGATAATAGATAGATTCATTATGCAAACAAACAAACAAACGAACCTTACCGGTTTATAATATTACCCCCTTACTAATAAAAATATTTACACAACGTATAACCAATACAACGTTGCTATCTTTGTCTGGTATGATGGAAAATTCACTTGACAGACAGAGACAGTAACGTTGTTTAAGTTATCCGTTGTGTAAACATTTTTATAAGTAAGGGGGTTAGTGTCTAGCTGTATCAACTTTACGTGACATTGTAGAATTAAAATCATTTTGAGTTACTTATTTTATTAAAACAAATAGTTTTCCTGATATCATGTCATTGGTTCGGGTTAACTTCGTGATGTTTAGTTTGTTTTGTTTGTGTCATTTAAGTGACAGTTATACTCGGTTATTTAATTAAAAATATTCACGACCGCATGTAATTAAAGTATACTGTATAGGGCAGTTAAATAATTACCAACTTCTCTTAAATATATAAAAAAGATGCTGATGCCTGATAAGCAATACTGTGTGAACCCACAAAATTACTAAAATCAAGATGTTGATAGTATAATGGCTTTCTCAGGCGATAAAGCATAATTTTCAAAATACTGTTAAATGAATTAAATCATTTTAGTACCTACTGAAGATCTGATAAAAACTTTTGACACAAGCTTAAAATTTTCTTTATAATAAATTTAATTGAACACGATTTCCTCATAAAAATATTTAAAAAAATATAGAAACCGATTTCCAAAGTAAAAGCAATAACATTCTAAAAGTCAGTAAAACGTATGAAATAATTCTTATTGTCAATTAGCCAATTTGAACGTGAGTTCTTTAAAATATTATTTGTATGTATAAGGACGTAATTGTGTTAAAATTAATGATTTTTTTATAAAAGGATTTATACAATTGTTTGGGCTAAAAATAAGAAGATTGAGAAAATAGTAACATTTTAGCACAATTTAAAAGGTGAACTATTTTGACAATAGGAATTATTTCATACTTTTTACTGATTTTAAGAATATTATTGCTTCTACTTTGGAAGTCGGTTTCTATATTTTTTATAATATTTTTTCTTTTTTTCTTTTCAGTGATATTATAATATTATTAACTAATACCTGGGAGACCGATCTTTGTTTGGAGTTTTAGTAGGACGATAAAATATTTAAAAGTATAAGAGAAAGGCAATAAAAAGAATCACAAAAATATTTATCTGACCGGTTTTCGAACCCGAGACCAATTCGTAAACAACACACAAATTACTATTCTACCATCCAGCTGAAGCTACATTTGATCGCGGCGAAATGTACGGTTCCCGCAAGATTTCCTTTTGCGCGAAACGAACACGAAGTCGCGAGCAACGTCTACTATAGAATAATCATGTGTTTTTAATGTCGATTTTAAGAACTTGTGCACAAAACACCTCCATGAAGTTACTTGGAGCAAGAGGTCCCACACTCACGATTTCTAAAATGAAATCTACTCAAAATGCCTATTGAATCGGCGCCATCTGAATAACCGCCGTGTCTCAGATTAGTTCATAGTTAGTGATCATCTTCTATATTTAAAAAATGAATCTCCCTTTCTCTTGGTCATTCATTGCATGAACTGCTAGTCCAAGTTTCATAAATATTTTTTGTGGTGTTGTGTTGACAGAAATAGTTGCGGGGAAATAAAAATGTGTAAGAAATTTAACGATCATTAACTTTTCTAATAAGAGTTTCCTCTATTCCTCGTGGTTCCCATCATCGTCGTGGTTAGGGTTTACATGCTTGGTACAACATTTCACTTTCTAGTAGCTATGAATGTTCAAAGAAATCGATATCGGTGTAAAATACTATGAGGAATACCTATATCAACATAATGGCATGATGTATATTATAGTTATAATAATATATTAGTATTTATATATATTAACTAGCTATAAATTTTAATTTATTTATTTAGCTTATTCACTATATTTTATTTTATTATATAATATTTGAATTATTATTTCTACAATAATTGTAGAAATAATATTGTGCACGTCCTAACTGCTATATTTTATCCCATTTCTCTCCATAGGTCTGCTGGAAGAAATTTCTAATTAGAAATAAGCAGTCCTTTGTGTCATCTTTCTTTGTTAATTGTATTTTCATAATTTTCTGTGTGTACAATAAATTGTTAAATAAAAATAAAATAAATAGATGTATAGTGTGATGATGGTTGTGTTGATGATGATTATTATTTAATAGTGACATGTGCTTGCAGTTCTTTAAACAATATCAAAATTTCCAAACGTGTATCTTTAAAGACTGAGGAGTTCTATTCAGTCCTTTTGGATCCAGGGATACAATGGCACAACATTTTACTTTTTGGTACCTGTGAATGTTTAAAGAAATCGATATCGGTGTAATAGACTTGGAAAAATACCTAGATATCAACATTAAATCCTGGTGTATGGTGTGATGGTGGTGGTGGTGGTGATGGTGATTATTTAATAGTGACATTAGCTTGTATATCTAGTGTATCTTCAAAGACTGAGAAATTCCATTCAGTGCTTTTGGATCCAGAGTATACCTTGGCACATTTCACTTTTTGGTAGCATATGCTGGAGTTACTTTAAAAGAAGTCAAAATCACTATCGGTGTCCCTATAAATTTTGATGACTTCTCTCGATTCCTCATGGATTCCATCACCAGGTCTACCATTTGGTAACTATGGGACCAATTATGGAGTTAACTCTTTACAATAAAATAAGAATTTCGAAAATCGGTCCACAAACGGCGGAGTAATCGCGTAACATACACATAAAAAAAGCATACACACGAATTGATAACCTCCTCCTGTGCTTTGGAAGTCGATTGAAAATGGCAATCTAGAGGGTTGAGACATTATATACTCGTATATATTGCTTATCAGATTCATCAAGATCATTCTGGTCATTTTGGTCCTGAAATGATTGCCATGTGGAATGTGGTCGTTCAGGGAAGGTAAACGGTGAGAGATATTGGAACAATTGCGGGGTTAAAAAAAATGTTACTATTACTGTTATACCATTTGGGTTACATATTCAAATTTTAAATTCAAAACATTTATTGCAAGAATCTGGTATACATGAGGTCTTACAAAATTAGAATATTAAAAAGATCCTACATTCTGCCATCAGAATGGCATGTGCAAATCATAAACATGCAGGTGAGTGAACTTATAATTAATCTAGCTAAGCCAAAAATTTAAAATTAAGATATGCAGTTAATTTCAGAAATCTCAATAAGTCATAACAAATTAAATCATAGGTACATAATTAAATTAAATAATAAAAAATAATTAGAAAAAATATAAATGTCATAGGCAAGCAATTCATTAAAAAAACAAAGAATAGAACTTGACAAGTATCAACAGGTACAAATTACTAAGATCTCAGATTATAAAACAATAGGAGAAATAATATATTATGTAGTGTTAACTGTTAAGTGTACGGACGCAGCGCTGCAAGCGCTCGTGATTATAATATTCTGTCCTTCAGGAAAATCGTTAGCAAAAATAAATAAAAAAGTGGTATGACAAATTTTTACTTTATCGCTTAGATTAAATATATAACTTTATCGTTTGTTTTTATTGGCCAGAACGCCTGATAGCAAGTGTATGCGGACAAAATCAGCCGAGTAAGCCGTCTGTAAATATTGATTTCGTAGTCACAGTGTGCAGCTTACTCAGAACGGTACAGCGGTTATAAAATAAAAGTAAGTGTTATTTTGGTTGAAATTAAAATTATGCTATGTAAAGTGATCAGTGGTAATCAAATGTTTATATTTGAGTTAATTTTTAAATACTATCCATTGTACAAAGGATCCAACTAATTTTAGTTTCCACACAAAAGTCTAATTCTCAAAGATTACAAAACTAGAGATAGGCTACGTCATAGACGTACACATGACAGAACAAATCTTCATACAAGAAAAAGTTACGCCATCTTGTTTTCACCATAACTCTAATGTCAAAATGGGCCCAAACGACTCCAAATTTTTATTTAAGTGTACAGTTTTGCCTCAACATGCCTCGTCTATAATAATGCTATACTAATTCTTGTTAATTTTACCATAAACAATTTTTAATCACGGCGACATGGCGATAATTATTGATAAATTTTTTAATTTCGTTTATTAGTTAAAGCAATATTTTGTATCCAGTGTAGCGCGAAGATTCAGCTGTAAAGCAGCAAATTCCTGTGTAGTTAAAAGAGTGTTTTATATAATAATTTTATATAATATATCATATTTAAAAAATGTGCTACATATTAAACAAATAGTATTCATGTGGTATACTTGATACTGTTTTATCTTTATGTGGACTTGAAATACTGACGATAGTCCTAGATCGCAATTGCGGATTGCGGGTATGTTATTTCTTATTAACTAGCTGTAACCAGCAGACGTTGTTTTGTCGTACATATGAACTGGAATAAATAAATAACCTACATATATCTACAGTTTCTACACCAATAATTACACCTACAACCTACACCTAATAATACCTACTTATATATATATATATATATATATATATATATATATATATTATATTATACGGCGCGACTCGCCGGTTTACCCACTAAAACTGAACCTGCGGATTGCCATCAGCCGCTATATGGGGAGTGTCCCGGATCTGTCTAGCACAGGACACCCCCCAAGACCGGCCGGTCTACCTCAATAGGGACCGGACTTCCACCACAATTAGGGGCCGCTCCGACAACCTGAAGCGTCCCCCTCGGCGCCGGGAGTAGCTAAGCCGAGGAGGTTCCCATCCTCTCCCGGAGCCCCGTTAGACGGAAGATTGGAGGTTCGCAAAGCGACCCCTGCGCACTCCCGTCCTACGCCGGCGGAGCGGAACAGACGATTGATCGATCTCTCTGTCCCGCTCCGCGGCCTCTTTCTGCGAAATGACGGCTTCGCAGAAAGAGACCGCCGCCTGCCAGGCCTCATCGCTCTCGAGCATGCAGCGCACCACACTCGAGAGCGAGAGGTCCCGCCCAAGCACTGCCACGAGATCGTGGCGCTGCACGGCCCATCGGTCGCACACCTCTAGGGTGTGCTGGGCCGTGTCCTCCGCAGCGCCACACTCATGGCAGGCTGGCGTAGGCTCCCTCCTAGCAACCTTGCACAGGTACGCACCGAAGCATCCATGCCCGGTGAGCACCTGTGCAAGGCGGAAGGTGAGGGGTTTTCGCTTGCGGCGCATCCACGCCGCAAGGACCGGACGCAGTGCCGCGGCCGTATATTGTCCGTACGGCGACTGCTCCAGAACCTCACCCCACCTTCGCAGCAACCACTGTTGCCCCAGCCTCGGCATTCGCAAGAGCTCCTCCCAGGTCGGAAACTCGCCGTTCTGTGCCCTCCTCTCTAACGCAAAGAGGTGCACCTCGGCGAGTACCGACGCCTGGAGCTCCCACGGCGGATCTCCAGCCAGGGCAGTGGCCGCCACCCAGGTATATACAGGTGTACGGTAGCCCTGATTACCCTCACCGCTATGACCCGCTGCGCTCTTCGCAGCTGGGCCTTATTGCGAGCGGTGAGGGAATCCGCCCAAATGGGGTCTCCTTAGAAGGCTATACTCCGACACACCCCGGAGTATAGCCACCTGCAGGCTTCGCTGGGACCTCCTATATTAGGCAGGAGTCGGCCCAGCGCTGACGCCACCCTCAGGAAATGGGGGCCGAAGGTCCACCTCCCGTCCAGGGTGAGTCCGAGACACTTAAGAGTTGGACTCACCCTGACCTCAGTCTCTCCGATAAGGAGTCGTGCTCCGGGCGGGGGCCCTTTCCTCCCGGGTCCGCGGAAGAGCAGGGCTTCGGTCTTGTTCAAGCGTACCCGAAGCCCCAACCGCTCTATGCGGCTGACTACGAGGGATACTCCCACCTCAGCCAGCCGCGCAGCCTCCTGGTATGTTCGTCCGCGGGACGTGACATAGGTGTCATCCGCATAGCAGATGACACTCATCCCGGGGAGAAGGCCGCTCCGCAGGACCTAGTCGTAGCCGACGTCCCAAAGGTTCGGTCCCAGAACCGAACCCTGCGGGACGCCGCACTCGACTCTCGGCCTCTCTAGGGACCCCGACCGGTCCTCGTACACGATCTCCCTATCGGAGAGATACGCATTCAACAGCCTCCCGATATACGGTGGCACACCGAAGAAATTCAGTGCCTCCCGTATCACGCTGTGGGGAAGGCTGTTGAAGGCGTTGGCGATGTCCAGCGACACCGCCACCACCTCCCTCCCGCGTTACGCGTCATCTGTCACCGACTTGAGGCGCCCTATCGCGTCGACGGTCGACCGACCGGCCCGAAACCCGAACTGCGAATCTGACAGTCCGGGCCCCGGGCCTTCCTCCAAATGCTGAACAAGACGGGAGGCTAAGATACGTTCAAACGCCTTGCCCGTCTCATTTAGCAGTAAGATCGGCCGCACCGCCGACGCACAGTCCGGTGATCGCCCGTCCTTTGGCAGCAGGACTAGCAGACCCTCCTTCCACGCCTTCGGGAACTGGCCGCACTGTAGACAGAGCTCTACCAGCTCCAGCCACGCTCGCTCCTTGGCCCGACTGATGGCCAGCTGCAGGATCTCTCGTTTAGCCAAGTAGACCCTGTACAGCCGACCCTCCCGCTCCACGTCCTGGGGGCGGCACTGCCTGCTGCGAACGTAGGCGCGACGCGCCGCATTGCAGGCGGTGCGAAGGTCGGCCAACTCCGCCGACCACCAATACACCGCCCGTCGAGGTGGGGGAGGACCCCAAACTCTCGGCACGGCTGCTCGACACACGCTAGAGAGCACGTTGCCGAAACAGCCAGCCATTTCTTCCACCCCCATTCCCTCGCAGGACGGGAGGCTCCAGCGGCCGACGATAGCCGCCTCCTCCGCCATGTCCCGGTTGAGCTTTGAGAGTGCCCAACGCGGGAACACGCTACGCCCCCTGGACTGCGACGCCGAACTCGATGCGGAGGCTGGAGACACCTCGAACCTTATGTAGCGATGGTCCGAGAGTGTCTCTACCTCCGTTTCCACCCTCCACTCGTCCACCCGACGTGCGACGACGGGAGTGGCGAACGTTAAGTCCACCACTGACGAGCCCGTTCGCCGCACGCACGTCGGGACTGTCCCTCTATTGAGCAGGGACAGCCCCGCGGCCAGCGCCCACTCCTCCACCTCCCTTCCCTTCGGGTTCGTGACTGGAGACCCCCACGCCGAGGACTTGGCGTTGAAGTCTCCCGCCACGATAACGGGGAGGGGAGCTAGCCTCCTCACGAGCGGCCCCAGAACATCAACGAACTGTTCCAGGGCCGCCAAATTTCGGTTCGGGGAGAAGTACACGCCTATTACTGCGTACTCTCCCCAAACCGCAACCACGTACCCGGGGCCCCTCATTCTGGGTATGAGGGGGGGTCCAGCGCCTGGCCTCACCACTATGGCGACGGAGCGCTAATCGTCCCCAGCCCAATGCGGCTGGGGAGGAACATAGTAGGGCTCCGAGACCACCGCCACGTCAACACCCCACTCCGCCACGGCTTGCAGGAATATATCCTGGGCCGCAACAGAGTGGTTGATGTTGGCCTGTAAGAAGCTGAGATGTCCTGGCATTACTCGGACATCTCAGCCTCAGGCGCCGCCAGTCCCCTCCCAGATTGAGAGGTGGGGAGTTTCCCTCTGATCGATGGGGGGTTGCATGCTCCGCCCCCCATCACATGGTCCGCCGGTCTGCTCGCATCGCTGCAGACCGCGCACTTTGGGCTCGCCACCTTGCACCCGGATGTTGTGTGCCCGGGCTCGCCGCAGCGGTAGCATAAGCCGCTGCGGTCTTTTGTTGAGGGGCACAGTGCTGTAAAATGCCCCAAGCCCAGGCACCGGAAGCAGTGCTTGGGACGCGCATCTACCAGGTGGACCGAAACTTTGGTCCACCCAACAGCAATGCTGCCCAGCGCCACCAGTTTCTTGGCCGCCGTCACTGGGCAGCTCATTCGGGCAAAGCCATTTCGGGCGAGATACATCGGGGCGCAATGGGGCCCCGATGTATCTCGCCCTGTGTGGGCAACCTAACCTAACCTAACCTTTTTTTTTTTTGTTTCCGGAAGGGAAAAGCATTACGCATACCACCTGGGCGCAGGGGGCACCCGAGTGGTGATGTGGGACTCCCGTATAGGCTAATGAGACCCACGGTTTACCCACTAAAACACCCCCCCCCCCCCCCACCTTCCTCCACGCCGCCTTGTGACGGGGCCACGGGAACGATACACACATCCGCGACCCCGCCGGCGGCAGGCGCACCTGATGGTAAGTGCGCCTCCCTCCTCCGCCTATATATATTATGCTAGACCTTATTATATCAGCTATATATGCCAGTGAAAGTCCCGTGAAAATCGGTCTAGCCGTTTCAGAGATTAGCCGGAACAAACACACAGACTGACAGACGGACAGAAAAATGTTAACAATATATATTTTATTGTAAGTACCGATCATACTTTTAAATGCATTAAGTGAAAATAAAAGCTGTTAATTTGAAATTACAAACTGACACTTCAATTTTGTTTATCTGTATAGATATAATATATTGTATTATATAAAACAAATAGTTGAACTAAGTAGTCAAAGATAGCCGAAAGCACGTCGAAGGAATGCCGATAACAGTCACAATGTGCAGTTGCTAAATTCTACATTATTGTCAAGGTGATAAAGTCGTTTTGTATCATTCTTAATAGTCGTTATTACATTGTGATTTCGAGTGGCAAAAAGTGTCGTGCCTATTTTTTCCGTCTAGCCCCCATTTTCAACGCGCCATAAGGAACTTCGTTCCAAAAATATATACAAAATTAAAAAAAAAAAAAAGTTGGGATGTGCCACCTTTATCACGAACTCACTACGTTGAATGATAATTAAAATATATCTCATACAATTTCATACGAAGAATATTTGGTCGTGTGATCGTGTCGCATCGCGTAGTTACGCTACCGCGTAGTGCGTTATATTTCATACAAATTCATACAAAGAATATTTGGTCGTGTGATCGTGTCGCATCGCGTAGTTACGCTGCCGCGTAGTGTGTTATATTTCATACAATTTCATACGAAGAATATTTGGTCGTGTGATCGTGTCGCATTGCGTAGCTACGCTGCCGCGTAGTGCGTTATATCTCATACAATTTCATACGAAGAATATTTGGTCGTGTGATCGTGTCACATCGCGTAGTTACGCTGCCGCGTAGTGTGTTATATTTCATACAATTTCATACGAAGAATATTTGGTCGTGTGATCGTGTCGCATTGCGTAGCTACGCTGCCGCGTAGTGCGTTATATCTCATACAATTTCATACGAAGAATATTTGGTCGTGTGATCATGTCGCATCGCGTAGTAACGCTGCCGCGTAGTGTGTTATATTTCATACAATTTCATACGAAGAATATTTGGTCGTGTGATCGTGTCGCATAGCGTAGCTACGCTGCCGCGTAGTGCGTTATATCTCATACAATTTCATACGAAGAATATTTGGTCGTGTGATCGTGTCGCATAGCGTAGCTACGCTGCCGCGTAGTGCGTTATATCTCATACAATTTCATACGAAGAATATTTGGTCGTGTGATCGTGTCGCATAGCGTAGCTACGCTGCCGCGTAGTGCGTTATATCTCATACAATTTCATACGAAGAATATTTGGTCGTGTGATCGTGTCGCATAGCGTAGCTATGCTGCCGCGTAATGCGTTATATCTCATACAATTTCATACGAAGAATATTTGGTCGTGTGATCGTGTCGCATCGCGTAGTTACGCTACCGCGTAGAGCGTTATATCTCATACAATTTCATACGAAGAATATTTGGTCGTGTGATCGTGTCGCATAGCGTAGCTACGCTGCCGCGTAGTGCGTTATATCTCATACAATTTCATACGAAGAATATTTGGTCGTGTGATCGTGTCGCATAGCGTAGCTACGCTGCCGCGTAGTGCGTTATATCTCATACAATTTCATACGAAGAATATTTGGTCGTGTGATCGTGTCGCATCGCGTAGTTACGCTGCCGCGTAGTGCGTTATATTTTATACAAATTCATACGAAGAATATTTGGTCGTGTGATCGTGTCGCATCGCGTAGTTACGCTGCCGCGTAGTGCGTTATATTTCATACAAATTCATACGAAGAATATTTGGTCGTGTGATGGTGTCGCATCGCGTAGTTACGCTGCTGCGTAGTGCGTTATATTTCATACAATTTCATACGAAGAATATTTGGTCGTGTGATCGTGTCGCATAGCGTAGCTACGTTGCCGCGTAGTGCGTTATATCTCATACAATTTCATACGAAGAATATTTGGTCATGTGATCGTGTCGCATAGCGTAGCTACGCTGCCGCGTAGTGCGTTATATCTCATACAATTTCATACGAAGAATATTTGGTCGTGTGATCGTGTCGCATAGCGTAGCTACGCTGCCGCGTAGTGCGTTATATCTCATACAATTTCATACGAAGAATATTTGGTCGTGTGATCGTGTCGCATCGCGTAGTTACGCTACCGCGTAGTGCGTTATATTTCATACAAATTCATACGAAGAATATTTGGTCGTGTGATCGTGTCGCATCGCGTAGCTACGCTGCCGCGTAGTGTGTTATATTTCATACAATTTCATACGAAGAATATTTGGTCGTGTGATCGTGTCGCATAGCGTAGCTACGCTGCCGCGTAGTGCGTTATATCTCATACAATTTCATACGAAGAATATTTGGTCGTGTGATCGTGTCGCATCGCGTTGTTACGCTGCCGCGTAGTGCGTTATATTTTATACAATTTCATACGAAGAATATTTGGTCGTGTGATCGTGTCGCATAGCGTAGCTACGCTGCCGCGTATTGCGTTATATCTCATACAATTTCATACGAAGAATATTTGGTCGTGTGATCGTGTCGCATAGCGTAGCTACGCTGCCGCGTAGTGCGTTATATCTCATACAATTTCATACGAAGAATATTTGGTCGTGTGATCGTGTCGCATAGCGTAGCTACGCTGCCGCGTAGTGCGTTATATCTCATACAATTTCATACGAAGAATATTTGGTCGTGTGATCGTGTCGCATCGCGTAGTTACGCTGCCGCGTAGTGCGTTATATTTCATACAATTTCATACGAAGAATATTTGGTCGTGTGATCGTGTCGCATAGCGTAGCTACGCTGCCGCGTATTGCGTTATATCTCATACAATTTCATACGAAGAATATTTGGTCGTGTGATCGTGTCGCATCGCGTAGTTACGCTGCCGCGTAGTGCATTATATTTTATACAAATTCATACGAAGAATATTTGGTCGTGTGATCGTGTCGCATCGCGTAGTTACGCTGCCCCGTAGTGCGTTATATTTCATACAAATTCATACGAAGAATATTTGGTCGTGTGATGGTGTCGCATCGCGTAGTTACGCTGCTGCGTAGTGCGTTATATTTCATACAATTTCATACGAAGAATATTTGGTCGTGTGATCGTGTCGCATAGCGTAGCTACGCTGCCGCGTAGTGCGTTATATCTCATACAATTTCATACGAAGAATATTTGGTCGTGTGATCGTGTCGCATCGCGTAGCTACGCTGCCGCGTAGTGCGTTATATTTCATACAATTTCATACGAAGAATATTTGGTCGTGTGATCGTGTCGCATCGCGTAGTTACGCTGCCGCGTAGTGCGTTATATCTCATACAATTTCATACGAAGAATATTTGGTCGTGTGATCGTGTCGCATCGCGTAGTTACGCTGCTGCGTAGTGCGTTATAATTCATACAATTTCATACGAAGAATATTTGGTCGTGTGATCGTGTCGCATCGCGTAGTTACGCTGCCGCGTAGAGCGTTATATTTCATACAATTTCATACGAAGAATATTTGGTCGTGTGATCGTGTCGCATCGCGTAGTTACGCTGCCGCGTAGTGCGTTATATCTCATACGATTTCATACGAAGCATATTTGATCGTATGATTATGTCGCATCGCGTGGTTCATCTCATACAATTTTATACAAAGTATATTTGGCCATGTCACGTTACAAAGTTCCGCTGCCTCGTAGTTACGCCTAGTGTGGTCCCACCTTATACTAATTTTGTCAATGTAGGTAGCAAGTACAATATTTATGTAAAATACAGTCGACTATAATTTACTAGATCAATGCTTACCGACGAACATACAATTTGACTATTTTCATATTGTATATTATAGGCCATAGGGGGTCAAAAAGGAACTTGAATATTTTTCTTATATCTATCTTCAATCAAGCTAAAGAATGGAATTAGTGTTTATCACACTTCTATTTACCTGTTGTACTTACCTATTAGGATCGATCGGATTAGTAGCGCGCTACGGTGGAACCATATATCTAGGAAATGGCGGCGTCAAAACTTCCTAAGCTATTTAGGCGGCGGCGACCCGACGGCGAAAGGCCTTTGGTATTATAGTTAACACCTATAGATACCTATAGATTATGATATACCTAGCTAATTGCTGCTTCCAATCTGCTAATTAAATATTATTTTCATATGTACATTTTATAATAATAATAATAATAATAATAATAATAATAATAATAATAATAATAATAATAATAATAATAATAATAATAATAATAATAATAATAATAATAATAATAATAATAATAATAATAATAATAATAATAATAATAATAATAATAATAATAATAATAATAATAATAATAATAATAATAATAATAATAATAATAATAATAATAATAATAATAATAATAATAATAACTTCCATAGATGGTATTATTATTATTATTATTATTATTATAAAATGTATGGTCTTTCACACCACCACTCGAAGAACTTGTGTCACGGGTACCAGACATGTGTATAGTATAAAAGCATATATTTAATACTTTTATACTATACAAATTTTAAGATTTTTACTATATATAATACATCTATGACCCAGGAACACAGAAAACTTTTTGGTTCCCTAGCGGGATTCGAACCCGCGACCTCCGGCTTGAGCACCAACGCCCTAACCACTGAGTTAAAGAGGTCAGCAAAATATCATAATAATTCTAATGACAACAAGAACTAACGGCAGACAATACATTATTTCCAGTGAAGCAAGGAGATCCCGATATGGCTGCTCAATACCCCCATGGAAATCCTCCTCCATACCCCGGTCCACCACCAGCAAATTATCCACAACCAGCAAACTATGGACCACAACCAGCAAATTGTTCACAACCAGCGAACTATGGACCGCAACCAGCAAATTATCCACATCCACAAACGGAGCAACCCGTAACTGTCGTGTACCAAGCGAACACAGCATTCGTCCAGGGAGCTAGGGTGATACCAGCAGTGGTTGTTTCCAACCACATGGGAACAGATCCAAGCCATTTCGTCTGCAAGTCTTGCAACCAGCACGTCATCACCAGAATCGAAAGAAAGCCAGCTGTAAGGACTCACCTATTTGCCTTGCTGCTATGTGTTTTCGGGTAAGCATTTAAAATATTTCTAGGATTATTGCGTAGCTTACTAGCTTTGGCTAAGAGCTCCGTGGCCTAGTGGGTAGACCGTTTGATTTGCACTCGAGAGAGTACAGGTTCGATTCCCAGGTTGTGGCATGTACCAATGAGACATTTTCATATCTCAAGTACATTATACGGGCGCTCTAACGGTGAAAGAAAAACATCGTGAGGAAACCCGCACATGGTTGGCCCCAGACGTATTGACAAGTCATTCCTCTTGACTAGGCTGACTGTGTTATGAGAATGCCGTATGTGCTTGAGCAACCATGCGACATTTAAAAAAACCAACTGTCCCAGGCACTACAGTATTTCAAGAGTGGTCGCTTCGCTCGGAGAATACTGTATAAATCATCCAATAACAGATGAAAAGGCCCAAGTTTTTACTAGCTTTGGTCAGTGGCTCCTCCCGTACAAATACAGTATCCCAGGGGAACACTGTACTTTTTTGGGATAAAATGTAGCCAATGTATCCAGACCTAAACGTACTAGCATACCAAATTTTATCAAAATTCGTTCAGTAGTTTTTCCATTAAGAAAGTAACAAACATCCATCCGTACATTCATCTATTCATCCTCACAAATTTTCACATTTATAATAGTTTATAATACGGCAACATATTTCATGGTGTTCATTTCTGACTTTAATAAAAAGGATTTAGATCCGATAATTATTATTTCAATAATTATTTAGTGTGCTATTTTTTATTACCTATTTTAACCTTTTTATCGTACATTAACGCTGTGACTGTGCCGTTATCTTTATCGTGTTATCATACAGTCTGTATGTTGTTAAGATAAACGAATATAATATTATGATTTGTTCAAACATGAGTGAAGTGAAGAAGCAATCCAAAAGAGAAAACAATATTGAAATGTTCACGTCATGGACTATATTCAGTTACCGATTTATGGACATCAGTGATAAGCGAGTCCCCCATAATATTATGATTAATGATGATTCTATATGTTGTAATTTATGTCGAGTGCAATTCCTATATTTCCTCAATAAAACGACTCAGATTTGATTTTAAAGTTGCACTATGTAAGGTACACCTTGAATAATTCAAAATATATTTTCTTGAAATACTTGTAAGAATGTTTAAATATACTTGAAACATGCATATTATTTACTTTTTTTTTTAACACCTCAATCAATATCAAAACTTTTAATTCTTTATAAGCATTTTTTTAGAAATCATAAACGAATTATTATTTATTATACCTAATATAAGGTACGCCAAGTAATCATCCTGCTGTTTTTGCAGCTGCGGTAAAATTTTAAGTAAGTCGTTTTTTTTATTCTTTTTTTCTTATTTTCCAGATTCTGGCCGTGTGTCTGCTTGCCGTACTGCATTGACTCGTGCAACAACGCTGACCACTATTGCCCGAACTGTGGATCTTATATCGGCTCTTATGTTGGATAGTTTGGACCAGAGAAATGTTATCAACAGTGTGTTATTAAAAAGATTTGTGTGCGTAAATGAATGACTTTTGCCTTTTTGTATCATATGTACCATTTTTGTGAAGTGCTTAAAATCTGCACAAATATTTGTCTCTACGCTTCAGCAAAAAGGACCACGGCAAAAGTCGCACATTTGCGTAAATTTATAAAGCTAAGGCCATGTTCACATTACGTAAATCAGTGTCATGATTCCTTTTGACATGTGCGTTATAAGCCTAGAGTACGCGTTAACGAAGATCTGTAAGCGTTTAAATAAGGACATGATAACATAGTAAGGTTCACAATATGCTAAAGCTGATGATCCTCAAAACGCGCGTGATATCGTTAATTACTACGAGAAATGTAAAGCAAGTTGCACCATGTAATGAAACGCATTACCTACATACAGAATGTTGTGTAGTTTTAGTGTAATGCATGAAGGTGTAAGCTTGTTGTAGTCGCCCGATTTCTGATAGCCTAACAGAAACATTTGACAGCGGCGTAAACTTAATGTTAACGAATAACATTTTTATGGGCGCTGTCATCATCTTGACAGATTTTCATACGAGAATTCGATAACGTTACGTTTACGCCGCTGTGAAATGTTTCTGCTAGCCCCCCCATGATCTCTGAAAATAGTTTTAGGGCCCACGCTCACTTTACTCGGTTCCGATTCAATGTAATCTAAATGCAAACAAAGCTCAATATGGTTGGCTATAATGCTTCCAATAGAAATGTCACTTAGGGTCAATTTACACCGACACGAAACGATACTTAATTTTATACCTATCTGTAGAAATAATTTTTAAGATATCTCCCGCTAGTCGTGTCGGTTATCCGTCCCACTGGGATATGAGAGTAAAGGAACAGAGATAGTGCTCTTGTGTACTGCGCACACACTTGGGTACTATAAAATTACTCCTGCGTAACTGGCCTGGTCTTAACGAAACCGCCCACCGTCACCGAAATCGGTGTGGGGGAGTTATTTTTATTTTTTTATTTTAATTTGGTCGAATTTAATTTATTTGTTTACATTAACCCGGCGCCAATGACGTTAAAATAATTACTGGGACGATGACGCCGGGTCATATTGACCCGAATTTAATTTATATATTTTCTTAAAGACATTTAGCAAGTCATCTTAATCTTAAAGACAGACAAGAAAAAGATTATTTGCTTAGGTAGTAAAATAAAAATAATAATAATGAATTCTGAAAATTCAACTTTTATTAACTTTTTCAATAACACATGCAAAATCAACTTACAACAAGTAACACGTTTATATTTTAAATTTTTTGGTAAAGTATTCTTAGCAATAATAGGAACCAATAATCTTATGTACTAATAAAGAGATCAGTTGAGCTTTATAATATGAAGTATTGCAGTATGCAATCAAATGGTCTGGTCAAATGTAATTGCCGTAACTGGTGTTATATTTGTTACGGGGGAAATTAAAATAAAAAGAGATTTCCCGTGACAATATATATATTAAAAAAAGAAATAGGGGTCGTGGGCAGAAGGCCGTATGTATCTGGTTTAGCCTCTAGTGTCTTTAGAGATTGATGGGGCTTTTAAACCACACGGCACTTAGCTGGATCTGTCGACGGTAAGGTATGACAACACGTGGCGCTTTCGGGTCCTGTGTTCGGGTCAGGAACTCGTCACGACGTGGTCGCCTAGGAGCGGACAGTCCGTGGCACAGGCCAGATAGTCATCCGTCTATAGGATGTAGATAGCGGTGCTTGTACCCGTACCGTAGTTCCCCTGAAAACGGGGTTAAAATATTATAATTATTATAAACGACTACATCTTGCGTTTATAGAAAATTTTATTCTAAAAAGGGCGTCATTCGAAGAAGTGCTATATATACCCTCCTCCGTCGTCTTTTTTTAAACTTTTGACAACTATGAAACTAAAGCGTAAAGAGAAAAAAATCCAGAAACCAAAATAAAGTATATTATATTAATAATCAATATATTATGTAATATAATAATACAAATGTACTGTATTTTCATTATTAATCAAAATTTAATAATTATTTTTATCATTAAAGATGGAAGTAAAATCGATCTATGAATCAAATATTAAAGGAAGGCTAACGCCATTTTAGTAAGGACGTGCGCCGATAGATGGCGCCTAAAGCCTCTAAATGACAAATAATTAAGCAAACAAATCATAGATGACGGTGATTTTACGGAAAGGAAATGTAACTACGTTACATATTGATGAAAGATCGATATTATCTGAATCTGCCCATATCACTAGCTTCTTGTTCACTTTCACTGCCATTGCTGCGTTCAGGTAAAATGGCCGTCATGGAAGTTGACGGCCATTTATCTGAACGCAGCAAATGGCATCAGACGTACCCACAGCTGATGCCACTTGGGAGTCTTCACTGTCGGAACCAGACTTTACTAACAAGGCCATAATTCTAGAGTAATTTGTCAAATAAATGTTCACTGAAAACCTATAAAAACAAGTTTAATTTACATAAAACACAAAATAATTAAATAAACATAAGTCACGAAATTACTACGCCAGCGATGACGATGGGTCATGATGACCCGTTTTCACTTGAAGATTGTGTATCTCCCAGCCCACGCGGCGTAGCATTGATTGTACCAATAAAACGGGTGGAGGGAGGCCATATCTCCAGCTACACAAAAGTTTAAACCACACGACCGACGCTAAAATAAAATATGTCGGTTCAAAATTGACATAATATGAAGAATATGATGTGTCACTGTCGCCGGATTAAGATTACATTTAATTGAAATACCTTCTTACTAATAAAAATATTTACACAACGGATAACAGCTTAAACAACGTTGCTATCTTTTTCTATCATGCGACATTTCCAACGTATCAGACAAAGACAGCAACGTTGTATAAGTTATCGTTATATAAGAGTATACGCGATGGTGCCGCTAAACGTTTTGTAAGACCAGTGTCAAATTTATATCTACGCCGTCGCTAGACTTAAGAAACCTAATTCTCGTAAGCATTTCTGTTCAATTCGCAGTATGGTTCCAGTGTCAGAGTAAGTTGTACGTGAGCGTGTACTCACACACGACTCAAATCGAGTGTGCACGAGAGCGATAGCATGCTTTGACACTGCAACCCAACCAGTACGTAGTAACTATTTATTAATCTGTGACCCAACTGCGAATTAGACATTATCAGTTGTGAGCGAGGGCCCAAAAACATTTAAATGCACAAAAGTCATTGCGGTAAACTTTTATTATTTGTCCTTTGTAAAAAAAATCAAATAACCAAAGGTAATATGTTAAAGCGCGTCTCCTGCTCGTGTTTCTTCGAAACATTACACAAAAATATCGAAACATTGGGGCCTGGCTATACACATTTATGTAGGAATACACAATTGTTATGTATTCCGTTTTGTTGTTTTTTGTCTTCCGAAACGGACGGAAAACATTCCTCGCACGGGTAGAGGGGGAAATGATGTTTCATTATGTAACAACTGTCACACCACTCACATGACCATTATACATAGAAATACGGAAGAAATTATCAATTCCAAATCGGTCTTCTATTCGTAACTCCTGATAAATATTAAAATTACGGGTCAGTAAATATGGCCTAACTCGAAATCTGAGTTTTCTCCCAGATAGTTACTGCATATTATGAAATCGCTTAAACTACGAGTACGTCTTCCTCATCGGAACTCGTGATCTTTTTTACACAACAGTTTTTGTTTTAATCAAAAATATTTTCTGTAGCTGGAGACAGCTTGTGTATAAAACAAATGTTATTGTTTCGTGTTTTCTGTGTAATGTTTCGATAAAACATGAGCAGGAGTCACGCCTTTACGCATTCATTTATGTATAATTTATATTTCTAATTGTAAGATATTTAACATAAATGTGAGAATAAAATTATATTTTTGTGTATAATTTTTTGTTTTTAGTTCGCCTGAAATTGAATTAAAACTAATGAACTAAAATAAAATTTAATCTAACACCACTTAATTTTCAAGCAATATATATATTATTTTGTATCCGAGATGATGATGACTGAAATCCTACATTTTAGTTTTGTGGCAATATACTGATTGCTGACCCGTGATATCTGGTGATTTATTGTGCCAACTGCCAAAAGAAGTGGGAACGTCAAGGGCACATCGCGCCCTTAAAGCAGGGGTCTCCAAACTTACCAGCCTTAGGGCCATACTGATTACTCCAGTAAGTTCCGAGGGCCAAAACCATATTATCATTGTTGCCGGTGGTAAAAAGTGAAATAGTCCACTGATAAAAAAAAAGTCCGAAAAAGTACGCAACGTTTAAAAAAGGCTGCAAATCGGACTAAAGTCCGCAAAACGGCAACACTGCATATTATTAATTTTCCTGTCATTATCTATAATTTCTAGATTAGTCGTAGAGTACGAGCCATGAGGAGTAACGTGACACGACATCTGGTGGACACACGCGGAAATAGGTAGTACCTTCTATCGCTAACAGATGGCGCTAATATCACGTACAGAATAATCTCGTTGGTTCGAGAAAGTTCTGTTGTCTTCCACTCACTTCTAGATGGCAGTAATTGGAATATATAAGAAGGCTAGTGGCGCAACCACAAGTCAGTTCCTATAACACTGTTGTGAAATAAAATAGTGCGTACCTCCTTAAAACGTGTTTGTGCGTGTTTAAGTTTAAGACATCTTTGTAACAGTATTTTGATTTGAATTGTTGCTTTTGTGTGTGATTTAGTAGTATGGAAAAGAAGCGAAAAATTGATAGTGAATGCAGAAAATTCAAAGATCAGTGGAACATTCAGTATTTTGTAATTGAGTCCAGTAACAAGGCGCTATGTTTGATTTGCAATGAAAGCATAGCCGTTCTCAAGGAATATAACATTAAACGTCATTATGAAACAAAAAATTTTCAAAATTACTCAAAATATACAGGAAGTTTGCGGACAGAAAAATTCGAAGCTATGAAGCGCGGATTGAAATCGCAGCAATCTTCATTTACAAAACTCAAAACTGAACAAGAGGCTGCAACTCGTGCCAGCTTTCGTGTGGCTCTTGAAATTGCAAAACGTGGAAAACCATTCACCGATGGAGAAATGATCAAAGAATGCATAATTGCAGTAGCCGAAGAAATGTGCCCTGAAAAGGTAAATTTATTAAAAACTGTCAGTATGTCAGCAAACACTGTGGCTCGAAGGGTAGAAAACATCGGTGAAAATATATCCTCTTAACTGTTCGACAAAAATGGACATGTTGAGTGGTTTTCTTTGGCCTTGGATGAGTCAACGGATGTGTCAGATACTGCTCAGGTGTTGATTTATATTCGAGGAGTAGATAAAAGCTATGAAGTGCATGAAGAACTTTTTGATATGTATAGTATTCATGGCACAACTACTGGTACAGATATTTTTAAAGGAGTTGAAATGGCCATTAATCAAAAGAACCTTCGATGGAAAAACTTGAAATGCATTACAACTGATGGAGGCAAAAACATGAGTGGGAAAGATAAAGGAGTGGTCGCTCTTGTGTCAAAGGCTGTAGAAAATGACGGTGGTTCAAAACCCTAATGGTTTTACATTGTATCATTCATAAACAGTCTTTGTGCGGAAAATGTTTGGATATGTCTGAAGTTCTGAAACCAGTCATATCAACTGTTAATTGAAGAGATTGAAGAAAATGACTTACTTTATCATACTGCCGTACTTTGTCTTAGTTGTGGGAAAGTCCTTCAGCGCTTTTTTGAACTTCGAGCAGTGATCGAAATTTTTTTTTAATGAAAAGTATCGCCCTCTTACTGAATTACTAAACAATGCATGGCTGTGGAAGTTAGCATTCTATGTTGATTTGACAAAACATGTGAACGAACTGAATTTGAGATTGCAAGGAGAAAACCAGCATCTTCCTGATTTATACACTAATATCAAATTATTCCGGATGAAATTGATACTGTTTCAATCACAACTACGAAGTAAATGTTTTTCACATTTTAAAACATGTGAAATATTCAGCCACACCACTGAGACTGAGTTTCCTATCGATTTTGCAATCGAAACTTTGAGTGCTTTGAAAATAAATTTTGATACTCGTTTCTCGGACTTTGATGCCATTGCGAATCAAATTAAGATTTTTCAGAATCCTTTTGATACTGACATTGAAACCCTAGCCCCGGAACTTCAAATGGAAATGATTGATCTACAGTGCAGTGATATAATTAAGAACAAATATGGATACTCATCTTTGTTGGAATTTTATAAGGGTCTTCCGATGATACAATTTGATAATTTGCATAAATTTGCTCGTGGGCTGTTTTCTGTTTTTGGTACTTGCTACACTTATTTGTGTGAGAAGACCTTCTCCAAAATGAAGTACACAAAAAATGTTTACAGATCTAAATTAACTGATGAGCATCTTAAATCTCTTTTAATAATTGATACAAGTAAAATTAGTCCACAACTACAAACTATTGTCAGTGGAAAATCTCAATTACATAAATCTCATTAGTATTTCATGTCATTATGCTTGTTATAAGTTATGTTTTTATTTAAAATGTATAAAATGTTAGTTGGATTCATTTCAATAATTTGTTAGTTATTATATACTGAAGTTAAATTTTCTGCATATTATACATGCCTTTACTCATTACAATTCTGTGTTTCTTTATCCAACTTATCACAAAAACAATAACAATAAGCCTACAACAATGTTATGAGTAGTTAGCCTATGACCATATCAATGTAGATGTCATATTAATAATTATTCAACATAAAATTAGAATACTTCAGTAAACTAAATTTAATTTGCTATAAAAAATATGTTCTCTAAAAGGAGTTTTCAAATATGCTAGCTCTCCGCGGGCCGGACAAAATCTGTCCGCGGGCCGGATGTGGCCCTCGGGCCGTAGTTTGGAGACCCCTGGCTTAAAGCACACGGACGCCCATAATGGCTACTAAATAATTATACAATCATTAATTATTGTATGACATACATACAATCGAAATAAATAATATTTTATATTATTAAGGTATAAAAAAATAAAGATAATAATTTGTTTCAAACCAATATTATAATATTGTAAGTACAGTGAAAACCTGTTATAATGACTTTGAAGGGACCGATTTATTATGTTAGCAATAATTTGATGGCCCATTAAAATTTAAAACCAATATATTATGTTCATACAAATGTTCATAATATGAACATAATATATTATTGAGATTTTAAGATCCTGTCGTAATATCCGGTGTTGGCGTTATTTTTACTGTATGTGGGTATATTATTTAGTAGTACTAATTTTCCGTGTATAATGCGAGCGTCCTTGTGAGTCCTCTAATATTGCGAGTATCCATGTAGAGCCTATACCACAGACTTTAAAAATATTTCCAACAGGTGATACATGATACATACAATACACTCATTTGTGCCTGTAAACTATAAAGAATTATAAGGCTTAACTCATACTAGCGCAGAGTCGAAGCGACGCGACGCGTCATGTTTTTCACCCATAGCATAATATGGTACTTTGTATTACGGAAATATAAACGTAGAAGCGCACGTACCATCGCGCGTCGGCTCGCGATGTCGCGCGCTACCATATTTCCATAATATAAGTTTGTTCCATAATAATGGAAAAATAGAGATGAATATTATGCTATAGGTGTTTCACCTACATGACGCGTCGCGTCGTTTCATCTCTGCACCAGTGCGAGTTGAACCTTAGTCCTGAGTTGTGTGCAAGTCGATGGCAATTAAATTGTCTCTGTCGCCTAACATTTGCATTCCGATTATGAACTTTAGCTCACGCCAAATAGAGTTAACTTTTCGGCAAATCATGAATGTTATCCTATACAGTCATGTTTTGCGGAAAAGTTTACTCTATTTCGAATGCGCTATAGGCGATAATCGGAATATAAATGGCAGAGGCAGGAGACAATTTTGTTGCCAGTGTGCACACTGCTTTAAAAGGAGCGAAGATTTCTGGTGCATTAAGAACTACTTCGCTGTACCTACACCTAAATATTATATGGCCTAACTCGCGTTTGCCTAAAATTTTGTACATAATTAAGAATATTGTAACTTTTGACCACATTCAATTGTTACATGACACGATATTTAATACGATATTTTATTTTCTCACTGTGGGTGAAATCTAGATCTATTTCTATTTTTATAGAAAGTTTACAAATTCTTATCGTATGATTTATTATAACATATTATTCTCAGAATATTTCTCACCATTAATGAATATTAAGTGTTTATTATCGGTTTTTATCACACACACAATTTTTATCAATCCTACTTACAAATATATACATATTAAGTAACAGTAGTGTAAAAAATATTTGTAAATCAAAACTTATTTGGGAAGCGAAATGTTGAAATTCCGACATTTAGAAATTGATACTTTTGGCCTATGAATGGAATTGAGTTAGCACAAAATAAGTAAAGTAGGTAATTCATGTGAGTATGATAAAAAAATATAATACTATTTTTTTTAATGACAATTTACAAGATCAATGAAATTATCAATGGTCCTTACTTAATACCTGCCTACTTTTTGAAGATTCAGTGTATATATCAATCATGCTTAATAAGATTGAAACATTTTACAAACATACTTCTGCAGTTTATAAAACTATTTAAAAAATTAACATAACCTAACCAAGAGCATTTCAGGACATGTCAAAGACGGGTTCCGTAACAATAAACGTGTAATAGATTTTTTCAAATTATTTCAAAAGTTAGCGTCGTACTTCGTTGAAAATAATTTTCCTAAAGCGTATTTAGTATGATCTATCAGCATGGAAAATTGCAAGTTTCTACGCCTCATAGTTTAGAAATGCCAGGGGGGACCAACTTATAAACTAATTTGGAGGCCAATTTCTCGAAAATGGTTGAATTTGTAAAAAAGTTATGTGTGAAACCTTAGCTTTATTTTAAAAGACCCATTTAACGACAACACACAATGTGGTAGAATGAAAAAATATTTTCATCCCCACTTCACATGTATGGAGACCCACACCTAAAATATTAAATTATTATTTAATGATGCCAAAACCGATATATAGACATTTTATAATAATAATAATAATAATAATAATAATAATAATAATAATAATAATAATAATAATAATAACAATAATAATAATAATAAGGGGGTGAAGCCGGTCCCTCCTAGTTGGTGTCCCCGGGCAACACTTGGGTGCGCCACCCCACTCTCTTCGGGGTCAAACTACTTACGTCAATAATCACACAAAAACTAAATACTCACATTACTGATAATAAAATAATCCCTGAAGAACAAAAAGGCTGCGCTAAAGGATCAATGGGCTGTAAAGAACAACTTATCATCGACGCCCAAATACATAATCAAACTAAAAAAGATCATAAGAACCTTTATTACGCATACATAGATTACCAAAAAGCCTTTGATAGTGTCCCGCATTCTTGGTTGATACATGTACTAAAAATATATAAGATTCATAATACTTTAATTCACATTCTACAATATATAATGCATAACTGGTCTACTAAACTCAATCTAAGAACAGTCAGTACCACCGTCAGTACCTCACCAATCAAAATTAAACGTGGCATTTTCCAAGGCGACTCACTTAGCCCCTTATGGTTTTGCTTAGCTTTAAACCCTCTATCTAAAACTCTTAATAGGTCAAACTTAGGATATATTATAGATAAAGTCAATAAAATCAAAATCACTCACCTTTACATGGACGACATAAAACTCTTCGCACCTGACAGGCAACAACTGGAACAACTATTAAAATTAACGGAAAAATTTAGCGCTGATATTTACATGACATTCGGAACTGATAAATGTAAAATTAATTGCATTCTTAAGGGCAAACATACACATACAGAACCACTCAACTTAGAACTACAAGAAGGAACAATAGACAGCATGCAAGCGAAAGACACATATAAGTACCTAGGTTATATACAAAATACAGCTATAGATCATAAAGAAATAAAAAATACATTAAAAAATAAATACAAACAGAGACTAAATAAAATTTTAAAAACGCAATTGTCAGGCCAAAACAAAATTAAAGTTGTAAATACCTATGCGATCCCTATATTAACGTATTCATTTGGAATTATCAGGTGGTCTGACACTGATTTGGAAACCCTCAACACCGCAACCCGAACCGCTTGTTACAAACACAATATTCACCATATCCATTCAGCAGTTGAAAGATTTACAATAAAGAGGAAGCAGGGAGGGCGTGGTTTTAAAGACATAAAAAATCTACATTACACCCAAATAGATAACCTCCGAAATTATTTCAAGACAAAAGCTAACACAAGCCCACTTCATAAAGCCATTGTAAATTTACCTCATTCTGGAACACCGCTACAGTTAAATAATGACAAATTTAACCCTAAAAATAAAATAATTAATGGTGAAAACAAAATAGAAAAATGGAAAAGTAAGGCTCTACATGGTAAATTTCCGTACCAGTTAAGTCAGGACCATATCGATCAAGCCGTGTCATTCAGTTGGTTAACTAAGGGCAACATTTATAGTGAAACAGAAGGGTTCTTAATAGCTATACAGAACCAAATTATCAAAACTCGCAATTACTCAAAATTTATCCTCAAAGAAGCCATAGAAACTGATAAGTGTAGACTGTGCCACCAAACCACTGAGACAATAGACCATATTACCGGAGGATGCAGTGCACTAGCAAATAAAGAATATACTCACCGTCACGATAACGTAGCCAAACATATACATCAATTAATAGCAATCAAGTTTAACCTTATAGATACACATACACCGTACTACAAATACAAACCATCTAACGTTCTAGAAAATGACTCCGTAAAACTCTACTGGGATCGCGATATCGTCACAGACCGTACCATCCTAAGCAATAGACCAGACATAACCCTCACAATGAAATCTGAAAAAACCACTTACCTTATAGACATCGCCGTTCCAAACACCAACAACCTGAAACAGAAACACACAGAAAAAATCCAAAAATACATACCGCTTGCAGATGAGATCAAACAAATGTGGCATCAAAACACAGTAAAAATAATCCCGATAGTCATCTCCTCAACGGGCGTTATTCCAAAAACGCTTGCCGTTGCACTTAAATCCCTTAACCTTCACAAAAACACATATATACAGTTACAGAAGTCAATCGTTATAGATACCTGCTCTATAGTCCGCCGCTTCCTTAATTCATCTTCATCCTTGCCTACAACTCACACCAATTAAACTTCTTTCACGCTACATGAACAGGATACTTGGCAATCGCCCGTACCTGCTTCATTCTACCGGTTAAGCCGAGACAAATATATGTTAAATAATAATAATAATAATAATAATAATAGATTTTTATTATGTTATACAAATATTTAATACACATCCATGACCCAAGAACACAGAAAAACCTTTGGTTCCTTCGGCGGGATTCGAACCCGCGAACCCCGGCTTGAACACTAACGCGCTGAACCACTGAGCCACAGGGGTCGTCAATTTTATTACTATACCAAATTTCATCTATTTATATTCATAGTTACAGAAGCTAGATGTCGGACAGACAGACAGACGGACGGACCGAGTGAAATTATAAGGGTTTCTTGAGTACCACGGAACCACGAAGCGAAAAAGTTTTATCTTCTTTAAAAATATATAGGTTATATAAATGTGAGTCATCGGATAAGTAAAATGATAAACTGGCTTTAAATGATTAACAAAGTCGGTACAGGCATAATATGTGCACTCCAATAGATATATTATTATGTAGCGTATTTTTACGGAAATGTACACGACATTGTACCATTGTTGCCACATTTAAAAAAAAGACATACCTAAGCAACGCACTAAAATGACCGAAACAAGATTAAGAAAATAGACTACACTATGAGCTGAAAGCCTAAGTGAAATAATTGACGTTATGTTTGTCATAACGTCAGCTCATGTCTGTTTTCTCAATCTTGTTTCGGTCTTTTTAGTGCGTTGCTTAGGTATACGTGTTTTTTGCAGTCGGATTGTTTTATTTTTGTAATGCTATGATTACAAATTTATTAGAATGATTTAATTAAAATGATTGTAATTATTCGTATGTCATGTATATTACATGACATAATATGTATATTTTTTAAATCTTCCTTTAATTTCCTTTATTTTGATACCCTACTCGATAAGTTTGGTATTTTTTTTTAAACTGCTTACTAATTTAGTTTGTTGCCAAAAACCGCCGTTTTGTATTTTTATTTGAACTAGCTATCTAAGGACACTTGGGTTTTTGAGACAAATCTAACGATACCTCAAACCATCCAGCCGTTTGGAAGATACGTGGGAATAAACGAATTTACAAACATACATACATACACGATACGCGCGAAAAACATAACCCAGTCGGGCAAAAAAACATGAAAAGACAAGTAATTAATAATAATAAGTCAGTGCTTGTGCTCAAATAAATTTTTCTTTCTTTCTTGTGCACAGATAGTTAAGAATTAGATATTAATTTGGTATTTCAGATAACACCAACAAAATCAAGATTGCCGAGCAACCAAACCCTCCATACCACGCAACCTCAAACCCACCGGTTGCAACGCAACGCATACTTCGTGTACCTGGAACAGACCACGGTCATTTAGACCATCATACCAGTGGTTGTCCAAAACCCCATGGATTACGTGAGTGTACCCCATCAAATCCTGCCACCCGCAGCTGACCACTAGGGTGGAAAGGAAATTGGCGGACTCATTTGTGTGCTAGAGCGTTGTGTATCTTGGGTAAGTTTTATCTTATGTTAGTTCTACTAATATTATTATATAAATGTAAATATTTGTGAGGATGGATGGATGTTTATAAATAAATAAATAAAAATGCTTTATTTTTCACACAACAAAATAAAGGTATAAACATTCCAAAATCAATAGCGTGTGAACTGAAGCCTAAGCTAGGGTACCCTGTATTTTATTATAATTATTGGCTTATGATCTTAAATTACTTATTAAGATACACCAAAGTTTTATTTATAAAATAAGAAGTAAAACATTCAAACTATATATTTTTATTGTGTAAAGTGATCAAATGATTTCACTTTAATTAGTAAGAGTCAGTTTGTTATGTTTACTTGGTGACACACTTTTCCATTAAATGCAGCAGAAGTTTCTGATAAAATATTGTCTTACTGCTTTAATTTTATATGTCTTTTTTACTGACATCTGTATCTGTAGTGATCGTAGTAGATACTATAGTGTCTAATGGCCCGTTTTAATAACCAATCTACCAATAACTATTTGTTAGAAACTTATATCGCAAAAAACCGTCAAATCATTGAATGGCGATTTTTTTAACAAATGAAACGGGCTGCAAGTCTGTAAAATTTGACCGTTCCACTGCATTTTACACTTTCTTTAGGATAGCCATACAATACTGCATCGACCTTTGGCTGTAATGTAATAATTACAATTTGTGTCTAAATATCTAAAAACAGCTGTTAAATTTTTATCAATAAAAATATAGTAGGTAATCAAAGCCTTCAAAACTAAATATAGGCTTATGACATACATTTGACAGAACAAATCTTCATACAAGAATAATTTACGAATTTGAGAATAAGTTTTGACCACACTTCAAATATCAGCCATCTTGATTTCACCATATCTCAAATGTGAAAATAGACCCAAAATCACCAAAACTGGGCCATTTTAGTGGGGACAGTTTTCACCTCAATATGCCTCGTCTATAACATTTACGTCTTTGATCGTAACATATAAATTTCCATCAATGTAGCCCCCCAACATAAATCATATTAGATATAGATGATTACGTAAAAATATTTAAATCAGCCGGGAAGTAGCGGCAAAATATTTAATCTATTAATACAAAGGCGTTCTCGATTATTTTTATACGTCTCTCAGAATAGATTGGAGATATATGAAGCGTCTACGATATATAACTATTATGTTTAAAGAAAAAATTAAACCGACTTCCAAAGGAAAATGCTCAAAGGAGTATGAAATAATACCTACTTAGTTTCTAAATAATTCCCCATTTAAATATGGCTGAAATTTTAACTATTTATGTACTCAATCTTCATAATTTTGAAGTCATTAGCCGTAAATATTGTTTTGTCAGGATGTTGTTCGGGCTGGTACTGATCTCAACATTATGAAGATTGAGTAGAGAAATAGTTAAAATTTCAGCCAAATTTAAATTGAAAATTATTTAGAAAATAAGTATTATTTCATACTTCTTTGTGCATTTTTACATTGGAAGTCGGTTTAATTTTTTGTTTAAAAAAATAATAATTATTCCCTTTGTAGTGATATTTTTTAAATTATTATTAAAACATTTTAATAATGTTTAAAATAAATGATAGAATGTATAATTGAATACGCGCTAAGCTTCCATTAGCATGTATATAAGATAATGATGATGATGATTACTGTAAGTTACTTATTGGCATATGTTTGCAGTTCTTTAAACAATGTCGAAATTTCCAAACGCGTATCTTTAAAGACTGAGGAGTTCTGTTCAGTGCTTTTGGACCCAGGGTATACATAGATTAGTGCAGAATCTTACTTTTTGGTAGTATTGTAAAGTAATAAATGTAGTATTTAGAATGTGTAACCTTTATTCATTTTCCATTTGTAAACTAACAATGTTGCTACCATGACATATCATAGTCTCACAGATAATATACATATATCAGTCCTCCGCTGATATTTGCCTGGAGCAGGTAGGAGCTACTCCAATTGCCGACGGTAGACTGCGCCAGCATCTCTTTGCACTTCGTACCTAATGTAGCAGGCGACGTGCAATAGTCCTAGTTCATGAGGCTGCATTCCTCCCCCTTTTCTCTATATACATGTTGCAACAACTCTCCTTTTACTACATGTATGATGTAACTCTCTCCTAACCTTCCAAAATATGCGATATGGTAAATAAATTCTACGACTCGTGTTTCTATTAGAGACAACAGAATACAATATATTACTGCGTTCTGTTCTAAAGGTGAAGATGTAGATGGCCCGTATATAATGCCACTAATTGTATTATTTCCAGTGAAATGTGTAAGTGCTTCTTTAATATTTTTTGTGGACTGTATATTCTGTTCATTTTTGGATGTTTCCTCCGTTCTGTACGTTGTTGAATATATTTTTCTGTTGTCATCTTTTCTGTCAAGTGTATGTATTGCTAGCTCGTATCACAGTATTTACTTCTGTCCTCTCTCTCTCTCTCTCTCTCTCTCTCTCTCTGTGTAGAATTAACTTTATCAACTGTATGTAGATGGGATTTTAAAATTTGTACTGATGTAAAATTATGTTCGGTTTGGTCTTGCATATTTAAGTTTAATTTTGATTCATGTAAATTTTTCTTCCATTCTTGTATATATTTCGTTCTCTAATTCTTCGTCTGATATTTCGAATTCTATGTTTTGTTATAACTCTGGAAATGTTTGTAAGATTTCACGTAAGCATTGTAGTGTAGTCTGAGTTTCTGCATATGATGGAATTTTGTTCGTATTCAAGTAATTTTCTAACCTTGTATGTTGAACGCGTAGACAGGCGCGAATCATCTTCCATTTCTGTAGATCCGTAATCATCCTCGTCGCCAGATATTGTAAAGTAATAAATGTGGTATTTAGAATGTGTAATCTCTATTCATTTTCCATTTGTAAACTAACAATGTGGCTACCATGACAACCGTGCCATAGTCACACAGATAATATATATCAGGTAGCATAATATGCTTTGCGTTACTTTTGAAAAAGTCAAAATCACTATATATGTCCATATAAATTTCGAGGAGTTCAGGAGTTCGATTTCTCATGGATGCCATCATCAGGTCACAGCTTTGGTGACAACGAGACTAATTTCGGAATATCGGTACTCAATACATCAAAAAAAATAATTTTCAAAATCGGTCCATAAACGGCAGAGTAATGTTCAAAGATACCCGTGTCGATGTAAAATATTATGAGAAGTACCTATTATATCATCATTATGTCATGATTTATGGTATGATGATGGTGGTGATGATGACGATTACTTTAATTGACATAGTGGCTTATGCTTTCAGTTCTTTAAGCAATGCCTAAATCCCCAAACACGTAAGTATCTATAAGGAGTCAGAGTCAGGAGTTCTGTTCAGTACTTTTGGATCCAGGGTATACCTTGGTGCAAAATCTTACTTTTTGATAGCATATGCTTGGGTATATTGGGTATATATTGGGTATATATTGGGCATATTCAGAAAAAGTCGAAATCACTATAATTATGTGCCCACATAAATTTTGATTAGTTTCCTCGATTCCTCGTGGATCCCATCATCGGATCATCACTTTTGTGAAAACGGGGCCCACTTCGAAGTATTGTAGACCTATATAAGTACCCTTTACATCAAAAAAAGAAGAATTTTGAAAATCGGTCAACAGACGGCGGGGTTATCGTTGAACAGACAAAAAAACCATACAGCCGAACGTATAACCGCCTCCTTTTTTTGGAAGCCGGTTAAAAACAATTTATGGCAACAATATGTACACATATATAGCGTACATTTTTTAACCGACGAAGATTTGGTCGTGAAATGTATAATTTTCGTAACCTAGCATAATATTCAGTCGAATATTATACTAGGTTACAAAAATTTGCATTGGATCCAAAATTATTTGTTATAAAAAGTAGAAAAAAGATTTTAGCAAACATAGTTCAACAATCTAAAATATTTATCTTACTTGTTTAATTAATATTTACATAATTTTGTCGATGAATAACAATTATTGCACAAGTATATTTAAACTGAAAAAAATATGAATTATTATGGGCGAAATTCGACTACATGGCGATCTCTAGTACAAAAGAACCAGCTTTAGGTTACATCAAGGTCATTAAAAGTATATCAAATACCTTATTTATCCTTATTTCGTCTATTGATTTGTGTAGCTATACCTATTAATAGCTCACTTATCTGATGATACGAAACAATTTCCGGCGATAACCGTTATTTGAGTCATAATTCCTAAACATATTTACAAAACGCGTGTACGTTAGGGGATCATTTAGAGTAGTGTGAAAACATCCATTTATTGTGTAACTTTGGTTCCGAATTATAACATAGTGTTTACAAAGTCGAGTTGAAGTAAAACAACAGTGAAGTTAGCGGATACGGAATTTGATCTTGAAAGCTCCAAATAAATAATAGTAAGTGCAGTGACCTACTCACCGTCATTAAAATTTGACTCATAAAACTGTTAAAAAAAGATCAAGCAAGCCTTAATGGTTTAATATTTAACACATGTGACCTTAATTGATGGTATTATTATTTTCTCAAACACATTTTATGCGAGAAAGGCGCTTGAGTTCCTATAAAAATAAGATCGTCCATGAAAAGTTTAGAAATCAAATTATGAATCACAGCCATCTCACGATCTAATGGAAAATCATATTTTTCACAGTTAAAAATGTCTGAAACTGGACAAAACTACGACGAGCAACCGAACAACGATAAGCATATACCAATCGAGCCGCCTCCATACACAAACCCACGGACCATACCAGTGACGAACCAACCGCAAATGTCTGTGGCATACGTAACACAAGATGCAGGTATGCCAACCTCCGTTGGCATGGTAACGGGGCAACCAGGGACCATGACAGTCGTGGCCCCAGGGTTCATAGTGCTCAACCAGATGATGTACCTACCAACGCCGTACCAGTGCAACAGCTGTCACCAACAGATCGTGACAAAAGTGAAACGTAAACCAACTTTTAAGACCCACTTAATCGCTGCGTCATTTTGCTTAGTGTGGTAAGTGTTTGTTATATAAGATGTAAGTGTGTTCATGTCAAATTCATTTGAAGTTATTTACGAGTGAAAAGTATCTCCAAATCGCCTATTATTATATTTTAACACACTGCAGGATAATATTATTCGTTATATCGAAATAATTTAATAGCAGTTTCTTCTGTTGTTCCAATCAAATAGGCTAGATAGGCTTGGCTAATAGAGGCGAAGATCTCTACAGGATCTCCACACTTACTACATTAATGTAGCTCACGGGTTGAGGTCCTAAGTTCGCCAGCAAGTTGTATTAGTGGAGTTGTTACGGGGGAAATTAAAATAAAAAAAGAGATTTCCCGTGACAATATATATATATTAAAAAAAATAAATAAATAGGGGTCGTGGGCAGGAGGCCGTACGTATCTGGTTTAGCCTCTAGTGTCTTTAGAGATTGGTGGGGCCTTTAAACCACACGGCACTTAGCTGGATCTGTCGACGGTAGGTATGACAACACGTGGCGCTTTCGGGTCCTGTGTTCGGGTCAGGAACTGTCACGACGTGGTCGCCTAGGAGCGGACAGTCCGTGGCACAGGCCAGATAGTCATCAGATGGCGAAGAGTAAGCCAAGCAGTGCCGTACCGAGGATGTAGATAGCGGTGCTTGTACCCGTACCGTAGTTCCCTGGAAACATTCATACCAGCGTGTGAAGTGTGGACCACAGCAGCCATGGTTCTAGCCCCTAACGATCCAACCATGGGCTGTGTATCCATCACAAAATAAGGGATAAGCGAAAAAAAAGATAAAAGATAAAATGATAAAATGATATGAAGGACAATTAATTTGATACAAACATCCTAATAATATCTAACAATGCAAGATCGGAAAAATGAAATTACAAATTGAGCACGTGGCCAATCAAAAGGTTTGCCAACAAATTCTACCATGGTGCTAATTCACAGGAAAAAAATAATGTGTTATAATTACAAGCGTGATTTAGCTAACATTCACAACACAGATATTTCAAATTACTCACCCTTACACGGGGTTAAAATATTATAATTTTATTTAGTATAAACTTGTATCTAGAAGAAGTTGAACAACCAAAATTCGGCAGGGAAAAAGGGCGTTGTCCTGTCGCGACAACCCTTTTATACTTCTCCTGACATTAATTGTTTTTTTTTTAACCGACAATTAGCGGTAATGCGAAATACGAATGCCACAATAAAGAAATATTAGAGATGAAGCTCTAGTTAGAAGCATTTGCCAATAGATGGCGTTGTCTAGCACAAATTAGCTATTATTAATATCAACAACTGCTAATAGATGACGCTATACGCATCGTTATTAGTTATAACGATACGTTAAAAAAAATGTAGCTATGCTACAGAGTGTACTTAATATTTTTCAAGTTATTATGGCTCATGCTGCTTGCAATATTAATCCGACCACAAAAAATATTTTATTATTAAAATTACAGCTTCTTAGCAGTTCGTAATTATCTAAATAATAACATCATATTATGTGTTCGGCTTGAGTATAATAGAAGCACGATCCTACACGTTCATAACCACACTACAATATTTATTCTTTTGATTTCAGTTTCGTCCCCTGCGCGATAATTCCCTACTTCGTGGATGGGTGCATGCAGGCGGACCATTACTGTCCAAACTGTGACAGTTTCATAGGATCCTTTGTTCCATAAAATGGGCTCAGGAAGCATAGAAGACGGAGCTACTATAGAAAAATCTACTACGGAAATACTAAACAGACATTGTGCAGCGTGTTGACTGAAATGTCACAAAGAATTAAGAAACTAAAGCGCTTTAACAGCACGATCTACGGACAATTATTTTGTTACATATTTCGAGCATAGAATTAATGTGGTCATTAAAAACGTTTACTATTAAAATGGCGTTTACTTTCTTTAATACTATATAATAATAGCAGATCCCTAAATTCTTATTAACTTATAAAGTAATAAAAATAAAAAGAAGGTCGAATTTTTTTTTATGAAAATATTAAAAAAAACACAACGCTTAGCACGATTTTCTAATATGATAAAAAAACGGAAACTTCCATTAAGCAGTGGCAGAAATCAAAATTTAAAAAAGCTAAATACTGAAATATTGTATTCGAATCTAAAGGCTAACTCTACGACCGCGCACTCATTCGTCAAATCAAATCATCGCGTGAGCGCTTCCGCGACTTCCTGTTACATACTTCCGTCCCATTTCACGAATTGCAAGAAAGCGAGATGAAAGATGTTACACATAAAAAAAAATAGATCACGACCGATTCTCAAGTCAAACGCCTTGTAAGAATGAAGTAAGTGTAGCTAACTACACTAATGTCTTGAAGTAATAATTTATTGTGTAAATAAAGTATTATTGTAAAGGTAGTAAATTTTACTTTTGAATAGAATAAAACATTCCGGTAGAACAAAAAGTTTAAAATGAAAATTTAGGATACAGTAAAACCATGTTACTTATTTGGCCTTCGGCAATCTTACTATTAATTAATTTTCTATGGAAATGACATAGGTTGTATGAAAAATCGACGATTAACGAAATACATTATTTATAGGTCTATTATAATATACATAAATAACTGTATAATAATCGGTTGTGGATCGAGCTTCCTGCTCAATCCACAACCGTACTGTGTAAAGTATTAGAATTTTTGTCTTGCATTTGCTTTTTCCCTGTCGCTTCTATTTTATTTATTTAATATTAAAACCTTTATGGCTTACAAATACAGATAGGTTTTTTTTTATTCGGTCAATGATATGTCAAATCATAATAATATGTTGGTGTTTCTTGTGAAGATGGTGGTGATGATGATGATGATTACTGTAAGTGGTATGATGGCATATTATGCTTGCAGTTCTTTAAAGAACGCCAGAATCCCCAAACATGTATCTATAAGGAGTCAGAAGTTCTGTTCAGTACTTTTAGATCCTTGGTGCAAAATCTTACTTTTTGGTAGTATATGTTTGGACTAATTCAGAAAAAGTCAAAATCATTATATGTCTTCATATTAATTTCAAAGAGTTCCCTTGATTCCTCATAGATGTCATCATCAAATCACCACTTTGGTGAAAACGGGACTAACTTGGGATTATACCTACTCTTTACATCAAAAAAATAATTTTCAAAATCGGTCCACAGACGGCGGAATTATCGTTGAACATATAAAAAAATATATATATACATATTATGTATACAGCCGAATGTACAACCGCCTCCCTTTTTTGGAATTCGGTTAAAAACTGGCATTATTTAATCGCTAAATTTGGTATTTTTTATGCCTTGCATTTTTTCTATAGATTCGGTTCACACCCAAAATTTGAATGTTTTTTCGCTAGTTTAAATACTTCCCAAAATAAAATATAGTTTCCTAGAAAATATGTGACGTGGATACTTTATGTCTTTTTTACAGATATTACGTTTATTTATAAATTGATAAGGAGGATTAGAGATATGATAAATATTGAATGTACAGTTGCTTTGTATTAGTTTATATATTCATGCCCGACTGGAACCATTTGAATTAAGTTGAAAATCAAAAAAATAAATTAGGTAAGTTTGTAATTTAGTATTTAATTAATTTTTTGAGTTATTTTGATTCTAGCTTACCATAAAAAGTATTTACTAGGGAATAAAAACACTGTAAATAGTCCACTTTTTTGTCATTAGCCCTTGCTAGATTCAAAATAATATTTGAGAAATGATATTTGTTTACTTACGGTTATAATTTCACTTAACATTTTATCTTCATCCATGACAGTGAAATTACATTTATTATAAATAACAGTGATAATGTATAACGCAATAAAAACATTGAATGATTTTTATCTGTTCTTATTTTTAAAATCAATTTATCGAAATATTTGGGCAAAACCCATCTGTCAATCTTTTGATATCTTTTAAGATATCTCTAGAGTCTTTGCTCTAGGCATTATTGCCACAGAGTATAAATATATACTTACGCAATAACGTAAGTATATATTTTTTAAAATTAAATAATAAATTAAATTAATCGATTAAATTAAAAGAAAATGTTGCACAATGTTGCTAAAAATAAGTAACACCAGTGAGCATGCACCTTTATAATATAGTCCTCACTCTGTTAATTGTTAGCATATTTTTAATTTTTAGTACAGTGGATTAGAGTCCAGGATGGTCGGGATCAGGGGGTACGAGGGGATCAACACATCCATGTACAGATTTTACCCTATCATTGCATAGAATAAGGTCTAAGGTTTTATTGTAAGAGTTTAAAATGCCGTTATATTGATTTAAAGTTAGAATGCTAAGTTCGTCAGTTAGCAGGTATCCGTCTCTACTGGCGATGTTGATTGGATAATAAAATAGAACCCGTCTGAAATGCTAAGTTTCCAAGTTATTCCACTGAGATTGAAATCACCAATTATTAAACAAGTGTCATCTGGATTCTAAGATTTAATTCACTTAAATTATTAAAAAAATTTGATAATTGATCGTGGAAGGACATATTGAGGCCAAAATTACATAAATAAATGGCACAGATATGTACATAATATTTTTATTGGACTTAGATATGCTTGTTTTCGAAACATAATGTTAGCCAAAGATCCTCAGCTGAGGATTGAAAAGATGGTTGTGCAATAGTTGATAGATGTCTACTGGCGGCTATCAATACCCCGCCACCCCTGCCTTGACCGGTCAGATTGTAATGACGATCGCGACGCCAAACAATATAATAATTACTGAATAATTCCGAGTCATTGAAATCGTCCGTTAGCCAGGTTTCAGTTAATATTATCAAATCATAAGAGTTTAAACTTACCTGCCGATAAAAGTCTGACGACTTAGTTCGCAATCCGCGCACATTTTGATAATAAATGGAAATTGTTTTGTTATCGGTAGTATCCATGGTTAATAGGAATTATTAATTTCTTGAAATAAACCTTTGTCACATCATGATAGCTTAAAATAGTACTATCGTATTTCATATAAATAATTCGTTCTGAGCATGTTCTGGAATAACAACAAACAAAACACATGAAATTACTGGAATTTATGTGAATGTAAGCTTGTGGTGTGTGGGTAATATGTATAGGTAATGTTAGCGTGTAAGTGTATAAAGTGTGTAATGTCTTATATTGATGGTTCAGTAATAAATCATATTCTAATGGATCAAGTTGTTTGATATCTGCGTTGACACGGCCTTACATGGCGACCCTGCCATCCGAGACGGGCTACCGAGTCCGGTCGCGAAATTTTAAATTCTTGAAAGCTTAAATAAAATTTTTAATAAAAAGACATTCAGTAAATTTTCGCGATGTGCCGGTCGAATATTCAAAAATATTTACATAAATAAAAAAGAACATTTTTACTACATAAAGTTGTACTTCAAATTCGGCTTCGATGAGAGACTATCATTTATCGGAACATTAGTATTGTTATGTTCGTAATCTGCACGATACTAGGTTTAGCGGTACTCTACGCTATTTATAGACTATACCAAAGGTGCTAATATTCGTGGATTCGTAATGAGGTTTTAGCCCAAAAAGCCTCTACTTTTTTGAAAAAATAATTTAAAGAAGTGGTAGTAATATAGAACGTGTTTTAATATTTTCAGCAATGGAGAAATCAGGACCACCGCCAGCGTACACCAATAGACAACCGCCGGGACCTCCAGGACCACTACCAGGATATGTTCCATCTCAGCCAGTCATGCTCGGGTCCCCCACCATAATCGTGGAGAACCCCATGGGATCTCACCCAACCCCATACACCTGCAGATCCTGCAACGAGCAGATTATCACCAGAATTGAGAGACGGAATGTGAAAAAGACACATCTGTTCGCTCTGCTGCTATGCGCTATTGGGTAATATATTTTATATACACTCTTTTATACCATGCTTTTTGAGAATTTACACCCGCAATAGGAGAGGTATTACAAGTGCGTTTCCGCCCTTTAAACGCACACACAATTTTTCATCGTGCTGCTAATCAATTGAAAATATCGAAGCTTGCTAGACGAACCAAAATTTTCATCGTCAGCCTATCGTCGTCCACAACTGAATGTAGGCCTCCCCTAATGAGCACCAATCATCACGATCTGGAGCAGCCCTCATCCACCCGCTGCCATTAACCTTTTTCAAATCATCGGTCCATAGTACCACAGGACGGGACATCCTACAGCACGGCTAAGTGTGGTCTGCATTCTAACACTTGTCTGCTCCATCGACCGTATGTCCATCTGCAGACATGACCGGCCCACATCCACTTCAGCGTGTTTCTATAAGCAATGTTGATGATTTTAGTTATCTGGCGAATGACATAGTTACGAATTTTATCCACCAGAGATACCCTGAGCGAGTGAGAGATACTCTTTCCATCGCACGCTGAATAACCTTGAACTTGTGAACCAGCCCCACGGTGAGTGTCCACGTTTCGGCTCCATATGTCATTACCGGTAGGACGCACCGATTAAAGACCCTGGTCTTATGGGATTGTATCCAAGCGTATTATTGCACAACTTCGAGACTAGCGCCATTTACGACGACTGCAGGTATCGGGAGAACATGTACCTTCTAAGTACCTTATAATACGTACCTTAATATATACCTATATAATATGTAATATGTATAATATAAAGTAATAAATATAATATGTACTATAGTAATATGTACCTCATAATATTATTTACATGACTTTGGTTTTGTTTAGGTTAATCCCGAGACCCACCCGTCTTGAAGAATCACTTAGGCTGATCAGCATCTCTACCAAGTCCTGAAGAGATTCTGACGTAATGACTATGTCATTCGCAAATCGCAAATGTATGAGATACTGGCCGTTCAGTCCCCAGTACGGAACTGGGGACTGAACATAAAGTCCTGTCAAGCGTCTTGAAAACGGCTTCCAACGCCTTAGTGACAAGTTTCGGAAAGGAATTATATTCACTAGAGGTTGTAGTCGAAATTGGTCCATAAATAATGTTTAGGATTTTAAGTTCTAACATTTGCCTTTTGTTATCTATGCACTTTGGCACTTTTCTCATAGGTAGTTCATTGATTCCTTTACTAAAAAAACCATTCGGACAGAAATCAATAAATCTTTGAAGGCGCTTTGGACTGCCCCATCGGAGTTGATTTTTTCCTTGCAAGAAGTTATCCAAATTTCGAAAAAAAAATGGTAATCTGTTGGAGCAAGGTTTGGGGAGTACGGTGGATGTCTTATACATTCCAATTGAAGCTCCTCTAATTTGGTAGCCGTCTGTTGTGCAGTGTGTGGTCTAGCGTTGTCCTTAAGCAGCAGTGGCCTAGAGCGATTGACCAACCTCGGTTGTTTAGCAGCTAGCTTTTTCATCATGATTTGCAGTTGCTGGCAATAGACATCTGCCGTAATCGTCTGGCCAGATTGAAGAAAGATGTAGTGAACGACACCGGCACTAGTCCAACAAACGCTCACAAGTAACTTTTTTTGAGTCAATTTTCGCTTGGGACAGGCTTTGGCTAGTTCGCCAGGGTTCAGCAATTGCGATGAGCGTTTTCAATTATCATACAGGATCCACTATTCATCACAGGTAATGATTCGATTTAAAATCCCTTCATTATTGTGCCGGTTGAGTAAAGCAGCAGTCGACGCGCATTTGTCGGTTTGCTGTACTCAATTCATGAGGCACCTTTCAACCTATTTCACCTTCCCAATTTGCTTCAAGTGGATTAAAGCAGCTTTATAACTAACACCGCAGCCTGCAGATAACTCGGACGCGGTTTGCGATAGATCCACTTCCACAATAGGCTTCAATTCTTCATTATCAACTTTGGTCCCCGGCCTTGTTCTGCAGGTCGAAATTTCCAGAATGAAAACGTTGGTCCCAAAAACGCACTGTGTTTTCTTTTGCGACACCGCCGCCACACACAACATTAATCCTTCGTGCCGTTTCTGCAGAACTGGTGCCACGGTGGAACTAGTACTAGAAAATAATACGATATTTCAAGTTCTCCATTTTGTAAACAGAGTGACGCAAAGAATAAAACCAAAAGAGGAAAAAACAAATGAATTACGGTTTTCGAAACACAAATGCATGAGTAAATAGCGGTATAAATTTGAAATTAGAATTCCTAACCAAAGAAGATAGATATATTTGAGATCAAGTGGCCAGTACGACAAAATGCCAATTTCATATGTAAGGACCTTATATTTATGACTTTAGCTTTTTTTTACTTTATAGTTGCTGGCCGTGCGTTTGCATCCCCTACTGCGTGGACTCGTGCAAGAGCGCCGACCACTACTGCCCTAACTGTAACGCTTACATTGGCCGCTACCAAGATTAAGCTAAGCTATATTTAGGTTGGAAAGCTAAGTTATGCTATGCTATGATTAGCTGAACTATAGCTAGAGGTGTTTTATGAGCTCGTCGCAAACGGGCGCGATGTCACATGCTAGCGCTACACAATTTCCATACAATTTGAGTTGCTACGACTGGCTGCACGTGTGCGGCGACCGGTCGCGTAGCCAGTTTGCGCCGAGCTCATGTCGTGCATAAATAATGTACCACTATCTTGCGCCTATTAGAATATAGCTGCAATGATTTTTTTGATATAAAATGAAATATTTATTATAATATCGTTAAAAATTAGTAACTACATAATGTCTTATCAGTAAATTATAGAATAAAAACAATATAGTACTGAATATCCTAACCGAGTTCTGCAGGCGCCCGCGCCATCTAAAGTAACAATAATATTAAAAAATGCAGGTGATATTATAATATAATAATATATTATCATCATTCATCGGTCAAGACAGCTTTGAAATAATTCTTGTGAGTTGTGATGCAAAAAACATTATATTATTATTCAATGTAAGTATACTAAAATAAACAAGCTTGTAGAGTGTATAAAAATATTAATATATTATAATTAAGTATATATTTTACAAAGTCAAAAGTTTTTAATTTTACCATTCTGAATCTTCAATAATCTTAAGACAAACTATTGCATTACAAATTATATGGAGATGCGCACACTTGACACAAACGTCTCTTCTTGTCATAGACAAAACTGTGTAAGTAATACCGACAAAACTGTCTTAAAACGTTTTTTTGTCTTAAGACGCGTAGACTAAATTAAGCGCTCAGCCTAAAATCTAAATTGTTTTATTTTTTTCTGAACTATTTACTTTAATCACGTCATATATTACCATAACCTTCAATTGATTTTGACTGAGTCTTTCAGTATGTACGTTGTTTATGATACAGGTACAGAAATTACTCTAATACTTCATAAAGTCTTAGTAATTTATCTAGAACAAATAAAACCATTTACACAGAACTCTTTAAAATACTGTTCATTGGTTTAGCGTTTAAAAAAACGTTTCGTTTTTGCATGACCTCAACAGGATTCAAGGTCACTAATTGTAGTGCCAATAGATTGATACCAAATTGTAATGTTATAAATGATTAGAAATGTTGAAACAGCAGCTCCGGGGGCCGCTTCTTGTAATCAAAGCTGTTCAATTTGCAGCATAACTTGCAGCATGTTTGCACAACACACTTCAAATCTTGCGTGTGCGAGTCCGAAAATTGGTGTTCTGATTAGGCTCTGCACACACTACCTAGAACTGACACAGTGAGCTCACATATCCTAGCAGTAAATAGCTTTGGCATTCGAGAGGTGATGTTTTTAACCCAACGAAAATAGAGGGTTGTGTGAGAATGTTATAAGTAGGTATGGCTGTGTGGCATCGTATGTCCCAAACAGATTAAAATTGGTCCATCCGGAACCGATTTTAATGTTTTTTTTTTTAAATGAAAGCTGACATGATCGAGAGTGTTCTTAACTATAATTCGTCATTATCAGCTCGCTTACTGCTTGACAATTCGGCGGCTGCTTATGTATTTAATTTTGTTTCTATCATTTTATATTACCAAGAACTAAAGCCCCTTAAGAAGAGATATCTGTGTTACAGCACTAGGTGCTGTACCACAGATATCTCTTCTATGTGGGGTGTATCATTCTGTAGCTCAGCAGATTTTACGGGCATTCGAACATTGTAAGTCGCAAACTTGGGGCTGAGCATGCAACTTCTCGAGTGCAGACCAAGCGAATTAGCATTAGACCAAGGTCTCTCTTTTAGGCTTTGCCTCGTTGTTATCTTGAAAATAAAGTGTATCGTCTTTCTATTTCAATTTCTCTGATGACCGGTTTCTAATGTTTTTGTGGATAGTTTATTCTTTAGCGCCATTGGTTCGAAAACATTGTTTCTGAACAATAAAGTGACAATAGATAAGGTAAGTTTAAATTACCTGCACCAGTAACTAATGGCCGGAGTTTTCCCGGGGAGTTCAATGGGTGACGTTGTGGAATTTTTAATATTTCATAAATTTGTGTTATCTCGGTTCTTAATGTGTCATATTGATAGAATATTAACCATTAAATATTCGTTAACATGCACAAGTGTGGGCAAGTGGTACAACTTCTAAAAACGTGCTATTTTGTGTTCCCGCCAAAACTCCCTAGGAACTTTCAATAAAGCTTCTACCACTTTACTGAATCGACTGACATGACTCATGGACTGTACTGACTATTTATTTTGACTTTGACTAGACTTTAGACTTGACGATATAGGAATACGGTGTTGAAACTTGAATCGAAAGTTCTATTTCCCGCCTTTTTAACTTGACACAAAATGGTTGGTGGCAAATGGTTATAAGCCTATGCCATATATAACTAAAAATAAAAGAAACTAAAAGTGTCAATCATCAATTTTAATTTTTGTCTACAGCGCTCGACCGTGGATTTGCAGTCTGCACGGTGAGTATGCCGTTTTAGTTTTAGTTTTTCTCCCCCGTCAAATGTTTTTCATAAAACTAGTTACATTACCGAATCATTAAAAAAAACAAGAAACTTATCCTCGAATTTGAAAACGATTTATCTAGTGACAACTCGTTTGGCCACCATGGATCGTTTGGGATTCTGCGCCAGATAAACTTAGTTTACCTAGAGTTTATCTAAAATCTTCAGAAACAAGGCATAAGACGAGTACCGATTCACTAATCCATTTAATGTCTAAAAGGCGATTAAGTCGTATCAGTCGCATGTCCTTGGTACCGAGTTCCTAAAATTCGTATTAAGTAATTTATGGAACACATCCGAAAATGACATCACTCGTTACATGGAGAATAGAAGTAAGGAGTTCCATCTCCATACATGAAAAGTGTCCATAAAATAGGGGGCGCTATAGACGCAGACGGGAGTAAAGCGGCAAAATTTAAACGGATAATTAAATCTTAGCATCTTCTTCGGTTTTATATATAAAAATATTTTCGACTATACGAATAATTATAATTTTCATGATTTACTGAATTATCTACTTTTAATGTACTAAAGTCGTCAAAAATTTTAAATAACTAAACTCAACTCACTTTACTTCATCTCTTATTGCTAACTTCATATCACACACCCTTGCCACTCTAGCGCCATTATGGCCAGTTTTGGAACTATTATTTAATTACTTTTGTCGGACACTTTTAGCTTTTCTGCCCTAGAGAGATTGACCTTACCTCTATTCTCCATGACTCGTTAAACATTTTAAGGACGTTCTACGTAGTAACAGGGTAATCCAGGGCAGCATTCAGAAAAAGACTTACTACTACTTATTAGTTTATTACTTTGCATAATACGATACCGTTCATAAAATATTATAGTTAACAGTCTTGTAAAGTTGAAAATTGATTTTTCAATGTTTTTAAAAATAGTATAATATAATGATCAAAAAAGTTTTAAAAATAGGTAGATGATGTGATAAAAATTAAAATAATATATATATTTTAATATTTTATCACAGTTCCTTCTTATTCTTTTAAACTATCTAAATGGAGTTTTTATAAAATCGCTTTTTTTTATTAACATTATAAAGGTAACTATAATAAGATTGATAAATTGATAAGTTTTAGGCTGATCCATCACTAGGGCTAACTATAGATGAATTCTTATTAAGCACTTGAAGCTTTAAAAAGTAAAAAAAAATTAACTACAATTTTTGTGAACCAAGATTATATAACTATATATTATAAAACTATATATATATACATGATTTTAAATAACTATTACAAGTATAACAGGTACCTGAATTAAAATTCAATTAGGTATTAGAATATAAAATTGTGAAAAGAAATGATGAGAGTTCTTTAAAAAAATCCAGAATACGGCCCTGGCGCTTCAAATAGTGAGTAGGTAGGTCACGGACCGACCGACACGCGCACCAAAAGCTTATTTAAAGTCTTTGTTTTTACAATAATTATTCTTCATCTTGTTTACATAAAGAGAGGGACAAGACAAATGAAGTCTATCTTCGATATGTCAAATGATATGAGACATTATTTGTTTCGGTCCCTCTCTTTGTGTAAACGAGTTATTTTATTCATGAGAAATACTTTTCCTTTACCCAATGTTACTCGTAAGAAAATTGTATTTTTATATTTATGTATTGTATTTTTTTTTGTATCAATGCCATATATTATTTTCTACAATCGCTTCGGAAAACGGTGAATCCTACTGAAAAAATAATTAATATTTCCTCCACCTTAGCAACCTCGCAACCACATATTTTTTTCATGATAGGAGAAAAAAAAATTGAAAATCCTGAATTTTCCAACATTTCTATAGCTTTATACATCGCTTGTTTCTCAAAGTAGAGCATTGCCATATTTTTTTCTACAATCAATTCTATCTCGGAAGCGGTGCATCCTACTGAAAAGAGAATGGAAATTTCCTCGCCCCAAGTAACCCCGTAACCACGTATTTTCTTTAAGATAAGATTTTTTTTTTAATCCTGAATTTCCAAAATATTCTATTGCTTTAACATAGCTACATAAGATACTGTGATAATAATCGGCATCCCCAAGAACTTTTAAATTAGTACTCATGTCATTTTTACGAAGAATGAAAATTCTCCATTATGGAAATTGATATCGGAACCCAATTTTGTAATCAGCACCCCCAGAAACATGGAAAGGACACCCATACGAGGGCGGCACTGAAAATTTCGGGAATCAAGGAAGTGACATAACATTACTATTTAAAAATGTATTTATTGCTTTTCGAAGTATTCTCTGCGAAATTTGACACATTTTTCCATACGATGGAACCAATCATTGAAGCAACCATTCCATTCGGAAGTTGGGGTCTGCAAAATGGCCGTTTTGTAGGCGTCCACAGCTTCTTCAGGTGATGAAAATCTGTGACCACGCAATTTATTCTTTATTTTAGGGAAAGTATAGAAATCATTAGGGCTTAGGTCGGGGCTGTACGGCGGATGGTCTAATAATTCTATGATTTCTTGCTCTAAAAACTCTTTTGTTCTGTGCGCGGTGTGAGAACTCGCATTGTCGTGATGGAGGATGATGCGGCGGTTGCAGTTCTCTTTACGGAGTTCAGAAACGACCTGTGGCAAACAAATGTTAGCATACCATTCTGCATTAACCGTTCTTTGTCCCTCAAGAGGAATAGTCGCAACATGGCCGGTTTTGGAGACAAACATGGCCACCATTTTTTTTGCAACACTCCGTGAACGAACAACTTTTATTGGCTTTAACTCATTTTCGAACACCCAAACTCGTGACTGGTTTTTTGTTTCGGGTTCGTACGCGTATATCCAGGATTCGTCACCTGATACGATGTTGTATACAGCATTTGAGGATCCTGCGTGGAATCTTTCGAGAGTTCTGACGCACCAAGTAACGCGAGCCGCTTTTTGCTCTTCACAGAGCAAATGCGGTATCCATCGGGAAAACAACTTTTTTACACCTAATTGTTCATGCAAGATTATTTGTATTTGCCTCATGCCAATGTCTAAAGTTGCCTGAATTTCGCGGTATGTCACATGTCGATCTTCGTCAATCAGCTTACGCACAGCATCAACGTTTTCTTGGGTGACTGCAGTTTTTTGGACGACCTTGACGGGGATCATCACTGAACTTGACACGTCCACGTTGAAATTCAGCCAACCAGCGATAAATTGTGGTTTTGGATGGGGCTTCATCACCAAATGCAGAAATCATCCGGTCAACACACTGTTTTTGTGTTAAACCACTTCGAAAGTCATAATAAATCATCGCTCTAGAATTTTCTCGAGTTAATTCCATTTTCTCAACGACTAAACAAGTTTGACAAGACCTTGTGACAAGACCGAGAATCTTTTTTTAAATAAATAAACGGTATTCGATTTTTAAAACCAAGGAGTTTAAAATTAAAAAGATTTTAATATTACAGGAACAGTGGAAATATTCCATTCCCGATACTTTTAGTGCAGCCCTCGTATTATTAATTTTAAATAAAAAAATATATGCCATTTTGGAATTTCAAAATAGATTTAATTTTCATATTATTCAGCACCCCCAAAAGCCTTGAAAACGACACCCATAAACAACGACAAAGGAAAACAAACACCAACAGTATGCTATTTTCCGTAGCCCGTAAATTGAATTTTTAGCATCCATTAATTTATCAACCCAATTAATTTATCAACCCAATCTGGTTTTATAGCTGCTTACATCGTTTAATGGTCGCCAATTTAGGAAATTAAGTCACCTTTTATCTGCCGATTTTTTTTATTTTTTGTCACCAGAGTGCTTTTGCCAGCTTAGTAATTTAGTCGCCAACAAATTAATGCGCTGCCAAATTCAGTAACACAGTATACTCATGTGCATTCGCCAACTTATTTTTTGTTCGCAAGATTAATTATATCCCTTTGAAAAATTACGCTTTGCATACATAACCCTCTGTATCAGATCGCATCAAATCAATTTAGTAATGAGACACGCTGCTTTGATGTTGCCCAACTATTTGTCTCAAAGCTGTATTTAATTGCTGGCTCGTTATTTTTGGATTATTTGCCCTCCCTTTGGGCATAACCAAATATTCCACATATGCAACTGTTATTTGCCATTTGTGTAGATAACGAACTGTGGTTTTATGTTTTTTTTTATATTTTTGTAGGCGGTAGGAGTTTAGTCAATTTAAAATTTTGGACTTTTTATTGTTTTAGCCAGTTCTATCTGTTGGTGATTAGTATCACAGATTACTACATACTTACTACGTAAATTGTACGTCGATATAATTTGCTCGTACCATTATCGTTATTTTTATCTTTATATATTATATCTACATTTATCTGTTATAAAAAGAAGTAAAATATACGTCTATAATGTCTATTTCTGTAACGTTAGACGCGCAACGCGTGTAGAATACAATATTATCTAATCTAATTAAACAGGAACGCGCGCGTAAACATCGGCTCCGTGAAAATTAAATCATTAAAACTAGGAAAACTATTAATTCAAGTCTAGTATCCAGCTTAAATTGTTTTTAAATAACCAGAGTTCTGACTACAGTGTAATTGTACCAATAAAATATATTATTTAAGTGTATAAAAACTGCAAAAAATATCGTGTGCTTACAAAACAAACATTACAAATAAAGCGAACTTTAGTTTGTGTCCAAATTGGAGTTTTAATCTATAGATTAATAGCTTAAATAGATAAAATAATTTCATTGAAAAAATTAGTGATATGTGTTACGTAAAAGCAAATTTTTTTTTACGTAGAATCTCTATACTCAGCTAGTGCGCCCTTGGTATTGAACGAATGTTCCTAGAATCGCGCCTCACGAGTCACAACTTTTATCTATTTAAGCTTATTATTTAAGCTTAAATAGATAAAAGTTTTCGAGTCAACGACGAGTCACAACTTGCGACTATTCATGAAGTTTCTTTGTGAGTGGACTTTTAAATTAATGTTTTATGATTTGTGCATGAATTTAAACAATTTTGCACGATTGTTTCTTGTGAGAAAATAAAATGAACTTAAATCAAGGATCCTACACCCCTGGACTATAAATTGTAATACTATCAGAAATTATAGTAACTGAATTAAGCATTACAATAACATGTAATTGGATGTTGCATGATTATTATAGAAGAGTATAATATTACACTAGACGTTTTTATGCCTATTATTTAAGCCTGCATTGCATGTTAGACGCATAGATCTACGCTTATTTAGAAATATAATAATTAGGACAATATATAATATAACACTTTGGTCAAGTATAAGAAAAATTACAATGAAGTGCAAAACGAAACGCACTACGCAAGAAAACAACTATAGCGACAAATCAATAGATGATATAATAGGAAATACAATAAATCAAACAAACGACCTATATAGCCTATTATCTAGTAGCCCTAAATCATTAAAGCCGGGAGAAATAACACTAGATGTTATAAGCACACTACTAGAAACAAAAATAGAAAAATTTAAATCCTCCTTTCTAGAAGATGTAAGAAATACCATACGAACAGAACTGGATAATTCAGTAGAGAAACATCAATTTCAAATCGAAAATGCAACCAGTATCCCTGTAACCAATACCCCTATAACCGAACAAAAATAAATAAAAAAAAGATTCACCACTGTTGATCAAAATATAGAAAATATAGAAAAACAACTAGAATATGAAAAAAACAGTAAAAAGATAGTACCTTATGGAATTAGAGAAGAGCATCAAGAAACCGAGCATGACATTATAAATCATATCTCTAGAGACTTACATGAAATAATGAATATATTTACCCCTACATTGAAAATATAAAACGTATCGGCAAACATGGAGATAGAAGGCCACTAACAATTGAACTCATGAACAAAATAATGGCTTAGTATATTATTCAAAACTCACGAATATTTCAAAACACTGGATTAGTTCATGGACAAAATAACACTAAAATAACGAAACAAACTTCGAGAAAGTCTACGAACTGCAAGACAAAACGGAAACCATGCTATCATAAAGAACAATATAATATATATAAAGGGAAAGAAACAAGAAATCAATACAGAAAATACTACCCTTGCTTATGAAAATCTAACTGAGGAAATAAATATAACAAGGCAAAATAAAAAAAAGGAAATATACAGACTCAAACTCAACAAAGAACATCTGACATGTAGCCAAAAGCTAAAAAAAATCCCCTATTTTGTTACTGAATTAAATGTCATTTTCCAAAACATTCAAAGTATACGGAATAAGTTAGACCTGATCGAACACTTTTTGTTAGATTTTAACATAGATATAATAACACTAACTAGTTCTTTTATTATAGCAAAACAATCGTTAGTAATATTTTCTATTATTAGAAGTTAAATATTACCAGAAATATTCATAGTTTATTATAATACAAAACTGTTTTTGTAACGGTTATTATTTGGGTTGGTATATGGACGCAACTAAATTATAAAATACAAGTTCATAATAGCAAAACTATGACGAAAATTGATATTACCTTTATTTAAGATAAAATTAGCTACTTACCAAAAACATTCTTAACAAAATTGCACTTCACAACACACTGTAATCCAGTCGCAAAGTATACTAAACAATGAAAGCAATTTGACACCACTTAAGTTGTCTTCAAGTGGCTATATCTTTTTATATTTGTTAGGATTATAAATGTGTGTATCATAGATTTGTCATCCTTTTCATTAGCTTCAATATTAAATACATTAAAATTATACACCATATATTTTTTGTACGTAATTTAATTGGTTTTTGGTACTATTACCCAACTGCCGAATCGACCGTACAACGGTGGCCGGGCGCTAATAACTGTACAACGGTGATGGGACGCCCTAGAGGTATATTTTACTATCAGAAATATGGAAAAATAAGTATTTTTGTGATTCTTTAATTGTACCTGGATATAAAATAGCTTCGACATTCTGGCGTGAAAATCGTGAGGGTGGAGACTCCTCCATATGTTATCTTATGTTATCTTTTATTATTAAGCATACTCATGTTTAATAATAAAAAATAACATAGAATATGTAGAAAGAAAAGATATAAACGAGTTTTGTAAAGAATTTATAATTGAATTTAGTACTATAGAAATTCCTAAGTTGAATTGTAATGTATTATATAGAGCAGATAGACAAATGAATATATTTTATGAACAAATTGCAAAAGTTTTTAATAGGTTAAATAGAAAAAACAATAATAAATACATACTAATAAGAGGATACTTCAATATAAATTTATTAGTCAATAACAAAGAAACAAAAGAGTTCATAAGCTCGATGGCCTCATATTAGGTCATTACCTATTATGAAATGGCGTTTTGTAAAGGAGGAACATAAAGTTGTTTTTTTAAAACACATTAATATACTTATTTAATTAAAGTATATAACCGTTGCTATATCTATGCACTTTTGCCATCTCGTAGGTAGTTAACTGATTTCTTTACTAAAAAAACTATTCGGACAGGAATCAATAAAATCTTTGAAGGTGCTTTGGACTGAATTGAATTTTTTCCCTTGCAAGAAGTTATCTAAATTTCGAAAAAAATGACAATCTGTTAGAGAAATATCCGGGGAGTACGGTGGATGTCTTAGACATTCCAATTGAAGCTCCTCTAAATTGGTAGCCGTCTGTTGTGCAGTGTGTGGTCTAGCGTTGTCCTGAACCAACAGTGGCCTAGAGCGAATGACCAACCTCGGTTGTTTAGCAGCTAACTTTTTCATCATGATTTGCAGTTGCTGCCAATAGACATCTGCCGTAATCGTCTGGCCAGATTTAAAAAAGCTACAGTGAACGACACCGGCACTAGTCCAGCAAACGCGCTCAAGTAGCTTTTTTGAGTCAATTTTCGCTTGGGGTAGGCTTTGGCTGGTTCGCCAGGGTTCAGCCATTGCGATAAGCGTTTCCGATTATCAGACAGGATCCACTTTTCATCGAAGTTAATGGTTCAATTTAAAATCCCTTCATTGTTGTGCCGGTTGAGTAATGTAAAGCAGCAGTCGACGCGCATTTGTCGGTTTGCTGCACTCAATTCATGAGGCACCTTTCAACCTTTTTCACCTTCCCAATTTGCTTCAAGTGGATTAAAGCAGCTTTATAACTAACAACGCAGCCTGCAGCTAACTCGGTTTGCGATAGATCCACAATAGCCTTCAATTCTTCATTATTTACTTTGGTTTCCGGCCGTCAGGGCTAGTTCTGCAGGTCGAAATTTCCAGAACGAAAACGTTGGAACCAAAAACGCACTGTGTTTTCTTTTGCGACACCGCCGTCATACACATCATTAATCCTTCGAGCCGTTTCTGCAGCACTGGTACCACGGTGGAACTCGTACTCGAAAATAATACGATATTTCAAGTTTTCCATTTTGTAAACAGAGTGACGCAAAGAAAAAACCAAAAGAGGAAAAAACAAATTAATTACGGATTTCGAAACACAAATGCACGAGTAAATAGCGGTATAAATTTGACATTGGAATTCCTAACCGAAGAAGATAATATATTAGAGATCAAAGTGACCAGTACGACAAAATGCCAATTTCATATGTAAGGACCTAATATCGACGGTCCCATAGAATACAGTCGTAGGGTAAAATAAGACGAAATCACTTTTATTTCACATTTGAACTGCACTCAATAGCTGTAGTTACATGACCCTGTTTTTATTATTTTTTAAATGATTATATTGCCAGATATAGCGAATTGAACATAATCGTATCTATACAACGCTTCGGCGTACAAAGTAGCTAATTCATGTCAGAGCATGTTCACGACAAGTGGCGACTCGCGCGCTGCGTTACATCTTCACTTAAGCCGATGTACTGCGCGGATCGGACGTGTGTATGACCATCAACGGTTACCTTCGTATTTTGTTAAAGAGCGTGTCTTTTTTGTGTTTAAAATAAATGAGATTTTTTGTGTTCATACAATGGCGTCACGAAGTTAGAAGATTTTAAATAAAATTATTAAAAAAGTGATTTCCCAGATTCATTAAACTTCACAAATAGAAATGAAAGTGGCAAAAATAAAGGTAAGCCGATTATTTTTTACTATTGTATAAAACTTTTTGTCGTCTAAACGTAATAATTTGAATTATAACGTGATTTTAACAACACTTCTGAATTAATCTGTGTAAATGTAACATTTCCCGTCTGTTATTACTATCCATTTTTGTTCAGCGGAAAAATGTTATAATTTCAAATTGGCATTGTTACACTCAAAACTTCAGTACCTTATTATTATGTCGTGTTAAATAATAAAAACTGTTTTTATACTTGTTATATTTTCCGTAGCGTATAATAACTTAAGACTCTGTTCATTGGAAAACTAGCTAGAAATTAGTGTCGGATGTATACAAACAATTTTGTTCTTTGGAAGACATTTTACCTAATAGTGTCGTATGTGTGTATAAGACTTTGTTCATTTGAAAACTAATTCGAATTTGGTATCGTATATACACAAACGAGATTTGTTCTGCGGATTATATTCATGTCGTATGTGTAGTTAACAGAACAGCCCATCAAGACAGAACTGCAACTGCGTGTTTTCCCTTGATGGACTGCTATGTATGTATAATTACTTCATAAATTTTACAGATTTTTGAATTACGCAACCAAGAAGCTCATTCCAGCTCGCCCTTACCTTCTTTGGAGAACACGAAAAGTGAGAAAATACTTCGTCCGTCTTCGGTGCCGATTGCATCTGAGGAAAGGATAGCTAAATAAATATTACACACTTCTTCTTTACAAACTGCACCAATAAACAACATTGAAGTTGAGCAAACATATTCTGTTCATTCGCCCTTGCCATTTTCATCTAAGGAAATGATACCTTCTAAACCAACTTCTCCCTTACCACCTTCAGCTGAAAACATAAATGTAGATCTCGCAGATGTTTGGAACGATGTTTTTGGAAGTGATCAGGACACTCCTCAAATCCTTACGTTGCCGACAGTTTTTGAAGAGCCGCAGGTTCAGGTATCAGTTTGTGAGGAGCTTACTCCTTTCAATATTGAGGTACCATCAAGTTTTAATAATTCACCATCAGTTTGCATTGAAGAATTTGAACATCTTGAAATTTCTACGCCTACATCAACTCAGTTGTCTCTGTCTACTCCTATGCCTTCTCCATTAAACTCACACAAGAACTGTAATGACCAATTCTGCCCTAATCATAACTCTGCTACAACATGGGTTGATTCTGTTCAATCAGTAGAGTTTCAAGAAGAATCTGAACTGTCTAGTCCTCAGTCAGAATCAAATAATAATAACAGACGTTCGAAGAAGCGTTCACAACATAAACTGGAATGGTCGGATGTGAAACGTAAATACCTAACAAATCTGGGAAAAAGCTACATATAAAAAAGAGGTAAACTAGTAAATGGAAAAGTAATAGCTAGTATTTGTAGTTGCAAATCCAAATGTGCAGAAAAAATTTGTGAGAAGGATAGACTTGAAGTTTTTACCAAATTTTGGCAGCTTGGAGATCGGGAAAAGCAGTGGTTATTTATAATAAAATATGTGGAAAAAAGTATAAAGAACAGATGATTGAACGGGTCTCCTAACAGAAGACAGTACACTTTTAAGTACTTTTTGCCCGTGGTTTCTAAGGCCACAGGCATAGAATGCCCTACTGTTAACGTATGCAAAACAATGTTCCTAAACTCCTTGTCAGTAAGCGAACGGACAGTAAAGACCGCTTTCCAAAAGTATGATGGTGTATCAGACACTCAGCGAGACCATCGATGACGGCACAGTAATCACAAGACTGTTGTTGATGATGTTATGCAGAAAAGTGTATGCGACCACGTCAATTCATTTGTGCCAGTAGAATCGCATTATTGCAGGAAAGATTCCACAGAATTCTACCTCGATGGAACTCTCAGTGTGACCCGAATGTTCAAAATGTACCAAGAACGGTTTGATAGTGCAGTATACTCGTCTAAAGTTGAAACAGAAAGGCAATATAGAGACAATGTGAACAAGAATTTTAACTTGGCTTTTCATATTCCGAAAAAAGACCAGTGCACAACTTGTCACGCATATCGTAATAAGAGTTATCATTCGGATGAAGAGAAAAAGGCACAAAATGGGCATTTATTGGAAAAGAAATCTGCAAGAAATCTAAAAAAAATAGACAGACGGCAACAGACTCCAATGGGTCTGTACTGGCAGCAGTATTTGATTTCGAGAAGGTCTTGTCTTGTCCTCATGGAGATGTAAATATTTATTATTATAAACGAAAACTTTCATTTTTCAATTTCACGATTTTCGATATGGGTAAGAAGAAAGGTGTGTGATATTTGTGGGACGAAACGGTAGCTAATCGAGGAGCAAACGAAGTTGCAAGTTGTCTTTTAGATTTTATCGATTTTAATGTAAAAGAAGGAGTTAAGGAGTTTCGCTTCAGTTCCGACAATTGCCCAGGGCAAAACAAAAACAGATTTGTTTTTTCATTATTTTTATATGCGGCCAAAAATACAAAGTGTCCATAACTCATCGCTTCCTTGAAAAAGGACACACGCAAAATGAAGGCGATAGTGTTCATGCCCTGATAGAACGATCTGCTAGCTGTAAGAGTATTTATACTCTGGATGAGTGGCGCTTGCTTATTCGTTGGGCTAAAGTAGAGGGTTAACCATACATCTTAAAGAATATGATCCTAGAAAATTACTTTGATTTCAAATCCCATATCAATGACAGAGTTCGGAGTAAAAATACTAATAAGCAGACGATTGCGTGGCTTGAAATCAAAGAAGTTTTCGTGGATAAACTAGAGCCGAATGAATTGTATTATAAGTATGATCTAGATCAGGAAAACTACAATTGCTTAGTCGTTAGCAACGGTACGAGAAATTCTCTTGTAGTGCCTGAACTAAAACGTGCTTATTCAGCATCAATTAAGTTATCCAGGGATAAATACAAAGATTTAATAAACATGGTGGATACGCATGTGATTCCCGAAGAATATTCTGAATATTTTAAGAGTTTGCCACATCGTGCTACTGGGAAGGCAAACTCTTAAAAATCCTTCTCACAAATTTTTTCTGCACATTTGGATTTGCAACTACAAATATTAGCTATTACTTTTCCATTTACTAGTTTACCTCTTTTTGATATGTAGCTTTTTCCCAGATTTGTTAGGTATTTACGTTTCACATCCGACCATTCCAGTTTATGTTGTGAACGCTTCTTCGAACGTCTGTTATTATTATTTGATTCTGACTGAGGACTAGACAGTTCAGATTCTTCTTGAAACTCTACTGATTGAACAGAATCAACCCATGTTGTAGCAGAGTTATGATTAGGGCAGAATTGGTCATTACAGTTCTTGTGTGAGTTTAATGGAGAAGGCATAGGAGTAGACAGAGACAACTGAGTTGATGTAGGCGTAGAAATTTCAAGATGTTCAAATTCTTCAATGCAAACTGATGGTGAATTATTAAAACTTGATGGTACCTCAATATTGAAAGGAGTAAGCTCCTCACAAACTGATACCTGAACCTGCGGCTCTTCAAAAACTGTCGGCAACGTAAGGATTTGAGGAGTGTCCTGATCACTTCCAAAAACATCGTTCCAAACATCTGCGAGATCTACATTTATGTTTTCAGCTGAAGGTGGTAAGGGAGAAGTTGGTTTAGAAGGTATCATTTCCTTAGATGAAAATGGCAAGGGCGAATGAACAGAATATGTTTGCTCAACTTCAATGTTGTTTATTGGTGCAGTTTGTAAAGAAGAAGTGTGTAATATTTATTTAGCTATCCTTTCCTCAGATGCAATCGGCACCGAAGACGGACGAAGTATTTTTTTCGCATTTGATAAGACCAAAGGTTCCTAAATAAGAATACTATAATAATTCATAAGGTTAAGATTTTTTTTTAACAAAGAAGTATTTTCTTTTGAATTCTAATTTTGTAACTCGCTTAGTACGTTAGACAAAGGTTTGTAATAGTTGTTTTAAACACATAATATTATGTTATTTTTATTTTTTTTACAATATAAGTTTCCTATTTGTAATTTTTACTCTAATTTTAATAAAAGTTTATTATTTCCATGGAAATTTCTTTAACTAGTGACTCGATAAATAACTTACCTATATTACATATTTGTGTACCTACATATTTAAGCTTGAAAAAACATTTCAACATATACATTAAGTTAACCGAGGATCTAGTGGTGGTTTTTGTACTACCTGCATCCAGCAGTAGCTGCTGGATGCAGGTAGTACAAAAACCGGGAGTTTACTTCGGTTGAAGCATAATAATATATTCAGCAGTGGACTCTTGCATATAGAAATATGATGATGATGACAATATACGACGCCATATTTAGTACTAAAATCCGATAAACAAAGCTGTTTTTGCACATACGACCTATATTTTAATTGTAATAACCATGGTACATAGTCGTTTGTGATTATAAGCCCCCCTGTATTTCATAGACCAACGTCGTTAAGTAATATAAAATACACTTTTCCTATAAATAAGTATAAACAATTATGAAAATCATAAATAATACAAGAATGCAACATTGCTAAAAGGGTTCAGTAAGAATTTTCAACTTGAGGTGTTATAATAACATTAATTTGCAGTTGAATTCCTACTTGGAGTTATTATGCGCGCTACTTACAATCTTGCAAGTAGCAGTTACGACTTTGTTCTATGGGGCCGTCGATATAATCTCAAACAAATAATAAGGGAACCCACAAGAGAACGTACAGCAGCTTTACTTGCATATATTTATTATTCATTAACTACGTACCCCTCATTAAAAAATCGTGCGTCAAAGATAATGGCCTCTCTGACCATAAAGCATTAGATATAAAAATAAATAGTGTTGAATTACAAGCAAAAAATAACAAACCATGGTATATTAAAAAAAGACCTGCACACATAAAATAATACTAAAAACTATAGTAAACGAAACAAAAAATGATGTAATACATAAGTATTTTAAAAAATATAGTCAAACACTAAACCGGAGCATAAAACTCTAAAAAAAACTAAACTACATAAAACAAATGGATAGGTCCGATAATAAGACGAAAACAATGTGGCGTATTATAAATCAAAAAGCTGGTAAAACTAAAATAAAAACAAACACGAAACAACATTTTACTGAAACTTAATAATCAAACTGTAGCATGCCCAACAACCATCGCAAACACTGATAACGATTACTTCGCCACAGTCGGGACAAACCCAAGCAACAGTGATGCGAAAGGTCAACCCATCGTAAACCTTACAATGTGCTCAATATATTTATATTCTATAGGATCTACGTATCGCAAAGAAATTATAAACATAATTCAATCCATTAAAAACAAACACAGCAGTGATGTTGATAACATCCCGCCGATCCTGCAGAAACACTGCGCCGAAAACCTTTCTATACCATTAACTTACCTCATAAATCAAAGTTTTCTAGAAGCCATATTATGCTCCGATCCTTTAAAAATCTCTTCATAAAACCAATCCACAAAAAGGCAACACCCATACTCCCAGCAACTACAGACCCATAGCTCTTTTACCAACGTTTTCAAAAATATTTGAGAAGCCATGTGCAAGAGACAACCTTCTCTTTATGTTAAATAAGACTCCCATCTATTTACAGACAGGATATTAGTTTATTTGTTTTTAAAAATATGGTTTATTTCACAAAGGTTAAAGATACACATAACATCAATACTAGACATAAAGACAGATTACACTTGCCATATTCGAGAATAAAAGTACTTAATGAAAGTCCATATTATATGGCAGTAAAGATATATTAAGTATTTAAGAAAACAAATTAGTCCCATCTTAGCAAACTTTATTAACATATTGTGTTTACAACAAAGTATTAATAGTAGTAGTAAGTCAGGGTATACACCCTGACCAGTTAAAATGTACTATAATACGACCTATTTACAAGTCCGGTAGTCACTTGGAATATGCTAACTATCGGCCAATAGCAATTCTGCCTGTAATCGATAAAATAGTTGAAAAGGTGGTTGTGGGTCAAGTGAGTACATTCCTAGAAAGAAACAACGTGCTCTCTGAAACTCAACATGGTTTTAGCAAGGGCAGAAGCACGACAACGGCCTTGTTGAGTTTCACGGATTATGTAAACGAAGCTTTAGATTCTGGAAAACAACTGATAGCGCTTTTTATTGATTACAAAAAGGAATTTGACACGCTCGATCATAATATACTATTGCAGGCGATGTATGAATGCGGTATACGTGGGCCGACTAGTATGTGGTTTAGAAATTATTTAACTGATAGAAAAATACGAACGGTGATAGATGGTGTGGCTGGTGATGACGCGGATGTGAGTCTGGGTGTACCGACCGGGTCAGTGTATGGCCCGGTCGGGTACATTATGCATGTGAATGGTGTGTCAAATGTGATCAGGAAGTGTAAGGTATTTATGTATGCGGACGATATGTGTGTGGTATACGCCTCAAAAGATATATCACAGATACGGGAGTATGTACAGGACGATTTTGACAATATTACGAAGTGGGCACATGATAATGGAATTATTATAAACCTAAAAAAAAACGCAGTGTATGCATCTGCACTCGCCACACAATCATAAAGCAAAAAACATTAATGTAATTGATATTAAAATAACTGGCCACACGTATGAATGTCTACATATGAACCAACCTAACTGTAGCTGTTTTACGCTCTGCTATGTAAATAACTTAAAATACCTTGGTCTTAAAATTGACAAAAGCTTTAACTGGGCTTTACATATAACAGAGGTATGTAATAGATTGAGATCAGTTCTAGGTAAGTTTTATCAGCTAAAGAGGATACTAAATGTGGACACATTAAAAATGGTGTATTATGCACTAGCAGACTCGCTGATAAGCTATGGGCTAATTGTTTATGGACGAACATTTGTAACATATTTACATAGTGTCAAAAATGTACAAATACGACTTTTGAAATATTTAGTAAGTAGAAAAGTAAAGTACGAATGTAATACAGAATATGAGAAATTATTTAAAGAGTGCAATATTTTGGCGATAGATGAAAAAGTGGAGTACTTAATAGGCTTACAGTATTACTATAGTAATGAATTTAAAGTGATAGTAGATAATAAATATAACACTAGAAGGGTAAGAGAGCAAAGACTGATTAAACCAAAAATAAAAAACTACTATGGAGAGAGGACGAATAAATACTTAGTACCTAAAATATTTAATAAGTTAGATATATTAAGACACACAGAAAAAATGCCAACTGGAATGATAAAGAAAAAGTTAAGGGCTGCATTGTTAAATTAAAATTATGAGCTTAATTACTTCTTTTTATAAACTGTAAACTTCTTTGAAGTTAATAGCTTAGTTTTGTTTTATATTATTTTATCTATTGTACTAAGACTTAACTACTCATAATATTATGCAACAAATATTTGTATCATATTAGATGAGCGCATCTCGCCGTCAAACACTCGTTTGGCGAGATACAAATTGAATTGTTTTATTATATATATATAATATACTACCAGATTACATAAAAAAAAACAAAATTATTGACATTTAATAGAAAATTGAAAATATACTTATTAAAAAATGCTTTCACTCCTAAGAAGAATATTTATCAAAGGATGAAGCAAAATTAAATAATATTTAAAATAATAAAAGTTCATAAAATATATTAAGCAAAAGATAATAATTAATGTATACGATAAATATTATAATAAGAATATAAACTGTACCTAAGTATTTAATGTTTAGCAAGCGGCTAAACAAGGCTAAGTTTGTCATGTCAATGCTTTTTATATTTTACCTACTTAGTGCTATTAGAGTTTTGAAGTTTGAGTATAAAAATATGTTAAGGACAGCGGCCTCGTAACGTAAAACATGAGTGAATTTAAATGTGAACGACAAACGCGTAATTTAAAACAGTATCTATATGTATAGATTTATATGGCATCAGTGTGTAAAAGTCGTGTTAAATGGTGTTTTATCAAGTGCAGGTTATTTTGCTTATATATTTTTAACTAAAGCGAATTTCAACGTAGCTTCTTTTGGTTTATATGAATAAACATAATACCTAACGTGTAGCGTAACGATTAAGATTATATAATAAAGGGTTAAGTAGTTATTAAGAAAATAATGGTAAAAATGTAGAACATTTCTTATATGGTAAGCTTTAAGTTGTAAATATCTTTTTTATAGAATAAGATCCCTAGTATATAAGGATGTATGTATATATATGGTCATGGCAATAAAGAATTTCACACAACGCGTTTTGCTTCACCTGGCTCATGAAAAATAGGGAAAATTATGGAAAATAGCCGTATAGAGAGATAAAAGTGAGATGGTAAATCGGCCCGAAAGAGGCGTACGGGCGGAGCTCTCTATACGGCATTGCCATGAGCCAGGTAAGGAAAGTGAAAAAAGTGAAAATCGTTCTCCTCAAATAAGTGTTTTATTATCGCCCTGGCTCTGCCCAAGTCGGTGTAACCTTGCTATCTTCGAGTCTAATCTGAGCCGGCGGTTGAAACCCTGTGGAATTATACAGTCCCCTACAGAAGTGCGTGGTCCTCTGGCGAGCCGAATTTCAAGTTCGAAGAAATATTCGAAGTCCATATCAGGTTGAAAATAACGAAGACGGCACTTAGAAAATTTTCGTCAGCTGTTCTGAACATAGAAAAATTTCCGAAGATTCAAGATAGAAATTTTTACTGAAGACCGGACTTAGAAAATTTTCGTCAGCTGTTCTGAACATAGAAAAATTTTTTGAAGATTCAAGATAGAAGAATTTTATCAAGTCAGAACATTGGAAACTTTATTAAGATTTATCAACGTGAATCAACGCCAGGGATTAGATTGGACTCAGAAGATCGGACTCGAGGATACAAGGATACACCACTGCGAACGGAAGCAAGGATTCGCAGATTTTTCATCGGAAAAACCTCCCGAAGATTCTTGAAAGGGAAGTTGGACATTGAAGATTAACATTGAAGATTAACATTGAAAATTAACATTTAAGATTAACATTTGAAGATCAACTTAACATTTGAAGATGGTTATGACAAGAAGTCAGAGTGGGGCCGAGGAGAACCAGCAGCAACCACGTAGATTTCCGGATCCGCCACGATCGCCGTCCGCTGCCGCTACGAGCCAGCCGCCGCCGACCGAGGGAAGAGCGGATCTGCTTCAAACTATTTTGAAACCGAGACCAGGTACCAGCAAGGCGCCTGCAGCCTCGGAAGTACAAACCCTAGCCAGAAAGAAGGCTATTTCAATTAGATCGCGTCAATCGACAGCAAGTGTCGTCGCGCGTATGCATTACGAGGCGGAGGAGAAACTCGCCGCTCTTCATAAGAAGGAACTGCAGATCGAAGCAGAACTTAAAAAGAAGAAGCTCGCCGCTGACGTCACCGCTGCAGAAGATGGTAGCAGCCCCGACGACGACGAGCCATCAGAACAGGTGGAGCAACGTGTCCGAGCCTGGCTAAGCGAACAGGGTCCCGAACCCGAAGAGGCTAGACAAGAGCCGACATCAATGAAAGAAAGAGAGACGCCGAAGCCAGAAGACATGCCACCGAAGGGAGCCCAGAAGACGAGGTTCGAGTGGCCGCAGCAACGCCGCCCACGCTCACCCACACCGCCCACGTCTAGGGCTAATGGGGTGGAACATCTTGCCGAAACATTGGATAAACTGCTGAACTAACGCCAGTCGCGCCACCTACGGAGTTGCCCATGGTTGGAATGGTTGCCATTCAAAGCAGCCATGGAAGTCACCACTGCGTTCTACAAGCTCAAGCCGATAGAGAACTTAGCTCGTCTGAGAAGCTGCCTACGGGGAGAAGCAAGAGAAGCCGTGGCACCACTGCTGAGCGTCGCGTCGCTGCCCGAACAAATTATGAAGACTTTGGAACAATGCTTCGGTCGACCCGAGGTTATGGTCGATCACATGATGGAAGACCTGAAGAAGATACCGAGGCTCGGAGGTTCGGCGGCAGAACTCAACCAATTTGCAGTGAAGATTCAGAACATGGTAGCCATCCTGAGGAAGCTGAGGCACGGGTACCTCTTTAACCCGTTGCTCACGAGAGACATCCTGGAGAAGCTCAGCCCATACGAGAAGAGCAAGTGGTACGACTACGCAGAAGAGACGTCGCGCTTCAGGAACGAGCCCGATGTCATCCTTCTCTCTGAATTCTTAATGAGAGAAATGGACAGGGCGCTGCGCTACGGGTTCAGCACGGCACCGAAGAAGGAAACACCGCGTCCACCTCCTAACAAGAACGAAGCCCGAACAAGAAGGCCAGTCTTCGCGATAGCAGACGAGGGCAGGGATTCGCCGAGTCACAGCCAGCCAACGAGAATACGCGAAGAGTCAGCGAAGTGCCCGATATGTGCCGAAGATCACGCTCTATTTCGCTGCGCTGCTTTCAAGAAACTGAGCATGCAAAATGGATGGGACACAGTCAAAAAGGAAGGGCTATGTTTCCGGTGCATACAAAGCAGGCACAGAAGATACAACTGCAGAGCGAAGCCGTGCGGCGTGAAGGGCTGCAACTTGCCTCATCATACGCTGCTGCACGAAGACAGGTCCGGCGGCGCCCCACAGACAGAGGACGCCGTGATTACCGCATCGGTCACCTCCGACCGCGCGGTGAAACTTAAGATGAGAAGAATTCAAGTTGTCGGTCCACGGGGCGAAGCGAATATCTGCGCGCTGTTCGACGAGGGCTCGACAGTGACACTACTGGATGAAGACGTCGCGAAGGCTATCGGCGCAGACGGCCCGCCGAAGGTGCTGAGAATGCATGGGATCAATGCCGAGAGAAGGGAAGAAAAAAGCCGACTCGTACAACTTGGCGTACGGGGTCACGACGGTACCAGATATGACGTCACTGCGAGAACCGTGGACGGATTGAACCAACTTACTCAGTCCGTCCCGGAATCACTGTTTCGACTTGCTCACCTGCGTGATCTCAAGAACGAAGAGATATGCTATGAAGACAAGAAACCCCAACTTCTCATCGGCACGGACAACTGGCAGCTCATTGTATCCAGGGAGCTAGGATCGGCAAGAGAAACCAGCCTGCAGCCTCGAAGACGAAGCTCGGCTGGGTAATCTATGGAAACATGGGCGTCTGGGAAGACGCCTCATAAAGCAGGAAAAACACGAAAACATCCTGCACGTGTCTACGACCGAGACCCGAGGCGACTGGAGGAAATGGTGAAGAAACACTTCGAAATAGACGCACGGGGAATAGCGTTCAAGGCAAAGCTGACCAGAAGAGCAGCGAGTCATCGACCTCTTTGCAGAACGGCCAAACGGATGGAAGAAAGTCGATTCGAAGTGGGGCTCCAGTGGCGCAAAGAGGGCGTCACATTACCCCGGGGTTACGGGCCCTTGTACCGGGGGACCTGGTTGTCGTGGTCGACCCGACGCTGCCGCGTAATACGTGGCCGCGGGGGGTCGTGCGCCGAGTCTACCCCGGCCAGGACGGACAAGTGCGCTGTGCGAACGTTCGCACGCGCAGTGGCGTGTTCCGGAGGCCGACGTCGAAGCTGGCGGTGCTGGAGGAGGCGCCGCAGTCGTAGTTGCGACCGCTGGTGGAGCAGACGGAGCCGGGAGCGGAGCGGACAACGCCCGGGACGGCGCCGGGCGCGGAACGAGCATCGGAGCAGCCTATAGCGAGCACGGACAGCTCGCAGTCGCCGGAGCGGCCCGCAGCGAGTCCGAACAGCTCGCATTCGCCGGAGCAGTCTGCGGCGGGCGCGAACGGCCCGCAGTCGCCGCCGCACCAGCCTACAGCGAGCCCGAGCAGCTCGCAGTCACCGGAGCAGTCCACGGCGGGATCGGCGAGCCCGCAGTCACCTGAGGAGGCTGCGTAGACCCTGGCTACTGCGCCGGGGGGAGGATGTTAAGGACAGCGGCCTCGTAACGTAAAACATGAGTGAATTTAAATGTGAACGGTAAACGCGTAATTTAAAACAGTACATAAAACTATAATAGTGAATACTCAGTGACTATATGTATAGATTTATATGGCATCAGTGTGTAAAAGTCGTGTTAAATGGTGTTTTATCAAGTGCAGGTTATTTTGCTTATATATTTTTAACTAAAGCGAATTTCAACGTAGCTTCTTTTGGTTTATATGAATAAACATTAATACCTAACGTGTAGCGTGATGATTAAGATTATATAATAAAGGGTTAAGTAGTTATTAAGAAAATAATGGTAAAAATGTAGAACATTTCTTATATGGTAAGCTTTAAGTTGTAAATATCTTTTTTATAGAATAAGATCCCTAGTATATAAGAATGTATGTATAGGGTCATGGCAATAAAGAATTTCACACAACGCGTTTTGCTTCACTTGGCTCATGAAAAATATTGAAAATTATGGAAAATAGCCGTATAGAGAGGTAAAAGTGAGATGGCAAATCGGCCCGAAAGAGGCGTACGGGCGGAGCTCTCTATACGGCATTGCCATGAGCCAGGTAAGCAAAGCGGAAAAAATGAAAATCGTTCTCCTCAAATAAGTGTTTTATTAACGCCCCGGCTCTGCCCAAATCGGTGTAACCTTGCTATCTTCGAGTCTAATCTGAGCCGGCGGTTGAAACCCTGTGGAATTATACAGTCCCCTACAAATATATTCTCCAATTTTTAATTTAGTCCAAAAAAACATACGCCTTATCCAAGATTTTTGACCCTCACCTATAATATACAACGTACATAATATTGTGTCCACCTAAATTTAATCACGTCGTGACAATTTCTCTAATCTCGTTATTATCCTAGATTTTCCTTGACGTGACATGGGTTCTGTACCTTTATAACGTGGGTACAATTTTATGTGTAATTTTAATAATATGATAAAAACAGATTATTTCAAATGTTTCTTATTTTGATAATTAAGAGTTCTTTAAATATTTAATTCCATGACACATATTAACCGAACGATTTCAGTAGCAACATTAATTATTGACTGCTGTTTTTCCCATTTTTGACATAGCATCATAGTCATTAAAGTAGGTACTAGGCTCTAACTCTAGAGCGTGCCAAAGAAATATACAAACATACATACACTTGAACAAAGTAAAAATGCACAAAAAAGTATGAAATAAAACTTATTTCCTAAATAATTTCCCTTTTAAATTTGGCTAAAGTTTTATCCATTTCTCTACTCAATTTTCATAATTTTGTAGTCGGTACCAGCCAACTTGAACGTGAGTTCTATAAAATATTGACTTATCAGGATGTTGTTCAGGTTGGTATCGACTTCAAAATTATGAAGATTGAGTAGAGAAATGGTTAAAATTTTAGCCGAATTGAAAAGGGGAATTATTTAGAAAATAAGTTTTATTTCATACTTTTTATCAGGATTTTGTTCGGGCTGGTACCGACTTTAAAATTATGAAGATTGAGTAGAGAAATGGTTAAAATTTTAGCCGAATTTAAAAATTATTTAGGAAATAAGTTTTATTTCATACTTTTTATCAGGATGTTGTTCGGGCTGGTACCGACTTCAAAATTATGAAGATTGAGTAGACAGATGGTTAAAATTTTAGCCGAATTTAAAAGGGGAATTATTTAGGAAATAAGTTTTATTTCATACTTTTTATCAGGATGTTGTTCGGACTGGTACCGACTTTAAAATTAAATTAGCACAATAAGCTCTGTATATCGTCTAATTATAAGGAAGCCTAATCTAATCTGAAGATAATAGTGGCATAATAAAGACTAATTCAGCTTACTGAATGATATGGTTTACATTTGACTTATTCCCTTTTACTAAGCGATACTTTGATTCCATTTTCAGATCGTAATATTAAGTCAGCACATAAAACAGGTTCTTCGTCGACTGGGTGTAATTTGAAGTTCTTGACTATCGCAGATATTACCACTTTTATTTCCATCATTGCAAATTTTTGACCTGAAAAAAAAATTTTATTAATTGTTTTTTTTTTCTTGGTAAGCACCTTTACACACCCGCCGCAGCAAACAATTTTTTATCGATTTCGCCGTCGTCGCCTTTTCTATAGTTTTATAACTTACAACAGTAAGCTACTGAATCAAGAGATTTTTTTAAATTAAGTACTTTATGTCATTAAAATTACTCGTTGATTAAGTATTAGGATAGGTGTTTGTTTGTTTAAATAAGAGGAAAATTAAATCTAACAATCATCAGTTGAATTGTATGTAGTCAGTTATATGATTATACTTGGTTTCTCACCTATACAATTTCTCGGTCCGGCGCTAAAAGCGAGCCAGCAAAAAGTATTATTGCTTATACTAGCTAACCTCTCTGGCCGAAATACAAGAGGATCTTCGAACAAATCCGCGTGTCGTTGTATCTCGAATATGTTGACTACCACGGATGCACCCTTTTTGATTGGTAGCCCTGATAATTCTATAATTTGGCAGATAAATACTTATTAATATAATTATAGATAAATAGTTTATTTGGTGATTAGCAAACAAAGCTTAAAAACAAACCCAGTCTTTAGTTTTATCGACGTTTGAATTTTTTGGATGGCAAAGGTTTCATTACCATCATTAGAAGTGTTATAGTTTTGAAAGTGTTATATTAATCACATAAATTTTAAATGCGTACGTTTCTTTTATTAACAAGTATTAAAGCAGTAATAAACTTGCGTGATAAGTTACTTTAAAATATTAAAAATCCGCCATTTTGATCAAGATGACGCAGTGTTGGTAACGGGAAAAAATTTACGTTTTACTTACAAATATCTTATATATCGTTTATAGTGGCTATCGTGGCTATTTTTATAACAAACTTTATCTTTATACATTATAATTTTATATTTATATATTATAATTATCTTATTATTTTATTACTTACGACAATCCTTGGTTATCGTCCTTTCAATGAATGGTACAGAGGGATACAAGCGGAGACTTTCTTTGATAACCATTTCTAAATACTTCATTTGCTTTAATTCGCTGTAAAAAAGACAAATAAGTGTCTACACATCGTATTATGACGTAGCACAACTACTTTCATAATGCTAGTCGGTAATCATCGTACTTGTATACCAGCGACCGAAAATGTTCAGAACATGAAGTTTCCCAAAATACATAATAAGAACGTGGTTGAGCTATAATACATAGTTATTCTTAGAAAATAAAAATAAAAACTAAATGGGACACAATGATGGGTCGATGTGGCCAGGGCCACACAAAAAGACTTCGACTTGACCCAGAAAGAAAAATAAAGTTAGCTCGCTTAGGTACACCAAGTACCAACTAATGCCCGCTACACACCACAACGATAACACACAGTTCGGTCACAGTAGACGTATACAGTACTACATCTTCTAACTAGACCGCCCAAATGCGCGCACTAATAGCTTGAGCTCTGAATTAACACATAGGCTACTTTTTTCACGAAAAATTACAGTGTTCCTGTGGTATATATTAAATTAAAAAAATTAAATACAGTTTATTTCAGGCTGCATAGGCCCATATTATAAATACCTTATAGACTAACATACATAATATATAATAAACTAACACTAACATTAACATATGACTGTAATTAAGCAGGCGAAGCCGCGGGTAAAAGCTAGTACCTACTAAATATGTCTTCTGTGACCGAACTGTGTAGTTTTATCGTTGTGGTCTGTAGAGGGCATAATTAAGTCATCACACAAGACCGTAATTTTTTTTAATAACATTGTTACTCAGTCGTTTCCCGGGAATTTTAAGTTGGTTTGAAACAATGGTTTTCTTATAAACTGATGTTTATCTTGATTTTACCTTTTTTTTACAAATTGTCCGAAAACTTTTTGATTTCCTCACAAACAATTGTATTTAATTATTTTATTGTAAGTTGATTTCAATGTAACGAACACTTACGCATACGTAGGATTTCTGGTCAAATCATCTCCCGATATACGTTTTTGTTCGTCCAATATTTTCTCCTGAATATCTTCACTTTGTGAGATACAATATAGTCCAAAACATATTGCTGATGTTGTTGTGTCATGGCCCTGCGACATAATAATAATTTTTTAATTTTAAAGAACTTTATTTCTCAAAAAGACCAAAGCCACTTAAATATATAAAAAAATTACAATATAAATGGTACATTATCGTGCTTATGCCTAGAATAAAAAAAAACAAAAAGGAACATGGTTATTGGTACACAATCAAAATTTTATTATGGTTAGTAGGTACAATTTTAGTTGAATGTTCTTTGAAAGAAAATATAGGTACGTTTGTCTTAAATTTGTATTTTAGTATATTATTATCCTAAAAGTGATATTAAAATTATGAATGGAATCTTTATTTTTCAGATGACACAAGCAGTGGCCAGTGGCCCAGTGGTAGTAAGTGACTCCCAGCGCCTTGAGGTTGAGTGATAGGCTAAAGTACATTTTGTATTTGCCGTGCTTGCTTGAAGAATGAAATGACATTTTATTGCTTCAGTTGAAATATATAAGGTTTGGTAAAATCAAGTACAGATATTTTGGGTATATGTATGGTCTACTGCTGATATGAAGACGTTTCGGCAAAATATACTGTCATACTCAAAGTAAAAAAATCATCTCAATATCCGTAATTGATTTTACCGGACCTTATATACCACATGACACAATATGTACATGTAGTGTAAGATTAGATAACTTATAGCAAAGTGCGAACATATTACTTTGCATTATAATTCTGCACTTCTTCGAGCTGTCAGTCGGTTTGACCTTACAGTAAGTATGACCTTTTATTATGCCAAATATTGTGCAATGCGAACAAGTATTTTTTTACGTATTACTGTATGAATTATAGTATGTAGTTATCTAATTATAATGTAAATAAATATTTAGAATTTAAACCTAATTTAATAAGGTTTTTGCTCCTTAATGAGTAGAGAAATAGTTAAAATTTTAGCCCAATTTAAAAGTGAAATTGTTTAGAAACTAAGTTTTATTTAATTCTTTTTGCATATTTTTACTTTGGAAGTCGGTTTTAATTATTTGTTTCGAAACAATATTTTTTCTCTTTATAGTTACATTTATTATCTATATTATTATGAACACATTTTAAGAAAGTAAAAAATACAAAAAGTCTCTGCTCTTCTCACTCAAACTGGCATGAAATAACGCTTGACAAACTCAAGCGTTACTTCATGCCAGTTTTCTGTGAGGCCGTAGTATTTCCCCAAATAAGCATTACCGATCTGCGGACCAACTAAAGCATCACCAGTCATGATAATGATTAGATACTATATCATTAAATAACAAGCTGGTGCCCGCAACTTCGTTTGCATAGAACTTAGTTAGAACTTAAAACACTAGCTCAAGCAGGAACCTGGATCAATTGACAACTAGGTACTATATCCGTAACGTTATCGAATGTCAATTGTATGGGCGCTGTCATAATTTTCATACAATTCTCTTTCGATTATGTTACGAATATTCATCCGGATCACCCCCTTACTCATAAAAATATTTATACAGTGTGTAAGGTAGCTGTTTTGTCCTTGTCTGATACGTCGGAAAAGTCGCTCGATAAATAAGGACAAAACATTGTATAGCTTATACACTATTGACTGTATAAATATTTTTATTAGTAAGGGGGCTAGTGTTGTGTATGAAAGGACTGCAGATTGGATCAAGCCTGCAGCGTCATGCCAATTGGACGATAGGCAGCATGGTGTACGTAACTGAATTGACTATTATGTAACTGAATATCATCGTCATCAAGCACTAACTTCCAAATTACCAGTAGGTACTCGCTATTTCCGTTACCCGTTAGTGGTTGATTATGAAAAACTTATTTTCTTACTCCTCTCCTTTTAAAATTAAATTGTTTTCAAATTCCTTCTCATTTCGTTCTCCTCAATTTAACGAGGATCAGACTGCAGTTGACCATACTAGCCTACTACCACAACATAAATAATGTACAGTAGACCATCTTCATACTAGACCGCCCCAATACACACACACACGCACACACATATACGCTACATTTACACGGCCTCTAACAAAATCTCAAATGGCAAAACTCAGACGTAAAACTGTAGTGTCGACTTGTTGCTGCATTGAACGACTAACAAGGTACAGGTAGCTGTGCCGCGACGCTTGCGCACTCTCAACGCTTTCTTTGTAGACTTACCAGCCCTAGCGTTCCGCTCGGCCACGCTTAATCGTGGGTAAAATTTCAAGAAAACGGCTGAATTCTCCTACTGTATATAATACTATTAAGTAGCACAGATCACGTGTCTATGTACTTCTGAGACACGCAGGTTTTCTTGGCACCGTTTCACTCCTCAATTCCGCAATATAAGGATACTATGAAACAACATATCCAAGAAATTCAAGATTTTTTGTGCAAAGATTAAATACATACCTCAAACATGAACGTGTCTACTTCTTCCCTGATGTGTTGAATGTTTATTTTGTCTCCATTTATTTCCGACAGCAGCAGTAGATCCAGAAAGGCGTGTTTATTTTTAATACCTAAAATAGTAATTAAACTGCCGTATGCGCAAACGCTACTTAAATTAGGAGACACTTAAGTTACATGCTGTGCTTGTCATTTTGTCAAGCAAAGATAGAGACAGCTTGTAATTTAGGGGGCCCTTTATTTTGAGTAGTTTTTGAGAATTCGGAAAAACAGGTCTCTCATAATTATTATCGGATGCTTATATTGGAACGAAGTTCCTTATGGCGCGTTGCGAATGGGGGCTAGACGGAAAAAATAGGCACGACACTTTTTGCCACTCGAAATCACAATGTAATAACGACTATTAGGAATGATACAAAAACGACCTTATCACCTTGACAATAGTGTAGAATTTAGCAATTACACATTGTGACTGTTATCGGCATTCCTTCGACGTGCTTTCGGCCATCTTTGACTACTTAGTTCAACTATTTGTTTTGTATAATATAATATATTATATCTATACAGATAAACAAAATTGAAGTGTCTGTTTGTAATTTCAAATTAACAGCTTTTATTTTCATTTAATGCATTTAAAAGTATGATCGGTACTTACAATAAAATATAAATTGTTAACATTTTTCTGTCCGTCTGTCAGTCTGTGTGTTTGTTCCGGCTAATCTCTGAAACGGCTCTCTTCCAAAATAGGCTTCAATTCTTCATTATCAACTATATATTTATATTATAAAATATATATTATAACTTCGTTCCATCCGGGTGTCCCTTGACACCTCTCAAGTTTTTATATTATACAAAGGTTGTTTAAAACCAATAACCGTTATTTTGAGCATCTTATGATCTACTGCTTAATATGTAAAGTCGTATAGGATGAAAATAATTAAAAATGCCGAAAAAATGGCCACTGACCTCACGCATCTGATTGTATTGATGTTATTTAGGCAAAGTATTTGCTTCTCCTTCAAATTTGTTTTCCCTGTTTCGGTGAGGTAAGTGACCTCAACATCTCAAAAAGCATAATGCCATTTTATTTAGCCTATACTAAATAATATAACATTATGCTTTTTGAGTTTATATATATATATTTAAAAACGTTTCTACATGAGCATTTGATTATATGCCCATAATCCCCTTATATCTAATCAATATTTTATTATATTCACCCTGATCGTTACACTCCGTTTGTTCAGTATTTTTATTCTTCAATTCCTCTCTTCTCTTCTCTATCACTTGCAAGCTTTGGTCGTGGAGTACTTTTAGTGCTCTATCTTCCATTTTCTTGTAGGGCATCAAATTATAAATAAAATTAAAGCCCAAAATAGGGAATCGCATCTTCCGTGATACTAAAGAAGATATTCTGTAAGCAAAATTATAAAAAACTATATGGACACCTTCCGCACGAATAGAATCTCTATTCGACTTTTCTTAGGTCGGACTAATAGCTTACACAGCAAAAATAGTACTATCAGGAAATGCAGGTTGACCGTTGTCGTAATTTGTTCGTATTCTAATAATATGATAACATTAAACTGACATGTCATTGAAAATTGTATTATGACTGCATGTCGTCATAAAAATACAACCAATTATGAGAACACTCTACTGCTTATGAATTAGATTCCCAGATAGTACATACATGCTTTTTGCTTCGCGCGATCCGTTTCTGGGATCTGAGTGTCGATGATAGTATTAGGTTATTTCTATTAGATACCTAGGTGATAAATAAATAGTCATCTCTCGTCAGCTAACTGTCGTAAATACCTAAGTATAGGTTATATATCGCATATTTCTTTGTTGATCATCGTAATTCTTAGGCTGGGACTATATGAACCGGAATCCAGCGGGGTCCGGGAAATTACATATAGAGTACTTAAAATAGAACTCTGCGCATAAACAATAGAGTTTTTTTACTTGACACTCGTGTGTTCGATTTTCAGCTCTATTGTTATAACGCAGTGTTCTAATATTACTGTTTTGAACTTTCCCGGGCCCGCCGAGTTCGAATCATATATTCCCAGTTCTAATGAGTACGCTTAAGCGCCATACTCACGGTCCAGCCTGCAAAACCAGGCTGCTACCGTGTAGGCAAAAATTATAAATTATTGACACTTTTGACAATAATGACGGCCGTTAGAATCGATGCTGGATTTGCAGGCTGAACCGTGAGTGTGGTACTTTAGACACGCGCCACAGAGTAAAAATATTATACTATGTGGCCCACTGCGCCGCCGCAGCCGTCGCGGCGCTATTTGTGGATAGGTATGTCATATTTTGCCGCATCGCCCGTGTTTAACGCCGCAGCTTATTATAACAGTTTTATTAAGTACCCAAGTATTCGAAATTACCTACGTCTCCCTAGATTTTAAACCTAGTTAACTTACGTCTCTTGAGATTAAAAACCTATTTGAACTTACATCTCTTTTGATTTAATATATTTTCAAACTTACGACTCTCTAGATTTAATACCTATTCGAGCATACGTCTCAATGGTTTTTGTACCTATTTGAACTTACTTCTCTATAGATTTAACATATTCCGATTCTGACTGCATCTGAGCATTAACTGGAACTCCCATAATTGATTCTGAAAACATCATTACAATTTTTTTTATTTAAAACTGAGATTATAAAACAATATTTTATCTGATATTCAACAGAATTGTTATGTTTTACTAATCACTTCAATTGTATTCTTAAATTATTGTTGTGGTTTTCCTTCAATAAATTATTACTTATGTTAAGTTTACGAGTGTGTGGGAAACTCAAAACAAGGTATAATATTATTCTAGCTTGATGCTACTTAATATGTACCTAATTAAATAAATATTAACCCTCTTGTTCATAAAAATATTTAAAATATTAGCTAATCAGTATTATAGTCATCTTTGTGGTGCCGTTTCAAAAGTTCGACATAGAATAGAGACATTGGTATTTGGCTAAATAATTACTGGTTTGAATGTTTTTATGAATAAGGCTGGGAATATAGGCTCCGGAATTCTAAACGCTGGTGAAAATTCATAGCACTGAAATAGAACTCTGCGCTAATACAATAGAATTGAAAATGGAAGTTTCGAGTGTCGAGCTGTCAATATACATGACTTTGACATTTCACTCGACACTCGCGTGTTCGATTTTCGACTCTATTATATTAGTGCAAAGTTCTATTTTCAGTTTTCAGAATTGTTTACGGCGTTCCGAATTCCGGATCATAATATAATCCCAGGCTAAGGGGCTTAGAGGGGGTATTTTACCTGTAACATTATCAAGGGCAGTTAAAGCGATAATAGGGTGTAGGTTAACCGTCTGTCTCTCAGCCTTTTCTTTTAATTTTTTAATAAGTATTTTCTCATTTTTTAAGAAGACTGGTAGAAAATTCTGTAGTATGTTAAAATGGAATGCTGGCGTGAGAAATTTTCTATGCATTTTCCACCGTTCTCCTGCAACAAAATCATTATTTGCACTTTGATTAGCCATATTGCTTATTTTACAAGTTTATTTTATACTAGACGTTGTCCGCGACTAGGTGCGCCCAAAAGGAAATCTCGCGAGATCCGTACATTTTGCCGGAACAAAAAGTAGCGTATGTTCCCCGCATTCCCCGTGCTCTAAACCTGACCTACAGTCTCGTGTCGAGGTACAATAGGAGAAGTATTTGACAAGGTTGCAGCTTGCCTCAAATACCTGCTCTAAATTTCCTAGTAGATCTTGGGCTAAAACAAAGAATTAATGAAAAGCAGAATATGTATACCTGTAGAAGTAAGTAAGCCGTCTCCCAACCAAGATTGAAGGTGGCAATAGCTTCCCCCTTTTTTAATAAACTCCATATTCGATACCAAAGGCTGTAAGCGAAATTACGATTAAGGATACACACGTTATACTAGGTAAGTACTAGATATCACCATTTTATGCTGTGAAATTGTGAAAGGAGATATCGTTAGGTACAATTTCTGGCCCCAGGGCGTGAAAATAGACGATATTCCCCGGAGGCAGAAATTATAACAAAAACTAAATCTTGTAACACAAATGTGATACAATTTCTATTATTATTATTTATTAAAACAAAGAAAGCATCACTTAACTCTCAATGTGAAATCATCGAAGAAGCTCTTTATTTTATAAGCTCATATATAATATAATTTGGCAAAATTTCGAGGAGTCGTGACGCAGAAAATGCGCAGCAAAGAAATATTATGTTACAATATTGCCTTTGCCATTTAAAAATGTAGGGCGTCCCATAACATAACCTATCAGGTAATATATTAATTCATGTTGGTCGAAGCCTGTCAGACTTCACAGAAATAGATCAGAAGGAACTAGAGTCATCCACTTAAAGACAGTGCATGATAAGATAACCTGTGTGGCTTTTGTAGCAATAAAGTCTGGTTGTTTACGGTAAATAAGTACCATTTAAAAAGCATTTTGGACAAAAAATAATAATTAATTTAATGGTTACATCATTTTCTTTTAATGGACTAGCACTAGATGATCTCCGATGAAGTTATAGGGTCTTTAGGTCCTTCTCACAAAACAAAGTCATGATGGAACTTTAAGTAACTTTAACTCTTATGAAATATTAATTTAAACTTTACCTCCACATGTTTCGGATGATTAAGAACGACATACGGCTGGTGGAACACATGCACAAGGAAATAGTCTCCGTACATATCTTTGAACCGTCGAAATAATGGCAGACAATCTGGAAACCACTAGCTATGTTAATATTCTAAGTCCCAATTTCACCAATGCTTAACACAAGCGTTAGTCTAAATATCATGCTTTTTCTTTCAATAATATGAAGAATGAGGGATCGTTCGGGATCACAATCTTTTGACATTTTACAATCTCGCTAGTTATGTTCAACCAATCTTACACTTTTGACAATTATTAATTATTATTATACAAGATATTCTCGCTTAAATTATAAGAGAAAAAGTACCTTACCTTTAGATCTAATCATTAGTATTAGATAATGCAGGTGTCCTATAATCGGTATTGGGATAGGCGCCGGCAGGTTTTGGTTCTTTATAAAAAACAAAATAGAGTATACTACCGAAATCAATACCAATAGGAGGAAATACATTTTTATTAAACCTCGAAAGCTGTGTTTACTAAAATATTTTTTTTACTACACTGCAGTGCGCACGTTAACAAGTTCGCTGCTTTAATGAAAGAACATTAAATTGCTTATTAAGTTTGACGTACGTGACTTGTTGAAGGATGTTTGACTTATCTAAATAATAATATTTTAGTCTCAATATAGGTATAGGTACTTGCCTCCACGAAATAAGTGAGGTACCAATCTGGGTTTGCACTGTTGGCCAAATGTTTAGAAACAAACGTAAAATGATTTATCACAGTATATAATAGGAACTAGACGTTAATATTTTTAATAGTTTACAAATAAACAAAAATATTTATGTTTCGTGATATTGGTGGATACAAGTTTTGTCCGAAGCTTCGCCCGTGTTAAAGTCTTTTTTCTCATAAAAAACTTAAAGTTGTCACGATTTTAGGGTGAAATTAATAATTCCATTTCTATAAATGTCATTTAGCACAAACGGCTCGGTAGCCTTTATATTAATAGAATATACATTAAGACAACTGATTCGTATACGTATTATTTGTTCTTATAAATTTTAAGGTAGTCTAAGAATCAGCTTTTTTACAGTCCAATTAAAATATGTGGCCACGCGGGCCACCTTTCTCTGGCGTTTAGCGGATAATCTCTCTCCGATATTTTCGTGTACTGTATTTCAGAAAGTATCTGGCGTCGCCAGTTGAATATGCTGTAATAATTAGATGAAATGGAAAGGTGAAAGGGGATACGCTTACCGAATTACGGCTTCAGCAAATGGCGTCTTGCAGCTGGAGTTCTCGTCACCTCCTGTTCACAACACTTTAGTCTTCCCAGAGTTCTTAAAACGTGCGTTTGCGAATTTTGCGAATATGTCTCACTGTTGTGGGCGGGAATTAGTAACGGAAAAGTCTAATAACACATGCGGTATCGGCCATAGCACACGCACCCGACGCGACTCCTTGCAATATATTGCGGTCGTGTATCTTCGTATTTCTTCGCTTTGCGTCGGAGAGGAAAGGGGAGGGAAATACTGCTTATCTATCAATATTATGAGATGCCATTCATAGTGGCGTTCGACGCTCATAGATGGCCATTTCCCCCTGGTCTTAAAGGGTTGCCTTTAAAAAAAAATAATAATAATTTAGCTATGTTAGGTGTATCCATTATTGCATAACCTATCCATAGACTAAGACAGCGGTATTATTAATTAACTAAAGCGAAGTTATAACAACTAATCTTATTATCTAGATGCCTAAACTAAAGGAGATCCAACCTTAGCTAAGCCTCACTGCGTTGGCAGTGGGGAGAGACCTACGACAGGGCGCACGTAATTTCCCTTTGAAGTTTTCACGGTGATAACGCGGGTTGTACCGTCTTTAGAGGTATGTACTTTCTCAACGATGCCTAATGGCCACGAAAGTGTTGGCGAATTGTCGTTAATAATAATCACCAACGTACCCTCCTATATAGGAGACCCAGATCTATTCCACTTGGATCTAGTCTGAAGCTGGTGAAGATATTCTGAACGCCAACGTTGCCAGAACGATTTGTTATACCTTTACAATGTAAGTAGTTGGGCTGACTAGACCGTAAGTCAAGTCAGCATATCCTAACATCATATTAGGTCGCCCGTCGGCCGGACAGTCAGTCTTCCTTCAGTCTTATTGCGAAACACCTTCTTGTTGTACTATTTCTTGCTCTTTTATTTCTAAATCCTATTTCTAAATAATTATTATAAGGTGTGTTAAATAAGAAGAACTTAAAATAAGAAGAGCTTACCTCGATACCATGATACCTGTTGACACATCTTATATCGGGCCACACATTGAAAACGTTAACTCTATTCTAAGAACTGTTAGATATTTATGTAAACAATATGAAGCCTTAAATGATATCGAATGTCATAGCATGTTAGAACCTATAACAGCACGGTATTACGACATAGTCAAGGAATATGATTCAATATCACATCTTATGTCTAAGGGTAGCAAACGGTCAGCTTGGTTTGGTGGCATTGGAACTGCTTTCAAACATTTTTTTGGAACTTTAAACGAGGACCATGGAATTAAATACAATCAGGCGATTGAAATTGGAAAAGATAGCCAAGGAAAACTGGCTTCCTTAATAAAACAAAACATTTTAGTTACTAAATCTACATTAAATTCATATAATAAAACTTTTCATGAAATGAAAATTAATGAAGCTCGTTTAAATGATGCTATCGACAATCTCTCGGTAAACATCCGTAATTTAAGTAACGTGTCAATTAATTTAGTTATTATAACTAATATTAACTCTATCCTAAATAGTTTAGAATCAACGCTTTTATCTTTGTCTTTTCGTTTAGAGGACTTATCAAACGCTATCGCATACAGTAGTCAAAACATCCTGCATCCATCGGTTATAACGCCGAGTCAATTGTACCGAGAACTTGCCGAGAATCATATTCACCTTAACAATGATGCTGAGTTTCCTGTAAATTTAGAATTAGATTATATGTATCACCTAATGAAAAATTAAAAAGTATTTTGCTATTACATAAATAGGAAAATTATATTTGTACTCAGAATTCCTCTAGTCGCTCCAGGCGTATTTAATTTGTATTATAGCTTAGCTATTCCGATATGCTATAACCTGGAAAATCCGGACACTTATACTACCATTATACCTAGCACTAAGTATATCGCAGTGACTAAAGACAAACAACATTTTAGTAACTTGAGTGACTTGGACGAGTGTATCACTATTGATCCCCAAACCTTAATATGTGACGTGATGAATATATACTCTATAAGTGAATATCCAACATGTGCAAGTGAACTATTATTAAAGGTTATGAGAAAACCTCCCATACAGTGTGAAACTAAGTTCATTCATGGACACTTAAAAATTTGGAAAGCAAGCAAAAGCAAAGCAAGATATTAGCTAATAATAATCAATGGATTTATATATATTCTGTTCCGACACAATTATCCATAGATTGCCAAGATCAGTCTGAAAAGTTTGTCACCCTACTAGGTACTGGGATTGTGTCACTTCCCTGCAATTGTGTCGCATTTACTTCTAGTACTAGGTTAATTCCTAATAGTAATAATTTTGTGAATTTAACTATAACCCCTATGTCGTCTGATTACAATTTAATCAACGACTCTTGTTGTAACGTAAACAAAATTTTACAATTACTATCGTCGAATAATGTGCCCCCTATGTCTTTAATAAACACTGATTTGGACGATTTAAATTTAAATGATCAAATTTCAAATTATTTAATTAACCAAGCTGACAAAATAATCGATCAGCCACATATCATTAAATACGGGACACACTATTCTAGTATAACTCTATTTTTAATTGTCTTAGTAGCTTTATATTTTACAAGATCTGTAGATACATTTTTATTAATAAATTTATTAACTCTTGCAAGAAGATGGCAGGTCCAAAATCACCAGTCGAAATAGAACTAGATGAAGGTATAATTACTACCCCGCCTAGAATTAGAATTAATTAAATTTGGTAAAGTTCGATTTTTAACCCCGAACTTTACACTCAACCGGGGGGTTGTTATACCTTTACAATGTAAGTAGTTGGGCTGACTAGACCTTAAGTCAAGTCAGCATATGCTAACATCATATTAGGTCGCCCGTCGGCCGGACAGTCAGTCTTCCTTCAGTCTTATTGCGGAGCACCTTCTTGTTGTACTATTTCTTGCTCTTTTATTTCTAAATCCTATTTTTAAATAATTATTATAAGGTGTGTTAATAAAGAAACCCTTTTTTAAAACGCGATCCGCGAGGCCCCGCATAACAGATTGTACAAGCTTATCTAACAATGTATGTCTCCGGAGTAAACTAGAGGAGTCTACTTCAGGCGCGGAAAGTGATGACAATGGCACTGTGCTTAAGAAATGTGAAGGAGTTAACGCTGACGGTTCCGCGGGATCGCTACTTAATGCAGTGAGCGGACGCGAATTAATTAATGCTACAATTTGAGCAAGGACAGTTAAAAGCTCTTCATAAGATAGAATTTGTTGCCCTATGACCTTGAAGAGATGCGTTTTAATTACCTTAACCATGCTCTCCCAACATCCTCCAAAATGTGGTGAAGCCAGCAGAATAAACTTCCAATGAATACGATTAGTGGAAAGCTCTTCCTGCAGATGCGTGCGGTACTCCTTATTTAGTAAATTATAAAGGTCGCGTAGATATGAATTTGCACCCACGAAACAAGTGCCGTTATCCGTGTAATACACTGTACGGGGCCGCGCCGCGATAGAAATCGTTTTAGGGCGGCCAGAAATGACACCGTGCTCAAATCTGTCGCAACTTCGATATACGTAGCGCGCGTTGCCATACAACCAAAAAACAAACACCTACAAACACCTCGACCGCGAACTGGGGTGTATTAGAGTGGCACTGCGTAATCACAACCAGTGTGTGTAAACGCTTTGTCCACTTGATTAACGCGCTGACAAGGAAGGTCGGCCATAAGAGGAAATATCGGGCGTGGGCGAAATTTAAAACAAGTGTTACTAACGCGGCGAAGCGGCAAACAATTCGCCACAGGATACTATCCTGTGGCGAATTGTTCGCCGCGCAGCAAAGATCCAATATTTATGCCGGAGTTAGGACATAAGCAACTCTGGACCAGATACCAGATATGGATACTTCTTGTGATAAAAATCAACAAGATCTACTACATGCTCATGACGCGGTAGAAGATAAGGATGCTTATAGTTGTACGGTTCGTCCGAATTCGACAGACGACCACCAACGCGTATTACGCCGTGCTGATCAAGGAACGGCTTAAGTTTAAGAAGCGCGGGAGAACAAGGCTTATTATTTTTCAAATTTTCAACATCGTTACTAAAGTAAACCGTCTGTACGGCTCGTAATAATCTATACTCCGCAAACTCAAGATCGAAACTTTAAATAAAAGTCCCGTTAGATAATAACCTAAGAAACCTATAGAAATAAACGATGGCGCGTAGTAATTTAGACCACGACGACATGCGTAGTGCGAGTGTGTATAGTGGGGATTCCATAATTTCCACGACTACGGGGTGAGACATAGATTTCCGCTCGGGTACGTCTTCGTTTTCCGCATCGTGGTCAAAGGGTTCAATGGGCCACTCCGACGGATGATGGGAAATCCAGGTGGGTCCATGATGCCACAATGAATGATTTAGAATCTTACCAGGAGTAATACCGCGAGACAGGCAATCGGCAGGATTTTCAGTACCTGTGACGTGATTAAAACAAGCGGGGGCGATGAATTCAATTATCTTAGTAACGCGGTTTGCGACAAAGGTATGCCAGCGGTGCAGAGACGAACGAATCCAAGAGAAGGCCACCTTGGAGTCCGTAAACGCGTATATTCCCTTAATGGGATAGTGAGACGAAAACGTGTCTTGAACTCTGCGAAGTAGTTGAGACAACAGAAGGGCCGCGCATAATTCCAGCCTCGCAACCGAAACAGTTTTTACCGGCGAGACTCTAGACTTAGCACAAACCAGCTGAACAGCGTAGTTAGAACCAACACAGACCTGTACATACACGACTCCTCCGTAAGCGCGTTCACTAGCATCAGCGAAACCTATTAAGTTGTGTTGCAACCATCGACCAATCCTAGATGACGCGGTATATTAATTTAGTTGAGTAGGGGAAGCTCAACGCAAAACTGCATCCCTGCGACTATGTGATCGGGTGGTGCGTCATCCCACGCGCACTTAGATAGCCAAAGCTCTTTTATTAAGAGCTTGGCGTTCAAAATGCTGGGAGCCACGAAACCCATTATGTCCCATAGTCGAGCCACTGTGGACAACATAGTGCGTTTAGTGCACTTACCATCAGGTGTCGCGACGTCGAACCGAAAGCTATCACAGGCTCTGTCCCAGCGTCAGCCAAGAACCTTATGCGGTAAAGACTTCTCAAACTCAATGTCTGTAGAAGCCTTGTGCAACTCAGGTATTCGTGCTAGAACGTCTTGAGAGTTACTTGTCCATTTGACAAGGTCAAATTGGCCTCGCTTGAAAAACTGAATAAGCTCTTCACAAAGCGATACTGCGAGCGGAACGTTCATGACGCTACAAATAATGTCATCCATGAATAGACCGGAAGGTTAGCGGTAACGGAAACGAGAGCGGTAGCGGTAGCGGGTGTGGTAGCGAGAGCGGGAGCGCGCGCGGTAGCAGTAGCGGGTGCGGTAGCGGTAGCGGGAGCGCGTGCGGTAGCGGTAGCGGGTGCGGTAGCGAGAGCGGGAGCGCGCGCGGTAGCGGCAGCGGGTGCGGTAGCGGTAGCGGGTGCGAGAGCGGGTGTGGTAGGTAGATTGAGGTAGATAGGTGGTGGTAGATTCGGGCCGGTATGAAAAATATCATTGATAGACTGACCCGATGTAGTCCGACAACTAGCATCTAAAACTTCGCGTAGTTTAGTGGAGGTCTTATCTTCGCGAAATACGCCATGATGCGGAATATAATATTTATGAAGGAACCTAATTATTGTCCTCCTTAATTTCAACCGGGCTCAAAAAACCTTTATTTATATAAACTCGGCGCCCAAACCAAATCTTCCTCGTGAACAAATCGGATTTGACAATTCTCCGCGCATATAAAGGTAATGCCACGGTGATTATGAATACCTCAGATTACAGTGATAGAATACAACATCTATTATCGGACGAAAGCACATACAAAAAAGTCAGACCCGACCTGACTAACAACGTTTTAAAGACTACTCAAAGTCTCATACAGAAATACTCCCTGAATCTAGACACCAAGTCTTTATTGCCTTTGTGTCCTAAACCTCCTAAGTTGTATAGCTAAAAATACATAAACCTAACGCTCCACTTCGCCCAATTGTAAGCCAAATTGACTCACCAATCTATAAATTGGCTCAGCTAGTGGCTAATGTACTTTCACCACTACGTGGACACACTAGAGCTCATGTAAAGGATTCTTACAACTTTGTTGATGAGATTAAACACCTATGTCTCACAGACAATGAACAGTTGGTCAGTTTTGATATACAATCCTTATTCACTTGTTTACCATTATAGGAATGCATTGAAAATGTAAAAAGAAAGCTTAGAGAAAAGAACTTACCTGTTGAATATGCAGAATTATTAGAACACTGCCTTACATCTGGCTATATGTTGTGGAATTATGACTTCTACAAGCAAGTAAATGGTGTAGCGATGGGCTCCCCAGTTTCTGCCGTTGTTGCTGACATATTCATGGAAGACTTCGAGGAGACTGCTCTTGAGACCTCACCTATACAACCCAGGTTCTACAAGCGGTACGTGGATGATACTTTCACAATTTTACCATCTGACAAAGTAACCATATTCCTAAATAATTTGAACAGTCTCAACCCCAAAATACAATTCACTATGGAGTTAGAGACCAATAACTCTTTAGCTTTCTTGGACGTATTAGTAATAAGGAATCCCAATGGCACCTTAGGTCACACTGTGTATCGCAAACCTACACATACTAATAGATATTTAAATGGTGAGTCCCACCACCATCCTTCACAGCTATCTACCGTTGGCAAAATTTTGTTTAAAAGAGCACGAGGAATCTGTGATCAGCAGCATTTGGAAACCGAGCTTCATCATGTCACACAAGTTCTACGTGACAATAGCTTCGAGTCCCACGCCTGCATCACAGTGACCGAGTGAAACCAGCCACTGTCGAACGAATACCTGCAGTTTTACCTTTTATGCAAGGAGTCACTGATAAAGTTGGCTATATTCTAAGGAAAGCTTCTATAAAACATATTTCAAGCCACCCAAAAAGATAAGTCAATTTTTACCACCAGTGAAATGTAACATTTCAATATGCAGGAGTCTACAAGCTCGACTGTGACTGCGGTCTCTCCTATATAGGGCACACTAAAAGATCCATCAACACCCGCGTAAAGGAAGACATCGCAGATGTTAAACACCGTCGCAACAATAAATCTGCAATTTGCGAACACACACTGGATCAACCTCGCCATTACATAAGATTTGATAAGCCACAAGTACTGGCAAAGGAATACCGTTATCGCCCAAGAATGATACGCGAGGCTATAGAAATTAAAAAGTACCCTAATTTTAGCCGAGAAGATGGCTGGGTGCTGCCATCTGGTTGGGATCCAATAATTAACAAAATAAAATGTAATTTAAAATCACCGCGGCTTCAAGATACTGTTAGTATATTTTGCGTGGATCGGAACACAAATAATAATTGAAGAATCTTTGGGTAGTTGGAACAACTTCAACAAATAGGACAATTGACACCTCAGTCCTCCCGTGACCACTGCTGCTGGAAAGTAGCCGAAACGTCGGAGAAAAGAAAAGTGCACCGCGACACAATCCGTAAGTGTTTAAAACAATGAACAATATTCGCGTAAGCCTAAGAAATCAATATGTGGACCAATATTGTTTTGACGCTAACATCGAAAGCTGCTGCTAATTCAGCCGTAGATTGTGTATCATCAGCTTCCACAATCGCCTTTAATTCGTCATTGTCGACCAAAGTCTTCGGACGACCGCGAGGTTCATTTTTCAGGTCGAAATTTCCAGAACGGAAGCGAGTAAATCAATAATAGGTGGTGCTTTGGTTTGTAGTGTTAGCTCCGTAAACGTCGTTGATGTTGCGTGCCGCTTGCGCCGCGTTGCTGCCACGACGGTACTCATATTCCATAATTACTCGAATTTTTAACGTATCCATGATGACGAAAAAGATTTAAATTCGATGAAAATGTAACATTTATCAATAAACAAATGACTACTTTTGGAAAAAGAATTCCATATTTTTAAAATTAAAATAATTTGAAATTAGAATTATTAGCCAAACAAAAATTATTTTGATTTGAAATGGCCAGTACTGCAGAACGGCAATTTCATAGGTAAAGACCTATTATATATTTTGAACACGTTCGAACAAAATATTACGTTTAGCGACTAGAATGGCTAACTTTGGATCCTTCGCCATTTTGAATTACATTTATTATAATATTAAAAATACTATGCGAATTATATACCTAATTATTTATAATATACGTAGGTTATGCGATATTTATGTTACACCCAAATATCTATTTACTAATTTACAAATAGAATACCTAAGAATATATGCAGTTTAATTATTTATTCCTATAGGTAATACTTTAAAGCGGTTTGACCAACCAACGGTTACACCAAAGGTATATGTAAGTATGGGTATGTGCGTAATTGCGTATGTGTTAATAGCTTTAATTGTGTTTTTTGAATTTTACTGTGTAACTAGAATTTTGTGTAGTCTGGCTCTGAGTTTGTGTTTGAGTTGTGTTTTAATTTGTTTGTAGTGTAGCTGTTGTGACTGATATCCCAGGTATTTGTATCCTTCTAACGGGTCTACAGACTCAATTATATCATCGTTATTAAGTTTATATTGTGTGTCTTCTATATTACCTTTCTTTATTGCTTGTATTTTGCATTTATCTATTCCGAACTCCATGTTTAATGTATTAGAAAATATTTGTGTAAGGTCAGCTAAAGTGTGAATGTTGTTTAATGTGTTCGCAAAGATTTTGATGTCGTCCATATACATGAGGTGTGAGAGTAATGTATGTTGTGTGTTGTGTTTAATTTTAAATCCCCGCTTACTTTCATTAAGGATATACGATAATGGATTTAGTGCTAGGCAGAACCAAAGAGGAATTAAAGAGTCCCCTTGAAATATACCCCTTTTTATGGGTATTAAGTCAGTTTCAATTGTTTTTGTAGAATCACAAATTTTTAGACTAGTTTGCCAGTTTGGCATTATTTTTTCGAGGCTGTTAATAATTATTGGACTGATTTTATAATGTTTTAATATATAGATAAGCCATGAGTGCCAAAAACACAACATCCTAGCCTTCGGCTAGGATGTTGTGTTTTTCTATATGTGTGTATATTAAATTGCTAATGCATGCTGTGATTATCTTGTAAATGTTTTGAAGACAAGTTATGGGCCTATATTTTTCCGGGTTTGTAGTATCAGAATTATCCTTTGGTAGCATGTATGTTATGCCCTGTGTGATGAAATGTGGCATTAGGTCTGGGGAACGGATAAATGAATTGATGTGTTTGAGTAGTAAACTATGTATGCATGTTAGCTTTTTGTACCAAAAGTTGTGTATGTTATCCGATCCACTTGCTTTCCAGTTGTGTGTTTTAGCTATAACAGATTTCAGTTGTTCTAACTGAATCTGATCGAATTCCATTTCCGGTATGTCTGCAAATCTAGCTCTATCTTCTTCAATCCATGGACTATTTTCATGCTGTTTTGGATGGGACCATATGTTTGACCAGTATGTATGCATAGATTCAGGAGTGGGTGAAAGGCTATTATTGGGGTGATTGTGTTGAGAAGTATCTTTTTGAGCAAGTTTTCTATAAAATAGTTTTTCGTTAAAATAAAATTCCTTGTTTTGTGTTTTTCTATTACTACAATCTTTATATCTTTTTAATCTATTGGTTAGTATGTTTAATTTCTGCTTTAAAGTGTCCAAAAAGTGTATTGCGTCAGAATTTTCAGACTCGTGTTGTGCATGTATTTTGTACTGATGCTTTATTTTCTGTATCTGTTTTTCTAGGTATGGCGAACGAGTGCCCCGTATATACTCAGTGAGTCTTCCTATGTTCGCTCTAAGGTCACCTATTCTTCCCTCGAGCCGTTTCTGCCACCAGGGTATCACCTGCGTTTTGTTTACACTGGTTGTATTATTATTAATATTTATTCTTACTCCGCTAAATTTGGTTGAGGTGTGTGCTGCAGTGTAAATGTAAGTATGAAGAGTGTTAAAGTCGGTATCCTCACGAATCATGTTTGGAATTATGTTAGTGTTAAGGCAATTAACTATCTGAAACAATTTTTTAGATGGCTTTAATTTGGGTAAAGATGGACGTGCTGTTGGATGTATCTCTTTAAATATGTTAAAAGACTCTAGAAACATTTCTTTTAACTCTGTTTCTAATTCTATTGACAAAACAGGTACGCGATTTTGGATTGGGACTAAGTTGACTATGTCGTTTTGTTGGTTTGGTATGGAAGAATGATCCCCTGGCAGCACTTGTGTTACGTCTAAGCCAGGTTGAGTAACGCTTTCGTCCGGTTGGTGTTGTATGTTTTCAACCGATATTTCATCAAGCTCAGTCTGTACTTCTTCGCGTATCTTTTTAAGTTGTTCGCTTGATAGAAGACAATTACTAACAATAGATCTCCGTTGGTCTGCTATCCTTTGTATTGAAAGGTGTGCTATTGACGGGCATGTGGCGATGATTTCTTGGTGTAATATCGGTCTATAGGTGGTTAGGTCAGTCTCTAGTTTGGTTATTCTGTAATAAGCTCTCATTATCGTCTCATTAATTTCAGTTGTCCATCTCATTCTTTGAAGTGTGCAGTTTGTATCAGAATTACCTAGTTGCGTCATGTCTTGTTCGTCAGTCACTTGTTCGTTTTGATTTTGTAATAAAGTTTTTACGTCGTTTTTTATACTTAAAATCTCTTGGTGGCTTAAAAGGCGCCTTTGAACGATTGCTCGTCGCTGATCACCTACTCTTTGTTTCGAAACTTCCATTTCTGGGTATTGTGTTGAAAATAATGAATGTAGCTGTGTTAAGAATGATTTAGTGTCAGTTTCTAATTTGGTGATGATGAAATATTTGTGCATTATGAAAATGTTCATTTCTTTGGACCATTTTTTACGTTTGCACTTAGAACTATGAATGGGTGCAGTAACTCTGGCTGGAATAGCCTCCCGCACAACATCCACAGTAGATTCTAATGACGGTGATATTGATGAATTTGATGAAATGGGTTGATTGGCAGTAAGATATGAAGCTGGAGAAGATGGTGGTGATGAAAAAAGTGATGATATTGGGGAGAGACAAAATGACGAGGTTTCTCTAGGATGTGTAACATTATCATTGTGCGATACGGTGCCCACCCCAGAATACGTAGGGCAGCCCGGACCCGAGGGTCCTCCATTGCTATCCGCTCCGGTACCCGCCTGGGGTATAATTCTGCTTCTTAGACGCATCACATATGGTTATTACCTTAATGGAAGAGTTAACTAAACGGGAAAGACAGAAAAAGACGAAACAAAGGTGGTGAAGGTAGATAAACAGAATCAACGCACAAACAAGAATTGACCAATAAAAAGACGTTGAAAAGATAGTAAAAGAAAGAAAGAACCGATGATCAGCCACGTGAGTACCTCACCCCGAACAGAGTGGGGTGGCGCACCCAAGTGTTGCCCGGGGACACCAACTAGGAGGTACCGGCTTCATCCCCTTATTATTATTATTATTATTATTTAACATATATTTGTCTCGGCTTAACCGGTAGAATGAAGCAGGTACGGGCGATTGCCAAGTATCCTGTTCATGTAGCGTGAAAGAAGTTTAATTGGTGTGAGTTGTAGGGAAGGATGAAGATGAATTAAGGAAGCGGCGGACTATAGAGCAGGTATCTATAACGATTGACTTCTGTAACTGTATATATGTGTTTTTGTGAAGGCTAAGGGATTTAAGTGCAACGGCAAGCGTTTTTGGAATAACGCCCGTTGAGGAGATGACTATCGGGATTATTTTTACTGTGTTTTGATGCCACATTTGTTTGATCTCATCTGCAAGCGGTATGTATTTTTGGATTTTTTCTGTGTGTTTCTGTTTCAGGTTGTTGGTGTTTGGAACGGCGATGTCTATAAGGTAAGTTGTTTTTTCAGATTTAATTGTGAGGGTTATGTCTGGTCTATTGCTTAGGATGGTACGGTCTGTGACGATATCGCGATCACAGTAGAGCTTTACGGAGTCATTTTCTAGAACGTTAGATGGTTTGTATTTGTAGTACGGTGTATGTGTATCTATAAGGTTAAACTTGATTGCTATTAATTGATGTATATGTTTGGCTACGTTATCGTGACGGTGAGTATATTCTTTATTTGCTAGTGCACTGCATCCTCCGGTAATATGGTCTATTGTCTCAGTGGTTTGGTGGCATAATCTACACTTATCAGTTTCTATGGCTTCTTTGAGGATAAATTTTGAGTAATTGCGAGTTTTGATAATTTGGTCCTGTATAGCTATTAAGAACCCTTCTGTTTCACTATAAATGTTGCCCTTAGTTAACCAACTGAATGACGCGGCTTGATCGATATGGTCCTGACCTAACTGGTACGGAAATTTACCATGTAGACCTTACTTTTCCATTTTTCTATTTTGTTTTCATCATTAATTATTTTATTTTTAGGGTTAAATTTGTCATTATTTAACTGTAGCGGTGTTCCAGAATGAGGTAAATTTACAATGGCTTTATGAAGTGGGCTTGTGTTAGCTTTTGTCTTGAAATAATTTCGGAGGTTATCTATTTGGGTGTAATGTAGATTTTTTATGTCTATAAAACCACGCCCTCCCTGCTTCCTCTTTATTGTAAATCTTTCAACTGCTGAATGGATGTGGTGAATATTGTGTTTGTAACAAGCGGTTCGGGTTGCGGTGTTGAGGGTTTCCAAATCAGTGTCAGACCACCTGATAATTCCAAATGAATACGTTAATATAGGGATCGCATAGGTATTTACAGCTTTAATTTTGTTTTGGCCTGACAATTGCGTTTTTAAAATTTTATTTAGTCTCTGTTTGTATTTATTTTTTAATGTATTTTTTATTTCTTTATGATCTATAGCTGTATTTTGTATATAACCTAGGTATTTATATGTGTCTTTCGCTTGCATGCTGTCTATTGTTCCTTCTTGTAGTTCTAAGTTGAGTGGTTCTGTATGTGTATGTTTGCCCTTAAGAATGCAATTAATTTTACATTTATCAGTTCCGAATGTCATGTAAATATCAGCGCTAAATTTTTCCGTTAATTTTAATAGTTGTTCCAGTTGTTGCCTGTTAGGTGCGAAGAGTTTTATGTCGTCCATGTAAAGAAGGTGAGTGATTTTGATTTTATTGACTTTATCTATAATATATCCTAAGTTTGACCTATTAAGAGTTTTAGATAGAGGGTTTAAAGCTAAGCAAAACCATAAGGGGCTAAGTGAGTCGCCTTGGAAAATGCCACGCTTAATTTTGATTGGTGAGGTACTGACGGTGGTACTGACTGTTCTTAGATTGAGTTTAGTAGACCAGTTATGCATTATATATTGTAGAAATTGAATTAAAGTATTATGAATCTTATATATTTTTAGTACATGTATCAACCAAGAATGCGGGACACTATCAAAGGCTTTTTGGTAATCTATGTATGCGTAATAAAGGTTCTTATGATCTTTTTTAGTTTGATTATGTATTTGGGCGTCAATGATAAGTTGTTCTTTACAGCCCATTGATCCTTTAGCGCCGCCTTTTTGTTCTTCAGGGATTATTTTATTATCAGTAATGTGAGTATTCAGTTTTTGTGTGATTATTGACGTAAGTAGTTTGTAAAGAGTTGGAAGGCAGGTGATTGGACGGTATTTAGTCGGATTTTTAGTATCGTTTTTATCTTTAGGCTTTAGATACGTTATTCCTTGCATCATAAATAGCGGCACTAATTTGGGATCCTTAAGGGCTGAATTGAATGCTTTGGCGATGTAGTGATGTGTTGAAGTAAAATATTTTATCCAATAATTTTGAATTTTATCTGGCCCTGGTGCCTTCCAGTTCAAAGTCTTCTTTATGGCGTATGTGACATCGTTATCATCTATTATAACTTCAGGCATTGGATTAATATTGTGACATTCACTTATTTCGGTATCAAGCCATGAATCGTGTACGTTGTGATGGGCTGGTTTGGACCATAGGTTTTCCCAATAGTCCTTAATTGTATCTGTACTAGGCGGTTGTATGATTTTAATATTTTCGGAGTTTAAATTTTGATAAAAGAGTTTATGATTGTTAGTAAAAAATAAATTATCCGTTCTTCTAGAGTTACTGATTTTAAGTCGGCGGAATCTTTTTGATTGTGCTTGCAGTTTTTGTTTCAGAGTGTCTAATAATTCTACTATTTGATTTTCAGTGAGATTGTTGGGGTTTAAGTTTCGTTGTTTTGTGTGGCTAAGATTTCCTTTAAGGTACTGTGTAAGTTGTCCAATTTCTTTTCGTAGTTTCTTGACTCTATTTTCAATTCGTAGTTGCCATTTTGGCATTTTCGGGTCTCCTGTTTTATTTGATATATCTTTTTCAGGGGGGTTATTTAGTTTAGTGTGTAGAGTTGTAGTTGATATTGCAGCGCAATAAATAGCACTGTGGATTTCAGTTAAATCTGGCGTTTTTTTCGCTTCTAGATGTTCTCCTATTAACTTGTTAAGTGAATTTACCGTCTTTATTATGTTGCGTGTAATGTGGAGTTTTGGTATTACCGGTCTAAGTGTTGGACCTGTATCGGCGTATTTGATTAACATTTCTGTAAATACTTGTCTAATTTTGTGATTCTGTGTTTGATCGGCATCAGTTGTGAGTATTTCAGCGTTGTTTGTCTCTGGTGCTATTAGATTTTCTACATTTTCAGAAGAGTTTGATAGAGTTATGGGTTGATTATTATTTGTGGGTTGAATTGTAGAAAGTTGTAGATTCGGGTCGTTCGTTGCATTATGTGGGATGGTAAGAATATCGCAGGGGCTAAGCTGTGTGTCTATGCTACATATTGTATTGTTCTGGTCGTTGGAATAATCGAACGTATGCGCTACTGTATTTTTTATCTTGTCTCTTTCATGACTTGGTATTCTGTTATTGCGATGTATAACTCGGATTTGATCTGCTAATCGTTGCTCGGATATGTGGCTTAGTTCAGGGTAGGACTCTGTGAATTTTTTATGGAGTGATGGTCTGAATGCTGTGAGGTTAGATTCGCATGATGTTATAATGTAGTAGCAACGAAGAAGTTCTCTGTTTATTTGATCAGTCCATTTCATCCGTTGTCTACTTTTTCCAGCGAGAGTGGTTGGAGGAAGCATTTCCTGCAAAACACTTCTTACTGGAGTGTTTGTGAGATGAGGCTGCGTATGAGTATTATGATCTACGATATTCGGATTAATGTATTCAGAATTTCTCGTAGACAGACTGGTGTCAGGAATGGGCACCGGATTAGTAGCTATTGCTTCCTGTGTAACATCGTCTGACAATGGTGATAATGTGGTGGATCGTGATGAGAATGAGTTATTGAGTATGAATGACTGCGGTGAAGAGTGAAGCGATGGAAACAAGCTGACATATGAGGTAGGTGATGAAGGATATGAGTATGTGTTGCTTATTATTTGGATATTAGTATTCTCTGCAGCAGTACTAGACTGGGCAGTAGGATGCGATACGGTGTCCCCCCCAGAATACGAGGGACAGCCCGGGCCCGAAAGCCCGGGGCGAGATTCTCCATTGCTTTTCGCGCCGGTACCCGCCTGGGGTAGTATATTTCTATTACGTAGTCGCATTTTTCTTTTAATATATTAAAACAAAAATAGGAAGAGTTAACGAGAAAGGAAATATAGGAAGAGAAGAAATAAAGGTGGTGAAAATTAGAACAAAAACAAAAACAAAAAAAAAACAGATGCAAAAACAAGGGGTGATTAATAAAAAGGTGATGAAAAGATAGTGACGAGAAAGAAAGAAAGAAAGAGAGAGCCGACGATCAGCCACGTGAGTACCTCACCCCGAAGAGAGTGGGGTGGCGCACCCAAGTGTTGCCCGGGGACACCAACTAGGAGGGACCGGCTTCACCCCCTTATTATTATTATTATTATTATTATTATTATTATTATTATTATTATTATAATTATTATTTAACATATATTTGTCTCGGCTTAACCGGTAGAATGAAGCAGGTACGGGCGATTGCCAAGTATCCTGTTCATGTAGCGTGAAAGAAGTTTAATTGGTGTGAGTTGTAGGGAAGGATGAAGATGAATTAAGGAAGCGGCGGACTATAGAGCAGGTATCTATAACGATTGACTTCTGTAACTGTATATATGTGTTTTTGTGAAGGTTAAGGGATTTAAGTGCAACGGCAAGCGTTTTTGGAATAACGCCCGTTGAGGAGATGACTATCGGGATTATTTTTACTGTGTTTTGATGCCACATTTGTTTGATCTCATCTGCAAGCGGTATGTATTTTTGGATTTTTTCTGTGTGTTTCTGTTTCAGGTTGTTGGTGTTTGGAACGGCGATGTCTATAAGGTAAGTTGTTTTTTCAGATTTAATTGTGAGGGTTATGTCTGGTCTATTGCTTAGGATGGTACGGTCTGTGATGATATCGCGATCCCAGTAGAGCTTTACGGAGTCATTTTCTAGAACGTTAGATGGTTTGTATTTGTAGTACGGTGTATGTGTATCTATAAGGTTAAACTTGATTGCTATTAATTGATGTATATGTTTGGCTACGTTATTGTGACGGTGAGTATATTCTTTATTTGCTAGTGCACTGCATCCTCCAGTAATATGGTCTATTGTCTCAGTGGTTTGGTGGCATAATCTACACTTATCAGTTTCTATGGATTCTTTGAGGATAAATTTTGAGTAATTGCGAGTTTTGATGATTTGGTCCTGTATAGCTATTAAGAACCCTTCTGTTTCACTATAAATGTTGCCCTTAGTTAACCAACTGAATGACGCGGCTTGATCCATATGGTCCTGACCTAACTGGTACGGAAATTTACCATGTAGAGCCTTACTTTTCCATTTTTCTATTTTGTTTTCACCATTAATTATTTTATTTTTAGGGTTAAATTTGTCATTATTTAACTGAAGCGCTGTTCCAGAATGAGGTAAATTTACAATGGCTTTATGAAGTCGGCTTGTGTTAGCTTTTGTCTTGAAATAATTTCGGAGGTTATCTATTTGGGTGTAATGTAGATTTTTTATGTCTATAAAACCACGCCCTCCCTGCTTCCTCTTTATTGTAAATCTTTCAACTGCTGAATGGATGTGGTGAATATTGTGTTTGTAACAAGCGGTTCGGGTTGCGGTGTTGAGGGTTTCCAAATCAGTGTCAGACCACCTGATAATTCCAAATGAATACGTTAATATAGGGATCGCATAGGTATTTACAGCTTTAATTTTGTTTTGGCCTGACAATTGCGTTTTTAAAATTTTATTTAGTCTCTGTTTGTATTTATTTTTTAATGTATTTTTTATTTCTTTATGATCTATAGCTGTATTTTGTATATAACCTAGGTACTTATATGTGTCTTTCGCTTGCATGCTGTCTATTGTTCCTTCTTGTAGTTCTAAGTTGACTGGTTCTGTATGTGTATGTTTGCCCTTAAGAATGCAATTAATTTTACATTTATCAGTTCCGAATGTCATGTAAATATCAGCGCTAAATTTTTCCGTTAATTTTAATAGTTGTTCCAGTTGTTGCCTGTTAGGTGCGAAGAGTTTTATGTCGTCCATGTAAAGAAGGTGAGTGATTTTGATTTTATTGACTTTATCTATAATATATCCTAAGTTTGACCTATTCAGAGTTTTAGATAGAGCGTTTAAAGCTAAGCAAAACCATAAGGGGCTAAGTGAGTCGCCTTGGAAAATGCCACGCTTAATTTTGATTGGTGAGGTACTGACGGTGGTACTGACTGTTCTTAGATTGAGTTTAGTAGACCAGTTATGCATTATATATTGTAGAAATTGAATTAAAGTATTATGAATCTTATATATTTTTAGTACATGTATCAACCAAGAATGCGGGACACTATCAAAGGCTTTTTGGTAATCTATGTATGCGTAATAAAGGTTCTTATGATCTTTTTTAGTTTGATTATGTATTTGGGCGTCAATGATAAGTTGTTCTTTACAGCCCATTGATCCTTTAGCGCAGCCTTTTTGTTCTTCAGGGATTATTTTATTATCAGTAATGTGAGTATTTAGTTTTTGTGTGATTATTGACGTAAGTAGTTTGTAAAGAGTTGGAAGGCAGGTGATTGGACGGTATTTAGTCGGATTTTTAGTATCGTTTTTATCTTTAGGCTTTAGATACGTTATTCCTTGCATTATAAATAGCGGCACTAATTTGGGATCCTTAAGGGCTGAATTGAATGCTTTGGCGACGTAGTGATGTGTTGAAGTAAAATATTTTATTCAATAATTTTGAATTTTATCTGGCCCTGGTGCCTTCCAGTTCAAAGTCTTCTTTATGGCGTATGTGACATCGTTATCATCTATTATAACTTCAGGCATTGGATTAATATTGTGACATTCACTTATTTCGGTATCAAGCCATGAAGCGTGTACGTTGTGATGGGCTGGTTTGGACCATAGGTTTTCCCAATAGTCCTTAATTGTATCTGTACTAGGCGGTTGTATGATTTTAATATTTTCGGAGTTTAAATTTTGATAAAAGAGTTTTTGATTGTTAGTAAAAAATAAATTATCCGTTCTTCTAGAGTTACTGATTTTAAGTCGGCGGAGTCTTTTTGATTGTGCTTGCAGTTTTTGTTTCAGAGTGTCTAATAATTCTACTATTTGATTTTCAGTGAGATTGTTGGGGTTTAATTTTCGTTGTTTTGTGTGGCTAAGATTTCCTTTAAGGTACTGTGTAAGTTGTCCAATTTCTTTTCGTAGTTTCTTGACTCTATTTTCAATTCGTAGTTGCCATTTTGGCATTTTCGGGTCTCCTGTTTTATTTGATATATCTTTTTCAGGGGGGTTATTTAGTTTAGTGTGTAGAGCTGGAGTTGATATTGCAGCGCAATAAATAGCACTGTGGATTTCAGTTAAATCTGGCGTTTCTTTCGCTTCTAGATGTTCTCCTATTAACTTGTTAAGTGAATTTACCGTCTTTATTATGTTGCGTGTAATGTGGAGTTTTGGTATTACCGGTCTAAGTGTTGGACCTGTATCGGCGTATTTGATTAACATTTCTGTAAATACTTGTCTAATTTTGTGATTTTGTGTTTGATCGGCATCAGTTGTGAGTATTTCAGCGTTGTTTGTCTCTGGTGCTATTAGATTTTCTACAGTTTCAGAAGAGTTTGATAGAGTTATGGGTTGATTATTATTTGTGGGTTGAATTGTAGAATGTTGTAGATTCGGGTCGTTCGTTGCATTATGTGGGATGGTAAGAATATCGCAGGGGCTAAGCTGTGTGTCTATGCTACATATTGTATTGTTCTGGTCGTTGGAATAATCGAACGTATGCGCTACTGTATTTTTTATCTTGTCTCTTTCATGACTTGGTATTCTGTTATTGCGATGTATAACTCGGATTTGATCTGCTAATCGTTGCTCGGATATGTGGCTTAGTTCAGGGTAGGACTCTGTGAATTTTTTATGGAGTGATGGTCTGAATGCTGTGAGGTTAGATTCGCATGATGTTATAATGTAGTAGCAACGAAGAAGTTCTCTGTTTATTTGATCAGTCCATTTCATCCGTTGTCTACTTTTTCCAGCGAGAGTGGTTGGAGGAAGCATTTCCTGCAAAACACTTCTTACTGGAGTGTTTGTGAGATGAGGCTGCGTATGAGTATTATGATCTACGATATTCGGATTAATGTATTCAGAATTTCTCGTAGACAGACTGGTGTCAGGAATGGGCACCGGATTAGTAGCTATTGCTTCCTGTGTAACATCGTCTGACAATGGTGATAATGTGGTGGATCGTGATGAGAATGAGTTATTGAGTATGAATGACTGCGGTGAAGAGTGAAGCGATGGAAACAAGCTGACATATGAGGTAGGTGATGAAGGATATGAGTATGTGTTGCTTATTGTTTGGATATTAGTATTCTCTGCAGCAGTACTAGACTGGGCAGTAGGATGCGATACGGTGTCCCCCCCAGAATACGAGGGACAGCCCGGGCCCGAAAGCCCGGGGCGGGATTCTCCATTGCTTTTCGCGCCGGTACCCGCCTGGGGTAGTATATTTCTATTACGTAATCGCATGTTTCTTTTAATATATTAGAACAAAAATAGGAAGAGTTAACGAGAAAGGAAATATAGGAAGAGAAGAAATAAAGGTGGTGAAAATTAGAACAAAAACAAAAAAAAAAACAGATGCAAAAACAAGGGGTGATTAATAAAAAGGTGATGAAAAGATAGTTACGAGAAAGAAAGAAAGAAAGAAAGAGCCGACGATCAGCCACGTGAGTACCTCACCCCGAAGAGAGTGGGGTGGCGCACCCAAGTGTTGCCCGGGGACACCAACTAGGAGGGACCGGCTTCACCCCCTTATTATTATTATTATTATTATTATTATTATTATTATTATTATTATTATTATTATTATTATTATTATTATTATTATTATTATTATTATTATTATTATTATTATTATTATTATTATTATTATTATTATTATTATTATTATTATTATTATTATTATTATTATTATTATTATTATTATTATTATTATTATTATTATTATTATTATTATTATTATTATTATTATTATTATTATTATTATTATTATTATTATTATTATTATTATTATTATTATTATTATTATTATTATTATTATTATTATTATTATTATTATTATTATTATTATTATTATTATTATTATTATTATTATTATTATTATTATTATTATTATATTATGTAGGTTGTAGGTGTAGGCAGAAGGTGCAGTTTTTTAGGAAAATGTAGGTTACTTGTTTATTCCAGATCGTACTTATGACAGAACAACGTCTGTCATAAGTACGATCAGCTATAAGGAATAGTATGATATTAATAAAGATAATGTGAATAAACAATTACTTTATCGTAAGCTCTATAAAATCGTGAAACTCACTGTCTAATCGCCTAGATACATAAATTAATAATATTATAAAATAAAAAGTGGTTGTATGGTAAGTATAGACGTGAAAACGACTGGACCGATTTTAATGAATTCTTACGTAGAAATAGATTAAGCCTTAGATATGTAGGATAATTTTTGTACCAGAAAAATGTACTAGTTGTTTATTGTTCGTTATCGAAATCAGGTTAAAAAGGTAGTCCATCATCAAAATTGGTATAACGCGGTCGAAGAATGTGTTTGAGAGAAATGAAGTTTACAAGTATTTAATTGGCATATAGTATGTTGACATAATTCGTCGCAAACTCTTTCTTTAAGTTAACGCGTTAATATATCGATACTTCCTGCGTAAGTTGTTGTATCTTCAAAATATAAATTTTACAGAAGAGCGTTTTGAAGTTTCAAAATGGCATAAGAACTTCATTTATCATTGTATATTTGTGAAATTTGGTACATAAATAAAACTTATAGTATTATTGGGTATATTGAAAGGTAGTTAAAAAAAATAAAGTATTTCCTGAGATATGGTTCTTACAACACTTAACTGGAAAATACAGACTGTGCTAGCTGTTGTATCTTACACTTAAACCATTTTACTGCGAAGTTTAGATAATGTTAATTGTTGTATATGGTATATACCACCATGCACGCTGGAAAATATAAGTGTTTATTATGTGTATACAACATTATACGTGATTAAAATATTATGAAAATAAGTGTGTATATGAATAAGTTTAAAATAAATTATTATTATTATGTATTTATTTTATTTTTCTCGGTTTTCACACACACAGGTAAGTACTTTGTGTTTTGTCTATTATTATGTATTATGAGAGATGTGTCAGGAGAAGGATGATGTATTGTGTGCTCAAGTTGTAGGATTGTATGATTATGTGAGTTTGATTGTGTTTGTGGTGTTTGTGGTGGGATTCTCCATTGCTTTTCGCGCCGGTACCCGCCTGGGGTAGTATATTTCTATTACGTAATCGCATGTTTCTTTTAATATATTAGAACAAAAATAGGAAGAGTTAACGAGAAAGGAAATATAGGAAGAGAAGAAATAAAGGTGGTGAAAATTAGAACAAAAACAAAAAAAAAAACAGATGCAAAAACAAGGGGTGATTAATAAAAAGGTGATGAAAAGATAGTTACGAGAAAGAAAGAAAGAAAGAAAGAGCCGACGATCAGCCACGTGAGTACCTCACCCCGAAGAGAGTGGGGTGGCGCACCCAAGTGTTGCCCGGGGACACCAACTAGGAGGGACCGGCTTCACCCCCTTATTATTATTATTATTATTATTATTATTATTATTATTATTATTATTATTATTATTATTATTATTATTATTATTATTATTATTATTATTATTATTATTATTATTATTATTATTATTATTATTATTATTATTATTATTATTATTATTATTATTATTATTATTATTATTATTATTATTATTATTATTATTATTATTATTATTATTATTATTATTATTATTATTATTATTATTATTATTATTATTATTATTATTATTATTATTATTATTATTATTATTATTATTATTATTATTATTATTATTATTATTATTATTATTATTATTATTATTATTATTATTATTGTTATTATTGTTATTATTGTTGTTATTATTATTATTATTATTATTATTATTATTATTATTATTATTATTATTATTATTATTATTATTATTATTATTATTATTATTATATTATGTAGGTTGTAGGTGTAGGCAGAAGGTGCAGTTTTTTAGGAAAATGTAGGTTACTTGTTTATTCCAGATCGTACTTATGACAGAACAACGTCTGTCATAAGTACGATCAGCTATAAGGAATAGTATGATATTAATAAAGATAATGTGAATAAACAATTACTTTATCGTAAGCTCTATAAAATCGTGAAACTCACTGTCTAATCGCCTAGATACATAAATTAATAATATTATAAAATAAAAAGTGGTTGTATGGTAAGTATAGACGTGAAAACGACTGGACCGATTTTAATGAATTCTTACGTAGAAATAGATTAAGCCTTAGATATGTAGGATAATTTTTGTACCAGAAAAATGTACTAGTTGTTTATTGTTCGTTATCGAAATCAGGTTAAAAAGGTAGTCCATCATCAAAATTGGTATAACGCGGTCGAAGAATGTGTTTGAGAGAAATGAAGTTTACAAGTATTTAATTGGCATATAGTATGTTGACATAATTCGTCGCAAACTCTTTCTTTAAGTTAACGCGTTAATATATCGATACTTCCTGCGTAAGTTGTTGTATCTTCAAAATATAAATTTTACAGAAGAGCGTTTTGAAGTTTCAAAATGGCATAAGAACTTCATTTATCATTGTATATTTGTGAAATTTGGTACATAAATAAAACTTATAGTATTATTGGGTATATTGAAAGGTAGTTAAAAAAAATAAAGTATTTCCTGAGATATGGTTCTTACAACACTTAACTGGAAAATACAGACTGTGCTAGCTGTTGTATCTTACACTTAAACCATTTTACTGCGAAGTTTAGATAATGTTAATTGTTGTATATGGTATATACCACCATGCACGCTGGAAAATATAAGTGTTTATTATGTGTATACAACATTATACGTGATTAAAATATTATGAAAATAAGTGTGTATATGAATAAGTTTAAAATAAATTATTATTATTATGTATTTATTTTATTTTTCTCGGTTTTCACACACACAGGTAAGTACTTTGTGTTTTGTCTATTATTATGTATTATGAGAGATGTGTCAGGAGAAGGATGATGTATTGTGTGCTCAAGTTGTAGGATTGTATGATTATGTGAGTTTGATTGTGTTTGTGGTGTATGCAGAGTAGGAGCTTCCCTATCTATTTGAAACAACTTTCTTACTATTCGGCAGGTATTTAGAATTATTGCATTAAATATACTAAATTTGGGGGTAGCTGGAGGGTATTTAGGGATTTATGTAATCGTTTCGGGATGACACCTGAAGTTGATGAGTTGTATGATCTTGGATAGTGTTTGCGATATTTAGTCAAAGTCGTATTGATTTTTCTTTGTATACTTATGAGTCTTATTTATTTCAGTTTATAATGCCAGCACAGCAAAAGCACAGAGCAACAAGATTTAGTATAATAAGGCGTATGCGACGTAGGTACGGAACCCATAATCACAAATCCAAATACCGTCTCAATACCGGGCGGTAAATCATATTGATAACTACGTATGATATTAGTTAATAGCAGATGCGGGAATACTGATGCCCCAATCAGAATATCCACATTACCCGGGCGCGAAAAGTCGGTATCTGCTAGCGGGAGGGCTTTCAGGTGCGTTAACGAAGACATGTCTACGTTCGCGTTCGGTAACCTATCGGTAATACGTTCCACGATAAGCGGAGAAATATTAAAACTAATATTTTTATTTAAGCGCGAGTATACGACAATATCTACGGAACCCTTACATGATTTTTCCGAACCCCCAATTCCTTTAACTATCAAATTAGTATTTTTAAATTTATTCAAAAGCCCTAGACGATTATAACATTTCGACGTATTGAAACTACTTTGTGAAGCGCTGTCTAGTAGACATCGCACGACTATGGGTCTGTCATTTACATCACAAACAATAACCTGGGCGGTAGGTAACAAAATCGTTTGTTTACGTGCGAGCGACGTCGAGCACAGCGACACCTCGCTATTACGCTCGACTCGAACACCTATACGTGTAGGTATTCGATCGGCTTCTGGCATTCAAGGTCACGCGTGCCAGCTGACTGCCAGACCTTATCGAAGTGTATCAGCGTGTTGTGTCATCGGTCACAAATGCGGCATTTAGACTTACTAAGACAAGAGTTCGATTTATTTTTTATGCTTAAGCAATTAACGCAAGCTTTCTTTCCTTTAATATAATTAAAGCGGGCCAACGGGGCCAAATCATTGAACGCGGGACATTTGTAAAGATCATGATGTTATTGCACATACATCTGAGCGGATTATAATTATTATTACTAGAATCCGAACATGCTACATAAGACTGCGGATTAGGCGCGGTGTTATTATTTCGGTGTTTAATCAACCTTTGTTTATTAATGTCACTGTACGAGCTAGAGGAACTAGGCTGCGTATTTCTAAATATTCTACACTGATCTTTTATGAATGAGATAAAACTGTCCAGTCTAGGAATTTTATTATTACGTACGTCATTTCAAAGTCGCGAATAGTTTCTGTATCGAATTTTTTCAATGCGAGCTGTAATAAAATAAAATCGGAAAGATTTTCTAAATTTAAGTTTTTAAGCGAATTAACTGCCGTTACGAAATTATGTATAAATGACTGAAAATTCGAAACAGATGCGGAACCATTCAATTTTAAATTTAAGGCTTAGTCAAAATATGTTGACGCGAGGATACGAATATCTTGATACCTATCCACCAGCGACTGAAATATTAACTGATAATTCTCATTCTCTGATAATTCTCATTATAATTCTGTGACGTCAGCGAATACTGATAGAGCCCTTGGCGCCAACTTACCTTTTAAATAATATAACTTGTCGGCATCGGTCAACGAGCTATTATCATGTACCGTTGATTTAAAACTGGCATAGAATAGTGGAATATGTCACCGTCAAAATACATTATCTCCATCGCAGGCAACCTCGGCGTTCGAACAGGTGTATAAACCTCAGTTTTAACCTCGGGTTCAACAGTTTCAAGACGAGATTGAATGCGTTTAATAATAATAGGTCCTCGAATGAAGTATACGCTTGAAAACTAGGCGAAGTTTTCGGATTAATAGATAGCAACTTCGCGTTGTAGGCATCTAACAAGTTATGAAAATCTGTTCGAATATCACCTATTGTCATACATTGACTGAGAAATAATTCCTTATCTGCTTCGGATGACTCGGCAGTTTGCGAACGTTTATATACATTTTGAACACATTCGAACAAAATATTACGTTTAGCGACTAGAATGGCTAACTCTGGATCCTCCGCCATTTTGAGTTAGATGTATTATAATATTCAAAATACTATTCGAATTATATACCTAAGTATTTATAATATACGTAGGTTATGCGATATTTATGTTACACCCAAGTATCTTTTTACTAATTTACAAATAGAATACCTAAGAATATACAGGGTGACCTGAAATTCGATACATTCCTTTGAAAGACTGAAAGTAGACCTCATTTACAGTAATATTTTTCATGGCATCCCCTATCCGAAAGTTTGATATTTACAAAGTTATTGAAATTTCAAAAAATTTTTCTTTATTTTCGACTTTTTGACTTTGACATGACGTATTTTTAAAAAATAGACAGTGGCTAGACCAAACTTACCCACATAGGTCGAGGCGGGCCAATTCCTTTGCCAGCACGGTGTCCCGATTTGACCCCGTGTGATTTTTATCTTTGGGGTCATATGAAGGCTTTGGTGTATACTACACCCATAACTACTGTAGAGGAGCTCAGAAGCCGCATAAGAAATGCAGCAGAAGAAATCAAAACTAGTCTTACTACCAGAATAATCAAAACAGAGGTACGGAGAAGACTACGGGCCTGTATCAGAAACAGAGGTTCACATTTTGAACAAGACCTAAAGTAGAATGTTTATTATTAAATTTAATTAAACATTAATATTTATTAAACACAATAAACGTAATTAAATTCAATTTTTTCCTTTTATTTTAACCTTATCGCAAATAAATCGATTTAGACATTATTTAATTTTACTTCTAATATGTTTACTACAACGTCATATTTTTATGTAGACATTTGGACCTTTTTGGAAAGCTAATGAGATAAGGAAGTTATTTAGAATATTTGTACGCATTGTATCATACATTTTTGTAAGAAAATCACCTGTTTTTAAGAAAAATGTGCATTTTTCTTAAAAGAAAATTCTTTTTCATGTCACATAATGAAAAATTCTCTCTTAGTTTGTCCCTATTTATTCCTTAAAAATAATATTTGACTCATTGACGGTTAAAATACATAAAAAAATCACTAAAAAAACAAACATTTTTAAAAATACGTCATATCAAAGTCAAAAAGTCGAATATAAAGAAAAATTTTTTGAAATTTCAATAACTTTGTAAATATCAACTTTCGGATAGAGGATGCCATGAAAAATATTACTTTAAATGAGATCTACTTTCTGTCTTTCAAAGGAATGTATCGAATTTCAGGTCACCTGTATGCGGTTTAATTAATTATTCCTATAGGCAACGACTTTAAAGCGGTTGAAAATATAATAATATGAGATTTATAATAGAACTATGATAGTTCGAATAATAATTCCAATAAGGAATTAAATCGGATTTTACCAAATAATGGGTTTATAGAAGCGTAAATATGTATTACCACTGCCTAGTTAGTCACTTTTAGAAGCTATATATGCGGGAAATTAAATAAAATCTGGATATAAATCTGTGATGGAAATGGATTAAGATCCAGACCAAATGTGATCCGGCTCAAATGGACCAGACTATGGCCGCGCGGGCCACCTTGTGTCTGGCGATAGCGAATAATTTCTCTTCGATATTTTTGTGGACTGTATTTCATGAGGTATCTGGCGTCGCCAGGTTAATATGCAGTATTAATTAGATGGAAATGGAGAGGTATAAAGGAAGGCGCTTACCGAACCAGCTTCTGTGCGGGCGTCTGCAGCTGGAGTTCTCGTCTTCCTTCTGTTCACAACACTTTAGTCTTTCCAGAATTCTTATCGCGTTCTATAGGAATATATCAAACTTTCGTAGGCGGTAATTAATAACGAAAAATTCTAAATAATACACACGCTGTCCGCCATTGCTTGCACTGGCCGCGTACTCTGTTGCAGTAATGTCCGCCTATTCGCATTTCTTCCGTATAGCGCGGGAGCGGTGAAGCGGGAAGCGGGGAAGTGGGGGGTGGAATACTGCTTTATCGATATTATGAGATGCCATTCATATTGGCGTTCGATGCTTCCAGATGGCGCTACCACCAATTATTAACTATTTGTGGTTTCGCTCTGCCCACCCTTTTCTCTGTCCGTTCTTGCTAACTCCTTATGTATATTTATGTATATAAATAGATGAAATTTGATATTTATATTTACTATTTACGCATTTGTTACGAGAACTGGGCCTCTTATTTAGTAAACTATACAACTATCTCCCTGTCCTCCTTGTCAGCAAAAGTAACCAAAACTTGTACCACCTCCGTGCTTACGTTATATTTCATTTTACGTTATACGTTACATTGATAATACAGGGTGCAATTAAACCTTCCTGCCAAATTTGGATATATTGATCCTTGTTAAAAATAAAAATACACGTATTTTTTCTTTTATAATCACTCAGTACTAAAATGTTGAGAAATAGCTTCCGAAAGTTATCCTAGAAAACACCACAAAATATGGACGCCATGCGCCGCCCCGCCCTCCCGCTTAAGCGTATTTCATTGATAACAATAATCATTTTTGTTATTATTGTAGTATCGGTGTAGATGGTGGTTGATACTTAATGTGATGTTGGGTAAATAACTATTATCTCAATTTTAAACAGTAAACAACGTCATAAATTTTCGGCTCTATTCTAAAAACATCAATAAAAAGGGTTTAATATTTTAACTAATTTCTAACAATAACTTATTATTTATGACCCTGTTTACATCTTACGGCTACTTCTAAGAACACGGCAACAATAGACAATGGCTAGTAAAAAGTAATTCTTAAAATCAAAAACTAAAAAACAACAACAACCGTGTACTCTTACCTAATCCAGGATTCCCACGATCATACATTATCATAAGTTGCGAATTTTCCCTTCATAATTTAACGGGCTTAGGACCGTCAAAATTTAAAGGACGTAGGTATGTTTAGAATAAAATTAATTGATACACATCAAAAGAATGGAAAAATTACAAATTTTTAATTACGAATAATAAGTACTTTAGAAATTTAAATCTAAACCACATCCTTTGCATTTAGGCGTATTTAAAAAATTCAATCAACTTATGTACAACTAATTTAAAATCAAAACAACCCACCTCTAAAACTTATTTACATAATTATTTTGTCTACACTTAATAGTACTTTAAAAATTGTTCGAACTGCAATCCGTTTCGCTCTAAGCAGAGTCTAGCACGTTTTTGCACATTGTCTTTGAGTTTGTTAAGCACAACTCTGTCACTTTTCACTTCGTCAAAGGCATGCTCAATACGCGATTTTAGGCCTTCGAGGCTTGGGACCTCATCTACGTAGGTACACTCGCCTCTTAAACTCACCTCATAAAAAAAAATCACATGGAGTGAGATCTGGTGACCTAGGCAGCCATGGGACGGGACCCCCGCGACCTATCCAGCGATCACCATATTCGCGGTTTAAATAATTTCTAACAGCGGCGGCGTAATGTGGCGTTGTTGTTGTGGCAGTTCTACTTCCAGCAGGATGGTGCAATCCTGCTGGAAGTAGAACTGTGGGTGGCGAATGAGTGCGAGCGGCACGTTGTCCATGAACTCCGGAATAATGTTTTCTAGCATTTCCAGATAGGTTATTCCGGTCAGCCGCCCCTCGATGTAATAAGGCCCCAGTATTTCATCACCGACAATGCCGGCCCACACATTAGCACTAAAACACACTTGGTGGTAGTTTTCTTTTATCTTGTGTGAGTTTTGATACGACCACCAATGCTCGTTGTGTTGGTTGTACAAGCCCACACGAGTAAAAAGGCACTCATCTGTCCGCAAAATAACTGCATCATGGTGTGCGATTAGCCACTCGCAGAAAGTGCGACGGGGCGCGGCGTCTGCTTCGTTTAAAGCCTGGACCTTTTGGAAATGATGTGGGTGTAAGTTCACAGTGTTTAATAACTTCCACACCGCAAATCGACTCAGGTTAAAGCGGCGGGCGGCATCTCGGGTACTCGCGCGTGGGTCTCTTTCAAAGAACTCCAAGATGTCATCTTGGAGTTCAACCGGTAAACTCGGCCTTCCTCCTCCTAGAGCGTGTGCAGGTGTTGCGAACTGCCCATAGTCCAATAGTCGTTGATTGATGGACAAAATTGTTTCGCGACTTGGTACAGCTGCAATCGTGAATCCGCTGTTACGCAGACAAAGAAGGCTTTCTTGCTCGTACAGTTTCTAGGCTCCGCGTAAACTTTCACCACTTAAATGTAGCATCTCACCATCTCGTAGCACTCGCGGTTAGAGTACATTTTTGATTTTGTCACAGACACTTAATATCACGAGTGCGGCGGGCGGTGATAAACAAAATAATCGCATCATTGCAATGCACAATGCAAGCGCACGCGCCATACTAACGGCGCGTGCAACATGCCCCCCGCCGCCCGCGCGCCACCCCCCGCGTCACCCCCCGCGTCACCTTCGCTTTATCCCTGTGCCGGTCTTTTACCGACTCCGCGCGACAGACTGGCGCCTAAGTAGTGTATCCATTCTGTAGCGAATTTGGTTGGGATAAAATATGTTATTGTAAAAAAATTAACACCCTATTTTTTTTGGTTTAATGGACTCTCCTAATGATACCTAAGCCCAAAAAAAAATTTGGCAGGTAGGTTTAAGTGCACCCTGTATAGTATGCATTTTGCGATTAATGTAATCTGTTTTTTTCTATTGATTTATTTCATTTACGCCGGTTGATAAGCGATTTTCCAACAAAAATGACAAGGCGATTTGTCAAGCGACTAACCGCACGGTTAAATCCTCTTTAACTTCTAATGACATAATCACCATCTACAAAATATGTTAGCAAAGTATAGCAAAATATGTATTTACTGAAAAGTTATTAATTTTAAATTACAAAAAAGTGATGAATGTGAATGAAAATGATAGAAAAAAGTGAATACCTACTGTGGAGAAAACTAAAAAGGGCAATATTAAGATATCTTTCAACAAAGTGTAACTGGTATCCTTTGGCCATTCAGTCAGTGTCTCAATGGTCGAATCAATTATGAATTAGCTATTTAATTTATAAAATTGTTTTAATTAAAACCGGGACACCCAATCTATTGACGCTTTCACACCACGTCACTCTGGTCCCGTGGTAAGTTTTCGAAGAACTTGTGTTACGGGTACCAGACAGCGGAAATATATTTAATACTTTTATACTATATAATATATATATATATATATACTATATTAAATATGACGTGTATATGTATATATTATACACGTCATATTTAATACACACCCATGACCCTGGAACACAGAAAACTTTTTGTTCCCTGGCGTGATTCGAACCCGCGGTCCCGCGCCAACGTGCTAACCACTGAGCCATGGAGGTCGTCAAAATCTGTCTCATCGTTTTGAGTTACATACCTGCCTTTTTTTAGTAACTTGACTACATGTAAAGAATACTAATATACTGTTAATATTATTAATATAAATGTGTGTACTTCATAATTAGTAATTTAATAAATATTTATAATTAAAATATAATACATATTAGATGCAGTTATAATATTATATTACAATATTTGGTTCTGTCCTTATTTTGCCTGTTGTGTGGTAACCCTACTCTTCATATTTTCATGGTATCAAATAATTAACATCATCTCAGCTAGGAAGCAAGAAATTAAATATTTTATGTATTAACAAAAAATTAAGTATTATTATATTTTCTGACATTTTTCTCGTTTAATAGATAATTGAGTTTTTCTTATACACCAGTGTGTGAACTGAGGGACACAACATAATGAACAAAAGGAACTCCGAAGGAACAAAAAGTTGTTCTGTATTACTGGGTCATGTGTGTATAATACGCACTATAATACACACAAACAATAACACGACATATGTGTATAATATAATAAAAATCTTGAATATATGTATAGTATAAAATTATTAAACATATACTTCCCGTTGTCTGGTGCCCGTAACACAAGTTCTTCGGATACTCAGCACGGGACCAGATTGACGTGGTATGAAGCGTCACTAGATATAATTATTATTATTAAATAGGAAGAGATAAACAGCCACATAATAAGCTCGCGATTTGATTTCACTACTACAAGCATAATAAGTTAATGTATGCGTGTCCACTGTCCAGTTGTACACCTCCTATCGCGAGAGTGGATAAATCCGGTTAAGCCAGAGGACCGTCCGAGGCGACGGGACGTCAAAATTTTCAAATTTCATGTTTGAGTTTATATGTCATAATATCACGTCATATTATTTGTGATGTGTGCTAGTATATATAGTGTTGGTTATCATGACAACTAACAACAATTTGTTATCATATTTGTGTCTAATGAATTTGTGTTAAAAGATTAGAATATAAAACACAAATAACATTAAAATGTTAGTAGTTAGGTACGCGCAATATGCATGAAAAATATTAGAATAAATAAAAATATCTCTTATTTTAACTATTTCAAGGATATAATAGGTTAGTAGGTACCTAAGTAAATATTTAATTTTCTCGTAGGAGTCTCTTAAAAGAGCGTCTTTGGCCTAATGAACAGCCCTTGAGTTGTGGTTGTGTACCAATTAAACTCTCTCAATAACCTTATAGAACAATGACAGAAAACGTCATAACATGGAAACCTGTGTGTCGGAAAATAATTCACAAAATAATTACTTAGGTACATAATTTACCAAAATATGATAAATAAAATATGATACATAATTTAACAAAATATAAAATTTGCATCGATTTCGAAGCTTCTAATTATGATAGTTGTTTCTCTGTACGTAATATTATTTACTCTGTGACAGGCATTGTCTGGGTGTTCCCGCAAGAGTGTACGGTTGTACACTGCACGTATTAAAGCATCGCAAACAATTAAATTTCCCCAGTGAGTAGAAACAATTTGTTACTTCCAGAAATTCTCTATCAGCTTATATTTGTTTGCCACTATTTAATGCAGTTGCTGGATATGTGTATAAAACGTATGTTTATCATAAACTAGACGTTGCACGAAGGTACGCGCAAATGTTATTCTTGTAGAAATTATTCCGCGATAAAAGTAGCCTATGTCCTTCCCCGTGGTCTACTTTATAACTGTGCCAAATTTTATCAAAATAGGTCCAGTTACCGGACCCAGTTACTGGACCCATTTTGATGGGTCTTCTACTGGACTGCAGTAGTTTTCTACCCTATTCAATGGAAACAAACAAACTTTTCCTATAAGTATAGGCTAATCAAGGCAACTAAATGGGTGGGTATAAAAATATTACGTAAGTTAATGAAGCGTGTATTAATTAAAATAAATTAAATTATAAAATAAAATGACAGCTTGATCCTTTACCTATAAATTCGTTACTTTCCTTATTAAAGAAAGCCATTGTTTAATCTAAGAACCATTCAAAATGTATCAATTTGAAACAGGGGGCAATCCACGTTATTTCAATATTTCCTGTTCAATTCGCAGTTTGGTTTTAGTGTCAAAAGCTTTGTTGTGTAAATATTTTTATTAGTAAGGGGGTAAATGCATTATCTTACTACGTAACATAACAAATCCTCAGACATAAAAACTGAATACAAACTTGTAAACTTTATAATACACATAAAATCCAAACTCAAAGCTAAAAGGCCATGTCTGGTGGAGTTATAACAAGACAAACTTAGAGCTAACAAGTCGTCGGGCTTCCCGGTGCTCGAATATTGTAATCGGCTTAGTTTGTCCTCCACCCTTAGGGGGTTAAACAGTGGTAATGAAATATGAAGTTCGTATGTGATGTATTGGTAGTTGCCTAATTAGCTGATAGGAACGGTACCTAATGTACTAGCTTAAGGAGACAATGTACTTTTTCGGAGTAAAAGTAGCCTATGTGTTAATCCAGAGCTTAAACTCCTATCATTCCAAAATCCGTTCAGCAGTTCATCCATCCATCCATCCGCAAAAGCTTTCACATTTATAATAGTAGTAGGATTTAGTGAAGCATTTACAAAAGAGGTATAAAATTTGCAGAAGTGTCGTTTTTAATACAAACATACCAAGCGCTCTCCTGTAAAAACCTGGTTATTTTTCGTTTAATTTATCACTTGTAGATACTTTACATCTTTTTTCGGAAAGGCTAAGATTTTAAACGTCCTAATGGCCTTGACAATGTTTAACCACTAACGTACCTACCTGAATCCTAGTTAAAGATAAGACAAAACTTATCCAAAAATGTTGTTTTAACATAACTATGTTAACACACTAGGTATTATTAATAACAACGTAATCTAGTAGGAGTGCTCAAGTTGTAACTTAAGCTTAATGCATACTTTTTACTTCGTAAACACAAACTTAGCCGATGTAATAACGAACTAAAACATTGAAAAGTCATAACTCGCGACTGAAAGCTGCCATTAGCTTTTCTGAGGGTAACTATACACCGAAACAAGACGATAAACGACGATCTTAAAAAATTTTTTTAAGATAGCTATTCAACATTGAACTCTATTCTGACGGACCTCTGTGGCTCAGTGGTAGAGCGCGTTCTAATCCCGCCGAAGGAACAAAAAGTTTTTCTGTGTTCCTGTGTCATTGGACGTGTATTAAATATTATCCGCCTTACTTATAAAAATATTTAAACAGTGGATGAGCAATACAATGTTGTCCTTATCTGATACGTGGGAAAAGTCGCTTCACAGGCAAGGACAAAACATTGTATTGCTTATTCATTGTGTAAATATTTTTATTAGTGAGGGGGTAGAGTGTATAATATTATAATAAAAATCTTAAATATAAATGTATAATTTAAAGTTATATTATATACTTCCCGTTGTCCGGTCTCCGTAGCACAAGTTCTTCGAGTACTTAGTACGGAGCCAGATTGACGTGGTGTGAACCGTCCATAGACATTATTAACACGATTAATTCCAAGAGTTCGAATGTCAAACTAGAACGCTCTGCATAGCGTGGCGCCGCTCTTGCAGATGAGACGTGTCGTCTCATTTCGGTGTGAGCTGACCCTAACATTAAAGAGGGTCCGCAGGATACCTATAAAAGTTTACTTTGAACATATTTTTTCATACCACAGCAGTACTTATATATATATATATATTATATATTAGTTACAAGGGCTGCACTAAAAGTATAGGGAATGGAATATTTCCACTGCTCCTGTCATATTAAAATCTTTTTAATTTAAAACTGCTTGGTTTTAAAAATCGAATACCGTTTATTTATTCAAAATAAGATTCTCGGTCTTGTCACAAGGTCTTGTTAAACTTGTTTAGTCGTTGAGAAAATGGAATTGACTCGAGAAAATTCTAGAGCGATGATTTATTATGACTTTCGAAGTGGTTTAACACAAAAACAGTGTGTTGACCGGATGATTTCTGCATTTGGTGATGAAGCCCCATCCAAAACCACAATTTATCGCTGGTTTGCTGAATTTCAACGTGGACGTGTCAAGCTCAGTGATGATCCCCGTCAAGGTCGTCCAAAAACTGCAGTCACCCAAGAAAACGTTGATGCTGTGCGTAAGCTGATTGAGGAAGATCGACATGTGACATACCGCGAAATTCAGGCAACTTTAGACATTGGCATGAGTCAAATACAAATAATCTTGCATGAACAATTAGGTGTAAAAAAGTTTCCCGATGGATACCGCATTTGCTCTGTGAAGAGCAAAAAGCGGCTCGCGTTACTTGGTGCGTCAGAACTCTCGAAAGATTCCACGCAGGATCCTCAAATGCTGTATACAACATCGTATCAGGTGACGAATCCTGGATATACGCGTACGAACCCGAAACAAAAAACCAGTCACGAGTTTGGGTGTTCGAAAATGAGTTAAAGCCAACAAAAATTATTCGTTCGCGGAGTGTTGCAAAAAAAATGGTGGCCACGTTTGTCTCCAAAACCGGCCATGTTGCGACAATTCCTCTTGAGGGACAAAGAACGGTTAATGCAGAATGGTATGCTAACATTCGTTTGCCACAGGTCGTTTCTGAACTCCGTAAAGAGAACTGCAACCGCCGCATCATCCTCCATCACGACAATGCGAGTTCTCACACCGCGCACAGAACAAAAGAGTTTTTAGAGCAAGAAATCATAGAATTATTAGACCATCCACCGTACAGCCCCGACCTAAGCCCTAATGATTTCTATACTTTCCCTAAAATAAAGAATAAATTGCGTGGTCAGAGATTTTCATCACCTGAAGAAGCTGTGGACGCCTACAAAACGGCCATTTTGGAGACCCCAACTTCCGAATGGAATGGTTGCTTCAATGATTGGTTCCATCGTATGGAAAAATGTGTCAAATTTCGCGGAGAATACTTCGAAAAGCAATAAATACATTTTTAAATAGTAATGTTGTGTCACTTCCTTGATTCCCGAAATTTTCAGTGCCGCCCTCGCAGTTTCCTTAAAACTCATAAAATAAAATTTTCTCTGCAGTTTTATTTGAGAAATTAAACATTAAATTCGATAATTCAAACTCAACTGAATATACTGTCTGGCGCACTATGTCTATAACTTTTGTTTGTATATACGAAACTTCTCGTCCTAGTTAGTGCATAATTTCTTTTGGGGTTGAAAATATTGAAAAAATTTGTATTAATTTCTAAAAGAGTGTCAGGCTATATTCCACGTTTTGTTAGCATTTTCACGACATTTTCTCTTGAAATCCGTTCCCATCGATCGCTTCTCAAGCCTTCTATAAAAGTTAAGTGCAGTCTCCCCCACGCTAATCTCTAATGTTACGTGAGGTATTAAGAATTTAGGAACATCACCCTCCATTGGCTTACTTGTTGTTGCTTTTTATTATTGTTCCTTTGAAGACTTGGAACTCTTTATTTACGTGTATTCGGTTTTGCTTTCATCACGTTGGTATTATTTTTACCTCCTTCATTGTTTTCTAATACTGTATTGTAAAACTATATGTTCTAATTCTAGTCACTTACTGGTACCCATTATCAATTGAATCCTGGATTTAATTGGTACCCATTACCAATTGAATTCTGGATTTAATTGGTACCCATTACCAATTTAATCCTGGATTTAATTGGTACGCATTACCAATTGAATCCTGGATTTAATTGGTACCCATTACGAATTGAATCCTGAATTTAATTGGTACCTATTACCAATTTAATCCAGAACCCCAATTCTAGTAATCGATTAATTTACACTTTTATTAAATTATAAATCGTCTTGATATCGTAAACTGATTTTTTGAGTTCGGACCAATCAAAACGGTTTTGACGTTTATGAGAATACTATTTTGCAGTTTTAACATATCGGGACTGGATCGTTACTGTATTATTGCAGGATTTAATTAGCAAAATTGATCTTCAGTATTGAATATGATATATAATTAAATTTTTACTTGCACAAAAACAAATTAGCTTCGCCAAACCTACGCATACAATCAATCTAGCCCTAAAGGCAAATATTACTTTAATCCAAGCTATCTCTAGCTATTATAGCCGCAACAGACGTTCAAAATATAAATTATCTAGCTTTTGCATGAACGTGTGTGAGGAAACAGGGTTAAATGAATCCGTACAAATAGGCAATAGGCATGTTGTCTAAAAATAAGACAACATGATAATAAACAATCCAAAAACAATTTTAAAAAAATCTGGTGGGGACGACCTGGGAGATTTCTTTGTAGCTTTTTAAGTTTTTCTAGTATTAATTTTCTTTTTAGTACTTTTATAGTATGTAAATATTTTAAGTAGTTAGGTATAGTTTATTTATTATTAATTTATTATTAACATTATAATTCTTAACTTAATCTGTAAATAAATATCTAAAACCCTTTGTAAAACTTAAAAAATAAAACTAAGATACAAATATTCATATTTTGGATATTTTTATAAGTTATGCGACTACAAACATTTCATTTCGGTCCGTCTGTCCGTCTGTCTGTCTGTCTGTCCGCGCTTCTAGCTTCTGTTATTATGAATATAAATGGATGAAATTTGGTATAGTTATAGATTGTGTATAGATCTCGGTCTTAGAATCATAAAATAATAATTATTTTATATTTAAGGGGTGGCTCCCCATACACGTGAAGTGGGGATGAAAAATATTTTTTTCATTTTACCCCATCGTGTGGGGTTTCGTTTATTCAAAGATAAACGGTCTTTTAAAATAAAAGTAAGGTTTCATACATGAATTTTTTACAAAGTCGACCATTTTCGAGTAATTAAGTAAAAACCTCCAAAGTGGTTTGTAAGTTGGTTTAGCATTTCTAAACTATTGGAGATAGAAAACATGTAAGTTTCCATGCTAATAGATCATACTAAAAACTTTTTAGGAAAATTATTTTGAACGAAATCTGACAGTAACTTTTGAAGTAATTTGAAAAAAACCTATTACGCGTTAATAGTTACGGAACCCTCCTTAGACATGTCCTGACATGCTCTTGGCTAGGTTATTATTTATATAGATTTGCAATAAGACAGAGACCGAAATATCGAAATATATGTACGTCACTAACTTCTACCGCCATTCATTTACCATAAACAATGCAAAGCGTAACACAGATGTGACGTAACAAATCGTTTTACGAGAAGGAGATGAGCAATATTTTTCATTTATTTAAAATATTATTTAATCTAAAATAACTATTTCTATTAAATTTATGTATCTCTATTCAAACTTTTTTAAATTAATCCCTATTGTCAAATGATATAATCCAATACCTACCCGTGTTTCGATGTTTCCTATTAATCTTATTCTTGATGCCTCCTTAACAATAACTCTCGTAGATAATATTTCAAGGTAACATTATTGTAACTATAAATCAAAACCGGGACCATAAGAGTATGGGGCTCGTGACAAGCGAATGCCGAATTTGGAATATGTCAACCCGAACATATTATATTTCATATGCTATGTCAGCGGTTAGCATACTCTCAGACCGGGTTCTAGTGACGTCTACTTGTGAATAATATAATATCGATTTTATAGTAAAGAAATAAGTGTTATTATTTTTAGTCAATGTTTGTTTTGTTAGGACATATTACGTTAAAGTACAAGGGGCATTTTTGTATGGACGTGGAGACGGCCACCACCGTAGCACAACAAGACATAAATATGTCAAATGGTTTGTAAAGTGTATCATTTTATTTGATGACAATAATATCTTTAAACCATGGAATAAAAAATAATGAGGGTTAAAGGTAAAAAAAATAATGTATTATTGGCTGATATAAGCAGTAGATCATGCTATGCCTAAAATATCCGTAATTTATTATGAACAACCATAAGTATACCTATGCAGTGGGTTGAGTGTTGTGATCTCGCCGCCTTGGTTCTTGCATGCCTTTCTTATGTTAGGGTGGTAATACCAATGATACAGCAACTTATATTTAATCACCTTTATTTACGTGTTATACAATACATATCAGAGAGATGTATAAGTCAACGTAAAATTGCAAAAACCGCTAGATTGTAATATAACTAGCGAAATCGTAAAAATATGTCGAAAGATTTTCTGCAATATATTGTACTGTAACGAAAAACAATGCATTAAATTGTAAGCAGAATGTTCGGGTTCACAATCTTTCGACGTTCTACGATCTCGCTAGTTATGTTACAATGTAACGGTTTTTACCTTTTTTCGGTGACATATATAACAGACACGTCTACACTAAAGTCAGGCATCAGTCTTTGTTATTTTGACATTTGACATTATACACTTTATATTAGTAGGTACATTATTATGCAAGAGAGAGAGTAGCTTACATTTAGCGTACAACTAAGTTCTTAATGTCATTCGGAAGTCGTAGTTTTTCATTACCATAGAAATCGATGACTGCCAAGGGAACTTAATCATTATTACAAACGATCTTTCGCATTTGCAATAATGTCTGGTATTCAGCGATTTAAATATCGAGTATATAACTTCACTATTCACAACTACTTTACATTCAGGGCCTGTGGCGGGAAACGACTAATCTCGTGATGTATCGACCCTCACCTCCCCTATCTGGGATCTGCGAAAAAGTGCTCCTTTATTACGCCACTTGGATCCCCAACATCCCCTACAACCCCATAAAGCCTTAAGATCAGCACCTCGACGTGGTTTAAATTTTATAATTCAGAAAGTGAAAAATGGATTACTGAGCACTCAGCGTCTGCTATTCATATTTTGTTTTTTTTTTTATGGGCAAATCGCAGAATATTTTTATTAAAAATTCATGGAGGTCTTATGATTCATTACTTCGGCCGAGTACGGACTGACATTTCTTTAAATCCAGACAGTGACCGACTAAAATAACCTTGTTGGCCCGCGCTGTGATTCATGCATAATAGCAAAACACTGGAACACGTTGAGGACACTTTTTATGCTTTTTAAGCATAAAAAGAAAATTTGGAACAAGCAGTGTTCCAAATTTTCTTACCCTTTTTCCAAATACATTTTTAATATTGTTTGATTATTGTTAAGCCAATTTTATAGTGATTTTAATTCCCTATCTTTAGGTACTTTTACACAAACAAAATAAATTTGTAAACAAAATGTAGCTTACATTGGAGCTGAAAAATTATCCGAAATATTCTCTTATACAACATAATCTTTTAAATGTTTTGCTGAAAAATATGTATTATTTTTATGACAATTGTTAGTTTTGTAGGATTTGGTTTCATTTGGTCGCAAAATCGACAGTCAATTTATGTCAAATTTTGCATCCTTTTTGTTAGCCAACTTTATAAACTCGGCGTCTAAATAGAGTCGAAACAAATTTTAAAAGAATAAACTGGGATACAAGTCGGTTATCTTTCTTGAAGTTTGACAAAGCATTTATTGTTAGGCGGGCTCATGGCTGCTACGATAGCAACTTCCGAAGTCCCCTGAACGTATAATATAACAAGTCACAAGCGACGTACGAAGTATAAGTCGCCTTGAAATTGTAAAAACATGTCGAAATATTATTAGCGATTACCATTCTTCGTCTTTTTTTGTAACATTTGACGACTAAAAAACTAAAGCGTAAAGAGAAAAAAGTCCACAAATCAAAATAAAAAGATATTATATTAATAATCAATATATTATGTTATATAATAATACTACTGTAGGTACCTTAATTAGTATTCAAGGTTACCAAGGTTAAATTATTAACTTTAAGATTTAAGACGGAAGTAAAATCGATTTATGAACCGAATATTAAAGCAAGGCTAACGCCGTTTTAGTAAGGGCGTGCACCGATAGATGGCGCTAAAGCCTCTGAATGACTAAAATAATTAAGCATACAAATCTTAGATGACGCAAGTAGCGCCGAAATAATTGATTTTACCGATAGGAAATGTAACTACGTTACAATATATGTTATGTTGTGGAACGGTGCTGGTTGCGTAATTACTTTTAAGCTTTTATTTAAGTGTTAGAATTAAGCATATCCCGCAATTGTTTGTTGTCCCAAAGAAAATAAAATAAAAAAGGTTGTGTGATAATATTACACGTACCTACCTATAAGTTATTTTTGAGCGAGCGATATATTAGCGCTGTACCTAGTTTATGCAAACAGAAGCTTCTCTGTCTAATGAAATCGACGGGACGGTGACAATTAGTTTTGTGTGCTGACTTTTGTTTGGTCTTTTTAGGACATTGCCAGCCCGATTAGGTACTTTCGTTAAAATTAGGTTTTTTTTCAGTTATTTTGTGAAACTTTTGTGTATCGTTGTTGTTATGTCAAATTAATAATAATAATATCTATGAACGCCAATGTCCCGTGGTAAGTTCTCGGGAATATTGTGTTACGGGTACCAGACAACGGAAATATATTTGATGCTTTTATACTTTACAATAAGTATACATATATATTTAAGATTTTTATTATATTATGCACATATTTAATACACATCTATGACCCACGAACACAGAAATCCATATGTTCCTTCAACGGGATTCGATTCCGCGATCTACGTATTAAGCGCCGACGCCTAACCACTGAGTCACAGAGGTCATCCATAATTAACATCATGGATTATTCTAAGCTCGATAAAAAAAAAGTTTCAAAGAAAATGAATAGAAGTATGAAACAAAAAGTTTTAAATCAAAATCATTGAAACCTCAAGACTTTTAAAGCATCGTAAAATCAGAGAAAACAGACTCAACAAATAAACGGGTACGTTTCAAATTCTAGGAACGACGATCGTTCCTTGCATCTGTCTTCTGATTAATAGGCGAAGACTCGGCCATAAATTCTGGCAGATAACGTACCGATGACTAAGTGCATGCATTACGTTAAACTAAGGATTTCTTTGAAACTATCCCCGAGGGAGCAGATAGCAGATCTCATTTTTTATTTTCTCCTAAATAACGTTAGTTGGAATCTAGACGGATGCTACTATGTAAGCGATATGTTACTTAAGTTAGTCTTGTTGCTGATGTTTGTGATAATTTTGGTTTGGTGCTAAAAGGTTTAGAGATAATATTTCTTCTGCATAAAGATACATCTGGAGATATATCATATATTTTTGTGATAATTTAATCACTTGCTCGTGATTAGGTGTACAATCTTAGAACTTATTATGTTGAGAATGTTCTAGATACATTTCAACTTATGGATACCTATCAACATTAAATTTATGATAGTGATGCTACTAAATTAGATGATGAATGAGCTATACCAGTGTGGAATAGTAATGGACTTAAAAGTTTCACGATAAAACTACAGAAACAGAAAACAGAATTCTTTTAACCGCCAAACTTCACCTAAAACTGCACTTAAAGATTTAAAATGTGCAATAAATTCCACTAAGATAGCCTAGAATGACTATAAATGGTCCTAAGCCTCTTGGTGATAGGGATTAACAAAATCTGCATCTAGAAGTAGAATGGCTTTTGTAAATTTATCGCTGGTGCCTTCCTGTGAAATTGTACTTAACTAATAAACAAAATATAAATATCTTGTAGCGATTTCAAGTTGAAAAAAATCATGTTTACTTCGAATTTTTGTTACTTATAATCAGTTAAACTTGGCTATAAAAATGTTTATTTATGTTTCAGTCAAGTTACTTTTTAAAGTATTGGTATCTTTAAGGTTACCTACTTATTAAGTAAAGTAACAAAAACAATGTCTCTCTGCTTTCCATAATTTTATGTTAAGAAAGAAAAATTAATAATGAAAAATTTTTTAAATCAATTTCTTAGTTTGTAGTACTTTTTTTTAAATTTAAATATATATATGTATAGTCGAATAAATAAATGACTCTCAACTGTTATCAATCACAGCTAAATAAAACATTTAACAACACAACAAACGGCAGTTTACAAAGTCCATTAAATCATAATCATAATTAAGCTTCTCGTGCTGAGGAAAATAATCGTATTGTCAGCGTAGGCCATTGTACGTAAGATCCCGTCTGCCTGAAATCTGCTTTGTGAATCCTTTTCATGAGGACAGGGGCTTAAAACCTCATTTAGTGGGACCTCAACGCGTCTGCCGCTTAAACGTTATGGCCCGGGAAAATTGGCCGTAATTTAAATAACTTTGTCAAGTACGAGAGTTCGTATTGTCTAGTACCTATGAGTTGCATAAATCTTTACGTCCTTTTGTTCGAAGTCAAAACTAGAGTAGGAGACAACAAAATAGTATTATCTGCAATAAAGTTCAAATACAATATCATTTTACATAAATGTATCATATTAGACAAACAAATTAATAGAAATAATTTGAAACTAAATAAAGCCTTTGATGTAAGTTGGTCAAGAGCTGTGTACACAGTCTGGCCACAGAGCAGAGTACAGAGTAAATATGCCGTTCGCTTTTCAATTAAGTTCTGGCACTGTTTGTGTTCAGGTATACTCCTCATATTCCTCACGTTCCCCATACTCCTCATACTACTCATATTCCGTGTTGACATCCGTGTGAATAATGAATATTTACTGGACGATATTTACCTGCGAACATCAGATGGACCAAAGTTTTACGATGTTCCAGTGGGGTCTTCAGTCGATTCAATACATTTATTTGATTAAATGTACTTTTTATTTTTATTAAATGTAACAATAAAATGTTAGTAAATTAATTTCCTGAATTGTGAGTATTGTTTTAGTCATTTAATGTTGATTGACCAAAAACTTTTAAGTTTAAAAGAACTTGTCGGAACTGACTTTTGTTGGGCAAATATTGCTCATAATATTAATTATTGTAAACATTTGAAAAATATACGATTAGCACACTTATTAATTCTACATTAAATATAAGATTCACAGGCTCATTTAAAAATTGTAGTTTAAAATGTGAAGGTACGCATTTCGAGATTAAAGTATTAATTGCCATAATATTATGATGTGTAGGTATAAGGTCAGCTCACACCAAACGCGACACGCCGCGCACTTGTAAGGATTGTCCTACTACTATTATATATATTATGTATGGATTTATTGATGGATGGATGGACGTTTGTTACACTTTCACGCAAAAACTGCTGAATAGATTTTGATGAAATTTGGTATGGTAGTCTTTTAGGCTATGGATTAAAACATAGGCTACTTGTTACCCCGAAAAAGTACAGTTTCCTTCCTGCAATGGACAAAAGTTAGAAGTAAATAAAGTTTAATTTCTATGTGTTTTCTTAAAAAGTGCGCATTGCGTCGCGTCTCGGTGTGGACTAACCCTAAGCATACTGAAGCTAGGGCGTGCTCTTTAGACCGTTATAAATGGCACAATAAGCTTGTAATGTATAAATGCAAAATCACCGAAATTTATTCACGTCGCCTAATAATTGATAAACGTTAACCTCGAGATTGAAGTCTAAAACCTCGAGGGAGAGTTCAAAGACATCAATAAGGTGAGTAAGGAGTGAAGTTAGGCAAAAGTGTTCAATTCTGCGATTAGCGAGGGCCAAGGGTATATATCTTTGACAAGATTAACGATCTTCAGGTAGTTGGGGTCGTATAATTAAAGGCAATGGAAGACTTGGGGTAGGCGTTCGCTTGAGTTATGATTTCGCTGTGATTGGCATCACGTAATGAGTCTCTTTTTCATTCGCAACACGTGTGCTTAATCTCCTCACTTCACACTCGTTATGGTTTGTATTTATACAATTAGTATTCTGTCTTCTTTTAGATAATGATAGATGAGAGAGAAAAGGATAAATTGATAAAGTTGCTACAACCAATCATCCAGAATATGACAAACACAGGAACACATCCTTTCGTTAGCCGCATTCTACCTTAAAATAATAATGCTAGATCTACAGAAATAAGTTGCTTAGATAGATCGTAAATTTCTTTTAGATGCAAAAAAAAGATGAAAAAGAGAAAGATAAACTGTTCAAGTTGGCTCATCCAGTCTATGCCGATTTTTCAGGAGCGCATTCTTTCATTAGCCGTCATATAATACATATATGTTGGCCGTACTATAGTCCTTAAATTATTATTATAATGAGTAAAGACAAAACTTTCAGTACAATTTTACGACAATTGTGTAACTGAATGACTATTAAATGTGTCCGGTAAATTTAAGTTTACGTGGAGGAAGGTGTGCAAAAATGTAATATTTATTAATAATAATTAGAAATACATAAAAATAACAACAACACACACAACCATAGATTATTAACACACACTGCCGTGCGTTTGATATATACAATTTAGTTACACGTTGACGTTTGTCTATCTGTCATCTTAACCTTTTTTTCTAAGAGTAGACAAGGGTTCTTTAGCCTCTTCACTTAAGTCAAACTTAAAAATTTTATGTATTATTATGGGTAAAGTTCGACAATAGGGCGACTATCTTCTTAATGCAAATGTTAACCAATAATTAAAGAAGCTATATCAAGCTAAAGCCGCATTTACAATTAAAGCTAATGTTACGTTAAACGATACGGGAGACGACGACGGTAATGGCCCGCCTGAGTGAAAGCATAAATAGTACTTTGTATACATTGAATTAACTATCTAATACCTTAAACGAGTAATTCTTGTATATGTACAATCGGAATCCTGGAAACTGCTGCATTTAAATTAAATTTTGTATGCAGGAAATTTTGGGGGAGAAAATATATATAGTATCGACTCCCAATAATTATTGTATTTAATGAAATTTGAAATATATTATAAACCTCAAAATGAGAATTATATAGATGTATGATTAAATGAGAATTAAATAGATTTTGACCTCGATATGACTTGTAAGGAAATACAATTTAAACAACTGTGGAACTACAAAACCGCTGTTAGCGTGAAAACGATTCTGAATTTGTTCGGCTGTTCGGTTTGTTAGGCTTCGTTAAAAATTAGATAAGACTAAGTGTACTAAGCGATAGTACTAAGTAGCTTATGTTAATCCTTATTTTTAAAAGATTATCAAGCAGCTGCCAAAATTCGAGGCAGCGGCCGAAAACAAACAAAACGGATTTGACATAAACATCGCTATGTCACCTACCGTATATTTTGTTTTCGAACTTCATCGTCGTAATAAGCGATGGCAACTTGGCTAAAGACTCAGCAGAGACATGATTTTAGCACGTATAATCAATAGTCATTAGTCGTATAAGTAATTCGGTATATTATATTGTTATGTATTGTCAATGGTCATATTATCCCTTATTTATCTTCTTATTTAATTAATATTTTAATTTGTCAAATGAGGAGTTATTTGAAATTTGATATATGTACTTAATACATTCAAACATGTTTTAAATTAAACTTTCATCAACATATCTATTTACGTACGTTTATAAACCATGGTTTAGTCTGTGGTGACTGGTGACTCGATGAATAGCGTGGGTATACCCGGGTATAATCCGGGACAGAAATGCGGTCCATCGCCCGATATGTCAATTAGGATAGTGCAGCTAAAATTAACCGGACCGAGTTTAAGTCCGGCTTTCAAGTTGGTCCTGTGTCCAGTGTCCTCAATTCGATCCTCTGATAATATTGATTGAAAGCCATTCAGATTTAGTTGTATAAGCTCCGTTTATCAGAGTTGGCGGTCTTAATCATAGTTAATCATCACCATCATCAGCATTAACTTACTACTGGGCACGTGTTTACCCTCAATGTGGAAAAATCTGTCCGTCTACTCCACTTGCCTACTGCAGTCTATGATATTGTTTTGTATATCTGTCACCGTAAAATTGCAAATACTGTAAGATTCTAATATAACTAGGGAGATTATAAAATGTCGAAAGATTGTAAACCCAAACATACTGCTTTGATGCATTATTTTTCGATAGGTTATAATATATCGGAAAGAATCCGTCTAATTGTGAAATGGCATGTGACATAACGTACCTCGAGCGCTGATTGGTTGATCGGTATAATATTATGTCCCGCGTCACCATATTATTTGTTTGTTAATTCGTTTGTCGTAATTTTTTTTGTGATTGTAAATTAAATTCGTGTTGAAAATAAATCATAGCATTAGAATAATTTATATAAAATTGTTATGTAAGTAAAAAGAATCTGTGATTAACCAAATTTTCAGTTTGATGTGGTAGTTAGTAAATTTGGTAGTGTTAGTTAAGAGTCAAGACCGACCAATCGAGGACAGCCTTGGGACAGTTGACAATTTGACGAGCAACATATTGTAATACTATTATAATCTAACTAGCGTTCAGTTAGTTAGATTATAATATAACGAAAAATAGTAAGTATGATCGGGTAACAACTTTCGACATTTTACAATCTCGCTAGTTATATTACAATCTTACGGTATTTACAATTTTACGGTGACATATCGATTGTTTCAAACAACAAAGTGTAGAATATTTATTTCACATTAATTAATTTGTCATGTTAGGATGGTGGTTTTGGTTAGACGCTACTATGATACTACGCAGTGATCATCAATCATGTTTCAATTTTAATTCATTAATATTTAATTTTAGAAAATGTAGCGCAAACATTGAAGAAAAGAAAATTTTGTCTAAAATATAAAATAACTTACATTAATAAAAAACTTCTACAGGCAAAGTATGAAAGCAAGTAAATTAAAAATATTAAAGTGGAACAAAGTGCGGACAAAGCTAGCCGGAATATTATCTAGTACACAATTAGCCTTTCTGTTTGTTCAAAATAATCCCAGGGCGGTAATTAGAGGGTTAATATATTTTGTAAGTGCGGGTAGACAGAAACGCCGACCTGCAAACGGTAAACAACTTGACGATAAGATTATTTATTTAAATTAAATATTGTTGAACGTTTTACAGCTTACTCTCAACGCCTTAGGTAGATACCTACCTAAGTATGTGCTGTTTATTTATCAATAAAAAAAAAAAATACAAAAACATTACATTTCGGCGCAATATAAACTTGTACAAGTTTTACCATACGCCGTCCAGTCGTCGCTTCACATTTAACAATAAAATGAATTTACACAAGTAATTATTGTACATTATAATTCAGGTGTGTAGTGGTGTACATAGGTGTGTGAGACATGATCATGAGCGTGCGTTGCGCGCGCTGCACTGCGTAGTGAGTACTGACGCGCGCCCGGCGCACTCAGCACAGGCATAAAACCGGTTAGTATAACACCATATACAGGCTGTTAGTAAAATACTGGATTGAATAGATTAAATAATGTCTTATTATACTTTTATATTACTCAGTTTGCGATGTTAAGTTATTTAATATATAATTTTTTAATTTTGATTTTATGTTCTTTGGGGTTAGGCTATTTTTAAGATCTGGATTTAAATTATTAATTAGTTGGGGAATTACACATTCGAGACAATTTTTACCATATAAATTTGAGAAACGAGGAACATTTAACTTTACAAGAGAGGCGCTACGTGTATTGTAGGAACTCTCTTTTACTACTTGGATGTTACTATTGAAGTATTGTTCAACTAGTAGTCGATATTTCAATTTGTCATGTATGGGAATGATTTTAAAATTATGAAACAGACCACTATCGTTATTATGGAATTTCAATTTAATTTTATGGGGAACAATCTTTTTTAGTATTCTTAGTAGTAGTTGATAAATTGTATTTAGATGAGAACGTGAAGTTAGTCCGTAGGAGCTTAAGCCGTAATCGATAATAGAATCACCTAGTGCATTATACAGAGTCAATAAGTTTTTGTAAGAAATTTTCCACCTAATGATAGAAAATTTGGCCAAAATAGCCCTTAGCTTCATACAAACACCGTTAATGTGCTCAGTCCATTTTAAGCGATCATCAATGGTCAGTCCGAGGTATTTAAAAGTTTTAACTACTTCAATGACATGGCAAGTGCATTGACTTGTTCTTATAAACGGCGTTTGTAAGCATTTATGATCGTGTGATATTAGTTTGTATTGTAGGATCTGTTTATTATGAGATGAACATATATGCATCATTTTGGTTTTTTTTGGGTTAAGAATAAGGCCAGAGTCATGTGACCATTTAACCAAGTTATCAAAGTCAATCTGGAGCTTATTAAGTGCAACACTAACTTCTCTATCAGCGGCTATCAGACAAGTGTCATCTGCGAATTGTAATATTTCGCAATGTTTTATGATACTCGTAATATTATTGACGTACACCAAGTAGTGAAGTGGACCCAGCACGGATCCTTGAGCAGTACCCTCGGTTACTTGGACCTCATCACTCAAAGTATTGTATACCTTTACGCAATAAGATCGATCTTTTAGATAATCTTTACACCATTCTAAGACAGGACCTCGTATACCACATTGATCAAGTCTTTCTATTAGCGTCTCGTGTCGTAAAGTATCGAATGCCTTGGTATAGTCTACAAAAACTACCAGCACTTGCAGTTTGTTATTAAGATGACCATTTATATGACTCGTAAAGGCAGACAGCAATTGGGTAGTACTTTTCTGTGGCTGAAATCCATATTGTTGATTATTTATTATTTTATTTTGATTAAAGTAAGAATGGATTTTATGTGACAAGTGTTTTTCAATGATTTTGTCAATCGTCGGGAGCAGCGTGATAGGACGATAGTTGTCATAGTTATGTTTAATACCTTTCTTAAAAATGGGCCTGACAATTCCTGTCTTCAGTTCTTTAGGATATATCCCATTTTCGATGCTAGAGTTAATAAACTTGGCAATTACGGGAGATATATTATGGCAAATAGATTTAATGTCTATTGCGCGTATGCCGTCAGGTCCGGGTGCTTTATTATTACTGAGGGACCTTATAATTTTCGAAATGTTTTCGGGGTTTGCTTTCGGAAGAAAAAAAGAATGATAAGTCGGTTTACTATAACTATTTGGTTGTAATAAATTTATATTGCATCAATATCATGTGTATATGTAATTAGGAGTGTTCTTCAGGAAATATAGATTCTTCTAGACTTAGTAACAAATTACAAAGTAAGATACGAAAGATACCTATTAATCTTTTTTAAAGGGGCAATTGGCCCACCACACATACCCACCACTGCAACTCCTCTGTAGCCAGGATCTACAGCGGTAACCAACCACAAAAACCCTATGATCTCAAGGGTGCCCGAAGGACATGCTAAATCTGTCTTAGGACCCGCAACGAAATTAATCAGAAGATGTAGGAGGAGTAGGAAGTGTTCCAGTTTCTTTCCCAAAGAAAAGCGGGAGACAGCAAAATTGCAATGAAAAAAGCAAAGAAATAAAACGGGCAGCACCACAGGAATAACATACTTTTTATGAGTACAAGACTAATGTTGATAATATGCCTATTGACTTGCCTAAAGATCTAAAACTATTATTTGGTTTTAAAATCATTGTTAAAAGCGCGGTAATATTGTGAAATTATATTCTCATCTCTAAAATAACAGCCTCCGTGGTCTAGTGGTTTAGAGCTTGGCTCTCGACTCGGAGGTCGTGGGTTCGATTCCCGCATTGGAATAACAAAAAATCTTGTTTCCAAGTTTGGTTAGGACAATGCAGGCTGATCACCTGATTGTCTGACAAGAAAGATGATCCATGCGTCGGATGGGCATGTAAAAAGTCGGACCTGCGCTGATATCTCACCAGTCGTGTCGGTTATTCGTCCCACTGGGTTACGAGAGTAAAGGAAGAGAGAGTGCTCTTGTGTACTGCGCACACACTTGGGCACTATAAAATAACTCCTGCGTAGCTGGCCTGGTTTCAATTAAACCGGCCACCGTCACTGAAATCAGTGTGGGGAGCTATTACTCATCTCTATCATGGCAGTTAACAAATTAAAACGGTGATTCAATTAAAAATTAAAAACAGTAAATGTTGCTCGCGGCTTCGTATGCGAAAAAATAAATCCCACAAGAACCGCAAAACGTTGGTTACGGTAAAAAGTAGCCTATCTGTTACTCCAGAGTCTTAGTACCGTACTAAATTTCATTAAAATCCGTCCGGTAGTTATTGAGTGAAAGAGCAACAATCATCCACAAATCGATATATCCATACATTTTTGCAAAGGACACTGGCGAATCCTGCCTGATTTTTCATCAAGAGCGGCCAAGATTCAAATATATATGGTTTTATAGTACTTAAAAACTTATTATATAAAAAAAATATTATACTTTTAGGACTTGGGAATAAAAAGTTATGAATCTCCGAGTATCAGAGAATTTATGTGCAAAATACGTACTATCTATGGTAATGTTTGTCATCATATCTATATAGTATATGGTTACCATGCCGTAAATTGTCAATTTGAAGCGTAAAAGCTCCATCTAGTGGCCTAGTAGATAGATTTATTTTAATTGGAGTATGAAGTTATTTTCTTTTTCTATAGCTCAGCAGTTTCGTACTACTTTTATGAAAAAAATGTAACTTGGGGTGTGAATTAGATCCCTATAAACTATTTATATTTATATAATAAGAAAAATAATTATTATTTTTGTTATTATATAAATATTATTATTTAAAATTGGTTTTAATAACGTGAAAGCGACATCTACCTATCATTTATCTGTTATCATATTGCGTTTCCAAACAAACTTGTTAATAATTTCATTACGTAATTGACATCGCAAATAACAGATGTCACTTTTCCGCAAACCGCCACTAGGGCAATATATTAAACAATATGTTAGGTTATATTTATTCAATTATCTTTTATGTCCCGAGGTTGATGTATAATATTATAATTGCTTTTTTGTTCGTATGTTCATAAAGTACAACTTAAAATAAATACTTTTCGTAGCCTCGTATTTTAATTACCAAGCAGTAAATGTATGGCGAATTGCCGGTCTCCTTTTAGCGTTAATAATATTAGTAAGGAAGGATAGTAGTCATTGACTAGCGAAATATAAATTGCCTTTAAAGGCGTAGTCATTCGAGGCAACATGTTGTGAAATTAAAAAAAAAACAAACAGCATAGAGAGCGTTCATTACAAAAAAAACGAGTCTCGTTTGTGGAAGTCCCCTAATTTAATTCACCGTGTACTCAGACAGGCCAAAAAATACACTCATTTGAATTTCGAATGCAATGTGAACGTGACCTAAGCATATCCCTGTGGTAGGGTTGGGAGATATCTGGGTAAAGCAGGAGAGAGTTGGGCTTGTGGGTTGTAAGAATTGGTAGCCCTAGCCGCTCTGGGACCGCCTCGATTAAGTCAAGCCTTTTTAACGAAATTTCAGGTTATTGTCGGGACTTGCAAACGGGACGGGAGTGCGCAATATTTTTTGAAATTTGTTGCCCTTCCGCTCGCTTCGAATTCGCTTCGAGCTTACATTTGGCCATTACGAATTCGCTTCTGGGAAATTACTGAACACTAATTTGTAAGTACGTTTTGGGTTATTGAACTTTTACTTTATATATGAACTGAACTCAACTTACAAGCTAGTGTGAATGAGTTTCACGGTTCCATAATAATTATTTATTTGAGCGATTACTCGAGAAAGTAGGATTATTAATAAAATCCATAGTGCCTAATACCTACCTACTGTCTACTTAACCATGTTCGCTCAAACCTTTATCTTCGTCCAAGCAGCTCTAACCTTTTCCAACATTTACAATAACTTTGTCAAATCCTACGCATTCATTTCATTTTAATTGTGTCGTGAAAATTAACGAACAATCGAGGCTCGGAATTCCCGAAGTTGCAGCACCTCTGTATCCCTTGATTTATACTCGAATGATATTAAGCCCGTCAAACATTCGGAACACTGTTCCCAAACGATAAATCCTTCAAAATATCCATGAATGCTGTGATAAATAAATTATTTTGAAATAGTTTTTATTTTATTAAGTATTTTATCAACTTTCTTTTTTGGTTTCTATAGGATTATCACTAATTAGATTCTGTATGATGCACAAAGACATTTATAATTTAGTAGGTGTTACCCGCGACTTCGGGCGCGCAAAAGGAAATTTCGCGGGAACCGTACATTTTTCACAATAAAAAGTAGCCTATTTCCTTCCCCGTTGTTTACTCTATATCTGTGCCAAATTTCATCAAAATCAGTCCAGTAGTTTCCGAGCCTATTCAATGCAAACAAACAAACAAATCTTGCCTCTTTGTAATATTAGTATATAATATTATATGCAGTAATAAAATAGCAAAGTGCATAGCATTGGATAAACAACTCATGCAACATTACTCGTATTGCTATTGTCCGCTAGATATCTTCTGTGAATATCTTCAGCAATAAGTTTACTGTGTAGTGCCAAAATTCATTTTTGTTAACTCCTTGCAAGGAAGTGTCTGGCCGCCGCGCGCCGCCGCCTCGTCGTCGCCAACAGCATTATGTTCTTCTTCTTACAGGGCACATAAGATGACGCTTTTAGTGATATTAAGGATAAAATTAAATTGCGGAGACGAGTACCTGCATGTAAAATATTTAGTTTCATTATATACTAAGGAATATTGAGATATAACTACTTGAGATAGGTAAAACAAAATATTTTACTTGTTGTTTAGTATATCTTTTACGTTTATGAAGTAATCGTTTATAAGTTTTGTATTCACGATGAATAATTTGAAGTTTATTTTAACTGCAGAAAAAACTCCAACACTTTACCATTACCAATTGAGGAGATGACTACATGTGAAATATTTCGTTTAATTTATATACAGAAATATTCAGGTATAAAGGTACTGAGGTATAAAACCTACTTGATAAACGTAAGTAATATATTAAACTATATTATGAACACGTAAAATATATATTTTTACCTTTCTATATGTAGGCCGCCAGGACGAGCCAATTTAGAAGACATTTTGTTTTTTGATAAGACAATAGCTGCTTGTATTTTTCCGCTTCTTCTTACACCCCAGCAGCATTTTACGTCCCCGTTTAGCCAGTCAGTAATTGCCAAATTTATGGTGGGCCACACTAACGCAATTGCGGCGACTGTGGCGTGTTTCAACGTTAATTATATTGCAATGATAACGCTAAGTTAAGGGAGAGTGGCACATTATTTATTGCTATTTTCCCACTATTAAACACTGATTTAGCATTGCTTTTAGTTTAATATTTTTCGTCATGTTCCTTTTTATTTTCAACAACTTGGGTTTACAGATTAAAGAGGAATATATTATATTTTTACTCTGTGGCCTTGGCAAAGAATATTACTAACGTTGTCAAGGCGACTTTTTTAATTACAATCAAAAAGTTTGAAAATCATAAATGTATGGGATATAATCATTTGGTCGCTAAATAACGAGGTTGCACCCATACCTACATTTTAATTCCTTAAGACATATTCTGTAATCGTTTTGACATTCCACCTTGTCTTGGCTCCAGTTCTCGTGTTTGTTTCTCTACATTTTACTTCGAAAATTACTTCATAGAACACTTAAAGAAATGTATTTGGAAGAAAAAATGTTTGGTTAGACATATTTTTATTGACGTTATGTAAGCTATAGGGCGAGGGCGCAGCACGTTGCGCAGCGCGTACAACGTTTTTTGCTGCGCAGCGCAGCAAAAAACGTTGTACGTACGCGGCGTTGACGGTTTTTACGTCGCGACGCCAAAAATTTTAAGTACGTTCAAAAAGTTTACTATACCTAAACCTAATGTTTAGTTATACTAAACTATAGTGTCTCTTCATAGAAGAGCGTATGAGTTTGTAAAAATATCCACTGACCAAGCAAAACGGCATGTATAAGCTTGGAAACAAGAGCAAAACTGTTACAAAACGACATGTCCCATATTACAACTTCAGTACGTCGCTAGCTTAGAAGTTTGACAGTTCTATTGTGGTTAACAGATTGAAAGTGTGCATTCAACAGAAACAAAACGTTACATGGGCATTTATTTAGTTATTTATGTAGGTACCTAGATTTTATTGATTCTTTTATAAATAATGTAGGCGGTATTATGCTGGCTAATGCTTTACGATGTTTTTAAACTTGTAATTCTAAGAAGACGTGATATAACATCAAAATTAAAGGAACCATGCAAATGAACATCAGAAGTAACATCAAACGATACAATCAGGGTAATTATGATAATTAAAAGGCAATTACTTACATAATAAGCCATCATTAAAGTTGTCAGGTAAAGTTGAGCAAAGCTCCGACGAGCGCTTTGAAATTTTCATCTAAACAGTTTTAAACTTAAGATCTAACTGCTGGGGTTCGCTCCGGGCTACTTCTTTAATTTATTTTCAAAATTAACGTCCTGATGTGGAAGTTTCAGATAAGCTTTACAAAAGCTCCTGTTATTTTTAACTTTATCATACATTTTTAAGTGAGGATAAATTCTCAGATACTTCTTTGTGAAGTCTGCGTAACTTTGAAGAGGCGTAGGTACATTTAATTTAATTGAATGAATCAAAGAACGTATGATCTAACCGAACAACAAAAGAATGTATGAGTGAATGATTAAAATTATTTATAGGAAATGAATGAACATATTCAATGTGAATGAATCAAAAACATATGATCAAACCAAATTCCTTTTATGGGGAAATGCCGCGGACACTAATACAATATTTGTGCTGCAGAAGCGAACAATGCGTCCAATTTACAAAATGTCCCCTTTTTAATCTCTGAGAGAAAAGTTTAAAGAAATAGGTGTTCTGACCGTCGCTTCTCAATACATTTTGGACAATGTATTATAATATGTTAGAAAGAATGTTAGGAAAAGCGACATTCACTGTAGAAACACTAGAAATAAGCACAAGCTGGATATGCCGATGATCAGACTAAGTAAAGTAAGCAAATCCTTTAAAGGTCAATGTATTTTTATTTTATTTTATTTTATTTCTATAGAAAAACTTACAGCTAAACATAACTTTGTAGCAACAAAATTGAAACAGATAGCCATTGACAAGTTTTTACAGATATGTAACAAATATTAAGATGAGTGCTAGCTTTATACAAAAGAAAAAGAAAAAGGGAATGAAATAATCAACGAAAAAACTAACAAAAATATTCGAGAAAAATGCAATCAAACCTTCACTGAACTGATCACACATACCTTATTGATTATAATTAACAGAAATATTCTGTAGTTACAAGTCGTTTAATAGAAGAAGATTCAATCAAGAAAGCATCTGCATTAGAGTGATCGCGTAGGAAATCGTTAAATTGTGTGGTAGACCTACAGATAAACGAATTGCGACGGTAATTAGTATTATAGGGTGGGATGTAAAGTGGGACAAAAGTGCGAAAGAATCTAGAGGGTACATTTATTTTAATTTTATTGTGTAAGTCAGGGGAGTCTATGACATTTTTATAATTTTATTCAAGTAGATCAAATCTGAGATGATACGACGGTGATCTAAGGGAAGGAAATGATATTTTTTACATCTAGTTTCATAACTAATTAGATTATCACCACATTTGTATTGTAAGTATCTAAGAAACCTTTTCTGCATTGATTCAATCCTATTTTTATAAACATTGTAGGCAGGGGTCCAGACTTCAGAACAGTACTCAAGTACACTACGTACGTAAGAACAGTAAAGCACTTTTATAGGTTTGAGCGTTCTAAAGTCTTTGCAGGACCTGATTACAAACCCCAGGGCCCTAGAGGCCTTTTTCACTATATAATCAAGGTGCTCATCGAATAATAATTTGTGATCAACAATTACACCCAGGTCTTTTATTTTATTTTTATGTAGCAGGGCATGATTCTTAAGGGTGTAATTGTACTTAATTACATGGAGTTTACGCGTAAAATTCACTACAAAGCATTTTGAGACATTAAGATCCAGTTTATTTTTACGGCAATATTCACTAAGCCTATTAAGGTCATCTTGCAGTAGTTGACTATCATCACTTGAAGTGGTGATACGTTTTATTACTTTAGTGTCATCGGCATAAAATAAGAAACGAGCATGATGAAAACAAGATGACACATCGTTCAAAAATATGGAAAATAGAAGAGGCCCGAGAAGCGAGCCTTGAGGAACTCCAGAGGGGACTGACATCCAGGATGATACGTATCCGCTTAATGCTACTGCCTGAGATCGGTTATTTATATAGGAGGACAACCACCGAAACAGGTTTCCGTGAATTCCTGCTTGTTGGAGCTTCTCAAGCAGAATGCAATGATCGATACGATCAAAAGCTTTACAGAAATCAGTATAAATAATGTCAACCTGGTTGCCTGAGTCCATAGAAGAGCTAACAAAGTCATACGCAAGGAGAAGATTCGAAGTGGTTGAACGTCCCTTCAAGAAACCATGCTGCTCTGGGATAAACCAAGACTGTATTGTAGTGTAGACCTGCTTATATACAATTCTTTCAAAAATGTTGGCGAAAATACTAAGTTTAGAGATAGGCCTGTGGTTTTTAATATTAGTTTTATCGCCATTTTTATGTATTGGAGTTATGAAAGCAGCTTTCCAAGTGTTTGGTACGTAACCTTCATCCAATGAGCGTTTAAAAAGTATACTTAGTGGCGTGCCAAGGCTTTTGGCACATTTTTGAATGAACATTGGTGGAAAGTTATCAGGGCCGGCGCCTTTGTTCAAGTTAACAGATTCTAATAGTTTAAGGAGCTCGTCAGTATTAATATCAATATCTCCTATAGTAAAATTATTTATTTTATTTAAAACGGGATAGGTGAGGTTGGAACTAGGGCTGGGTTGAAGAAAGTTGGCATGGAAATAAGAAGCAAATAGATAGCAAATTTTCTCTCCAGTTGACGCTGTTTCATTCTCGAGAGTCATGGAGGAAGGAAAGGCGGAGGACGTCTTTTTATTACTCTTAATGTATGACCAAAAGGCTCTAGGGTTACTTGTAATAGAATCTTGTATCTTTTTTATATAGGATCGATAACAAAACTTTTCAAGAGATTTCGCCCTTTTTCTGAGTAGTGAGAAAGTTGTATGATCACTTTGGTTTCCATAAAGTTTATATTTGCGGAAAATTTTGTATTTTTCTTTTAATAACTTAATAAGGACTGAACTGTACCATGGTGGATAAGAATTAGGGTGAATTAATTTATTAGCTACAAAGGAACTACGAAGAACATATAATGTGTCATAGAAATATTTTAGTGCTTCATCTAAAGATTTATTTTTAAGTAATTCGGTCAAATTAATTTCATTAAGAGATTTATTAATCGAATTAAAGTCACCGGAGCTATAAAAATATTTCAGTCTGTTTTTATTTTGTAGGGCGTTTTTTTTGATGATGTGACAAGGTTATACTTATTGACCTGTGGTGGGGAACGTCATTAGGCACCAGAGGGTCGTCACAGGCACTGATATCAAGTTCACTGTTTGAGAAAACCAGGTCTAGAAACCTATTGTTGTCATTTCGAACCTGATTACGCTGAGTGAGGTCGCATTGAAAAAGGGTGTCAATAAAATTTATTTGAGCTCCACTGAGTGGTAATCCACTGGCTGTAGCATAACTTCCTGGTAGGTCCCAGTCAATATGAGGTAAATTAAAATCTCCCATAACAATAAACTCATCATCCGGACAAAAGTTGATAATGTCAAACAGTTTGTGTGTGAAGTTTTCTAATTGAACGGCGGAAGTATTGCCCATGTGCTGCCTACAAAGGCAAATAGTACAAAGATGAATTTTTTAGGGAAATTTATACATATTATTAGGGATAATAGACACCCAAAGGTCCTCGAGAAGTAGAAGACCACTCTGGACGCCCTACCGTCGCAAATTCACGCCGAATACCTAAGAGGACACCTCCCCCTAAAGATTGATTTGTTAAATAATAGTCCCGGTCTCGACGCCACACCATATTGTTAACTTGTGTAGAAATAATACGCAGATAAAACTTTTCACTCAACTTTTATTATAATATTTTAGCTTAACCAAATTAAAATCTGAAATATAGCTTCACTGCTATGCTACTACAACTGTTCACAACTAAAGCTGTCATCAGACTGCTTGTCCGACTGGCATGGAAGCATCTGCCCGCCAACCCCCACCTCTCCCACTCTACCCGACCAACAACCCGCCAAACGTCTTTCTGATTGGTCGACTTTGATATTACAGTGTTGCCACTTAAAATAGAACAAAATAACAGTGATAAATAAATTATAGAGATAAACAAAGGGGAATAAGTGACAGTTAACAGTCGGCCTTCCTGTGAGTTACACGTCCTCGTGTAGAAATACACAACAAATCAACAAATTATGCATTTCTAAATAACAAAAATCGAATTATTAAACAAAATCTATACATAACAAACTCTTTTAAGTTTACAAAATTTACATTATAAGTTTAAGTATTATAATGTATAAAGTAGCATCCACCTTCTGCTTTATCAAATGTGATTGGAACTCCTGCATGTTTCCGTCACGTTATTTTATACATTGTTATGTGACATGAACTCCTGCATGTTTCCGTCACATTATTTTATGTCTATTATGTGACACGAACTCCTGCATGTTTCCATCACGTTATTTTATACATTGTTATGTGACATGAACTCCTGCATGTTTCTGTCACGTTATTTTATATGTATTATGTGACACGAACTCCTGCATGTTTCCGTCACACTAACAAATAAATAACTGTAACTCCTTCATGGTTCTTATATTATTATATTTTATACATTTTTATAAATTAGTGATGAGAACTCCTACATGTTTCCATCACCTTTGAAAATTTATTTAACATAATACTTAAGTTATTAAATTTTAATTTATCATGAACCATTAGCTTAAATACATAAATTTTAATTGTACGAAATATATAAATTCTTAATATAATTCATAACAAAAGTAAACTTCAAATTAAATAAGATGTACATAATCACTAAATTAACATTAGATTAAATGTAACATGCATTTTAACTATTGACATCACTGACTTCATCTTCAAATTCTCTGTTAAATACAAGCCACGGTAACATTTTATCGACAGATATAATACTTTTAAATGGTCTGTTATTTTTACGTGAAAGTGGTGTATCACAAACTTCATAACGATCATTACCTAATTCTTGAGTGACCCTGTATGGACCCTGATACTTTGCTACTAGTTTTCTACTCTGTCCACTTGCTGGAATTTCCCTCTCAACTCGAACTAAATCACCTATATTAAATTTTAAGTGTTTTCTATGCCTAACAAATCTTTTCTTTTGTTGCTCTTGACTCCTCTCTACACGTTCAGATATTTCTTTTCTCAGAGTTTCAAGATTTTCCACATCAGGAGAGTCATCTTGAATGTTTGCTGTAAGACGTGCGTCACCCATACCAGTCATTCGTAAGCCAAACAGCGCTTGGGCTGGTGTCTTCCCTGTACCTTGGTTTATTGTGTTATTCAACCCCCATTGAACCTCAGACACTTTCTCATCCCAACAATTTTCAGGCTTACCATAATTTGCCGATGTTAGGGAACTCAAAATAGTCCTGTTGTATCTCTCCACTTGCCCGTTGGCTCGAGGAGTTGCTACGGCGTTGATAAAAACTCTTTAAAAGTTTTTGATGTAAACCCACTTCCTCTATCACAAATAATGCGCTTTGGTACACCGAATAAGTGGAAGTAATTTCGCAGTGCTACAATGGATGTAGATGATTTTGTGTTTTTCACTGGTACTAAAACAATAAACTTCGTAAAGGAATCAATAATGACAAACAGGTAACAATTTCTCTTTTTGCTTCGAACAAATGGTCCCAAATGATCGAAATGGATCGTTTGAAATGGAGAAGTCTCTTTGGGAATAGGATGTAATTCTCCTGGCTTTTTTCCACCTTGACCCTTCGAGTGAGCACATTCAAGGCAACTTTCAACATATTTTTTTATTGTTCTGCGCATCTTCGGCCACCAATAATCACTTTTAATTTTATCAAGGGTTTTATCAAAACTAAAGTGCCCAATATGATCATGGTTGGCTTGTAAAATATGCCAAGTTACACTTTTCGGAACCACCCATCTTTCCCCTGCGTCAGTCTTACGAAACAATAGACCCTTTTTGCAAACATAATTATTTTTGATGTCAGGTACATTATCCAAATCTTTGTCATTAAGTATTGCAAGAGTTTTTCTTATTTCGCAATCATTTTGCTGTACAGTAGCGATCCAATCAACTGTAACATTTGCAATATTATAAGATTGTTTGGCATTCGATAAAGTCCGATGTTTGGTAGGATTTCGGCTAAGTGCGTCGACATGAGCCATATTTGAACCTGGTCGATATTCCATGGTAAAATCGTATTCCTGCATGGAATTCCACCATCGAGCCACCCTAGGTATCATGTCCCTTTTCTCGAACGTTGCACGAAGTGATTGACAATCCGTGATAATCTTAAAAGGCACACCCAACAAATATACTCTAAACCTCTGTAACGAGCAGACCACAGCCAGGGTTTCCAAATCATATGATGTGAAATGTTGTTCCTGTGGCGAGGTTTGCCTGCTATAGTATGCAACAGGTCTAAAGGGTACGTCGGGACTCTTTCTTTGGAGTAAAATACCACCCACTCCTACTTTACTCGCGTCAGTGTGTAACTGAGTTTCAAAAGTCGGATCGTAAAGAGCAAGTACCGGTCTATCAACAAGAGCATTTCGCAGATCAGTAAAGGCCCTCCTCATTTTCTTGCCACTGCCATTTAGAATTTTTCTTTAGTAGCAGAGTTAAAGGTTTAGCAATTAAAGAGAAGTCATTTACAAATCTGCGAAAATAACTCGCCAAACCAATGAATTGTCTGACCGTGTGTTGGTCTATTGGTCTGGGAAAGTTTTGCACAGCCTCAATTTTTCTCGAACCAGGCTTTATTCCGTTATAGCTTAATTCAAAACCGAGATAATCAATTCTTTGCCTAAAAAAATTGCATTTTGATAATTTTAAAGTCAAACCATTTTCTCTCAAAAGGTCCAGAACTACCTTTAACTTGTCAAATCCTGTGTCAGCGTCTATAGAGGGGATTATAACATCATCCATATAAGCAAATGCATGTTGGAACCTGATATTACCCAGAATTTTATTAATAGTTCGCTGAAACGTTGACGGCGCATTTGCTAGACCGAACGGCATCCTATTAAATTCATAATGACCGTCCGGTGTCACAAACGCCGTCAAGTGTTTCGATTCTTCAGCTATCGGAATCTGATAATATCCTGACGCAAGATCAAGAGTTGTATAATATTTATTTCCGGCTAAACCATCAATTTGATCTTCGATTCTTGGAAGAGGATAGCGCTCTTTTACAGTTTTTTTGTTGAGGGCTCTATAATCCACACACATACGATTTTCACCGGTCTTCTTTTTCACTAGAACTATAGGTGACGCATACTCTGAATACGATTCTCTGATTATACCACAAGATTCTAAATCACTCACAATTTCTCTGACTGAGTTTCTTTCTGTATGGGATAATCTGTAAGGCCGATAAACAACCGGGGTGGGATCATTGAGATGAATTTTCATTTTAGTTACATTGGTGCATCCAATTTCTTTCGTCGAAAACGCGAAACAATTTCTATAATTATTAAGCAATATTATTAGTTTTGATAATATTTTAGGATTCACATCTTTATCTAATGAAATATCATCTATAGTAATTTCACCTTTGACATCATTACCATTTTTCGCTGATACTGAACTCACTTTTAAAGAGATATTTGCTGAAGATCGAGTCATTAGTGTACCCTTGGATATCAAAAATTCTCGGTTTGGAAGGCCCCTCAAAAATAAATGTCCTTTACCCTCTGTCAGTTCACAAAACCCCGGTATGATCTCAAATTCCTTTCTTGGTTGTTGTCTTAGTTCATGATTGATAAAAACTTCTCCTGTAAATTTTGGCTCAGTATAAATTTCAATTTTACATACGTCGTAAACCTTCGTGTCTCGGGTTGCATATAATAGTATTTTATCTTTGGTGCTAGAACTAGAGGAAATGTGTAACGAGTCACAGGTTTTTAAAATAGTTATGTGTTCTTGTTCCGTAAATATTTGGCCCACTAACAGAGGGACTCGAAGGGTATGATCTGGTATAATTAGTAATGGTGTTATAGCAGCCACTGAATCAATTGTTAATTTTATATCAGATTTTCCTAATGCCTCTACCGTTCCATCTCCAAATCCTCGCAAAAGAGGTAAATCATTTTCTGTCCAAGTTCCAATAATATTTTCAGCCTCAGACAACCTCATCATAGTACACTGACTACCAAAGTCAATGTAACATGGTAGCTCAGTGCCATTAATGTAAGCGGTTTTGAAAAATTTATGTTCTACATCATCCTTCTCAGAAACTATCATAAGAGATTTGTCCGGTTTAACATTTGTATTTTTGGAAAAACAGTCGTTAGATAAGTGACCTAATTTAAAACATAAATTACATTTCTTTAAAGGTAAAGTGCATTTGAAACTGGGGTGTCCTTCTTGCCCACAATTATAGCATTTAAGTGTCTTATGTTCATGTTTCTGTGGCTTGTGTTTCGTTGTTTGTTCAGTGGCAGATGCAGCACGAGTCTGTACATTCCTTCCTGGTCGTTTAAAAGATTTAACGTTCCTCAAATAAACTAAAAGCTTATCAGGATCTGAAAATTGTACTGCCTCTGCCCCTGCACGAACTGACCTATCATCAATTCCAAATAGTATACAATCGACTGCATCTTTTCCCGAGATTCGACATCTATTAATCAAAATCATTTTATCGTAAAAGTAATTTTCTAATGAATCACCAAACCTAGCTCGTAATGCTAACATCTCAGTTAAAAGTTGACCATAATTCTCGGAACTCGGGAATGCAGTTTTTAATTTATTCTGCCACTCTTCCCACGTAAACAAAACGCTGGGCAGGCCTTGATACCACCTCTGGGCTACACCCGTTAATTTCGGTAAAGCATAATGAACTATCTCACGTTCAGACCAATTATAGATGTTAGCACACTCGTTAACTTTAGTGATCCACATATTTATAGATTGATTTTTCTTCATTGGATCAAACTCATGAACTGCATTATTATTAGTTAAATTAAACCTCTCTTGTGGCTTGGAAAGGTTTTCATTTTTCATTACTTTTATAAATTCTTTAAAAATAGTCGCAATGTCCTGATTATTTTGATGCACTAAAGAAATAGTCGAATCAGTGCCATTGATTGGCTGTACACATTGATTCGGTACTGTATCATTACTTTGACAGTTATTATTATGATGAAACAACTAACCGGCTACGAGACCGATTTCTTGATCCACGGCCACGACTTTCGCTTTGAATTACTTCGGATTCTTTCGGTTGTAAAATATTAGATTGACAAAGAATTACTGACCGTTCGCGAGGTTCTCTTGCTGTAGACCGCGTCCCGCTACGGCTGCATAGCCGTCGTTGAGAGTGTGAAGAACGATCAGGACTCGCAGCATGTGATCGTTTCCTCTGGTCACTCAATAAATTTCCACGTCGGATATATGCACTAACCCTGGTCCCACTACTGTGACGAGAACTGCACCTGCGGCTTCGTGATCGCTTGCGTGTAGGACTGCGCGATCGGTTGCCACGTCTGGGGCGCTTAGGTGTTTCTAACCTCTTATCATTTCCCATTTTATTTAGCGACCTGAAATGTAAATTAAATGCTCTGGACATGACAGCTCTTTGATTTACTTGTAAAGTAACAAAAACAAAGATAACACTCAAGATTTCAATTATTAATTTTTAAGGCAGGGTATATCAAGTAATTAGTGATTATTACTTATTATATTAATTTTTTATTTTTTTTATTTTCTTCCTTTACTATTTCTAATTTTCATTAATACCCAAGCATTATAAAGGCCATCATTATAATACCTTTTAATGTCAGCAAAGTTTAAAATCTACTCATTAAATGCCCCCCCTTTTTTTTTTTTTAAAGTTAAAAATAAAATTATTTAATTATTACGTTCTTCAACATAAGGAAAATCATACAACTAGCAATTATTTCCAACAATTCTTCATTTCCCCGCTCCAGTGATAAATACTGTTCCAAGCAGAGCTTATTTTTACACATTACTAGGGAGTGCCCCAGCCAAATGTTTATCAAATATAGCTATCAATCCTTATTGCATAATATTAGGGAGTGCCCTAACCAATTATGCAATAAATCGTGCTTAAAAATGCTATAATATACTCTTGTAAATTATATGCACTCTAAACAATTAGTCATCAAAGCAACGGAAAGAAAAATAACATTGTTTTTTTTTAGCTAATCAAATAATAGTATAATCAATACCCACATTTTCTTAAAAAAAAAAAAAATAATAATATAAAAACAAAAAATATAATAAAAATACATTTTTACTGACCTTTTTAGGCGTAGTGATCCCACTTCTGAAGTTGTTAACTTGTGTAGAAATAATACGCAGATAAAACTTTTCACTCAACTTTTATTATAATATTTTAGCTTAACCAAATTAAAATCTGAAATATAGCTTCACTGCTATGCTACTACAACTGTTCACAACTAAAGCTGTCATCAGACTGCTTGTCCGACTGGCATGGAAGCATCTGCCCGCCAACCCCCACCTCTCCCACTCTACCCGACCAACAACCCGCCAAACGTCTTTCTGATTGGTCGACTTTGATATTACAGTGTTGCCACTTAAAATAGAACAAAATAACAGTGATAAATAAATTATAGAGATAAACAAAGGGGAATAAGTGACAGTTAACAATATAGCGATCGTCAAATAGTTCCTCGTTGTGTACGAGTATTCCCTTTACAAGCCATTTTTCGGTTATTGAAATTATATCAAAGTTATTTAGTAAAATGTTTCTCTTAAAACAAGATGTCTTAGTGCGTAAGCCCCGTGCATTCTGATAGTAAATATTTATTTTAGATTCCATTATTTAAAAGGACTCAATAATAACCAAGGTAACAACAGAATTACAATAATAAATAAGTACCTATTCAGTAGTAATACAGTAGGTTAGAATGCAAGAGGAGAAGGCATCAAACAATTTATTTAAAATTACTATAAGATAATGTTTTAATTTAAAAATAAAAGTGTTAAAAAGAGTCGTTATACGATTAGTATGTAAATAATAAATTATTTTAAATAAATATATAATATAGTGGTGATCATTAAGTGCTATTATAAATTTATTATAGTGTAAACGGATGGCCGCTAGGTTTGTCTTAGACAAGTAATTATAATGCGACACAAAATATGTAGGTGTATAAGTAGAAAATGGTGTAGCAGTAATTATAAAATATAATAATATTACGTATTATACGTAGGTATAATGTAATTTAGCTTCCGATTAGGTAAAAAGCACTGTATAAATACAAAACATTTGCTTGTTTTTATTGTTAGTGAGGTGACATAACATTTTTTAACATATATTTTACGAGTGCTAGGGCTCGTCATTCTTGAATATGGAGTTATCCTATAGCTGAAATACATAAGTATACTGAGACATATCAATTCATATCCAGTACAAACTCCGAATATAATAATGCTGCGCTTTTTACGCGATATGGAGACAACACTATGTACTTCAAAACTCGAAACACTTCTTACAGCATGCGTAAGGAATATTTCTGCATCGACTTTAACTATACTCGACATAACCACTTCACTTAAATTTTTTTAAGTCCGAGATATCGTTTTTTATTATTTTTAGATCCTGGCACAAGGTAGAAAGTGGGGCAAGCTGGTTCAATATATCATTTAGCTGTTCTTGCATCCTGTCCAGCTGGCTTGGGTATCAAATAGAAGGTACTGGTGGTACTGGTGAAGGAACTGGCGAAGGAACTGGCGAAGGAACCGGCGAAACCGAGGGGCTTGCTTTACATTTTGGGCAGCGCCAGAAGTTCTTTCTATCGCCTAGGCGCCTAAATCCAGTTTCGGTGATTCCGACACAGCCAAAACCATATTGGTTTTTGCAAATTGAGCAAATCGGTTCGTCGGTGTGGGATTCGTTACAGATACTGCAAGTGAACATTTTTGGGAACCACTGACTTTTACGTAGGTGGGAACTAAGTACACTCACTATACACAAGTGATGCCGAGCGATGCTAGGCGATGACTGATTGATGACTGATGTATACATCGATGATGAGCGATGACTGATGTATACGCATATACAATAGAATCCCAGAACACGTTCAAAATCTTTCCATTAATCAATTGAGAAATAGTAGTTAAAGAACGTTTGTGTGCTAAAGCTTATTTTAGGGTCAATGATTTTATTGACGATCTCACACTATGGGAATAGGATGGCCACCTGCACGGCTGCTTCTATGTACTATATATTTATATATGTATCTGACTTTTGTTAATATTATATAGACTAAGTTTACAAATTGTATTTTTTTTAATAACAATTTTCCTCTTTTTGCTAATAGATGGCCCCGTGCGAGTTTCTTACGCCGGTTCTTCTCGCCGGGTTAGTTCCCTAACTGGTAGTTGGCATCACGTAGGGACAATTCCATAAGCGTTTTTCCATTTCATTCCATTCCATTCCAGTTTTGAAACTCTGTAGTAGTTTCTTATCTATTACACGTTTACGTTCAGACAAACGAAGTCATTCAGATAACGTATCGTATGTAACAATACGTTAACTGATCTTAGTAAACTGGGCCTTTAGTTAAGATGCATTCGATAATTTCGACGGCGAAGTTCGAAAACAAAATGTATGGGATTTGACATAAGGCATCGCAAGCGACATGTCACTTAACGATGACCTATGTCAAATCCCATACATTTTTGATTTCGAAGTTCGCCGTCGAAATTATCGAATGCATCTTGACTAATGGCACTGGATGTAGACCTCATTTGTCTCAACGTAGAGTACGTTTATTAAATTAATATCTTGAAACGAAACGGTGTGATTTCGTAACGATTTACTATAGGGTTCCGTCCTCAAACGCATAAACGGAACCCATATAGAACCCATCACTTATATCTCTTTCTGTTTTATTTAAAATTGGATTGCAATTCCAATGTCTCGCTATAACTCGACAACGGCTGAATCGATTTGGCTAATATTGGTCTTGAAATAATTATGGATGTTCGGGGAAGGTAAACGGTGAGAAATATTGGAGAAATTGCGGGCAAAAAAAAAAAAAAAACAAAACAATTGAATTTTGCCATGATAACTGTGTAATGTGTTCAATTCGTCACTTGACTGTCTCATATTTATAGGTAGGTAGGAAGGCCTTAAGTTTATATGTCTGTTTTTTTTTTTTTATCGGCGGAGTTCATAGTTACGTTCAGAACAACGTGTGTCGGGACAGCTAGTAATTAATATATGTAACCTGTTATTTCGGTTAATTCTATTTTGTTACGAAAACAAGTCACAAAAGCTAGTAGTAAGAACCTTTAACATACAAATATCATAAATTAATACAACAAAGCAAGTTTCTCAGCTAATTTACATACGGAACCTCCCAGCGGAGAGCTCAGCTCTGATTAACTCGCTGTATCGTGGACCCAAATAAAAAGGTTTTATAAAAGTTGTGAAATTTTCTTATTTCTTTTACGAAATAGACCGGGAAACGAGCAGCCGGATCGCCTGATCGCTTGTGACTATGTGTACTATCTAAAAAGTTGCCGCTCGACCAGGCGTTAGATTAAAATCGTTTAGCAGCGCTGATGAATCGTGCGTGCGCACACAGGTAAAACAAGTCTGCAGTCGATGCGGTCACTTCCTTTATGTTAAAATATTTTGAGGCGACCTACGGCAAAGAAAAATGTTTAGAGACTGGTCGAGCAGGGATTTTGCCGATATAGTAGGTAGGTACCTAAAAAAGTCTAAAAGTGGTACAGCGGATATGGTTATCGTATCGTTTAATTCTAATGATTTAATATTTAAATTTTAAACGATAAGTGAATGATGAGTGAACTTCACTCCGATTTTAATAACAATTAATAATTACATCTAGGGACCATATTTCCAAATCAAAAAATGCTAAATCAGATTTAAATGTAAATATAGAAACAAAATCGGTGGGGCCATAAATTTGATTACAGGTAGCCCTAGATACTTGGAGCCCCACGCGTTTGTGCGTGAACTTCCTCTCTGAGGGCCCTTTAGGGAAACGTCAAATAAACTTTACAAACTTTCACTCATAAAGCTCCCGAAGAGCTTACAACGAATAGAAAAGACTTTTTAAGTCAATTTCTTCAATTACCTCGCTCAATAATCTCGATTGCGAGCGTATTGTTTAATTTTACATACCTACAATATGATATACGGCGGGCGTAATTTGTTTTCAGAGTTTACTTATTCCTTCTTAAACCGACTTCGTATAAAGGAGGTTCTCAGTTTGGCCTGTATTTTTGTATGTATGTATGTTTGTTCGTGATTTTCTATTCGGACCGGGCTTTCACCATTGAAAAGCACATTTATCAGCACGCTTAGCATAACCATCGTAGAAATGGTTTCTTTCTACGGAAGAACAGACAAAATTAGAGTCACAAAGGAAAGCTGTTTGTCTATATAATCTGTCAGTGTGTCTATTCATGTGTAGACAAAACGCATTTCTATGGTGGTCATGCCAGGCGTGCAGGTAAGGCTATTATCGTGTTATACAGGACCTACACTGAGGTAAAGCGTGGTTAATATTAGCAATGATACATAACGATGATGATTGCGTTCATTCGAATGATTGGCGTAGTTTCGTAGCCACACTTACTAAAAGAAACGATGTTTTTAAATACAAATTGTAACGCGCTACGTAGTTAACGTAGCCACAGCGGTGTCGCGGTAGTCGTCAAAAAAAACATACCGGTTGTCTGTAAAGACGGTTTACTGACGATAGTTGAACATGACAACGTCAACAACAACAACAACAACAACAACAATAATAATGATGAGGTAAAGTACTTGGTAACGGTACTTGGTAACAGGTAACGCATGACGTCATGTTTTTTCGTGCGTGCAGCCGGCTCCATCGATTTATAAGACGTTATCACGTCAAAAATTACAAATAACGTTTCCTCGTGGTGTTGCCCGGATATTACAGCGTTCGTAATAAAATTAGTTCGGCTCGTATTCGAGCAAACAAAACTCAGCCATGTCTGCAGTCTACAAATTGTAACTAAAATGCTGACACGGTCTACTTAGGATACGTAAGCATATTCTAATTAGAACCTAGTTATACGGTTACATAGTGAAAATTATCCGCTTACGTAACAGTTTTTGAAGATTATATTTCAACAGAATATTAATACAATGTACCTACTATATAGGTATTTATATTTATTAACGACTTCTGTGGCTCAGTGGTTCAGCGCGTTGGTGCTCAAGCCGGGGGTCGCGGGTTCGAATCCCGCCGAAGGAACAAAAATAGGTTTTCTGTGTTCCTGGGTCATGGATGTGTATTAAATATGTGTATAATATATTAAAAATCTTAAATATATGTATAGTATTAAATATACTTCCCGTTTTCTGGTACCTGTAACACAAGTTCTTCGGATACTTAGCACGGGGCCAGATTGACGTGGTGTGAAGTGTCTATAGATATTATTATATTATATTATTATATACTAGCTGACCGGTGCCCACTTCATTGGGCGTCAAAGATTTTTTGATGATGATGATGAGGGTAAAAAGTATCCTAAGTTACTCCTTATAACATCAGCTATCTGCCAGTGAAAGTCCCGTAATAATCGATTCAGGCGTTTCAGAGGTTAGCCGGAACAAACAGACAGACAGACTTTTGTCTGTCTGTTTGTTTGTTCCGGCGGACAGACAAAAACTTTAAAATAGATTTTTTATTGTAAGTACCGTATAAAGTTTCATAATATTATGCATTTAGCTAAAAGCTGTTTATTTAAAATAACAAACAGATTTCAATTTTATTTAATTGTATGTATGTATAGATTGGCGTTAAGAATGCAGTGAGTAATTAGTGCAAATGTCAAAATGGCTAACGTCTTAACTGCATTGGTAGCGCGAACATAGTATAGAACCTAACAAGCAGATTTAAACCTATAAAAATACAAATAATTCAATCATACTCCGCCGTATTGAATGCATGCAGGAATGCATGGGAAATATCTTACTTCATGCAAGCATGCCGTTTTGTGTTGGAAGACATGCTAACGTCTGTACGGCACGAAAACCTGGCCTACATTCTTGAAAGATTGCCTTTTGTCAGTGCACTGAACCATCTAAGTGTATTGAATATTACCAATAATATTTTGAAATGCAATTTCACAAATTTACAAGCAGTGACAACTTAACTAGGTACAGCCACGACTCACGAGCACTGATGAAAATATTTAAGTTAGATGTACAACTAAAGATATTGTCGAATCGAATACCCTGATAAAAAGGATGCTATTGTGTTCATGAAATTATATGTTAGGTATATTTTATTACATATTATCGTAAATCAAAAACTTTATGATAATATTATGTAATAATTTTATTATCAACTAGCTTTTTCCCGTGGCTCCGCCCGCGTAAATAAAGTATGGGGTATCCTACGGGAATACTGTACTTTTTTGGGATAAAAGGTAGCCTATATTTTAATCCAGAGCCTAAACCTACTACCATATCAATTAATTTCATTAAAATCCGTTCAGTAGTTTTTGCGTGAAAGAGTAACAAACATCCATCCATCCGTTCTTACATACTTTCACATTTATAATAGTAGTAGGAATTTTATAATGGCAGGAACTTTAATGAGAGCTTGCTGCCTTCAAAAAAGGTACATCGAATATGCTTAAAAATTCAACGTCTCAAATGGTTTTTCCTATAATAATTATACATATTGACTATTGTACGAGCGCTAGCGTGATGTAGAGTCGTCACAGCGCCATCTAGTATAAATTATAAATTAAAGTTCCCCGCCGCGTCTGTCTGTATGTTTGCCATAATCTCGAAAACTGCTGAACAGAACTTTGATACGATTTTCATCAATCGACAGAAAGATTTCTGAGGAAGGCTTAGGGTGTATAATTTGTTAATATTTTGTGAAAATTAGTTGAAATATGACGATACATGTAGGTGTCGGATAAAATCAAGACATCTGGGAGCTTCGATCGAAAAAGCTACCCAATCATTGGGAGATTTATAACAAACAATGTATGGTTGAATTGTTTCTCTTTATAATAAAGACCGCGACAGGATATTTCTACCTTTTATGGATACCTACCCTAATTATTATATACTAAAATAAAAAATTATATTTTAATGTGATATTTTCAGACTTATCAAATTAAATAGATTAGTCACTTTAATAATTTCATACATCATTCAGTTTAAATTAATAACTTAGGGGTTTTCATAAAATTAAAATGTACGCTCGAGAAAATAAAATCACGAGGTCTCGCACCAATCAACGGACGGGCCTCGCTTGATGAAAGTACGCACCGCGACAGGCTCTCACATTACATCAGAATTACGTATAGCCTATATTAATTATTTAAGTAGTTCGTGTAAAACCCAATTTTACGCGAGCAAAAGATAGTTAGACCAATACGTTTCAGAATAATAATATTATATTATTTTAATTGGAAGCCGAAAAGAGCCCAAAATATTATAAAATTAAAAACGATATGATTCTTAACGTTAGTTTTAATCGCACATTCGAAATTCGAATCGATTAAAATGGCGCAAAGTGACGGTCACGGAGCCGATCGCGTGATTTACGACGATCCTTTTGACCGAAATATTTAAATGCATGAAAACAAGTGAAATATGTATTGTATCGTTCTGTGATTGGGGTTTTGGGAAACATAAATCGCTTTTATGGCCCGATTCTTGTTGCAAATTCTGGTTATCGATATTCTTTGAATCTTAATGACGTGTTAGAGAAATTACTTTTTTTGAGGAAACATGAAAAGGAAATCGTGCATTATTTTTATGTTGTTTTGTGCGTTATCTAGTGGCAGATGTGATAACGTTCTGTGTTATTGTGAATAAGTCTAATCTCAAACCACAGGACAGATTATCCAAATATTGCCCTATAAGAACACGGCTAATTTGACTGACGAGAAAAACACACAAAATTAAACATCTATAGAAATGAAATGGGCACCAAAGTTTGCATGAAGATAACGCGGGCGATGCCGCAGGCAAAAACTAGTCTTACTTTAATTGTAACTTATCTTTATGGGTGCCTGTATGCTTCAACACGACTCATAGCAGATATATCTGGTTTTGCATTGGGGTGCATTTTAATATAACATAAATTCAGTAAACATAACACAGATTAGCGTTAAGATTTTAGGTCCCGCCTAAAATAACCAAAAACATACTCTGCGTCGTTCTAACAAATGTTAAAGTACAATTTCAAGATGGCCGGACAGTTCGGACACAAGAAACGTCGCCCTCGCTGTCATGTAAATTTAATGTGTTTCGGAACAAATTACTTCCATAGAGATAAAGCCTTTATGTTTGTACAGTTTTCGAACATTCTAGACAAGAGTTGGAGTTTATTCAAGGTGTAAGTTTCGTCCGCGCACGTAATAGAGAAGTTTACTCGGAGTTGGCTGTTTATTATTGAGTGGAGCTCGCGTCTATCGCGAGTGTGCATTTTGATGCTCGTTCCCCGAAGACTCAAGACTTGAGTCTTGAGCAGATAAAGTTTGCCTTTTATTGATACAAACACACTTACGTTTATGGAAAAATTAAATTGAATAAGCTAGAGTGGAAATGTATAAATAAATCTTTACAAAACAAAATTGTGAATAGCATAGACGTTTATATTATAGACGAGGTATGTCGAGGCAAAAACTGGCACTTAAATGGCCTCACTTTTGGGGTTTTTGGGGCCATTTGACATTTAAGGTATGGTGAAATCAAGATGGCGTAACTTTTTCTTGTATGAAGATTTGTTCTGTCAAATGTGCGTCGTACCAATCGTTGTCCACTCTTAGCTTTGTAATCATAAATTTATATCGCAGGTTTCTGTGCCGTAATATTTTACCTTGTTTACGTACTAGTTATTACATAATATGTAAGTACCAGTGGCGTGGGGATCCTATAACTCCATTCCTTTTGGCTTCACTTACAACTTTTGAAGACCCTCATCCAAATCCCTATTATACAGGCTTCCTTAAGAAGGAGAACCAGCCTTTGTCACTGGTAGGTAATATACTACCTTGCGAAGGAAGAACATATGAAAGTTGGAACAAAAAGATTAGACGGCCTGTTTTCTTTGGGATGTCATATTATTACCGGGTGATTTTTTAATTCGGTTAAATAAGTTATATTTAATCTACTATGATTAATAGCATGAATCTAAAATCACTAAGCATATTCATCATTCTGAAATTAAAAGAATTTCTTTGGAAAAAGCCTACATATACACCGGTGATGCAAGTTGAAAAATAGCTTTTGTTTCTTTGGTATTGCAAAACCACTACGTTGGAATCCATTTATTACGTTCGAGGCCGGAACATGGAAAAAAAGTAGCGATAACTTTAGATATTTTCAGCATAGGTACAATTAGGTCACCACTCCAGCCTGGCCATTGTTGTTATGTACAATGGCTGATGTTGGCTTTGTATCTGCTCTTTATCTATGTATTCAAATTCAGCTTGAAACGAAAATATTACGATGCGTTCAACGAGATTGAACACATGATTTCAATATTGCCTTCGTGTCACTGAAGACTTATTTTCTTTTTCGTATTTATATAATAGTGACTTGGCCTTGTTTTTCGTGGTTTTCAGTGTGATCGAAACAACGCCTCTAGTGACAAACAGTGGTAACTAATTAGATGCCAATTGCCATACAAATTGTATTGCAATCGAGTAGTGACAAAAACTCGCACGCAGTACACAGTCTAGAGTTGGATTTGGTAAATCATCATAATGGTTGGGTGAAAATAACTACACCCCCCTCCTCCTACTAAAATGAATGTTTGTAATAAATGCAATTAAAAAAAAATCGGTTGTCTGTAAAGTCGGTTTACTGACGATAGTTGAACGTGACAACTTCATGTTTATAGTGCGCGCGGAACTAATTGGCCGCGCCTTAGGTAGGCGTGTTGCCGCCGCGAAGTCCGGCGCCGAACTGAGTAATAACATCAAGCGCCACCGCCTCTACGTCCCACCGCTCACATACCTAAGGCGCGGCCAGCTGAGGTAACGGCAAATGGCAATGCGTCATATTTAGCGAGGTAACGCATGAGTCATGTTTTTTCGTGCGTGCAGCCGGCTCCATCAATTTATAAGACGTTATCACGTCAAAAATATATAAAATGCCTGAAACCTGAAAAACCTGAAATAGTTGGATTAACTGTAACATACTAATTTACAAACACAAAACTAACCACATAATACAATTATTAATAAACAATAATTGTTTTCATTTTATTTATTTATTTAATAATCGGAATCAGTCCGACTTATTATTGAACAAAATCAGAGGCCGCAGGGCCTAAAATACCTAACCATTAGTTTCATGTTTCAACAGAGAATAATCGAATAGTTTTTGGTTAATTATGAACTGAATATTTATGGTATTTCTAGTCGTATCCTCATGAATGAGGGACGTGATCACCAACGTAAAAATTTTATGGTAGCGCCATGTTTTTAGTGAATTTTCGTTGTAATATGAATTCTATTCGCAGATTTATTGACAATCGTTAGTTTGAGCATATGGCGAGTGGCGAAATATATTTTGAATTATATAATAAAAAATTGATAGTTGAATAATTTAACTATATATATTATTATTTTTAAAAGTACTACTATAATTTCTAACTTTACTTACGTCTTCAACTAAATCGAAAATATAATATTTCATTTCATTATCATACTTCTTTACTAATATTATAAAGAGGAAAGGTTTGTTTGGCTGCTTTTGGCTCCAAAACTTCTGGATCGATTGTGATAAAATTTAGCACAAATATAAAATAGACCACGGGATAGGCAATAGTAAAATTTTTTTCGAGACGAAATTTACGGTTCCCGTGGGATTTTCTTCTGAATGTATGAAGTCGCCACCAACATTTAGTTTAAAATATTTCATTAATATCTTTATTATCATTGATTTAAACCTACCCACCAGAGTTGTATTGTACACGGGAGCAGAGAACACGGCACACAAAAAATATCTTATTCATCATAAATCTTATATTTATATTATCTATCTACCACTTGAGCTCTTGTAAACACATTACATTATATTTCGGCTTTATTAAAAAGTTGAGTCTTACTGGCGTTAATAACTGTTTTTATTCGATGCACGAACCTGTTGTAGAAAGTTCGAGTGAAAACGTGAAACATCACCAAAATTTCAAGCATTGAAAAGTTTTACAATGCCTCAAGCCTACCTAACGCACTTACGTTTGGAAATTTTGCATTCTGTTCGCCAAAAATGTTAAATGAGAACACAAAATGTTATCCGAAGTCATAAATTAAAATTATTATAATTTATTGTGACGTTTTTATTGTGGCATTATGTGCATACCTTTTGCCTAATCCTCCCCTACAAAAGTAAACATTTTTAACGCCTTTTGAGATCGGAAATTATATTTTCAAAGTGTTTCTGTTTTGAATTTAAGTTTACGGGACTTTACTGTGTAAGGTTACCTACTTATCCATGATAACTACATTATTTTTTTATAACCAGTCGGGTAAAAACTTTAATACGACTACGTAAATTATATTACGAACCTATTGACACCTCATTTATCAAAATTGGATCAGTAGTTTAGATGATATATACAATGAAACAAACATACATTTATTCATACATACATACATAGACTGCATTAAATTAATTAGGGAGGAGGAAGAGGGCGGCGCGCGATATAGCACAGCATGAACTCGGCTTATCGCACTATTTTATAGTGTATAGTAAGCCAATAATATATAGTACAGTACAGTGTAAATGTGTCCATAACAATGTATGGTGCGCGATACTCTTCCTTCAGGCTTCGCCGTAGACGAAAAAAAGAGAATTTAGAGATAATATTATAGTGATAATATTATTATTATCGCTTTTAATTTACAGTGGCAGTCTATACTATGAGTATTACACAACCGAAATAAATGTTAGTCGTAATCAAAATGAACACAACGAAAAAAAAAAATTGTTCTTCCTTTGTTCAAAAATACGTTCCCAACCATCGAACGCAATGACAAAGAATAAGGAAAATAACATAAAGGAGTGTAAACACAATTTGTCAAGGTGTCTATTATATCGGCTCACCTGGCGTGTAAATGTGGCCTCATTTCGAATTAAATAAGATAATCTTAGATGCAACATATTCGACGCCGAACGCAATTTCACGCCCGTCGGCGTAGGCCTCCTGTGTAATTCTTCGTACAAACATGGCGGCGGCGACGTGGCAGAATTTGTAACTTTATTTGCATTCATTTTTTATTTTTATTTTTCGCAACTTTATTTACATTACATATTTTTACATTTTTCCTAACTTTATTTACATTACACATTTCATATCGTGACATGAATTTTGCACACTATCGACGAATATTCTTCTACTGAAGAACGGAGAAGAAGATGATTAAATTTTGTGTGTGACTTAATGATGATCCCTAAATTCTAAAAACTAAAGACTACTAAAAGTTATTGAATATTCTGTATAACACTGTATTTGTAATCAAATATAATGTAAATTAAAAGTCGAAAAATGAAAATATAATAAGTATTAGGATTTAGGTGCTATCAGGGAATCTAATTCAAAAGCAAGTACAGTGTTCTCATAATTTATTTGTAATGACGGTATGCACTCGCAATACAATTATCAAGGTCTGCGTTTTTAAGATAGCAATACAAAATTTAACTTTATTCACTACACATAAATATATACTTTCGTTTCATCACTGCACATGCGCTGTGCATTGCGGTGCAACTTGACATTTAAACGCTTACAATGTAACAAGTGTCTTCTTGAGTAAAGTTCAATTTTGAATAGCTATCTTAAAATGCTAAAGTACAGATAAATTATGATAACCTGTTTTGAATTAAATTCCCTGATAGCAACATAACATTACATTATTATAAGCCGCCCAAATTACGTAACATGAAAATACATTCCATTCAATACTAGCTACCAAGAGCTAAGTAAAGCTAACATTTTGCACAATAAAACAAGAGCAAACTCAACAAAAGCAGTCAAGAGTCACGCTAAACTCCACTTATACTATAATCAATAGTATCAATATACATTTGGCCGCGAAATGTAATATTACAGCTTCATTTAGCCCATTCCTGCTCAATTAGATGAGTATACTCCACTCGTTCAGGCATCCTGTATATAAATTAGCCTTGTTAAAACCGTTGCAGGAATTTAATCCTCATATTTCGTCTGTGTTGGGGTTTGGAATATCTCCTCGATTCCAAAACATATGGACGTAAAATGAAAACGGATGCTTCTTAGGATCATATATAAAGGGAACAATTTCGAATGTCCTAAAAACTGGACTTACAGCGTTTTGGATATCAAATTATAATGGGGAAACGGTATTTGAAACCCTGTACGGTATGGATCGATAGTTTAATGAACAAATTTTATATTAAGTATCTTGTTCAAATTCCTAATTACTCGGGTAGAAAACTCAGGCTCCATTTTTATGTCGAAGATGGTTTTGCGATATTGTAGATACTGTACCGCCTCATCTGCTTAACTACAAGTAACACAATCTGGTTAACTACAAGTATTTATAGTCATAATAAATCCACTTAACGACCTCAGTCGCTCAGTTGTTGAAGCCAGAGGGCTTGAGCATCGACGCGTCGACGAGTCGAGGGCTCGAATTCCGCCAAATGGAACAAAAGGTTTTCTGTGTTCGTGGGTCATGGATGTGTATTAAATATGTGTATAATATAGTGAAAACCTTAAATATATTCCGTATAGTATACAAGTAAGAAATATAATATGTATTTTCGTTGCGTAACACAAGTTCTTCGAGAGTTCAGCACGGGACCAGATTGACCTGTTGTGAAAGCGTCATCGATCACGGATGGAATAAACAAAAGAAAACAAGTATTTAAAAAAAACCCTATTAAAAAATACATATTGTGCACTGCTTTATTGTCTTGTTAGCATTAATAATATGGTTTTCGCCATAATTATTTTCAATTAAAAAAAATAATATCCCAAATTTTAGACTTTCCTTTCTACATTTCAACAAACTATGTAAGGGCCTTTTGGCCACAATCGCCAAATAAGTGACAAATATCTTATCCGGAAGTTATGTGTTTGTCGCTCAGTATAAAGTAAGCAGACAAAACTTCCGGATACTATTCGTCACTTATTAGGCGATTGTGAAACGGGCCCTTAAACTAAAGCTTCATAACAGTTGAAAGATACTAAGACTCATCCAATCCAAGACATTTTTACATAAACTAGCAAGCATTTGTGTTGTCGCTGTAATTTTCTCGAGACGAGCCTGCGACAATCCCGACTTATCTTTGTTCCAAGACTACACTTTCCCCCTGGGTTTGTACTGTTATACACGACGAGTTGCACTTATTATAACTCCTAGTCTGTGTAGCTAAAGTTCAATTTACTATGCATTATGTCAAGGATATGTTTGTTAAGGCGCAGCATGATTTATAATGCAACTTTTCAACTTCTGTAGACGCTTTCATTTGACACAACACTATGAACAAGGCATGGTTTGTTTACTTAGTGCTAGCAAATGATACTTTCTTTTTCTTAATCATTAATTTTTAAAAGTTACTATTGTTTATGCATTACGATGTAGGCTTTTCTATACTAATATCAGAAAGGGGAAAGATTTGTTTGTTTTTGTTTGCATTGTATAGGCTCCGAAACTACTGGGCCGATTTTGATGAAATATGGCACGGATATAGAGTGGACCACGGCGAATTACATAGGCCAATTTTCCTTGCGGGAAAATGTACGGTTCCCACGGGATCTTCTTTTTCGCGTACGAAGTCGCGGGAAACATATAGTCTTAAATCAATAGAGTCTTTTTTTATGAAATGGACCAGGGAATGAGCAGACAGACCGCCTGATGGTAAGCGATTATCGCCGCCCATAGACACTCACACCACCACAGGAGTTACACTTGTACCTCCTCTGGTGTTGCGCACTTGCGTTCCTGGTCTTTAAGATTCCCAAACCCCCTTGGGTAATCTCAATTTGTTTTAAATGTTAAGTAAGATATGTTACACGTTTGACGTGTCTGACTGTGTCTGTATGTATGTACGTAGTCTCTAACGGATGAACCGATTTTGATCTAGCTTTTTTTATTTGAAAGCTGATCGAGAGAGTTCTCAACTATAAAGTCCCTTTTTCTTAAATCAATAACAATAAAACCGATCAAGTGCGAGTCGGACTCGCGTATCAAGTGTTTCGTACAAAACGGAAAAAAAATCACGTTTGTTGTATAGGAGGCCCCCTTAAATATTTATTTTACTCTGTTTTTAGTATTTGTTGTTATAGCGGCAACATAAATACATAATCTGTGAAAATTTTAATTGTCTAGCTGTCACGGAGATACAGCCTGGTGACAGACGGACGGATGGGCAGACGGAGAGACAGCGAAGTCTCAGTTATAGGGTCCCGTTTTTACCCTTACGGTAGGACTAAAAATTATCTGCCGTTGCTTTTATAATGTAACACTAAAAATGATCTGCCATTGCTTTTATAATGTAACACTAAAAATTATCTACCGATGCTTTTATAATGTAACGCTAAAAATGATCTGCCGTTGTTTTTATAATGCAACACTAAAAATGATCTGCCATTGCTTTTATAATGTAACACTAAAAATTATCTGCTGTTGCTTTTATAATGTAACACTAAAAATGACCTACCGTTGCTTCTAAAATGTAACGCTAAAAATGATCTGCCGTTGTTTTTATAATGTAACACTAAAAATGATCTGCCGTTGCTTTTATAATGTAACACTAAAAATGTTCTGCCGTTGCTTTTATAATGTAACACTAAAAATTATCTGCCAGTGCTTTTATAATGTAACACTAAAAATTATCTACCGATGCTTTTATAACATAACACTAAAAATTATCTGCCGTTGCTTTTATAATGTATAACTAAAAGTTATCTGCCGTTGCTTTTATAATGTAACACTAAAAATGATCTGCCATTGCTTTTATAATGTAACACTAAACATTTTCTACCGATGCTTTTATAATGTAACACTAAAAATTATCTGCCGTTGCTTTTATAATGTAACACTAAAAGTTATCTGCCGTTGCTTTTATAATGTAACACTAAAAATTATATGCCGTTGCTTATATAATGTAACACTAAAAATTATTTACGGTTGCTTTTATAATGTAACACTAAAAATTATCTGCCGTTGCTTTTATAATGTAACACTAAAAGTTATTTGCCGTTGCTTTTATAATGTAACACTAAAAATTATCTGCCGTTGCTTTTATAATGTAACACTAAAAATTATCTGCCGTTGATTTATAATGCGACACTAAAAATTATCTGCCGTTGATTTATAATGCGACACTAAAAATTATCTGCCGTTGCTTTTATAAAATAAGCATAAGATTTTATAATATTAAAGTTTAGTTAACTTTAAACCTAACATTCCTTAATAATTAACCGCATGTTGGTGTACTGCCTTCAGGTCTTCAGTTTGCTCTAATACGTTTTAATTACTTGCTAGAACAAATTCTCTTCATAATACCTTGAAAGAATCTTGGAAAATGCAGGTGAAATCGTAATTTAAAGAGCTCCTTGTAACATTGAAACCAATATAATTTTATAAAAACGAAAAAGTATTTAAAGATTTTTATTAGCTGATGGCACTTAAAAGAGATGATATTCATTGTTATTTTGAATTTTGATCTAAATATTTTCTGTATACTAGATTTAGATACATAGGTATTTTTTCGTGTAATGGCAAACATTATTCTGCCTAACCGTATATTTACATAAACAGTAATAGTCATATCCCCGAAGGATCATTAGTAAATTTCTGGAAACTTCCTTACTTTAGCAACATAATACAAACGAAGAAAACAAGGCTGAGTAACGAGCACAATACAAATTTAATCATGACATACAATGATTACTTAAAAAAAACATTTTCGACATCTGCTTCACTCAAATTTAATGAGTGTCGCGAGGCGAGATAAAATAAATTTGGAACATCCGCCATTAGGGCTAATGGGGCGGTGCATAAGATACGCCGATTGCGAACTTTACGCCTGCAATTTCCCCATGCAGCCTTCTACAGGCAAAACACTGCGACAAAATAAACAGATGGAAAATCAGCAATATTGTTAATCTGCCTGCGTTTCCTGAATAATTCGTGTCTACTAGATTATTTTAAATAATATAACAACCAAGAGCATGTCAGAAGGGTTTAATTTCTATCAACGCGCAATAGATGAATTAGATAATTGATTTTTTTGTATTTTACAAAAAATACAACAAAAATGAATCATCACGATCATTAAACATTTGTATTTTTCCGGGCGCAAGAGTAATTTCCTAGCCTAAAAATCAATATTTATGTAGTCCAACACACATAAGTTACTCAGAAATAGAACGCTAACGAGATTCGAAAGAATATAATATCAGCTGATGTATTGAAAATCCGTCATCATAGTCTTATCCACAGCTATATACCACTTTTAAACAAGGGTCTTGCCTTGTTTATGCGTTGGATAAATTAGTATGGAAATTATAACTGTACCTATAGCGCCGCCTCTCGCTCGCCTCTCGCTAGCCTGTAATAGCGAATACAGGCCTTATTGCCAAAAAAATTATTGTTAGTAGAAGAAATCTTAGAACGCCTGTATATGCAGTGTGTATTTTTTTATTAATAAGGGGGTGAATATATAAGCTAACTTTGTAGCATAGCTACATTTTAACCCGTAACAACTTATCTAAGAACATGTATAAGGAGCGTTCCGTATCTATCGACGTGCAATAGATGTTTTCAAATAACTTCATAAAGTATCATCCAATTCCGCTCAAATTAAGTTTTCTAAATAATATTTAGCATGACATCAGACGTATCAGCATAGAAGTTACAAGTTTCTACCTCACATAGTTTAGAAATGCCATTGCGACTTATAAACCACAGACAGACGGACTGGCGAATAGCGAAGTCCCAGTAATACTTACGTAGTAACTGTAAACAAAACCTAACACAATCTAAAACTATATCAATTTATGTTCATAATTACGGAAATCGGAAGAGTGGACAGACAGACAGACGAAGCGAAACTATGGGGGGTTCCTCGTAGGTAGTACTCTTAAGACAGATTTTGACAATTAAAAAATTTCGAATGTATAGCGGGAACTACGTTATATTTAAGCAAGGCATATGCAATGTTTGTTAATTTTTCAGTTCAACTTGGTATAAATAAGATTCATTTCCTAACATTTCATATTCGTACCGTATGAATATGTTTTCATTTTAAATTAGAGTAAAAATATGACAAAGCTGGATATTGGAATTGCGAATTCAGCGTTTTACAGCTGAAACAGTGACTCTATAAATCCATTCATAACCATAACTGAATGTTAAATGAAAAATTAAATGACCACCTTTTCGAGTCCAACCTACCGTTTAAATTAAAAATGCTGAAAATTGACAGGCGCGCTGAAAACATATAAATCTGAAAGCTAGCGGAAAATTAAAAACTCCGGAGGCGAGAGGACAAGTTTGTACTCATTACGCTACTGCACGGTTAGCTCTCTTCTCATAAAAATATAGCCTGTTTACCTGTACTCAAGTAGGTAGAAGACTTATCTATAGGTAGACTATTTTAAAAGAAGTACGTGTAAAGAAAACAAAATTTGAACTAAGGACGTAATTTGTCTAAGTTGTAAATAAAATATAATAAATACAGGTATGAAATTAGAATTGTCTATTAAGTAAGTTACTTAATTACATATACTGTACATAGGCTATATAATAGTTATACTTATAGTGAAAAAAAACTCTTAGGTTGTTTCGAATGAGTCAAGGGTACCGTAGCTACGTAGGCCAAAGATGGACGGAAGTAAGAGGTATAAAATATGACATGCACGCATAGAATGACCATAGTCGGAATACGTTTTATCCAAGAAATATTGAAAGTTTGTAGGGACAAAATCACAGACTTCCTTTGTCAATGTGTCATTTTTTCCGTTCCTCCGTAGAAAGAAACCATTTCCATGGTGTTGGCGAGCAGCAACGTAAACGTAATCTCCACCTGGGCTGGGTAATGGCTATATTCTGCTCGTTTACCGAGCTAAGACCTGAAAAAAGTCCCAATGAACAAAAAGGTTTTCAGCAAGGCAATTTGAATAGGTTTATATAATACCTATTATACTTATACTGGTTTAATTTTTAACCATTTTGAGAGAAACCGGGAATTTTTTGTAATCAAAAATAGAATACATATACAAAAGCATTACACCCGTACTGCGGGTCGACGGGATGCCGCCATGCGCGCCGCGCGCTGTTGTACGATGCAATCACGCTTAACGTCATAGGAGTTAACAGGGCCTTTAGTCAAGATGCATTGGATAATTTCGTAGGCGAAGTACGAAATTAAAAATGTTTTAGATTTTACTTTAGTCATCGCTAAATGACATGTCGATTGCGATGCCTTATGTCAAATCCTATACATTTTGTTTTCGAACTTCGCCGTCGAAATTATCGAATGCATCTTGACTAAAGGCCAGGGGTCATAAGGTGACAACTATTTGTATTTTTGTTTTTCTGAAAATACTTTCTTTAATGTATAAATTTAAAAAAATATATATTTTAAATTAGTAGTGCTATGTTGTAAGACAATTTATATTCGCCAAGTTAGAAAAAAGTTAACTAAGTATGCCATATTATGACAGATTAATAAATACTTACTTCGTACGTGGCCATAGTACCTACTCTATTTCATGCACCTTTATACCCTGTTGCCCTCGAAACGATATAAAAAATCATCCAGTAATAAGGTACTTATTTTGTGATTATACTTGAATGTGTGGTGCAGGGTCTTTAAATTATAATAGACCTATTGTATTTAGGACTATCAAGTTAATTACGCAACACTTGTAAGCACAACTCTGCCCTTTGTTATTATTAACGTAGTCCTAACTGAAGTAATAATGTAACCTCCAGGAAACTTTTAATGGAATATACGAATGTGCTTACAAATTGGTTGGTTTATAAAATATTCAAATTCATTTGTTCTAGTACTGTTTTAGTACTGAACCAATGATGTTGGACTGCGTTAGTTAAGCCTATTTGATTTGGGTTCTGTTTGAGTGAAAAAGGTCATATTCCTAGACTTTCTAAAGTGTAGATATCGTCTCAGCCATAGGACGTTTACTGTTTTCTAGTGCGACCGGGCGATCGGTGGCGTCGCGCTACTATTCTGTATGTCCCTTTTTAACCTACTTTCAAAAAGGAGGAGGTTCTCAATTCGACGATATGTTTTTTTAGGATTCCATACCCAAAGAGTAATAACGGGACTCTATTGGTTTTTGTTATATCTCAGGATTGGCAGAGCGGGATGGGCGAGATAATAAATGATTAACTGCAGGCTATGTGTCGACGATTGTATTCGTAGTTCAGCATTATTCCAAGTGACAAAACTCCAATGACATTACTAGTGACACAGATTATGTATAAAGTTGCCATGATCACAGATCACTACATGCCCCCTTTTATAGAAATTTTGAAAAAAAAATTTAAATGACTAATTTCGACTCTTATCAGGCTTGACTTGAGGTGCATGGGGTTATCTATTGACCAGTACAATTAAATTATTTACTTGACTAAAACTTAATTATAAGCTTAGTCTATCAGGAGGTTTTAATCTCCTTCCACGAGAAATATATCTTATCCCGCTTTGCCAATCCTGAGATATAAACAAAAACCAATAGATGGTGTCAGAAGTGGGATGGGCGAGATAATAAACGATTAACTGCAGGCTATGTGTCGACCATTGTATTCGTAGTTCAGCGTTATTCCAAGTGACAAAACTCAAATGACATTACTAGTGACACAGATTATATATAAAGTTGCCATGATCACAGATCACTACAGGGTGACCCTATTACTAACACTCAGCTGTCCGACCGTCTTTCCGTCTGTTTGTCATCAGCCTATAACTCATTAACCATTGTATGAAATTAACCATTATATTAAATTGAAATTTTCTCATATGATGTATTTCTGTTGCTGCTATAACAATAAATACTAAAAACAGAATAAAACAAATATTTAAGTGCGGCTCCCATACAACAAACGTGATTTTTCTGCCGTTTGGTGCGGGAGTCTCGGTGCGTGAGCCTCGCACTTGGCCGGGTTTTGATTTCAAGGTTCCTTGCCCAAAGGCTAAAAACGAGACCCTATTACTGACACTTCGCTGTCCGTCCGTCTGTCACTAGGCTGCATCTCCATAACCGTGCAGATAGCTAGACAATTGAAATTTTCACAAATTATGTATATTTTCATAAATTGCAGGAATTGATACAACGCATACATCATAAGTCATAACCAAACTGTCGTATAACGAACCATCGAAGAAAGAGGTGTTGTTTCTATAGGATTTAGGAGACATATAAAATAAGACCCCCACAATACAAGAAAGATTTAAGAAATTGAAAATTCGTTAAAATCAACACGTTGGCTTTAGGTTTAGTTTGTACCAAAATAGCTTTACTCTGCGAAGCACAAAGTACCTACATACACCTAAGGCTCAAATCAAACCGAACATGGCAGCGGACCGGCCAGCAGCATAACTGTAATATAATTTTAAACTTTATCTTCATAACTATAAAACAGAGTTTCGCTTGACATTTCGGTGCGATTTTTTTGCGTAACATGGTGGTTGTATTATAATTATGGTAGAAAAATTGTAATATCCGGTTATACTATTTTGAGAAAATTAAAGAAAGTTATCTAGTCCAAATAATATTATATGATATAGGAGAATGTAGCAGAAAAAAGTATTTTATAGTTATATAATTCTTACTTACTACTTAAATTTGTCAAACTTATTATAATATGATGAACAATTAACATATTTTAACAAATTTTCTGCAATCATTCGAACCTATAGATAGATTAGAACTTGCTAGCGTTTCGAGAGTTAGTGCCAGCAATTGCTAACAATTAAAACTAGGAAATCAATAGCAAAACAACAATATTCCATAATGGAAACCATTGCCGTTTGCGTTAATGATGCGGTAATGCTTTTGCAGTGTTGCCATGCCGTGGGGAGGCAAATGGCTTATTACAACTCTATTAACATTAAGTATGAGGCTCACCGCTCATGGTTTTCTTTTTTGTTGGAAATCCGGTTGCTGCTAGTAGGTACACTAAGGCTACGATCGTTCCCCACGATCGTTTTTCGCTCTCGAAATATTTTTGAGAGTTGGTATCACTGCACGATTTCAATTGATTGTTAGAATCATCGTCGTCGTCTAAAAACAGCACTGAAAATAGAACTCTGCGCAATAAAGCTTAAAATCATGCAAATTTGTCAAATCTGACACTTGACACTTCGGTTTCTAGCTCTATTGTATTAGCGCAGAGTTCATTTACAGTGCAGTATTTTCTGTCGCGACCACAAAAAATCTATCGTGGGCTTACGAGCGCTTACAACAGTCTAAAGACAGTATATTGCATTATAAAATATAATTTGAAGATACGTACACTTGAAACAAAACGTATCATAGACAAAACTGTCTAGGGCCCGTATTAATAAGCCGTTCTCAAACTCGTCCTCAAGACCTTTCTTGGCTGAGACGGTCTCAAGTAACGATTAGCTTCTCAAGATCGTATTTAATTCATAGTATGATCTCAAGACCGTATCAGCTGAAATCCTGGGTACGCCCTTGGTTGATAACGTCATTGACATCACTTACTCAACTTTTAAGCGGCATCTACACGACAAAAGAACGAATGAAATAACTTTTCCTTTACACTTCTACAAAGAACGGATTTATTGATTATGCATTCCTTCAATATATCTTTTTAAAAATGTAATATTTAATAATATAAATACCAATAAAAGTTTAGTCTGTATTTTTATAATGAAAAAAACTGATTTTCATTACATTTCGTAAATATTAATATTTATTATCCTCTAACAAATTAATATCCATATTTTTATAACAGCTACGTAAAACGGAATGCAAATCATCGCCATTCGGAAAAAAGTTTGTTCTTCTTCTTATTCTTTAAAATGGCTCCTTAGTGATTCGCCAATTTCAGAGTGTGTTGACGAAAACTCTGCCTCATGAGTGGGTTTTATGTATAAAATTAAAAACAAGGGCACGGTGTACTGGTGTATGAAGTCGGTTGAATATTCTAAAACCTAGGACAAACAAACATTTAGGGTTAGTACCACAGTTTTATTTTGTTAGTAAGAATATTATTGTAGGTACATAAAGTTTCAATAAAAGGAGTAATTACAAAACACAGGAGAGATTTAAGGTTGATAGGGCCAGGAATTGTTGGAGGGAGGGAATCATTTAATGGATTGGATTGTTTTTGGACAGCGAAAAAAAGTTCTGCTGTCGAGTGTCAAATCAAGTCACTTTTTTTTACTTTTATCTTTGGTATTGAGTGCTATTAATATAAATTAAATAGGTAATTCGTTTAATGTAATAAATAAATAAAATCGAAAATATTTCTATAAATACTCGACACTGGCAGAATGGTGCCAAGCCTTTGCAACCGCGATTGGAAAAATGAAGAAGAAGAAGAAGTATCAACAAGCGTCTTTTTTTATAACTTTATTGAGTTTTGCCGGGGAGTTCAATGGGTGACGTTGTGGCATTTGTAAACTTACTAATATTATAATGTGAAAGCGTGGATGTTTTTACGCTTTCACGCAAAAAACTACTAAACGGATTTCGATGAAATTCGGTATGGTAGTAGTTTAGACTCTGGATTAACACATAGGCTACTTTTTATCCGAAAAAGTAGTGTTCCCGAGGGATACTATACTTACGCGGGCGGAGCCGCGAGCAACAGCTAGTATTTCATAAATTTGTGTTATCTCGGTTCCTAATGTGTAATATTGGTAGAATATTAACCATTAAATATTCGTTAACGTGCACAAGTGTGGGCAAGTGATACAACTTCTAAAAACGTGCTATTTTGTGTTTCCCGAGAAAACTTGTGTTGAGTATGTAGTGTAAATTCTGAGTTTGTTTAATTGTAAGTATTTAGATTTTAATTTACATAATTGTAACACAACAAATAATATTGTACTGTATCCCAAGCCGTACTCAAGTCAAGGTTTGACTGTATATTATTATGTACTGTACTGTATAGTATACTATTTACAGTACTGTTCAAGCAATCAATTGAAATCGTGCAGTGATACCAACTCTCAAAAATATTTCTCCCCAACTTAACCCTTAATTCGACCCTGATTAGTTATACTATTTACAAGATATACGATGATTTTATTGGAATATAATTGGGTTATCCCAATTATCATAGTAATTGGCATAGGCCTATTATAATTTCAATTGGTATAGGCCAATTGTATTATAATTAATAATAATATAATTATAATAAATAAGAGATAATAAGCTAGAAACTCTAAAAACTTGTATCACAGGTACCAGTCAACGGAAAAAAATTTAATACACATCCAAGACCCAGGAACACAGAAAACTATTGTCTGCGACCCTCCGGCTTAAGCGCCGACGCGCTAACCACTGAGCCACAGAGGTCGTCATGTCGTCACGTCGTCGTCAAATGTTCCCAAGTTATATATTATGATATTTATTTGATTTATTGCCATTTTCTCACAAGCAAAGTGAGTCGTCTGAAGCCACACAGTATTTTCTATACAAATGTTTAAAATGAATTGAGATAACACCACAGGAACGCTCCAGGCTAGTTCCTCCAGACGCCTTTATTTGCCCAAGCCATTGTGATATAACCGAGATTTTTCCATTTTATAAATGTAACAGACCAATTGATAAGATTTGAGAATTTTAAAGCGACATTTCAGTATTATTTTTCAAAGATACTAATAACTGGTTGAAAACATACCAACAACGGTAAGTTTATTAAAATTTTAGAGCTACATTTCAATGTTATGTTTCCAAAAATATACCAATAAAATTGTAGAAAACATACCAACAATGGTAAGGTAAACCAAAAATGGTATAAAATATATGGGTTCCTCGTCTAATCATACTGATACCGGAGTAAATAATAATCTAACCACAAAATGTTGTTTCTAAATACAAACAGGACTTGTTATTGCCATCCCTTCATAACGGATTCCAGTCGTGCGTCGGCCATTTTAGATTTATGACTACCCGCGGTCCGCCATATTGCTTTCAAATTTAAAAAATATTTATTTGTTCCGCCGTTATGTCAGGGCTGGTACGATATTTGCAACTTCATCCTTTAGTATTACAATTATTTTATTTACTATCCTGTATTTATTTTTACCTACCATACCATGACATACGAAAAGGTTTGAATAGTAATACATGATTAACTACAATATCGTATTATTATATATAGCATAAATGTTTAGTACAGTTTTACTAGAATTGTGCTACCGGAGGAGTATGATATTTGCCGGTAAATTAAAGTTCATGTGGAGTAAAGTGTGAAAAAAGCTTATATTTTTTAAATAGAAATATATAAAATGAATAAAAAGAGCATCAACACACTAACTCAGATTATTCACACAGTCTTTTTTTTCTTTTTCTTTTTATTTACCAAAAATAAAAATTACAATTCTACTACAATATAAACAGCATTAAAAACCACTGAGGTTTGTCCAATGCTGCATACAGCCTTATTCGCAATTCTAGTTTAGATACACAGTTGCTTACATTTTGACATAATTTTTTGAATATTAAAACAGTTTGGAACCAGATAGAATTTCTTTACATGTTTTAGGCATTCTACATTAGTGTTTTAATTTTAGATAGTTAAGTAATATGATTTTAATTTGCATTTTATATTTTTTTCAGTTAAATTATTTATTACATCTGTAGGTAAATCATTAATAAGACGAGGAGCTATGTAGCTAGTCATTCGCTCGCCATATCGGTTGCAGGCTCGAGTTGTCACTAGCCGGTTTTGTGCGACGGCCTAAACCGTGCGTTTGATATTTATGCAAAAAAAACACGTTGACGTTAGTCAATCTGTCACAAGATTTCCTTTTTTTTTTCTAATCTAAGAGGCGAAAGAACCCTTATAAAATTCAAACTTAAAATTATAATGAAGGTAGGACCACATTCTCCATGTAGTTGTCTAATTAATGTCCTTAGAACAATTTCATAACAACAAGCGAAGACGTTAATATTTGTAGACAAAAGTCAAGCCTAAAACTACACATGAAGTTTCAACCTGTGGGTCAATGGTTCAGCGCGTTGGTGCTCAAGCCGGGGGTCGCGGGTTCGAATCCCGCCGAAGGAACAAAATAGTTTTTCTGTGTTCCTGGATCATGAATATGTATTAAATATGTGTATAATATAATAAAAATCTTAAATATATGTTTAGTACAAAAGTATTAAATATCCTTACCGTTGTCTGGTGCCTGTAACACAAGTTCCTCGGATACTTAGCACGGGACCAGACTGACGTGGTGAGAAGCGTCCATGGATATTATTATTATACAAAATAGTTTATATTTATTAATATTTTGTCGCTTTGAGTGAGTACCTAGATATAATTATAACGATTAACAAAGATATGATAAGACATTTACGAGCTACGCCAACCCTATTCAAGGACGCAGTTGGACGTTCAGAGGACTGCGGGGACTTTCCTTTTCAGGTTTTATGTGTTTTGTCGTGAATATTGGACGTTTGCCCTGATTTTATTGAGGAGCGTCGACCCACTTACTTATTAACTATAGATAAGGTAAGCTACACTGCCTTTGACTTTTACCTACGTAAGTTGAAATTTCTCTTAAAATTGGAAGGTCTACTTTTATATTATTTTATTCTACGTTTAGTATTTATCTTAGTCGCCATAAATAAATCAGAAGCCCGATTTCCTTAACTATTCTTCGATATAATCTGGGTTCGGTTTACGGTAAACGCGCTGACTCATTCGCATACACGTCATATCGTGCGCGCGCGAGCGGAACAGCCTGAAAATCCAAACGAGATTACACCAATTAAGTATAAATAAGAGAATTGCTTCCCAATTCAAGTCTCGATTTCCTTAATTTATCTAGATTATTACTTGAAAATACCTTAATATATACACCTATTACATAAGCACATTATTAAAATTATTAAATGTACCTTAAATGCTTATCAACTAAGCTAAGAAAAAACACTAAGTGAAATTGGTAGAACTTGGAAAAACCATGACCCTTAATGTATATAAATATGAGGAAGGCGGAAAATTAAAATGGCACCCGCGGCGCCCGTCTCAATGTGACGTGGAACAATGACAGGTAAATGATAAATGAACCCTTCAAAATTAAGTCAGTTGTACTTGTCTAGTATACCTACTCTTAGTATACTAGACATTACCCGCGACTTCAGTCCTGGAGGAACCAATATTTTTCGGAGGTTAAAGTCCTACTACTTACTATTATAAATGTGAAAGCTTGTGAGGATGCGTGGATAGATGAATGTTTGTTGCTCAGTCACACAAAAAATTACTCAACGGATTTTGATGACATTTTATATGGTAGTAGTTTAAGCTCTGGAATAACACAGGCTACTTTTTATCCCGAAAATTTATAGTATACCCGTGGGATACTGTAATTACGCTGGCGGAGCTGCGTGAAAAAGCTAATAGCCTATAAGTAAATCCAGGCTTCAAATTGTTATCAGTGTTCCAAATATTAGGTACTATTAGTAGGATATATTATTAATAGATAGATAGATATTTTTTGAGTTATTTTTATCTAGGTCCGCGGCCGCTAGACAATAATTTGACAATCACAATTTACATAAACTATATGGCGCCTAGCTCGTAGGTCAATCGAATGTGCAGTTCCACCGTTAAAAAAGTTACAAAATATTTTATCTTGTGATAGAAATTGACGTGAAGTTAGTGTGTCTTCAGCGTCAGATAACTCCTGTATGTTACCACTATATTATTTATTCTGTGATGTTACTTTCACAATATCTTTGAAAGTAAGTAGAAGTTTTAAAAAAGAACCTAAAAAGTTAATGCACTTATAAAAAAAAAAAAAGTTTTCGTATAAATATTGAAGACAGCTGCGAACGGAAAGTGGAGCACGGAAAGAGCTATATCAACATTTCTGTTATCTCGTATTCGCTTATTCAAATATGAAATTAGGTAATTTTATTGAAAAATTTATATCATATTTTGCATAATAGTATGCATTAAAATGGGAATTCTCCTCACCTGGCCTTTAGAGACAATTAATTGTACGTGCAGAGAAATGGCCACTATTCCTGAATACGAAATGGCCTGGACTATTCATTTTATACCATTAGTATTTCACTCCGGTATAATAATTGCTTCGACATTAATGTAGATATCAGGGACTAAAATTCATATGCAAGTTGACTGTTGTCATATTTTTTTTATATTATGTTAATATTATGAAATCATTGTGAATTTTTTTATTGCATAAATTAATACCTTTGTGGGAATATTATGGCAAGCCCCAAAGGGAGACCTCCGACCGAGCGAGGTGGTATGCTCGGTCAGGCCGAAGCCCACTTGTATGAATTTTAGATATCGTATATAATATAGTGCCGATCTTAGAAAACATCGATAACGCGATTCAGGATTGTGGCGCTAATTGGTCCGCCACACCTTGTACTCATAAATAAGAGTAACTTCTCAAAAAAATAGGAGAATAAAAATCATACAAGTACAAGCACAGCGATTGATATACAATGACCTATCAACATAAAAGTTACAAGTTTCTATCTCTTATAGTTTAGATATTCCAGGGACAAACTTTTAAACCAATCAAGGCCGATTAAATATTATAATATTATGATGCAATACTTGAAACCCATACACAATCTATAACTAAACCAAAGTTTCAGTTCATAAATTATATTCATAATTACAGAAGTTAGAAGGGCGGACAGACACGAACGAGGGCGAAACTTTAAGGTGTTCCTTGTAGTCCTATCCTAAAATCAAAGCATAGTATCTATTAAAAATTAAAAGAAGGCATTAGTTTAGGTATAATTTAATAAGGTATTATAAAGAGAAGCATCTGCAAGATAATTGCCATACACCATACTGCCTATCCTCCAATAGACTTGACGCTACCGATTGGATCAGTTCCATATTGACATAAACAGTATGAACTGTCATGCCAATCCACGCCCATACATACACATACACGTTCACTTAGTGTAGCCATACACCATTCTGTCTATCGTCCAATTGTATTGAAGTTACCCATTGGATTAGTAAGAACTGAGCATGATTGGACCGTCGAGTGGATTGGCATGACATTTCATACTGTTTATTATGTCAATATAGAACTGGTCCAATCGGTTGCATCAAGTCGATTGGACGACACGCATTTCAGGCAGCGTAAGAAAACGTGGGAGAGCCAATAATTGGCTCTCCCACGTTTTCTTACGCGGCCTTGGATTTTCTATCAGTGGAGGCGTGCATAACAAGCAGGCTTCCCCTTATGAATATTACTTTAAGGGCTATTTTTCAATCGTCAGTTACCTTTTATCGGAGGAATAATTGTGACTTTGACAGATTTTGTATGAAAAATCTGTCAATGTCACATTTATTCCTCAGCTAAAAGTTATCTGACGATTGAAAAATCAGCCCTAAATCTATTATATAATATAATACATTATTTTTTAAATACGGAATTGGTTCGTCACATAGTGTTAGCGCAATTTTTTGGGTACAAAATATAGTTTTGGTTTAGTACGCATATTTAAAAAAATAATATATTATATAATATACATAAGGGGAGCCGGCTTGTATGCACGCCTCTCGTGTGAGAGCCATGCTTCGGCAGTAATGGGCTGGCTAAATCAGATAAATACAACGAGCTCACATAAGAACGGCGTGAAATAAATGAGTGAGTTAGGTTACCGGAGGCCCAATGGGGCTTGGGGATTTTAAGGACTAGGAACGCAAGTGCGCAACACCAGAGCAGTTACAAGTGTAACTCCTCTAGTGTTCCGAGTATCCATGGGTGGCTGGCATGGGTGGTATTCGCTTACCATCAAGCGATCCGTCTGCTCGTTTCCTGGTCCATTTCACTGGCTTACCTTTGAAAAGAGATTCCGGTTAATACCGGCATTTTATAACATCAGTTTAGTCCAACACTATCAGTAGGAATAAGGCGCACCGTCACTGCTTAGAAACGATACGCGACGTAGCGCTGCTTTTTTAAGATAGCTATTCAAATTTGTACTTTATTGATTACTTAATAAGATACACGTTTCATTGTAATAGTTCGAATGTCAGGTTGCACCGCACAGCAATGCGCAAGCGTAGTGTATGACTGATGTCACATGAAATGTGTATCTTTTTGTGTAGTGAATAAAGTTTAATTTTTAATAACTATCTTAATCGCGCATCGTCGTAGTGTGAACTGACCATTAGCCAAGATCTCTTTTCAAACGTTGATGCGCATTCTTTTTGGCCGGCGACCGTACACCTTTTACACAAAATTATCAACTGTCTGCAAAATATTTTGCGAACAGTTGTGTCCTTCACAGAACGGGTAAAACGATCTAATCGAATCTGGAGACAGTTTCTTGAACATAACCATTAAGTTGATCTTTATTACGATTCGCCGACGACCCTTTAGGAAAATGGACACTCGAGACCAAGAAAGGTCGGCAATTCTTTCAACTGGCACTTAATAAATGATTTCGAAACATTAAGGAGTAAGCATATATTTTTTTTATGACTTGATGCATGTATACGATTGCATGTATTCCATTTTACCAATTTTATGTCAAGCTACAAATTCAAATTCCGGCAAGGGCATAATTTCTTTCAAATAATTCACAACATAATTATCATAATTATTATATGCAAGGTAAAAATCTTTAAGAATAAATAACTTTGTTTTTCCTCTCGGGCAAAACATTATGTAATATAAAAAGAATAATATTTAACTGGGTGCTAAATAAAATAATAAAAATTTATGTCGAATAATAGCCAAAAATAAAAAGGTCAAATCCAATAAAAGCAAATGAGATTAAGAAACAAATGTGACCTACTTTAATAATCCGCGTGAACGCTTTCGTCAACAGAGGAGGAAATATTATTATATTATCTTGAAGTCCATAATTTCATATTTTGGTCGCGATGTTCGTTCGATGCCCATTTTTGAGACAAGAGTCCTAATCTCTAGCGCCCTGTCTTCTGGTATTAAATTATGCTTTTCCATGAATATTATACTCGATGTCGTATGTTTTCCTTTATTTGAAGAATACGATGTCTTTGTACGAAACAGGGGCCAATGTCAGTATTTTATTTTATTTTTTGTTAACGATTTGTACCCAGCGTTTTTTTAGCAACCTAAAGCAAGTTTCTTAGCATTTTCGTATTCTTAGGGTCAATTCACACCGAAATCGAACGATACGCGACATGGCGCTACATTTTTAAGATAGCTATTCAGAATTGAACTTAGTTTATTACACAAGAAGGCACACATTTCATTGTAAGAGTTCGAATATCAAGTTGCAATGCGCTGCACAGCGTATGTGCAGTGTATGACTGCGATGTCAAATGAAACGTGTATCTATTTGTGAAGTTCAATTTTGAATAGCTATCTGAAAATGCAGCACGGCGTAACCTCGCGGTGCTGCATTTGCGGTACCCTTAACATTTTTAACAGCCGGTATAGACTGATTGATTCGGGGCCTTAACAGCTTGTTAAATCATGCGGCAAATATCGTATTCCTAATTTAATAGTTTCATGTTTGATTCTGATTCACTATTAACATATTAATACTGAGTATGAGGCAAACTTCTTGTCAAAAATTCGTAGAATGTCATTACAAAATGGCTCCAATAATTCCCATCATACCCTTTTTTATTTCCATAGCATAAATCAATTTTAAAGGATACATTCCAGTGAAAAATTCCCAATATTTAATAACATTGATCAGGCTCGTCCCTTTCAGTTTGTCCGGGATAAATGTCCGGGTGTCCGGGCCCGTTGATTTATCTGCCGGGCATTACTAGGGCTCGGATGTAAATCACGAGTCAATACCCTAATAGCTTTTAAAAAATACTGTCACTACTCTACGGATTGTAAGTTCCTGTACGAGTAATGTATAATCTGAAAATATTGGGTCCTCCTTCCTCCTTGGGTAATCCTTTAACTATTCATCGTGGGTTTAAGGTCGAATTCTCAAACGCTACATAATAGTTTAGCAAGGTTATCCTGCTACTATCCTACTAATATTATAAATGTGAAAGTTCGTGAGGATAGATGGATAGATGATGTCACTCTTTCTCGCAAAAACTACTGACGGATTTTGATGAAATTTGGTATGGTAGTAGTTTAGGCTTTGGATTAAAACATAGGCTACATTTTATCCCGAAAAGGTGAAGTGTTCTCGTGGAATACTGTATTTACGTGGGCGCAGCCGCGGGCAAAGGCTAGTACTATATAAAAAAATTAGGGTCCCCTAAATAACTGGCTATCTTTATCTCTATTCTGCAGACATGTTGAGGACAGCATGTGACTTGAGAGCCTCTCGATTTAAGTAGCCTTTAAGTCTACAGCCTTTCGTTTAGGAGGTATTCATAATACGTTTAACCTTTACGTAAAAACCTAACATCTATGAACGCACTTAGTGAAGCCATTTCCAAGACGTTCTTAGCAAATCTAAAGTGTTCTGTCAGAAAACATAAGCTACCATGAAGAGGCTTTCAAATGGAGCTGCCACAAGGTTGTCAGATTTCTGCGTAGACACTAGAAGATGGAACACCAATCACGCAGCGTTGGTTATTATCGTAGCCTTTTCGTAGCTGGCCGCTACGCTGAGTACTACAACTTGGCGTAGCGACCACGCAGTGATCCCTGCTGCCCTCCCCCGGGGCGGCGGGGTATACATAACGTATTTCCTCTCGTTAAAAAAAAAAAAAAAGGTTAGGTTAGGTTGGGGCGGGGGACGATACCGTTCCTCCTCGTTGGTGTCCCTAGGCAACGCCTGGGTGCGCCACTCCGCTTTCTCCACGGGGTGAGGCACTCAGGCGGCTGAACGCCGGTCTGTCACTATCTTTCACCACCTGTTATAGTTTGCTCTTGTTCTGTTTTATTTGTTTTGTTTTCTCTTTTATTTATAATACGTAGCGACTACCGAACTACATCGAAGATGCAGTTTGTGTAGGGCCTGTTTCATAATCTTCTGATAAGTATCGAATAGCTTGTTAGGAAGTTTTGTCGCTGCTTACTTTATAAGAGCGGCCGAGCCAAAACATGCAAATAAGCTATGCTTACCAATACGTTGTGCAACACGCTCTGAAACCTCTTTAACTTTAAATAAATATTACCTATTGATGTGAAACATAAAAACGTAACTGATCACTTAGAATTTAGATGATATAAGGAACATAAAACAATTTGATGTATCACATCTTAGGCATCTAAGCATCATGCATCATTACTGATTACAACCTACAACACACAGAAATCTGTTTTTAGATTCCGTACCCAAAGGGCAAAACGGGACCCTATTACTAATACTCCGCTGTCCGGTCCGTCTACCTTTCCGTCTGTCACCAGGCTGTACCTCATGCGTGATTCTTAGATACTTGAAATTTTCATAGATGACGTATTTCTGTTGCCGCTATAATAAGAAATAAACAGAATAAAATAAATATTCAAGGGGGGGCTCCCATACGAAAGAAACGTGATTTTTTGCCGTTTTGTACGGAACCCTTCGTGCGTGAGTCCGACTCGCACTTGGCTAGTTTTTCAAATGAAATATGTAAAACTGATTTGTAAACTAATTTAAGCACACACAGCCTCGGTAAATAACTTCTAGGGATAAGACTTGGTACTTCGTGTATAAATTACAAAACACAACATAGAAAAAACTATACAAGTTCTGACTTCAGACTTCTTGTCCCCAGATTATAAACTCAAACATATTTGTACTTTATAATATTTGGGCAGCCATATTTTAAAAGACATTACTCAACAGAGATAAATCAAGTGTGCGGCGGCGGACTTTTACGAGTCAGAAGTTAAAAACGGCCAACTGCGAACCGAAATGTCGAGGTATTTGGCTTAAAATTCTGTACTGAATAAATAGGGCAATTTTTATATAAAATGTCGTAAAACATTTTATGTTAAAATCTTAATTTAATGAGTAGGTATTATAACGATTCTTTTTTGTTAGTATATTATAATTTGTTTATAATAACAATAGAATATATTAGGTCCTTACATATGAAATTGGCGTTTCGTCGTACTGTCCACTTTGATCTCTCAAATATATCTGCTTTGGTTAAGAATTCCAATTTCAAATTTATACCGCTTTTTACTCATGCATTTGTGTTTCGAAAACCGTAATTCGTTTGTTTTTTCGTCTTTTGGTTTTATCTTTGCGTCACTCTTTTTACAAAATTGAAAACTTGAAATATCGTATTATTTTCGAGTACGAGTTCCATCGTGGCACCAGTGCTGCAGAAACAGCTCGAAGGATTAATGATATGTATGGCGGCGGTGTCGCAAAATAAAACAAAGTGCGTTTTTGGTAATTGAAGGCTATTGTGAAAGCGGATCCATCGCAAACCACGTCCGAGTTAGCTGCAGGTTGCGGTGTTAGTGATAAAACTGTTTTAATCCACTTGAAGCAAATTGGGAAAGTGAAAAAGCTTGAAAGGTGGGTACCTCATGATTTGAGTGCACCAAACCCACAAACGAGCGTCGACTGCTCCGTTACAATACTCAACCGGCACAATAATGAAGGGATTTTAAATCAAATAATTACCTGTGACGAAAAGTGGATCCTGTACGATAATCGGAAACGATCATCGCAATGGCTGAACCCTAGCGAACCAGCGAAAGCCTGCCCCAAGCGAAAATTGACTCAAAAAAGTTACTTGTGAGCGTTTGGTGGATTAGTGCCGGTGTCGTTCACTACAGCTTTCTTAAATCTGGCCAGACGATTACGGCAGATGTCTATTGCCAACAACTGCAAATCATGATGGAAAAGCTAGCTGCTAAACAACCGAGGTTGGTCATTCGCTCTAGGCCACTGCTGCTTCAGGACAACGCTAGACCACACGCTACACAACAGACGGCTGCCAAATTAGAGGAGCTTCAATTGGAATGTCTAAGATTGAAGAGTATTAAATATATAGTACCAACATAATTAATAATATGTAGGTACCTATTTTAAACTATAAAGTTTTTACTGACGGGCAGAAGAAAACGTAATATGTCTGTATTTTTATAAATATAATATTATGTATAAAAATATTAGGTATTCAATAATATGACTATATTTTAAACATAATTATTGCATGCATTCGAATCTTATATTATTATTAGAGAAACACATTAAAATCACTACACAATATCATAATATTGTGTGTTTATTTGTTTCAATATATATATGAAACATATTCATATATATATTGAAACAAATAAACACACCGGCATATTTAGCGGAACACAAAAAAGGTCCATAATTAAAGAAATATGGTTTTATTTTAAAATCTACTTACTACACTTCTTTTGTTATTTAAAGTTTCATTTGTTTTACTTAAAATGGGATCACATTAAGAACAGATTTTGCGAGTAAAGGCTATTTGTGAAAAATGGTACATTTTTGAACTTTTCATGTAAGAGGGAAAAGTGAAAATTAATATTAAAATAACAATTAATTAAAATAGAAAAATGGTGATTAATATCGCGTTTTTCCTCCACGTGCTCTTATTAAAGTTTCTACCCGTCTAGGCATACTGAGAATGATGTTATCGTTGGTCTCCTGGGATAGTCTCCGCCATTCCTCAACTACGGCGATTCGCAGTTCACCCACGTTGGCAGGAGTTGGAATTCTGGACTTAACTTTTCTTTACAGCAAGTCTCAAACGTGCTCTATTGGGTTCATATCCGGTGATCTCGCCGGCCACTACATAACAGTGATATTCATATCATTAAGATAAGCTTGAGTTACCCGAGCGGTATGCGGCCGAGCATTATCCTGCATAAAAACAAAATCGTTACCGATATATGGGGCAAACAGTACGACATTTTCTTCTAAAACTTTTCTGATATAGCGGTCTGCAGTCAGACTCCCTCTGTCAATCACTACCAAGTTTGTGCGAGCTCCCAAACAAATGCCCGCCCAAACCATTATTGATCCACCACCGTATGCAACTGTTGTTTCAAAATTTGTCTGAATGTATCGTTCTCCTTTACGTCTATATATTCTTTGCCTGCCGTCAATTTGATTTAAGAGAATTATGCACTCATCACTAAACAATACCTTACTCCATTGGTCCGCGTTCCAAAGTCGATGTTCCTAAGCAAAAGTTAACCTGTTTCTACGATGATTTACCTCGAGCCTTGGCGGGCACAAATGAACCCAAACCAGCTTCTTCGAACCTTCTTCGTACCGTACGCTCACTTACGGTTACACCCCGCACTGCTTCTAACTCATGTCGGGCTTGGACGGCCGTCAACGGGGGTTCCTACGTACACGAAGCCGAATGAAACGATCATCCCTACTCGAAGTGCGTCTTTTTCTGCCTTCTCCTGCTCTTCTCACATAAGTACGGGTCTCCCTGAATTGTTGGATACTGCGATGGATCGTTGAAACTGGTCGACGAAGATCTCTGGATATCACTCTGTAGGTTTGACCATTTCTTCGCATTTCGAGTGCCCTGGCAATCTCCGTTGGGGCTAAGTCAGGCATAATTCAGTCCTCAACTCCAAAAAGATACGCGATTTAAAAAAAACTAACAAAAAACAGTATTTCAATGAAATTTTAAATCAAACTCAGAAGGAAGAAATACTCGAAGTTCGCTCCAGATAAGGTGTATTTGAATGAAATTAAAACAATTGCATAAATGTGATATTCAGTTGTTTTCTTAATTTGAAAATATTTCTTTTTAAATTAAATGAAGTATAAACCAGCCAGCAAACTTATATGATACTGATATCAAACCTTTATTTTATGTTCCGCTAAATATGCCGGCATATTTAGCGGAACATAAAATAAAGGTTGTATAATGTTGTACAATCTTAGGTCAGGTGCTCTTTTTATTCAATCGAGAAGTTAGAATAAGGTAAAATTTTATACAAATATTCACCGATATTCTTCGAATCTAAGCATGTTTATATATTATAGTGGTATATTATAGTGGTTATTCATGTATAAATACATGAATTTATTTTATCAAAATCACTGTCATATTAAATATGATTTTGAGTTCACTTTACTAAAAATTACAGATTTTTGCAAAGAATATAATTTTGTAATAGTAGAAAATACTTTCTTAAACTTAAAGAATTTTGAAGTTTGAAATTTAAAAGTAATCTTCTTGTTCTATTTCGGAATCACCAATGACAGGCGATGTGTGAAAGAGTACACACGTTATCAGGGCGAGTCAGTTATATGATTAGCACAGACGATATTTAGGTATAATTTTGAATTTCGAACGCCAATACTTACGATCGCCAGTGCAACACCCTGGTCAAACTGTTACTTTGAGACGCTGTTTCGTGAGTACTGACTGTACTTGACTTGAGTACGGCTTGGGATACAGTACAATATTGTTTGTTGTGTTTTTGATTGTGTTACAATTATGTAAATTTAAATCTAAATACTTACGATGAGATTCGGAATTTACACTACATACTCAACCCAAAATAAAATAAATAATACTCAAAATAAAGTTATAAATAAAAATACGCTTGTTGATACTAATTGTTCTTCTTCTTTTTTTTTTGCAATCGCGCTTTTTTGGCAATCGCACTTTCACCATTCTGACAGTGTCGAGTATTTATAGAAATATTTTAGATTTTATTTATTTAATTACATTATACGAATTACCTATATGATCCAAGGATCAATATCAAATCAAGTCACTTTTGTTTTGACATAACACAAAAGTGACTTGATTTGATACTGGACAGCGGAACTTTTTTTCGCTGTCCAAAAAAACCAATCCTCACTAGGAATAATAAGAAATAAGAATAAGAAACATTTATTTGCAGCTCTACTAAAAACTAAAAATAATAATTAAACTTATATTTAAATATAAGAAAAATCCATAAATGAAAAACGTCTAAAACTAAAACAGCGTAGGTTGGATCAAGCTCGGCATTGCTGGCACACCTAGGTATGTCCAGCATCGGTCTTCCGCTTGACCCATTCCGTGACCTCACAGCCGTCCAAACACTTACACACTACTTTAAACAAAAATAATAAAAATAAAAAAAAGAGAATTAAAAAATAAACAATAATTCTGTAGGAGTTTTGCCGGGGAGTTCAATGGGTGATGTTGTGGAATTTGTAAAACTTCATAAATTTGTGTTATTTCGGTTCCTAATGTGTAATATTGGTAGAATATTAACCATTGAATATTCGTTATCGTGCACAAGTGTGGGCAAGTGGTACAACCTCTAAAAACGTGCTATTTTGTGTTTTCCGCCAAAACTCCCTAGGAACTTTCAGTAAAGCTTCTATCACTTTACTGAATAGACTGACATGACTCATAGACTGTACTATATATTTGGACTTTGACTAGACTTAAGACTTGACGATATAGGAATACGATGTTGAAAATTGAAACGAAAGTTCTATTTCCCGCCTTTATAACTTGTCACTGGCAAATGGTTATAAGCCGATGCCATAAATAAATAAAAAAAATCTGTAACAAGTGTCAAATGTCTTGATTCATGACCAAAATCGCAATTAAAAATTTAAATTGTACATTAAGAATTTTAGTCTTTAATTATTTTAAAATAAACGTGAAATGTGAATACTACCCATAACCCAACACCAAATAAAATATTTTATGAAAACATCTAATTAAGGATGCCTGTGGGTTCCTATCTACTATGGTGAAGAAATAAAAGATATAAAGATAGAACTCCGATATATTATATGACATGTACAATATCTAGTGGAGCGTGCGCCAGCGCTGGTGGATCGGAAAGAAGAGAGCCCCTCCCTCCGTGATGCTTGCCGCCGCGCCGTCCGCGCTCATAGAACCAGTCCAGTACCTCTTCCCTCACCCCGCACCACCACACTGGTCAGCGAGGTCCGTGCGCGGGGGAAATCGCACTCGATGCGATGTCCATACGTGGACATACTGCCCGGGTTGAAGTGTCAACTTCAGTTGGAAGTGGACAGACATTGTTAAAGCCACGCCGCAGTGTCCCCTTGCGTGTTTTGATGTCGGCGACTCGCACGACGCCGTCGCCGACTCTCACGACGCCGTCGCCGCCAGGGTAGACCTTCTCGACTCGCCCCAGCAGCCATAGTAGAGGAGGTAGCGTCTTGTCCTTCACAAGGACGAGTGCGCCCTCCAGTAGTGCGCCAGATGCAGCAGTCCATTTGCTCCAGAAATGTTGTTTCAAGAGCTCCACCCGTTTTTAGCGCTCCAGGCGTGTTATAGAGACGTCGGAGACGTGCGAATGTGGAACTGACAAAAGTGATCGTCCAATCAGGAAGTGAGAAGGAGTAAGGGCGGTAAGGTCAGAGGGGTCGTTGGAAAGAGGTGTCAAAGGACGGGAATTTAAAATGCCCTCAATTTGTGTACTTAAAGTTGTCATCTCCTCGTATGTTAAGTTTTTTAGTTTAAGCAACCTTTTTAAATAAAATTTGGTGCAGCGTACAGCAGCCTCAGCCACACCATTAAAATGCGGTGAATACGCAGGAGAGAAAGAAAATTGGATGCCCTCCTGTGAAATAGCAGAGATAGCGTTGGATTCCTGCAACATATTATTAATGTGATTAGCGGCACTTACAAAATTTGTACCGTTATCGGACATGATAACGGTACAAATTTTGAGAGCGTGGTTTACCACGACAGGAAATAAACCGTTTAAGAGCCGCTAAATAGGCCTCCTTTGTCAGGTCGGTAACGAGCTCTAAGTGTACAGCTTTGACGGCCAAACAAGTAAAAATGCATAAGTAAGATTTAATTAATTTACATCCCCGGCCTTTACAATCGGCTATCAGTATTGGCCCGCCATAGTCGACACTGCAGTTAAGAAACGGGAATTCTAAACTACTTCGAATTGTATTATATTATTATATTATATAGGGGGTATTATATTCTGGCATCTTTTTGAAAATAGAACGCCAAATTTGAATTTAATCGAACTGATGGAATTTGTTTGAGAGGACGTAGAACTTTCTCTGTCGTAAATTTTTTTAACAATGGAAAACAACGAAATTCGTGCGGTGATAAAGTTTTACGTTTTAAAAGAGAAAACAGCAACCCAGATTAAAACCAAGCTAGACAGTGTTTTAGGTAATTCTGCTCCTGCATTGAGTACAATTCACACCTGGGTAACTGATTTTAAACGTGGAAGACAGAGCTGCGAAGACGCCCACAGGTCTGGCCGTCCAAATGAAGTCACGAATCCGGAAATGATCAAAAAAAATCACAAAATTGTATTGAATGATCGGCGCTTAAAGTTGCAAGAGATAGCAGAGATGGTGAGCATTTCATCTGAACGCGTTTTTAATATTTTGCACCAACATTTGGGAATGAAAAAGCTTTGCGCGCGATGGGTGCCGCGTTTGCTCACTGTAGACCAAAAGCAACGTCGAGTGGACGATTCATCGGAGTGATTGGCGCTGTTTAACCGAGATCCTAATGAGTTTTGCGGCGTTATGTAACAGTCGATGAAACCCGGATACATCATTATACTCCCGAGACAAAGAACAATCTAAGCAGTGAACTAAGAGCGGAAAACCTGCGCCGAAGAATGCAAAAACGGTTTTGTAGGCCGGCAAAGTGATGGCGACTGGTTTTTGGGATGCTCGAGGGATTATTTTAGTGGATTATCTGCAAAAAGGAAAAACAATAAAAGGGGAGCAAGGTTACGCAAGCTTGCTGCAAAAATTAAGTAAAGAAATCCAGAAGAAACGACCACATTTGGCCAAGAAATAATTTTGTTCCACCATGACAGCGCACCTGCACACACGTCAATGGTTGCAGTCGCCAAACTCCATGAATTGCGGTTCGAATTGCTACCGCATTATGGGGAATGCGGTAGCAATTCGTGCGACGTGCGACTGCGACTTCCACTTATTCCCAAACCTGAAGAAATGGTTAGGTGGCCAGAGATTTTCATCAAATGAAGAAGTCATTGTTGCCGTGGACGAGTATTTTGAGGGGTAGGAGAAAACATTTTATCTAACTGGTGTAACGGCATTGGAGAAGCGCTGGACTAAATGCATCGAGGTAGAAGGAAACTACGTTGAGAAATAAATTTATTTTAAATAGATTTTTGAAGTTTCTCTTTGTCGTTTCGGAAACTTATCAATCAGCCCTCGTATTTATTTCTATTTATTTATTTATTTATTTAACAATTTATTGTACACACAGAAAATTATGACAATACAATTAACAAAGAAAGATGACACAAAGGACTGCTTATTTCTAATTAGAAATTTCTTCCAGCAGCCCTACGGAGAGAAATGGGATGAGATATAGCAGTTAGGACGTGCACAATATTATTTCTACAATTATTGTAGAAATAATAATTCAAATATTTATATCTATAATAAAATAAAATATAGTAAATAAGCTAAATAAATAAATTAAAAATGATAGCTAGTTAATATATATATAAATACTAATATATTATTATAACTATAATATATAAATACTATATGTATACATAATAAGGGTATCTATATGGATTCAGATTTGAGGTAATGCTCTTTCAAGCGTCTTTTAAATACATCGATGTTGGGACTGTCGCGAATGGTGTGAGGAAGAGAGTTCCACAATCTAACTGCATGAACAGTGAATGAGTAGGAGTAGAAGTTGGATCGATGGAAGGGGAGAGTAAGATTTGTCCTGACAGTGGACCTGCAAGGAATATCGAGGGGTCGAGAAAAATTGAATCGATCAAGAAGATAACGAGGAGAGCGAGGATTATGCAAAATGTTGTAGAGTAAACAGAGGATATGGGAGTTGCGTCGAAGGCGGATAGGGAGCCACTTGAGTTTCGATCGAAAGGCTGAAACATGGTCGAACTTTCTTAGACCAAACACAAAACGAATACAGATATTCTGTAAACGTTCCAGTTTAGTTAACAGCTCCTCGGTAGCGTCTAAGTAGCAGGAATCGGCATAGTCAAGGATAGGGAAGATGAGTGTCTGGACAAGGAAAATTTTGGTGTTTATAGGCAAAAAGTTTTGGAGGCACTTCAACGTGTGCAGCGAGTAGTAAACATTTCTGCTCACTTCACTCACCTGACATACCCAGGAGAGATTACTGTCTAGAATTATACCTAAGTTTTTAGCAGTCTGTGTAATTAATAATGGTACCATCATATATAACTCTAGGCACATTATCTAAGCGTTGAGTCATGTATCTGCTACCTATGGTCATAGCTTGTGATTTGCTAGGATTGACCAACAGACCGAAAGATTTTGCCCAGTTCGCTATTCGTTGTAGATCAGATTTGATATCGGTAACTGCAGAATTTAATTCATGAATGGCGATAGATCTGCAGGTCGTCTGCGTAAAGATGGAAGTTATTAAGGTGATAGTGTTTATAAAAATTGAGAAGAGAAGTGGAGAAAGTGGTGTGACTCTGGGGTACCCCCGCATCAAGATCACACCAGTCTGAGGTAGCCTCATCAGAGCGAACTCGCTGCGAACGTCCCCGAAGATATGAATCGAACCAGTTTATGGCCGAGGAGGATATGTTAAGGGAGCAAAGGACAGAAAGGAAGATGTCAGTCTACAGAATTGAAAGCACTGCTAAAGTCAAGTAACATTAGGATGGAGACACACTTATTTTCCAAGGCTAGGCGTAGGTCATCTGTGAGTTTTAGCAGCGCTGTAACAGTACTGTGACCAGAACGGAAGCCGGATTGAAAAGGTGAAAGCAAATTATTAGAGGTACAAGAAGGGAGGGAAGAGGAAGAGAGATGGGAAATGGTGCGCGCTTTTGTTACCTGGTCCACGATTACAGGTGGACAAGGAAAGTGAGCGTTGAGCGCATTTAGGTCCACAGTGCTGTCAGAACTGACTGAAGATTTTCCAATGCCAAGTGTCGAAAGAAATTTCCAGATCTGTGAGGTGTTAGATTGGTCTATAGAATAGTGTATGTGGTGTATTTTAGCATCTCTACACAGACGACTGCAGCGATTCCGGAGATACTTATAATTCGCTAAATTTTCATCCGTTGGTCGTTTCCTATATCGACCCATGGCTCGGTTGCGCTTGGCCATCATAGTTTTAATATCCTCCGACAGCCAGGGTGCCGGTACGTGCTTGACTTTGATTTTTCTAAAAGAGGCATGTCTATCAAAAATATTGGTTAGGATCTCTCTTCTTCATCACATCTTCTCTATGTCTCCTGCGACTACGTACCTATGTTGTCGGAAACGTAATAAAATAGACAGAAGATCATCTTGGACGTTAGGCCCTACAACCTAAATGTCATTTAAGGAAACTCCGGTTGTAGTTTTACATGACGCATCAAACACAGTGCGCAATTCAGTGGTCGAACTACATTCGCGTAGAACGCCATGATGCGGTTAAAAATAATTGACAGTACCTATACTAGAGCTACCTATGTCTTCAGTCATATGACCTAAATTTTCATACTCGCGCATGAAATCTAAATATAATTTTTTAAAATTTTCGTCTTTGTTAAAGCGCTTCTCTAGTGAGAAAAAATGACGCTTAGCTATTGCAAACGAATCACCTAATTTGTCCGGATTCGCCTTTAGAAGTATAGTAACCACGAATCGACCCTCATCATTGCGATAGGTATTAATTTTAAAATGCTCCTCACAGAAACGTTCTTCTGCGGAAAGCTTGTGCTTGGGTAAAATGGAATCAAGTTCCCAAAATTTAGTTAGGTTAGGATTTAATTGCGCACTATCAATAAATTTACAGAAGTGTGAATGGGTTGGTCGTGAATAGATGGACACGGATCCGGAAACAATCCAACCTAGCTTAGACTCACACAAAATAGGCTGTTTTTTCCCTAAGTTTATACGATTGTTACCTACAACCTCCCAGAAAATTTCTGCACCCTCTAGAATATCTACGGCAGATGGAATACTAATGTATTCTAATAACTGGGTTGGCTAATTTGACGCCTGAGGGCATAGGTAAATGCTTAACGTTTATAGATATTGGAGGTAAATTATTAGTTATGATAGGTAAAATAAGACAACTAATTTGATTAGAATAGGTCCCGTTAATCGACTCGAACGTGAGGTAACAAGACTGTGTACTATTACTAATTAAGTTGTTAATACCTGTAACCATGGAGCTACTACTACACCTGGGTAACCTTAGCTTATCACATAGACTCTCAGTAACGAAGTTCGATGTACTCCCGTTGTCGAGTAACACTCGTGCAGTGTGGTTCTCGCTGTTCGAGCTGACGACTTGCACCAAAGCTGTGGAAAGTAAAACAATAGACCGCGTAGTAGGCTGTTTTACACATGTTGTAGCATTAGCTGAAAGCGTGACATTTTCTGAAGGACCCGGCATAGGGTTTACAAATAGAGAATGAGATTGACCGGAATGCAAGAGTATTATGTTTAATTTTACAATATTTGCAATGGGCTAATTTGCAACGTTTATCATCGTGACCTGGACATAAGCAATTTTTACAAACATTAAGTTCCTGCACCTTTTTAATACGTGATTCGACAGAAAGTTTTTTAAATAATTCGCATGCATATAATAAGTAAGCCTTGTTACATAGTGGACATTTATTTGTGTAAATACTTTTGGAATGACTGTTACCATTATTTGCAAATTTTTTTTTTTTGATTTGTTATTATTGTAATTATTATTTTCATGTTTATTACTAATTTTATTTTGTTCTTCTAAAGTTTCTAAAAGGTCAGCTTTATTACTAATAAATGCAGAAAATTGTAATAAAGTTGGTGAAGTGTTAAGAGTTTTCCGATATTCCTCCCAATTTCTAGAAGTAATCGGATCTAATTTAGTAGACATCATATAAATAATGAGTGACCCAATATTCAGTGGGCTCGTTTAACATTTTAAGTGCCCTAAGATTTTTGTTAATAACGTCAATTAGACAACGCAATAAAATACTAGACTCTTTCTGAAGTGGTTCACAAATAATTAAAGCCTGCACATGAAAATTTATTAAAAGCCTATTGTTATTGAAACGCTCACAAAGTAAACTCCATGCTATTTCATAATTATATTTCTTAAATACTATATTTTTAATTATTTCTGCTGCCAAACCTTGTAAGCTTGCACGTAAATAATGAAATTTGTTTATTTTATCGACATTATTGTTTTCGTGTATTAACGATAAATAGGTATCTCTAAATTCAAGTCAAGACTGATAGCCGCCGTCAAAGTGAGGCAAATCAATTTTAGGTAATCTAATAAAATTGTTGTTTGGCCTAGTTACCTGATACATCTTCCGAGCCCGTTACAAACCCGCCAGAGTAGCGCCTAACTTTCTCCTCAGGGTTATTAGCAAGAAGAGTCTGCGCTTGAGCAACCAATGAGCGATATTGCTCCTCAAATTGGGCTCGAGCGGCGTAGGCCTCCTCTGTATTGTCTGATTGTATCTCGATCTCGGTCTGTTATTCATCAAATTCCTCATTCTGTATGTCTGTATGTCTCACTCTGTATGTCTGTATGTCTGTCTTCAGTCTGTAAAAGGAGTTATGGACTAGGCTAGTTATGTTCTTGGAACCGCAGATTACAATCAAGCAAAAGACCCAGATTACGTGCCGCATAAATGTGTTCAATTGGTTCACCCATTAAGTTTACGTCACTTGTAAGGCTCAGATGTTTGAGTTGATTAATGGAGCCACAGATTAAGTATTTGGATTTAGCAGGATTAAGACACAAGCTGTTTTTTGGGCCCACAGCATTATACGATTAAGGTCCTCATTGAGCAAAGCAACTGATTTTTCTATATCACTTAGCCTACAAGATATATAAATTTGGGTATCCTCAGTGTAGAAGTGAAATTTACAGTGTCTAATATGGGTTCTTAAATCTGGTATGTATAAAATGAATAATATTGATCCCAAAATAGAACCCTGTGTTACTCCATTTTCAACATCCAACCAGTCAGATAACAAGAAGGAACCGTCACTAAGGGATAGCTGCACACGCTGGCGACGATCACTGAGTTGATCTACACTAGGTAACTATATGATTCCGCCCTCCTACAATTCCTCGCCCTATCAACCTTAAATCTGTTCTGTGTTTTGTAAATACTCCTTGTATTGAAACTTTATGTATATTAATATATTCTTACTTTGTGTTTGTTCTAGGTTTTAAATTATTCAACAGATTTCCTCCAGTACACCAAATATTACATTTTCAAAAGAAATATTTAAAGAATGTATAATCAATAAAGCCGCTCTTTTTAAAAGTGTAAACGAAACGTTATTTCATTGGCTCTTTGTCGGTACTTAGATGACGCTTAAAAGTTGACTACGTGATCTCACTGATCTCAATCACGTTATCAACGGATACGGTCTTGAGATCATACTATTAATTAAAGACCATCTTGAGAAGCTAATCGTCCATCTCAGCCAAGAAAGGTCTTGAGAACGAGTTTGAGAACGGTTTATTAATAGGCGCCATAGACTATATGTTGTTCGGTACCCAAAGAGTCAAAACTGTATGTCTGTCTGTATGTCACCAGAATATGTCTCATGATATCATGATCCTTGATAGCTAGACAGTTAAAATATTCACAGATGATATTTCTGTTGCTAATATATCAACAAAATATACTAAAAACACCGTTTTTTATATTTAACCCATACAACAAAATGCTATGCATTTCATTATAGCACGGCAAATAAATCGCATTTCAATTGGTAGCATTATAGCAACCTATTGTCTATTTGTACACGTTTAGATGAAATTGGATTTGAACAGAGTATAGGTGTCCTATGTGTCAATGGTAACTCGATGCTTTGAGACAGATAAAAGTCTGCTTCACTAAACTTTTCACTTTTTATATTTTCAAGCATTTAAAAAAGACAAACGAACAAAGAAACATTTAGGGAGTCATTTGAAAAGAATTTTGTACATTAAATTTAACGATGGATAAAAAATATCCCCGAACACGACAGACGGAACCCAAATAAAATGAGAATATAAAACAGACGTCTGGCTAATGTTTATTGGGGGTGTCAAAACTTTTCCACCAAGGTGTACAGTCGTGAAACACGATCAGGCGGATTAAAAAGGGGGTGAAATTTTACAGGGGTGATGACGTGAATTTTACTAACATTCTCGTTATGGCTCTATGAATTGAAACCCTGTATAAAGTTAGAATAATGTTATCATACTGCATGGAAGAATTGAGGCACAAAAAACATCGTCTGTTTTGCAGACACATAAAAACATGCACAGAATATTATGTAATAAGAGATACGTGTATACCTATGGCTAATATAATATATCGAATTTAATGAAGCGGTTTGGTACATTCTTGGTTAGGTTATGAAACCGCTTCCTTGAATTCAATAACTACAGAAGTTAGCTAGGTATATGAGCGGACACACAGGATACACACAGGACAGGTCACAGGACATGACAGACTCATTCCATAAAAACATAAAACAATAGATCATCATCATAATAATTATGAATAGGTACCTACCTACGTGAAGCGTAAACTTCACCTTTTTACGAAAATTATGCATAGAGTATGAAGTTTGGCACATTTAAAGTTTATTTGGAGAAAGGTGTGGAGATTTTTTTTAAATGCTTGCAATAAAATAAAGTTATACACACTACCTCAGATTAATGACTCACACTACCATACGTTTGTTTATTCATAGTAGGTCTGGCTTGACTCAAGTTTTACAATTTTTTTTTCACGTTCCATAGACAACATTTACCTATATTTATTGCGCATAGAAGCATAAGAACCCTTATAAAGTTCAAACATTAAAATTAAAATATTAATAATGGTCGAATTTCGGCTACTAGGCGACCTCTATTATTAATAAACAGAACATCTAGCTCACAGGTCTAACTAGATTAAAAACCTGAAGGCGAACTTTCCAGTTATAAACCCTCCTTCATCAATCTTTTGGTACTAATTAAATCTTTGAAACCTTATATTTTTGAAGTCTCGGGTTAAAGAGCATTATTTTATGTTAATATAGCTGGCGAACTGCACTTGACTAACTTCGAGCATTGTTTTCTCGTAGCAGACAAGCTCCTCAAATGGGTTTATTGTTTCAAGTAACTTGCAGTCGACTTACAAGTATCTTATAAACTTTGAACGCTTCTAGAGATTTTATTTAATGTACCTACCTATAGTAAACAACAAAATCGTAACTTGAACGTTCGTGAGTCGTGACAATTTTAATGACGCAATAAAGTAATGTATATTATGTTATTCCCTATATTAAGCCTGTTTCACAATCTACTGATCGAAAGTCAGCTAGCTTATTTGCATGTTAGTTAGTTAGTCTCTGTCGCGCCATATAAAGTAAGCAGCGACAAAACTACCGAATGAGCTATCCGACACTTATCAGAAGATTATGAATAAGGCCCCCTAATAATTTAATACATGAAGCAAAAAAATTTGCACAGAGGAGTATGAAATTTTAAGACAGTTAAAATGTATATAATATACGAAGTGAGGAGTGAACTGCAGTAATATTTTCTAACACTTATTGCTTAAAAAATACTTCAAATTAATAAAAATAACGTTACACACACTACCATGCGTTTGTTAAATAACAGTAGTGTTGGTTTGACACATTTTTGAGATTTTTGAGAAAGTACCTATAGGATAAAAAATGATGATTGTGGGTAGGTTACCACAATAATCATTTTTTATCCTATAGGTACTTTTTACGACAAGTAATGGCTTATTTACGAAGCGATTTTAAGCAAAACAGCATTAATCCTTAATTAATTAAGTACCTTAAATACATTGTGCATTTAATATAGATCAATAATGACCCTTTACAGCATGTAATTTAAATTAATATTTTCGAAGATATTACAGATATAAATTGCAGGGACATAGTACAATGCGGGGCGCTACCGGCCTCCCAAGTTATTTGCTGAAGAAGTTTTTTCTCCAAGAACACTATTCCACGCGGGCGAAGCCACGGACAAAAGCTAGTGAATTTATATGGAGCACTAAACAAACCCGCGTCGCACGACCGGTGGGCGCGGCCAGAGAATCAGATTCGCTGGTTTGCTGGTCCCGGTCTCATAGATCGGAAGGCTACTTTAAGAGGTGCCTTTGAGAAAAGAATCCTAATAAAGTTCAAACTTAACAATAAATTAATCTTAGTCAAATTTCTACCTTTAGGCGACCACTTTATTCATTATGTCAATAATAATCATAAACAATGATACAACTCCACATTCAAATTTAGAGTCGATCAAAAATTTTCAAATGTGAAGCGTTAGCGTTGGCGTTAGCCAGAAACACAAGTAGATGTATAAAAACTTGATAAGCTCCCCGGTCAACATCCGGTCGCGCCGGACGTCATTCGCTACCGGAAGTTCACCAATCTCCTACCCCACCTGAACTTTTACATCTGCTGCTGATGTGAGGACAAATATTATCGGAGTTGCCAAAGGTTTTTTGATAGGGTTATAGTCAGAGTTAGCTATGGATTCGAAGGCCGGTTCTTCATCAAAGGGAAGCCCTAGCCTGTAGATTTAAAGTTGCAGAACTTATCTTAAGAAATTTAGTACCTTGGACAAAAAAGATTGTCGTGTCCGAAAATAAGTACAAGTTACAAGTACGAACTTTCAAACTGTACTGTCATAGATATTGTATTAAATTAAACGTGACACCGGTGTGAATCGTGTTATATGCACACGTCGCTACTGCTAGGCTGACCATGAGCCGTATGTTCTCCGCAAGCAAACTACACACCAATACAGTATACAATGCAATACAGTAGAGACAGAGATGTTACTTCGTTCGGACCAAACTGTTATAAAAATCATCCAGTCACGGTTGAAAAGGTTTGTTTTGTTAAAAATTTCTGATTCAGAGCTTTCATTATTCTAATTTCAAATCTACCTTTGTCTACCGAAAAGAAAAATGCGAAAAGAATGATGCAGGATCGTAGTAAAGAATGAGATGAAAGTAATAATAAAATCTTAAATACTTAAAACATCATCACACAAGATTCATATTATACATATTTATCTTTGTCTGGTCCCCTTAACACAAGTTCTGCGGATACTTACCACGGGGCCAGACTAACGTGGTGTGAAGCGTTCACAGATATTAGATTATCCTAGCGCCTAGTCTAGCAAGCCACTAAAACAGCGACATCTTTTGGTGCCAGGCAAAACTAAAATGCAAACGTTTGTGTACTTATCAGTTGGGGTGCGGCGATTGGAGCGTAATTTTGTGAGTTGTGATTTGCGTACTTTTCGTCGCGTAGATTAGGATAAGTTTTTCTCCATACTATTTTAACAAATCGTTGTGCGTCGCCGTGTGGCTTTTCTATGTAACTGAATGCAGCAGAATTTCTGCCGACCGAAAATCTGCGACTCACGACTCACAAAATTACGTTCGTTTGGTACCCTTACAGCCTATTATACCAGCAACAAGACAATTTAGTTTAGTGACAATCATACAGATGGCGCTGAAATAAAAAAATATGTTATTATTAAAAACTATGCGACCCGACACTAAAACTACACCTAGGTACTACCTACTGGGGCCGCGGTCAGTCAGTAATATAATATGCAATAAAATTATTATTTGCCTTAGACAATTTGTTGACAACCAAGTGACACTGGAGTTTCGAATTTACACTACCAACAGACAGTGTGTGTCAGACAGGAACAGTTGGTATGGGAAAATTTACTGGTCGTTTTTTACACAATTTTTCCAATATTTATCACTGTTTTTTAAACCTGAATTCTACAGTCTTGTTATTTCTATCCTTGTAACAAAAATCTGGCTGCATATCTGTTGCATGCTGTTGTTTTCATTTATGGAAATGAAATTAAGTTTTAAATAAAAAATTCAATTCATATTTTTGCAAATAAAATTATTCTTATTCAAAAACTAAGAGAAACAATGTTTGTTATTAGGTACTATAATTAGATACTATAAAAATCAAATAAAGAAATATTCTTACATATTAAATTTTATTGCTTATTTATTTCTACACTGATAAATGATATATAATGACATAATATAATGACAAGTTATACCTCATCGACCAATCTAAATCTGTTATGTTGAGGGTCAGGTATGACATTAAAGTACTTTTTAAAGATTGTCTGCTGCTCTCTGCCCCCATAGTTCCTTTGGACCCATGTGTGTTCCCAGTTGGGGTCAAATTTTTCACAAGTCACAACCACTTTACCAGTTTCCATTGCAAATAGGGTACCATTACGACCAAAGCCGACCTGGAATGTGAAAATTGAAAACAGATCTAGTATGTAGAAAATTATATCTATCTTGCAAATCAATTATCACTTAACAAAAACAGTAACAAAGAGTAAGCATGCCTGGAGAAAATACTGATCTCAAAACAAATTGACAAAGGAAATTATAGCCCTAATATAAATACCATAAATGCAGATACCTACTTCAGCCTCACCTACGTAAGTCAAACCTACATGCACACATATAAAATCAAGAACAAGATAAATGTCACACAACATACAAAGTAACAAAAATACAGAAATTGTAGAAAAAGCAAATTAACAAATGCTCTCACTGTCTGAAAATGAAGTGGCACTGGGCAGGACATGTTGTCAGCTACAGAGATACTAGATGAACAATCCTAAGTACCAACTGGAAAGGCTCAGTTGGTAAGGGGAAGATAGGACGCCCAAAACAATGACAGGAGGACAACATTACAACCACTGCAGGGACAAATTGGAGAACTTAATCACAAAAGAAAAAAAGTGGGAGGCATTGAAGTGGGTATTTACCCTGAAAGGAAACCATATCGGTATTACCGGGAGGATAAAAACGAACAATACTAACACCTAAGTATAAGCACCATTAAAATAACACAACTAACTAATAAAATCCTAATGTAACCAGATATGGAAATAAAAAGTTTTATTATTATTATGTGTATATATATAAATATTTGGTCCTTACATATGAAATTGGCGTTTTGTCGTACTGGCCACTTTGATCTCAAATATATCTTCTTTGGTTAGGAATTCCAATTTCAAATTTATACCGCTATTTACTCATGCATTTCTGTTTCGAAAACCGTAATTCATTTGTTTTTTCCTCTTTTGGTTTTTTCTTTGTGTTACTCTGTTTACCAAATGGAAAACTTGAAATATTGTATTATTTTCGAGTACGAGTTCCACCGTGGCACCAGTGCTGCAGAAACAGCTCGAAGGATTAATGATGTGTATGGCGGCGGTGTCGTAAAAGAAAACACAGTGCGTTTTTTGGTTCCAACGTTTTCGTTCTGGAAATTTCGACCTGCAGAACAAGCCCCGTGGACGGCCGGAGACCAAAGTTGATAATGAAGAATTTAAGGCTATTGTGAAATCGGATCCATTGCAAAACCACGTCCGAGTTAGCTGCAGGCTGCGGTGTTAGTGATAAAACTGGTTTTAATCCACTTGAAGCAAACTGGGAAGGTGAAAAAGCTTGAAAGGTGGGTAACTCATGAATTGATTGTAGCAAACCGACAAAAGCGCATCCACTGCTGTGTTACATTACTCAACCAGCACAATAATGACGGGATTTTAAATATAATCATTACCTGTGATAAAAAGCCATTATCATACAGGATCCCTGTATGATAATCGGAAACGCTCATAGCAATGGCTGAACCCTGAAAGCTAAACTTGACTCAAAAAATGTTACTTGTGAGCGTTTGGTAAACTAGTGCCGGTGTCGTTCACTACAGATTTCTTAAATCTAGCCAGACGATTATGACAGATGTCTATTGCCAGCAACTGCAAATCATGTTGGAAAAGCTAGCTTCTAAACGACCGAGGTTGGTCATTCGCTCTAGGCCACTGCTGCTTCAGGGCAACGCTAGACCACACACTGCACAACAGACGGCTACCAAATTAAAGGAGCTTCAATTGGAATGTCTAAGACATCCACTGTACTCCCCAGACCTTGCTCCAACAGATTACCATTTTTTTCGCAATTTGGATAACTTCTTGCAAGGGAAAAAAATCATCTCCTATGGGGCAGTCCAAAGTACCTTCAAAGATTTATTGATTCCTGTCCGAATGGTTTTTTTAGTCAAGGAATCACTGAACTACCTATGAGATGGCAAAAGTGCATAGATAGCAATGGTATATACTTTATTTAAATAAATATATTATGTTTAAAAAAATCGACTTTATGTTCCACCTTTATAAGACGCCAATTTCATATGTAATGACCTAATATATGTACCAGGAACATGTAATATTTTATTTATCCGGAACAGATTTGTGATTACCCAGACTACAAACTTTTAGTTTATTTCAGCTCTTACAATTTCTATACATTAATACTTACTTAATGATCATTGTTTGTTATTAACAAACATTAATATAATGTTTTTTTAATAACAAATAATTATGAGGAGTGTTTAAATTCCGACTAAGCACAGCTGTTAAGTATGGTTCATGTGGTCTTTAATATAACTACAGAAATGTAGACTTAAATTCATGAACTATGGATATAAACAATTAAATTTTTAACAAAGACATAAAAAAATATAATCATCAAATTGACATTACATTCAAACCTGGATGAAATCTAGTGGTCCTTTGGGTGGCCAGCATATGACCAGACTGAACATAATGCCCGTCTTGCACCTTCCAACCTCTGTGTTTAGGTTTGACCTTGCAGTTAGTATTCTGTGTACTTCCACCCGTTTTTTTACTAGCATATCGCATAACACCTGTAATATTATCAATTTCAAAAGTATTAAAGGTTATCTCAATATTTACAGTATTTATAATTACTTTGTATTAATAATTACATACCTAATAGCGGCGACGAAGTTTTTAATTTTATTGTTTGCCAAGACATTGTTTTTAGTGGTGATAATTAAATAACTACAAAAATGTGTCTGTCAATACATTTTTTTTAAATATGGCGTCGGCTTATCTTAAAACCATTTGCCAGCGTCAAGTAAAAAAGGCGGTAAATAGAACTTTCGTTTCAATTTTCAACACTGTATTCCTTTAACGTCAAGTCTAAAGTCTAGTCAAAATCCAAATAAATAGTCAGTACAGTCAATGAGTCATGTCAGTCGATTCAGTAAAGTGGTAGACGCTTTACTGAAAGTTCCTAGGGAGTTTTGGCGGGAACCACAAGATAGCACGTTTTTAGAAATTGTACCACTTGCCCACACTTGTGCACGTTAACGAATATTTAATGGTTAATATTCTACCAATATTACACATTAAGAACCGAAATAACACAAATTTATGAAGATATACAAAATCCCACAACGTCATCCATTGAACTCCCCGGCCGCGGCATAACGCCTGTGATACCAAAAGACAATTTTGGTATTACGTAATACCAAATTCCTTCCGTAATACCAAAAGACAATTTTGGTATTACGGAAAATATTTTTTTTATTTATATAATATGGCATCGGCTTATAACCATTTGCCAGTGTCAAGTTAAAATGGCGGAAAGTGGAACTTTCGTTTCAATTTTCAACACCGGCAAAACTCCTGCCGGGGAGTTCAATGGGTGACGTTGTGGAATTTGTAATGTTTCATAAATTTGTGTTATCTCAGTTTATAATGTGTAATATTGGTAGAATATTAACCATGAAATATTCATTAACGTGCATAAGTGTGGGCAAGTGGTACAACTTCTAAAAACGTGCTATTTTGTGTTTTCCGACAAAACTCCCTAGGAACTTTCAGTAAAGCTTCTAACACTACTGAATCGACTGACATGACTAATTGACTGCACTGACTATTTATTTGGACTTTGACTAGACTTTAGACAATATGACGATTTAGGAATACGGTGTTGAAAATTGAAACGAAAGTTCTATTTCCCGCCTTGTTACTGGCAAATGGTTTTAGGCCGATGCCATATATTTAAAAAAAAAACCCCGGCAAAACTCGAAAATTGAATTCCTATAACTCGGAATTTTAATTCGATTCCAGATTTGACAATTTCAGTGTTGCAACGTTATGACAAGTACTAAATAGTGACGTTGCGAAATTATTCGATACGGAAATGGAATATTTCCGGATCGATTCCTCTCGTTTATAGTAGTATATCTAAACAACTACTACTTTAATACAAAACTAAGTATATCAGGAAATTAAATATTTCTGAACGGATTTAGTTATGACGATTAATTTTACTAAGGATCTGAGAGTTTTCTTTAATAATTGTGTGTGAAATAAATAAAAAAAAATGATCTTATAGGAACATGAGAAATAAAACAAATAGATGTATTATGGTAATATTTTATTTTATAAATCGTCGCCGTCGTCGCTATCACTATCGCTGTCAATTTCTGTAACATTTATTATAAATGTGTCTGTGATGTTGTCAATTAACATATCTAGCCTACTCATTTTTTCCTCTTCTTTGACAACATGGGATACGCATTTGGACCATTCGGTAGCCGTAATTTTTTGAATGCCTTCCTCAAATAAATTTCTCACGTCTGTCAATTTGAAGGTTTTATTATTTTGAGCTACATGCCCCTTTACCTGCGCCCATATCAATTCGATAGGGTTCAGCTCGCAATGGTAAGGGGGCAGTCTTAAAACCGTGATCCCATGTTGTGCTGCCATTTCGTCTACAGCGTACTTATTAAAAGACTCGTTATGTGGAATCAGTTCTAAAATCGTAGCTTTAACCATATCTGGTTCGTAATGAATATTTTTATTTAAAAGCCAGTCTTGAATGGCAGCTTTTTTCCAGCTCATTTTTGGTGCCGTTTCCAATTTTCGGGAGTGGTAAGGTGCATTATCCATCACCGCTCCTCAAAACAAACTGCATTCATCTCATCATGGTAATCTTCACAATTTTTCTTTGCTTCAAAAATCATGAGCCCCTCTTCCAGGAAGCCTTCTTCACTACCTATATGGCTCATTATGAGACGTTTGCCTTTTCCAGATGGATTTTTTAATCCAGTGGTCAGTCCCTCCAAAAACGCTTGCCGAGATGATGTGACTTTCTTGTCCACCCAAGTTTTTTTTACAGTATGACCTAAAAATAAATATAGTACATGAACATTCAATATTACTATTAAATTTAATGTAAAATGTATATAAATTCAAAACGTTAGCCTTACCTGTGTTAACCCAAGTTTCATCTTAATAATATATAATATGTCTCCCTTCTCGTCGAAACTGACATATAAATCGCAAGTAACGCTGGCGCCATGTTATTATATCATTTCGATCAATGAGTGTGCTATTGCGTGACCGTGCAACAAATTTAAAATTAAGATGCTTCAAAATTTTTTGTCTTTGGAAACCTTCGGCATTTCTGGATCATCGTTCATCACTTGTAAAATCTATAATAGTAAATTGTATAATAGTTTGGAATCATTACTTATATATAAAAGATGTAGGTATAAAATAATACTGTCTGACTGATAGTTGATCACCTTTGCAATGGTTGGAGGTTCATTACGGTAAAAGAACTGATGAACAATTCTTCGTATTGCGGAGAATGTAAATTCATCAATTTTATCTTTGAAACTCCGCTTTCATCCAGTTTTTTTAGGAGGCGTTGGCGGCGCACCTTTATTTACTTCCTTCAAAACGTTACAAGCAGAGCGTGAGGTAATTTCCAATATGTCAACAACTTTGCTCATACATTTATTTTCTTCCAGAACTTCAAAGGCCTCCAATTGCGCAGAAGTTTCATTTTTCACGTACTTGTAGGCGTTGCGGATCATTACTTTTTCAGTAACAGTGAAAGCTTTTCGTGGACGTTTTTTTCTTGGGGACAAGAAAACATCCACGTCTTTTTATGATGTACTTGACTGAGGATCCATTTTGATGGAAAACCAAAACAAATAGATTCACTCAAAGTTCACAAAAAACTATAAACGTAACAACAAACACAACGTAACAAAACTTTAAAAAAATCCCAACAAAATAACAAAACGCAATGAAACAAGATATTCGTGCCGTCAGCCTGGGAGAATGAAGCCGAATCACAGACTACTAATGACAAGATAAACAAAATGGCGATAGCTGCACGAGCGCGCACGGGTTGCCAATACAGAAAACTATCTATCTAGGCTCTTTTATTATAAGTTTTGTTTTTAATATAAAAAACAAAAATATTAACTTTTTATAAAATAAAGCAGTGGTTACTAATTAATAAATAATTATTATGAATAATTATGTATTTATTTAAATAAAAATCAATAATTAAGTCTTTAATTGGTACACCAATATTATGATTACATAAACATAAATCGCGATTGTTTATCGATTTTTGTGTTCATCACTACACTATTATATGTGGTATCATTATTTTACAAAATGACAGTAGCTAATGTCAAATGTGGAATCGAATTATAATTCCGAGTTTAGTTTCTAAAATACTTTACTTCTTCTTCTTTTAATTATGGCGGCCTCAGTGAGTTGTCAATTTCAGAGTGTTTCTATTAGACAGTAGACTTTGCTCTTTAATATGGTGAAACAACAAGGGTACTTACAAGTCTGATTATCTGTTAAATCGCCTAAAACAAACATAAAAGTGATAATAAAAACATCACAATCTTAATATTATATACATATATCTAATAAGAACGATTAAGTACATAAAATTTCATCCAACCAAATTAATGCTCCAAGGCCAAATTAATGTATATTTTCTAGATTTAAAACCGAATATATATTTATAAGTTTTGATAATAGTATTGAAAATAATATTATTTTATATTTCTATGGAAATAGAACAAACATACACAAAATAAATAACGAATGTGGAGGACAAAGTGACTGTACCATTTTTGCGAGCTTGTTTGGTCAATCCACCTTATTCGTACATCTGGCATATACACAATGGTCTTAATCATGACAATTTATTTCGAACTTATTTTAACTCGGAAGGAGTAGGTAGATAATGTGTAATATTAAATATACCATCGGACCATGGTCCAAAATTCCAAAATTCCATATCCTACCAAAAAGTAAGATTTTGCACCAAAGTATTATATAGCCTGGAATCTGAATCCAAAAGTACTGAACAGAACTCCTGACACGAACGGATGGACTGAAGCGATTCGTTTCAGTGTTGCCAGTTCTGTTCTTGTAAAACTACTTAACTCACATCGATTTCTACCAAAAACTACAAAACAATACTCGGCGCGGCGAACACTTGATCACTATGACACTGACAGTTAATCTCACGACATAACATTGTAGTGGCTTCACCATTAAATTAGCATCATATTGGAGGTGTCTAAAAATGCCATTTATAAATTTTACGTAGCTTTATGCCATTACAATGATATTCCGTTGGAATTTTTAACAATTCTTAACATTTACAAGAAATTATCTCAATCTGAATTTACGTTTACGTCCTGCAAAACTTACGTCGAGTGACATTTATCGACTAGTGCGGCAAGTATCGTTAATTTATTTTGTGATTTGTATGGGCAAGCGCCCCAGCGACATACATGAGCTTCCCCATACAAATCACAAAAATTTTTTTTTGCTTTCAGCGCTGCTACTTTGCCAGTGAACTCTATATAAGGGATACATACACACCCTTAAGTATTATCACTTCCTTTTGTTACACCCTGTATTTTATTCTGAATCTGATAATGACACGACTGCTATCGCCTACGTTTATCAATAATGGTTGATCTTCAATAGTGTCGTATCGCACATCTCGATCCCAATCACCGTAGCAAAGTTTTTTGGTCTTTTCTACGACTTTCCTCCAATTATCCAGAGTCACTTCACTACAATCTTTTTCTAATAATGTCAGCATTTTATTAGCTGTAAATGGCGGAGTGGTGTTTAGCCTGGCTGCACAACCTGAAACAATATTTATTTAGATTGAGTATGATGCAAAGTAAAAGAGTGAGATAGAAGTAAAAGTACATAATTTGTACATAAAAGTTAAAATAAATACAAATTACCCACCTTTGATTTGCGCCCATATCATCTCAATGGCATTATATTGGCAGTGGTATGGCGGTAACCGAATCACTATGTGACCTTTGGATTTTGCCATTTCATCCAAAAAATATGTCCGCTTTGTTTCGAGTTTCTCTAGGTTCAATAATCTGACCAACTCCTTTTTTAACAGTTGACTGTCAGCAACCACACCATTGCGTAGCAACCACTCTAGTATTTCACCTTTTTTACTGTTGCTGGTGGGTGGTTTGTTTACTTGTACGGAATGGTATGGGGCGTTGTCCATCAAAATATGGTGGGGCTCATGCAGATTATCCAAAAGTTTTATGAAGAATTGCTTAAAGTTTTCGAAATTCATCTCTTCGTGATAATCTGTTGTTTTAACTGATTTGAAGGCCCACAAGCAATTAGGCACAAAACCTTTGGCTGTACCAGCGTGGCAGATAATCAAACGCTGGCCCTTGCCTTCCGGAGCTTTGATACAGGATTTCGCTGTATCTTCTGTCCATGTCTTGGAGACTGTGATTGGCGTTAAGCCACGTTTCGTCCAGATAGACCACATTGTCCCAATTCTCAATTTTCTTTATTTTCCGTAGAAAATCACACCTCATCAATGCTATATCCTTACGCTCCATTAATACTTTTCTTTTGTCACACTTCCCATACCGAAATCCGCATTTTTTTATGACTACTCTGAGCGAAGTCATACCGCCATTAAATAAACTGGCTGATTTCAGCGACGTCAATAACTTTTTACAAGTCGGCAGTTCTCCTCGGAAGTAGTAACCGTAAATATGGTTACGTATCGCAGCCATGTCCAAGTCATCAGGACTTTCGACGGAATGTACCCTATTACATTTTTTCTTCTTTGGAGTTTGTTCTCCTCCATCGACGATTCGCCGAACTTTTCCTTCGTGATTCGGGAAACGGTAGCCTTGCCAATCCCTAGAGCATCAGCAACACGGTCGCGTACGTTGCCAAGTGGCAACAAAGGTCCGCCATTTTGTTGCAAGAACAAGTTTTGTTCACGAGCAAAGTAATCTCGCAAACGCACAACAAACTCCCGCGTTTCACTGTTGAGTACAGTTTTTCGTAGTCTTTTCGGCATTTTTCAATACCAACAATAACAAAACAGCAACAAAAACAAAAAACAGTCATAACAAGTAACACTCCGATTACAAAAAAAACACGTGGCGCATACAAGGCGTTAGCACTCGTAAGAAGTAGCGAACGTAAAGTAGTAACGCGAAGTAATACAACAACAACATAATAGACATTAAAATGCACATTATAATATTTTTCAAAACATGTTTACCAACGTGGCTGAATGCAAGCCACTCCTTTGTCTATAAAAAAAAAATCGACACGACCCATCACTAACACGAACTGTCATAGGGATCAAGGTTCGCCGCGCCGAGTATAAAAACTATCAAAAAAGCTAAAACCACTGCATTTTATAAACCCAAAAAAGCCACTGCTTTTTAGATTTAGAGTTATATTAAAATTTTATTATTTATTGAATTATATTTAAAAAAAATCGTTTAATTAAAATATGCTAGTAAATATTACGTATATAGTAATTAAACGGGTGGTTTAAAGAAAATTACTGACGAATGTAATAATAAAATAAGGTGTAAAAAAATACGTTTTTTTTGTGCCTAGCCTAGGCCATTTTGCATATAAATACTGTCTGGCTCTTTCCTACTAAAACACTACTAACAACTAAATTCGTACTAAGGAGGGAATAAAACACTTAATTTAGTAGTATAACTTTGTAAATTAACTAAGTTGGTAACATTCATTCTGGACTGAACGGACTATGTGTGACAAATCGCTTCAGTTTTCGCCAGAGCCGTGGCCGTGCGGTCGTGCATCGTGTACAAGCGTAGTGAGTTTACAAATAATAAACACGACCGTAGCTCGCAGCAAACCAGAACGAACGATGCGATTTTTCCATGTGTGTGCTTGAATCCGTTCAGGCCGAAATGTCGTCAGTTGGATCGGATGCGATTTTTTTCCGTGGATGTGCTCCAATCCGTTCAGATTGATCAACGGTCGTCAATACTAACTGAAACGATCGGCCTCTCGTCTGTGGGAACCTTAAGTGATTATGACTCGTTCAACATCATCATTATCTTATAAACGTATTGTATATAAGATAATGATGATGATTACTGTAAGTTACATAATGGCATATGCTTGCAGTTCTTTAAATAATGTTGAAATTTCCAAACGCGTATCTTTAAAGACTGAGGAGTTCAGTTCAGTACTTTTGGATCCAGGGTATACCTTGGTGCAGAATCTACTTTTTGGTAGCATATGCTTGGGTTACTTCTGTAAAAGTCAAAATCACTATATATGTCCATATAAATTTGGAGGATTTCCCTCGATTCCTCATGGATGCCATCATCAGGTCACCGCTTTGGTGACGACGAGACCAATTTCGGATTATACCCAATACATCAAAAAGAATCTTGAAAATCGGTCCATAAACGGCAGAGAAATGTTCAAAGATATCCGTGTCGGTGTAAAATACTATGATAAGTACCTATTATATCATCATTATGTCATGATTTGTGGTTTGATTATGGTGGTGATGATGATGATTACTTTAATTGACATAATGGCTTATGCTTGCAGTTCTTTAAGCAACGCCGAAATCCCCAAACATGTATCTATAAGGAGTCCGGAGTTCTGTTCAGTGCTTTTGGATCCAGGGTATACCTTGGTGCAAAATATTATTTTTTGGTAGCATATGCTTGGGTTACCTCTGAAAAAGTCTATACTATATGTGTCCATATAAATTTTGAGGAGTTTCTTCGATTCCTCATGGATCCCATTTTTGTGAAAAAGCGATCAATTTCGAAGTAGGTATACTCTTTACATCAAAAAAATAATTTTGAAAATCGGTCAAGTTTTTTTGGAGGTCGGTTAAAAAACAAGGACTTTTCAAATAAAGGGTGGTCGGTCGTTCAAAAAAGAAAACCTAAAAACCGTTTTATATGTAAAAAGGGGAAAGTAAAAGTGCCAGAATCACAGTTTAAAGCAGCAGATATAACTATTCCAATTTATATTTCCCATTTGTCATAGAATGTGAATATAGTTGATATCGAAAACTATGTTAAACGACAAACAGGCTTAAATGTTTGTGGTCGAAAAAAATGATATGAAAGTAGCTAAGGATTATGATGGGTACAAAATATTTATACCTGCTCAATGTAGTTATGCAAGACGATTTCAGGCCGGAAGCTATATCGTATCGTCTCTTTATTGACTTTGGGCGTAAAAGGGTGAACAAAATAAACAAAGAACTTAAAAACCATACCAATGACTAACATAACTAAGATTGTCAGCTTCAATTGTAATAAATGTAGTGAGGTCGGTGAGCTGCATAAAAAGGCTGCGTAAGGAAGCAGATGTCATCGCTCTCCAGCGGGCTTATAATGGCGATCCGAAGAAATAATTTTAAAGAAGAAATATTCATTCTAAAACAGTTAGTTGCAAAATAGTTCTTAATCCATGGTAACAAGGTCGTCAATAGAAGTCAACATTTCTAAATAGCCATATTTTTAAAATGGCTGCCGGGAAATCTTCTGTCAAATATTATCAAGTTTTAAAGTAAATGACTGAACGTATATAAACTACTAGCTGGTGCCCGCGACTTCGTCTGCGCAGGATTAGTATTTCGAGTAGCGTGGCGTAGAAAAGAACATTATGAAGTTAAAATTCTTACTTATATAATTTTTGGGCCGCATTTGAAAAATATAATAGCCTGACAATATTGAGATGTTACAGTCGCACTATAATAACGTAACAATATTGTCAATATAATAAATACGGTAACTAAGCACTGCGGAGCCCTAATCATAGGCCTATAGGTAGCTACTGCAGTATGCTCCTATAAACTATATTTAACGATTTTTTTCCTTCGAAAAATGAAGTATAAACCTGCCAATAACAAACCTTGGGCCTATATTACTTTAATTACAATGCGTTTTTAACAAATCGCTACCTAGTGCCTTGAAAATTACCAAAACGGACACAACCATCAATGACCTCTGCCCTCACGCCATAGATGATATGTACTACTACTGAATCAAACTTATTATTTACTGAGATCCATACTAATTAGGGAACCGAAACCAGTTCTACCCAAAACCGAAAAATCCGGTTTTGGAGCTATATCAAGAACCGGTTCCCAGAATATGTATTAAGAACCGGTTATTGGACTTTTTTCTAGTTTTTTTAGTTACGATTAAATTAAGAAAACCTACCTAACCGGACTGTAACTTTGAGCGTAGAAGTAGCGAACCCCTACTGCAAAGGTCATAAACATGGTGTTAAGGTCTTCCAGAGTTTGTCTCATCTCACGATGTCATCGGCAAATTGAAGGTGAGTCGCTATTTATATTGATGTCAAGTCCTCGCCAGTCAAGGAGTATAAAGGCATCCTCGAACGCAACCGAAAACAGTTTCAGAGTGATGACGTCTCCTTGTTTCACACCACCGCTCGGTGAAATGGAATCGCCTTTGTGCTATGCTCCTGTACTCGGAAGTCGGACTGACATAGTGGCTTTGTCGTATCAACACTTTGATGTAACGGTAGTCGATGCGGCATCTCTGAAGAGGGTGTGACGGGCCATCGTAAACGAACGCCAAGCTAGTGGTTGATTGTACTCCTCGGTTTTCTCTATAATCTGGCGCAGCATAATTTATGTATGTGGTTTATGGTACTAAATATTCTACTATGGTACTAATGCGTGGGGTTATCTAAGCATGGTAATATCTTGCGTTTGATGATTATTAAAAACAAATTGATGATTTGATTATTATAAGACCGATTGCTTAAAGGATAGAAATTATAGCTGTGATCATAAATTCCGTTTTATTTTTTACCCTATTCTATAATTTTAGACTTTATTCAAACAGTTCTTATATATTAACCAAAGAACCGAAATATCTGAAAAACTCCGGTAATCCAGCTTTGGAGTCAAACTGAGGCCGAAAACAAATGGTTTTTAAAATATTATGTCCGGTTTTCGATGCCCTAGTTAGGTACTTCACAACACTACGTAACGTGTGATAGATCAAAAACACGTAAGTCACGCATACACTTTTAATACGATTAACTAACCAAAATACACTTATTTCATTATAAAAAATGGCAAATTTAAAGAGTAAGAATGTCTACAAAATAACAAAACAATATGTTTTTTTACAGTTTTAAAGTTTTTCTTACCTTTTTTCTATTAATTGCCAGTAGCAAGTGGCTGTTGGGTCAACAGAATTACGTAAGTCAGTTTAGTTCTATAGAGAACTAAACAGCGGGGCTATTATGAAAATTAACTTTGGTTGGTCATGGTCACATTTTGACATTACAACTTTTTTAAAACACAATTAAAAAATTCAAAATGTCAAAAAAGATTGCGCAAGCCTACATGCATGTCCAACTAGATAGTCCGCCATTTTGTCCTTCAGAGAACGAATGAAACGCCTTTTAGACCAATCAAATCGTGTAACGTAGTGCATTTTGACATAAGCCATGAAATGAGAACTGTCAAACGAAGCAAACGGACCTAATGTGCTCTCCCGGCTTCAACATTTTTAATCGACTTCCAAAAAAGGAGGCGGTTATCCTATGTAGACTTCATTTTACTAGGTAATTAATAATCTGTGCTTCATAGAAAAGTACCTCTGTGAGCCACGTCGATCGCAAATATTTTTATCTTTTCAGTCCTAATAAATAATATATTGTAATAATATATTGTAGCCTGTGAGTTTACAAAACAATTCAATCATGGAATCTCATAGGTCCGAACATCGAAAAGAATCCAATAATATCAAAACTTACTTACTTACTATAAAAATCTAAATTTATTAAACTTATTTTTAAATGCGAAAATGTTTAAGATATTTTAGGATAAGTTATTGTTTGGCATGGTTTATAATTTTAAAGTAAAGTGACAATATTTTGTTTCGATATTACACATGATAGCCTTTTCCGAAAATTATATAAATTGTTTTAAATATGAAATGAAAACATCGGCGGTATTTTATAGTATACAATTTATTTGAAATGCTCTTTTTTAAAGTCCTTATTAGTTTTTATAATTAATTAATAGCATAAAATTTAAATAGATTACACGGTGCTAATACACACAACAAAACGCAAATTTCAAAACAACAATAGTTCACTCTTCATGACCAACATAATTTCATAGGTAACATAGTTGCGTAATACCCCGACATCAATTGGCTGGGAGAATTTATACAAGCATTTACATGAATTCCAACGAAGTTAGGTAATAGCCCTGTTGATTTGCGTACTGTTTCCGAGAGATTTCGACCGATTGGTGATTAATATGGAATTACTATTCACTTGTTTCTGATTGGCTGAAACAGCGCGTCTTCCGATCCCCTAGTGAATGGCATCAAAAAGCCAAAATCGCCAAAAAAAATACTTACATGGTACTTATTAGAACTTATGCGACGATGTCGGTCAAATCGACCACTGTGTATTGCCATAAAATTTCCAAAATATATTATTCATTCGCACTATTTTTGTTTCTATGTTCCAGTATGTATGTGTAGACTGCATTTTATATAGAAACATGGCCTTTCTTTGCTGCAATCTTAGTATAAGTATATCAAATTCAATCTGCAGGGACAGAGGTTTTTTTTTTTACGTACCCAACTAAAAACTTTCCGGCATTGTTTAGGAGGTAAAATTCAATAAAAAGAAGGATTAATAGTGCGGTAATTCTCCGATGCATATGGTGAGTGTGGAACCTACGTTTGCACGAAGTGTCTTACCCCAGCCTCACGCATCTACCCGTGTCAGGTCGCGCACTCAGCTATGAGCGACTTCTTCCCCCACCTCACCCGCCGTGCGTCGGACCGCCCGCCCCGCCCCCGCCCCGTTGGCCCGCCACCGCCGGCGGCGCCGTGCCGCTGGACCGCACCGTAGTATCGCGCACTCGGTTTGTCATCGTCATAACTATTAAAATAATATTTGTCCAAATAATGTAGCGTGAATGACATATTTTATCTACTTTATATACCAGAAGCGATAAAAGTATCTATTTTCATTTAGGAATCAATTTAATAATACCAAATGTGTATTTGAAATAAATTAACTATTTTTATTGTAGTTATGGTTCACTATTTTGGCTATAATGGCTTACACATAAGATATAGATAGGTATATACTGTGTCGGGCTTTTTTGTAGGATTATTTATGATAAACATTTCCATCATACATTACATATTATGTGTAACTCTAGCGGCTTTCGCAGCGCACGCCAGAATAGCTGGTAGATTTTTACTACTTACTTGACACTTATAGTCATATTTTGGACAATTCACACAATATCTTTATAAATTGTAGCCTATGTGTTATTCTGATGTATAAGCTATATTATTGTAAAGTTTAATTAAAGTACATTTAGTAGTTTTTACGTGAAAGAGTAACAAACATCCATCCATACTTACAAACTTTCGCGTTCATAATATTAGTAGGATTTGTCTTGGACCGTCTGATAATGTATGTCAACTACTCACATTATTGTAAGACTATTTGACATTGAAATAAGGAAACGCTTCTACTTTGGCTGTCAAAAGAGGCCATTTTGTGAGCCCATGCTCATGCTCGGGTCGGCAAAATGTTGTTTCTCATAACGACGATGCATCGACCTTGCTGCCTTACAATAAGAACTATTTTGCTCCGAATGGTATTAATGTTTCATCAATCTGTCATTTTGTCGATTCTTCGATGTTTCTAGGGTGCGCATGCTAAGCCTGCAGGAGACCTGGCTTCTCCCGCACGACATACCATACCTAGGAACCATAGATAGTGACTTCGCTTTTACAGGAAAGTCAGCTGTTGATACCTCGGCTGGCATCCTGAGAGGAAGACCATATGGAGGGGTGGCCATCCTATGGAGAAAATCTACGTATCCTTATGTGTCAACAATGAAATGCAGTTGTGTACGGCTTGCTGCTATCAAAATATCATTGTGCGATCTGTTATCCCGGATTGTTCTAGGGTCTTTCTTAAAAAAATATTTATTTTACCTAAAGATAATAATAAATAATAATGATAAATATCTATGGACGCTTCACACCACGTCAATCAGGCCCAGTGCTAAGTATCCGACGGGAAGTATATTTAATACTTTTATACTGTACATATATTTAAGATTTTTATTTTTATTATATTATACACATATTTAATACACATCCATGGCCCAGGAACACAGAAAAACTTTTTGTTCCTTCGGCGGGATTCGAACCCGCGACCTCCGGCTTGAGCACCAACGCGCTGAAGCTGAGCCACAGAGGTCGTCATAAAGATTTAATTAATCTTTAACATAGAAACAGTGGAACTAGTAGAATTAGAAATAACGATTGAGACCTAACAACCAGGAACGAGAACGACACACCAACTGACTCGAGGGGCCGCATGCTTGTACCAATACTGCTTTGTTCGCTGTGCGTCAGCGACTCTGCATAATAGCAAGGATTATAACAACCCCTTGTTTTTCCTGTATATATAACGCACTTTTCCGGTGTATTCAGTACACCAGCACCCGACACTATTATTTCGCGCACTTCTGCGTTATCGCAGTCCACATACACTTTAGTTATACTCGTATATACAACCACCGATTGCTTGTGATTAATTGCCAAATATTCAATTCTCCAACCATTGTGTTTACAGAACACTGGTTCGGAAGATTATTTGTGACTTTAGTTAAAAGTTCACTCTCATACGTTGGATTTTCATTCACGATTTTAATCAAGGACACTTGGCATATGAACTCAGAACCCATTTCCTTACACATCTCTAAAATATTTAAAGTTATATAAGAAATGGCAATATTTGAACTGGTTGATTGTATCATTTTGTATACATTTGAATCGTCCAATCCGTTAGGATCCGTTAGATTGGTAAAGGGAGACTATGATACAAGTTAAATTCATCATTATTGATTAATGGAATCTGTAATCTAAACACTAAATTTTTCTTAAAATAATAACATGCAACATTAGAAATACTTATAATTAAATGAATATGATCTAGGTTTAGGAGTACAGGAACTGTAGTGCCTCTTGGAAGATGTTGAATATTGTTAGACAATTCTTGATAAAGTTGGTTAGGTGTCAAAATACTTGGATGAAGTATGTTTTGTTTAGTTAACATGATATCATTTATCAAGTCTTCTAGTTGGAAGGACACTGCCATCAACGCACTTTCTAGGATCTTTAGTAAAGACAAGGTTTGTACTTCAATTTCTACCATATATAATAGATACCTAATCTATTTATAATGTTAAGCAATCTTGTTATTTCTGTTTCTAGATGTTTTTCATTGGAGTTTAATTTAATAATGATGCTTCTAAACGATTGTAACGTAGTATTGGTAATTAAAATTCAAGATTCTTTTCGTCATTTTGTAAAGAATTAATAGCAGCATCATATTTCAAGGCATCATCTTCGTCTAAAGTTCCGAAAATGTGATTCAACACCGTCCCTACGATACCGAACCAGGCGGAGCATTTAATGCGTTTAGAAAGTAAGTGAGATATAGATTCATAATCTCGAGATAGATCATCATATCTCGTAATCAAAGGAGATAGGGCATTTTAACAATGTTGTAGAAGTGAGTGTGTACAAATGAGCTTGATTGAGTTAATAATAATATCTTTCAGGGTAGTAAGCTGAGGATTTATATAAGATATGTCTAAGTAGCTAGTAACTAAGTAAAGTGTCTAATCTCCCCGTTCTGTGGTATTCAATCTGTTCCTTTTTTATTAATAAGTGTATAACGGCACTAAAACTTTTTTCGACAAGATATGACGAGGGAAACGCTATCAGAAGCTTTTGCGCGATTCCCCACAGTCCAGAATATTTTTCAGGTATTTCCGCCTGCAGCCAAAATTTTTGATACCCTCTTTTAAATGTCACTTTCAGCTCCTCATTAGTGCTAAGCTCGAGTAGCTCCTCTTGTAATATTACATTCTGCACTTCCGTTTCATCAAAGGGATTTATGATCCATGGTGGTATTTCATCGACAGAATGTCTTCAAATCTGATTTTAAAATCATCATACAGGGCAATCAAATGTTGAAGACATCTTCATCAAGGCATTCTACCTGCGATAAGTCTGAAAACTGCGAAAATTCGCGCCAATCAATATATTCTTTCATAAATTTCAATTTATCAATAAAAGCTGAAATTACACTCTCTGTTTTTATTAAATTAAGGCTGTCCCCTTGTAATTGTAAGTTGAGGTCATTAAATTTTTTTTACCAATCTGTCAAATACGAGATGTCTGCTTTAAAATTGATTAGGTTTTTTTTAAATCAGGATCTTTACTTTCCAGAAATTCTAAAACTGAGTCAAAAAGTGAATAAAATCTTGATAAACATGCACCTTTCGACAACCAGCGTACTTCGGTATGTAACAGCAATCGTTGGAAGTTTTCATCATTTTCATCGCAAAATTGTGCAAATAAGCGCGTATTCAATGCATTTCTTCTAATTTTGTTAACTGCATTAATCACAAATTGAAAAAATTGGTGCAATCTATCACTCAAATTTTTCGCTACTAGATGTTGTCGGTGGATAATACAGTGAATTGCAGTTACCTCTGGTATAATTCTTTTAAGATGGCCTATAAACGCACGATATCGCCCGACCATGGCAGGAGTTCCATCTGTTGCCACCGAAATAACGTTTGTAAATAGAATAGATTTTTCTTTAAAAAAATCACTCAGGACATTAAATATTGATTCACCTTAAGTGTCCGTCTTCAAAGTTTTCGCTAATAGTAGCTCTTCATGAATTTTTTCGCCCATAACAAATCGAATATATGCCAATACGAGTAATAATGCTTTATTGCCAGGTAAAGTTGACTCGTCCAGTTAAATAGAAAAATGAGTTATTTGCAGATTATCACACAAGAAACTTTCAGCATCAGAGCTCATTTCATCAATACGTCTTTGTACAGTGTTGTTACTCAAAGGAATTCTTTTGAGTATGTCAAATGAAGATTTGTGCAGAACAGTTGTTTTAAAAACTCTCTTCAACAGCAGGTAAAATTAACGGTTCTCCAATGGTGTGTCGTTTTCCAGATTTTGCTATAAGTAATGAGATATTTTAACCAAGTTTTGAAATAATATAAGGAAGGTTACAAAAAGTAGCTTGAGGAAACTATTACATATAAAGCATACTACATTAATATAAAATTCTGATGTTCCATATATAAATGCAAGACTTAATATCATCAATTCTTAGTTGGCATAATGCAAGCAACAATATTAGTATAAAAGTACAACTCGTACTGTTAAACTTAACCTTGTGTCAGCCTAATGATATAATATTTGGTATTTGGCAATGGGCTGGTTCTTCTGAATAGGTTAGGAATTAGGATTGAACTTTGTTATATATTGTCATAAGCATTTATTTGTTAAAATTTATGTGGAATAATAATTGATGCAAATGTAATAAAATACATCTATGTGCACATGTATAGAATGTAATGAATAAAACAATATTAAACACATTTTTTAATTAATTTAAATAAAACGTCACAAATTTTATAATTGTTTTATTGACACCAAATGTCTCTACTTTCATTTGAGCTTTATTGTGCTAATACGAGTAATCTTGTCCTATATAACTATTAATTACCATTTCTATAGTTTTCCAGTTTTGTTCTAGCATTTTATTTATCTGGGATTCTACTTCCTTTTTGTGACACTCCGGGAATCTATATGATTTAGTATGAATTGGGACGTCTGTATTTGTTCGTATATTGTATTCTATAGCTGTTATATGTGTGAGTTGGTCGTCTGGGAGATGGAATATGTCGGAATAATCTGTGCAGATTTGAAACAGTGCTTTTTCTTCTTCGTCATTTAAGTGTGAAGTCCTGAGATATTTTATGACTTCTTGTGTTCGTATTTGTTGTGCAGAGCAAGTGCGCAGGCACACGTTGGGTTGGAAAACTAGGTTGATTGTTTGAAGGTCATTTTCCACAAGATGCGAAATAAAATAACATCTTCATGGGGATCGTTTCATTATGAGCTCGTGTGGGTGTGCACCGCGTGTGTTACTGGGGAGAGTGTACTGTGTGTCACGCTGGTGTCGGGCCCAGGGGGTTTCACTCGGATTGATGTTTATTATATCATTATCAAAATGCTATCAAATAAATCACTTCGTCAACATATTAAACAGATTAATATAATTTGAAATAAATAATTAGGACATCACAATACAATAGAATACATGGCGGCGTGCCGTGATGAGACAAGACAAGATGAAGAGAGAGAGCACCAAACGCAACACCGCTTGTCAATGTCATTCGTATCTGTCAAATCATAGATAATGTAAAGCACAGATGTAAGCACATTTTTCAACAATATTGATACATTTTGACGAGTAGTTGAAATAGAAATCTGTGTTTCTGGGTAAACTTCATATGGCTCCAGGTTAAGTTCTAGGTTCGAGTCGATAGTGACTGGATTCTCAGAGGTGTTGGCTACTGTGATGTTCATACGGCCATTTTGTTTTACTTTAACTACGCAATTTGCTATTAAATGTGAATCTGAAATGTGTAGATGTACAATAATTACCTCTGTAGCGTCTGGGTTTTTTACGGTACATTCTATTACGGTTTCTGATCTAGGAGCTACCGTGTATAATGGCTTAGAAAATATTAGCTTGATGATTTCATCCCCTATTCGCAATAACTCTTGGCTATAGTCTATTTGGCAATTTAGATTTTCTACTAAATCATTGCCAATAATACCGTCGTCTTTTAAGCTAATGTCTTTGACTACATGTAACTCATGAAGGTATGGTTTATTGAACTTAGTACCCGTCTGCATGTAAAAACTGCCCAACGTGGGGGTTGTGACATTTCCGACATCGAAGTTTTGGGACCTTTGATAGTCATTTAACTAGGGAGACAGAGAAGCCTGTGTCGATAAGAAAAGTAAGTTTGCGAGATGCCACTGAGGTTTGCAGTTTGATTTAAGGTAAGCTACGTTTTTCTAAATTATGTTTATTTTATAGATTTTAATATTTTCTTTTTTATTTTCCAGGTTTGACGCAGAGAAGTGTTCGTGACTGTGTGGTGAATTTTCGTCTGAGTTTCTGTTGGAATAGAGTTTCCCAAAGTTGGACTTTGATTTCGTCGAAGGATTTTGTGTTTTCAGGATTTCAAGTTCTACAGTGTCAGGACTATCGTGTAGTATAGGAAGTTCTGATTGCAGAATTCTATAATATAAAGTAGATTCAGCGAATTTAGAGTTAGGTTCAGTGTGGCTTGGATATGATTCTATTGGTTTGGTAGGTTTAGGATGAATTTCTGAGGGTTCAGTGGACTTAGTATATTTAGATCTAGTGGATACAGCGGGTTTGGTAGGTTTTAGGCTAGTCTCAGTGGATTTAGTGTGCTTAAGGTGCGATTCAGTGGACACAGTGGATTTAGTAATTTCGTCACGTGATTCAGTGGATACAGTGGATTTAGCAGGTTCGTCACGGGATTCAGTGGATACAGTGGATTTAGTAAGTTCGTCACGGGATTCAGTGGCTACAGTGGATTTAGTAAGCTTGTGACGAGATTCAGTGGGCTTAGTAGTTTTAGGTTGAGATTCAGTGAATACAGTGGGCTTAGTAAATTTGTGACAAGATTCAGTGAGTTTATTGATATCGGCTATTGATTCAGAGTAATTTCACAGGCGATATCCACTAGGAAATTTTATTCGTTTAAATAGGAGTTGTTTTCCTTGTCATTTTCGGTAATGGTAGGTTTTGGGCCCGATTGGTTAGGGTTATCGTTTGGGTTCCTTCTAAATTGTTGATTGTTGTCAAACCTATTCATACTATTATTTGTTATATTGTCTTTTGCGACACTGCTCGATTGAGTATCCTAAGTTTTTGCAATAACGACATATTACAAAATTATTAGCATTGGTTTTTCTAGAATTATCGCGATTGAAATTTCGATTATACGAGGGGTTTGACTGTTGTATTTGATCGGGGCGAGGATATTGTTTCGGTTTGTCGTGATGTTTTCTTTCTCTAAATTGTTGTTTTATAAATTCTATGAACTGTTCAAAGTTATCGAATTAATCTTTAATACTACATGTTGACTGTGCCCTGCCTTCTAGTTGACTTAATATGTACTTAAAAACAATTGGTTTTTGACTTTTACCCGCCAAATTATACGCATTTTGGCAGCTTGATAAAAAAGCGTTTAAGCTTTCTCACGATCCATAGTAGGGTTTTATAAATTTTAATATAATGTTGATGTTTCATCGATTATCAATTTCGATTTTCGAGGCACTAGCTTCCGTCATCTTTGTTTAGATTTAAGTTACACGGTTACAGTGGGTTTTTATTTGAACGTAAGTACAATAATAATGAATCAGTTGTTGTAACAATTTATTATTAGTATTAGTTATTATTTAACGCTTAATATAATTTAAACAATGAATGTTACCCTATATTAATAGTTCACTTTGATATTTTGACATTTGAAATAATTACTATGTTGCTACATAAACAACGCGCTCAGCGTTGGAACAAGGAACTTCCTAGGAAGGATGTATGCCTTAAACCATATTATATGGGCAACAACCAGCCCGCTGTAAGATATGATCCGGCCCGCGAGACATTTTGAAAAAACCTAATTAAAAAATATTACATTAGGTACTTATACTCACGGGAGTGACAGTGAGGCGTCAAAGGATTTGATGTTTGCCGCCTTACTCTTTGATAATCGCCGCCACTCGGATTGCTCGATTAAATTCTTTGAGGTTTGCCGCCTCACGGGCGACACATCAAAAGATTTATTGCTTCTCAATTATTCTAAGCTAGTTTATTCCAGATTATTCCATCATTTTGCCTATAAGTGGGTGGATGGCCCGAACGTTAGTTCAGTTCTATTTGAGCTACCGAGGTGATAACTTGGACAAGCGATATCCTAGCGAACTGCTCGAGCCGTCAACTTGCTTTGTGACTTAGTGTGCATCTTGTGTGGTTACTAACTATAGTTTATTATTAAGTTTATTGAACGAAAAGTAAACAATTTTTATCTTGCACAATGGTAAGCCTATTTGTTTGCTGTGTAATGAATCCATTTCAGTAATGAAACAATTCAATATAAAGAGTCATTACTCAACTAAGCATGCTACGCTGTACTCACTGACAGAACAATCAAGAACAGACAAAATCCAGAAGCTTACCGCAAATTTGGAAAAACAGCATCAAATGTTTCATAGACAAAGAACACAACTTGATAATGTTGTGAAAGCTACTTTTATAGTTAGCTCAAGATTGGCAAAGGTATTAAAACCATTTGCCGAAGGAGAATTTATCAAGGAGTGTATGTTAGAAGTTTGCGGTATTTTGTGTCCTGAAAAAAAAAATGAATTTGAAAAAATTCGTTTGTCAAGACGAACTGTTGTTCGACGTATATAAAATGATGGGTAATAATATAAGAACAACATTGTCTGACCGTATGGCTGGTTTTGAATCATTTTCCATAACATTAGACGAGAGCACCGATTTGTCTGACACAGCTCATCTGGCTATATTGATTCGAGGTGTTGATAAGGAGTTCACTGTTACTGAGGAATTGCTTGCTTTACAGCCGCTAAAAGGAACCACTACAGGAGAGGATATTTTTATTGAAGTTCAAAAGGTATTCACAACTTTTGGCTTGCCATGTTCAAAATTAATTGGAGTATGCACTGATGGTGCACCTTCTATGGTCAACTTACGTAAAGATTTCATCGGAATTTTGAATGAAAAAGCAACAGAATTAAATGTGCAAAAAGATGACTTGATATTCCTTCATTGCATTATCTACCAACAGAACTTGTGTTTTAAGTCCATTCGACTCCAGAATGTTATGAATGTGGTAGTAAACACTATCAACTTTTTCGATCCCGAGGGCTTAACCATCGTCAATTCAAGGCATTTTTGGATGAAATATCAGCTGAATATAACGACGTAACATATTATTGTGAAGTCAGATGGCTGAGCAAAATAAAAATATTTGAACGGTTTTTCCGAGCTTAGAAATGAGATAGCAGACTTTATGAAAATAAAAGATAAACCACTATCTGAATTAAGTGACCCAAAATGGATGAATGATTTAAATTTGAAACTTCAAAAACAAGGACAGTTAGTAAATGATTTGTACAGCCATTTGAAAGCGTTTCAGAACAAACTACGTTTGTGGGAGTCACAGATGCTGTCTGGTAACAGTTACCGTACAGTGTTTATACACGGATAACGGCTCTTGTTTCGTGGGTGCTAATTCATATCTACGCGACCTTTATAATTTCCTAAATAAGGAGTACCGCACGAATCTGCAGGAAGAGGTTTCCACTAATCGTATTAATTGGAAGTTTATTCCGCCGGCTTCACCACATTGTTGGGGTTGTTGGGAAAACATGGTTAAGGTAATTAAAACGCATCTCTTCAAGGTCATAGGGCAACAAATTCTTTCTTATGAAGAGCTTTTAACTGTCCTTGCTCAAGTTGAAGCATTAATTAATTCGCGTCCGCTCACTGCATTAAGTAGCGATCCCGCGGAACCGTCAGCGTTAACTCCTTCACATTTCTTAAACACAGTGCCATTGTCATCACTTCCCGCGCCTGAAGTAGACTCCTCTAGTTTACTCCAGAGACATACATTGTTAGATAAGCTTGCACAATCGTTCTGGCAACGTTGGCGTTCAGAATATCTTCACCAGCTTCAGACTAGATCCAAGTGGAATAATCCTGGATCTCCTATACAGGAGGGTGCGTTGGTGATTATTATCAACGACAATTCGCCAACACTTTCGTGGTCATTAGGCATCGTTGAGAAATTACATACCTCTAAAGACCGTACAACCCGCGTTGTTACCGTGAATTCTTCAAAGGGAAGTTACGTGCGCCCTGTCGTACGTCTCTGCCCACTGCCAACGCAGTGAGGTTTAGCTAAGGCTGGATCTCCTTTAGTTTAGGCATCTAGATACTAAGATTAGTTGTTATTACTTCGCTTTAGTTAATTAATAATACCGCTGTCTTAGTCTATGGATAGGTTATGCGATAATGGATACACTTAACATAGCTAAATTTATTTTATTTTTATATTTTTTTTAAAGAAACCCTTTAAGGCCGGGGTAAATGGTAGCGCCATCTATAAGCGTCAAACGCCACTATGAATGGCATCTCATAATATAGATAGATAAGCAGTATTTCGCTCCCTTTTCCTCTCCGACGCAAACCGAAGAAATACGAGGATACACGACTGCAATATATTGCAAGTCGTCGCGTCAAGTGCGTGCGCGATGGCCGACACCGCATGTGTTATTAGACTTTTCTGCTACTAATTCCCGCCCACGAAAGTGAGACATATTCCTATAGGAATGCACGTTATAAGAGCTCTGGGAAGACTAAAGTGTTGTGAACAGAAGGAGGTGACGAAAACTCCAGCTGCGAGACGCCGTGCGCCGAAGCCATAATTCAGTAAGCGTATTCTTTTTTACCTTTCCATTTCATCTAATTATTACTGCATATTCACCTGGCGATCCAGATACCTTCTGAAATACACTCCACAAAAAATCGAAGAGCGATTATTCGCTAAACGCCAGAGAAAGGTGGCCCGTGTGGCCATTGTTTGCCTTCAACACGCTCTGTGCGTATGATAATATTGCTTATGCTCAATATGCTGAAGAACTCAAGTTACTGTCAGAATAATTTTCGAACAGATTTAGCGACTTCAAAAACATGGTAGACTGTTTCAGTTTATTTTCTACTCCTACAAAATGTAATCTACAAAATGCTCCAATGCTCCAAACAAATGGAGTTGATCGAGATTCAAGAGAACTCACTCCTAAAATCCAAATTTGAAGACGTAGAGTTGTGTCTACAAAAAATACCTAGGAAAAAGACAATTTCCGCAGCTTAGAAAATTCGCAAGAAGATTGATTTGTGCCTTTGGCAGTACTTATAAATGCGAACAGTTCTTTTCATTGATTAAAGTTAATAAATCAACACATCGTACAAGACTGACAATAATTTGGAAAATTCTTTACGTCTTTGTATCAGTGAAATTAATCCAAATATCGATGGATTAGTTTCCCAAATTCAAGCTCAAGTGTCTCATTGATTTCGGTGTATTTAATTTTCGTAGTTTGTAACAATTGCAAATTTAACTATTTAATTATAATGTACCATTTTTTTAAGTTCATTTTGTTATTTTAAGAAATTGTACTTCAATAACATTGTCGTATTATTTCATGTCTAATATCTATCGCAAAAAATATTATCACTTTAAATCCTAAATTAAATCCTATCGTGTGATGTGTATGAAATACATATCTTACACTTTTATGTCTATAATAATATATCTGAAAATAAATAGGCTTAACACAGAAAGAACAGCGATGGATGCATTCAGTACCGGATTAGCCTAGTAGCGGATGTAGCTATGAGCGCTTTGTGGCGCCCCGCGCTCCAACGATTGTCTGACCGCGACGACCGCGGGAGCGTAAATACTCGTAGTAGATTGTTAGCCTAGGGTTGAAAAGAATCAATTCCCGAGGTAGTTAGGCTATAGTCCGATTAGGAATTGATTCTTTTACCCGTGGCAAACACTCTACTTTTCATATTTTAGAATATGAGGAAAATAAAACTAGTTGTTTATCTAAACTATTTATTGATAATAATATATTAGTAGGGCCTATTTAAAATTAATAGTCCAATTAGGACAATTCGTGAAATTAAAAGTTACATTTTTGTTTGGATTATTTATGTTGTTTGATATATTTTGAGAAATTTGGCTGTTCTGGATCTGGGTAAAAGTAGGAGACTCTGGTATTTTATCAGACGATGGATTCCATCGCGGACACTCCCTGAAAGTTGTCGGCAGAGGCGAATTGGGGCGTATGTTTATAGTTTCGGTTAATTTGGTTGAAATTTTAGTTTTATTTTGGACTGAATCCTCTATGAAGCCTTCGGCGACTGTACTGGATTTCCAGCCTACATGTCTTTTTAACGTAGTCATGTTTGCCCCAGAATCGGCTAAAAGTGTCGCTGAAGTTCGTCTAAAACAGTGTCCGGTATACTGCTCACAGTTTGGTAAATTCAAATATGTTGCTATCTGATTCGGCGTACCTGAGATTTTATTTTTTCCGATCACTTGTTTATAGCATTTTCCCTTCTGATAGTTGAGAAAAAAGCGGTCCGTTTTTACATCACTGGGTCTCATTTTTTGATATTTTTTTACTATTTGTGTAAACTCTTCTTTTACTATAAACGAGCGCTCAATATGTGTCTTTGTTTTAGTCAGTTTTACTAATAATAAATCGCCAATGTCGTTAATTGTCAAATTTGTGAGTTCACTGCTTCTGCAAGCGCCGCTTATTATATCGAGTATCAATACGACCTGTGAAAAACATGTAATTATTTTAGTACTTGTGTAATAAATACGTTCATATTTAGAATAAATCCATAAATACTTAGGTAAACTTACCTTCACTGCCAGATATATCTCGTCAGGAGCATCATTTAAAACAAATTCCACCTCATGAGATGTGAAAACTTTAGATTTCTTACTCTTGAACCCCTGCGACTGTCTTTTAAAAAATGCTGTTAAATTCTGATTTTTTTTCAAATCTACATTGTATTTTACATTAAGTCTACTCTTGAGCATTGAATATCGGCTCCATACCGTTGAAGGCTGTAATTTGCTCCACAGTCCATTAAAATATGTAAGAAATACACTTTCGGAAAACGATTTTATATTCCTGTCTTCTCGCCACTTTATAAAATCATTGTATGTGTTTATATATCTTTCTTTTGATATTTTTGGCAAAAGATTTTCTATGACACAATTTGCCTCGTCTGTAATGGAATCTGGTGTCAATATTTCGCTTGAACTCATTTTTAATATTCAATTCAAATCTTAGCATAAAAGTCCGTCACAGATACATACATAACAGATTTTAGTATCCCGCCAATTTGTGTTGACTTTTTAAATTTTAAATATGGAACTTGCCGCTCGCCGCGTAATTGTCGCGGCACTCGCGGCTTATTCCGCTCAAAGCAGTTTGCGCTAAATTCACACTGGCTGTTTAGAAAGTCATGTCATTTTTTAATAGTTTTTTCATTTCTCATACTCGGAAAGTAGTGTTGTTTTGATCTGATTATTGGATGGAAGATGCTGCTTTCCTTTCATAGGGAGGGAAAAACTCATACAAATTCATTCCGGCCCGAGGGTCAAAACTTCAAAAATAGAACTGCTGTCAGCTGTGAAGAGTTTTATGTAAAAAAAAACTATTTCACACTTAGTAAAAATAGCGTTTATATATTTATAATATAATGAATATTTTGTATTGTAATTTATAATTTACAAAGGTTTAGAAAAAGCTTTAACAAATAATAAAGACTAATTCTATGTAGGTATTGGCAACAAAATTACCAAAACTTGACTCTGACGTCTAGGTCAGGGTCAAGTTTTGTCAAATCAATGCGTTTTCGGTCAAATTTGAATTTGAATCAAATTTGATCCATGTGGACGACTAATTTCTGTACAAATATTTCCTCAAATAGGTGAAATTAACTTTTTGAAGCGGTGTAAATAACTAAACAGTTTAATAACAATATGTTAATTTAATTGATTTTACTTTGCTGTCTTTAATTTGGCGGTTCATAGGTTAATGTCACAGTATCTGGCACTCTGTAAATTTACATTGTAAACTTAAAACTGGCTTTGAGTCTACTAGTTCATATACGATTATCATTCGAAGTAGACGCGTATTCAATATTTTTAAGCAATAATGTTTTTGATTTATTTGTTAATGTTAATTTTATTTATTTCGTGGTGGAAGTTGAATGCTGCTAGGAGATTCCATAACTTGCCAGGACCAAATCCTCTACCCCTGTTAGGGGATACCATTTATTTTTGTATTACAAGATCAAGTGAGTACTGGCACACTTTTCTTTTTAATATATTGTAAAACCAATTACTGCGTTTATAACTAGTAACTAGCTTTTTCCCGCGCCTCCGCCTGCGTAAGTATATTATTCCAGGAGAACACTGTACTTTTCCGGGATAAAAAGAAGCCTATATGTTAATCTAGAGCCTGAACTACTACCATACCAAATTTCATCAAAATCAGTTTTTACGTGAAAGAGTAACAAACATCCATCCATCCGTCCATCCATCCATCCATCCATCCATCCATTCTCACAAACTGTCACATTTATAATATTATTATATAGTAGGATTTTATGAGACGTACCCTAATTCCGTGGGTATTGGACGTACTCATTATTACCGCCGCGTGCATAACCTAAAAATGATGATGATGACAGATACCTATTATCAGCGATAAATTATGGTTAAATAATAGAGATAAAGTTCCGATAGTAAGGAATTCTTTTTATAGGAAATCCTGCTCTTATACAGTATATTTTTCGAATTTCTTAAATATTAATAGCTTATAAACTATTTACAATACATAGATATTTAATAAAAATATAAACCACTTTCAAAGTAAGAGCGATAACATTCTTAAAATTAAATTTTCAGGGGCAGGCGGGCAATACTTTAGCACGTAGCGATCGGTCTCCTGCAGTCTAACCTCCATGATCAATGCCAACCAACATGACGCTAGTGTTCCCGCCAAATTCTCATCCGTACTATTGACTTGTTAGACAATTCAGCAGCTAAAATATTAACCGCTTATATATATTTTTTTCAGAGGTACTGCCATTGCTACGCTATTTCAAAGACAAGTATGGTGATGCCTGCTTGATACATCTGTTTCATCAACCATACGCGATAATATACCATCCTAAATATGCTGAGGTATGTTACACTATATTACGTCTTTACAGTTTACATTATCAGTGGCATAAATTTTATCTAGATAGGAGTTAACAAGTATCCTATTCACGGGGCACCGCAAGGCGCGTCCTCGGGTCCTATTTTTATTTAAAACAGCGAGACGAATATCGAATACTATATTTTATCTTGTGCTTTTCGCAATTTGTTTTGATAAGCAAATTCTACAATAGTGCAAGATGCCAGTTATTAGAATATTTTTTAATGAGTTCAATATCATCAAGAAATACCTAGCAGCTAGAAGTAACTAGCTAACTTATCATTATAATATTATGTTGTTCATATTTATGTGATATAATTATTATTGTATATTTCAGGAATTATTGTCTAGCATGGAGTATATAAGGAAAGGAAACTCCTATCAATACTTAAATCCTTGGCTGGGAGATGGTCTCTTAACATCAACGGGTAAGTCTATTTAATAAATTAATTGCCTATCTTATTTACAAAAGTTGTTAAATTTGTCTACAGTCATCATGACCTTTGTATTCTCGTTTTATCAGTTAAATAATATCCGGTTCGGAATAGTTTGTGACGTAATCTTTTTTTTATCTTATTTGTTTAACTATGGCGGTACCTATAGCATAAAATATTGCCAAGTTAAAAAGGCGAGAAAATTTTCGTTGCAGTTTTCAACACCGTTTTATTAATCGTCAAGTCCAAAGTCTAGTTAAAGTCCTAATAAATCGTCAGTGTAGTCAGTGAGTCAAGTCAGTCTATTCAGTATAGTGGTAGACGTCACACTGAAACTTCCTAGGGAGTTTTCTACACAATACAAGATTTTTGCAGTCGTACCACTTGCTTAAACTTGTCATGCTAACGAATATTAATTAATCGTTAATATTCTACCAATATTACACATAGAAAATCTAAATAACACAACTTTAAGGAAGATATATACAAAAACATTAACGTCTCACATTTACATCCCCGCCAAAACTCCGACATAATCATTCATCAACATTTTTGTTCTTGTTATTTTTGTCATTTCTGACAATCATCAATCTACAAGACTTTTTTTACAGACTTACTTACATTTTGGCTAGACTTTCCTTACACTTTGGCTGCCACGCAAAAAATTAACTACGACGTGTCGAACAGTGTTACTTTTTGTATGTCTATTACTATTTAGTACCTACTGATTATAATATTATATTATATAATTATTATGTGTATCTGAATAAATTGATTTGATTTGATCTATGGACACTTTCACACCACTTACTAAGTACCTATCCGAAGTATTTGTATCACAGGTACCAGACACCGAAAATATATTTAATACTGTTATACTATAATAAATTTAAGAATTTTATCATACTATACATATATTTAATACACAACCATGACCCAGTAACATAGAAAAGCTTTTCGTCCCTTCGAATTAAATAATTTCTTCGAATAATTAAAAACTTCATTCCAGAGAGCGAGGTGCAGAGATATTGTGTTATTCACACTAAGCTGTTGTCTGCTCTGGCACTATTCAAATACTGTCCACGTTCACAACAGATAGCATTTCGCTGTTAACAGCGTATTATTTTTTATGTCTTTCAGTCCCAATTAACTAAGCCAGGTAAAAAAAAGACACCCTACTAGACCAATTCTCTATCGTGGCAACTGCGGGACTTACTGGTTTATTTTTATTAATTCCACTTACGTTGGGCATTGATGAGAAACAACTAAAATTTTATAATTTATCAATAATATACAATACAAGTGTTACACCATTTTGGAATTGGCATGGCATAGGGAAGTTTTTAAAGGTATTTGTTCATTATGTTTGAAGTAATTTTTTTTCACGGTGGCTGCTCAAAGTAGAAACTATTATTTTTATGTGAGAATAAAATTGAGATTGACTATCAACTGTCGTTATTTCACATTAGTTATCGACTAAGTATTGTTTGTTTCATAATAAGTAATTAGTCTTGAGGGAGTACACATAAAAAAAGAAAAATAAAGTGCATTTTAAAAAGTCTTTGATACCAACATTACAAAAAAAATGGTGATTTTTAAAAAATGACAAAAACTGGTCATAACTCAAAACCCACGAAACTTTTCTATGGGCATGTTAGGCTTGTTCAATGCGTCTTGGGTTCATCTACCTCTGGTGTCAGTGTGACGTGCTAATTTTGGGACACCCTGTATGTATTTCAACTTTTACGAAAATTCAATTTACTGTTTAAAATTATTTGATTTTTTAGTGAATACGAGTAGTAGGTAATGCATCAAATATATTTTAGAGAATGTGAATGTAAAAATTTAAAAACCTGAAATAAATAAATACCATAGATTGGGAAAAAAAGACAGTAAAAATAGACCTATATTAACTACCCTCGTTTCACAGTTAAAGAAAGCATAGATTATGAAAAATAAGAAACATATGCCACAACAAACTTACATAACTAACGATTTTTCTAAAGAAACAAGGGAAACCCGCAGAAATTTACAACAGCAATTAAAGAAAGATCGAGAAAGTGTGAAAATAGCATTTATTAAAAATAACAAGCTTGTCATAAAAGAAAAATCAGAAGTTGAAAAAAGAAAAAGGGAGTCTTCTATGTCACCCAGCAATGTACTAACACCTCCGCGCTATCCGGAGAAGAACGCTATAGTTCCTTCAAAAATGCATAAGACTGACGCATTTGCATTCATATATGCACAACAAAATAAAGCATATGATCTATTGAACACCGGAAAAGCGAAGAATGAAAATAAAAAACACAGCTCAAGAATTACAACGAACAAAAACCCCAATACGGCTGGTCACCGCGGGAAGGATGACCATTCCCCCTTAAAGTTGAAAGAAGAAATCAAATTAAAGAAAATTTTTACCACTGAATTCAAGACTAGACTAAACATAGCTACGCTTAGCACAAGGTCTCTCTTTACTAGAACTTGAACACGCTCTAGAAACCGTAAACTGGGATATTATAGGACTCAGCGAGACAAGACAGCAGACGAGATTATAAAAGAATATGAAAAATACATATTTTACTACAAAAATGAAACAGTTGGGCTATATGGAGTTGGGTTTATAGTGAAAAAATATCTAAAAAATAATATTAAAAAATTTCAAGGAATATCTGACAGAATCACCGTTTTACCTATTAAGCTCCCCAGTCACAAAAAAGAAACTACGATTGTACAGGTATATTGCTCCAACTGAGATTTCTAAAGAAGAAGTAAAAACAATTTCTATAACAAATTAAACGAAGTTATGACAAACTTGAGCAACAATGTAATAGTAATGGGAGACTTAAATGGTCAAATCGGAAAAAGGAGAAGAAACGAAGACATGATACTAGGACCTTAGACTACAGGAATGAGAAATGATAATGGTCAAAAACTGATACATTTTGCTTTGGAGAATAAATTACACATAATGAACAGCTATTACAACAGGCAAAAAATATCTTGTTTAGTGACAGAAAGATCAACAGACAAGAGATAGCGATGTTAAGTAAAGAAATAAGAATACAAATACGTAAATATAGACAGAATAAAAGGAATGAAACACTCAATTACTTTATAGGAAAAAAACGCAGTGTTAAAAAGCATGGAAAGAAATAAAAGAGAGCTCAGATTGGATAACAAACATGACACAGAGTAGAACTAAATTAAATAAATCAAACAGAAAAGAAATACTAAAAATTTCTACAGATTATTACCGCGAATTGTACAGCGATGAGGTGTCACTATTTGAACTCAGCCAACCAATGGTCTACGAAGTCGAAGATGAAGAAGAGATTCCATGCATAATACGTAAAGAATTTCTCAAAGCATTATTCTCAGAAACTAGGAAAAGCGCCTGGTGCAGACTGCATATCTAATGAACTTCTAATAGGGACGTCTACCAGAACACTAAATACCATCACAGAGCTATTTGATGAAATTTTATACACCGAATATATACCTCACCAATGGAAAACCTCTACCATAATACTACTACACAAAAAAGGAAAAAGAAATGATATCGCCAACTATAGACCTATCAGCTTGATGTCCATACAAAATGTTCTCCAAGATACTCCTAGATCGCTTAACCCAGATTTTGGACGAAAACCAACCAAAGGAGCAAGCTGGCTATCACAGTGATTTTTCAACACAAGATCACATTCACACCATAAAACAGGTAATTCAGAAAAGCAATGAATATGGTATTACTTACTATCTCGCGTTCGTAGATTATAATAAAGCGTTCGATTCACTAAAACATTCTAAAATATGGTAAGCGTTAGAAAGTCAAGGAGTACACAAAAAATGTATTTCATTTCCAACATATACAAAAACATGAAAGCTCACATCAGAACAGAGAGGGTAGATGAAGACCTTCCCAATAAAGAGGTGCTAGACAGCGTGACCCATTATCACCTAAAGTCTAAACTCTTCTCGGTAGTTCTTGAACATGTTTTTAGACATCTCGAATGCAATAATTATGGACTAAATATAAACGGAACACTATTAAATCGTCTTAGATTTGCAGATGATCTGATAATTATTTCAAATGACGCGAGAGGCAAGAAATGCTCGACCAACTAGTTTACGAGAGTGGGAAGGTTGGGCTATTTATGAATACCTCAAAAACGAAATTAATGACAAATGCAGTGAAAATTCCCATTATAGTAAATGGCACATCGGTGGAATATGTTGACGAATACACGTACCTTGGTCAAATAATATCACCAAAAGACCTCACTACTAAAGAGATAAATAACAGAATCAATTTGGATTGGAAACGATACTGGTATCTCAAAGAAGTTGTGAAAAATCCCCATATAAAAAACGAAGCAAAGAGAAAAATATTCGATTCATGTATTCTACACACATTGAATATGGGTGCCAAACATGGAGTTTAACTAAAAATAATATACGCAAATTAAATACCTGCCAGCATAGTATGGAAAGAAGCTTACTCAATGTTAAACTACATAACAGGGTAGGATTGGAAACCATTCGTAAGCCGACCGGAGTAACGGACGTAACATTCTGCATTAAAAAACTAAAGTGGAGATGAACAGGACACATGATGAGGAACAAAAAGGACAAATAGGCTGAGGATGTTACTGAGTGGTGTCCGAGACAATATAAGAGAAGAAAAGGTAGACAGCGTCGACGATGGGAGGACCACATTGAAAATAGCAGGAATTACGTGGAGAAGAAGAGCACATGATCGTATCCTATGACAAGCTAGGGGAGGGGAGGCCTATAGGGGAGGCCTATGCTGAAAAACAAGACAATCTTCGCGGAACTGGTGTCAAATACTGAAATTAGCTTAAAAGCAAATGATTATTATGTAAGATTGTTAAATAAACTATTATTATTATTAGGTATTTCATTTTATTTTAATGTCAATTTTTTAATGTTTTTTTTTTGTATATTGATTCATTTTGCACGCTGTGTTGGTCTTTATGAAATTGATGAACGTTAATAGGGTAGAAAATGTGTATAATAAAAAATTAAATTCAGAATGCGGTGATTCACAGAGTTATTACACATTGTAATAATATGAGACAAAATATATTAATTAGATGTATCATGTTACATGTATCTATTATCTTTTGTTTTAATCACGTGCCAATCACAGTTTATTCACGGTCTTAGAAGGTTGTTTTGTCTTCTCAAGGCGCGATGTTTCCAATTTACACCGAAACTAGACGCGATACGTGACGCAGCACTGTATTTTAAGAACAACTATTCAAAGAAATTGATTCACTTCACAAAAAGATACACGTTTCATGTGACATCATTGCACATGTGCTGTGCAGCGCGGTGCAACTTGGCATTCGAACTCTTACAATGAAACTGTTTGTAATAAAAATATTTATACAATGGATAAGATATACAAATTACAATGTTTTGTCCACAGGTCAAAGATGGAAGTTGCACAGGAAATTTTTAACCCCAGCATTCCATTTCAACATCCTGCAGAATTTTCTTCAAGTATTTCTGAAGAATGAGAAGATTCTTGTGAAGAAGTTGAACGATATGGCGAACGGGGAACCGGTCAATCTATTTCCAATAATTGCTTTGACCGCGCTTGATAATGTTACTGGTAATTACAATATTTTCAATTTATAATAGTACACAACAGTAATAATAAATCCTACATTTTTAAAAACAGTAAAGAAGTTACTACACATGTAACAATTTATTGTCGTACAATAGTTTTGTAAACGTTATCATATTATCACAGCTAAGTTACACTAACGTTTTAATAATGTTTATTAAACGCGAAAAGGCCTCATTTATACGACCAACGTTGTTGTATAATCGTCATACAAAAGTCACAAGTGTCTTCGTTGCAGTCATTCAAAAGTCGTGTGAACGTTAAGAAATTACCACTTTCATCGCACAGTAGTTTAAACATAACTTTACAGCGCCTCGTTTTGTCATATTTTGGTCATACACGTGATTTGAATGACTAAAACGGTTTATTTGAGTCAAGTAACAACACCTGTACGACTGTTTTTTTTCTCTTGTTAGTGACTCTATGTTTTCTCTTGTTAGTAAATAGCAAGCTCAGTATGGTTGTGTCGCTCGTTTCTCTCGCGGAACGGCCGGGGGTGAGGGAGGAGGAAGAGGGCGGCGCGCGATATAGCACAGCATAAACTCAGCATATCGTACTATTTTATAGCGTGTAGTAAGCCAATAATATACAGTACAGTACAGTGTTAACATGTCCATAACAATTTATGGTGCGCGATATTTTTGTACTATGAGCTATATACTATATGCTATTGTATTATAGCGTAGTCTGAAAGCCGAATTAAGGACCTATTAGTCACCTCATTACTATTATAAAACTGCAATAAAACTGGAAGTCGTATCGAATCCTCGACTTATATGACGTTTTTGTTTTTTGGGTAGGTAACTAGATTTTCATGTTTTGTAGTGATAGTGATGGTAGCTCTCTTTCGGTCTAGTCTAGTACTTAGTAATCGTAGATCCTCCATACTTTTTAATAGAAATCTAACATACTGCTAACAGGTAATGTAAAGGTCGATCCACACGTACCAAAACCACACCAATTACCGACGGGACAAAATGTGGTCAAGCTGTGGTGTTGTCGCTGCGACTTCCTGCAGTTGCGTTGTGGTACTGCCAAAATGTCGATGTGGCTGCGTTGTCAGTAGTACCTGTGATATGATTGCGTCGTGTGCAGGCACAGTTCGACTCCGGCCGTTAGTCGCTGGTGGTTGCGTTGTCGTTGCGATGTAGTGGCGACGTGGTTGGTATAACACACATGGTCAACAACGACTGCAAAGTGTGGTACGAGTGAATAGAATATTAATTTTCAGTATAAATATACGCCCGAATACGTGGTATGCTTGTGGTCGTCGCGTGGTTGTGGCGCGTGTGGGAAGCCCCTTAGGAAAATAATTTCATAAACTTGCAAACTGGACTTCTTCACAGCTTCTACCAACTCTAAAGAACCAAAATTACCTAGTGTAGGTATCATTGTGATATGTTTAAACTCCTGTTATATGTGTATATACATAATTATATTCACCATTAAATGGGGTTGGGAAAAATAAATACATTATTTTTGCGTGAAATTCAAGTGTGACACCCAGACATCGAGCTTCTTTTTAACATACTTCTTGTATCCAGCTTTGCGTAAATGGTATGAAACTGTTTTATGGTCGGTCTTCAGCTCCTGGCCGATGCTACAACTAGGTACTAACATGCCGGTCAACTTCGATTTTTCTGTGATTCTATCGACATTTTCGTCGACGCGCCTGCCTGTGCGCGGTGCATCTTTAACATCAAAAATGTCTAAACGAAATCGACGAAACGAAAATTGCACGTATAATGGTGTTACAGTATCAGCACCAGAAACACTATTCTCAAATTCAGCCACCTAACTAACCTTCGCCTTTATCAGAGAAAATCTGTACCTAAATTGTACTGAATTTTCTCTTTGTTGACTTTCATTTTTAAACACTCTGTAACTCACAACTGAATGGACCAATCAAAAAACAGATTGTTTTTTGTGTAAAATGTCACTTTGAAAACAAGCATAAATTTGAAATTATTCGATCGATACTTTACCAGATATCGATCACTACAGCCATCTACCGAGAAAATAATGGATTTCTTTTTCCCCAACCTATTCTTATACTGTTCGTTAATAAATATATAATTAAATTTTCAGAGTCTATAATGGGTGTACCAGCTAATGCACAACTCCATAGTAACTCTGATTATGTGAAATCAATTGAAAAGTAAGTATTTACACAATAATTTAAAACAAACTTTTATTTTTCCGTTCGGTTCGTAAACTTTTATACAATGTCTATATTAGTAATATTATAAAGAGGAAAGATGTGTTTGTTTGCATTGAATGGGCACAATTATTGGGACAGATATGAGAGAGATAGAGTATAGATCACGGCTAATGATATAGGCATGAATTTCATTAGTATTTTTGAAAGTAGTCACGAATAAAAGCTAGGTATGTTGACCAGAGTCAGTGCAATTAATAATAATTTCACCACTGTCAGATGGATTTAAAAGTCTCTCAGTGAGCTACCGTCTACGACGAAGCAAAAAGGAAGGGTAAATTATATTGCAGGTCTATTATCTATGTTTATTCCACCGTAGCGCCTAAAATACTGATCCGATTTTAATGAATAAGGTGTCAAATGTCAGATTTGTAATAATAGCGCAGGTAACATAAGCAATATAATTTACTTAGTCAGGCTATAGCCCTATAGTGTATTTACAAAAGAATTATAAGAATTCAGAGGTATGGCTGACCCCGTCATAAAAATACATTCGGTCGAGATTTTTTTTCAGAGAGGACATCTCGCTCTATGGCGAGATTTCGACCGGACGAGATATCGCTCGCTTTTAATATGTATTGTAATTGTTTAATTTTATTTTACGTCCATGTTTTGTTAATTAATTTATGTGAAACTTGCATATTATTCATTTAAATATTTTCTTAATTATTATTTTTACAACAATAGACTAAACCAAAAATGTAATCCGAATGTGACGGACGGTGTTTGTGACCGACGGTGAAAAAAAAAACTGCTGTTTCCTTCAGAAGGGATACTAGATAGCATTGTGTAGTTCGAGAAAAGTTGATCCGATCCGACTAATTGTTGCTTATATTCAAGAGTAGGTACATTCACTCCTGAAAGTTTGGACACTGACTGAAAAAACACCCTCTAATATCCATTATAATATCACCTCCTAATGTGATAATTTATGGTGTGATGATGATGATTAGTTCTTTAAACAACGCCGAAATCTCCAAACATGTATCTATAAGGAGTCCCTGACTCCTGTTTTCCTCCTGAGTTCTGTTTCGTACTTTTGGATCTAGGGTATAACTTGGTGCAAAATCTTGTTTTTTGGTAGCATATGCTTGAGTTAGTTCAGAAAAAGTCAAAATTACTATGCTCATATAAATTTTGTGGAGTTCCCTCGATTGTTCATTGGTGACAACGAGACTAACTTCGGATTACATCCTTTACGTATAACGTATACGAGTAACCATCTACTTTTTTGGAAGTTAGTTAAAAACTGATACTTTGGAAGTTTATGCCAGTAGAAATTAATAAACAGAAAAGTAATAAAGTAAAATGCTTTGTTACAGAATTTCAGAAATAGTAGCGATGAAAATTAGAAACCCCATTATTGCATCGAACTTAATTTTCAACTTGTCGCCATACAAGAAATTACAAGACGATGCTCTGAGAGTCCTGCACGAGCAGAGTATGAGTGTGATAGAGAAAAGAAGCAATGAATTGAAGAAGAAGAACACCAAGTTGGCTGATCCTAACGATATTGGTAAGCGGCATTCTTCAACACAAGTAGCATATTTTTTGATGTGATAACGTCTTATAAATCGATGAACGCCGGCTGTACGCACGAAAAATCGTCACGTTCCGTCTGATTGTCACGTTCCGCCTGAGCCGAGCGTGCAAGCGAGAGCACGGAATAGAGGAGCGATAGAAAGGCACGACCGGCCTAAGAGTACGGCTTGTGACGACGCGGACGTTATCACGTAAAATTATAGTCCGTAACCGACAAACATTTTGTTCTAACATAAGCATAACAAATATTTTATTCCGTGCGAAGGGCTAAGGCGCATGGTAAGGAAAAAGATGTATCAAGATGAGATCACAAAGATTGTATTATAAAAAATTACCTAAAGTTTTATTTCAAAGATACCTATGTTTGAAATAAAACTTTTATTGTAGGTATTATTGTTTTGTTTATGAAATATTTGTAAACCTTTTTAAACTAAACGATAAAAATTCTTGTAAATTTTCCATTCAATCAGAACCGAATTGTAGGTACCTAGGTAGGTACATCAGTCAATTTCTGTTTTTTGGAGGAAGTACCCAAAAGTATCTATATATTTTTTCAGTATAGGTACATATTTGTATTTTGTGTAAAATAACTATTTTTTTTGTTTTAGGGATAAGAAATAAGCACGCGTTCTTAGATTTATTACTACTATCAGACGTGGACGGGGAAAAAATTAATATTCAACACGTGCGAGAAGAGGTCGACACCTTTATGTTCGAGGTTGGCCGAAACTAGATTTATTTAAAAAAAATATCTAACCAAGAGCATGTCAGGACATGTCTAATGGCCCGTTTCAATAACCTATCTACCTTTTTGTTAGAAACGTCAAACTTGTATCGCGAAAACCGTCAAATAATTGAATGGCGCGCAGTCCGTTAGAAGGGTTCCGTAGCTATCGACGCGCAGTAGGTTTTCTTTAAATAACTTCAAAATTTACTGTCCTTATTCGATCAAAATAATTTTCCTTAACATTTTTAGCATGATCTATCAGCATTTATACTTACTAGTTTCTATCTCTTATGTTTAGAAATTGAAGTTTAGAAATGTCAGGGGGGGGGGGGGGGCAACTTATAAACCACATTGGAGACCGATTCCTCGGAAATGGTTGACTTTATAAAAAGAAACCTTGCCTTTATATAAAAAAATAAGTTTAAAAAACTATAACCCGATTACGTAAAAAAAGGGGTCTAAAAAGGCCGAAACAAGAAAATAATTCAAATAGAAATCCAGAAATGCATAGTTACAAAAATGGCCAAGGTAGAGCCGTGGTCGCACCTACTGTTCGGAACAGTCGATGTCAAAACGCAGCCGTCTGTAACTATCTTGGGGTATGCATGTGTACATGACGATATACGCAGTTTCAGTTTATACCTAGACGTCACGCATCTCGGTGTGAACTGACGCTTAGATGACCGCATTAGTGTGTGCGACCACGGCTCTACCTTGAGCATTTTTGTAACTATGCATTTCTGGATTTCTATTTGAATTATTTTCTTGTTTCGGCCTTTTTAGACCCCTTTTTTTACGTAGTCTTAAAAATATTAAATAAAACTTATTTTTTTATTTAATATTTTTCCGTTTCCCAATCTAACTTATCTATAGTAAATACTTTTATACACTAAATAACTTACCTACTAAACTAAATTAAAGACTATACCTAAATGTACAAGATATACACTATACTATAACAATAACTTTAATGTAATATAAAACCATACGTATATTATTTACAATTTAAATCAAGTATCACGTATCACGAGGAAACAATAATTAATATTATTTATTAAAGGACCTTAAAGGTAATAAAGTGTAATGTTCGGTGGTCAGGAGGGGTCTTGAAACACAAACAGCAGCGTGGCGTTTAGACGTTTTATTTATCACAAAACAATATTATTAAAATAATATAAATTTCTTACTTGCGATATTATAACACTGACGAACTTAGTAGGTACTACTGTAGCTGACTCGGAACTCGGAAGGAACTGTCGAACTGTATGGGTGGAAGACATTATAAACCAATACAATGTAAACATATTTGAGAAAAGCAAACAAACAGTCTCGCGGACTCTGCACTCATTAGTAATTATTGGTAATTTCCAAATGTTTTCTAAACGTTATTATCTAATTACTGTACACTCAGTCACAACAATATCTTGTTACTTACGCGTTTTTAAAATGTACATTCAGCTACATAATATGATATAAAATATCCAAATATTACAAAAGTAACTCAAAAACTGAAATTAAAATGAACTAACCATAGCATACACAGTAAATGACGACTTGATTCGAACACGAAGAACGATTTATAAAATATAACTAGGTATGTATAATTTATAATCCATAAACGCAATAGAGATCATTCAACATTCATTCATTTCACCAATGAAATTATATCACTTATTCACTATTAATCGTATTATGATCTTATACATTTTTTTTTTTCGAATGGGTCTACGCTAATGGCTTTTCTCCGTCTTAGCTTAATCGGTCTGGTGACTGCCATATAGCAAGTCATTTAATGGGGAGACGATGAGGGAGTTTGACTCCCTCCTGCAAACCGGTTTTTAGGGATTAAATACGTAATATTTATACTACGTATAAGTTATTATTAGTTCTGGAGAGACCGTAGTCCCTCCTAATGCAGGGTCCGACCCCTTCCTCTGAACTCTCTCTGACGAGTGTGGTTGCTCACGTGCGGTAGCACAAACTAACGGCGTATTGGTAGGGATAGAGTAGCTCAGTTTTAAGGATCTGGGAGGGCCGTCCCTCCCCCCTTCCGCGTGCGGTCGGGTGGGCTCGCGCGCGAATGTCCTGATATCGAGTACTTCCGCAATATCGATAGGGCTCTCTATAACAATATCGCGGTCGGGGTCATAATTATGTGTGGCTACACTAGTAGGAGTCGAACTCGGACCCGGTTTCGAGTCCGGTGGTCCTGTGTTTGAGTCGGTCCGTATGTATTTCGTGTGTTCGTGTCTGGTGTAAGACTTCGGGGTAGGCGCCGGCGTCGACCCCGGTGCTTTACTAACCACAATTTTACTCTTCCACCACTCTACCACTTTATCAAGTCCGTGTGACTTGCTAGTGCCGACATGCGGTCCTCGAAGGAACCTCGCAGTTTTGTGACAAAGATGTTTAGCTCCATCGAGTCGATGTCGCTTAGAAATTTGGCGGCGAACGCTGACTTTTTTTTTTTTTTTTTTTCATCCCCCTAACAGTATCAGGGCTTGTTGTGTTCTTTTTTATTCTATTTTCTGTTTCGTTCTTTTTCTATTTTTTAAATATCTTATATTTAGTTCTTATACATTTTTTCTTTTTCTTTTTTAACTTAAAACATTTACAATACTTGTAACTTCCTTGTTATGTCTATTGCATACATTCTTTTTTATATATTTCTGCTATTTACTTATATATTTTATATATACAGTTGATTTTCTTACATTGTAACTTGTAACTATGTACTTGTCGGTTTTTTACATTGAGTAAAAAGTCAACAGATATTTATACAATTTAAAACATAGAAAAATTCAATAAAATCCAATAAAATTTTTCGTTAATATACCATACAATTTAAATTCAAAATGTCAATAAAAATAAAATCAATAAATAATAATTCCAATATATACGAACACAATTCAATTAAAAATGTCAAAATAAAACAACGGCACACACATTTAACTTAACCTTACTATAACAATTTAAAAACTTAATCTAGAGCCTACACTAACATCACACAAATATATCACAGTTTTTCTTATTTACACAGTTTACGATCTTTTTACAGTAAGAGAGAAAAACTTCCCTCTTCTTTCCCCCCAGGATGGAAGACAGGCTCTCACCCGTAATCGATATGCCCAATTCTTGCTCAGTATCATATCTACTGCTAGCAAAAATCGGGCACTCGAGTAACAGGTGAGGAACCGTCTCCTCAACTCCTGGCTGACATGAACACGACGGGTCCTCCTTCAACTTGAATCTGTTCAAGTAGAAGGCGAACCCGCTGTGTCTAGTCAGTATCTGTGTAGTGTGGTGTGTTATGTCTATTTTGTTGACTATCTTGTATGCAGCAGCAGCGCTTGGGAAAAAGAGCTTCGTGGTTCCGGCCGTCCCTCCCCCTTCGTATCTCCTGTCCCATTCCTCAACCGTATCCTCTCTTAAGATACGCTTGACGAATGAAACAGGACACAGATCGTAGTCAGGCTTCCTTTTCAATCGCAGCGCGGCCTCCTTGGCTAATTCGTCAACCCTCTCATTCCCTCTCAACCCCGCGTGCGCCTTAATCCAAAACAGGGAGACCTCCAGCCTCTGTGATGCAGATTTTCGGAGGGCCTCCCTTGTTTGCATTGCCAGGGGATGAGGGGAACTAAGGGTGACTGCCTGGAGAGCCGATCTGGAATCGCTAAGGATACCGACCTTCGCCATTCCACTCTTGCAGGCTATACTTACTGCTCTCTGGAGCGCTAGAAGCTCGGCTTGGTAGACGGTACAATACGGCGGCAACGCAAGCTTGACGGCCTTCGTCTCGACCTCACCCTTCCATACGGAGAGTGCGGCTCCGACTCGACCCTCAATCTTGCTGCCGTCCGTATAGATCCTATGGACGTGGCTGTTAACCACGTCTGCATACGAGTTCTCATCTACCAACCCGAACTTCCTCCTCGATCGCTGGAGCCATTCGCTCCACCTCCCTGTCTTTCAACGCCGGGTGCGGTACTCCCTTCTTGATCTCATAGAGCCTCGAAGCTTCGAGTATCCTGAGATCAAGAGGGAGTATCCCAGCCAACAGCATCGCAGAGTTCAGGGAGACGGTCCGATATGTTCTGCAAATCTTCTGGGCAAAACCCCGTTGGACGGAGTTGAGCCTTTTTTGGACCCCCATCTTTTCCACGGTGGGTGCCCACGCTGCCGATGCATACAAAATAGTCACGGCCATATATATTGTTTTAACTATCTGGGGGTTAAGCCCCCATCCTACTCTGGCAGCCTTTGCAAGCTGCTTATACCTACTAATGGCCTTCTTACAAACATTGCCGACGTGGGCGTTAAACGTGAGGCTGCTGTCTATTGTCAGGCCCAATACCTTTATCTCGCCGTAATATTGCAAATAGACACCCCCCATAGCGAGTCGAGGCACGTCATACTTAAGCTTTCGCGTGATTAATAAAGCGCATGTTTTGTGGGGGGCGAATTTCAGTTTATTCAGCTCCCCCCACTTGCTAATTTTGTCCAGGACCCCATTCGCCTTTCTCTCAATTTCGAGGGCCGTTTTTCCCTCGAACACCAGCACAATTTCGTCGGCGAACGCCTGGCTAAAAACATTCATATCCTCTAACATCCATAGCAGGTGGTCCAACAAGAGGTCCCACAGGATAGGTCCACCTATGGATTCCTGCACGCACCCCTTGTTGGTCTCCCTGCTCACTTCCATACCAGCATACCTTACATTCACTCCTCTTTCACTCAAGTAGCTGTTGATCACCCGCCTCAGGTTCCCCGGACACCCAACCTCAGCTAACCTAACCTTTATGGCCGGCCACCAAGCACTATCGAAGACCCCTTCTATGTCCAGCGACACCACGACAGAAAATTTCTTCTCCTCCCTCTGCTTTCTGACGTGGTTCACCAACCTATAGAGGGCGTCTTCGGTGCTCCTTTGGGGCATGAAGCCATACTGGTTAGGGCTAATCTTGGGCAGCAGGTAGAACCTAAGTCGGGCGACCAGCATCTTTTCGAAGATTTTGCCGAGAACAGGCAGGAGGCCGATCGGTCGATAGGCTTTTGGTACCCGGTACGATTCCCTGCCCGGCTTCCTTAGCACCACCACGGTCGCCCGCTTCCACTGTTTGGGGAAGCAGGCGACGGTGAGGCACCTATTCAGCAGAGCAAGAAACCATTCCGGGTCACATTCCACAGCATGTTGGCAGATGTCCGACGTGAGTCCATCCGCCCCGGGGGCCTTTTTGGGGTTGAAGGACCTTACGGCTCTCTTCAACTCCTCCATGATGAAAGGAGGGTCGTCCGGACCCGCCGGCGGTTCGGTGTCCAAGGACTCCGCCCGCCGGCGCGTCCGCCGATGTTCCTCACTTTCATCATGTTCCTGGTCCTCGAGGTAGAAGGTCTCCGCCAGCCATTCCGCGGAGCTTCGGGCGTCGAGGGTTTCACCGTCCCTCGTAAGGGGCAGATCCTCCTCCCTCCCTCTGACTCTGCTCAACACCCTGTAGATGCCCTCCCAGACCCCCTCTCTATCCTGTTTCCGGCAAAACTCCTTCCAGCTCTCAGTCTGTGCATCTTTTACTGCCTTCTCATTTGGCCCTGGCCCTTTTGGGCGGGGGAGGGGGGACCATAGCCGGACTGGCTGGGAGAGCCGTCGACATTTGAGGAGGAGGTCCCTGTGGACTCTTCTGGGATGACCCCCAAGCAGGTTTGGAGGGAGGAGGGGCAGGGACGTACCTCTTCTTGGGAGGGGCACCTCTCTTTGGTGGTACTTTGCGCCTCTTTACTTGGGGTGCGCGTTTGCACCCTTTCTAGTTGGCCGGATGGCCAGAAGTATTGCATAGGACGCAGCTTGGGGGAGTAGTCTCCTCAGCTGGGTTCCTACGCGGGCATTCGGATGTGCCGTGGTCGCCCAGGCATTTTACGCAGCGCGGTCTGGCGAAGCACTTCCGTGCTGAGTGGCCGTACAGTTGGCAGCGATGACACTGCCCCGGCATTCCCCTTTTGTAGGGGGGTTCGATGCATATGCCTGTGATGTAGCATACGTCTTTGATGTTGAAAATGGCTTTTCCCTCCGGAGTGGGGGGAATCACGACAAGTACCATGTTATACTGGTATTTCTTTGCGGGGTGGTACATCCTGTGTACCACTTTAGCGGGGATCCCCTGTCTACAGAGGTCCTCGAGGACGGATTCTGTGGATAGTTCTTTGTCTACACCCTTGATGACTACTCGCAGCATGCGTTCGTCCTCTAGGGCGTATGTGTGGTATCCGATCTGCTTTTCTCTGAGAAAAGCAGTCAGTTTCCTGTGGTCATCAGGGGTTGGGACCTGCATCATGATCCCATTTGGGGTGTTATGGGTTGACGAGTAGCGGATACGCTGCTCGTTTATAGCCCCACTTATTAGATTCCAGTTTGCCTTCTCCTGTATTATAACAGGAGGCGGCAGCTTGGGGGCCGAAGGGGTCGACTGTCAACCTACATGGGTTCCGCACGGGGCGCTGTAGGGGGCTTATATCCCTTTCCGCTTTTCGCGTTTTTGCCGGTGGCGTCGGCGAGGAGCAGACCGCAGAGGAAACGCCGTCCGAGCGTTTCCTCTTCTTGGTCTTCCTACCTTTTACGGTTTGAAAACCGTCCTCCCTCTCGGAGGTCTCCTGCTCGGAGCAGGACATCTCCGACTGGGATGAATCTATGTTGTCATCGCTCTCTGGCGATGACGTTGTATTGTTGTACGTTGACGATTGACGTCGTCGTCGCCGGCGACAACGGCGACTCCGGTGAGCTCTCGGGGACATGAGGTTTTTTATAAGTTTCCCAGGCCTCTGAGGCTCCTGGGAATTTCTGGTCCAAGAAGGACAGGAACTGCCTTATCTCGGAATTCTCCATGATAATGCAGCTTTCCCTGACCCTCTTTGGGGCTGCTCTCTAATGAAATTTATTTAAGATTCAACCCCTCCCGGCATCCGGGGGGGGAGGTGTGTGAGTGGAGGAGTCCACTGGTGTGTAACCTATCCGTACAATTTCACTTTACTTACTTTTACCTGTTCCTCGGACGCAGGAACACACCGACACTACACTATCGCTATGCGAAGCGATCGCGACGGTGGAAAAGTGTTTTAAACGGACGCGTCGAAAAATAACTGTCGCGGCGGGAAACCTAACGGTCCTGACGGAACGCGCGAAAACCGGCGTCACGCCGCTGCGTGAAGGCCCGAGAAGAAGGCACAGTGCACAGGGGTAGTATATTTAAACACTTTACTTATATATATTAACTACACACACTTAATACATATATGATATTAACAGGGAATAAACTTATCGGAGTCAAGTGTTATGCGTACCACTTAGCACTACCACTCAAATCGGAATTTGAGAGCATAATGATCTTATACAATAATTGTAGTGGAATATATCATAAACTTCTAAACACAACGATACCGCGATTCAGAAAAATTTAAAACTCGTATAGTGAAATCTATCGAACGAGTGAGTAATAATAGTGCTAGTAATTGATTTCATCTTCATTTTCTTATTAAAATTCATTGTTAGAAAATTGGACTAATATTGTACGAATTGTATTTTAAACGTATATTTTGACTTAAACAATATAATATAATATAATATAATATAATATAATATAATATAATATAATATAATATAATATAATATAATATAATATAATATAATATAATATAATATAATATAATATAATATAATATAATATAATATAATATAATATAATATAATATAATATAATATAATATAATATAATATAATATAATATAATATAATATAATATAATATAATATAATATAATATAATATAATATAATATAATATAATATAATATATATACAAATTATGTAAATATTTGTAGTGTGCTTGCCAAGACCTTTCTTTTGATACCAAACATGTGATAATTATCTCGATTTAATTTTTCTAGATGTTAGAATCTGAGGTTTAATTTTCGAAATACATAATTTTGAAAAAAAATTATATAGCCTATGTTACCCGCGGCATCATTACCAATCTATTGACACCTCATTGATTAAAATCGGACCAGTAGTTTAGACGCTACGAGGGAACAAACATACATACATACAACCAATGTCTATGTAGACTGCCAAAATCATTACCCTTCCTTTTGGCTTCGCCGTAGTCGGGTAAAAAGACTTCACATGTCTGGAGAGCCTTCCATTAAATATAAAATTATTATTATTTCATGATGCTAAAACTGAGATGTATAAACACTAGATGTCTTTAACTATACCAAATTTAATCCATTTATATTCATAATTACAGAGCGAACAGACAGCCAGACAGACAGACAAACGGACGAACAGAGCGAAACTATAAGGGTTTCTTGTGTACGACGGACCCCTAATCAGCGAAAAAGATGCTGTTGCCTGTAGCTTCGTTTGCAATCCAGAACCCCAATTCTCGTATTTAATTTAGACCTTCAATGAATTGTTATGAATCGTTTTGACATCACAAACTTTTTTTTGGAGTTTGGACCAATCAAACAAAACGTATTAAACGTTGGTTTTACGTTGATGAGAATACCATTTTTCTGATTTAATAAATCGAGACTGCATCGAAACTGTATTATTGTAAAACTTAATTAGCAAAATCGACCTATAAAATAACTTTGTGTCTAACACACTTGCTATCAAGTGTCTTAAACCCACTTCATCGCCCCATAGCATTTCAACGCAATCAATTCAGTGGCCTATCGTATAAAATTGATTTTGGTAGATTTAATTATAGTTAGTACAGACTGTGCGAGTTTATACTTAATAATATAGCTCCCCACACCGATTTCAATGACAATGGCCGGTTTCATTGAAACCAGACCAGACGCAGGATTTAGCTTATAATACCCAAGTGTGTGCGCAATACACAAGTGTACTCTCTTTCTCTAGTTAGTCTTCATTTAATCTTGTAACCAGAAGGATGGATAACAGACACGAGTGGCGAGATATCAGGCGCAGGATCGCCTTTTTACGTGCTGTTCTTTAAACTACTAAGACCTAATAATAAACCTGTGACATATGACCCAATTTAAATTGTGGAACGCAAAAACCACAGAAAAATGCTTCATCAAAAAGGCACTTTAATCACCACAATTTAAATAGATTTTACCACCTGGTATTGAATGTTACCACCTTAGATGTAAGAATAAAAATGTGTAACATTTTTTGAAAGTATTAAAAAAAAAACTATCCTTAGTACGATTTTCTAATATGATCAAAAATACGGAAACTTTTCCATTAAGCAGTTACAGAAAAAGCTAAATACTGAAATATTTTATTCGAATCTGACGGCCAACTCGCGCTCATTAGTCAATTTAAATAGCGCGCGCTTCCGCAACTTCTTGTTACACACTTCTGTCTTACAAATTGAAAAAAAGCGAGAGGAAATATGTTACACGTCAAGAATAAAATTTGATATTATTATTATTATTTATTAGAACAGGTATAATAATGTTTGTGATTCCCGCCTTAATAAAATCAAAAATGTTCATTGGCAATAAAGGTTGGTAAAAGTAACAAGAAAATATTTTCAGGGTCACGATACTACTACATCTGGAATAGCATTCACATTATTCTGTATTTCAAAGAGTGAGGAAATCCAACAGAAAATATTGGACGAACAGAAAATAATACTAGGAGATGATTTAGATAGAGATCCTACATACACGTAAGATATTTTTCCCATATTCCTACATCTTAATATTATACAGAGGAAAGATTTGTTAGTACGTACAAATATATGTTTGTTTGTTTGCACTGAATGGATACCTAAATTACTGAACCAATTTTGATGAAATTTTTCACAAGTATAGAGCAGACTACGGGGAAGGATATAGGCTACTTTTTATCGCGGAAAAATGTATTATAACTAGTTTTAATATATTCTCATATATTAATAAAGAAATAACAATTGAAAATATTTCATAGTTTTACTTTTAGAACAAAATACGAAGATTATGAATATAAGTAAAAAAAATTACATTAATATGTTAATTATGTAAGTATATTAAATGTGTAAGTAGGTATGTATAATAAATAATTTTAATAATGGTGCCTGTTATTAAGATTATAATCATTATGCTATTAAAAAACATTTACTACGAACTGGATATCAGCTATATTAAAAGCTATTACAATTTTCTAGCTACTGTTGTTCTCTATGATAGTAATAAAAATTAAGCAATTTTCAAAACATATTTTCAGAGAGGTACAACAGATGAAGTATTTGGATATGGTTATTAAAGAAGGGCTTCGGTTATACCCTTCTGTGCCAATCATAGAAAGGATGATCACTAAAGACTCTGGTAAGTAGTTTTTTACAAATTATTTCTGTCTTCTTTAACATCATCAACATCTTCATTATAGTCACCATCATTATCATCATAATAGCACTACCAAAGCTTATCTTAGATTGATTTTGAATTTATTGTATAGGTAAACAGCGGGTCAAAGACGTTGGGAGTTTTTGTCCCGCTATTTAAAAAAGTTGCGACCACAAACCAAAATACTGTTAGATTGTAAAATTTTCATGCACATTTCATTTCTCGTAATTATTTTAATTCAAATCCATTAAGAAGTGGAGATATAGTCAATAATTTTTTATTCATATTTTATATAAATATTCGTTGAAATAAGTTAAATTATCACAGTGTTTACACCAACTCTTGCAGCTATGTGACCTTTGCCGTTGTAACTTGTAATCCAGTATGTAATAACGCTTATATCTTACCTATTTCAATTTTGGCCGCCGTGGCTAATAGGGATGTTGCCTAGTGTAGAATATCACATTTTTATAAATTAAATTTTAAAATTGTTGATGAAAGATACATAAATCTAAAAGAAATAGGTATTTATTGTAATTTAAAAATTATAAGCAAATAAAAAATATCGCCCACCTCTTTCTCGCAAAACGATTTCTTATGTCATAAGTTGCTACCGCCAATCATTTTGTAATGACAAATGTATGGCGGGTGCAACTTGTGACGTCACACGTCGATATATCGCTTTCTTTCATATTTTAAATTTAAATTGTTTGTATGTTCGTTATTTTTTAAGATATGCGAAAAATGTTTCTAAATTGTTTATTAACATGTTGTTTAACATCGAACAGAGCAAAATTTTTTTTTTAGGCAACATGCCTATTGTACCGTAGTATGTACCCATGTTCTTTAATATTTTGTGTTTCACTGTAGTAATATCCGGGCTTACAATCAAAAAGGGATCATCGGTGATAATAAATATTTTGGAAATACAAAGACACCCAGACCTCTACGAAGATCCTTTGGAGTTTCGTCCAGAGAGATTCGAAGCGAGTGGCCCCGGCAATAATGCATTCAACTGGCTAGCTTTCAGTGCTGGTCCTAGGAATTGTATAGGTAAGAGCTTATATGTAACAATCAGTGGCGTAGCTAGGTACCGAGGGCCCTGGAGCAAGAAATGAACAAGGGTAACAAGCCCTCAGCCCAAACTTACCAACTGTTTATAATCGTTTGTTGAGCATTCGTCGTGTTCCGAATTTGTCGCACTCCAGATTTGTCGTAATCCAGATTATCATAATATCATTATCAATACACAAGTCAAAAAAAGTATTTATATTCATTATTATATAGTTGAATTTAAATACTTATTTTTGCACTAATTTGTGCATAGCAGGGCACGTCCTAGTTCAGAGATGGCGAACCTTTACGTATCAACGTGCCATTTTTCTAAATGTTTAATAAGGTCATAGATGTGCCTTCAAATATTTTTTTTGTGATTTAGAGGTGTATTTAAGGATTTGGCGCCTGAGTCTATTAAATTTGCAGCGCATTACATATTATGAAGTAGCAGAATTTTAACAATAAACATTTATTGTTTGTTTTACAGGTTAAAGTCTACTTATACTTTAAATCGTAATTATCTGTAAGACTGTAACTTCGGAAAAATACATTTAAATCAAGCCTAAAACCGAACATTGATACTAAGTAATATGATAATATATTATTTATGGTAAACGCGAGCGAGTAGAGCGAGAGAACAAAACTTTTGTTTATTTTACCTGTTAAAACTTAAAACCGTGAAGGAATGTGTTCTTTGAAATAATATATATATATATATATATATATATATATAAAATAAATAGGCTAAAACTGAACGTCAGTACTATATTTTACAATATATTTTCTTTACGTGAAACACGAGCGAGCGCAGCGAGCAAGCAATTTTTTTCCCATTTTACAGGTAATATTCTGTTTAAACATTATACCTTGAGGGCCGGTGAACTTCGGAAGAATACAATAAAATTAACTGGCTAAAACAGAACATTCGTAGTAAATAATATTATAATAGTGTATATTTCGGAGGGACTCAGGTTTGATTGCGTTTATTTATCTTACCTTTAGCAACACCAGACTTGCCTTTTGACATTTAACTTGTTTATTTTGATTAAAACATTTTATTAACATTTATTTATAAGATAACTGAAGTTATCATAATCCATTTTACAACATTTAGAATATCATTTTTGCACTTAAAACACGAAACTTTAATAAACTTTGAAACTTTAAGTAATAATAATATTAAAGAAATATAATAATTCTGACGAGCTATTTTAATAACAACTACATGTTGCTTGAACCAACGTCCCCGTAATAATTATCTCCCTCCCGAGCACGCTGTACTTCCTTCTTCATATGGTGGGGCGAATCCTCATTATCCCCACCTTGCGGATTCATGGGTTGTCAACATTGCACGTGGGCATAACAAACAACAGCAAGAACATTGACACCTGCGCCGACATATATTATATTCTTTATGTTTAACATAAACACAAACGAGCGAGTAATTTTTTTTCCTATTTAACATGTTAAATCTGTTAAAACTTTAAATCCTAAAAGACTGTGCACATTAAAAGAAGACATTAAGGTTCAAAGTTAAATCGATCGCAGCAAGCAATAAAACATTTTGCTTATCATAGAAATATACAATTCACAAAGTCCTGTCTGTGCACTTAAAAAAACTGTATAAATATAGGAACCGATTAGAGTTAATTTTATTTAAATTAAAATTAAATTAAATTAGCGAAATTAAATTTGACAATATCATTATTATAATCATAACTAGCGCCAAAAAATCAGTGAGGGGTGGCGAAGGCTATTGCATCAAGCCGAGGCCCCGTTGGCCCTGGGGTAAATACACCAATGTTGTGATTATTGAGAAAATAATATTAATAGAGACTATTAACTCAAAACTCTTCATTTATTTCAAAAAATAGATACATTTTGCATAAAGAAAAACGTTTTGTAACTTAAATCAAAGTTAAATTTGTGTGATTTCTGTTGTCAAATATTACATGTTTTAAAGTTTGTCGTGTCGTGTGTAATACATACTTCATACTTTTTTTCGTAGTACATACCTAATTATAATTTTTGGAATCAGTGACGTGCCCAAAATATTATGTCGCGTGCCATTAGTTCGCCATCCCTGACCTAGTTCTACACGCAGAGTTTAGAAATTAATAATAGGATAAATTAATTGAAATACCACAGTCAATAAGTTTTGCTTTGTTTTCGTCTGCGCTTAAACGCATCACTGGGTTTCTTTTTTTTATCCATTATCTTCTTTTTACATAAGTTGTCTGAAAAATCAACCTAAGAATACAGGGTTTTTAACAGTTAACAGTTTCTAACAAAGTTGTTCGAGACTTGTTAGGAAATACCCTGAAGTGGCGATGGGTAGTTACTCCCATCGCCACTTCGACACTATATTTAAATAAATGAACTTTTGTAACCTACATTTTATGCAAATAAACGATTATTATTATTATTATTCCACAAAGGGAAGCTACTATACCTACTCCATTCCGATTCAATGTAATCTAAATATAAGCAAAAAAGTCAACCAGATTAATGTGCTATTCTATCTCTGTAAAATACGCCGTGGTCGAGTGACATATGAATAAGTGGTAGCAGTATAGCCGTCTATACTGAGCTTTGTTTACATTTGAAATTTGGATCATATTGACGGAAATTAGTAAAACACGTAATTATTGTGGTAACCACAGTAATGAATTTACAATACAAATATATACTACGCAACTTCACAACAAAACTATATTTTACACACCACTACACTAGAACAAGAAATTATGCAATATTTTAAGGAAAATAACTATAACGAAATTAGTTACGCATGAACAAAACAATGGAATGCACTCGAATGCAAAAATGGCGGAAGTAATTTACAAATTCATAATAATGATTAGAATGTACTAATTTCGACTTTGACGACAAAAATTATTGAAATTATCATAAATAATGTTATTATTTTGTCTTGTAAAATATTTTGTTTCTTTATCGTATTTATAGCCAGTAGGCCAACATTTCGAATTAAATCTTATAGGAAACGGAATAGGGGCTATCATCGAATAAAATGAATATTTCATAAATATAAAGCTCGATATCAAAGTTAGGATTTTTATATTTTAACCATATTAATATGCTTAGCTAAGGGCGGGCCGTATTTCTAACTAAATAATGATCTACTTATATAAATGAGGAATTTGTTAAAGGATGTTTTGATCTTCGAAAATGCCCGTGTGAAATACAATATTTGTGTCAGAGTTGCGGTGGTTTGTCGCTCTCACGGGCCAACATCGCGCTTATGCTTGTACGTAATGAAAGGCATAAGTCATAGGTTGCAAATTACGAAACTTCGAATTCTACTGTTATTGTACAATTGTAGAACTGAAGCCGGCGGTGCGGCGGCATGAATTGAGATAAATGCACACGCAGTTATGTTGCCAATAGTATTTATTTATATTCCGAATGTGAGAGAAATTTTCACGACTTCAATTTATTGCTTGTAAGTCAGAGTCCGAGGGTCCTGAGCTCGGAGGCCCCGGGGCACTGCCTCACCTTGCCCTTTAGTAGATACGCCACTGGTAACAGTGTAACCATCCTCAAATAAAACTTAAAACTAAAAGTTTTGAACGGGTTTAATTTCGATAGTTTTGTAAACTCGTTCTTTCATAGATTTTAAAATTATGACGTCAAAAAAATGTATAGAGACAGGCAATTCTATGCTCAAAATAAATTTGATATAAACTAAAATCTAAGAATACTTACTATCAACTTATCTAAGTTCAATTTTCAGGCCAAAAGTTCGCCATCATGGAAATGAAAGTTATAATATCTGCAATCGTCAAGAATTTCAAGCTACACCCGGTCGACGAAGAACCTGTTTTATGTGCTGACTTAATATTACGATCTGAAAATGGAATTAAAGTATCGTTTAGCAAAAGGGATTAGATAAAGAATTTGGAATATGTGTTGAGACAACCTGCTTATGAGAAGAAGTATACAAATCATCGATATATTACATTATAACATTTTTTTTATTAGGTTTGTCAACAATTGATTACACGAAATACATTAAAAAATACAAATAAAATCACAATGAAACGTATATCAATTTCTGACAAGACAAACACTACCTGCATATTAAAGAATTCAAGAATTAACATTTTTTTAATTTTTTACTCTTTATTTAAAGGATCTTCATCATATGATTATGTCAGCCGAATTAACATTAAAATAAACAAAATTCATGCATTAAAATTCGCTACAAAATAAAATTAATGAATTAAATCAGCTCCCTTACTAATAAAAATATCAAACTATTGATTAGCCAATCAGTGTCCTCATCCATTTTGTCAAGAGACTTTTCCAACTATCAGACAAAGACAGGAACATTGATTGATAATTTGTTGTGTAAATTTTTATTTATAGGGCGGTTAATATATTACTATATAAAGGAAATGTATAACATCACAGCCACGATTTGTTTTACAACAAAAAAAAACACAGCCCGAAGGTTGTGTGCCACATTTGGTTTGTGCGAGTCCCGAAGCCATAGTGTACCAAAATTATGACAGGTTACCAAATAGATTAATCGTGTTGTGGATTGGGTTCCTTAGTTGACTCCTAAGTATGATGTGCCCTAGGAAGGGATACTCACCTTTATTTGGTTAATTTTAACATTCCAGACATACAGTAATAATACACAGGACTTCGTGCACTGTTTAATTACTATAGGTATTTTACATTAACTTTCAAAGACAAAGTCATCATCAGATCCTATAATATATAAAATACTTATTAAAGTGGAAACAGTGCAAGAAGTCCTGTGTATTATTACTATTATTACTGTGAAACATGAATTTCCACCAAGAACCTACAGTACAATCAACAACATATTTCGGATATACCGATACCGATAGGGCCCCACAGCTCAATGGGTACTAAACATAGAAGAAAAGAGGTGTGCGGCTGAGAAGACGCAGAGGTGCTTCAGTGCGAGCAGTGCGGAGTAGCTGGCCAGAATGTTGAGATGGATGGAACGTATGTCGGCCTCGGTGGCACATAGAGCACCGCACAGAACGAATTTTATTAGATCCTTCTCCAACAACTGAACTATTCTTGTAAAAAGGACTTAATATACTTCCAAGTACCGAGATAGTGGGAGATAATAATATTAAGATTACAGATTAATTTCTGATACGATTAAACGAAGTGTGAATGTTGTAAGTTTAAAGGCTCTTGTTATAATAGTAGTGTAATATACTATACACATAAAACATTGAAGTGTCATCTATTTATTAACCAAATACCAAGAAGAGATATTATGTTTATGTCTAAATTAACGGTTTGTGCAAAATCTAAAATGTTAAATTGTGTTTTTGTTTTTTTATGTTAAATTGTGTTTAAAATTAGTAATAAAAATGTTTTAGGATTTTATTAGGTAGTTATAAGCTGCTTTAATTATTGAAGTTAAAAATAAACGCAAATGTGTTACATAGTGACATCATCTTATTAGTTAATTATCAAAACAATAATATTATTTATGAATATAATATACTCTTAAATCTTATGTTATTTATTTGCAGAAGTTTTATATGATTGACTAGCTGTTTCCTGCGGCTCCGCCCGCGTAAATATATTATCGACTATCCCGCGGGAATACTGTACTTTTCTGGGAAAACTAATTACATACCAAATTTTATCAAAATCCGTTCAGTAATTTTTGCGTGAAAGAGTAACAAATATCCATGCATCCTCACAAACTTTCTTATTTATAATATTAGTAGGATTCAAATCAAATTACCACATCGCAAATAGGTATTTTAAATTACGTGTGGATCACAAAATTTATATCGCAATATTCTATTGATAGATGTCGCTTTCACTTTAAAAATAATCATTTTCTTACCTAAAATAGTATCGATTATTTAATTAATTAATTAATTGTATCGAATTAAATAGTAAATAAAGTAAGTAAATAATATATATATATATATATATATATATATATATATATATATATATTATATACTTTTACTTTACAATTCTTCTACACTAATGTTATGAAAAGAAAAGATTTAATTGATAGTTTGCATTGAATAGGCGTGGCATTGTACAATACAATTCGAAGAACCCGCGACGTCGGTTTCAATATTGACACAAATCAAACTAAAATTACATTTTGTAATTAATAATTATGATAATAAAACTACTTCTTAATGACTTTATAAAATTTTATTTATGTTTTACATACACAGTAAACACATTTATAGACACAACAACTTCTATCATGCGAGTTGATCTAAGCTCAACATGACTGGAGCCTATACGGCCCCTAGTTACACCACCATCTCCTTCATCCTTAACTAATTGCTAACCTGTTTCTTCATTCTACTGAGTTACTGAGCAAAACTCTTCCACAGTCCCCAATCAACTCACCATCATTGATAATTTTCCTCGCTTCGACTGGGGAGTAGTGCATACTGCATAACCCTGAAAAAAGTTCAAGAATTTACAACCTATAAGTGTTATTGTAGTAAATACATTTATTGGTGGTAATTCTCTTATATATCTTATAGTACAAATTCTTAAACATTTATGGTATATATACCATAAATGTTTTAGAATTTGTATATATACCATAAATGTTTTAGAATTTGTCTATAAGATATATAAGAGAATTACCAGCAATAAATGTATTTAGAAATAAATCAAAGTTATGGCTTTTAAGTTAATGTGTTAATGTTTTAATAAGTGAGTTTTTTGACTAATTTATGAATGACATTATTTTATGGCTAGTGGCTACTATGGTACAACATTATAATATATTGTATTCTATGTACCTAATTTTATTAATTATTAATAGAACAAAATTATAAAAATTAAGAAACAATGTCGATTTTGTCAAGTAGTAAGCGAGTGGATGATTGCCAATAAAATAAACAAGATTAAAATCAATTCTGCCGTTTGGGTTCTACTATACTACAGACATACATACACATAATATACACAGACACACCAAACTTTATAACACTTCTCTGTTTACATCGGAAGTTAAAAAAAAAGCTTATGCCTACAGATGTTAATAACCTCAACATTATAATTTTCCAATCTGTGTGCCAAAAGGCAACTGCAATGGGTTTTAAGCACCCCAGTATTGGACCTTTCTATTGCAGTCGTAGAACAAATCTCTGCCTCACCAACTTTTCTTGCATCCATTATGAAAAAATAGTGCAATAATTTTTTCTTTCTATTTCCCCTTACACCCCTTACCTTCTCCTTTTACATTTTCCTTTTAAACTTTCCATCAACAAATTATTTTAAAATTTTCCTTTTCCCGATTAACATCACTCATCACCTAGTAATCTAGGCGCGTCTCCCACATCGTCTGAGTTCAAGTTCAGGCAGCTGCTACACTTAGAACTCACAGGCCACAGACTGAAATGAACGATGTCACGGAACGTTACATGACTTGATATTATTTTAAAACATTTTCATAAGCTTTACAAAATCAAATCTTTACTAACAATATGTACTAATCTTACTTACTAATTTATTTACATTTTAATCCCTAACAATATTTACATAATATTATAAATAAAATATACCTACTAATATAATTAAAGTGAACGTTCGATTTGCTTTCGATATAATACTTCTTATTAAAAATTAAAAAAATATATACATACTTTGTTAGCGGCTGTACACCTCGGATCGAACAATAGAACCGGTTGGCATCGACTCGGGCGCGCCGCAGAGGCGCTGGAGGCATTCGGCACTAGACTGCTAAGCTGCTACTACGTTGCCAATTATTGTGCTTGACCGCAGAGGCGCTGGAGGCATTCGGCACTAGACTGCTAAGCTGCTACTACGTTGCCAATTATTGTGCTTGACCGCAGAGGCGCTGGAGGCATTCGGCACTAGACTGCTAAGTTGCTACTACGTTGCCAATTATTGTGCTAGACCGCAGAGGCGCTGCAGGCATTCGGCACTAGACTGCTAAGCTGCTACTACGTTGCCAATTATTTTGCTTGACCGCAGAGGCGCTGGAGGCATTCGGCACTAGACTGCTAAGCTGCTACTACGTTGCCAATTATTGTGCTTGACCGCAGAGGCGCTGGAGGCATTCGGCACTAGACTGCTAAGCTGCTACTACGTTGCCAATTATTGTGCTTGACCGCAGAGGCGCTGGTGGCATTCGGCACTAGACTGCTAAGCTGCTACTACGTTGCCAATAATTATTGTGCTTGACCGCAGAGGCGCTGGAGGCATTCGGCACTAGACTGCTAAGCTGCTACTACGTTGCCAATTATTGTGCTTGACCGCAGAGGCGCTGGAGGCATTCGGCACTAGACTGCTAAGCTGCTACTACGTTGCCAATTATTGTGCTTGACCGCAGAGGCGCTGGTGGCATTCGGCACTAGACTGCTAAGCTGCTACTACGTTGCCAATAATTATTGTGCTTGACCGCAGAGGCGCTGGAGGCATTCGGCACTAGACTGCTAAGCTGCTACTACGTTGCCAATTATTGTGCTTGACCGCAGAGGCGCTGGAGGCATTCGGCACTAGACTGCTAAGCGGCTACTACGTTGCCAATTATTGTGCTTGACCGCAGAGGCGCTGGAGGCATTCGGCACTAGACTGCTAAGCTGCTACTACGTTGCCAATTATTGTGCTTGACCGCAGAGGCGCTGGAGGCATTCGGCACTAGACTGCTAAGCTGCTACTACGTTGCCAGTTATTGTGCTTGACCGCAGAGGCGCTGGAGTCATTCGGCACTAGACTGCTAAGCTGCTACTACGTTGCCAATTATTGTGCTTGACCGCAGAGGCGCTGGAGGCATTCGGCACTAGACTGCTAAGCTGCTACTACGTTGCCAATTATTGTGCTTGACCGCAGAGGCGCTGGAGGCATTCGGCACTAGACTGCTAAGCTGCTACTACGTTGCCAATTATTGTGCTTGACCGCAGAGGCGCTGGTGGCATTCGGCACTAGACTGCTAAGCTGCTACTACGTTGCCAATAATTATTGTGCTTGACCGCAGAGGCGCTGGAGGCATTCGGCACTAGACTGCTAAGCTGCTACTACGTTGCCAATTATTGTGTTTGACCGCAGAGGCGCTGGAGGCATTCGGCACTAGACTGCTAAGCGGCTACTACGTTGCCAATTATTGTGCTTGACCGCAGAGGCGCTGGAGGCATTCGGCACTAGACTGCTAAGCTGCTACTACGTTGCCAATTATTGTGCTTGACCGCAGAGGCGCTGGAGGCATTCGGCACTAGACTGCTAAGCTGCTACTACGTTGCCAATTATTTTGCTTGACCGCAGAGGCGCTGGAGGCATTCGGCACTAGACTGCTAAGCTGCTACTACGTTTCCAATTATTGTGCTTGACCGCAGAGGCGCTGGAGGCATTCGGCACTAGACTGCTAAGCTGCTACTACGTTGCCAATTATTGTGTTTGACCGCAGAGGCGCTGGTGGCATTCGGCACTAGACTGCTAAGCTGCTACTACGTTGCCAATAATTATTGTGCTTGACCGCAGAGGCGCTGGAGGCATTCGGCACTAGACTGCTAAGCTGCTACTACGTTGCCAATTATTGTGCTTGACCGCAGAGGCGCTGGAGGCATTCGGCACTAGACTGCTAAGCTGCTACTACGTTGCCAATTATTGTGCTTGATCGCAGAGGCGCTGGTGGCATTCGGCACTAGACTGCTAAGCTGCTACTACGTTGCCAATAATTATTGTGCTTGACCGCAGAGGCGCTGGAGGCATTCGGCACTAGACTGCTAAGCTGCTACTACGTTGCCAATTATTGTGCTTGACCGCAGAGGCGCTGGAGGCATTCGGCACTAGACTGCTAAGCTGCTACTACGTTGCCAATTATTGTGCTTGACCGCAGAGGCGCTGGAGGCATTCGGCACTAGACTGCTAAGCTGCTACTACGTTGCCAATTATTGTGCTTGACCGCAGAGGCGCTGGAGGCATTCGGCACTAGACTGCTAAGCTGCTACTACGTTGCCAGTTATTGTGCTTGACCGCAGAGGCGCTGGAGGCATTCGGCACTAGACTGCTAAGCTGCTACTACGTTGCCAATTATTGTGCTTGACCGCAGAGGCGCTGGAGGCATTCGGCACTAGTCTGCTAAGCTGCTACTACGTTGCCAATTATTGTGCTTGACCGCAGAGGCGCTGGAGGCATTCGGCACTAGACTGCTAAGCTGCTACTACGTTGCCAATTATTGTGCTTGACCGCAGAGGCGCTGGAGGCATTCGGCACTAGACTGCTAAGCTGCTACTACGTTGCCAATTATTGTGCTTGACCGCAGAGGCGCTGGAGGCATTCGGCACTAGACTGCTAAGCGGCTGCTACGTTGCCAATTATTGTGCTTGACCGCAGAGGCGCTGGAGGCATTCGGCACTAGACTGCTAAGCTGCTACTACGTTGCCAATTATTGTGCTCGACCGCAGAGGCGCTGGAGGCATTCGGCACTAGACTGCTAAGCTGCTACTACGTTGCCAGTTATTGTGCTTGACCGCAGAGGCGCTGGAGGCATTCGGCACTAGACTGCTAAGCTGCTACTACGTTGCCAATTATTGTGCTTGACCGCAGAGGCGCTGGAGGCATTCGGCACTAGACTGCTAAGCTGCTACTACGTTGCCAATTATTGTGCTTGACCGCAGAGGCGCTGGAGGCATTCGGCACTAGACTGCTAAGCTGCTACTACGTTGCCAATTATTGTGCTTGACCGCAGAGGCGCTGGAGGCATTCGGCACTAGACTGCTAAGCTGCTACTACGTTGCCAATTATTGTGCTTGACCGCAGAGGCGCTGGAGGCATTCGGCACTAGACTGCTAAGCTGCTACTACGTTGCCAATTATTGTGCTTGACCGCCGCGCCGCGCGCCGATTATAATATTAACCTATATCATTTGTTCAGCATTTATTTGCTTAAAGTACTAATATTAACTGGATCCTAAATCACCCAGTTGGAAATATATTGGAGAATTCCTGTCTTAGGGGAAGTTTTATTAGTACACCTACTGTTAGCATTAAAATCTTTATTTATGTTGTTAATTATTTGTTATATCGTTCTGTACAGTTTTTATGAGATTTAAATAAAAATTACCAAGCTATTCATGACATTATTTGGCCTAATATTTCAAAATGTTAAGAGTTAATAATTTACCAGACTACCTTCAACTTTCATACTGTAATGTATAAGAATTCTATGTTTTAAAATTAGAAACGTTTGTTATTAGATTTATTAAGTAATATTTGTAGTAATTGTTTTTTATTTTTATTTCTAATTGTAATTAAGTTCTGTCGCCCTACCACGACAATTCCGCTACCACGGTAGGTGGCGGGAGCTCTTCTTGGAGCATCGTGGATGGGCCGCCAGACGGTTTATGAATAGTGGACTAAGGCGGAGGTTGTACATTCCATTTCCAGCACCGCTGCTGCCATCACCCGTCTGGATGCGGAGTCCCTCCAGCGTCCTAGCTATACCGGAACCTTCGCCTTCCCTCCAATGTTATACCAGAAGAGTAGCCCTGCATTTCCTAAGTGGCAAAATCATAACTAGGCTCTATACCACGACCCTGTATTAAATTTTGTGTCTCACATACCGGCTTTAATCACTGCTGTACCTTAATAAATTAAAATTTTAATTGAACACCGATTTTTTTTAACTAAAAGCGGTAGGTGTTACAACGAATAAATCAAGAGACAGGAATATTTGCGACCGAAGTGGCTCACAGAGTACCTTTCTATGAAGCACACATTATTATTTACGTAGTATTAAGAAGTCTACATATTATAACCGCCTTCTTTTTTGGAAGTCGGTTGAAAATGTCGAAGCCGGGTGCACAATAGTTCCCTGCTTCGTTTGACATGCTTTCGTTCTCATTTCATGGATAAGCCAGTCAAAATGACTTACGTCACACGATTTGATTGGTCTATGGGCGTTTCATTCGTTCTCTCCAGGACAAAATGGCGGACTATTTAGTTGGACATGCCCTTAGGTTGATAGTAGAGGAGTAGGACATGTTGACTTGCGCATTCATTTTTAACATTTTAACTTTTTAAATTGTGTTTTCAAAAAGTTGTAATGTCAAAATGATGACCATGTCCAACGAAAGTTAAGTTGCATAATTGCCCGCAGGTCCTGGATTTTGTTAACGTTCTCTATTATTTGGTTTTCTACATGGTAAGTAAATTCAATTATATTATATTTTCTGGAATAGTTAACGGAAAAACATTTTTTTATATTAAGGAGCATTAAATTATTGTCACACCAATTTTTAAGTCTGTTAAGATCATTCTGTAAAAGAATACAATAATTTGAGCACGTTATTATTTTACAAAATTTTAGGTCGTCGTCGTCATACACTCCTACTTTGTGTTATTTGAATGTCAATTGGGACATGATGATCTTTGGGTGAAAGAGTCATAAAAAAAGTATGCTCCTATCCCCCAGCTAACCTTACGTAATCCTACTACTATTATAAATCTGAAAGTTTGAGAATACATGGAAGGATGGATGGATAGATGGATGTTTGTTAATCTTTCACGCAAAAACTACTGAACGGATTTAGATAAATTTTGGTATGGTAGTAGTTTATGCTCTAGATCAGGTATGGTCAGGGCAACCTTTGGCATGTTGAGGGCCAAACTTAAGCGTGGAAATACGTTCGCGGGCCGCGTTTAAAAGTACTTAGTGCATTTTAAAGTAATGATAATATGTTTTGCGATAGATATTAGACATGAAATAATACGACAATGTTATTATAGTACAATTCATTAAAATAACAAAATGAAATTAAAAAAAGGTACATTATAATTAAATCGTTAAATTTGCAATTGTTACAAACTACGAAAATTAAATACACCGAAATCAATGAGACACTTGAGCTTGAATTTGGGAAACTAATCCATCGATATTTGGATTTCAATGATACAAAGACGTAAAGAATTTTCCAAATTATCGTCATTCAGTCTTGTACGATGTGTTGATTTATTAACTTTCATCAGTGAAAAGAACTGTTCGCATTTATAATTACTGCCAAACGCGCAAATCAATCTTCTTGCGAATTTTCTAAGCTGCGGAAAATTGTCTTTTTAAGCTATTGCATAGCTTTTATCGCGGGCTTTGAGCGCGGCGACCGAATCAAGAAATTCCGTAACGAAAATAAACCTAACACCCCCCACTCCGACCGGCACAGCGGTGCGGCGTTGAAAGCCGTGCATCGTCTAACGTCGTTTCAGTTCGGCAGACTTCGGCACGGTGTTTGTGTGCGTGCGACTAGACGTATGCGTGTAGACTAGCTGCTAACTGCTCATAACTGATTCTATCTCTTTTAGACACAATGCTAGGTAAGACAGCGTGCTTTTTGGCCGCGTCCACGAGTGAGTTCGAGCCCGCGTCTAGATGAACCTTAACGTGTATGTATATGGTACGACTGTACGAAGGTTGTACGGATCGAGACGAGCTGCTCCGAAATCGGACGAATACGTAAGCAGCTGTTTGTGAGAAATTATAAAAAATGCTATGCAATAGCTTTACCGCGGCAGTCCCCGAGTGCCACACGTACTTTTCTACGTAATTTTTGGAGAAATCGCACAACTCTACGTCTTTAAATTTGGATTTTAGGAGTGAGGTTTCTTGAATCTCGATCAGCTCTATTTGTAAGTGTATTTAAGCATTTTGTACATTACATTTTGTAGGAGTAGTAAATAAACTGAAACAGTCTTCCATGTTTTTGAAGTCGCTAAATCTGTTCGAAAATTGTTCCGACAGTAACTTGAGTTCTTCAGCATATTGAGCATAAGCAATATTTTCATACGCAGAGAGCGTGTTGAAATGGTAACTGTTACCAGACAGCATCTGTGACTCTCACAAGCGTAGTTTGATCTAAAACGCTTTCAAATTGCTGTACAAATCATTTACTAACTGTCCTTGTTTTTGAAGTTTCAAAATATTTAAATCATTCAAATACCCTGTAAGATCGTACAGAAATGCTAAGTCACATATCCATTTTGGGTCACTTAATTCAGATAGTGGTTTATCTTTTATTTTCATAAAGTCTGCTATCTCATTTCTAAGCTCGTAAAACCGTTGAAACATTTCTCTTTTGCTCAGGCATCTGACTTCACAATAATATGTTACGTCGTTATATTCAGCTGATATTTCATCCAAAAAAGCCTTGAACTGACGATGGTCAAGCCCTCGGGATCGAATAAAGTTGATGTGTTGGTGGAACACAAGTTCTGTTGGTTGGTTTTTGGACATTTAATTCTGTTGCTTTTTTATTCAAAATTCCGATGAAACCTTTACGTAAGCCGACTTTAGAAGGGGCACCATCAGTGCATACTCCAATTAATTTTGACCATGGCAAGCCAAAACTTGTGAATACCTTTTGAACTTCAATAAAAATATCCTCTCCTGTAGTGGTCCTTTTAGCGACTCTAAAGCAATCAATTCCTTAGTAACAGTGAACTCCTTATCAACACCTCGAATAAATATATAACAACAGGCACTGTGATGATTTACTGTGATATTAGGGTTAAGTTTTGTTGTGATATTAGGGTTAGTTTGAGTGTTGTGCCGTTGTTTAAAATTGATTATTCTTGTTTTGCATATTATTGATTTTATTGACATTGTAAATTATTTTAATTTGACATCTTATATTTTAATTCTAAATCCGATATTGTAAATTTTAACTGAAAAATTTTATGTGTGTGTGTAATTTATGATTCTTTATCATTTATTTTATGTAAAACCTATATAGTAATGTTATACTGTAATTATGTAAGAAAAAATGAAAGAAGTAAAATATTCAAAAATGAAGAAATCAAAATAAAAGACAAAAGAAACATAATATAAAAAAGAAAACAACAAGCCCTGTCCATGATAGCGGGATGAAAAAAAATAAAAAGATATATATATATATATATATATATATATATATATATATATATATATATATATATATATATATATATATATATATATAGCCAGTTGAGCTGTGTCAGACAAATCGGTGCTCTCGTCTAATGCTATAGAAAATGATTCAAAACCAGCCATACGGTCAGTCAATGTTGTTTTTATATCATTAGCCATCATTTCTATACGTCGAACAACAGTCCGTCTTGACAAACTAATTTTTTCAAATTATTTTTTCTTTTCAGGACACAAAATACCGCAAACTTCTAACATACACTCCTTGATATATTCTCCTTCGGCAAATGGTTTTAATGCTTTTGCCAATTTTGACTTTTCACAACATTATCAAGTTAAGTTCTTTGTTTATGGAACATTTGTTGCTGTTTTTTGCGGTAAGATTCTGGATTTTGTCTGTTCTTAATTGTCCTGTCAGTGAGTGCAGCGTAGCATGCTTAGTTGAGTAATGCCTCTTTATATTGAATTCTTTCATTACTGAAATGGATTCATTACACAGCAAACAAATAGGCTTACCATTGTGCAAGATAAAAAATAATTCTTCAGTCCATTTTTCTTGAAACTGGCGACCCTTTGTATCTACTTTTCGTTTCTTTCCACCAGACATCATTTTTGTTTACTTTTCGTTCAATAAACTTAATAACAAACTATAGTTAGTAACCACTCAAGATGCACACAAAGTCACAAAGCAAGTTGACGGCAGCACTGAACTAACGTTCGGGCCATCCACCCGCTTATATAATAAGGAATAATCTGGAATAAACTAGTTGAGAATAATTGAGAAGCAATAAATCTATTGATGTGTCGCCCGTGAGGCGGCAAACCTCAAAGAATTTGATCGAGCAAGCCGAGTGGCGGCGATTATCAAAGAGTGAGGCGGCAAACATATTATAATACCTACATCTAGAACCTTTACATACAAACTATGTAAAGGTGTATAAACTGCTTATCTATTGTAAACAATTTAATAATGTACACCTTAGAAGCTTATTTAAATACTAGCTTTGACCCGCAGCTCCACCCGCGTAAATACATTATCCCATGGGAACACTGTACTTTTTTGAGATAAAAAGTAGCCTATGTGTTTATCTAGAGCATATATGGGCAACAACCAGCCCGCAGGCCGGATCCGGCCCGCTGTAAGATATGATCCGGCCCGCGGGCCGCGAGACCTTTTGAAAAAAACCCAATTAAAAAAATATTACATTAGGTACTTATACTCACGGGAGTGACAGTGAGGCGGCAAACATCAAATCCTTTGAGGTTTGCCGGCTCACGGGCGACACATCAAAAGATTTATTGCTTCTCAATTATTCTGAACTAGTTTATTCCTTCATTTTACCTTTATAAGCGGGTGGATGGCCCGAACGTTAGTTAAGTGCTATTTGAGCTACCGAGGTGATAACTTGGACAAGCGATATCCTAGCGAACTGCTCGAGCCGTCAACTTGTTTTGTGACTTTGTGCGCATCTTGAGTGGTTACTAACTATAGTTTATTATTAAGTTTATTGAACGAAAAGTAAACAAAAATGATGTCTGGTGAAAAGAAACGAAAGGTAGATACAGAGGGTCGCCAGTTTCAAGAAAAATGGACTGAAGAATTCTTTTTTATCTTGCACAATGGTAAGCCTATTTGTTTGCTGTGTAATGAATCCATTTCAGTAATTAAAGAATTCAATGTAAAGAGGCATTACTAAACTAAGCATGCTACGCTGCACTCACTGACAGGACAATTAAGAACAGACAAAATCCAGAAGATTACCGCAAAAAAACAGCAACAAATGTTTCATAAACAAAAAACTTAACTCGTGTACAAATGTAGAACATCTGATACAGGTTCTTTGCCCGTCCAATAGATGAAACAAACCAGTTGGATGTGAGAAAAAAGTATTTATTGCGATTTTTTTCGAACGGGTCTATGCTAAGGGTCGGGTTAAGACCGCTGTAGCTAAGTCGGACTATAAATTATTGCGAAATACAAGTCACCTCTTATAATAATGAGCTAGACACACCGCTAGCGCGATCTAACTCCGATACAGTGCCATCTATCGGTCGAGACCACCAAACAATATTGATAGAACATTAAACATACCGCCCACCATAAGGACAGTGATGTCCTTATAAAGTACCGCCCACCGTGGGCACTTTGAAACAAAGACTTTACATTTCTAACAATGAAAATTTTATAAACAAAACAATGTATAACAAAGTAAATTAGAATACATGGAAGATTAAAAATAGTACATTTTAATTTAATTTCCAATTGGCAAAATACAAATCTTGGAAAATGGTCTTTTAAGCGAAGTGTTTTTGTTGCTTTTGATCGTGACCGCTCGCACAACCTTGTCCAAGCCAGGGTGAGTTTCAGTTATCCGACCATATAGCCATCTGCAAGGAGGCAAACCATCTTCCTTTATAACTACAACGTCCCCAACAGAAGGTGATGACGATGGTGTTGGCTATTTATATCTAACGAGAAATTTCGTCAGATATTCCTGAGACCATCGTCGCCAAAATGATTGCACCATTCTTTGCGCGTACTGCCACCTTCGGAGAGACGATACATTATCGTGTACATAAGTATACTCTGGTGGTAGAATCAATGGTTCACCTACGAGAAAATGAGCTGGTGTTAGAATTTCAAGTTGTGGATCATTAACACTACACATGGGTCTAGAATTTAGACAAGCTTCTATTTGTGCCAATACTGTCGTCATTTCCTCAAAGGTTAACGTAAAGTCACCAATTACTCTTTTCAAGTGAAATTTGACAGATTTCACGCCAGCTTCCCATAATCCGCCAAAGTTGGGTGAATGAGGTGGAATGAAATGCCAATTTGTTCCATTTACAGCCAAAGATTCTGCTACTTCCTTTTTTTTAGTTCTGCTGCAGCCCCGGTAAAAATAGTTCCATTGTCGCTCCAGCTATCTTGGCAATGGCCTCTGCGAGCAACAAAGCGTTTAAAATCTTGTAAGAAAGCTTGTGCAGTGAGGTCACTTACGACTTCCAGGTGTATTGCTCTTGTGGACATGCAAACAAACAGGCATATGTATCCTTTATAAGAATGATATCCACGACCCTTTGACGTTTTTATTTGAATGGGCCCCGCGTAATCTACTCCACTGCGTATAAATGGACGACATGGTGTTGACCTGGATGTCGGAAGCTTTTATTTTATTGAATAATATTTGAATTTGAAATATAATATTTGAATTATTTTTAACACAGGTTACGCAATTTCATGTTGCAGTCTTTACCAGCTGCTTTGCACACAATATCCAATATTTAGATTGCAAATTAGTTAACATCAATTGATGTCCACCGTGTACACTTGTGTGCATTTTCTACTATCAGTTTTGATAAATGAGAGGTCCACGGCAGCAGAATTGGGTGTTTTCTCTCCCAGTTTAAATTTAAGTGCTCTAATCTACTACCAACTCGCAACAATATGTTCCTGTTGAACGAATCGAATGCATACTTCTAGCACTTCGGATAGTTTTTCACTTGAAAGGTAAGGGTTTAAAATATTTTTAGATTTTTTAGCTTTAGAAAAAGCGGCGGCAATAGGCCAAAACTCGAGTCAATCTCGTCAGAGAATAAAATCTCTCAATAAAAGAAGCGTCAACTACAGCACAATGTGACTTCACTGCTTCTAAATTAGTGCTCATATCCTTAGGCTTTACATATTGTAAGGTATTTTCAGTAAGGAATTCAGGTCCCTTCAACCACAAGTTAGTATTCAACAATTCAGTAGGGTGTAGACCCCTTGAGGCACAATCTGCTGGATTTTGCTTGGATATTACAAGTGCCCACTGGACGTGTGAATCTAATGAACATAAGATTTCAGAAACGCGGTTAGCAATTAATACTTTCCATCGACTTGGATGGCTGTTCAACCACGCAAGAACAATTGTTGAATCCGTGCATGCATGCAAATTTATTTTTGGAACGTTCAAAACCTTAGATGTTTTTAACATTAACCTGGTGAGTAAAACTGCACCGCATAATTCCAACCTTGGTATCGACACCTGATTGACCGGGGCTACCTTTGTTCTTTCTGTTACAAGTGAGCAGTGAATGAAACCATCTGGATTAATTACGCGAATGTAAACAACTGCTGAGTAGGCCACCTTGGACGCATCGCGAAATCCATGCAGTTCCACCATGGTGTTCTTGGAAGAAGTGCCCAACCATCTAGGTAAGCGAAACTCTGATAGCCCCTTTAACTCATCACGGTAAGTACTCCATTCATTCATTAAATTTGTAGGCACTATCTTATCCCAAGTTAAACCCGCTAACCATAGATTTTGGATCATTGCCTTTGCTATTATAATGCTTGGTGCTACCCAGCCTAGCGGATCATATAAACGTGCCACATCAGCTAATATTTTTCTTTTTGTTACAGGTTGCTGCGTTTCTGGAAGATTCACCGAGTACACAAAGGAGTCACTGCTGCGGTCCCAGGTAAGTCCTAATATTTTTAAAACATCATCTAATTTAAGCTGTAAACCTTCTACTGTTTCTTCGTTTTTGTTTTGCTTTTTTATGCTTTCTAACAATGTATTACTATTGTTCGACAATTTGTGTAAAACCCCCTTTGCTTAACATAGTACTCATTTCATTTTACAATTTAAGCCCTTGATCTACCGATTCACACCCGCTTAACATGTCATCCACATATAAATCATTTAGTGTTACCTTTGCTGCTAATGGATAATTAATACCTTCGTCTATTGACAGTTGTTGAAGTGCCTTTATTGCAAGATACTGTGCGGAAGCCGTACCGAATGTAACAGTCAAAAGTCTGAAAATTTTATCCTTATTTGATTCTTTATCTTTCCAGATTATCCGCTGAAAATCCACATGCTGTTTAGATTAGACATTACATGCAAGTAGCAACTTTGACCATCCTGTACATTTTCTCAATGTAGGCACTAGGCAAATAGGGATGTACCCTCCACCGCATCATAATATGCCGTAAATCTGGTTGAAGAGTCGGCCCTATTAAAAAGCAATCGTTTAATGAAACTCCGTTCTTTCCTTTTGCAGATGCATCAAATACGACCCTCAGCTTTGTAGTATCCTTGTCATCTCGCACGCAATCTCGTCATGTGTTTATCTAGACTTTATACTTATATTCTAACGATACAGTAATTTGGCAATGGGATGATTCTTCCCGATGGGTTACATTGAACTTTGCTATTAATTATCATATGCATTTATCTGTAAATATTTAAGTTGAATAATATTTGATGAATAAGTATCAAATGTTATAAATGAAAACATAAATAGACATAATTTTCTTTGGAATAAATTAAATTGGTTTTAAAAGAAATAAATAAAACGTCACAAAATATGTTATATTTGATTTATTGATACCACATACTTCTAGTTTCATTTGAACTTTAATATGCCGATATATCCTTGCATAACATAGCCACTAAAGCCTTCAAGTTTCCACAGCATAATGGGCTAATAATTATAAAATTAAAATGTGCTTTATACATAGCTTTTCCCTAGGATCTTCCATCAATCTAAAACAATAGTAAAATTAATCATAGAGGATAAACACCTATTAAAAGTTTTTGTTGTTAAACATTAGTATTTACGAGGGATTAATTGTCCTTATTGTTATGATGAAATCAATAAAATAATAAATAACACTTCACTGAAGGCAATTATTGTTTAGGTATAAACAAAGCATACCTATTATGTATTATTGTACCTTTGGATCATATCTCGTATTTAAGATAATTGAGGTAGGTATTAAATTTAGAGAATCAACTTGCTTGATTTGGCAAACTTGTACAAAAGTTCCATTAACAGAAATTGCATATTTGATTAGGATTTACACAAATTATTCACATTTTGTTATAAAAAAATATTACTATTAATAACTATGCATATCAGCCATTTTTATCTAAAAACACACGTCAGTGTTGCCAAATCTTAAAATCACAGATTTTTTTTAAAACACAGTTTATCTCTAACTTTCGCGCGCGATTTCGTCCGCGTGGATTGCACTCTCAAGGGACGAATTTCAAAAAAGGGTAAAGTACATTTTGAATAATTTGCAATTGTCAACCGACTTCCAAAACACAGAAGGAGGTTCTCAATTCCTGTGTATGTTTTTTTTAGATTAAACCAACTTGGCAAATCATTACAAATGAAACTGGAAGAGTCACCAGCCGCAACACATATTTTACATTGAATATAGATAATAAAATAATTAAATCCGACAGTGAAGTTGCAACTGCTTTTGAGAAATTTTTTGCTGACATTCCAGTTTCAACTACCAAAAATTTGTATGCCTCTCCTGCTGACGCAGAATTACTTCTTAAAGATAATGTAAAAGAGTGTGAAATCGAATTTAGATTTAAAGAAATAGAACCGCAAGACATTATTAAAATTTTTAATTTATTAAATATTAAGAATACTGCAGATTTATGGGGCCTATCAATGAAAGTTATTAAATCTATAATCGATATTATCGCACCTTACTTAGCAACTATTTTTAATTATTGTACAAAAAGTGGCGTATTTCCTGATCTAATGAAACATAGTAAAGTTTTACCTCTGTTTAAGTCTGGTAGTAAGTCGGATCCATCTAACTTCCGACCTATATCTATTTTAGGTTTATTTTACTCAGTTACTAGCACTCTTTAATATAAATAACATTTTACATAATAAACAATTTGGTTTTACGAAGGGTCGCTCTACAACAGATGCTGGCGTTGATCTGATTAGTTATATTTTTTAATCTTGGGAGGGGTCGCAGGATGCTCTAGGAGTTTTTTGCGATCTCTCTAAGGCATTTGATTGCGTGCAGCACACAACGTTGATCAGGAAACTATGCCACTATGGAGTAAGGGGACCAGCACTCGTCCTCTTAAAATCTTATTTATCAAATAGGACTCAGAGGGTTGAGATAAATGGAAAAAGATCCACAGGTACCAAAATTGAGATGGGGTCCCTGAGTCTGAGTCTGAGTCTGTAAGATAAGACAATTTTCAGACGAAAACACAACAAGACTTGTATATTTTAGTTACTTCCACAGTATAATGTCCTATGGCATTCTACTGTGGGGAAATGCTGCCGATATAAATACTATATTTGTGCTGCAGAAGTTCTTCTTACGCCGGTTCTTCTCGCCGGGCTAGTTCCTGAACCGGTGGTAGGCATCATGTAGATCAACGTTCAGAAAGTGTATAAAAATACCTATTTTGAATAAAAAATTTTGACCTTGACTTGACTTTGACTTTGTTTGTGGATCGATTTTAAAAAATATTTTTTATTTTAAAGGGTTGACTCCCAAAATGGTCCCATCGTCACCAATTGGTAGACCTGGTGATGGGATCCATGAGGAATCGAGAGAAATCCCCAAAATTATATAGTGATTTTGACTTTTTTTGAAGTGACTCGAGCATATGCTACCAAAAAGTGAAATATTGTGCCAAGGTATACCTTGGATCTAAAAGCACTGAACAGAACTCCTCAGTCTTTAAGAATACACGTTTGGAAATTTCAGCATTGTTTAAAGAACTGCAAGCATATGTTACTGTTAAATAATCATCATCACCATCATCATACATAATCATATGATGATATTAGTACTTCTGTTAGTCTTTTACTCGAACTTGTCAGTCTTTAAAGATACACGTTTGGAAATTTTGGTTTCTGGTTGTGAAGATGTATGCAAAAGGTCTGCAATGTCAGACGACTTATTCCAAAGTTTTCTTGGATAAGACTTTGGAAGTAATTAAAGTCTAAACGTCCAACGGAGACCTTTTTCAAAAAGTTTCACAGGTGAAGCTGTGGAAAGTGATTTGCAGGAACAAGAAAGCCAATCATTGTTATTCATTACCCGTGGTGCAGGAAGTGGAAAGTTTTGAAATTTCTCGTGGATCATATCAAATGGTGTCATGTATTGCTTGCAGTTGACGTATTGCTCAATGTTAAATTTGTTGAGGTGTAATATTTAATAGGAGTAGCTGCATGTCAAATATTTGGCAAATACATGACAAAAATAAGACAATAGACAAAATGTATATGATGACACTTTAAAATTTAAGAATCCAAGCGTCTCCAAGGAAACAGACCATCGATACCAGTCCAAACAATTGTTAAAATCTTTTCATGAAAAAAAAATTACCAAAGTAGGTACGTCCTTATACACAAACAATATTTTAAAGAACTCACGTTCAAATTGGCTGGTACCGATTTCAAAAATAAGAAGATTGAGTAGAGAAAGAGTTAATTTTTTGCAGGACACTAAGAATCATTTCATACTTTTTAGTAATTTGAAGAATATAATTATGTTATTGCTTTTACTTTAGAAGTCGGTTTATATATTTTTAAATATTAAATGTTTTTATTATTTCTATTAAATATTTGGACTAAAAATTATTTTGCCCAAATATTTAATAAAAATCAGTTTCAATCAGTCATTTTGAATGACATCTCATAATACGACGACGACGAGATACGAAGATACACGAGGGCAATATATTGCAAGGGTCGCGTCGAGTGCGTGTGCGATGGCCGACGCCGCATCTGTTATTAGACTTTTCCGCTACTAATTCCCGCCCACGAAAGTGAGACATATTCCTGTAGGAACGCACGTTAAAAGAACTCTGGGAAGACTAAAGTGTTGTGAACAGAAGGAAGTGACGAAAACTCCAGCTGCAAGACTCCATTCGCCGAAGCCGTAATTTGGTAAGCGTATTTATTCCTTTTCACCTTCCCATTTCATCTAATTATTACTGCATATTCACCTGGGGACGCCAGATACCTTCTGAAATACAGTCCACAAAAATATCGAAGAGACATTATTCGCTAAACGCCAGAGAAAGGTGGCCCGCGTGGCCAAAATGTATGGCGAGAGCGACTCGTGACACCATGGGCTAATTATCGGTCGATGTGTATAAAACAATATTATACACATCGGCCGCCGATATATCGCTCTCTTTCTTATTGTAAGCTTAAATTGTTATGATTATTTTTATAAAAAATACGAAAATAGGTTCTAGATTGTTTATTATCATGTTGTCTAACATCAAATAGACGAAAAAAAATTAGGCGACATACATATTATTATAATTTAAAAAATCCTACATGGCAATACTATGATTCTGTCAAATGTCAATCTCATATGGTTTTGTTTATAACGAAAATTACGTTTATCAATATCGGGAATTTATACAGAAATAATTATTAATAAATTTTTAGACAAACAACAAATAAAATGCACCTTCAGTTTACAGACGTAGCAGGCTCAATTTACCTTGCAGCAAGCTACATGATTACTCGTAATAGAGGCTCTTATTATGCTCTGTTGCATTTTGTTTGTCTGAGATGAATTTAAGTCGCTTTTGATTTGTTAATTCAAACGCGTTCACATAGTGAACAAAGAGATACAAAACAAGTTCGCAACATGGCAAAAAAAACACTAAAATATAAATTAGGGTTCTTTTAGAACAAAATTTACAGTATTTTGTTTGTATTTCTTTTTGTTACATGACTGGATTGGAACCTGCAATCCCTGGGTGGCTTTGATAATGTATGTCTATAACTACTTACAAAATACAAACAATACCCTGACTCCTTTTATAATTAACAACTGCTATTAAATTGATTACAATTGAAAGCCGATGATGAGTTATGAAAAACGTATGCTAATGTTCTATGACACCAAAATATATTATTTAGTGTTTAAATAATGTATACCAAAGTTATTTATTAATTATTTTTGGTTTCAGACAAAACAACATTAACTAAGTTTTGAAAAAATTTAAGGAAGGTAAAGTAGCTTGAGGAAACTATTACATATAAAGCTTTCTACATTAATATAAAATTCTGATGTTCCATATATAAATGTAAGACTTAATATCATCAATTCTTAGTTGGCATAATGCAAGGACCAATATTAGTATAAAAGTACAACTCATACTGTTAAACTTAACTTTGTGTCAGCCTATATTTGGTATTTGGCTGGTTCTTCTCAATAGGTTAGGAAATAGGAATTGAACTTTGTTATAAATTGTCCTAAGCATTTATTTGTTAAAATTTATGTGGAATAATAATAATTGATGCACATGCAATAAAATACATCTATGTGCACATGTATGGAATGTAATGAATAAAACAATATTAGACACATTTTTAAATAAATTTAAATTATTTAAAAGGAAAGAAATAAAACTTGTCACAAATTTTATAATTGTTTTATTGACACCAAATATCTATACTTTCACTTGAGCTTTATTGTGCTAATAATCTAGAGTCTAGAGTCTAAATACTATAAGCTGTCAACAGAAATGTCGACAGATTATTTAAACTAAAATTAAAATAGCAAATTAAACATTTAGATAACTCTATTGAGTTGGCAGAGGGCAAAGTCGTATAATCGGGCGTTTATAAGTACCGCCTTTGGTTTTTACCTCCGCGACCCGAGTACATCATCCTTACATAGATAGACAGATAGACATTAGTGACAATCCCCAAAGGCCATTATAACGGCGCGGCGGAGCGTTATCCATGTGTAGTATAGGTATTGTACCAATCGTTACAGGATTAGATATAGTATTCCATTTTTCGCGCTGTTGCAAATTATGTAAATACTCCGATTTAAATATTTTCCAGTACGATTGGACTAGTGAGTCCATTAATGAAAACCGGGACAACAAATTAGTTGCTTCTTTGGATACATCCGCCGCTGGTAAACATCCTAGCGGAGAGTTAAACAGAAAATGGGCCGGCGTTAGAGACAAGGGCTCGGATGGGTCAGAGCTAAGAACGTACAAAGGGTGACTGTTTAATACCGCCTCAATTTGTGCGAGGACAGTTGACATTTCCTCAAACGTGAGAACTTGCTTCCCGATTGTACGAAATAACAATGATTTAGCGCTTTTGATATTCGCCTTCCCATATACCCCCAAAATGACTAGCCGTAGGCGGGTTCATCTTCCACGTAATAGGGTGTTTAGCGAGCTCACTACTAAAGGTCTGATAATAATAATCAGATGTTAAAAACTCGTGTAGTTCGATAAAATACGTTTTCGATGAAACAAAATTTGTTCCGTTATCAGAATAAAAATACGCGCATGGGCCGCGACGAGATATAAATCGTTTGAACGCGTCTACGAAGTTAGCACATGTTAGATTCGAAATCAATTCGATATGCACCGCCTTTGTAACTAGACACACAAATAGGCAAATATATACTTTCACACTCCGATATCCACGTTTGCGATACGGCGTCACGTATAACGGCCCTGCGCAATCGACACCCGTATGCCGAAACGGCTTACTTTGTCCTAAGCGGCATTTAGGTAAGTCCGCCATAAGCGGAAATATTGGCTTAGGATTGACTTTAAAACAACTATTGCATTTTTGCGTAAGTTGCCGGACTACTCGTCGAGCGGAAATTATCCAGTATTTAGTTTTTAAAATGCTAATTAATAGCTGCGGTCCCGCATGAAAATTCTCGCGGTGATAATGATAAATTAATAATTTAACTACGTGACCTTGTTTAGGTAGTATAATTGGGTGTTTTAACAAATAGTCTAAAGACGAGTGCGATAACCTACCCCCGACACGTAATATACCATTCACAATGAAAGGAATAGTGTCATTACGCTTAAGTTTTCTCGCGAAGCCAAGCGCATATACTGCTCGAAGCAGCTTAGTCCAAGAAGAACAGCGTGTTGCTAAAGCTAGCAGCGGGTGCTCAATTTCGTTAATTTTTACGGATACATGTACTATGGTTTTTTCTTCTGGCAACGATAGACGGCTAGGCACAAACTTGCGTACCGGCCACGTGCTTATTGATTATGATAAGTGATAACTAAACCGGTCCCTTGATCCACAGTTCATGTATTTTTCAACTGACTAGGCGTAAGTCCTCGTGATACGTAATCTGCGGGATTTTCTGAGCCGGCCACGTGATACAGATCATTCGGAGATATGATACATTGAATTTGTGAAATACGGTTAGCAATATAGGTGTCAAACCTATGTGGCGAGGCGACTGACCAACACAGCGCGACCTCAGAGTCCGAAAACACGAACACATTATTTATTTTGTGTCGTTTTGAAAACGTGTTATGAACTTCCTTCAGAACACGGGAAAGTAATAATATTCCGTTTAATTCTAAACGGAACTTCCTTCAGAACACGGGAAAGTAATAATATTCCGTTTAATTCTAAACGAGCGAGCGTAATTTTTGGTTTAGCAGAGGCGACTCGCGATTTCGAACATAATAATGTAACGATCGGCGCCTCGTTATTATTTACGACGTGTAGGTATGTCACACATCCGTACGCGGCTTCACTAGCGACGGAGAACCCTACAATCGTTACCTCCTTGTTAATTTTCACTCCTAAATGACGAGGGAATGAAATGCGAGAAATTTGAGGTAATTCATTTAAATATTGTTGCCAAAGATTTACAATACGATGCGGCGGCCTATCGTCCCAGTCGATATTGAGAAGCCACAGCTCTTTAATAATTAATTTAGCGTATAAAATAACAGGCCCTACTGACCCTAGTACATCGTATAAGCGCGCGGTAGTAGAAAGAATTACTCGCTTAGTACAAGTCGACGGCGGGTTAGAAATATTAAACACAAAGGTATCTTGTGTCGGTAGCCAACGCAAACCTAACACCTTGAATACACTGTCGTTATCAAAGGATACCGTTGTGGTTCTAGGCTGGCGATGAGACTCGGGGATGTGATCGAGCAGTTCGGGTGAATAGAAGCCCATTTGAGTAATTCGAACCCGCCCGCCTTAAGCAGGGCTATAAGATCCTAGGCTGTTTTAGCTGCCTCTTCTACCGAGGAGACGGAAGAAACCAAGTCATCCATATAAATGTCTCGCTCTAACACAGTGGCCGCATTTGGCCATCTGTGCCGCTCGTCAGCCGCGAGTTGACGTAATGTACATAGTGCTAGAAATGGCGAACATCTAAGTCCGAACGTAACTCGATTAAAATTATAGACCTCAAGCGGATCACTGTTCGCGAAGCGATATAGTATGCGTTGATATTTACAATGAGTAGGATTTGTATGAATAGATAAATACATTTGCCTTACGTCAGAAAAAAAACGCGATAAGAAACACACGGACATTAATTAATAGTATATCAAATATTATGTTAGACTATAAATTACAACCGGTATATAAAATGTCATTAAGTGACAGACCGGTGTCCGTTTTAGCGCTGCCGTCTAGAACTGGGCGTACCTTAGTGGTGACCTTGTCGTTGCGAACAATAGGATGATAAGCTAGAAAAAACCCTTGAGATTTTTCAATTTTGACCCTTGATCAACCCTCGTCGGGTGCGACACGAGACAAAATACCGGAAGTCAGATATTCCCGAATTATGTCATCGTATTTTATTTTAAGTTCGGGGTCTCTTACGAACCTTTTTTCTAAAAGGAAAAAGCGATTTTTAGCGGTTATATAAGAATTACCTAAACTTCTAGGGCTTTCTTTAAAGGGGAGATCGACCGAGTAGCTGCCGTCGTCGCGACGAACAGTAGTAGAGGCGTAAATATCTTCGCACATTTGATCCTCGGGACTTAAAAACATACGCGAGGACAATTCCTCGGTCGCCCAAAATTTCTCGACGACCTTGTATAGCGGTTCCGTAGAAAAGGCACACAGTGTACGTGACGCGGGATTTAGTGGGACCACGGGTGCGGTTGCCATTAATATGTAACCTAAAGCAGTTTCGACAGCGCACGGCAAATCGGGCTTGGAACATTTAATCTTCTTAAATAGTAAAATATCGCAATAAATATTTACGCCTAAAAGCATATCTATAGGTCCCGGCTGTGCGAACTCGTCATCTGCCAACTGTAGGTATCTAATATGACTCATAGCGGCCCGCTCAATTTTCGAGTCGGGCAGCTGTGACGTAATGTGTTCCACTACCAGAGACTGTGCGACATATTGACGACTATCGTTATTAAACCTGGATGTAAACTTGAGTTCAGTCGTTCCTAATATTTTTTGTGTAATACCTCCTATACCTTGTACCTATAAATAGCGAGCTTGTTTACCAACTGACAACGATAAACGTTTGCAGCATTCAGCCGTGATATAGTCGCTCTGAGACCCAGGATCAATTAAACATCTCAAATTATGCACACGATTAAATTTATCGATAAACTTTATCTTGGCGGTGGCTAGTAACGCGGTGATATTATAACCGCGATCCTTGTCACATGCTAAGTTAGATAATGACTTAGATTGACTAGATTCCCCGCTATGCTGCAAGCTATTGTCGACCTTATTAGTATCAAGCACAGAGACGATATTAGCGCGATCAGAGTTATCACCCTATGCAATAACCCTTTCAATAGAAACATGGACACCGGTTATATCCATGTTAAAATGTAAAAGCGAGTGATACTTTGAAGCGCAATATTTACACGTATTTTTGGATGTACAAAATAATGTTTTATGTTTGACACTTAAGCAAATGTTGCAAAATAAATTCTGTTTAATGAAGTTAAATCTTTCACGCGGGGTTAGTTTCAGAAACGTCGGACACCAGTATAAGTGTTCATGTGTCTTATTATTACAAAGTAAACATTCATTGGCGTTTTGTGAGACCACCGCCGCGCCGCGCCGTGCCTTTTTACCTACAAAAGATTTAGTTAAAACTCGTGGCGTAGCTGTAGGTATATTAACACGCGTCAGCTGTTGAGATTTAACGTTAGGTTTTTGTATCGTTGCATTGTTTGTACGGGAAATTACTTTACTATTTTCCCTCACAAATTCGATTAGATTTTCAAAAGTCGGAATTTTCTCCTTACGATACGTATGTTCGAATAACCTAACCGTTTCTGAATCTAGCCTTTGAAGTGCCAAGTGGAGTAACATAAAGTCTGTTAGATCGTCGAGTTGTAGTTGCCTAAGCGCTTCTACGGACGAATTAAAATTATTAATAAAAGCTTCAAGGCCGTTGGAACTCGTGCACGACAACGGCCTTAAAACGTAGCAATTGATTTAGGTATGAACTAGCGAGCGAACGTTTATCATCATATTTTTGAATTAAAGCTTTCCAAATAATCGGATAATTTTGTGCGGTCGGCGCCAAGCCTACACATACGGAGGCAGCTTGGCCAGATAATTTACCTACTAAATAATACACACGTTCACTATCCGTAAGCGATTCGTTATCGTGAATTATAGTTTTAAATTGTTGATAGAAATGAGGCCAGTTTTTGATGTCACCATTGAAAGAGATAAGGTCTATTGGCGGCAAATGAGGTCTAGGACGAGTCGAAGACGCAGCCGAAGGCCCGTTCGAAGGTGGCTTTGATTCGGTATCCAATAAAGCCTGTCTAACATAGCAGTACATGTCTTCAAATTCGGTCCAGGAATCGTAGTCGATACTGGCATTCGGGTCTATCTGCATTTCCAATAAAATAAATGCTTCAAGAAAATTTTGGTAATCGGGCCTAATTGTTTCTATATTTAATGCACTTGTACGAAAATCTCTAACCTGTCGCGAATCTGTCTCTGCCGCGCAAGATTTAGAATATTTTCCATGCGTTTGTATAAAACATCACGTTTGATTAAATACAAAGTTGGTTGATATTTATTAGTATCATCGCGGTAGTAAATTACGTATACGAGAACAATATCAAATCAAATTAATAATATAGGTAGGATATCCATGCATGCGGTTTAAAAAGCGGTTATAAGTTTCATAATAATGTAGGTAGATACCTTAATTTTATGAGGCGGTTAGGTTTTAATATATATATATAGAATACTAATAATAATATATAATAATAAAATTAATACACGTACACAAATATAATATAAGGAGGAACGATCTGCAAAACCAGAGGAGTCCCAGACGCGTTTCCTCCTTTGGGCGTCCGGGAACCTCACTCACTCGGCGAAACACAGCGCAAGCGCTATTTTACGCCGGTATTCTGTGAGGCCGTGGTCTTTCACCGGATAAGCCTGCCCACACGTGCCGAAGCTTGGCTCCCACTTAATTTAATGTTAATGTGGTAAATATAATAATAAAATACGTAAATGCGGTTAACAAAATATTTAAATTGGGGGTTACGGAATATTTTATATTACGATAAACTAATAAACTAATAGTTGCGATGCGGGATAATATATATAATAAATGCTATTACTTAAATATATTGTGTGAAATAATTACCTAGCGTGAAAAAAGTAGAATAATCTCGATTCACAGTTGACCGTTACGCGCGGGTTGTGTCCTTTGAAATTCACACTGTCACGAGTCGCGAGTCCGTGCCGATAAAATGGCCGATTCAATTATTAGAACAAAATTTCAAAAATTATTTCTTCAAAACGTATGAGCATAAATTTACAGCGGGAACCAATAAATTTTAGAGAATTGTCACAAATGCCGTTCAAGTAATGCGGAAAATATATAAAATGAAATACCTATCTATTCGACAAGCTATTTAGATTACTCAAAGCACAACGATTGCACAATGCACCTAATAGTTAATAGCGGTGAAAATAGTAAATGCAGATTTAAATAAATGAAATATAAATTTTTATACCTAGCACGCTTTAAATTAATAATTTTAGAACGAACTAGATATAATATCTTTAGTTCGATTAAGCCAAATTAGTGGAATCAAGACTGACAGTAAATTTAACTGTTAAAATTTTAAACTGCACTAAGGGATAATGGAGCTGAAAATTATTAACTGGAATTAATCCGGCTTGAAGGACCAGAAAAAATGGTAGATCTTGAATCTACGTAGCTGAATGGACTGTATAAGGGAAATTTGATATTTGGAAGGATACAGTGAACACTAACCTCTTGTTCTGCGGTCCAGATACGTTGAGGAGGCCTCCACCCTGTCTTCGTATCTTCCTTGGTTGTAACGGTTAACTTCACATAAATTTCTTATTTTCTAGCGCGGCGCGGTGGTTATTTTTTGCCAAACTGGACACGACAATCCTCGGCCGGCGCGAAGCGTACGGCTTTTATATATGTTCACTTGAGAGGGGTGCGGGCGGAAAAGGTTTAAAGGAATGGTTAGCAGATTTATAATACGGATACCCTCAACTATATTTATAAAATTTTGGAACCGTCCATACACGATAGTCCTGACACTGTAGAACCTGAAATCCTGAAAACACAAAATCCTTCGACGAAATCAAAGTCCAACTTTGGGAAACTCAATTCCAACAGAAGCTTAGACGAAAATTCATCACACAGTCACGAACATTTCTCTGCGTCAAACCTGGAAAATAAAAAAAGAAAATATTAAAATTATAGCTGTTGGTATTAGCTATAGGATTCGGTAATTCAAACAACTGTTTTGTCACATAGCTACCTATATTCAAACTTTTACAAGTAGTGCAGTAATAACAATCGTGGTACAAAATTGGCGCAGGCATATACCGGCGCGCGCGTTCAACGCGATTTCCTAATTATCACTGTCAAGGCTGCGCGCTCGCGGCGAGCTAATGGCCGCCGTCAAACGAAAACGAACGAAAGCGGGTGGGCGGCCTCCGGACTCTACCTCTTCGGCTAATAGTGTTGGCAGCCATTTTATTACGCGCTATATCCTCCCCCTCCAAGTCTGCAGAGGACACAGAGGCAGACTTTGCACTAACGGTTCTATGCGGTCTACCCCTCTTTCGATCATGTACGATAGCTTCCGTAGTACCTTTATATGACGACAGGAGACTGGCGTGATACTTTCCGCGGCGTTGATTATCCCTATCTACTACTTCGTAAGTCGTCGGAGAAATTACTTTATTAATCCGATACGGACCCTCACGGCGTGGAGCAAACTTGCTCGAAAAGCCCTTCGTCGCCTGACTCAGATGGTGCCCCTCTACGAGTACGAGGTCATCCTTCTGATAATTGGGTCCAGGTCGACGGCTCCTGTCGACACCATGTTTCCTCAAGACTTGCTGATGCTCAATCCTCCATTTGACTTCTTGCAGGCGTTCTACAAAAGTTCTCAAATATGTACCCCATATTTGAGGTACGTAATTATCTTGTTCTATGATTTGACGCAGATCAGTTGCTATGTCCATTGGTGAACGAAATTCTTTAGCAAAGGTAAGAAAAGCAGCGGTATGTCCTGTACCATAATTTGCCGAGGTGTTCAACGCAAAACGAACAGATGGAAGCACCTCAGGCCATTTATTATGCTCTGGATCTACGAGTATCGTCAACATCTGCTTTAATTCTCGGTTCTTCCGCTCGGCGGGATTAGACTCCGGATGATACACTGGGGTTTAATTCTGTTTAATTCCTATCACGTGCATTACCTTTTGCATGACTGCGGAGACAAACTGTACTCCGTTGTCCGAAATAACTCGATGGGGAAAGCCATAACGTAGAAAAATCTCTTCAACTACGAGTAATACCTTCGCACAACTTTCTGCAGTAGCATCTACAAGAGGATATAACTCAGTCCATCTACTGGCGGTATCTTCTATAAGAAAAATCCATCTCTCGCCTTTATCTCCTTTAGGTAAAGGACCAAACAAGTCCATCGCGAGGACTTCAAAACGTTGTTGCGGAACAGGAGTTTGCAGTAGACCCGCTGCCTTAAGGTTAGTTGATTTTAACTTCATACATAGATCACAATCTTTAATATATCTTGCTACGTACTGTCGCATATTAGAAAAATAATATCTTTCCTTGATTTTCTTTAGGGTGCGCTCCAGGCCTAAATGACCTGCTGTGAGTGCATCATGCAGCTCCTTCATAATTTTTCCGCGCATGGACTCTGGGACGACCAGCTGGGGCTCCTCAGAGTCTCCAATCGGATCAAAACGGTAAAGCACACCTCCAGTCAAATAGTAACCTCTATCTGTCCAACGAGCAACATCATGCTTGTTCTCGAAGTCGTCCAGTATTTTCTTTATTTCAGGATCCTCCAATTGGGCTACGCGTATTTGTTCGGAACTTCGGTGAGGTAAGTCGACTGCAATAGGACAAATATTACATAAAGAGTTCTAATCCATCGGTGGACGGCACATGGGACGGCTAAGGGTGTCAGCGATGACATTAGCTTTTCCGGGGGTATATTCTATATCTAAAAACTTTGAATTTTCAAGGCCCATCGGGCTACACGTCCACTTGGCGTTTTTAAAGTGAGCACCACCCACGTAACCACGAAAACGTTCTAGGGCCCATACAACTTCCAACGCCTCTCTCTCTCTCTGTCGTCGAATAATTTCGCTCAGCAGCGGATAATAATCTACTGACATACTCTATGGGTCTCTCTGATTTTGGATCAAGCCCCTGCAGAAGTACAGCACCTAGAGCATAGGCGCTGGCATCGGTGCGCAGCACAAACGGCTTTTCAAAATCTGATTGTATTAGTATTGGACTAGAGGTAAGTCTCAGCTTCAGATCTTCAAATGCGCAAGCTTCATCTTCTTTCTATTTCCAGGGTCTATTCTTCTTATTAAGGTCCGTCAGGGCTCGACCAACTTCCGAAAACTGGGACATAAACTTACGAAACCATGAACAGGTTTGCAGAAAGCATTTCAGCTCCTTTACGTTACTAGGAGGCTCCATCTTTGTCACGTCCAGGACCTTATTGGGATCAGGTTCAATGCCCTGCGTAGTAATCACGTGTCCCAAGTAGGTAACCTTTTCTATAGCAAAATATCATTTTTCTCAATTTGCCCTTAACTTAAATTGGCACAGACGCTCAAACGCCTGATCTAAATCCCTTAAATATTTTTCAGAATTGTCCGAAATTACTAAAATGTTATCTAAATATATTACTACTGAAATATCCTTAAGACCAGATCGAAAACAGTCCATTAATTTTCGGACCGTTGCCGGAAAATTCTTTAGGCCGAATGGCATACGTCGAAATTGAAATGTTCCAAAAGGCGACACAAAGGCTATCTTGTGCCTATCCTCTGGGGCCACATTTACGTTCCAGTATCCAGATTTTAAATCGATCGTAGACATCACACAACTACTTTTTGTGGAAGAGAGAATCTCATCAATAAGAGGCAGCGGATATTTATCTGTTCGCGTTACTGCATTTAATTTTCTATAGTCCACGCAAAATCGCATCTCTCCACTCTTTTTGTGCACTAAGACTATAGGTGAGGTCCATTCAGACTCTGCATCCTATAGAGGAAGTTATAGAACTTCTTCTTCTAACATTTTATCTATTTCAGACCTAATTATCTCCTTCTTAGCGGGCGTCACCCGATAAGGCCGCGATGAGATGGGCTCGGCGTTTCCAGTATTAATTTTGTGTGTTGCAAATGGGGTTGGCTCTCCCCCTGCATTGAAAATATCCTCATTGTTATGAAGGAATCCTGATAATTTAACTTTATCAGCATCTGAAAGAAAAACTCTCTCGCACTCGCGGAAGTGCATCGCAGAACTAACGGTTACATCATTCTCGTATTCATACTCCAATTCATAATAACCTGAACTTCGTAATGAATAACAATTTTTATGAAAATCTAGTATCAAGCCAGTGTCCTGGATAAAATCGATACCTAAAAGTGATTCTGTCGCGCCGGGTAATACCATAAGCTTGGTTGGCACCACCATTCCCCTTACGGTTACATCAATTACAGCGGTATCTATCACTTGTACACGCTTTGTACCATCGGCAAATTTTAACTCAGTCTCTACACTTTTAAACACTTGACCATTATTTCTTAACACCTTTGTTAAGCTTTCACTGACGTTTGCACCCGTGTCTAACAACGCGGTGCCTTCAACACCGTATACTTTGATCTTTAAGATCGGTCTCACACGCGGTTTTAATTTACACAAATCAACTGCCGTCACTGACGCGAATGCTGAATGGGATGTCGTTCCAGATTGAAAACGTTTTTCCTTACAGACCTCGCAGTTAGACCAATTAACTCCTGGCGCACCGCATCCGTAACATATCAGAGACGGGCGTGCATTCGATGGCTCGGCAACTGGTATAGCTTTGTCGGTTTCGGCATCGGTGAGCTTTTTATTCATAAGCCTCCTACAATTTTCTTTACTGTAGTCATACATTATACAAAAAGAACAGCTCAGTCTTGGCCTATTATATAACTGCAGCTTGTCCATAGCTGTATACACCGACAGCGCTCTAGAAGTAGACGGTACTGCTACTGGGCCACCAGTTGTAGTTGGCGCAAAATTATTTGAACTTGTTGGAGGACATACCTCTTCCAAGACATCTTCCACCAGGCGCGCCTGCTGTAGTAGCTGGGCGAACGTGGCGACTGTGCTTCTAGGTATTCTCTCCCGGATGCGTCTGTGGAGTAGTCCATACACCATATCCAGCTGCACTGGATTTTCAGTCAGCGTTCCAGGAGGGAGCTGAGCAAACAGCGATCTTATACGGCAAATAAAAACATCCGTTCTCTCTTCACCCTGTTCTCGGCTAAATATTTGACGATATATCTTATGTGGGGGAAGGCGTGGTCCAAAAGTTTGGCGTAGTAACTGTAAGGCCTCATCCCAGGTAATGTCTGAATGTCTCACCCCGTGCCACCAAGTTGCTGCAAAATCCATACGCAACATGGGTAGCCCTCTCCAAGCAATATTATCCTGGACACACAGTCTTTATATACACAAACGTAGCGTCTATGAATGCAACTACGTCCCCATTTCCATCAAATCTTGCTGTACATTGCTTTAGCTAAATTACTCACGGTATGTGACGCACACGGCGCAGTCTCCACTGGCTGCTGCGGCCGTAATGATTCCAATAAAAACCTGAATTGATCATTGGACATCACAACTGATGATGATGATTGTGGCGAGGAGACGGGCGGAGCACGCCCGTGCTGCGGCATCGGTCGGTAGACGGGCGACTCACGCCCGGGAACCGGCGGCAATGACGGGTCCGACGTGCCGGCGGACTCCTCCAGTCCGGTTAACAGCAGCGGGGACGATCGATCACTTCCGGCGGCCCGCATATATTGTTGCTGGCCCGCCCGCGTGACTACAATTCTCCACAAAACACTAACTATAGTTTACAAAAGTTCTCACTAGTTCGAAGAACTAAGCTACGAGTAGTATTAAACACCAGAAATAAACGTCTATTTTACGTTTTTGTCCGTTTACGAAACTTCTCACTAGTTTGAAACAACGAAGCTGGGTAAAACACAAGAAACACAAGTCTATTATAACGTCTTTATTCGTTTACAACACTTTTTGCTAGTTCGAAAAACGAAGTCGCTCACTCGGCGCGCCGATGTATTTTCGCGACGGCGGCGGCACGAAAAAATCGGCGGCGTACACTTTACGATTCTAATATACTTCTACACTGTAGTTCGAAACAACGAAGCTACACGTAGGTACTTTAAACAGAGATACGACTGTCCGGATAACAACCACGACTATTTTCGTAATATATATCGCTACTGCGTACACTTTACGATTCCGATATACTTGTAAAAATGTAGTTCGAAAGAACGAAGCTACACGTAAGTATTTTATACAACTACTACTGTCTGGACTAATATTACACAAAATCCGTTTTGAACTTAAGGTAGTGTTTGTAATATATTATTATATCACTATTGCGTACACTTTACGATTCACCAATAATAATAATATACTAAAGTCTAAACGGTTTCAAAGTCGTATTGTTCGAGTTTTTTTTTAACATGTTCTGAAGACAAGTCGCGACATGTAGGTACTTGTTTTCACGCGAAAGAAAACCCGTTGCATGAGTCCCGAATCTGTTTCTGCCACACGTTGGGACGATAGCTACAGCAGGGATCCCCAAACTATTTTGGACAAGTGACCCCTTTTCCAAAATGAACTGTTATCTCAGACCCCCATGGCCAAATTACATACTTTTAAGATCAACCCCCTTATTCATAATAGTCCGCTAACTAAAAACAGCTGCTACAGAGTGTTATTTTTCATTCTGACTTAGGTCAATAGAAGAAGACAGAGTAATTAGCAATGCTTTAAGTTAGCAGACTATTATGAATAAGGGGGCCTATCTTTAGTTTTTTTGCTATTGATACAAAATACCTAGGTACTAAGGTACCAACTGGAAAACTTTACACTTGGTTAAGTGAGTAAAGTTGACTTCATTTTCTCATCAAAACTTAACAAAATAAAAAGACATATAATTCAGTAAATATCAAGTTTAATTTATGATGATTATTACAAATTAAGTACTTAAAGAATCTTAAGTAGGTAGGAAATTATATTTAAAAAAGTATTAATTCGCAAAGAGAAAATAAAACATTCAGTGTGATGGATGAACCTGGTGACTATCTACCAATCTAGCTACATCCGGTTCAATATCGGTGAGTTGCAGCCTTAAATCTCCACGTTCGTTGATTTTCAAACGGTTTCTTTGTTTCGTCAAAACGTTTGTTACCACACTGAAGCTTTTTTCAACTAGGTATGATGATGGAAAAGCGATAAGATATTTTTCAGCAATGTTCCACAATATAGGATACTGTGTTTCAATGTTGCGTTGCAACCAGAACTTCTGATAGCCTTGGTTGAACTTCTGCTTAAGCTCTTCGTCTGTGCTGATGGTGATCAACTCTTCTTGCATTATCACATTGGCTTCTTCTATGGCTGTGGTATTGTACGGATTTATTATCCATTGAGGAATTTGTAAATTTAAAAGATCCTCAAACCTCTCCGTAAAATCCTTGTGTAATGCGTCCAAGTGAGTGACATATGATAAAATGTCATGATCTTGAAGCATTTCTGGTAATTTTGACAAATGCGAAAACTGCGAATATTCTTATTATATATATTCTTTTGTGCCTAAATTTTGTTTATAAAGGATTAGTTTACCCACGAAGGCCTATATTATTGATTTTGTTTTAATCAAGTTAAGATCGTCACCCTGCAGCTGCAAATTAACTTTGTTGAACATTCCATAGATATCAGTCAAGTAATAAATATCTGTTTTACAATTTTTCAGATTTTCTTTTAAATTCTGATCTTTTTCTTGAAAAAAATCCAACACAGATTCAAAAATGGCTGAAAATCTTTCTAAGCAAGAGCCTCTTGATAACCAGCGAACTTCAGTGTGCAGAAGTAATCGAGTAAAGACTTCGTCGTTTTCCTTACACAGCTGAGCAAATAACCGAGAGTTCAAAGAATTGCTTCGAATCTTGTTGATAGCATTTATTACATATTGTAAAGGCTTATGCAATCTAGGACTCAGCTTTTTTGCTACTAAATGCTACCTGTGAATCACGCAGTGAATGATCAGTACATCAGACAGTTATCGCTTTAAGTGAGCTATAAAATCACGATGACGACCAACCATAGACGGTGCACCATCAGTCGCAACAGAAACAATGTTCTTCCATGGAATAGCTTTGTCAGTAAAAAAATTTTCCACGGCCTGAAAAATCGATTCTCCTCTGGTATTAGTCTCTAAATATGTAGCAAAAAGCAGTTCTTGGCACATATTTTCATCTTTGATATATCGAACATATCCTAACAACAGAGCTTCATTGCCGGGTAATGTAGACTCGTCCAACTGGAGAGAGAATCTGTTGGTCTGTAAGAACTTGCATAAAATGTTGTCCACATCGTGTCCCATCTCGTCTATGCGTCTCTGAACGGTGTTATTGCTCAAAGGTATTCTCTTTAAAATATCATGTGCGGGCTTGTGCAACACATTATTAAGGATTCCGCAATGGCTGGTAAGATAAGCTGCTCTCCAATTGTGTGTGGTTTCCCCGACTTCGCTATTAGTAAAGATATATTATAGGACGCTCGTAAACCATCATCGTCTTTAATAGATGATGACGCAAACATCGATCTTTTGGATGGCCTTTTGTCTAGTTTTTCTTTAAGTGCTTGAAAAAATGACAAGGGCTTACTTTTTTTGTCAGCATGTGCTCTTGATAAGTGGTCATCCATTTTTGAACGGTTCATGGCATCGTTACTGAATACTTTTTCACGTATGAGACACATCGGCAAGTGTTGATTTGATGGAGATGCAATAAATCCGAACTTCAAGTAGTCCAAGCTGTATTGTCTGCATTTTTTTTTCCTGTCCGCCATCATAGAACTCTCGGTAGTTCTAGAAATAAAAAAAATAAGAAACTAGCTAAATAAAAAACAATAATAAACTGTTAATTGACACACTATCTTATTTTTATCACACCCAGGTAATGGATGTTTGTTAGGTATTACTGACTTTACTCATTGATAAACTTGGATACCTATATTAGGTAAGTAACTATAGTAGGTAATTAGGTATAGAAAATTTGTATTAGGTAAGTAGGTACCTATCAGAACGAAACCCAAAGCAAACTGAACACTTCAAAGCTTAGGTACCTACCTACTTAACAACTTAAGTGTAAGTAATTTTTACAAATACTTTTATACCTACCTATTTAAAATATGTTGTGTTTACCATAGGGTAAAAAAAATTACAATCAAATACTAAAACAAATTAAACTAGTAAATTTTTACAATTGAAACAACTGAGGCAACTGCAAACTATTGCAAAGAATCTACAGATAGCTCAACTGATCATTATCACACAGTGGGACAATGCTAATGCGCTGTGCCGGATAAAAACTGTTTGGTACATACACTGTAAATTGTTCATAAACTGCAGATATTGTATGGTTATGCTATTAACTCGCGTAGGGAGCTAAGCATATTGTAAATTCTTTTTGAGTCACTTTACTTCACTTAATTTAGCTATGTAATAACTATGTAATCTCTTGAAATAAATGAGTACTTATATTAGTTATTATCGTTCAAGCTCCAACGAATTTCAAAACGCAAATGAACTTTCAACCTAAGTGCAAGCTCATTAAATAGTAAAATATCAGGAATACGTTTGGACTTGTTGATCGTTCGTGTTATATGGCGTAAGCGTCTAATAGAGAGCAAGTCAAAACGCGCCTGAAAGACGTACGCTCGAACTCATTATCTTGCACAAACTTGTCCACACTGACTTGCCGAGTTTTTCATCTTGTACGAACTTGAGACTTTACATTACTACAACAATGCTATTTCCTACAAAAATATTAATTATTCTAAGTACACGTAACACAACATAAACAATACAGTACTTACCTATCTTGAAAGTTTTAAATAAGAACTTGTGTTAATTTAATAGGGGTCGATTTTTAGACCTCGTCGACCCCCAAAATCAGTTTTCGTTTATGTCGACCCCTAGTAAACCGATATCGACCCCAAGGGGTCGATATAAAGAGTTCAATATAAAGAGTCATAACTCAACTAAGCATGTTACGCTGCACTCACTGACAATCAAGAACAGACAAAATCCAGAAGCTTACCGCAAATTTGGAAAAACAGCAACAAATGTTTCATAAACAAAGAACACAACTTGATAATGTTGTGAAAGCTAGTTTTATAGTTAGCTAAGATTAGCAATGGCATTAAAACCATTTGCCGAAGGAGAGTTTACCAAGGAGTGTATGTTAGAAGTTTGCGGTATTTTGTGTCCTGAAAAGAAAAATTTATTTTGTCAAGACGAACTGTTGTTCGACGTATAGAAATGATGGCTAATGATATAAAAACAACATTGACTGACCGTATGGCTGGTTTTGAATCATTTTCCATAGCATTAGACGAGAGCACCGATTTGTCTGACACAGCTCAACTGGCTATATTTATTCGAGGTAAGGAGTTATAAGGAGTTCACTGTTACTGAGGAATTGCTTGCTTTACAGCCGCTAAAAGGAACCACTACAGGAGAGGATATTTTTATTAAAGCTCAAAGGGTATTCACAACTTTTGAGTTGCCATGGTCAAAATTAATTAGAGTATGCACTGACACCTTCTATGGTCGGCTTACGTAAAGGTTTTCAGTTCAGTTCAGTTTATTTGCTGCTCCTACAAAATGTAATGTACAAAATGCTCCAATACACTTACAAATGTAGTTGATCGAGATTCAAGAAAACTCACTCCTAAAATCCAAATTTGAAGACGTAGAGTTGTGCGATTTCTACAAAAAATACCTAGAAGACAATTTTCCGCAGCTTAGAAAATTCGCAAGAAGATTGATTTGTGCGTTTGGCAGTACTTATAAATGCGAACAGTTATTTTCATTGACGAAAGTTAATAAATCAACACATCGTACAAGACTGACTGACGATAATTTGGAAAATTCTTTACGTCTTTGTATCAGTGGAATTAATCCAAATATAGAAGGATTAGTTTCCCAAATTCAAGCTTTTCAGTAACTTTCGTAGTTTGTAACAATTGCAAATTTAACGATTTAATTATAATGTACCATTTTTTTTAATTTCATTTTGTTATTTTAATAAATTGTACTATAATAACATTGTCGTATTATATCATGTCTAATATCTATCGAAAAAAATATTATCACTACTTTAAAATGCACTAAGTACTTTTAAACGCGGCCCGCGAACGTATTTGCATGCTAAAGTTTGGCCCTCAACATGTCAAAGGTTGCCCCATACCTGCCTTAAACAAACTCTCCAAAACTACACGTCTATAAACACACCAGTGTATGCTTGTTACCTGTCAAAAGCATTTGACATGATATCATATGGCAGACAGTGCTGGATTACTCTAGGGGCAGTCAGGGCTAGTGCCCAGGGCGGCAAATTTTATGGGGTGGCAAAATAAAAGTAAAAAAAATGGAAAGTAAAAAAAATATTTTTACGTTTATCTAAATTGCACATTATAATAATTAATTAATATTTTTTTATTTCTTGTTTGAAACGAGTTAAAAACTACTTACGTTTTACAGTGACTGCATGTCTCAAAAGATTGGCTATTCTATGCATAGAATATGTACGTGTACGTTTACTTTAACGTTTAGATTGTAAAGATTTAATCGACCAATTTACAAAGTCAGGTGTGCCTGACAAACAAATGTAATACAATCATAAGTCATTGTTAGTGCAAAATTCATGATTCTTACAAAGATATATGATTGGCTTCGCTGGGCGCTCGATCAATGATTTGTCTATGGATTCTTGGAACAAAAACAAATATTTTTTTATATTATTGAAGTATATAATATATAATAAAATTTATGCAATGAGAAGCAATTAGTTATTCTACTAAAAAAAATAAGATACAAAAAACTATAATTTAAAGTAAAATTTCTGTGATAATGGGCTTTTCTTCAGTGTCCAGGGCGGCACTAATTTTAAATCTGGCCCTGATGGCAGAAATTAAAATTTGAATCCAGCTTATCGGATGACGTCATATCTTTTTTTTAAATATTGGTATGGTAATCAATTTTAAACTTTGTCGGAAGGGCGGGTGTGTGTTCGCAACCCTATGCGTTCAAGTGCGAGGGGATTACTGATTACCTCACCTCGTCTATTCAACTTGTATGTAAATGCACTTATTAAGGAGCTTAGTAGCACAGGTGTCGGGTGCCATAAAGGTAATGCGTGCGTAAACAACATAAGCTACGCTGATGACATAGCGCTGCTAAGCCCCTCAGTAGGAGCGCTGAGAAAACTGTTAGGGATTTGTGAACGGCATGCAGACGCCCATGGCCTTAAGTACAATGCTACGAAAAGTGAGCTCATGGTTTTTAAGTCAGGTACGAAATTATACGACACGAACGTGTCTATTAAATTATGTAACACTTCACATAAAAGAGTTAGCCAATTTAAGTTCCTAGGTCACTGTATCACCGATTATCTTAGAGACGACCTAGGCATGGAGCGGGAACGGAGGGCGTTGGCTGTCCGATGCAATATTCTCGCAGATTTACACGCTGTAGCACTGACGTTCAAGTGACCTTATTTAAAGCGTCCTGCCAATCTTTTTACACGTGTAGTCTGTGGTCCAGCTACACACAGAGGTCATTCGATGCATTGAGAGTTCAATACAACAACGCATTCATGGTGCTGATGGTGTTGACGTTTTGTAGTGCGTCAGGCATGCTGGCTGAGGCGCAAGTAAACGATTTTTTTGCTATAATTAGGAAGCGCAGCGTCTCGTTGCTAACGAGGCTCCGAGCTAGCACCAACAGCATCCTCATGGCGATAGCGGACACGTGCGACTCCGCATTACTCAGGCACTGGATCGGTTTACATGCGCCTGTAGTACGGCGCATGCTCATGTGATCCTCCAGTGTCTGAGTAATTAATGTTTATATATAGATAAAATTGTATGTCCTAATAATAATTAATTATAGTATTTCAAATAATGACTAATCTACTAACATAGCTTCTAAAGAAAAATAGTTACTAATCTACTAATAAATCATATGGGCTGTAACTAACTGTCTGAAATAAAGATTTATTCATTAGTTATTTATTTATTTATTAGTAACAATTGTAAGAATTTTTTTCTAGCTTCGCCGAATTTGTTCTCAATAATACTCACTAAACGCTACAATTATTTAAAAAAAGTAATTAAATAAAAAATAAAAAAATAAAAACTATTTGTTTATAAGCGCCCGCGCACAACTAAGAAATTTTTACTTGTAAAATTATATATCCCGTCAACTTGTATTTTTATTATACGTTATTTTATTATTATCGTAAAAAATTTCTTATTTATTATACATATTTTATTTTAAATCCTATCGTGTGGATGTGTATGAAATATATATCTTACACGTTTATGTCTATAATAATATATCTGAAAATAAATAGGCTTAATACAGATAGAACAGCGATGGATGCATTCAGTACCGGATTAGCCTAGTAGCGGCTGTAGCAATGACGGGCCCCCGCGCTTTGTGGGGCCCCGCGCTCCAACGATTGTCTGACCGCGACGACTGCGGGATCGTAAATAGTAGATTATTAGCCTAGGGTTGAAAAGAATCAATTCCCGAGGTAGTTAGACGCGAGCGCAGCGAGGGCGGCTATAGTCCGAGTAGGAATTGATTCTTTTACCCGTGGCAAACACTCTACTTTTCATTTAGAATATGAGGAAAATAAAACTAGTTGTTTATCTAAACTATTTATTGATAATAATATTTTATCAGACGATGGATTCCATCGCGGACACTCCCTGGAAGTTGTCGGCAGAGGCGAATTGGGGCGTATTTTTATAGTTTCGGTTAATTTGGTTGAAATTTTAGTTTTATTTTGGACTGAATCCTCTATGTAGCCTTCGGCGACTGTACTGGATTTCCAGCCTCCATGTCTTTTTAACGTAGTCATGTTTGCCCCAGAATCGGCTAAAAGTGTCGCTGAAGTTCGTCTAAAACAGTGTCCGGTATACTGCTCACAGTTTGGTAAATTCAAATATTATGTTGCTATCTGCTTCGGCATACCTGAGATTTTATTTTTACCGATCACTTGTTTATAGCATTTTCCCTTCTGATAGTTGAGAAAAAAGCGGTCCGTTTTTACATCACTAGGTCTCATTTTTTGATATTTCTTTACTATTTGTGTAAACTCTTCTTTTACTATAAACGAGCGCTCTATATGTGTCTTTGTTTTAGTCAGTTTTACTTTCAATGTCGTTAATTGTCAAATTTGTGAGTTCACTGCTTCTGCAAGCGCCGCTTATACCGAGTATCAATACGACCTGTGAAAAACATGTAATTATTTTAGTATTTGTGTAATAAATACGTTCATATTTAGAATAAATTCATAAATACTTAGGTAAACTTACCTTCACTGCCAAATATATCTCGTCAGGAGCATCATTTAAAAAAAATTCCACCTCATGTGATGTGAAAACTTTAGATTTCTTACTCTTGAACCCCTGCGACTGTCTTTTCAAAAATGCAGTTAAATTAAGATTTTTTTTCAAATCTACATTGTGTTTTACATTAAGTGTACTCTTGAGCATTGAATATCGGCTCCATACCGTTGAAGGCTGTAATTTGCTACACAGTCCATTAAAATATGTAAGAAATACCACTTTCGGAAAATATTCTTGTCTTCTCGCCACTTCATAAAATCATTGTACGTAAACTATATATCTTTCTTTTGATATTTTTGACAAAAGATTTTCTATGACACAATTTGCCTCGTCTGTAATGGAATCTGGTGTCAATATTTCGCTTGAACTCATTTTTAATATTCAATTCAAATCTTAGCACTAAAGTCCGTCACAGATACATACATAACAGATTTTAGTATCCCGCCAATTTGTGTTGACTTTTTAAATTTTAAATATGTTATAAATATATTTTAATTTTAAATATACTTATTCCGCTGAAAGATGTTTGCGCTAAATTCACACTGGCTGTTTAGAAAGTCATGTCATTTTTAAATAGTTTTTTTTTACATCAAACTCTTCACAGCTGACAGCAGTTCTATTTTTGAAGTTTTGAAGTTTTTCCGGCCCTCGGGCCGGAATGAATTTGTATGAGTTTTTCGCTCCCTATGAAAGGAAAGCAGCATCTTCCACCCAATAATCAGATCAAAAAACACTACTTTCCGAGTATGAGAAATGAAAAATATTTTTCACACTTAGTAAAAATAGTGTTTATATATTTATAATATTATAATGAATATTTTGTATTGTAATTTATAATTTACAAAGGCTTAGAATAAGCTTTAACAAATAATAAAGTCTAATTCTACGTAGGTATTGGCAACAAAATTACCAAAACTTGACCCTGACGTCTAGGTCAGGGTCAAGTTGAGCGCGTGTTTCGATTTATTTTTAATTTGATCCATGTGGACGACTAATTTCTGTACAAATATTACCTCAAAAAGGTGAAATTAACTTTTTGAAGCGGTGTAAATAACTAAACAGTTTAATAACAATATGTTAATTTAATTGATTTTGCTTTGCTGTCTTTAATTTGGCGGTTAATAGGTAGTAAACTAAAAACTGGCTTTGAGTCTATTAGTTCATATACGATTATCATTCGAAGTAGACGCGTAAATTTATTTTAAGCAATAATGTTTTTGATTTATTTGTTAATGTTAATTTTATTTATTTCGTGGTGGAAATTGAATGCTGCTAGGAGATTCCATAATTTGCCAGGACCAAATCCTCTACCCCTGTTAGGGGATACCATTTATTTTTGTACTACCAGATCAAGTGAGTACTGGCATACTTTTCTTTTTAAGATATTGTTAAACCAAATACTGGGTTTATAACTAGTGACTAGCTTTTGCCCGCGCCTCCGCCCGCGTAAGTACATTATTCCAGGAGAACACTGTACTTTTCCGGGATAAAAAGTAGCCTATATGTTAATCTAGAGCCTTACCATACCAAATTTCATCAAAATCCGTTTTTGCGTGAAAGAGTAACAAACATCCATCCATCCGTCCATCCATCTATCCATCCATCCATCCATCCATCCTGACAAACTTTCACATTTATAATAGTAGTGAATTATATGTAATTTATTATTTATTATCTGAGGTCACTACACGGCAATGAAGAGTAGGAACGTATTGTTAAACTGTTGTTAGCAACTACCAAGATGTTATCTACCTACAATATAGAACTGACTATTTTTTGGAGTATGTATTCAAAGGAGCAATGATACATAATGTCACATTAAAATAATGAAATATGTGTAGCTTTGCTCGGTGTTTTAGTAGAACGATAAATTAATTTAAAAAATATATTATAAAAGAATAATAAATAATATGAATCACAAAAATATTTATCTTACCGGGATTCAAACCCACCACATTTCGAATTTCCAAACAATGCAAAAATTATACGTAGATGCCTACGTATAATTTTTGCATTGTTTGGAAATTCGGAATGTGGTGGGTTCATCAAGCTGCTAATCAGACTGACGCACAGTGTTTTTTAAGCCCAAAAAAGTGACATCGTTTTTTTATTGCAGTTCTTTAAAGATTAGATCAAAAGAAATACGAGAGTAGAATTCCCGATTTTCTAGTGTGCCTAAATCCGGAGATTTGTGGATAAAAATTAATTAATAATTGCTGGTGCATATTAGCATTATGTGCATTTATTTCATCGATGAAGACATTAAAGACGCACATAATTCAGTTACAAAATCTATTTTTGGTTTATTAGAAAATATTTTACAATAATTTTTAACATTTTCGAATTTATTTATTAACTCGAATAGTCCGCAAAATTGACTCTTCTTTTTTAACCGACTTCCATAAAAAGGAGGCCGTTTTGCATTCGGCTGTATATATATACCAGTCAAATAACATTTATTACTTTTACAGTGTGTTAGTTTAAACCCTAACTAAAAACATACCTTTAATCCTAGACTCCAAATAATTCTCAGGTTAGCACATTTTTGCAACGAACATGAAATTTAATCACATATTTACACAGCCATCGATATTCGTACTGACGCCGCGCGTGTTCAATGCCAGGGGCTCGATTCGGGGGCGACGTATAGGGGTCACGACCTCATGGTATGGATAACAAAGAAACACAAAAAATTGTAATTACATAATTTTATAGTAAGATTATTTGACTCAAATAATAAACATGTTTGTATGAAATAATTAACCTGTTAAGCGCCAGACCTCAAAAATTGACATTTGTAGGGGGATGCCAGGTGTTGACAGCCCGCCAAAATTTTTTAGTTAGACATTTTATTACCGACTTATTTCAAGAAAACTACGTAATTATATCTTATGAGTCATATATTACCGTAATCTGTATTAAATTTCCTGTCTAATTTACTAATTTAATACATAAATATAAAACAATTTTAAAATATAAAAATATTATTCGAAGTGGTCTCCATTGGCGGCAATACAGTCCTTTAAACGCTGTGGCCAGTTATCAATAGAAGCACGCACTCTTTCCATGGGAAAATTCTTCACTGCCAATCGTACGGATTGTTTTAGGGACTCCAAATCATCTTGGCGTTTAGAGCACGCCGTACTCTCTAAAACTGACCATAAATCATAATCCAGCGGACTAAGATCGGGACTAGACGACGGCCAGTCTTCAGCTCTGATGAAGTCCGAAACGTTCGTTTCCAACCAAGACTTGCGTAGTACGAGCTTTATGACCCGGCGCCGAGTCTTGCTGGAAGGACCATTCTTGGTTATTGAACATTTTCACCAAAGTGGTGACCTGATGATGGGATCCAAGAGGAATCGAGGGAACTCCTCGAAATTTATATGGACTCATATGGTGATTTCGACTTATTCTGAAGTAGTCTAAGCATATGCTACCAAAAAGTAAAATTTTGCACCAAGGTATATATACCCTTATAGATACATGTTTGGGGATTTCGGCGTTGTTTAAAGAACTGCAAGCATAATATGCCATCATACCTCTTACAGTAATCATCATCATCATCACCACCACCTTCACAAGAAACACCAACATATTATTATGATGAGATAGGTACTACTCACTACTCATCAGAGTTTTATGCACCGATATCAATTTGTTCATAATAATACAGTTAAGTAATAAATTTAACTAAACAGAGAAAAATTATTATTTTAAACAAAAAATTAAAACCGACTTCCAAAGTAAAAATGCACAAAAAAGTATGAAATAAAAATTATTATCTAAATAATTTCCCTTTTAAATTCGACAAAAATTTCAACTATTTCTCTACTCAATCTTCCTAATTTTGAAGTCGGTACCAGCAAAGTCGATACCAGCTTTTTTTTTATTCATTTTATTTTATTTTTTATAGTATATTTTTCGTTAACTCACACATATTTATGTTTTTTTCGTAACTGTTTAATTTAAAAAGCCCGTCATGTGCAGAATTGTTTTTGGTTTACTTATTATACTCATTCGTTTGCAGTTCGACAACTTTTTGCAATGGATACTAACGTCTGTTGCAAAACATGACAGTCTTTTTAAATGAAATAGTTACAAACAAAAGATAATTATAAGGAGCCCCGGCTAAAAATTAGTTATATAGTAAAACAAAAAGGAATAAAAAGAACGTGCGAGCCTTACAGTAGTCGCATATGATCTGTAGCATTTTATGAAAATATTAAAAAAAAACCCAATGCTTAATACGATTTTCTAATATGATAAAAATACGGAAACTTTTCCATTAACAGAAATCAACGTCATAATTTAAAGAAGCTAAATACTAAAATATTTTATTAGAATCTAACGGCCAACTCTACCACCGTGCCCTCAATTGTCAATTCAAATAGTGCGCGCTTCCGCGACCTCCTGTTACACACGTCCGACCCATTTCACGAAATCACTCCCACAAATTGCAAGAAAGCGAGAGGAAAGATGTTACACATAAAAAATACAATATTATATTAATCATCTTCAGTTATCAATATTTCCTAAACATTTTACTCGTCAATAAATCCCAACATAATATCTTCATTGGCTTTCAGTAAAACTAGAGCAATGCAGCGGGCAATGGATGTTTTTTTAAATGTTTTTTTTTCTATGGAGCTGTGAATGTGCGGCAATTATTAGGTCTGATAACACCAGAGCTCTATGGAAAAGATCGTACATAGTTTTTTTTTCTATCAAATTTTCATGCTTGGTGTTAGGTTAGGTTAAGGAAATACGCATAAATTTTATGGGAAATACTCATACATTTCTTCCAAATTTGTAGCAGTTTTTCAAAATACAACACTTTGCTTAAGTTTGGCATATGACATAACTTACTTATAAATGTTCCTTGCTAGCAACACTTTTAAATGGCGCAATAATATAGGGCGATATTTTAAACTATTTTTTACTTTCAATCTATAATATCCCGGTTCATACTGAGTTTAGAGAAAAATGGCTTTAGCAAGTATGATTTCTTACATCAATCTAAAACCAAAATCAAGGTTTGATTTATGGCCGCGGGAAAACGAAAAGGCTACAAAATCGGCATTGGCCTTTGACAACCCTAACCTCCGACCCGGGTATACGCCGGGTGTACGTATAATCGTCATAGCTTTGTTAGTTCACGAGATCGACCTATGATTATTTTATATGTGTAGATCAAGTTAAAACCTATATTTATAAATAAAATATTCATAGATTTCGTGCCTCAGACGATTATCGAGCACATTGGTAATGAATCTACGGAATTCGAAAAAATATTGTCACTGAGCGACGAGAAAGTGTCGTGAAAAAAAACTACAACGTTAAATGATAATTATTTAATTCTTAGACTAGCTTTTGGCCGTGATTTTATACGCGTAGATGTTGAGGTGACTAATTTCCTATTATTTTTAGAAAGAGACTTTAATTATGCTAAAAATAAATTAAATTAAATGGTTAATGGTTTAAGACTATTTTATTATTAGAGTGTATTAAGCTATTGAAGGACCTCTTTATATACAACATGAACTGTATTGCCGTGCAGAGTAAGGATCACCAGACTGCTATCCGAACTTACTCTGGAACACGCAACATCGATCTGTCAGTGTGAGAAACAGATCTCTTTTAGGTTTATCCCAGCCACTTTCAATGACTGCCCCTGAGCTTTATTGATGGTCATGGCGAAACATACTTTTAGGGGATTCTGCAGTCTTTTTAGTAAACAAAAAAATTAAATACAAACGTTGATACCCCCTTTACCCCATTAGGGGGTGAGTTTCGCAAAATCCCTTCTTAGTGGACAATATAGTCCTTACCTATATACGAAAGTCACAAAAGGAAGCCACGGTCCAAATAAGTATTACGTTTCTAGCTTCAGCAGTTTTGCTTCGACGTTGATGAATCAGTCAGTCAGGACATGTTACTATATAGTATATTGTAACTAATATCTTATATATATATATATATATATATATATATATATATATTAATATTGTTACTATTTAATATATCACTAAAAAGGGTTTTTATTTTTATTTTTAATCAAAAAATTAAAACCGACTTCCATAGTGAAAATGCACAAAAGAGTATGAAATAAAACTTATTATCTACATAATTCCCCTTTTAAAGGCTAAAATTTTAACTATTTCTCTACTGAATCTTCATAATTTTGAAGTCGGGACCAGCCCCAACAACATCCTGATTAAACAATATTGTTCCAGTTCATCGAGTTGGCTGCTACCGACTTTAAAATTATGAAGATTGTGTAGAGAAATAGTTAAAACTTTTGCCAAATGTTTTTTGTGGAATTATTTAGAAAATAAGTTTTATTTTATAAGTACTTTTTTGTACATTTTTATTTTGGAAATATGTTTTAATTTTTTGTTTAAAAATAATAATTTTTCTCTTAGTTATATATACATATAAAATCTTTTGTCACGAATGACTGACTGACGGATCAACGCACATCCAAAACCGCTGGTCGTAGAGACCTGAAACTTGCAGGGCACGCTCTTTGTAATGCGTAGGCATCCGATCAGAAGGGATTTTTCGAAATTCGACTCCTAAGGGGGTGAAAAGGGGGGAAAAAGTTTGTATGGCGCAACGTGATTACGTACATACATAACGTGAACTTAGTCCAATCTACTTCATATTTTGCACAAACATTCTGTAATAGAATTAATGGAATATATGTATCATAGTTTATTGAAATTCGTCGGGGTAACGGGGTTAAAAAAGAGAGAAAGTTGTTTGGGAGCGATTTGCTTTAAAGTTGATATCAATACTCCTTAGCGCTTTTGATTTAAAGCTCCCACTCACAAGCGATTTAGTCCTTACAATTTAAACATTTAATGAATTCGTAGTTGCAAGTAAATCGGTTTAGATGAATGATGAATATAGCCTGGGATCCGAGACCCGCCTAACTACACTTTTCATATACAAGTAAATTTTTTTCTTACTTTTGACGCCCGCCGCAGAAAATAGCGGGTATGAACTATGCATAGGTATATACCTATGCATAGTGCATACAAGTGCAAGCAAAAGTGTGTATAATGAATATTCATTATACACACTTTTGCTACAAAATGAAATTTCATTTATCAGTAAGAGTGTAAGTGACAAGTGTAGTCAGGCTTGTGTGAGAGCTCAGTAGTATAAATTATCGTAACAACTAAAGCGTTCGTTGTTAACAATTTACCGACGAATTAATTTCCAATTTGATCGTAACAATCGATTGCCTGTGAGTGGGGTCCATTATTTTTATTTTGTTTTGACACGTCATATTATTGTCATCTGTTGAAAAATAAATCTGATTAGAATTCGAAATTTTAATTTTATATTTTGTTCTTTGTCATATTTTGATGAAAAACTCACCTTATACCTTGATTTTCCTTGGAAAACTCCTGAATTATCTACCTACCAGCGATTGCTCAATTAAATTTGTTTAACTACATATTTCATTAGAATATTTTATGTATAGTTATTTTTTTTTAAATAATAAGAATCTAAAAAAATATATATTTTATGTGACTGCGATTCGAGCCCCACTAGGAGTAGAATTCCAAATTTCCAAACAATGCAAAAATTATACATAGGTTCGCATACCAAGCTGCCAATCGTAAACACATAATAACACGTAAGGGAGTATAAATTATTGATAATATATTGTTTCACGATATATTTAATTATATTATATAGCTTAAAAATGCAGTTTTAAAGGGATAAGACCTAGCTAGATCGATTTTTCTCCCCCAAAAATCACTGCGTACTAAATTTCATGTAAATACTTGTAGCCGTTATCAAGATTCTGATTATACGAGTATACATACAAGATGGACTGAAGCGATTCGTTCCAGTGTTGCCAACTCTGTTTTTGCGAAACTACTAAAATCGCGTCGTTTTCTACTAAAAGACTACTAAAAGTGTACCTAAAAAAATATAAAAGCTACTTAACTTAGGGATCCCTGAAAACACAGACAAACCACAGCATTTTCAGTTTTCATATATTGAAAATATGATATTTTTACCGTTAATTAAAAAAATATGCTAGGAAATATTGCGTACATAGTAATTAAATGGGTTGTTTTAAGCGACTTACGGACGCGTGAGTAGATAGATAGTATTCACCGGTTCTAGCTGGTTAAGTGAAACAACAATGGTATTGTAAGTGAGTCATTTTATTGGTAAAATAACACTCAAATAAAGTACATAACTTCAAATCGTTGTGTAACGTATTTGCACCAAAATGTACCAGGAAATCATTCAGTGACTTATTACTTATTGTTATACATTATACAGTATTCTCCACAAACCATGGTATAATCATTTTGTACTCTAGCTAAATTATATGACCATATTCTACACTTTCTCTAGAAACTTTCGGTGATATCTTTGTGGAGACCGACCATATGAATCAAAGTATTGTCCAATACGTTGTTTATTTTTACGTTGTTTATGTATGGCAATCCATTGGGAACCTGGTTTATTATCAGTGTCCAAATTGTTCACGATATAGCATGGAACTGGAACACGTATCGTTAATCGGCTTGCCGCGTAAACATTATTTTCAATGTTTGCATCAATTTTCTTCAAACATTTCTGTATGTCTAAAGTATCCATGAATACTGTTTAGGTATGGGGATCTTATCTGCTCTAGCGATTGAGTATTAATGCGTACCATCTTAACCAAACTTGATATAAATCATGATATTTAAAGTTGATATCAATATCATCATATTATATGAGGGAGAAAAAATAAACGTTTTTTGTAGTTAATTTTTTATTCAATACACATATAAGATATACAAACAAAAATCTATGAATAATATACTTTACTACTATAGTCTACTGAAATATTGAGATTTTTATCTATTTCTATAACATTATCGAATTCTGCATAAACAACGCAATTGATCGTTTGAGTCAGAGCAGATTCAAAGCGAACTTCTAATCTAACACTACCATGTCTAATTAGATTCCAATGACTAGATGAATTGGCCGACAAATCAGGTGTGAGATCAAATTCTAGCAAACAATAACCTTTCGAATACTTATCGTGAGATATCCCATTACCTTCGTTAAGAAAATGTATTCCTGTTCCTGAGAATAATGTGTGATAGGTTGTGGTAAAAATATTATTATCAAAAGATGGTTGTAAAGCTTTTGAAGGAATTTGTTGACCGTCAAAATATATCGTCAAAATAAAATCGAACAAATTAAAAACTTTTCCTGGTTGAATATATCACTATGAAGATGTCCAATTATTTCTATCTCTCTGCTTTCGCTAGCCAACTATTTTCTTATATTGAAAACCGTCAATATATAATCAAAAGGAATAAATTTTATAGTTCTCAAAATTATATGGATTTTAAGACAAACAACCATTAAATGCTGCATTATTTACAAATATAAATCCAACTATACAATATCTCTTAGTTACATGCCCCAAAAATTAATTATATTGTCTAATGTCTTGCCTTGAACCCCTGACGGTATCGTTAGAACTTTTACTTCGGCTCGAGTTATAGGATATTTTGCTGTAGTGGTGGCTAAGACTTTTTGATGGGCAAGTAAGACTGATGGGTTAATTTTTGTCATTCGTACAAGGAGAGTCGCATCTGTTATTTTAATTTTGTATTTAACATCATCTGTTGATGCCATCAAGTTAAATGTTTCACTTTAAATGTTTTTGATCTAACCAATTTAATACACATCTCAACACCATTAATTACTAACATAAACTTTTCTTGATTGAAAATGTCACCATGAAGGTGTCCTATCATTTCGAATTCTGAATCGAAATCCGAATCGAATCGAAAAAATTTCGAAATCCTTACTTTCTGAAACTAATTGTTGTCTTTTAGTAAAACCTGAATTTTTGTCATCGGTTGTGTCCATTTTACCAGCTGTATCTTCATACCAAAGGCTACACGTTAAATGAGATCCTTTAACATTGGGTGAGTAATTCAAAAGAGTTTCAATGTAAGCTCGATAAGCATATGTATTATTTGGCGGTGAAACAAATTTTTGGTTCAAATAAACATCGAGTTGAGTAAAAACTGAATGAAGCCAATTGTTTACAGATGCTACAACAGTTGAAGCTGCCAGTTTTGAAGAATCCGCATATATATATATTTGCTTTTAAATGAATAAGTGTGTGAGATAAGTCTATATAATCATCGCCAGTTCCAGGGACTTGAAATTCTATGGGGCCATCGTCAGCTAAAGATGATATTGGTTTGTAGTGCACCCACATTCCACTTTCTATGCTTGTTTGTGTTGATGGTAAAGCAAACAAATCTAATTCAGATTTTATACATTAACAAGAGTGACTATGTAAGAAAGACATAGTTTTTAAATTTATGAAAATATATCTCCTTTATATTGACGAGTTGATTTTTTACTCTTAACACCTCTTCCTTTACCGTTCGATGAACAAATGACTGTTTCAAGACGTTTTTTTTTTAGTTATATATCCTGAACATAGTTATATATCAGTCATTTTTAATTTATCAATTTTTTTATCTGCCCTTCTTTTCAAATTTGAACTAATTTCCTTAAGTCGTGATTTTATTGATTCATCCATGGGTCATGCACGTGCCATATCAGATAGAAATCCAACGCCCGCACTCATATCGATCGGAAAGGATTCCGATCGCTTTAGCACCACTAGAAAGCAAAGGTAAGACAGATCGAAACAACCCCCCCAAAAAGCCCCCAATGCCATTTCCGCGTTAATTAGAAGTTCCTTTGTAGACGACTCGTATTCCAGAACCAACTTGATGGGTATAATAATGTTCGTACGGGCAATTTATGTTATTGCGAGTATACATTATAATTTTCTAATGTGTGTTCCAAACTGGAATGGTATTTTTTGACTAGTGTTTGATCTTATATCTATTTCAATTGTATCGAATTCTCTGCGCATGACTGGAAAGTAGTGAGGAGGGGAAAACACGTGCATTTTATTTGCTCCGTATATATATATTTAAGAATCTAGTGGTATAATTCTTAGTAAAGCTCTCATAACATCTCCAACAATCTGTGGTTCCACTATATCACAATAAACAAACAGTTGTGATGGTAATCCCAGATGTAAGTTTGCAGGGCGTTTGCCAAACATCTTTTCCACAAAAAATTCTATTAGGTTCAAACCCTAAATGAATACCTAACTGAGGTGATAGTGTCAAGGATATAATTGAATCATCTGCAATTGTCACAGATACAAACTTAGATATTTGATCGTAACGAAAGGTAATTTTTTCTCTTATTTTATTTAAAGCTGTTAAAATGTGATCAATATTATCATAGTTGGGAACGGGAATGTGTTTTTATAGTGAACAATGGAAGGATATTTTTCATTTGGCATTAAGATTTTCTTAATAATATAAACAATATTTTTATGTTCTTGAACAGTAAACATTGTACATGGGTATTGAAATTCAACAACAACAACAGTCCATTCCCCTTCTAATTTAATTGATTTTGGTAATTTTGTTGAAAACCTTGTCGTCATATTATCTGGAAAATATTCCATTGAACTGTTGCTTAGTAATGTTAAATAAAAACTTGCTTTCATTATATCTGCTTTAAATCAGATACCAAAACCCAACTATTAAATTTATCAGGATAACCTTTCCACTTGACGAGCACCTGCTTTCTGCTACCAGAATATCGAGAAGTTATTATTTTATCTATTTTGTGGTTTGAAGTGGGGCTAGGTGGAGTAACTTTTTGTAATTCTCTTTCATAAAAAGTACCTTCTATATCTTAATTTTGTAAATCTTTTAAGGTGTACACAACCCAAAGCGATCTAGGGATTACAGTTGAAACAATAAAAATTTCATCACTCCAGTTAGATTCGTATCCCTTTTGGAAGATATGTTTGTATTTGTGATGCTAACATGATCACCCAAGTGAAACTTTGGTAATGAGATATCTCCTAATGACCTTTTATTTTCTCGAGCATACAAATTGTTCCAAACAGTCATAATGTTACTAGAACTTACATCACATGGAGGCATTTTAATACTTGAATGAAAACTATGGTTATATGCATATAATAAATCTTGTGAAATATTTATATATGTGTATGTATTTTTATGTGTAAAGTAGCGCCACGTTTTTGACTTGAGTGTTCTTTGAAATCTTTCTACAATACTAGCCTCAATATCAGGATTATTTGCCGTATATATTATTATTTTTTTCGCCGTTTTTACTCTTAAAATATTGACGAACATCTTTGGAAACAAACTCCGTACTCAGTACCCTTATCAGACTGTATGTGAGTTGGAACTGTATGAACTTCCGCAAAAATACTCTCAAAACATGTTTTGATTAAAGAATTTTTATTTTTCATAGGTCTCGCATAAGCATACTTACTACTTGTAAATACATCAATAACACACAATAAATATATATATAACCATCATTATATTTACAATATGTTCGCATGTTACTTAAATCTGCTTGCCACAGTTTATTAAGATCAGATACGATATATTTGTTTCGAGGAAACTTTTTGTAAACCGGTTTATGAAGTGTGTACGTTTCTTGTGATTGCAACCATTTCTTGACATAATTTTTATTAATTTTGTCTTCCATAGCTTTTGCAAGTTTGTCAATACTGCTGTAACCAGCAGGGTGTGATGCATCATAATAAATATTGTGAATTTCTAGTAGGGGCTCCATTTTTCCCAATCAATCTTTTTTATTTTTCTAGTATACTTGTTTTCAGATGCAGGTGTAGAATATTCCTCGCCACCAGATATTTCACCAAAATCTTTCAACTGAAGTTGGTATATATACTAGTATGTAGTAGTATACTCACTTCTCTTCGGATTACCAGTATAAGTGTGAGTGGGACTTTTAGACCCTTCAAAGCTTTAGCAAATTTTTCCCATCCTATTGGATCACTTTTTTTCAATGGTCTTAATGAATCATTGACTAAATCAACAATATTGCTCCCATTTATTTTGTTACTATTCACTAGTACTGTGCCATCATCGTTCCAGTGTACTTTGTTTTGATTTGTTAATAGGAAGTTTAATAATGACTCACCTTTATTAATGTAAGATTTAGGTATTAAACTTAATATTTGTGGTTTTGAAAAAAAAAATTGTTTTGAGTATATAGATTTATTTTGAACCGTGTCGCTTTCTTTGTGTCTATCTTCTTCTTCATTCGATGACTGATCAACAATTGGATCTTTGTTGTTTGGGCCACTACTTTTATCATATTGTTCTTTTTTTAAAAGTGTTTCAGATAAATCCATATTTGAGGTTATTATTGGGAGTTGATAAGGCTGACGATCTTCTTCAGTGAAGTGCAAATACCTTTGTTATGTTTGTAAGTATAAAATCCATTTTTTTCTGTCATCATCGTTACATTTAATAATATTTTGCATTTCAGCATCTAATCGTGATTTAGGATTTTCGTGAGTCTCGTTTCTTTCGTTTATTTTATCAATCAAACTTGGTTCCACCAGTAACATTTTCTTAGCGTGTTCTATTTTTTACAAGACCACTAACTAATTCACTTAATATGGAACCTAAAATAATAGGTAGGTAAATTATATTTTTTCTGACTTTGGTTGTAGTTTTAGGAACAAGCAAGATTTTTTATCCTTTTCTTTTAATGGGACTTTGCCTTGTAGCACATTATGAATACACTCACATATACAATTTATTTCATCTTCATCACATCGTTTTAATAAAGCTTTTTGATACTTTGGTTTTAAAATGTGCAATGCGACGAGCAGCTCTTTATGCGTCTTTAAGCTTCCCGGCATTATTTGTAAATGAGAGAACTTTGTTGGTTCTTGTCGTATTTAAACCCTCTTTTCGGTACATAAACTGAACAGTTTTTTTTTAGTTGGGAATATATTTGTCTTAAAACGACACAATCATGTCATTTGTATCTTGTTTGAGATCTATCATCAAATAACCATGTGCCTCTGTCGTTGCATTTTTGTAAGCTTCTTGAACAAATTTAACATTATCAGGTAAGACTTGACGAGCTAAATATCTAATTTGTGTTTTATCACGGGGGTTCTTAAAATAAATTATATAGCTCGAATTTAAAGAAATATCTCTTTGACCTATTCCTTGATGAAACAGATTTTGACTTATATAAAATACGCCTAAATTTCTGTGGTGACTACCTTTTGTAAACATATCTACAATGCGACCATCAGATTTTCTCATCAGATCATCTATTATGATCAAATCGGCTTCCTTACCATTGAACATGCTTAAGTCAGGTAACCCTTGAAAGTAGTTGACATTCTTCAAATTGTATAAAGGTTGCATCTCATCAAAACACCATGTTATTTAGGAAAAAGATGTGTTACATATTTCTTTCACATTATTAATAAATTTCGTAACAAAATTTGATTTTCCACAACCACTAGGTCCTGCAACTACTGCAGAAAATGGATGAATAAAATGTTTCATTTTTCCTTACGTGTGGATAAGACGGGGTTCAAGAACACAATAAGTTTTTTTTCTTCTTTTAAAACTATTTTATTGGTTGTTAAACTAAACATAACAATAATACAATATAGGTAAAAAACAAAAGTAAATACATATAAAACCATCTCAAACATTGTACAAACTAACACAAATATATATACAAAATTTTATTAACAATGACTAGTATTAATAATTAATAATTGAACTTATTGAATAAATTATAATTTATCCTAATTTATAATGACCCCAAGCTAATGTATCAACATTATTAGGTAAAATATGTCGTTTCGTATCGTTATATGACAAAGGTATTTTATTTACACGATCTAAATCTAAACATCGTTGAATGTTTAATTGTTTTGTTAAAAAGACATGACTTACTTATAATTTTCTATTTTCATTTTCTTAGTGATACATTTGTTTACCACTTTAGCCTTAGCTATAAATTTATCGTCTACTTCTAATGCATACATTGTTAATCTAAGGCCTACAAATTCTTTAAAAATTTTACCATTATTCTCATCTTTAAAATAACCTAACTTTTTTTATTAATTTTTGGATAACCAAATATATTATTATCTTCGTAATCAGATGTGTCAAAACGTAAATGTAAATCAGGTTTAATATCATTATAAAAATTTTCACAAAAAAATTGATATATCAAGCTATCGGTATCAGTATATAATAATTTTATTTTACCTGGAAACTTTGTTAACATATAATTATAATGAAAATCGTACATGAGTGTTTTAGAAATATCTAAAATACAGAAACCTAAATAAATATTTTTATTTTGAATAACCTTAGTTTTACGTAAATGTATTGCAACTAAATTATTTAAAAAAGTAGCTGAACTATGAAAAGAGTTTCATTTTCAAGGTTTAGCAATTAAATCCCTCGCACCGAGGACTTTGCCTCGATTTTCCCAATGACCTAATAATTTTAAATTTACACGTTTTTCAACATTTTCCATTGTCTTTCCAAAAACTGAATTATTCATTAGTTTATAGAAATCCTTTTCAAAATCAGATTTAGCCGATTGACGCAACTTTGTGTTTATGTCTATATATTGTTGTAACTACGCTCTTTGTTTAAACTTGAAAATTGTGTGAATTTTTATTAATTTTATGCCCATTTCAATGCATTGTCTTAATTTTCTGTAATGTATTATGTATTTAGTTTTATTGTAAAGGTTTGGCACAAATTTAATATCCTTAGAGTTACCAATACATATGTTTTCGGGACATAAAGGCAAATCCGAATGTATATCGTGTAGTTCAATGGGGTATTGTAAATCTACCTCTAATATAAACCCACATTCTGAGTCATAAGGAACATTATAATCTGTATTCAAGCTTACTCATTCAAAACCCCCAAATGGAAGCTATTGCGACATAGCCCACCCGTAAAGATTATTAGCACCAAAATATGCTAAAAAAGATGTTGGTTTATCTTTATTATATTCTTGTATGTATTTATTATTAGCTTTAGCATAACGATTACTACATTGAGATATACTCCCACGAATTCCCGATTTCACAAATGCTATTTGATCGAAATCTGTAAGTAATTCTAATTTAATTTTCGTGCATTTTAACATAGCATCCCAACTTAACCCAGGGGCTGTATAGTAATGAGTAGGGTCTAATCCATAAGTTTGCAAACATAGGCTTCTAACATTTTCAAATACATCAGTTAATAATAAAACATCTGTTTTAAGATGTTAGTTAGAATAATCCAACATATCTTTACAATGAAAATATTGCCAAACATCTCTAGCATGATTGTATTCGTCGTCAGAAATATGTAAATCAGTTAAAGAACTGTAAAAATTATCTTTACTAGGGAGTGATGAAAGTTTAAGGGAATCATAAGATGTCATAAATTCGTATGGATAAACTCCTTTCCTTCTTAAACGTTTGAAATCGTCATAGGTAGGAAAATTATAATTTAATGTTTCAAGTTGTTTTTTATTTAAATTTCTAGCTAATTGATCTAGACTACATGGTAAAATTTTTAGTGAATCTATAAACCTCAATTCAATTTTTTGATTATTTACATTTAGTTTTTTGAGAACGAGATATATTTTTCCTTTGTTTGAGGGATTATATCTATTTCTCCTTCTAGAGTATTTAATGCATGAACAATAAAATGAGAATCGTTATTTGACCGGGGATTCGAAACTTAGTTTTACAAATATCGTGTGCAACACCTATGAAATTTCCTGTATGCGTATTAAAACATAGTTGATCTTCACCATTTAAACTAGAGTGACATATGAATCATTCTTTTTCGTTTAAAATAGTTTCGTTTTCTTGGTCGGTTAGGGGTTTCTCATTTTTAACAAAAGTGTTTTTGCCCAAATATTTTTTATGTCTTCATACAACGGATCCATAAATACTTGTGCACAATTTGGACCACTGTATGTTACATATTTTGATAGCATGTTCATATGACGATATGAACATTTTATGTAGTAACCAAAACTGTAAACTTCGTGTTTATGAATGTCACTTGTATGAGGTTTTGATGGATTGTTTGAGCAGGATTCAATTGGATTTAGGAAAGCCTCAAAATCAGAATATATTACGAAAGGTATTTTTAACGCCCTATTAAATTTATCAAATTTTAATATATTTTTTGGAACAGGTTTACCGAACCAGCTTTACCAGTTGTGACACCGTTTCGTATTTCGGTTTTTACATGGGAACAATCGTTTAGCTGATGATTGCATAACCTTTCTTGTGTAGGAAAGTGTAATAAACATCCATCACAAATGTAAACTGCATATTCTTGATTGGAAATTCAACTACTGACCAAACGTGACAAATTTTTGATATAGCAAAAATGACTAATATTACCACTTAAAAAAATAGTAAATTAACATGACTAGTCTTTCTAGATTTAGTTCAAAATAACGGCTCCACTACACTGTGCTTTTTTGTTTTGATGTCATTTTCTAATCCAAAAACGTTTATACTAATATCGTTCAATCTTTCAATTTTCGATATATCACACATTTAATCGGAAAATATACTCCTGTAAAGATTAGTTTATTTGAGTGCACCATGTAAAATTAAACTCTATCCGAATGTTTGGTAACTGGGTGTCCACGCCGAAATGCACAATTATCAATATTTAGTTTAATTACTTGCCGTATTTACTTAAATAAAAGATTGCTAACCTTGTCAACGTAGTTGGTGATTTTATAATAATAATGGCCGTCCGCCTTGTCAGCAGACGGCGCGGGCGCCTCCTCGCGCCCTTTCCGCTTCCGTCTGTCATAGACAAGACGGAAGCATAGACATCCTGGGGGGCCGTTGGAGACTGGGCTCCAACACTTCTTTTGCTGACACGGGAATGACGCACATTTTTTGAACTGCCCTCTTGACGGTGCCCTTTGTGGTATGAACGTCAGCAACTCTGCAAATACTGTCTGTGCCTTCATACAGTTTGGTGACGCGACCCATCCTCCAGTGTAAGGGAGGCAGATTTTCTTCCTTTAGCAGCACGAGATCTCCTACTCGTATAGACGGTCGATCCTTTGCCCATTTGGTTCGGGTTTGCAACTCCGAAAGGAAATCACGTCTCCATCGGTCCCAAAAATGTTGACGGATTCTCTCGATTAGCTGATATCGATTGGGTCTCGAGGGTGCCGTAGGCGGTGTCGGTACAGACATCAACGGGCGGCCAATTAAAAAATGCCCAGGAGTTAAAGGATTAAGGTCAGTAGGATCTGACGATAAAGCAGATATAGGTCGGGAGTTGAGGATTGCCTCTATCTGTGCAAACAAAGTGGTTAACTTCTCAAAAGTTAAAGAAGCATTTCCTGCTATAACGTTTTAAATGATATTTGGCGCAACGAACGCCTGATTCCCAAATCCCACCAAAGTGAGGGGCATAAGGGGGTGAAAACATAAACTTTATGCCTTCGTTGGTTGCATAAGTGTGAATCGAATGTCGACTGGATCGCATAACTTTACCTAACTCATTATTAGCGCCTACGAAGTTTTTCCCATTGTCGCAGTATATTACTGCCGGTTTTCCGCGTCTCGATACGAACCTGCGTAGGCATGAAAGGAAGGCATCAGTACTAAGGTCGCTAACGACTTCTAAATGAATAGCCTTGGTTACAAGGCATACAAACACGCATAAATATGCCTTCGTTATACGGTTCCCACGTCCCTTTTTAGAAGAAATCATAAAGGGCCCGGCAAAATCGACACCACATTGATTAAAAGGAAAATCTGGACAAGTTCTTACTACAGGTAAATCTCCCATTTTAGGTTGTAAGGTCTGGCCACGCAAACGACAACAGACCACACATTTTCTATAAATGGAACGAGCCAAAACTCTGCCCCCGATGGGCCAATATTGTTCACGAATAGATGAAAGTAGCAATTGCGGACCCGCATGATACAAACGTAAATGTTCGTGTTGGAAAATAATTTTAGTTAAATGATGCTTAGCGTCAAGTAAGACAGGATGTTTTTTTGAATATTCCGAGTCGGAATGAGATAGTCTACCTCCTACTCTCAATAAATCATCGTTATCTAAGAAAGGATTAAGAGGTAGTAGTTTGCTTTTGTGATGCAAGGTTTTATTGTTTTGTAGAAGCTGTTTATCAGAAAAGAAAGTCTCTAATTGGCTTTGTTTTAATAAAAGTCTCAAGGAATTTTCAAGTTCATCAACCTGCAATGGACCAGTGAGTTTAGATTTATTTACTTGACAATTGTTAACAAAACCTAATACATATGCATAGCTGCGTTTTAACTTTGAAAAGTTTGAATGATTAGAAAAATTTATAAATGACTCGTATACATTATTGTTGTGACAAACCAAGCTCTTAATCTCAGGTAAATTTGTAGGCAAATGAGGTTGAGTAGGCCAAGCATTATGACCTTCCTTCAGGAATGAAGGACCTTCCCACCACAAAACTGAGGCTTGTAAATTCTGGGGGAATCTAGACTTATCTTCACATGACACTTCAGGACAAAGTGTAAAATTGGGGGACCTATGAGCATCCTGAAGTGATACCTCAAGGGAATGATGGGACCTAGAAGTATCTTGAAGTGATACTTCATGGGGTAGGTTGACGTCTTGAAGTGATACTTCAGGACAAAGTGTAAAATTGGGGGACCTAGAAGCATCCCGAAGTGATACCTCAAGGGAATAATGGGACCTAGAAGTATCTTGAAGTGATACTTCATGGGGTAGGTTGACGTCTTGAAGTGACATCAAAGAATTAGAGCCAGAAGTATCTTGAAGTGATACTTCATGGGGTAGGTTGACGTCTTGAAGTGACATCAAAGAATTGGAGCCAGAAGTATCTTGAAGTGATACTTCATGGGGTAGGTTGACGTCTTGAAGTGACATCAAAGAATTGGAGCCAGAAGTATCTTGAAGTGATACTTCATGGGGTAGGTTGACGTCTTGAAGTGACATCAAAGAAGTGGAGCCAGAAGTATCTTGAAGTGATACTTCATGGGGTAGGTTGACGTCTTGAAGTGACATCAAATAATTGGAGCCAGAAGTATCTTGAAGTGATACTTCATGGGGTAGGTTGACGTCTTGAAGTGACATCAAATAATTGGAGCCAGAAGTATCTTGAAGTGATACTTCATGGGGTAGGTTGACGTCTTGAAGTGACATCAAATAATTGGAGCCAGAAGTATCTTGAAGTGATACTTCATGGGGTAGGTTGACGTCTTGAAGTGACATCAAAGAAGTGGAGCCAGAAGTATCTTGAAGTGATACTTCATGGGGTAGGTTGACGTCTTGAAGTGACATCAAAGAATGGGCATCCGCATCTTGAAGCAAGAGCTGAGAACAAACATCACCGTTTGCCTTTGGCTGGTTAGCAGAGCCAGCTGTTAAAAGGATGGATGGGACAGAATTATTATTATCTTGAACAGTAGGGCCAGCTACTATCCATCCTAATTTAGTTTCTTGAAGAATAGGTTTATTTGGACCTAATTTAATTTTATTGGGACAAAGAATGTCAAAGAATATGTCTGCACCTAACAAAATATCTATTTCGGAGGGTTCATGAAATGAAGGGTCAGCAAGTTCTAGATTACCGGGTAGATTTAAATTTTGAATGTCGACTTTGGTTTTTGGAATAGTACCCGTTATCTTAGGTATAACTAAATAATTAATGTTTACACTGAAAGGTCTTACACATGACTTTACTAAAATACTACATCTTTCAGACACTGGACATGTAATGTTACTTATACCAGAAATATTGAAACTACCAATTTTTTTTGAAACTACTCCTAATTTTCGTTTTAGGTCACCAGTGATAAAAGACACCTGGCTTCCCGTGTCTAACAGCGCGCGAGCAAGATAAGTGCGATTGGTTTCTTTGTTAATAATTTTGACTCGAGCTGTACACAGTATGACTTGGCCTGGTGATGTCGCTGGTAGACTTACTGTATTAATACAAGTTAATGTGGTGTTCTCAACAACCCTATTGTTAACTGTATTTTTGTTTTTATGTAAATATGTATTATGTTTTTCTTGACAGATGCGGCATCGACCTTTCAAGGGGCATTCTGCTACCGTGTGACCAAAACGTAAGCAGTTGATACATAAATGAAGTTTTGAAACTACAGAAATTCTTTCGTCTACACTCATTGTTTTGAACTTGTGACATTGATGGACAAAATGGTTTAATTTATTACAAACAAGACAAGAACCCTTTTTGGAAACCTCCGAAACGAGAAATGATTTTATGTTTTTATTAAAATTGCCATTGCCTTTATTGTTATTATTAGATTTAATGTTATTAATTTTATTGTCATAATAATTATTGGTTGTACTTCTACTTTCTAATGTATTCGCTCTATTTTGAATAAATGTTTTAAAATCTTTAAGTGTGGCCATTTGTGAAATATGTCCTTTATAGTCTTCCCACTTGACAGTGCTTACGGGATCTAATTTGGCTGAGACTAAGAATAAAACTAAAGGGTCCCACCCCGTCGTGGAAATATCAAGACTATTAAGCGCATTTAAATTTTTAAAAACTTGATCACCTAAATACCTAAGGGCACTGAATGATTCCTTCTGAATTGGGTTTAAATTTACAATCGCCTTCAAATGATTATTTACTAAAATGTTTTTATTGTTTTATCTTTCACATAAATTAATCCACGCAAGTTCATAATTATTAGCGGAACGTGTAACGAATGTAACGAATAACGTAACGAATGCCTTAAATAATGAAATTTGTTAATCGGTGAAATCGCATCATTCTCATGTATTAATGACTTGAACGAGTCACGGAACTCTAACCACTTTGTATAATTACCATCAGAGGTAGGTAGATTAATAGTCGGTAGCCGTACTGGCATACTTCCACCACTCACATGACAACAATTAGACTGATGCGACTTCTCAGATCCATGTTCAGAATTTTTATCGTTTGCTGAAAATGTGTCAATTATTAACTGTGCATAAGCTATTTGAGTAACAAATTCCTTCTCGGTAATTTCACGCTGAATTGTTTGTTCCTCAAAATTATCTGAAAGCTCCTCTATTTCGGTTTGTATTATATCGAAGTTTGAAAATAATTCCTGAACTTGAGCCAATCTTAAACTCAATTCCCTTATTTGTAAATTTGAATAAGTAGTTGAGGTGTTAAAAACTTGTACGTAATTTTTAAAATTAGTTAACCTAGCTCGAACAATTCCACGTTTCTTAGTTAAGATTTTTACTTGGTCACCACTAGAGTCCGAATGTTGTACGTTTAAAGCCATCATAGGACTTTTAGATCTTGTTTTTGATTCACTTTCAGACATTGCAAATTCACGAAAAACTTTTTATAAAAGGAAAGGTCTGACCGTTTTCGATCCAGCCGCAATCGACTCACACCACTGCGTGCCGGCGCGAAGCACACTCGCCCGTCGCGATTATTACTAGCGGAGGCCGAGGGCGCCCGCGCCGCCCCAACGCCGAGCACGCCGGCCGGCGAAACGATTTGTGATCGGCGACCCCACCGGGCGCTGAAATATTCGGCACAAAGGCTATGAAATAACAATAAAGCAATAGCTTAAAGAATTGGGGTATAATGCGACTAAATTATACGTAAACAATTTCACATATTAATGATAACCTATAATTTCAATATGGCGATGTCCGCCTCGTAAAGTTGAAATTTCTTTTTAAGAGTACGAATTATGTTAAAGATAACTTTGGAAAAAGGGAAATTTTATGATATAACAACACACAATACAGAATAATGTTACAATTCCAATGTGTATGTTAAATAATATGTTAGGTGCGACTAAATTAGATACCTTTGGGAAAATATGGCGCCGACATTACAACAAGGCGTCGATTTTGTATTTGAAATTCACAAATTATATGTTATGCACCACGGAATGAACAATACAGATAGGATTGGAATGGGAAATAGGTACGGCAATTACTTGGGAAAAGGCAAAATATGCATAACTTTGTTTTAAGACCGGCCCGCGCCTATGTACTTACGACACTTATTTTCAACGCACGCCAATTCACGTAATATTCGGAGTCCTGTCACGGTCGCCACTTTGTCCACGCCGAAATGCACAATTATCAATATTTAGTTTAATTACTTGCCGTATTTACTTAAATAAAAGATTGCTAACCTTGTCAACGTAGTTGGTGATTTTATAATAATAATGGCCGTCCGCCTTGCCGGCAGACGGCGCGGGCGCCTCCTCGCGCCCTTTCCGCTTCCGTCTGTCATAGACAAGACGGAAGCATAGACACTGGGTATAATGTTAAAAGCAAAGCCCATTTAAAACACAAACTATCATTATTCTTTACATTAATTACCGTTTTTTTAAGTTTAATGTCTCCAGGTAATTCAATATATGATTTCCCGCGTAACGGATCAAATTTATTTACATTCATATCTAAACTATTAATTTTTTTAAGACTGCAACCGCTATCTTTTTTTTCAAAAGATCTAATTTTGGTTACAAATGTGTCACAAAGAGATGCAAAGAAAATATTAAATTCATCACCTTGCATTATTATATGTATAATTAGAAGTTTGGAACTCAAATGTGTTAGAAATATTTTTTGTTGCTTGTACAAAATCTGTCGAATCGATCTGATCGAATCAATTCTTCAAATAATGTTATTATTTGATCTTTGATAGACTCCATAAATATTTCGGGTGTCTGGAATGTTTTCAATTCGTCTCATTTACTGTTGATTTTATATGACATTATTCTATTACCACAAGTTGATTCAACAACTCTTACATTTTCTAAGGTACCATGCGATTTTGTAACATTACTTTTATGAAAATTACTTTTTAAATGGTTTGCGAAATACCTTTTACGAACTAATATTTGACAAAAAGAACAGTTCATCCTTTCATCACTCACACTGTTATACCCGGTTGACGATGTAGATGCTCCATCTTCATATCTTGCTCTTTTTGCGCTAGTAGCGTTTTTCTGATGTATTCTTCTACTTAATTCTCCTCTGGTCTGAAGAGTAGACTCACTGGAAAGACAAAATATTTTTTTTATAAGTTTGGAGTGAACTCTATTAATGTAGTAAATATTATTAATAACACTTACTTGATACTTGTTTCAACCTTTTCACATTAGTTGTAGAGATCTTCGTTGAAAGTATCGTCAAACACAATAGATGTCTCCACTTTTTCACAAAAAGACGAACTATGTCTTCAAAGTCACTCACACCCAGTTACAATGTGAAAATTCGAATGATATCCTTCACATTTTTACGCAGGTTTAAATATAAGTAGAGTAGGTACTTAGCTACATTATTAAAAAATAGGCTTACATTATTACAGTAATGACTTAAAAAGCTCAAAAATTTTAATGTGACTCGTTAATTGTATTTTTTAAAATTCTCTGTGCTTGCGATGTCCTTTATTATGTTATAAATAAGTTTCTTCGTTTCTTTGTAACTGTCATTAGCATCATTGGTGTAGTATTTTAATTTGTAATCGGCATATTTCCATTGTTGTTCAGTTGGAACTTTTCTATTTTACTCGAATAAAATTTAAAAATTAGAGTTGCATGTAAGTTATCGTCAGCATTGGTTGAAAAAAAAAAATTGCCATCTTTGTGAGCCCGCGACACCGTTGATGATATCTTTTTTGTCTGCTTACACTTTTTGATTTCAAAAAGTGTGTCTAGGTTGTCTTCCGATCTAACTTTTTTCAATGTTTTTGGTAGTTTGTGAGTTTTGTTATCTTGGAATTCTTCGTAGTTAGAAAACGAATAATAATAATGTTTAAAAGTATTTTCTTCGGTGTTAAATGAAGCCTGCAACAACAATAACAAATGCTTAGTATATATCCTAATATTATAAATGTGAAAGTTTGTGAAGATGGATGGATGGATATTTGTTACTCTTTCACACAAAACCTACTTAACAGATTTGGATGAAATTCGGTATGGTAGTAGTTTAAGCACTACTTTTTACCCCGAAAAAAAGTACAGTGCCCCAGTGGGATACTGTATTTACGCGAGTGGAGCCGCGGGCAAGTATATTAATAAGTCTAATACTTACTACTAAACAAAGAAAATAATATTATAACACTCACCTCCATAGCAGTTGTAGAGCACTTGTCACACAAACTTGCACAGAAATAATAACTTCACCACACGATGACCGACTGTGTCAATACTTAAAAATTTCGGCCATTATATACAAAGCTTGTGGAATGCTAATTGCATTTCAACACAACTGTTATCGTTGGGTTAATGGAGGCACACATTCCGTCCCTAACTATCACTAGAAATTATTTCATCAACAATTACATTCCATTGATAACGCATTAGTACCTGTTGAGCAAGTAAGAACTTGCACATCGAACATTTTAATATAAGAAAATAGTTGGCTAGCGAAAGCAGAGAGATAGAAATGATTGGACATCTTCATAGTGATATATTCAACCAGGAAAAGTTTTTAATTTGTTCGATTTTATTTTGACGGTCAACAAATTCCTTCAAAAGCTTTACAACCATCTTTTGATAATAATATTTTTACCACAACCTATCACACATTATTCTCAGGAACAGGAATACATTTTCTTAACGAAGGTCATGGAATATCTCACGATAAGTATTCGAAAGGTTATTGTTTGCTAGAATTTGATCTCACACCTGATTTGTCAGCCAATTCATCTAGTTATTGGAATCTAATTAGACATGGTAGTGTAAGATTAGAAGTTCGCATTGAACCTGCTCTGACACAAACGATCAATTGCGTTGTTTATGCAGAATTCGATAATGTTATAGAAATAGATAAAAATCGCAATATTTCAGTAGACTATAGTAGTTAAGTATATTATTCATAGATTTTTGTTTGTATATCTTATATGTGTATTGAATAAAAAATTAACTACAAAAAACGTTTATTTTTTCTCCCTCATATAATATGATGATATTTATATCAACTTTAAATATCATGATTTATATCAAGTTTGGTTAAGATGGTGCGCATTAATACTCAATCGCTAGAGCAGATAAGATCCCCATACCTAAACAGTATTCATGGATACTTTAGACATACAGAAATGTTTGAAGAAAATTGATGCAAACATTGAAAATAATGTTTACGCAGCAAACCGATTACCGATACGTGTTCCAGTTCCATGCTATATCGTGAGCAATTTGGACACTGATAATAAACCAGGTTCCCATTGGATTGCCATACATATTGATAAACAACGTATTGGACAATACTTTGATTCATATGGTCGGTCTCCACAAGGATATCACCGAAAGTTTCTAGAGAGAAATTGTAGAATATGGTCATGGTGGTGGTGGTATAGCTAGAGTACAAAATGATTATACCATGGTTTGTGGAGAATACTGTATAATGTATCTGTATTATATTTATAACAATAAGTCACTGAATGTATTCCTGGCACATTTTGGTGCAAATACGTTACAAAACGATTTGAAATTATGTAGTTTATTTGAGTGTTATTTTACCAATAAAATGACTCACAATACCATTGTTGTTTCACTTAACCACTAATGACCCTTCGCTTATTACCGTCCATTATCTACGGCTGCATGACGTAATTAGTAATGAATAGAGCCTAATGAGTCTATTAATTGCAAAAGTCTATCTTTGTAACCGTTAGAGATATTGAAAAACGGATGAGCGCAATCGATCGGGCATGGGAAAAAACCCCCAATTTGACACCAAACTGTTTTTTTTCTTGTTTTTTTTTTAGCCGGCGATGCCCATCGAACGCCGAAAATCTGGGACAAACCCAGGTTTTCACCGGGTCTTTCTCGAGCTAGAACCGGTGAATACTATCTACTTGCGTGGTACTATGTGCTATTATGATAAGGTGTCCTAATAACACATATAGTAGTGGCCATTTTGCATATTATGATTACTGTCTGGATAATTTCTACAAAACTAGTACTAACAACTAAATTCCTACTAAAGGGAATAAAGAACTAAATTTCGTGGTAAAACTTTGTAAAACAACTAAGTTGGCAACATTAATTCTGACCTGAACGGATGGACTGAACGGTAATAAAATTCGTGTGTAAAATAAAACCGGCCAAGTGCGAGTCGGCTAGAGGGGTTCCGTACAAAACGGAAAAAACATATTTGTTGTATGGGTGCCTCAAATTTTTATTTTATTCTGTTTTTAGTATTTCTAGTTATAACGGCAATAGAAATACCTACATCATTTGTGAAAGTTTTAACTGTCGAGGTATCACGGTATAAGAAGGTTAAGAACTTAAGATACAGCCTGGTGACAGACGGACGGACAGCAAGTGAGTAATAGGGTCCTGTTTTTACCCTTTGGGTACGAAACCCTAAACACGTGGTGTAAAGAATATTTATTAGAGTTCATTACATTAATAATTTCGACTTCCTTACGTATGTGTGATTGGCAGCTTGATATAATTTTTGTGTTGTTTGGAAATTTAGAATTTGGAGTGGGGTTCGAATCGCTGTCAGATAAACATTTTTTGTGATTCTTATTTTTTTTTCTTTTATATTTCACTAGTTTTTTATTTTACGCGTTGTTCTGTCCTAAATATGAACTGGAATGAATAAATAACTACACCTACAATGCAACCTACGTCCTAGTCCTACACCTACACCTACTTAGGAGTAGCCTACCTACAGCTTTTCCAATATTTCTCACCGTTTAAAGTTTAAACCTTTCCTGAACTTTCACAATTATTTCAAGACCAAAATAAGCCAGCCAGCCGTTCTCGAGTTTTAGCGAGGCATTGGAACTGCAATCCATTTTTACGTCCCTCGGGAACGGGATACAAAGTATTATTTGTCCGTCTCCTGATTCTAAACTACCTCCCCACCAATTTTTAGCCAAATCGGTCCAGCCATTCTTCAGTTATAAATAATGTAACTAACACGACTTTCTTTATTATGTATAGATTATATTTTATTGTATTATTTTATCGTTTACTAAAACTCCGAGCAAAACTTGGTCTTGGTCAGGTACTGTATACTTATGCGCCACGGCGACAATTATTCAATTTTCGAACGACTATGGAAATTTTGCAATTTGTTTGTTCACAGGTGTTGAGGATACTTATGTTAATCTATTCATTATATCATGATCTTCTACTAGCTGACCTGGCAAACGCTGTTTTGCCATATATAAAAGATAGATTACGACCAAATTTAAGACCTACCGTCTGGTTTTAACCGATTTCCAAAAAAGGAGGCGGTTATATATTCGGATGTATATATATATATTTTTTTTGTGTGTACAACGATTACTCCGCCGTCTGTCGACTGATTTTCAAAATTATTTTTTGGATATCAAGGGTACAATCCCAAATCGGTCCTTTTGACATTAAAGTGGTGACCTGATGATGGGATCCATGGGGAATCGAGGGCACTCCTCGAAATTTATATGGACACATGGCGATTCCAAAATTTCCTGAAGTAGGGGAAGATAGTACGAGATGATCCCCTTAAGCGGGAATCGCTGTAAAATACATATTTTTCAAGGTAAACCAAAAATAAAGGCGCTTACTACTAGTATATTTATCTATCCAACTTCCCTAGTACTCAAAATCAGAAATTAATTGACGTTTCATTAAAATATTTCTTCTTTTTTAAACCTTACAAAGTAATCATCTTGTATACCTCAGTGGGTAAGACGATGACCAATAAGGTAAGATAACCAAGCTTCTGTATAGCACAAATATATTGTTTTGATGTTTCATTGCATCAGGATTTAAAACATACTTTATATTAATCTATAGCTGTTTTTAACAATAGTAAAAAGGTGATAAATAGAATAAAAGTTTATGCCCTTCACATGCACATTAAGAACGGGCATCCGAGATTTGCTTGTAGCTTTAGTAGATTTATAAAATATAAAAAGAATTACAAAAACATTTTACTTGAAGTATTTACAAATATTTTCTTTGGTTAGGAATTCCAATTTCAAAATACCGCTATTTAATCATGCATTTGTGTTTCGAAAACCGTAATTCATTTGTTTTTCCTCTTTTGGTTTTTTCTTTGCGTCACTCTGTTTACAAAATAGAAAACTTGAAATATCGTATTATTTTCGAGTACGAGTTCCACCATGACACCAGTGCTGCAGAAACGGCTCGAAGGATTAATGATGTGTATGGTGGCGGTGTCGTAAAAGAAAACACAGTGCGTTTTTGGTTCCAACGTTTTCGTTCTGGAAATTTCGACATGCAGAACAAGCCCCGTGGACGGCGGGAGACCAAAGTTGATAATGAAGAATTGAAGGCTATTGTGGAAGCGGATCCATCGCAAACCACGTCCGAGTTAGCTGCGATGTTAGTGATAAAACTGTTTAATCCACTTGAAGCAAATTGGGAAGGTTAAAAAGCTTCAAAGGTGGGTATCTCATAAATTGAGTGCAGCAAACCCACAAACGCGCGTCGACTGCTGCGTTACATTACTCAACCGGCACAATAATGAAGGGATTTTAAATGAAATAATTACCTGTGATGAAAAGTGGATCCTGAACGATAATCGGAAACGTTCATCGCAATGGCTGAACCCTGACCAGGCAAAGCCTGCCCCAAGTGAAAATTGACTAATAAAAAGTTACTTGTGAGCGATTGCTAGACTAGTGCCGGTGTCGTTCACTACAGCATCTTAAATCTTAAATGCCAGACGAATACGGCAGATGGAAAAGCTAGCTGCTAAACAACCGAGGTTGGTCATTCGCTCTAGGCCACTGCTGCTTCAGGACAACGCTAGACCACACACTGCACAACAGACGGCTACCAAATTAGAGGAGCTTCAATTGGAATGTCTAAGTTATCCACCGTACTCCCCGGACCTTGTTCCAACAGATTAACATTTTTTTCGAAATTTGAATAACTTCTTGCAAGGGAAAAAATTCAACTCCGATGGGGCAGTCCAAAATGCCTTCAAAAATTCTATTGATTCCTGTCCGAATAGTTTTTTTAATAAAGGAATCAATGAACTAACTATGAGATGGCAAAAGTGCATAGATAGCAATGATATATACTTTGATTAAATAAATATATAATGTTTAAAAAAAAACGACTTTATGTTCCTCCTTTACAAAACGCCAATTTCATATGTAATGACCTAATATTTACGCGGGTGGAGCCGCGGGAATAAGCTAGTAATTCTATTAAAGTGAAATGAAAGCGTAAGTTAATAACGAGAAATGGGGTTCTAATTAGAAACTGCTTAGACTTTGACACCTCTAGCACTTATCACAAACTGATAAAACTTCAACAATGTGGGAAATCTTATCAGCCGTTTGACTTTTGACCTTTGAACTTCCAGTTCGATGCTCTATCATGCAAGGTCAACTTTACTATTTGAACAATCATCCTCTAACAAAGTCCCAATTTAACCCAACGTATTGAAACGACGCGACGTTTACCGCTGAACTTCGGTCCGATAAATATTTTATGCGGCGAAATATAAGGTTTAACAAAATCAATTACGGATATTTTGGGCATATGATCTACTGCTTATGTAAAGACATTTAGGCAGAAAAGTAATTTAAAATTTAATAATAGAGATAAAGTTCCGATAGTAAGGAATTCTTTTTATAGGAAATATCCTGCTCTTATACAGTATATTTTTCGAATTTCTTAAATATTAATAGCTTATAAATTATTTACAATAAATAAATATTTAATAAAAATATAAACCGACTTTCAAAGTAAGAGCAATAACATTCTTAAAAATTAAATTTTCAGGGACAGGCGGGCAATGCTTTAGCACGTAGCGATCGGTCTCCTGTAGTCTAACCTCCATGATCAATGCCAACCAACATGACGCTAGTGTTCCCGCCAATTACACATCCGTACTATTGACTTCTTAGTCATTTCAGCAGCTAAAATATTAACCGCATATACATTAATTCTTTCAGAGTTTCTGCCATTGCTACGCTATTTCAAAGACAAGTATGGTGATGCCTGCTTGACACATATGTTTCATCAACCATACGCGATAATATACCATCCTAAATATGCTGAGGTATGTTACACTATATTACGTCTTTACAGTTTACATTATCAGTGGCTTAAATTTTATCTAGACAGGAGTTACAAGTATCCTATTCACGGGGCACCGCAAGGCGCGTCCTCGGGTTCTATTTTTATTTAAAACAGCGAGACGAATATCGAATACTATATTTTATCTTGCGCTTTTCGCAATTTGTTTTAACAAGCAAATTCTAAAATAGTGCAAGATGCCAGTTATTAGGATATTATTTAATGAGTTCAATATCATCAAGAAGTACCTAGCAGCTAGAAGTAACTGGCTAACTTATCATTGTAATATTATGTTGTTCATATTTATGTGATATAATTATTATTGTATATTTCAGGAATTATTGTCCAGCATGGAGTATATAAAGAAAGGAAAATCCTATCAGCACTTAAATCCTTGGCTGGGAGATGGTCTCTTAACATCAACGGGTAAGTCTATGTAATAAATTAATTGCCTATCTTATTTACATAAGTTGTTGAATATATATACAATCGTAACCTTTGTATTCTCGTTTTAACAGTTAAATAATATCCGGTTCGCAATAGTTTGTGACATAATCTTTTTCTTATCTTATTTGTTTAACTATGGCGGTACCTATAGTATAAAATAATAGGTGTTTACCTATGAAATTGCCGTTCTGCAGTACTGGCCATTTTAAATCAAAATAATTTTAGTTTGGCTAAGAATTCTAATTTCAAATGAATTTTATTTTAAAAACATGGAATTCTTTTTCCAAAAGTAGTCATTTGTTTATTGATTAGTGTTTCATTTTCATCGCATTTAAATCTTTTTCGTCATCATGGATACGTTAAAAATTCGAGTAATTATGGAATATTAGTACCATCGTGGCAGTGGCAAGCGGCACAAGCGGCACGCATCATCAACGACGTTTACGGAGCTAACACTACAAACCAACGCACCACCTGTTATTGGTTTGCTCGCTTCCGATCGGGAAATTTCGACCTGAAAAATGAACCTCCCGATCGTTCGAAGACTTTGGTCGACAATGACGAATTAAAGGCGATTGTGGAAGCTGATTATACACAATCTACGGCTGAATTAGCAGCAGCTTTCGACGTTAGCTTCAAAACAATATTGGTCCATTTGCGTCAAATTGGCAAGGTAAAAAAGTTTGACAAAAGTGTGCCCCACGAACTCAATGATCGCCAGCGCGAAGTACGCGTCGGGACGTGATTTGCACTGCTCAACAGACACACAAATGAAGGAATTTTGATCCGCATTGTTACCTGCGATGAAAAATGGATTCTGTTTGATAACCGCAAGCGCTCAGCAAGTTAGATCCTGGTTCAGCACCTAAACAATGCCCTAAAGTAACGAAAACTTACCCCTAGAAAAGTGATGGTCACTGTTTGGTGGTCTAGCGCCGGTGTAATTCATCACAGCTTCTTACCAAACGGGGTGAGCATTACTGCAGATGTGTACTGTGAAGAACTGAACACAATAATGGAGAAGCTGGCACATCTCCAACCAGCATTGGTCAATCGCTCGTCTCCGCTGCTCCTGCACGACAACGCGCGACCTCATACTGCACCAGACCTTGCACCTACAGACTACTACTTTTTCCAGAATTTGGATAACTTCTTGGCGGGAAAAAAATTCAATACCCGAGAGCCTTACCTTCCTTCCTCCCGTTGCCTCCCGTCCAGCTGATTTCTTTAAGAATGGCATCAATAAACTGCCACTGCGTTGGCAAAGATGCATTGGTTGCATGGGTGATTACTTCGATTATTATTATATACAAATTAAAAATACATGAAAAGAATTCGTTAAAATTTTTTCATACAAAACGGCAATTTCATAGGTAAAGACCTAATATTGCTAAGTTAAAAAGGCGAGAAAACTTTCGTTGCAGTTTTGCAGTGCAGTCAATGAGTCAAGTTAGTCAATTCAGTATAGTGGTTGACGTTACACTGAAACTTCTTAGGTAGTTTTCAACACAATACAAGATTTTTGCAGTCGTACCACTTGCTTAAACATGTGCATGCTAACGAATATTAATTAATGGTTAATATTCTACCAATATTACACATAGAAAATCAAAATAACACAACTTTTTGGAAGATAATATACAAAAACATTAACGTCTTACATTTACATCCCCGCCAAAACTCCGACATAATCATTCATCAACATTTTTCTTCTTGTTATTTTTGTCATTTTTGATAATCATCAATCTACAAGACTTTTTTTACAGACTTACTTACATTTTGGCTAGACTTTCCTTACACTTTGGCTGCCACGAAAAAAAATTAACTACGACGTGTCGAACAGTGTTACTTTTTGTATGTCTATTTAGTACCTACTGATTATAATATAAAAACAAAATAGGGCCCACCACAATTTTTTCACAAAAAGTGTTAGCATGTTGCTTCAGACTTATTTATGGGCAAGTTCAAGTGTTTTACCGTTAAACTTACATGTTTATGAGTTCTTATCGATCTTTTGAACAACACTTTTTTTAATTTTAACCCTCAAGCGGCCAGGCAAAACAAATTAGTAAAAATCACCCAATGCACAATTTCTTATTCAGTTGTATTCCGACTATCGTTACAGGCGCTTTTTGTTTTGTTTCACTGCTTTTTTAATTGAGTTATTAGAGCACATTACAATGCCACGTATTCGGAACCATATGAGCATGGAAAGTGCTTCAAGAGCAGTGGTATTGCTTCAAGAGGGGGAGTCACAGCGAGCAGTAGCATTACGACTTGGAGTATCGCGGCGAGCGATCAGAAATGTGTGGGAACGCTATCAGGAGACTTACAGTGTAGCTAGGAGACCTGGATCAGGCAGAACACGATCCACAACTACTCAAGAGGATCGATACCTGCGTTTGTCTGCCCGTCGAGAGCGCACCGTCACTGCCCGTGCTCTACAAAATCGACTCCGGCAAGCCACTGGTACGGTGGTAAGCGACCAAACGATCCGCAACAGACTGCATGAAGACGGACAACGATCCAGAATGCGCGTTGTTCGCATTAAACTCACGAGGGCTCATCGTGCAGCTCGTCTTAGGTTTGCACGTGAGCGTTTGGACTGGACTATGGACAATTGGCGGACTGTACTCTTCACAGATGAGACAAAAGTTAAGTTTTATAGTGATGACAGACGCGTACGAGTGTGGAGAAGAGAAGGCGAACGTTTTACCAACCCTTGCATCCACGAGATTGATCGGTTTGGGGGGCCCAATGTTATGGTGTGGGGCGGTATGAGCTTAATGGGTAAAACGGAGTTGGTAATTTTAAACGAGGGTACCGTAACTGCTGCCAGCTACGTCGAGCGTGTGGTCCGACCTCATATCGTTCCCTTTGCACAACGTGTGGGCAATAATTTTATTCTAATGCAGGATAATGCTCGTGCGCATACGGCTCGCCTTACACAGAGGGCTCTATCTGAAGCCAATATCTCTGTTTTACCATGGCCGGCAATGAGCCCTGACCTCAATCCGATCGAACATTTATGGGACCAGATGAAAAGAAGCCTAAAAGCAAATTATAGTGAAGTGCATAGTGAACAGGAGCTCATTAACGCTTTGAAAATGTGCTGGGAGCAAATACCCCAGGAAAATGTCACCCATTTAATTGAAAGTGTCCCAAACAGGCAAAGAGAGTGCGTTCGTAACAGAGGAGGACCCACTCGATACTAGAGATATCCCTGTGTGACCAGCCTTATTCGTAAAAGTAATAAAAATCAAAATTGCCAATATCATTTTTTGTGTAAAGTTTTTAATTTTTCATGTTTATGTGTATTTTTAAGAAAATTAAAGTTATTTTCATTATTTTATTGGTTTACGCAATTAAAAACACTTTACTCTTACTACATCTACCCATAAATAATATTTTTTTTTATAGTTTTCATTACCGATGATAAAAACCAAGTGGGCCCTATTTTGTTTTGACTAGTTTATTATATGTTATGTGTATCTGAATAAATTGATTTGATTTGATCTATGGACACTTTCACACCACTTACTAAGTACCTATCCGAAGTATTTGTATCACAGGTACCAGACACCGAAAATATATTTAATACTGTTATACTCTTACTATAATATTATAAATGTGAAAGCGTGGATGTTTGTTACGCTTTCACGCAAAATCTACTGAACGGATTTCGATGAAATTCGGTATGGTAGTAGTTTAGACTCTGGATTAAACATAGGCTACTTTTTATCCCGAAAAAGTAGTTTTCCCGAGGGATACTATACTTACGCGGGCGAAGCCGCGAGTAACAACTAGTACTATAATATATTTAAGAATTTTATCATACTATACATATATTTAATACACAACCATGACCCAGGAACATAGAAAAGCTTTTCGTCCCTTCGATAAGATTCGAACCAGTGACCTCCGGCTTAGGGGCCCCGTGTACGGTCCAGTTTTCCTTCAGTTCGGCCTGAACGGATGCATAATCGTATCGTCTGTATGTAATTTCGAGATCGCATCAGTCGGCCGGATGGACTGAAGCGATTCGTTCCAGTGTTGCCAGCTCTGTTTTTGCGAAACTACTAAACTCGCGTTGATTTCTACTAAAAGAATACTGAAAACTATAAAAAAGCTACTAAACCTAGGTTATAACTTATACCTAAAGTCCCCAAAAAACGATTGCATTTTAGGTTTTGTTATATTAAAATTTTATTATTTATTGAATTTTATTATAAATTTTACCGACAATTTAAAATATACTAGGAAATATTACGTATATAGTAATTAAACGGGTAGTTTTAAGCAAATTACGGACAAATGATACGATGTATTATTATGATAAGGAGTCAATTTTTTTTGTTCCTTTTTTGTGTTTAACCTAGGCAATTTTGCATATGATTACTGTCTGGCTCTTTCCTACTAAAACACTACTAACAACTAAATTCCTACGAATTCTAATTTTAAACTTATTTCGTTTTCTGGTTTGCAAAATAAAATTCATTGTTAGGTTGGCTTATAGGTTTGGCATAGACTGATATTTTCTTCACCATCTTACATACCCCACTCCAGCTTGCGTGACCGCTTTACGCAGAGCAAATATCTCACCATCTATAGATATAGAGTGGTCGGGTCTACTTGGAGGTATCAGAAAGTGTTAAATTTGCTAGCTAAGTAGGTAGTTCGTTCATCGATAGACAAATTGGTCAATTAATTAACTAATTATCACGTAGTTTTTAACTTCTTTTACATCAATATGATGTCTAGAGGAAACCTGGCTTGTCAGACTGAGGAGCAACTCCGTCTGACCCTTCAGGAGCTTAAACAGTACAAGAAACAAAATGAACTATTGCTTTCTGAACGCGAGGATAATGAAAAACAAATGGTAAAAATTTTCCAAAGAAACAGTAACTTAAAACGGAGATAAATAAGTTAAATGTAAATTATGAAGATTTGTACCAAAAAACATAGAATTACAAGAAATTGTAGACAGCTTTGACCGGTGCAGGGATGAGTACGAGGAAGCTCTGAACTTGGAATTGGAATTGAAACTAGTATTTGGAAGCGGAAACTAGAGGAAGCCCATACACAAATTAATATATTGAAAAGTCAAATACAGGAGCGTAATGCCTCACAAACGCAAAACTTGTTCCTTGGTCGGGAAGTCGGGGTGCAATTGAGTAAGTTGTACGAGGAACAGTCAGTGTACAACACCTGTATGCCGGGTGCAACATTTCACAAATAATAAAAAAGATATTAAGTACAGGTCACTGTCCCAATACAACACTAATAATATTAGTGGGGAAACTGGGAAATGCGAATAGTAACCAATTAGAATATTTTAAAGAAGCATTGAACAAACTGCAAAATATTAGCAAGATTATATTATTCACATATCCTTACATAAAACGGTTGCCACGGGAAAACAATATTAGATATAAGCTTTACAGCTAATTGTATACTGCTGTAAGCTGTTTATAATAATTGTATATTATTAAATAAATATGATAATAAAATAAATATAATTGAAATTAATAATATTTTAAATTATAAATTATGTAAATTGACATTAGATAGATATTATCTATCCTTTTATTTTACAAGACTTATAGCAAGTACGCTATTAACTTTTATGTATTTTAACTCAGCCAAGTACTTGGCTAGTAAGACAACAACTGCTTCTATTGAGCAGTTTAGTCATAATAATATGACTTATTATAACACCTTGGAAAATGTTCCAAATAATAATAATTTAAATTAGCCTGTAAGACAACAGAGGAAATCTCTAGCATTGTAAGTATAAGTAATCATGAAAATAATATTTTAATTAAAGATAAAAAATTATGTAAACTTACGCTGGTGCATGAAAACATACAAAGTATGTCTAGTAAGGAATTGGAAATTGAGTTGTTTTTAAACAATAATTTAGACATTTTATGTATAACTGAACATTGGTTTAATAAAAATGAAATTATATTAAATCTTGGTATGCACCAGCTGGCTAGTTCTTTCTTCAGAGATAAAGCCATAAGAGGCGGCTCACTTATATTAATTAAGAAGAATTTAAAATATAAAGAACGTAAAAACATAGTAAGCCTCTCTACAGAACGAACAACTGAAATAGCCTGTATAGAGGTGGGACACTTTATTATTGATAGCGTACACAGGCCTCCTTGAGGGTTAGGGACACCGGTCTGTCACTTAATGACATTTTATATACCGGTTGTAATTTGCAGTCTAACATATTTGATATACTATTAAATGTCCGTGTGTTTCGTATCGCGTTTTTTTCTGACGTAAGAAAAATGTATTTGTCTATTTATACAAATCCTGCTCATTGTAAGTGTCAGCGCATACTATATCGTTTCGCGAGAAAACTTAAGCGTAATAACACTATAACGGCTGATGATTTATCTGCAGCGGAATGCGAATTGATTCGAGCCGTGCAATCTGTTTATTTTTCCGAAGATATTAAAAATATTAAAAATGGCTTAAAATGTTCACTTAAGTTGCAAAAATTATTTCCTTTCATTGTGAATGGTATATTACGTATCGGGGGTAGGTTATCGCACTCGTGTTTAGACTATTCGTCAAAATACCCAATTATATTACCTAAACAAGGTCACGTAGTTAAATTATTAATTTATCATTATCACCGCGAGAACTTTCATGCAGGACGGCAGCTATTAATTAGCATTTTAAAAACTAAATACTGGATAATTTCCGCTCGACGAGTAGTCCGGCAACTTACGCAAAAATGCAATAGTTGTTTTAAAGTGAATCCTAAGCCTACCTTTCCGCTTATAGCTTATACTTACCTAAATGCCGCTTAGAACAAAGTAAGCCGTTTCTGCATACGGGTGTCGATTGCGCAGGGCCGTTATACGTGACGCCTTATCGGAGTGTGAAAGTATATATTTGCCTATTTGTGTGTCTAGTTACAAAGGCGGTGCATATCGAATTGATTTCAAATCTAACATGTGCTAACTTCGTAGACGCGTTCAAACGATTTATATCTCGTCGCGGCCCATGCGCGTATTTGTATTCTGATAACGGAACAATTTTTGTTTCATCGAAAGCGTATTTTAACGAACTACACGAGTTTTTAACATCTGACGATTATTATCAGACCTTTAGTAATGAGCTCGCTAAACACCGTATTACGTGAAAAATGAACCCGCCTACGGCTCGTCATTTTGGGGGTATATGGGAGGCGAATATCAAAAGCGCTAAGTCATTGTTATTTCGTACAATCGGGTAACAAGTTCTCACGTTTGAGGAAATGTCAACTGTCCTCGCACAAATTGAGGCGGTATTAAACAGTCGCCCTTTGTACGTTCTTAGCTCTGACCCGTCCGAGCCCTTGTCTCTAACGCCGGCCCATTTACTGTTTAACTCTCCGCTAGAATGTTTACCAGCGGCGGATGTATCCAAAGAATGCAATAATTTGTTGTCCCGGTTTTCATTAATGGACTCACTAGTCCAATCGTGCTGGAAAAGATTTAAATCGGAGTATTTACATAATTTGCAACAGCCCGAAAAATGGAATACTATATCTAATCCTGTAACGATTGGTACAATAGCTATACTAAACATGGATAACGCTCCGCCGCGCCGATACAATGGCCTTTGTGGATTGTCACTAATGACTATCCGGGTAAGGATGGTTTTCCTCGGGTCGCGGAGGTAAAAACCAAAGGCGGTACTTATAAACGCCCGATTATACGACTTTGCCCTCTGCCAACTTGAGTTGGTAAATTAAACATTTAGATAACTCTATTGATAGAGTTATCTAAATGTTTAATTTGTTATTTTAATTTTAGTTTATATAATCTGTCGGCATTTCTGTTGACAGCTTATAATATTTAGACTCTAGGTCTAGGCTTAGGTTAGTTTATTAGTTGTAAATTGTAAATGTAATTTATTTATTTCATAGCACATTGATTGTACCTGCACTGCACTCGTAGTTGATATCGGTTAGCAGTATTGCTTTATCCCGTTAGTTCTTGAAAGGGTCCTTTCATAGGGGGGGAGATGGACGGTTCCAAAATTTTATAAATATAGTTGAGGGTATCCGTATTATAAATCTGCTAACCATTCCTTTTAAACCTTTCCCCTCCCGCACGGCTAGGAAGCAATAGTTACTCCCTGACCTGACTCATGGATGGACTCATCGCGATGCAGCCAGCGCGTAGAACGGTCGCGCGTCGCGCGCATTACTTTCGCAAACTACTTTACTTTACTTTTCACATGCGGACTCGCCGGCAAAAGCGACGCCGACATGTCGCTGAAGCAGGGCAGCGGCACCGGCAAGGTCCACTTCGGTGGTCTGGACGATGTTTCCCTGTACGGCACGCCGGTCGAGTCTGCCCCGCCCGCGCCGGACGCCAAACAGGGCTTCCTGGGCAACTAGCTGCAGGCCCTCTTTCAGCCTACCGACAACAAGCTCGCCATGAAGCTCTTCGGCCCCAAGAAGGCGCTGATGAAGGAGAGGATCCGGCAGAAGGCGGCCGGACACTGGGTCATACATCCGTGCAGCAGTTTCAGATTCTACTGGGACCTCTGCATGCTATTGCTCTCAGTGGCGAACCTCGTCATCTTACCAGTTGCCATCTCTTTCTTCAACGATGACCTGAGCACCCGATTGATCGCCTTCAACTGTCTATTGGAGACAATTTTCCTTATAGATATTGTTGTTAATTTTAGAACAGGAATAATGCAGCAAGATAATGCAGAACAAGTGATATTAGATCCGAAGTTAATAGCGAAGCACTATTAAATGACGTGGTTCTTCCTGGATTTAATCTCTAGCATACCACTAGATTATATTTTCTTGATCTTCAATCAGGTAAGCGATTTTAGTGAGAGCTTTCAAATTCTTCACGCGGGTCGCGCGTTGAGAATTCTCCGATTAGCGAAACTGCTGTCTCTGGTTCGACTGCTGCGACTGTCCAGGCTTGTCCGATATGTCTCGCAGTGGGAGGAAGTATATTTCCTGAACATGGCGTCGGTGTTTATGCGGATATTCAATCTGATCTGTATGATTTTGTTGATCGGACATTGGTCTGGATGCCTACAGTTCCTTGTTCTTATGCTCCAGGGATTCCCCCCTAACTCATGGGTAGCGATTAACGAGTTACAGGAAGCCTTATGGCTAGAGCAGTGCTCGTGGGCGTTGTTCAAAGCCATGTCGCACATGCTGTGCATCAGGTACAGCAGATTCCCGCCGCAGTCGCTCACGGACATGTGGCTCACCATGCTGTCCATGATCTCGGGCACGTGCTATGCGCTATTCCTGGGTCACGCGACCAACCACATCCAGAGTTTGGACTCTTCTAGAAGACAATATCGAGAAAAGGTGAAGCAAGTGGAAGAGTATATGGCGTACAGGAAGCTACCTAGGGAGATGCGACAGCGGATAACTGAGTACTTCGAGCACAGATACCAGGGCAAGTTCTTCGACGAAGAGCTTATCCTGGGAGAGTTGAGCGAGAAACTTCGAGATCATAAAAAGAGGGAACGTTCGGAAGCAGGATGTACTTCATTCAGGAGGGAATCGTGGACATAGTGATGGCAAACGGCGAGGTGGCGACGAGCCTGTCAGATGGCTCGTACTTCGGCGAGATCTGCCTCCTGACCAACGCACGCCGGGTCGCGTCCGTTAGCAGATTTATAATACGGATACCCTCAACTATATTTATAAAATTTTGGAACCGTCCACCATGTGTGACAAATCGCTTCAGTTCTCGCCAGAGCCGCGGCTGTGCGGGTGTGTATCGTGTACAAGCGTAGTGAGTTTACAATTAATAAACACGACCGTAGCTCGTGGCAAACCAGAACGAACTGATGCGATTTTTCCGTGTGTGTGCTCGAATCCGTTCAAGCCGAAATGACGTCAGTCGGTTCGGATGCGATTTTTTTCCGTGTATGTGCATTCAGTTCTAACTGAAACTAACGGCCTCGCGTCTGTGGGGATCTTTAAGCGCCGACGCGCTAACCACTGAGCCACAGAGCTCATCGACTACACCAACTTCCAACGGTCAATGCTACAATGGTCATCATCGTGACAATCAACGTCGTTTTCGGTTAGTTTGGCGTCAATTTTATAGCGAAGTCTACCCAGGGCCTCTAGTCAAGATGCATTCGATAATTTCGACGGCGAAGTTCGAAATCAAAAATGGATGGGATTTGACATAAGTCAACGCTATGTGACATGATGCTTTTTTTAATTTTGTCAGTTTCATCAGGATTGTAAGGCCCCTGTAAACCAAAAATTTACATGGATGGAATTCAGCGACAAAAAACCATGTTAGGTTTATCTTATTGCTGGTTTACGCTCATTACAAAGTAAGTAAATAGTTATAAAATTTAATTTAAACGAAAAAGAGACACCTACAATCCGAGCGCGCAGTGAGTACAACGTCGGACGCGCATGCTATACGTCTCAACAGTATCGATACTCGACACTACTGCACACTGCACTTGCGCAGCCGACAGTCCTACGCACCGCTCACCCGAGCTTTAACTATACAGGGGCCTTACTCCCGAAACTGATACGATTTCGATTTATGTGTCTGATCCGATGTCGATTTTGATTCAGTTTCGATCCTGATGCGTCCTCTCAAACAAAAAAGAATCGAAATCAAGATCGCGTTGAGATAGTGTCACGTCCAAACAAGTTACAGCTGAGCGCCGTAGTCTATGGCGAAGATTAACAAAAATATGGAAAATTATATATTTTTCACTTTAAATAACATTTTGTGTATGTTCATTCAAATGAATCAGCCCCAATCTCATGCAATCGTAGATTTTTAAAGGTTATTTTTCTAAAAAAAAACTGTGACAGTAATTAATAGTTTCGTAATTCTTGAACAAAACACATTCAACTAAATCTGCGATTCATAGGTACGTCAAATAAATCATTTTTAAGGCGATAATTGCATCGAAATTCCTCACAATCCATGTCCATTGATGATGCGTATAATCTTCGTAAATTTTGCATTTCCCGAACGCGTATTCTATTAGCTCCTTCAATAACTTTAATTAATGCTGCAATACTGCAATACAAATTACGTAATTTAGTTCAAATATACTTAAACAAGCAAACTCGATATTGTAAATGAGACCTCTTAAGCTATCGTGTAATTTGACGTTTGTTTTCGATCCTGCTATTCGATGCTATCCTGCAGGCGATTGATTTCGTCGGGAGTACCAAAAGTTACGATCTAACGAACTTCTCGATCCAGGTTAGTTACAAATTGAGCCACCGCACGATCGTGCGCTAGTGTAGGTGTCGGAAGTATCAAAAGCTATTAAGATAGAACCTGATTCGATTCTCGATTGTGTCGGGAGTAAGGTGGCATGATGCTACGTTATCGTTTTATTTAAGAAATAATTAATCAAGACAGTTTTTATATTAAGAGGTGTTATTTTGTCTCATACTTCAGGAGATAATGTGTTAATTAGAGTAGGTATTATATAATTTGAAGTACGTGTACTATAAAAGCTAGAAGGATTTGGTATTAATATTTTCTTACTAGAAACGCTTATTTTTACAATTGATGGTATCCTTTCCTATTTTGAGTTATATTTGAAGAATTGATCGCATAACAAAACATAATCACGTTTATGATACACCGGCAAAACCGTACAATACTGAAACAATCCTAAATGGTCATTTTTTAATTTTATTTTTATTTTTTCCGGCACTATAATTTTAAGAAGCCTATACTGCAACTTAAAGTTTGATCCAAGTATGTCTGAAATGTGCGACCGTAGTTACTCAATCCATAACAGACAATACTTTCTGCTAAAGCATTGTACAGTGACAGTAATACACAAAAAGGTATTCTGTCTTTAATTAAAAAGAAATTTGCTAAGATCGCACGTAATTTTCCACAGACCATATCAATTTGTTTGGACCAATTTAACCTATTATCAATGATGAGCCGTAGGTAGGTTTGTCCATTGACTAATTTTAGTTCTTTACAGTCTTTTGTACAGTAGTTAGTATGAAGACAAATATGACTGTGAGCAATTGAAGTGACTAGAGTGAATATGCAAAAGCTTGGTCTTTTCCGCATTTAATACCAACCCTGCATCGTGGGACCATTAACATATCGCAGTAAAATCGGGCTGCAGTCGTTTCTGGGCTTCTGATATGTCTTGGTCTGCTGAAATAAAGCACGTGTCATCAGCGAACTGAAACACCTTACAGTGCTTTATTACGTTAATAAGGTCGTTTACGGAACCTAGATAATGCACGGGACCTATTACCGATCCCTGAGTAGTGCCTTCGGTGATTTCAACCTTGTCACTAAATTCTGTTCCCACTATAGCTACGCTGATAAAGGTAGTCGTGACCCTAATGCCACTATTTTCTATCTTGTCTATTAGGGTGTCGTGTCTAAGTGTGTCGAACACCTTGCTATAGTCAATAAATACTATTAGAAGATGTTTTTTATCGTTTTGGTACTAATTTATATCGTCCGTGAAGCAAGATAGGAGTAGCGTTATGCTCTTTTTTGGATGAAAACCATACTGGGTAGTGGACAATATACAATGGAACTTATATAATACACTTATATAATACTTATATAATATAACACGGAACACTTGTAGAAGTCCTGTAACAACTCGCATATTATGTATTTTTCTACGATTTTTTCTCCCACCGGTAAAATAGTGATTGGCCTGTAATTATTATAAATATATGAAGGACCTTTTTTGCGTATTGGCCTCACTATTCCCGACTTTAACATGTAAGGATAAGTTCCCGTTTTAACACAAGTATTTATTAATCGCGCAACAACTACAGACAACCTATCAGCCAGTATTTTTACATCTGCGGCCCTTATACCGTCAACACCTGGAGCCTTACTTGTATTTCGATTTTTGACCTTACACCCCGATGCTTGTTTATAAGTTTAATAGAACAATGAAAAATCTTGTTTAATGACAGAAAGATCAACAGACAAGAGATAGCGATGTTAAGTAAATAAATAAGAATACAAATACGTAAATATAGACAGAATAAAAGGAATGAAACACTCAAATACTTTATAGGAAAAAAACGCAGTGTTATTTAGCATGGAAAGAAATAAAAGAGAGCTAAGATTGGATAACAAACATGATGCACAATAGAACTAAATTAAATAAATCAAACATTTCCATTTACTATACTATTTCTAAAAGAAATACTAAAAATTGCTACAGATTATTACCGCGAATTGTACAGCGATGACGGTGTCACAATTTGAACTAAGCCAACCAATGATCTACGAAGACGAAAATGAAGAAGAGATTCCATGCATAATACGTAAAGAAGTTCTCAAAGCATTATTCTCAGAAACTAGGAAAAGCACCTGGTGCGGACTGCATATCTAATGAACTTCTAAAAGGGACGTCTACCAGAACACTAAACACCATTACACAGCTATTTAATGAATTTTTATACACAGAATATATGCCTTACCAATGGAAAACCTCTACCATAATACTACTACACAAAAAAGGAAAAAGAAATGATATCGCCAACTATAGACCTTATCAGCTTGATGTCCAATATATACAAAATGTTCTCTAAGATACTCCTAGATCGCTTAAGCAAGATTTTGGACGAAATCCAACCAAAGGAGCAAGCTGGCTATCGCAGTGATTTTTCAACACTAGATCATAATCACACCATAAAACAGGTGTGAGTGAAAATGGTATTACTTACTATCTCGCGTTCGTAGATTATAATAAAGCGTTCGATTCACTAAAACATTCTAAAATATGGGAAGCGTAAGAAAGTCAAGGAGTACACAAAAAATGTATTTGTCTCATTTCCAACATATACAAAAGCATGAAAGCTCACATCAGAACAGAGAGGGTAGATGAAGACTTTCCCATAAAAAGAGGAGTTAGACAGGGTGACCCATTATCACCTAAAGTCTAAACTCTTCTCGGTAGTTCTTGAACATGTTTTTAGACATCTCGAATGGCATAATTATGGACTAAATATAAACGGAACGCTATTAAATAATCTTAGATTTGCAGATGATCAGATAATCATTTCAAATGACGCGAGAGGCTTGCAAGAAATGCTCGACCAACTAGTTTACGACAGTGGGAAGGTTGGGCTATCTAAGAATACCTAATTAATTAAAAACGTAATTAATGACAAATGCAGTGAAAATTCCCAGTATAGTAAATGGCACATCGGTGGAATATGTTGACGAATACACGTATTTTGGTCAAATAATATCACCAAAAGACCTCACTACTAAAGAGATAAATAACAGAATCAATATGGCTTGGAAACGATACTGGTATCTCAAAGAAGTTGTGAAAATCCCCATATAAAATTCGAAGCAAAGAGAAAAATATTCGATTCATGTATTCTACACACTTTGACATATGGGTGCCAAACATGGAGTTTAACTGAAAATAACATACGGAAATTAAATAGCTGCCAGCATAGTATGGAAAGAAGCTTACTCTATGTTAAACTACATAACAGGATAAGACTGAAAACCATTCGTAAGCCGATCGGAGTGACGGACGTAACATTCTGCATTAAAAAACTAAAGTGGAGATGGACAGGACACATGATGAGGAACAAAAAGGACAAATAGGCTGAGGATGATACTGACTGGTGTCCGAGACAATATAAGAGAAGAAGAGGTAGACAGCGTCGCCGATGAGAGGACCACATTGAAAATAGCAGGAATTACGTGGAGAAGAAAAGCACATGATCGTATCCTATGACAAACTAGGGGAGTGGAGGCCTATGCTGAAAAACAAGACAATCTTTGCGGAACTGATGTGAAATACTGAAATTAGTTTAAAAGCAAATGTATTTTATGTAAGATTGTTATATAAACTATTATTATTATTAGGTAATTAATTTTATTTAATTGTATTTTTTTTAATGTATTTTTTTGTATATTGATTCATTGTGCACGCTGTGTTTGTCTTTATGAAATTGATGAACGTTATACTGTGTATAATAAAAATTTAAAGTCAGAATGCGGTGATTTTTTTAGTTTAGAGTTAGAGTTATTAAACATTGTAATAATATAAGACAAAATATATTAATTAGATGTATCATGTTACATTTATCTATTATCCTTTGGCTTAATCACGTGCCAATCACAGTTTGTTCACGGTCTTTTCTAAGACCGTTGTGGTTGTCGAGGTTGTCGCGATGTTTCCAATTCACACCGAAACTAGACGCGATACGTGACGCAGCACTGTATTTTAAGAACAACTATTCAAAGAAATTGATTCACTTCACAAAAAGATACACGTTTCATGTGACATCATTGCACATGCGCTGTGCAGCGCGGTGCAACTTGGCATTCGAACTCTTACAATGAAACTGTTTGTAATAAAAATATTTATACAATGGATAAGATATACAAATTACAATGTTTTGTCCACAGGTCTAAGATGGAAGTTGCACAGGAAATTTTTGACCCCAGCTTTCCATTTCAACATCCTGCAGAATTTTCTTCAAGTATTTCTGAAGAATGAGAAGATTCTTGTGAAGAAGTTGAACGATATGGCGAACGGGGAACCGGTCAATCTATTTCCAATAATTGCTTTGACCGCGCTTGATAATGTTACTGGTAATTACAATATTTTCAATTTCTAACAGTACACTACAGTCGATAATAAATCCTACATTCTTAAAAATAGTAAAGAAGTTACTACACAAGTAACAATTTACTGTCGTAGAATAGTTTTGTAAACGTTATCATATTATCTTCAGTAGTACTAAGTCACACTAACGTTTTAATAATGTTTATTAAACGGAAAAGGCCTCATTTATACGACCAACGTTGTTGTATAATCGTCATACAAAAGTCACAAGTGTCTTCGTTGGAGTCATTCAAAAGTCATGTGATCGTTAAGAAATTACCACTTTCATCGCACAGTAGTTTAATCATAACTTTACAGCGACTCGTTTTGTCATATTGTGGTCATACACGTGATTTGAATGACTAAAACGGTTTATTTGAGTCAAGTAACAACACCTGTGCGACTGTTTTCTTCTCTTGTTAGTGACTCAAAAATGTTGTGCAGCAATCGGACTTCCAAAAAACTTCAAAATGTTATTATAAATTTATTAATTAATTATTACAATATAAAAAAGTATTAATTCTAATGACGACTATTACATTCAACGATTGAACATAAAGTACATGTCTAACACAATGCAAAATAAATAAAAACTGAGGAACTGCTGACGCTGCGCCTAGTGCCGCTGCCGCGTGACGTGGTTGAAGTACTGCATCGGCGATCTCCGGTACCGTAGCATAACACCTCACCCGAAAATCAGCAACTATTTACCCAAAATCGTTGCTGGGATGTTGGATGAATCAACCCTTACTTCTCTTGGAGTTGGGATGTTTCTCTGCTCCATTGATGGCTGCAACTTTCTATAATGCTGGTACAGGAACATAATCATGCAGATAGTCATAGTGATGATTAGTACCAAATTGACGGGAATAGTAGTATGATAGATATATGAGTCTTGATAGCTCCTTAAATCAATTTGTGGTTGCGTCATAATTTCTGAATTGATCTTATGGAGTTTTTCTAAATTTATAGATTTCAAATTTAAAATATGTCTGAGATTCTGAGAGGTTGTCCTTTTATAGTATCATTTGTATTTGAAATAGTGAATTCTGGAGTTTTAATAAAGCAGCCTTGAGGTAACTCGTAACGTAACTACAGCGAGATAATCTTGATACTAATAAATCTTGCAACTTGGAATATACAATATTAATTTTAGAATCTATGTCTTCGAGGCTTATATGCTGCAAAAAGGAATGATACTGGTGAATAATCCTGGTCTGCCCAAGTTTGAAAGATAAGAGTCCTGGTCCGTCGTCAAGTGTCTCAAGTTGAATTTCATGGGTTCGGCTCAGATGTAGAGTCGTCAGTATTATCAGTATTGTCCTGTAACAATTGTGCGCGTTTAGGAACTCTTTTGAGGCGTGATTTTGCAATAGGTATTTTTTCTTTTTAGTATACATATGGATTGGGAGATTAGCCATTACTTTGTCATGGGTATATCTGGATGCTAATTTTTGTCTGGATGCTAAAGGATTTTTAACAAATACTGGTTGTTCAGGAAGGTCGTCTTTTTCAGGTTCTCTTATTCTTATTTCTATTGTCCATTATTTCTCTACGTGTTATGATCTATCATGTATTGCTGTCTACATTAAAAGGATCTCTAGAATCAAAATGTCCTGTTATTAAATCTATCGGTTTGCATTTTGTAAAGCTATGGATAGAACTGTTATAACTTAAAAGTGCATATGGCATTAAGAGAACTACAGAATCATGTTTTTTTTCTAATCTAAGTATACGTAAATGTTCTAATATAGTTGAATGAAATCGTTCAACTATTCCATTTTCATTCGGAGTATTTGGTGCAACTTTATGATGTTGAATCTTGTGTAACCTAATAACTTCACTAAATAATTGATTAGAAATTTTTGGGTCCGTTATCTGTTATAATTGTTATGGGTAATACATGGTGGGTACTATATTGAAGTAAAGCCTGAATTACACTAATGGCTGTACCATATTTAATATAATAAGTTTGAGCATACTTTGAAAAGGAATCTACTATGGTAAGGAACTTTTCACTTTGAGCGGTAAATAAATCTAAATGAACTAATTCAAATGGTCTACTTGCTGGTGGAACTACTTTGAACTGCTGTTTTATGGGGTTTCTATCACACTTCGCTTGTCCGCAAACTATACATTCATTGATAAATTCTGTAATTTGTTCTCTCATATGGGGCCAATAATACTTATTAGACAGAGCGAGATAACATTCGTTTATACCACGATGGTTTGTTTTACCGTCATGGTACTTATTAATTATTTCCTGTTGTTTTAAATTGTAAGATAGCGATTACCGTATACATTGCTGTAGGAGGATTAAAAAGTAAAGCTGTTTTAATATTAGGGCTGACATACTCTTTTATGGCGTTAACTACATCTTCTTCTAAGTTTGACTCGGATAATCGAATAGAAATTCTAGTATGTGTATCGAAAGGTTTTGTAAAATGGTTTTTCTTTTGATATCGCCAACTAAGCTAAAAATAATCTGTCTTTTAAATTTTTTCAAAGGTTCATCTGTAATTGGAATTTCTAAAATCGGATTCTCTTCAGTAGTATGAGCGGTAAGTGTTCTGGAATCATCTAATCAGTCTGCTATTTCAGGTGCTGTTGCAGTACGACTATCGTGGGACATTTGAGCTATAATAGATTCTAATTCTAAACCTAGATCTTCATGAACATTTATTTCAATGCGTGACAAAGCATCTGCATTAGTGTTAAAAATTTTTTTTTTTTTTTTCTTTGTCATTAGCTTTTCCTTGCTTATAAGCTATTTTAAAATCATATTCGCTAATCTTTAAGCGCCATTTCGTTAAGCGAGAGTTAGGCTCTTTTAAATTCATTATCCATTGCAAAGGTTTGTGATCGGTGATAATTATAAATTTATGGCCAAATAAATACGCTCTGAAATACTTCGTTGCCCACACTATTGCTAATAATTCCTTTTCTATGGTACTGTAATTAATTTCACTTGAATTTAAAGTTCTGGATGCATACGCAATGGGTTAATCTGAACCTATAACACCTTGGGATAACACTGCTCCTATTGATATATACATTAGATGCATCTGTCGTTAAAATGAATTATTTTGAAAAGTCTGGATATTGTAGCACGGGGTCATTTAACACAAGGGTTTTACAATGATTAAAACATTTTATATAATTTTCATCTAAAGTTATTTTACTATCTTTCTTTAAACATTGGGTCATGTGCTTAGTAATTCTTGTAAAATCTGGAATAAATTTTCTATAATATCCTAACAATCCGAGAAAACATTTAATTTCTGTAGGGGTTTTTGGTATGGGGTAATTTTCAATAGCTTTAATTTTGCTCGAATTGGGTTTAACTCCTTCTCTACTAATAACGTGTCCTGAAAATTCTGTCAAAAATTCCGATTTATCCATTTGTATTTTAAAGTTTGACTCTCAATCTCTGAAATACTTTTTCAAGGTTTACCATATGTTCCTGAAGGAAAGTACTGAAAACTATCATATCGTCAAGGTAAACTAAGCAGTTCCTCAGTTTTCATTTATTTTGCATTGTGTTAGAAATGTACTTTATGTTCAATCGTTGAATGTAGTAGTCGTCATTAGAATTAGTACTTTTTTATATTTTAATAATTAAATAATAAATTTATAATAAAATTTCGACTTTTTTTGGAAGTCGATTGCTGCACTACATTTTTACTCTATGTTTTCTCTTGTTAGTAAATAGCAAGCTGAGTATGGTTGTGTCGCCGTTTCGCTCGCGGGATATAGCACAGCATAAACTCAGCATCTCACACTATTTTATAGCGTAGTGTAAATATATTAGTATACCACTAAGTACCAATAATATATACTACAGTACAGTGTGAACATGTCCATAACAATTTATGTTGCGCAATATTTTTGTGCTTTGAGCTATATACTATATGCTATTATATTATAGCGTAGTCTGAAAGCCGATTTAAGGACCTATTAGTCACCACTACTCATTCATTACTATTATAAAACTACAATACAACTGGAAGTCGTACAATTTTGTAGTGATAGTGATGGTAGCTCTCTTTCGGTCTAGTATAGTACTTAGTAATCGTAGATCCTCCATACTTTTTAATAGTAATCTAACATACTGCTAACAGGTAATGTAAAGGCTGACCCACACGTACCAAAACCACACCAATTACCGACGGGACAAAATGTGGTCAAGCTGTGGTGTTGTCGCTGCGACTTCTTGCAGTTGCGTTGTGGTACTGCCAAAATGTCGATGTGGCTGCGTTGTCAGTAGTACCTGTGATATGATTGCGTCGTGTGCAGGCACAGTTCGACTCCGGCCGTTAGTCGCTGGTGGTTGCGTTGTGGTTGCGATATAGTGGCGATGTGGTTAGTATAATACACGTGGTCAACAACGGCTGCAAAGTGTGGTACGTGTGAATAGAATATTAATTTTCAGTATAAATATACGCCCGAATACGTGGTATGCTTGTGGTCGTCGCGTGGTTGTGGCACGTGTGGGAAGCCCCTTAGGAAAATAATTTCATAAACTTCTTGACAGCTTCTACCAACTCTAAAGAACCAAAATTACCTAGTGTAGGTATCATTGTGATATGTTTAAACTCTTGTTAACAATACATAATATAGTATTCACCATTGAATGGGGTTGGGGAAAATAAATCCATTATTTTTTTGTGAAATTCAAGTGTGACACCCAGACATCCACTTCCATCCACTTAACATACTTCTTGTATCCAGCTTTGCGTAAATGGTATGAAACTGTTTTATGGTCGGTCTTCAGCTCCTGGCCGATGCTACCACTAGGTACTAACATGCCGGTCAACTTCGATTTTTCTGTGATTTTATCGACATTTTCGTCGACGCGCCTGCCTGTGCGAGGTGCATCTTTAACATCAAAAATGTCTAAACGAAATCGACGAAACCAAAATTGCACGAATAATGGTGTTACAGTATCAGCACCAGAAACACTATTCTCAAATTCAGCCACCTAGCTAACCTTCGCCTTTATCAGAGAAAATCTGTACCCAAAATTGTACCGAATTTTCTCTTTGTTGACTTTCATTTTAAACATCCTGTAACTCACAACAGAATGGACCAATCAAAAAACAGATTTTTTTTTTGTGTAAAACGTCGCCTTGACAACAAGCATAAATTTGAAATTATTCGATCGATACTTTACGAGATATCGATCACTACAGCCATCTACCGAGAAAATAATGGATTTCTTTTTCCCCAACCTATTCTTATACTGTTCGTTAATAAATATATAATTGAATTTTCAGAGTCTATAATGGGTGTACCAGTTAATGCACAACGCCATAGTGACTCTGATTATGTGAAATCAATTGAAAAGTGAGTATTTACATAATTTAAAACAAACTTTTATTTTGCCGTTCGGTTCGTAAGCTTCTATACAATGTCTATATTAGTAATAATATAAAGAGGAAATATTTGTTTGATTGCATTGAATGGGCACTATTTAATATGAGAGAGATAGAGTATAGATCACGGTTAGTATTTTTGAAAGTAGTCACGAATAAAAGCTAGGTAGGTTGACCAGTCAGTGCAATTAATAATAATTTCACCACTGTCAGATGGATTTAAAAGTCTCTCAGATAGCTACCGACTACGACGAAGCCAAAAGGAAGGGTAAATGATATTGCAGGTCTATTATGTATATTTATTCCACGTTAGCGCCTAAACTTCTGATCCGATTTTAATGAATAAGGTGTCAAATGTCAGATTCGTAATAATAGTGCAGGTAACATAAGCAATATAATCTACTTAGTCAGGCTATAGCCCTATAGTGTATTTACAAAAGCATTATAAGAATTCAGAGGTATGGCTGACCCCGTCATAAAAATACATTCGGTCGAGATGTTTTTTCAGAGAGGACATCTCGCCCTAGGGCGAGATTTCGACCGGACGAGATATCGCTCGCTTTTAATATGTATTGTAATTGTTTAATTTTATTTTACGTCCATGTTTTGTTAATTAATTTATGTGAAACTTGCATATTATTAATTTGTATATTTGACCTAATTCTTATTTTTACAACAAGAGACTAAACTAAAAATGTAATCCGACTTCCAAAGTTAACATGCACAGAATAGTATTAAATAAATCTTATTTTCTAAATAATTCCCCTTTTGAATTTGACTAAAATTTTAACAATTTCTCTACACAATCTTCATTATTTTAAATCTTCATTTGTTTTAGAACTCACGTTTAAGCTGGCTTACTTTGGAAGTCGGTGTTCATATTCTGTTTAAAAATAATATTAAAATTACCTGTTACTTGGTGTTTTTTCATACACTGTCAAAACTTTCAGGAGTGAATATACTCTTGAATATAAGCAACTTTTACTATGGGATCAACTTTCCTACGTGAAAAAAAAACTGCTGTTTCCTTCAGAAAGGATACTAGATAGCATTGTGTAGTTCGAGAAAAATTGATCCGATACTAATTGTTGCTTATATTCAAGAGTAGGTACATTCACTCCTGAAAGTTTGGACACTGACTGAAAAAACATCCTGTAATATCCATTATAATGTCACCTCATAATGTGATAATGTATGGTGTGATGATGATGATTAGTTCTTTAAACAACGCCGAAATCTCCAAACATGTATCTATAAGGAGTCAGGAGTTCTGTTTCGTAGTTTTGGATCTAGGGTATAACTTGGTGCAAAATCTTGTTTTTTGGTAGCATATTATGCTTGAGTTACTTCAGAAAAAGTCAAAATTACTATGTTCATATAAATTTCGGACCCTCGATTCTTCATGGGATCCTCGATCCCTATCATGTCACCATTTCGGTGACAGCGAGACGAACTTCGGATTACATCCTTTACACCAAAAAAAAAGAATGTTGAAAATCGGTCCACAGACGGCGGAATTATCGTTGAACATACAAAATATATATATACAGGCGAACGTATAACCATCTACTTTTTTTGGAAGTTGGTTAAAAACTGATACTTTGGAAGTTTATGCCAGTGAAAATTAATAAACAGAAAAGTAATAAAGAAAAATGTTTTTATTACAGAATTTCAGAAATAGTAGCGATGAAAATGAGAAACCCCATTATTGCATTGAACTTCATTTTCAACTTGTCACCATACAAGAAATTGCAAGACGATGCTCTGAGAGTCCTGCACGAGCAGAGTATGAGTGTGATAGAGAAAAGAAGCAATGAATTGAAGAAGAACAACGCCAAATTGGCTGACCCTAACGATATTGGTAAGCGGCATTCTTCAACACAAGAAGCATATATTTTGAAGTGATAACATCTTATAAATCGATGAACGCCGGCTGCATGCACGAAAAATCGTCACGTTCCGTCTGATTGTCACGTTCCGCCTGACCCGAGCGTGCAAGCGAGAGCGCGGAACAAGCGATAGAGAAGCACGACCGGCCTAAGCGTTCGGCTTGTGATGACGCGGACGTTATCACGTAAAATTATAGTCCGTAAACCGACAACCATTGTTTTCTAACATAAACTTATCAAATATTTTATTCCGTGCGATAAGCTAAGGCGCATGGTAACGAAAAAAAAGTATCAAGATTAGATCACAAAGATTATATTATAAAACATTAACAAAAGTTTTATTTCAAAGATACCTAACTATGTTTGAAATAAAACTTTTATTGTATTATTGTTTTGTTTCTAAAATCTTTGTAAACCTTTTTAAAATAAATTATAAAAATTCTTGTGAATTTTTCATTCAATCAGTACCGAATTGTAGGTACGGTACATCAGTCAATTTCTGTTTTTTGGAGTTCCGTACCCAAAAGTATCTATATATTTTTTCAGTATACATATTTGTATTTTGAGTAAAATAACTATTTTTTTTTGTTTTAGGTATGAGAAATAAGCACGCGTTCTTAGATTTATTACTACTATCAGACGTGGACGGGGAAAAAATTAATATTCAACACGTGCGGGAAGAGGTCGACACCTTTATGTTCGAGGTTGGCCGAAACTAGATTTATTTAAAAAAAATCTAACCAAGAGCATGTCAGGACATGTTTAGATGGCCCGTTTCAATAACCTATCTACCTATTTGTTAGAAACGTCAAACTTGTATCGCGAAAACCGTCAAATGATTGAATGGCGACGATTTTAACAAATAGTTATAGATAGATAGGTTATTGAAACGGGCCGTTAGAAGGGTTCCGTAGCTATTGACGCGCAGTAGGTTTTCTTTGAATAACTTCAAAATTTACTGTCCTTACTCGATCAAAATAATTTTCCTTTAGATTTTTAGCATGATCTATCAGTATTTAAACTTACAAGTTTCTATCTCTTATGTTTAGAAATTGAAGTTTAGAAATGGCAGGGGGGGGGGGGGGGGGCAAATTATAAACCACTTTGGAGACCAATTCCTCGAAAATGCTTGTCTTTATAAAAAGAAACCATGCCTCAATTTAAAAAGACTTCACATGTCTGGAGAGCCTTCCATTAAATATAATATTATTATTATTTCATGATGCTAAAACTGAGATGTATAAACACTAGATGTCTTTAACTATACCAAATTTAATGCATTTATATTCATAATTACAGAGCGGACAGACAGACAGACAAACGGACGAACAGAGCGAAACTATAAGGGTTTCTTGAGTACGACGGACCCCTAATCAGCGAAAAAGACGCTGTTGCCTGTAGCTTCGTTTGCAATCAGAACCCCAATTCTCGTATTTAATTTAGACCTTCAATGAATTGTTATGAATCGTTTTGATATTACAAACTTATTTTTGGAGTTTGGATACACACTTGCTATCAAGTGTGTTAGACCGACTTCATCGCCCCATAGCATTTCAACGCAATCAATTCAGTGGCCTAACGTATAAAATTTACTTTGGTAGATTTAAATATAATTAGTACAGATTGTACGAGTTTATACTTAATAATATAGCTCCCCACACCGATTTCGATGACAATGGCCGGTTTCATTGAAACCAGACCAGACGCAGGATTTAGCTTATAGTACCCAAGTGTATGCGCAATACACAAGAGCACTCCCTTTCTCTAGCTAGTCTTCCTTTAATCTTGTAACCAGAGGGATGGATAACAGACACGCCTGGCGAGATATCAGGCGCAGGATCGCCTTTTTACATGCCTATCCGACTTATGGATCATTTTTATTGTCAGACAATTGGTAGATCAGCCTGCATTGTCCTAACAAGACTTGACACGAAACATTTTTTGTTGTTTCAAGTATGGTTCGAACCGACGACCTCCGGAGTCGAGAGCCAAGCACTAAACCACTGGACCACGGAGGCGTTTTATACTTATAAAATTAATATTTAATGGCATAACATTATGAAATATACTTACAGTTAACGACTTGTAATTTATGTAGTTGCTAGAAATAAAATATAAATCCGCAAAAACGTGCTGTTCTTTAAACTACTAAGAGCTTATAATAAACCTGTGACATAATATGACGCAATTTAAATTGTGGAACGCAAAAACCACAGAAAAATGCTTCATCAAAAAGGCACTTTAGTCACCTCAATTTAAATAGATTTTACAACCTGATATTGAATGTTACCATTTTTTGAAAATATTAAAAAAAAACTATGTTTAGTACGATTTTCTAATATGATCAAAAATACGGAAACTTTTCCATTAAGCAGTTACAGAAATCAACGTCATAATTTTAAAAAGCTAAATACTGAAATATTTTATTCGAATCTGACGGCCAACTCGCGCTCATTAGTCAATTTAAATAGCGCGCGCTTCCGCAACTTCTTGTTACACACTTCTGTCTTACAAATTGAAAAAAAGCGAGAGGAAATATGTTACACGTCCAGAATAAAATTTGATATTATTATTATTATTTATTAGAACAGGTATAATAATGTTTGTGATTCCCGCCTTAATAAAATCAAAAATGTCCATTGGGAATAAAGGTACAGTAACAAGAAAATATTTTCAGGGTCACGATACTACTACATCTGGAATAGCATTCACATTATTCTGTATTTCAAAGAGTGAGGAAATCCAACAGAAAATCTTGGACGAACAGAAAATAATACTAGGAGATGATTTAGATAGAGATCCTACATACACGTAAGATATTTTTCCCATATTCCTACATCTTAATATTATACAGAGGAAAGATTTGTTAGTACGTACAAATATATGTTTGTTTGTTTGCATTGAATGGACACCTAAATTACTGAACCAATTTTGATGCAATTTTTCACAAGTATAGAGCAGACTACGGGGAAGGATATAGGCTACTTTTTATCGCGTAAAATGTATTATAACTAGTTTTAATATATTCTCTTATTATATTAATAAAGAAGTAACAATTCAAAATATTTCATAGTTTTACTTTTAGAATAAAATACGAAGATTATGAATATAAGTAAAAAAAATTACATTAATATGTTAATTATGTAAGTATATTAAATGTGTAAGTAGGTATGTATAATAAATAATTTTAATAATGGTGCCTGTTATTAAGATTATAATCATTATGCTAATAAAAAATATTTACTACGATGTGGATATCAGCTATTTTAAAAGCTATTACAATTTTCTAGCTACTGTTGTTCTCTATGATAGTAATAAAATTTAAGCAATTTTCAAAACATATTTTCAGAGAGGTACAACAGATGAAGTATTTGGATATGGTTATTAAAGAAGGGCTTCGGTTATACCCTTCTGTGCCACTCATAGAAAGGATGATCACTAAAGACTCTGGTAAGCAGTTTTTTACAAATTATTTCTGTCTTCTTTAACATCATCAACATCTTCATTATAGTCACCATCATTATCATCATAATAGCACTACCAAAGCTTATCTTAGATTGATTTTGAATTTATTGTATAGGTAACTAATTTATGTGTTTTTACTTTCTACTTTTTTAAACAGCGGGTCAAAGACATTGGGAGTTTTTGTCCCGCTGTTTAAAAAAGTTGTGACCACAAACCAAAATACTGTTAGATTGTAAAATTTTCATGCACATTTCATTTCTCGTAATTATTTTAATACAAATCCATTAAGATGTGGAGATATAGTCAATAATTTTTTATTCATATTTTATATAAATATTCGTTGAAACAAGTCAAATTATCACATTGTTTACACACCAACTCTTGCAGCTATGTGACCTTTGCCGTTGTAACTTGTAATCCAGGTGTGTTATAACGCTTATATCTTACCTATTTCATATTTGGCCGCCGTGGCTAATAGGGATGTTGCCTAGTGTAGAATATCATCACATTTTTATACATTAAATTTTAAAATTTTTGATTAAAGATACATAAATCTAAAAGAAATAGGTATTTACATTGACGCGATTAAATTATTATAAGCAAATAAAAAATATCGCCCACCTCTTTCTCGGAAAACGATTTGTTATGTCATAAGTTGCTACCGCCAATCATTTTGTAATGACAAATGTATGGCGGGTGCAACTTGTGACGTCACACGTCGATATACCTATCGCTTTCTTTCATATTTTAAATTTAAATTGTTTGTATGTTCGTTATTTTTTAAGATATACGAAAAATGGTTCTAAATTGTTTATTAACATGTTGTCTCACATCGAACAGACCAAAATTTTTTTTTTAGGCAACATGCCCATTGTACCGTAGTATGTACCCATGTTCTTTAATATTTTGTGTTTTACTGTAGTAATATCCGGGCTTACAATCAAAAAGGGATCATCGGTGATAATAAATATTTTGGAAATACAAAGACACCCAGACCTCTACGAAGATCCTTTGGAGTTTCGACCAGAGAGATTCGAAGCGAGTAGCTCCGGCAATAATGCATTCAACTGGCTAGCTTTCAGTGCTGGTCCTAGGAATTGTATAGGTAAGAGCTTATATGTAACAATCAGTGGCGTAGCTAGGTAACCGAGGGCCCTGGTGCAAGAAATGAACAAGGGCCCCAGCCCTCAGCCCAAACTTACCAACTGTTTATAATCGTTTGTTCAGTATTCGTCATGTTCCGAATTTGTCGCACTCCAGATTTGTCGTAATCAACATTATCATATTATCATTATCAATACACAAGTCAAAAAAAGTATTTATATCAATTATTATATAGTTAGTTAAATTTAAATATTTACTTTAAAGTTGCAAAGCTATTTTATCATCAGTTCTTTCAGTTCAGAGATGGCGAACCTTTGCGTATCAACGTGCCATTTTTCTAAAGAAATGTTTATAAGGTCATAGATGTGCCTTCAAATATTTTTTTTGTGATTTAGAGGTGTATTCAAAGATTTGGCGCCTGGGTCTATTAAATTTGCAGCGCATTACATATTATGAGGTAGCAGAATTTTAACAATAAACATTTTTTGTTTGTTTTACTTATACTTTAAATCGTAATTATCTGTAAGACTGTAACTTCGGAAAAATACATTTAAATCAAGCCTAAAACCGAACATTGATACTAAGTAATATGATAATATATTATTTATGGTAAACGCGAGCGAGTAGAGCGAGAGAACAAAACTTTTGTTTATTTTACCTGTTAAAACTTAAAACCGTGAAGGAATGTGTTCTTTGAAATAATAAATATATATAAAATAAATAGGCTAAAACTGAACGTCAGTACTATATTTTACAATATATTTTCTTTACGTGAAACACGAGCGAGCGCAGCGAGCAAGCAATTTTTTCCCCATTTTACAGGTAATATTCTGTTTAAACATTATACCTTGAGGGCCGGTGAACTTCGGAAGAATACAATAAAATTAACTGGCTAAAACAGAACATTCGTAGTAAATAATATTATAATAGTGTATATTTCGGAGGGACTCAGGTTTGATTGCGTTTATTTATCTTACCTTTAGCAACACCAGACTTGCCTTTTGAAATTTAACTTGTTTATTTTGATTAAAACTCCAGTTATTTTATTAACATTTATTTATAAGATAACTGAAGTTATCATAATCCATTTTACAACATTTAGAATATCATTTTTGCACTTAAAACACGAAACTTTAATAAACTTTGAAACTTTAAGTAATAATAATATTAAAGAAATATAATAATTCTGACGAGCTATTTTAATAACAACTACATGTTGCTTGAACCAACGTCCCCGTAATAATTATCTCCCTCCCGAGCACGCTGTACTCCCTTCTTCATATGGTGGGGCGAATCCTCATTATCCCCACCTTGCGGATTCATGGGTTGTCAAGAGTGGTTCGATGAGTAACATTGCACGTGGGCATAACAAACAACAGCAGGAACATTAACACCTGCGCCGACATATATTATATTCTTTATGTTTAACTTAAACACAAACGAGCGAGTAATTTTTTTTCCTATTTAACATGTTAAATCTGTTGAAACTTTAAATCCTAAAAGACTGTGCACTTTAAAAGAAGACATTAAGGTTCAAAGTTAAATCGATCGCAGCAAGCAATAAAACATTTTGCTTATCATAGAAATATACAATTCACAAAGTCCTGTCTGTGCACTTAAAAAAACTGTATAAATATAGGAACCGATTAGAGTTAATTTTATTTAAATTAAAATAAAATTAAATTAGAGAAACTATATTTGACAATATCATAATTATAATCATAACTAGCGCCAAAAATCAGTGAGGGGTGGCGAAGGCTATTGCATCAAGCCGAGGCCCCGTTGGCCCTGGGGTAAATACACCAATGTTGTGATTATTGAGAAAATAATATTAATAGAGACTATTAACTCAAAACTCTTCATTTATTTAAAAAAATAGATACATTTTGCAAAAAGAAAAACGTTTTGTAACTTAAATCAAAGTTAAATTTGTGTGATTTCTGTTGTCAAATATTACATGTTTTAAAGTTTGTCGTGTCGTGTGTAATACATACTTCATACTTTTTTCGTAGTACATACCTTATTATAATTTTTGGAATCAGTGACATGCCTAAAATATTATGTCGCGTGCCATTAGTTCGCCATTCCTGACCTAGTTCTACACGCAGAGTTTAGAAATGAATAATAGGATAAATTAATTGAAATGCCACAGTCAATAAATTTTGCTTTGTTTTCGTCTGCGCTTAGACGCATCACTGGGTTTCTTCTTTTTATCCATTATCTTCTTTTTGCATAAGTTGTCTGAAAAATCAACCTAAGAATACAGGGTTTTTAACAGTTAACAGTTTCTAACAAAGTTGTTCGAGACTTGTTAGGAATTACCCTGAAGTGGCGATGGGTAGTTATTCCCATCGCCACTTCGACACTATCTTTAAATATATGAACTTTTGTAACCTACATTCTATGCAAATAAACGATTATTATTATTATTATTATTCCACAAAAGGGAAGCTACTATACCTACTCCATTCCGATTCAATGTGATCTAAATATAAACAAAAAAGTCAACCAGATTAATGTGCTATTCTATCTCTGTAAAATACGCCGTGGTCGAGTGACATATGAATAATTGGTACAATTATAGCCGTCTATACTGAGCTTTGTTTATATTTGGAATTTGGATCATATTGACGGAAATTAGTAAAACACGTAATTATTGTGGTAACCACAGTAATGAATTTACAATACAAATATATACTACGCAACTTCACAACAAAACTATATTTTACACACCACTACACTAGAACAAGAAATTATGCAATATTTTAAGGAAAATAACTATAACGAAATTAATTACGCATGAATAAAACAATGGAATGCACTCGAATGCAAAAATGGCGGAAGTAATTTACAAATTCATAATAATGATTAGAATGTACTAATTTCGACTTTGACGATAAAAATTATTGAAATTATCATAAATAATGTTATTATTTTGTCTTGTAAAATATTTTGTTTCTTTATCGTATTTATAGCCAGTAGGCCAACATTTCGAATTAAATCTTATAGGAAACGGAATAGGGGCTATCATCGAATAAAATGAATATTTCATAAATATAAAGCTCGATATCAAAGTTAGGATTTTTATATTTTAACCATATTAATATGCATGCTAAGGGCGGGCCGTATTTCTAACTAAATAATGATCTACTTATATGAATGAGGAATTTGTTAAAGGATGTTTTGATCTTCGAAAATGCCCGTGTGAAATACAATATTTGTGTCAGAGTTGCGGTGGTTTGTCGCTCTCACGGGTCAACATCGCGCTTATGCTTGTACGTAATGAAAGGCATGTATAAGTCATAGGTTGCAAATTACGAAACTTCGAATTCTACTGTTATTGTACAATGTACTGTATCTTACATAGAACTGAAGCCGGCGGTGCGGCGGCATGAATTGAGATAAATGCACACGCAGTCATGTTGCCAATAGTATTTATTTATATTCCGAATGTGAGAGAAATTTTCACGACTTCAATTTATTGTTTATAAGTCAGAGTCCGAGGGTCCTGAGCTCGGAGGCCCCGGGGCACTGCCTCACCTTGCCCTTTAGTAGATACGCCACTGGTAACAGTGTAACCATCCTCAAATAAAACTTAAAACTAAAAGTTTTGAACGGGTTTAATTTCGATAGTTTTGTAAACTCGTTCTTTCATAGATTTTAAAATTATGACGTCAAAAAAATGTATAGAGACAGACAATTCTATGCTCAAAATTAATTTGATATAAACTAAAATCTAAGAATACTTACTATCAACTTATCTAAGTTCAATTTTCAGGCCAAAAGTTCGCCATCATGGAAATGAAAGTTATAATATCTGCAATCGTCAAGAATTTCAAGCTACACCCGGTCGACGAAGAACCTGTTTTATGTGCTGACTTAATATTACGATCTGAAAATGGAATTAAAGTATCGTTTAGCAAAAGGGATTAGATAAAGAATTTGGAATATGTGTTGAGACAACCTGCTTATGAGAAGAAGTATACAAATCATCGATATATTACATTACAACATTTTTTTTATTAGGTTTGTCAACAATTGATTACACGAAATACATTAAAAAATACAAATAAAATCACAATGAAACGTATATCAATTTCTGACAAGACAAACACAACCTGCATATTAAAGAATTCAAGAATTAACATTTTTTTTATTTTTTACTCTTTATTTAAAGGCTCTTCATCATATGATTATGTCAACCGAATTAACATTAAAATAAACAAAATTCATGCATTACAATTCGCTACAAAATAAAATTAATAAATTAAATCAGCTCCCTTACTAATAAAAATATCTAACTATTGACTAGCCAATCAGTGTCCTCATCCATTTTGTCAAGAGACTTTTCCAACTATCAGACAAAGACAGGAATATTGATTGATAATTTGTTGTGTAAATTTTTATTTATAGGGCGATTAATATATTACTACGAGTATATAAAGGAAATGTATAACATCACAGCCACGATTTGTTTTACAACAAAAAAAAAACACAGCCCGAAGGTTGTGTGCCACATTTGGTTTGTGCGAGTCCCGAAGCCATAGTGTACCAAAATTATGACAGGTTACCAAATAGATTAATCGTGTTGTGGATTGGGTTCCTTAGTTGACTCCTAAGTATGATATGCCCTAGGAAGGGATACTCACCTTTATTTGGTTAATTTTAACATTCCAGACATACAGTAATAATACACAGGGCTTCGTGCACTGTTTAATTACTATAGGTATTTTACATTAACTTTCAAAGACAAAGTCATCATCAGATCCTATAATATATAAAATACTTATTAAAGTGGAAACAGTGCAAGAAGTCCTGTGTATTATTACTATTATTACTGTGAAACATGAATTTCCACCAAGAACCTACAGTACAATCAACAACATATTTCGGATATACCGATACCGATAGGGCCCCACAGCTCAATGGGTACTAAACATAGAAGAAAAGAGGTGTGCGGCTGAGAAGATGCAGAGGTGCTTCAGTGCGAGCAGTGCGGAGTAGCTGGCCAGAATGTTGAGATGGATGGAACGTATGTCGGCCTCGGTCGCGCCGCACAGAACGAATTTTATTAGATCCTCCTCCAACAACTGAACTATTCTTGTAAAAAGGACTTAATATACTTCCAAGTACCGAGATAGTGGGAGATAATAATATTAAGATTACAGATTAATTTCTGATACGATTAAACGAAGTGTTAATGTTGTAAGTTTAAAGGCTCTTGTTATAATAGTAGTGTAATATACTATACACATAAAACATTGAAGTGTCATCTATTTATTAACCAAATACCAAGAAGAGATATTATGTTTATGTCTAAATTAACGGTTTGTGAAAAATCTAAAATGTTAAATTGTGTTTAAAATAAGCAATAAAAATGTTTTAAGATTTTATTAGGTAGTTATAAGCTGCTTTAATTATTGAAGTTAAAAATAAATGCAAATGTGTTACATAGTGACATCATCTTATTAGTTAAGTATCCAAAACATTAATATTATTTATGAATGTATACTCATAAATCTTATGTTATTTATTTGCAGAAGTTTTATATGATTGACTAGCTGTTTCCTGCGTAAATATACTATCGACTATCCCGAAGAAATACTGTACTTTTCCGGGATAATACACACCAAATTTCATCAAAATCCGTTCAGTAATTTTTGCGTGAAATAGTAACAAATATCCATGTATCCTCACAAACTTTTATATTTATAATATTAGTAGGATTAGAATCAAATTACCACATCGCAAATAGGTATTTTTAATTACGTGTGGATCACAGAATTTATATCGCAATATTCTATTGATAGATGTCGCTTTCACAGTAAAAAATAATCATTTTCTTACCTAAAATAGGATTGATTAATTATATAACCTATTTTATGTATAACTATAGCAAAAACAAATCTGAAAACGTTATATTCCTTAAAACATACCTTAGACCATTTTAAGTGATTCATTCCACTCCCAAAATTAACCCGTTTTTCATAAAACTAGTTAAATGGACATTATAAAGCAAACCAATTAATTGTATGCTCGAATTAAAAAGTAAAGCTTCTTATAAACAATTATTACATTTTTATGAAGAGAAAAGATTTAATTGATAGTTTGCATTGAATAGGCGTGGCATTGTACAATACAATTCGAAGAACCCGCGACGTCGGTTTCAATATAGACACAAATCAAACTAAAATTACATTTTGTAATTAATAATTATGATAATAAAACTACTTCTTAATCCTTACTAATATTATAAATGTGAAAGCGTGGATGTTTGTTACGCTTTCACGCAATAACTACTGAACGGATTTTGATGAAATTCGGTATGGTAGTAGTTTAGACTCTGGATTAAAACATAGCCTTCTTTTTATCCCGAAAAAGTAGTGTTCCCGACGGATACTATACTTACGCGGGCGGAGCCGCGAGCAACAGCTAGTGACTTTATAGAATTTTATTTATGTTTTACATACACAGTAAACACATTTATAGACACAACTACTTCTATCATGCGATTTGATCTAAGCTCAACATGACTGGAGCCTATACGGCCCCTAGATACACCACCATCTCCTTTAACCTTAACTAATTGCTAACCTGTTTCTTAATTCTACTGAGTTACTGAGCAAAACTCACACACTATCCCCACTCAACTCACCATCATTGATGGAGATGAGCGAGTCGTTGATGAGGTAATGGAGGACATCACAGGAAATAATAATTTTCCTCGCTTCGACTGGGGAGTAGTGCATACTGCATAACCCTGAAAAAAGTTGTAGAATTTGCAACCTATAAGTGTTATTGTAGTCTATATACCATAAATGTTTTAGAATTTGTACTATAAGATATATAAGAGAATTACCACCAATAAATTTATTTAGAAATAAATCAAAGTTATGGCTTTTAAGTTAATGTGTTAATGTTTTAATAAGTGAGTTTTTTGACCAATTTATGAATGACATTATTTTATGGCTACTATGGTACAACATTATAATATATTGTATTCTATGTACCTAATTTTATTAATTAATAATAGAACAAAATTATAAAAATTAAGAAACAATGTCGACATTGTCAAGTAGTAAGCGAGTGGATGATTGCCAATAAAATAAACAAGATTAAAATTAGTTCTGCCGTTTGGGTTCTACTATACTCCATACAGACACACACATAATATACACAGACACACCAAACTTTATAACACTTCTCTGTTTACATCGGAAGTTAAAATTATAGGTACCATTTTCTCATGATACATAGCAGGTATTCTAAAATCATCTAGCCCTCTTTTAAAAAAATGCTTATGCCTAGAGATGTTAATAACCTCAACAATTTTCCAATCTGTGTGCCAAAAGGCAACTGCAATAGGTTTTAAGTACCCCAGTCCCCAATGCACCTTTCTATTGCAGTCGTAGGACAAATCTCTGCCTCACCAACTTTTCTTGCATCCATTATGAAGAATTAGTGCAATAATTTTTTCTTTCTATTTCCCTTTACACCCCTTACCTTCTCCCTTTACATTACTTCCTTTTTTTCCATCAACAAATTATTTTAAATTTTTATTTTTCCCGATTAACATCACTCATCACTGTAGCCGTAGTAGATTACCTAATAATCTAGGCGCGTCTCCCACATTGTCTGAGTTCAAGTTCAGGCAGCTGCTACACTAAGATCGGATAAAACTCTAAAAACTTGCGAAAACTCACAGGCCACAATATTTAACAGTTCTCATTTCAGGGATAAGCCAGTCAAAATGCCTTGCGTCACACGATTTGATTGGTCTATGGGCGTTTCATTCGTTCTCTGCATTACAAAATGGCGGACTATTTAGTTGGACATTCCCGTAGGCTTGAACAGTCTTTTTTGACATTTTAACTTTTAAAACGTGTTTTTAAAAATTTGTAATGTCAAAATGATGACCATGTCTAACGAAAGTTAAGTTGCATAATTGCCCCGCAGGTCCTTGATTTTGTCAACGTTCTTTATTATTGGGGTTTGTACATGGTAAGTAAATTCAATTATTTTATATTTTCTGGAATAGTTAACGGAACAACATTTTTTTAATATTCTGGAACATTAAATTATTGTCACACCAATTGTTAAGTCTGTTAAGATTATTCTGTAAAAGAATACAATCATTTGAGCACGTTATTATTTTACAATATTTTAGGTCGTCGTCGTCATACACTCCTACTTTGTGTTATTTGAATGTCAATTCCCTGCTGGAAGTTCCAGATAAAAAACGATGACTGATGGAAATTGATGGGAAGTTATTGTAAACTATTGTGTGTTCGAAACAGGGATTCCAAATACTTTATAGAAATTATGATAATTTTTATCTGGTTTTATCTGGGTATTTTTCGATCCAGATAGTTCTATTATCCTGATATCGGGATCGAAAATGCCCAGATAAAACCAGATAAAAATTGTCATAATTTCTATAAAGTATTTGGAATCCCTGTTTCAAACACATAATAGCTTACAATAACTTCCCATCAATCATCGTTTTTTATCTGGAACTTTCAGCAGGGAATTGGGACATGATGATCTATGGGTAAAAGTGTCATACAAAAAGTATGCTCCTATCCCCCAGCTAGCCTTACGTAATCCTACTACTATTATAAATGTGAAAGTTTGTGAGAATAGGTGGAAGGATGAATGGATAGATGTATGTTTGTTAATCTTTCACGCAAAAACTATTGAACGGATTTAGATAAATTTTGGTATGGTAGTAGCTTAAGCTCTAGATCAGGTATGGGCAGGGCAACCTTTGACATGTTGAAGGCTAAACTTTAGCGTGCAAATACGTTCGCGGGTGGCGTTTAAAAGTACTTAGTGCATTTTAAAGAAGTGATAATATTTTTGCGATAGATAATTAGACATTAAATAATACGACAATGTTATTATAGTACAATTCATTAAAATAACAAAATGAAATTAAAAAAAAACGGTACATTATAATTAAATCGTTAAATTTGCAATTGTTAAAAACTTCGAAAGTTAATTACACCGAAATCAATGAGACACTTGAGCTTGAATTTGGGAAACTAATCCATCGATATTTGGATAATTCCACTGATACAAAGACGTAAACATTTTTCCAAATTATCGTCAGTCAGTCTTGACGATGTGTTGATTTATTAACTTTCATCAATGAAAAGAACCGTTCGCATTTATAAGTACTGCCAAATGCACAAATCAATCTTCTTGCGAATTTTCTAAGCTGCGGAAAATTGTCTTTTTCTACGTATTTTTTGTAGAAATCGCACAACTCTACGTCTTCAAATTTGGATTTTCGGAGTGAGTTTTCTTGAATCTCGATCGATCAACTCCATTTGTTTGTATTGTGTGTGTAACTCCAAAGTGTATTGGAGCATTTTGTACATTACATTTTGTAGGAGAAGCAAATAAACTAAAATAGTCATCCATGTTTTTGAAGTCGCTAAATTTGTTCGAAAATTGTTCCGACAGTAACTTGAGTTCTTCAGCATATTGAGCATAAGCAATATTTCCATACCGCAAACTTCTAACATACACTCCTTGATAAATTCGCCTTCGACAAATGGTTTTAATGCCTTTGCCAATTTCGAGCTAACTATAAAACTAGCTTTCACAACATTATCAAGTTAAGTTCTGTTTATGAAACATTTGTTGCTGTTGTTCCAAATTTGCGGTAAGCTTCTGGATTTTGTCTGTTCTTAATTGTCCTGTCAATGAGTGCAGCGTAGCATGCGCTTAGTTGAGTAATGCCTCTTTATTTATCTATATTTATCTTTCATTACTGAAATGGATTCATTACACAGCAAACAAATAGGCTTACCATAATTGTGCAAGATAAAAAAGAATTCTTCAGTCCATTTTTCTTAAAACTGGCGACCCTCTGTATCTACTTTTTGTTTCTTTCCACCAGACATCATTTTTGTTTACGTTTTGTTCAATAAACTGAGAACTATAGTTAGTAACCACTCAAGATGCACACTAAGTCACAAAGCAAGTTGACGGCTCGAGCAGTTCGCTAAGATATCGCTTGTCCAAGTTATCACCTCGGTAGCTCAAATAGCACTAAACTAACGTTCGGGCCATCCACCCGCTTATATAGACAAAATGAAGGAATAATCTGGAATAAACTAGTTTAGAATAATTGAGAAGCAATAAATCTTTTGATGTGTCGCCCGTGCTCGGCTTGCTCGATCAAAGAATTTTGATCGAGCAAGCCGAGTAGCGGCGATTATCACAGAGTGAGGCGGCAAACATCCCGTGAGTATAAGTACATAATGTAATATTTTTTTTGTTAGGTTTTTTCAAAATGTCTCACGGGCCGGATCATATCTTACAGCGGGCCGGATCCGGCCTGCGGGCTGATTGTTGCCCCTATATGCTCTAGATAAACACATAGGCTACTTTTTATCTCAAAAAAGTACAGTGTTCCCATGGGATAATGTATTTACGCGGGTGGAGCTGCGGGTCAAAGCTAGTATTTAAATAAGCCTTGGTAGGTATTATTCTCACCTTTTAGTTTATCCTGGGGGCGTATTACAAGCTCTTAATTCCAGTCATTTTACGCCATGAAAAAAACTGGCTTGCATTTTCGTATTACGATCACTTATTGCCAGGCAGTCAGCAGTCATGTGACACTTGGCATACTTCTGCATTGAAACTTGCGTGGTATTTTCGTATTATGACAAAACATTTCCGTCAAAACTGTCTTTACAAATCCGTTTAGTTTACGCCACAATTCATTAGCTTTTATTAACTTGTTTTGCGTTCTCTTTTAATATTTTTATGTGTATTTTAGTAACGTAAAATATGGCTAAAATAATTGCGAATATTGATTTATTTTTAAGACGTAGGTTTTATTCATAGGTTCATAGAAAATAAACATGTGTGACGACTGACGAGTTAGAAATATTTGAATTTCTAGAAATAATGCTTCACACGAGAAGCACCAAAATCACCAAGCAATTCACCATTCCTAATAATTTCAATCAGCAATAATTATTAAGATCATACTACTAATATTATAAATGTGAAAGTTTGTGAGGATGGATGTATGGATGGATGGATGTTTGTTACTCTTTCACGCAAAAACTACTGAACTAATTTCGATGAAATTTGGTATGGTAGTAGTTTAGGCTCTGGATTAAAACATAGTCTATTTTTTATCTTGAAAAAGTACAGTAGGTGTTCCCGAGGGATACTATATTTACGCGGGCGGAGCCCAGCAACAGCTAGTAATTTATAAAAGAATTTGCACTTTTCAAATAATCTACAGTCCGGAAAGATTAGTGTTACCACACCGGATTCTTTAAATTTGCCGCCATTTTTAAGATTCATCATTCGCTGGTCAGAACCTAGCTATAAAGTAGTTAAATTGGCAAATACGACAGCTATTTATTAACATAGACCATTCTTTTTTGGGTAGCCTTTAAAATTTTCTTTTTATAACTATTATTATAACTGTACATATTCTATTAATAGTTAAAAAGTTTTCCGTTCGTAATTAACTCTGTACCTACTAAGGGCATGCCATAAAAAAAACGTACTGTAATTAGGTGGAATTTGACGTTTCCCTACGTCACCTTCATGCTCGTCTAAACCAGTCAGAGACAACCAAACCAGGATGAATCCAGTCAGAATGAAATGTCGTTGTAATACGAAAAAGAACTAGGGCCGTATATTGCCTGGAAACAAGCTGGTTTTATAAAATATCATAATACGGCCCCTGGCTCCTTGAAACCTAAAATAAATAAGAATGAGGTGCCATTATGATCTATTGTGTTTTCAATTAAAATAAATTGAAGAAATTTTAATGGAATTATGTCTCCCGTTTTTGTAATTAGGAGTAAGTATACAGGTGAATTGTTCAACTGGGTTATGGAGGTGAAATTCAAAACTAATAGCGAAAATGCTTATGCATATGCATAGACGAGACTGGGCCTCTAGTCAAGAAGCATTCAATAACTTCGACGGCCAACTTCGAAAAAAAAAATGTATGGGATTTGACATAAGTCATCACTAAGTGACATGTCGCATGTATAAGATGTTTTTTTTTCAAGTGTGCGCATCAAAAATGTAATGATCCATATTTAGTTTTTATTAAAATTACATTTCAGCATATGGTTAACCCATATGCTGAAATGTAATTTTACACGTTCGCCTACAGTGGGTGCCTTATAGGTAGGTATTTTAGGGTATGAGACTATTGACGCTTTGGCATGTGCAGCACGATCTGTAGGTACAGCTACTCTTTTACTCTGTTGGTACAGTACTGCAGTACTCCTTATTTTTCTGATTATTTAGGATACATTAGAAAAACTTGATTTGTTATGTGGGATCAGTATTTTCAACAAACTGTAATCAAAATCAAATCTGTAAACTCGGGTATTTGGTATAGGACTTTAGTAGACAAACCACCAAAACGTCCTTGGTTCGCTGACGCCAACCTCAGTAAGAGAGATTTTAACTCTCTGCTTTCGTATCCGTTCCAATCACATTCCGTGAAAAAAAAATACTTTCCTCATGGGCAAAAGAGATAATCCAAATTGTACCGTTGCGAGGACCTGTATCACGTGCTTATGGAATGCGAGAGGAATGAAAGTTTAAGGCGTGAATTTGTTCAGACACTAAATGTACCAATTTGTATTTTTTCGTACATAACGTTGCATCGTCAAATTATAAAATAGAATTTAGTGACATATTTCTAAATTACTACGTAGGTACTTAAGTAATAGGCATGCTGCCTAGAAAAAATATTTTTCGTCTATTCGATGTTAGACAACATTAATCTAGAGCCCATTTTCGAATATCTTAAAAAATAACGAAGATACAAACAATTTAAATTTACAATATGAAAGAGCGATATATCGGCCCGTGACGTCACGAGTTGCACCCGCCATACATTTGTCATTACAAAATGAATGGCGGTTGCAACTTGTGACGTAACAAATCATTTTGCGAGAAACAGATGGGCAATATTTTTTATTTGCTTATAATTTTAATCGCGTCAATCTAAATACCTATTTATTTTAAATTTATGTATCTTTAATGAACAATTTCAAAATTTAATTTATAAAAATGTGATATTCCACACAAGGCAACATCCCTATTTATTCGTTATATTTAAGGGAATTAGATTTGAGTTAATTGTTAACATTGTTAAATTATGGCCAAAGAGCCTTTAAATAAAGAAAAAAAAAATTAAAAACTATCCTACGTAACTAAGGCTTAATCTTTTTCTACGTAAGAATTCATTAAAATCTGTACAGTCGTTTTCACGTCTATGCTTAACATACAAACACTTTTTTATATTTTATAATATTATTAATTTATGTATCTAGCGATTAGACTGTGAGTTCCACGATTTTATAGAGCTTCCGATGAACTAATTGTTTATTTACATGATCTTTAATTATATTATATTATTCCTTATAGCTGACCCAACAGACGTTGTTCCGTCATAAGTACGAACTGGACTAAACAAGTAACCTTTAGTATTAAGTATTCTAAAGTTAAGTATTCTCCTACAGCAAATACGCCTTCTACCTACACCTACAACCTACATATTATAATACCTACCTACATCTAGAACCTTTACACTACTAACTACACCTACACCTATTGCCTACTCCTGCTACCTACGCCTACTTCCTACACGTCTTTTCCCTACAGCCTACATGCGATACGTGTGGAAACTCTGTGGCTTGAAGATTATAACAGTAAGTTATAGATATTAATATCGCTATCAAAAATGTGGGTTAGAATGTAGAAAATTGATGGTTACAATAATATTATGTATTTTTATTGCCATATCATAAAAAAGTACATATCAAAAAAGTTACAAACGTATAAAAAACATTGGTGTGGGCCACCCTTAACACTGAAGACTTTAAAAAATTGTTTACAACCTATTCTAAGGTCTCTGAAAGCTATTTTTGTTAAAATAGGTCAGGCCGTTTCGGAGAAGTTTTGTTGCAAATACTGTGACACGAGAATTATATAAATATATAATATAAGATGATTATCAAATTAATACATTCATTGTTATTAAATTAGATCATTAAGCAGACAAAGTTCCTTGACTCGTTCATATTGACAATTATAATAAATTACATGTTTTAATTGGACTGTGAAGCCGATAATAATATATTATTATAGTTTAATAAAAACATTGTATAGTTTAGGGTTCCGTTAGTAACATAGAAACCAGATTTATTAGACTACGTTAAAATTCGTAAGAACTAATAATAGGTACGTATAGTACGTGGTATCAGTCATCTAAATATAATACATTCTGATGATATAAAGACTACTGAACCGTTTATGCTAAAAGACACTCGTAGAAATGGACTTTCAGTTTCACCCTAAAATCGTAAAACTGGGTTTTTAATGAAAAAAAGACTAACGCGGGCGAAGCTGCGGACAAAACTTATGTCCACCAATATCAAGGAAAATAAATAGTTTAGTTTATTTATAAACGATTAAAAATTGTTACGTCTAGTTCCTATTAAATACTATGTTAAATAATTTTACGTTTGTTACCAAACAACAATGGCCAACAGTGCAAACCCAGATTGGTACCTCACTTATTTCGTGTACGCAAGTACTTATATTGAGACTAAAATAGTATTATTTAGATAAGTCAAACATCCTTTAGCACAAATAGCTTTTGACTCAGTTGACTGCAAAACATTCATCAATCATCACATAATATGATAAAGTTTATAAGCAATTAAATGTTGTTTCAATAAGCAGCGAGCTTGTTAATTTGCGAACTGCAGTGTAGTGAAAAAATATATTTTAGTTAACACAGTTTTCGAGATTTAATAAAAATGTATTTGCTCATAATGGTATTAATTTCGATAGTATACTCTATTTTGTATTTTATGAAGATCCAAAACCTGCCGGGCGACCTGTCCCAATACCGATTATAGGACACCTACATTATCTTATCATATCATATCTTATATCATATCATCATATCATAGCATATCTTGTATAAAATTGTAAAAACCGTTAGATTGGTTGAACATAACTAGCGAGATTGTAAAAGGTCGAAATATTGTGATCCCGAACGATCCCACATTCTTCGTATTATTGAAAGAAAACAAACGTTTAACACAAGCATTGGTGAAATTGGGACTTAGAATATTAACATAGCTAGATAGCTTACAACTTAACATAGCTTTTCAGATTGTCTGCCATTATTTCGATGGTTCAAAGATATGTATGGAGACTATATTTCCTTGTGCATGTGTTCCACCACCCGTATGTCGTTCTTAATCATCCGAAACATGTGAAGGTAAAGTTAAAATGGATATTTTATAGCAATTAAAGTAACATAAACATCCCTCAAGACATTGTTTTGTAATAAGTATAAGGATCTTTTAACTTCATTGGAGATCATGTAGTCCATTAAAAGAAAATGATGTAATCATTAAATTAATTAGTATTTATTTGCCCAAAATGCTTTTTGAATGGTACTTATTTACCGTAAACAACCAGACTTTATTGCTACAAAAGCCACACAGGTTATCCTTATTGTGCACTGTCTTTAAGGTATACATACATACACGGTCACGGTCCCCATACACGGTCCAGTTTTCCTTCAATTCGGTCTGAACGGATGCAAAATCGAATCGTCTGTGTGCGATTTCGAGATCGCATCAGTAGGCCGTATGGACTGAAGCGATTCGTGTTGCCAACTCTGTTTTTGCGAAACTACTAAACTCGCGTCGTTTTCTACTAAAAACTACTAAACTTAGGAATCCCTAAAAGTTTTTGTAGGGATTTTGTGTTTACAAACATACATACATTTTCAGTTTTAATATTTAACCGTTAAATTAAAAATATATAGTAGGAAATCTTACACATATAGAAATTAAATCGGTAATTTTAAGCGACTTACGGATGCGTACTACAGGTATGTGCTATTATGATAAGGTGTCATAATAGTGTGCTATTATGACACCTTATTAGCAGTAGGCCATTTTGCATATTATCATTACTGTCTAGCTATTTTCTACAAAACCACTACTAACAACTAAATTCCTACAAAGGAGATAATAAAATACAAAATTTAGTAGTAAAATTTTCACATTGAAATTATTTCTTTATCATATTACTGGTATAAATGTATGACACAATAATTCGGTTTCGTCGATAGCGTGAGTACAGTTGCAGCAAAATACAATTAATAAATAAAATAATAGCCTAAACTGACCCAGAGCATATCACGACATGACGTCTAAGGAGGGTGCCGTAACTATCAACGCTAAGGTTTTCTTTGAATTACTACAAAAGTTATTGTCATAAAGTTATTGCAGAAGCTAGGAGAGCGGCGGACCGACAGACAGACGGACGGGCAGAGTGAAATTATAAGGGTTCCTTAAGTATTACGGAACCCTAAAACACGACCGAAGCTCGCAGAAATTTTCCGTGTATGTGCTCGAATCCGTTCAGGCCGAACCTTAGATTAAAACGCCTAGAAACCGGGTACGCGCATGAAAAGTGAAGTAAATCATACTGAGCCATATCGGCTTAGTTTGTTCGAACGACCCGTCATTTGTCAAGGTCAAGCGCTAGTGCATACATCTCCGACTATTAAAAACAATATGACGGTTTGTGTCGTTATTGGGTGTCACAATGATCGGAAAAGAATTAAAAAAGCTTCGGACGGCTTGTGAATTGTAAAAATGTTACTAGTAAAAATATATTATTTCAAAATTTTCATGGCTAACTAATAGTTGCAACTAAGACAAAGTTTTATAATATTTTCTGATTTTTTTAACTATCAATTTAAAGTATTGCCAGTATTAAGATAATCCTTAATATATTCCTTAATACCAGTTTAATATAAATAAAGTTCACAAATTGTGTTTAGATGGTTTAAAATGAAATATAAGATATATTTTTACATCTCACGATATTAAGAAAAACAAATACAATAATTCCAATTTTAAGAGTACACACTCCACAACTTTAAAGTGTTGTTTGTGTGCGTGTCGGTATTAGAGATGTAAACTTCCCAGAAAGTTTCCTTTTCTAAGTAATACTTCCTGAAAACTTCCTGAAAATTTCAAAATTTGGAAGTTTCCAAAATATAATATGACTTGTAGAATATTTGTGAAGTTCAGGCCGAACTGACGTCAGTTCTAACTGAAACGTTCGGCCTCTCGTCTGTGGAGGCCTTAAGTGTATGACTCTAGTTCCTTCTGATCTATTTCTGTGAAGTCTGACAGGCTTAGACCAACATGAATTAATACGAGTACATAATCTGATAGGTGATGTTATGGAACGCCCTTAAACTTTAAATGACAAAGGCAATATTATTACAATATTTCTTTGCTACGCATTTTTAACCGACTTCCAAAAAAAAGAGGAGGTTATACGTTCTGCTGTATATATTTTTTCGTATGTTGACCGATAACTCCGCTGTCTGTTGACCGATTTTCAAATTATTTTTTTGATGTAAAGGGTATAATACCAAGTTGGTCCCGTTTTCACAAAAGTGGTGACCTGATGATGGGATAAATGAGGAATGGACACATATGGTGATTTCGTCTTTTTTCAAAGTAAGGAAGTAGTCCAAGCATATGCTACCAAAAAGAAAGATTTTGCTCCAAGGTATACCCTGGATCCAAAACAGAACCCCTGACTCCTTATAGATACATGTTTGGCGATTTCCGCGTTATTTACGGCCGTAGTTGAAGCTCACTCATATCCTTCAGAGATAACTCGGAGCAAGAATCCGACCGTAGTGAACTAGGTGAGTTTACTACAGCCAAAAATAAGAAGACGAAGAAGAGGAAGCGCCCAGAGGGCACCTCTTCTCCAGTCTTATCTTCCCCCTCAAAATCGGCCACAAAGGCCACTAAAAACAGGAAAACTATTCAGGCTCATAGCTCCGCGGCCCCCGGAGCTCCACTGGCCCTCCCAGATCCCTCTGGCCTCCCAGGTCCCTCGGACCTCCGAGGACCCTCCGGCCTCCCAGCCCCCTCAGGCCTCACAGACCGCCCCGACTCCAAAAATGTCTCCTCCTATAATTATACAGGAGAAGAAGAAATGGAACTTAATTAGCGCAGCGATTAACGAACAAAAGCTTCGTTACTCTTCTGCACACATGACCCCAATTGGAATTAAAGTCCAAGTAAAATTTTCGGAGGACCCACCGCGTTCCTACGCAACAAAAAACATAGGTAAACAACAAACAAACAATAAACATATGTATACCAGACATAGGTATGGTAACCTATGTTTTTTTGTTGCGTAGGTCGCTTCGAGCTGTTGCGCACTGTTAGAACGGACTTTTTAAAAGACTTTTTAAAAAAGAAAATTGATTAAACTGGAAAAGATTCACAACACAAATTTATTTTACTGGATTACACCATACATTAGGAGATTAGATATGCGTCCGTGGTGGCCCGTGTCTAGCTCTGAACTGACTCGCTCAAACCTACTAAGATGACAGAGTGGTGATGATGTATCAGCACTCCTGTCAGCAATTCTAGGAACAGCATAGGGATGTAACAGCCCCCTGCGTAAAATAAAACTTACCGGTAAAGGGTAAGTTTTTATAGAACTCTTCTATGTTGGGGTAATGGAGTCTCTACAACTGGTTTATTACCAGGAGGTTCGGGTTGTGTACTTGAATTTAAATCTTGAGTTCTAGTCAAGAGTGGACGCTTATTTAATCTCTTCCATAGTTTAAAAATAGTAAAAATATAAATTATTACAATAATACAATATGTTACAATAGGAAAATGGGAATTATATTCTAAGAGTGGGTCAGGCTTATTTATGATTTTATTAACATCGGTAATTATTTGCTTATTAGCTATATCAGAAAGTTTTTCTATGTTTATATCTAATACTTTTAAAGGAGCTGATTTTGATTTTAATTTATTTAATTTTTCAGAGTTGCAACACGGATGATCAATAAGATTCAAGCCAGATGCAATTGATTTAATAGTTAAATTAGAACAGAATTTATATGCAAATATTTTGTTTTTATAATAAGCTTTGCAATTTGCCTGTAAGTTTAATATTCCAGTACCAATTAATATATGTTGAGACACTTCTGAAGGACATTCTATATCGATTTTTATGGCTTGAGTTTCAACAAATAACCATTTACTATTTGTAAGTTCTTGCCAAATATCTATTTGTCCATAAATAAGCCTGGTTTCACATTGTTTTGGGAGAGTTTTGAATATTTTCCATAATAATTCAGTTACACAAATAGGAGTACATTCATATGACTACAAATATAATTAGAATTAATAGTTTTCACACAGTTATTAATATTATTCAAACAGATATAAGAATTCTTATCTTTACTTACAGCTATATAGCTACAAGTGGGTACAATCATAGCATATAATTGAGGATCCACATTATCATGTGATACAGGTAGTGGGAAAGGCTTGTATAAGTTGTACTCTATTCTTAAAACTAAAGGAATTTTAATAACAAATACAATCTTATTTTCTACGTCATAATAGGACAATTGCGCCATATCAACAATACTATGTATATTGTTTAAATTTAAGTTTAATGGTACTTTTCGGTTAATTTTTTTTATATTCTTTCCAAGTTTCGTATATAATTGTTTAGGAGTTAAAACAAATGGATGGATTGAATGACTTTTTACTAACATAATAAAATTGATTAAGCTTTCAATTCTGAACGACAATGTAAATATACTAGAAGAGAGTTCTTCGTAAAGTTAATTAAATTTCATTTCTAATTCGATATTTAACATATTTTTACTTATAGAGTCAATAGCGTTATTCAAACGGATTTCATTTTCCTTAATTAACTTTAATGTTTTATTATAATTTTCTAAAGCTGAACTAGTAATTAAAATATTATCTTTTAATAAAGATGCAGGTTTTTTATTTGAGGAATGCAGGGTTTTAATGGCGTTATTGTATCGGATTGCGTCATTTTTATCCATTGTTCCAATTATCAACTTCAGTAAACCTGCGCATTTACTTTGGCATAATTCACATTTACGAACATAATTTTCAACGTCACTACGCATATTTCGCCAATAATATTTTTCTTGAATACGTTTTAGCATACTATTAGAGCCTAAATTACCAGAAATAGGAATATTATGATTTTCTTTCAATATTTTAGGAATTTCACTCAGTGTGGGGTAAATAAGGATGTTTTTATATATATGAATAATTAAGTCACTATTATTGAAAAGGTACATTAATATATTATAAATTTTAGTAAAACTATGACTATCGAAAGGATTTTTAAAGTCGGTAATACTAAGTTCCTTTACACCTTAGACCACTAATTCATTTCTAAGATTTTGGGGACTCATAAAAATATCCTCGTAAGTGTTTTTATCGTAATGATAAAGTTTAACAAATAGGAAATAATAATTGAAATTATTACTAGTGAACTTTAAAAATGAATGTAAAGTTCTTTCACGATCTCGGATTGCAGCAGAGTTTGGTGTATTATTAAGGATTTCTTCGATGTAAGCATTTGACTCGTCAATATCTATAAAGGTAGGTATAATTATTGTTTTTACTTTGGTTTTCAATAAGTTTTCATTATATTCTAGGATCTTGACGTTAGATGTAGATGATATATTATTTGTTTTTTTTCAGGTATTCGGAGTACGTGTCTCTATGACTTAAAGATTCATCAGATGCAGGTGACCCTACGTTGGGACTGGGAAGTACTATTTTACTCGGCGCTTCAGGATTTTCAAAATATTCTTCAGGTAGGTCAAAAAATTCAGGTAATTCTGGAAGTTCTGGTAAACCGGGACTTTTAGTAAGGGTATATTTTCAGGTTGAACTACGATAGGAGGGGCTTCCTGTGTTTTGTTATCACCAAGGACATTAACTAAGTTATCGGATTGGGTTAAATTTACAGGATACTCGTAGTGGGAAAGAGCATCGGCATTCGTATTTATTTTGCCCTTTTTATACTGGATTTCATAGTCGTATTCCTCAAGTTTTAGTTTCCAACGGACTAGTCTGGAACCTGAATCTTTGCAGTTAAATAGCCAATTCAATGGTTTGTGGTCTGTTATTATTTTAAAACGGCGACCAAATAAGTAGGGGCGAAACACTTTAGATCCATAGACTACTGCGAGACATTCTTTTTCGGTTACTGTGTAATTAGTTTCTGCTTTATTTAATGTTCTTGAGGGATATGCTATTGGCCTATCTTTACCTACATCGCCTTGTAATAATTAGAATAGGAGAAATAGCGTAGTTCGAAGCATCACATGTCAACAAGAAAGGTTTTGTAAAATCAGTATAGATTAGGACAGGTGCAGTTACTAATTTGAATTTTGATTGCTCAAAGGCCAATTGCTGAGTATTATTCCATACAAAGGGTATATCCTTTTTAAGTAAATTTGTAAGGGATTTTGTGAATTTTGAGAAATCTGGTATAAAACAACGATAATAGAAGCTAATCCGAGAAAGCTTATAATGTCTTTGGGGCATTGGGGAGTTGGAAAGTCGACTACTGCCTTTAGTTTCTCAGGATTAGGTTTTACGCCTTCATCGCTAATAATATCACCTAGGTAACCTACTTCTTTACGAAGGAATTCGCATTTGTCGGGTTCTAATTTTAGTTGGAAATTTCTAAGTCTGTCAAAAACAATAGATAGCTTATCTATGTGACTTTCTAAAGAGTGTGAATAAATTACAATGTCACCTAGGTAAACGAAGCAGTGTAATCCCTGCAAACCTGATAAGACCGTATTCATTGTTCTTTGGAAGGTTGCAGGTGCGTTTTTTAGGCCGAAAGGCATTCGATTAAATTCGAAGTGCCCTTGCGGAACACTGAAAGCTGTTTTTTGCGCATCATCGTGGCTCATTTTAATCTGGTGGAATCCTGATGCAAGGTCAAGGGTTGAAAAAAATTTACTATGTCCTAATTGGTCTAATATTTCATTTATTTGTGGATAGGTTTCTCCTATAGTAATATCATTGAGCTTCCGGTAATCAATTACTATTCTCCATTTTCTATTTCCAGATGCATCAAGTTTTTTGGTACGACCCAAATAGGAGAGGACCAGGGTGATTTAGATGGTTTTATAATATTTTCATTTAACATTTTGTTTATATGTGTTTGGACTTCTTGTTTATGTATTTCAGGGAAACGATATGATTTTACATGAATTTGTTGATCTGAGGACGTGCGGTTTGCATGTTGAACTATATTTGTACTGGTTAATTTGTCACCTGGTAAATGGGATATATCTGAATATTGACTACAGATATCATGTATGTAATTTGTTTCTTCTGAATTTAAATGATCAGTTCGTAAGTAGTCTAATAACTGTTGTTTTCTTTCGATACTACTTTGGTTTTTATTAAACTTATGCATTTGATTTTCATTATCAATATTATGAATTTTTAATAGCAGTTTACATTTTATCGTGACAGATTCATCAGATGTATTAAGTACTGTTAAATTTACTATATTATTATTTTTCACTTTAACCAGGCAATTTGATATTAAAAGTGAATTAGAATGATGTTGATCACATATCATTCCTTCATTTATGCTCTCTGGATTATTAACTGAGCATTCGATTACTTTTACGGATCTTGGTTCAATAATATAAGAGGGTTCATCGAATGATAATTCTGTGTTAAAATTATTTATTTCTAATGAATGTGATTTATAGTTAATTTTACAATTGTATTTTAAAAACAGATCATTACCTATTATACCATCGTATGGAAGAACAATGTTATCGAAAATATGGAATGTATGTGAAACATTTGTATTTGGATTAAATTGTAATTGCAAAATGAAATGACCTATACTTTTTAATGAATTATTTTTTGAGTCAATTCCATTGACTGTGATATTATCTTCGCTGCATGTATTAGGCTTACGAGTTATAGAGCTGTTTTTCACTATTCATAATGATGCTCCAGAATCTATAAGAAAGGTAAATTCTTTTTCATTTATTGATGTTTTAAGTTTAATATAAGGTAAATATCTTTTATTACTAAGGATTTCATAAATTTTATTAATCTCTTTTTTACAGGTTTCATTTTCTAGGTTAGATAGATCGTGAGTTTGGGGCTGGCTACCCTATCCATTGATCTTTTGAATATTAAAGGAGAGACCTTAAGTTTGGGGCTGGTTACCCTGTCCATTGGCCCTATTACTATTTAGGGAAAGACCGTGAGTTTGGGGCTGGTTACCCTGTCCATTGATCCTATTACTATTTAGGAAAAGACCGTGAGTTTGGGGCTGGTTACCCTGTCCATTGGTCCTATTACTATTTTTTATTTTATATTTCGTATCAACTTAAACAAGAGGGACTTGCCCCGCGCGATACTTAAACGGGACAGAAGCTAGTTTAAATTTTGATTGCCGTCAGTTTCATCAACGCCTTGATTGGTATTATTTATTTCAGTAAAATTTACTATTGGACACGGATTAATCGGAGTAAATTCTTGATTTTGCGACCTCCTACTGTTATTATATTCTCGAAGGCTACAATTGTGAAAAAATGTCCTGATTTCTTACAGTAACGGCAAAATTGAATCCTAGTTCATCATCATCTCTTGATGATGATGAACTAGGATTCTGATTAATAATAATAGTAATAATAATAATAGTTATTTATTTCTCTCACAATCACTTATCACATACAGAAAAGTAAAACACATGGTAAATAGCTAATAAACATGTGAGAGACTGGGGTCGATACTAGGTGGGTACCTGTGTTACAGATCCCCAGGCTCTCTCCCTCTCATTATAATTACAAAATACAATGTGTCTGAAGATTTACTAATTCAATAACAATTGTCTACGCAAAGAAATAAGATGTATTACAATAATAGCTAGTAGCGATATAATAAAATTATTAATTTGTGTGTGTGTATATGTGTGTGTGTATGTGTGTGTGTGTGTGTGTGTGTGTGTGTGTGTGTGTGTGTGTGTGTGTGTGTATGTGTGTGTGTGCATGGGATGTTATATATGTGTGCAATATATTTAAGCTGGTCATCGTATGCCTTATATTATGTTGTATATACATATAATATAATAATAATTATGTGAGTTATAAGTAGATAGATAGTTATCTAATAAATGTTATGAACTTCTCCGTGGCCTCATAGTCTAATTCCCTTAGCCAGTCCGCAATTATTAACTTACAACGGTAACTACATTTTGGGTATATGTTTAGCAAACGAATAATTTTATTGTACATATAAATAGCCTTTATAATAGAAGAACCTCTGAGCAAATAATGTCTTGACTTTACTTAGTTGATATATACTTTTTCGTCGTTTACTATCATCGGTCAGCGTTGGGTCAAGTACCCGGCGGTGGATTTTTAAAGTGGAGTGCAGTATCTAGTTTGTTTTTGTTCTCGCACAATCAGGACGTTGCATGTTTTATACAAGGTTACCCCACAGTAACCTTCCGTTCTTATACCCCAGTATAAGAGCGGAAGTTGCCAGCCAACTTTCAGAAGCATCCTATCCAATTTGATCATATGGGACATAATAGCACACTCAGATGATAGAGTGGTGATGATGTATCAGCACTCCCGTCAGCAATTCTAGGAACAGCATAGGGCTCGTTAGCGTGCTGCGCCTCCTCATAACAGGTGTAGATAAATGCCTCTCCATAAAAGAGGTACTCATGGACATCCAAGCCCAGGGCTATCCCCCCACGGAGGTACTCGCATGTACCATCCTATTAAAAAATACGAGTACAATATGGTACTCGCAACCCTTCCCCTAACACCGGAAGGCAAGGATATCTTCAATATCCGAGCCATCTGCCACATCACAGGCATCCGCATCAAGCCCACCCGTAAAAGGGGCAACCCTGGCCAGTGCCACTGATGCTAACAACCAAAAGATGACGGGCACTCGGCACGGAATTGCCAAGCTAGGCAGCGTTGCGTCAAGTATCTGGGAGACCACGTCGTGGCACATCTGACTGTCCCCGAAAGAGCCCAGCGGAGGAAATTGAACCCCCCAACCCAGCCAATTACAGAGGGTGCAAAAAAGCGCATTGCACCACAGACAAAAGGTGCCCTCCCCCCCAAGCAGAGATTCGTCCCAGCCTACCAAATACCCCTACCCTCAAAATCTGCATGGACCAAATCCAGCCAGAATCCCACTTCAAATCAAGCGGTTTTCCCCGCTCTTCCCATTCAGGCCACGCCTTTTGCGCCAAAAGCGCCTAAGGCCACGCCCTCTCCGTTTCCCAGTTTCAGTGCCGACCTCTCGTACGTCACACAATTCTTAAGCGACATCGGACCTATTGACCCGATGGAGCTTTCTATTTTAGACACAAAGCTATTTTAGAAAAAAAGGGTCGGTCACAGAACGCATCCAAGCTTTGTCAGCCCATCAAGTCTTGATCAGTAGGATCAAGGCACTCTCCCCTGACTATAACTAATGAGCCTTCGGGAAGGACAAAGCCGCACTCATTACGCGTAGTGTCGTTCAACACGAACGAAATTACATAAACTAAATTCGCGATTTTGTAATCAGCCAAAATGTCGACATTCTTCTAGTACAGGAGACGTTCTTTAAACCTAGTATGAGGAGCCCAAAAATATCAAACTACAAAATTGTAAGAAACGACAGAACTCGATCCCGACTCGGAGGTACCGACCCTTAGAGCCACCTCTATTAACTTTAGAGACATCTATTTGCCACATTAGTATGTCAGGTCATGGACCAGTTGTAATAGTAAGCGCGTACTTAGCGTGCAATAAAGAATTACATTCTAGCGATTTACAAACGCTATTTAACTTAGGCAACGCTGTCATCAATGCCGGTGACCTAAATTGCAAACACACTGAGTGGGGCAACGTACATAACAATAGAAACGGCAACATTCTCTGTAGTTTAATCAATACTTTTAACTTTGCACTATTAGCTCCCACTGCTTAACTCGGACCAGAGATCGGTTACGATTACACTTGGTAGTCTTAACCCAAATAATGCTAGTACTAGAAAGATTGTAGATTATAAATCATTAGCGGAGAACATCAAAGTCCTCCAATCGAGTCACCTTGATAAAATTCCCGTCAGACTCCGTAACCTTGGTAAAAATCCATCAGACTCCGTAATACGGCCAAAGGCATATATGATCGCTACCCGTCGGGAGAGTGGAGGAAATCCCTCCGTCACTACGAAAGGGAAGTTAATTTTAAAATCAAGATTTATGCTTGCCGAGAGTTGGGATCGACTTCTCAGTGAATTAGAGCCGTCACACGTGACATATTGGACACTCGCCAAAAATAACACGCAGAGCGACATGCCTCCGTTAGACAGACCAAATCGTGCTCCTACACTCGAAGGCATAGACAAGGCCGAATGCCTAGCTGATAATTTCGAACAACAGTGCCGGCCGAGTACTCTTCCTATCGATCCCGAGCACCTTAGCTTAGTGAATAGCGAGGTCAACAGCCGACTCTTGAGGCCACCTGTCGACGATAGGGTGAGGAGGTCAAAACATTATAAAGTGTATGAATGCCAAAAAGGCCCCAGGTCTAGACGGTATTTCAAACAAAACACTTAAAATGCTTCTGAGCTAATTCAACTCCTAGTGAACATCTTTAACGCCTTCTTAGTATGATGTTCATTCCAGACATTCGGAAAGTAGCTACCGACCAATTAGTCTCAGTAGCTCCCTTGGAAAAGTCTATGAAAGAGTAATAAAAAGGCGCCTCAATGACGTCATAACCGATAAAAAATTCCTTCCAGACGAGCAGTTTAGTAGAAGTACACCGCTTAACGGAGTACATAATTGCTAGCAAAAACGACAGGAAGATGACATGCGCCGTATTCTTTGACATAGCAAAAGCTTTTGACAAGATTTAGCATAACGGATTGTTATGTACAAACTTTATCAAATGGGCATACCCGATAATCTTGTTTTATTATACAATAACTACCTTTTTATTATACAGTAATTTTATTTCCGCGTAGAATGCGCACTGTCGTCGCCAAGATATATGGAGGCAGGAGTACCGCAGGGCTTGGTCTTCTCGCCCTGTACACTTGTGACATCCCCAAACATGCTAAGGTGCAAATAGCTATGTTCGTGGACGATACAGCCCTATATTATTCACACATCCGACCCTGTACCGCTTCTAAAGCCCTCCAGGAGTCAGGTACCGAACTCGGTAAATGGTTCTCCAAATGGAGAATCGAAGTTAGCCCCGACAAATGTCACGCCATTCAATTTGACAAAAATTCTGCGCAAAGAAGCGCACATGCGCCCCTAAAATGATGAGCCCTATAAGTCTGCACGACAATATAATCCCAGAGGTCACTCATGTCAAATATTTAGGCGTAGTACTAAACAAGTCGATGACGTTCTCGAGTCACATCACTAACACGTTACGAAAAGCGAAATTTGTACTCTACAAATTATAAATAACATAAAAAAAGCCTTTTATTTCTTGCCAATTACAAATTCGATTAAATTACATTACAATTAGGTTAAACAAATAAAATTACAATAGCATAAGTTTCCATATTTTGTTTTCAATTTCAGTTTCATTTTTATTGTTAATATTTATTTATTATTATTTTCATTCTAATGTAAAGATTAGGAGGATAGGATATTATAATATTCATATTACATTTTTATAATTATATTATGTATATACTTCAATGTCAGTTATATGTGTTGAGTATATTTATTTTGTCCACTTCATGATCTGTGCACACTCTATGGTAATATGTGTTAGTCTATAAAGTGATCTATGATTATTGTATCTATGGCAATATGTAAAACACAACTTTTGCTCTGCTAATAAAATGGTGCCCGTACTTTTGTGTATTAATTTACCAAAAGAAATCTAATACGCTTCCACTGCGCGACCGCCACTATTATGGAGTTTAGAAGCAATTAAGTTAATAAAGAAGAAATACAATTATGATATTAAAAGGCAAAGGTCAAGAGGGACAAAAAAAGTACAAGGGAATTACTTGGTACTGTTGCATATTGACAAAAGTAAGTGTCAATGTCATTTTTGACATTGACAGATGTCATGAAGTAAAGCCTATCGAGTATTTTAGTTGGCCTAAAGGCTATAAATAGTGTAGACGTATATTATTGTGTTAGGCATACCTCATATGTAATACGTATCAGTGCAAGTCAAGCACCAATAAAGGAGAATATAAGAATTGTTGCTGTATTATTATCATCACCACTCAAGCACAAGAAGGACATACAAATCAAGAGGTCGTACCCCGCTACAGGTACTAAAATGGCGGACGACGCTTTGAGAAAATTACTTCCAGAGTTTACTGGAACCAACTTCAGCACATGGATATTTCGAATATCATGCATCCTAGAGGAGAAGGAATGCAAAGAAGCTATTAAAGATGGCTTATCTGAGGAAATATTAAAGTCGAAAAAGTAAAAAAAAAGACGCAAAAGCTAGAAGTTTGATAGTCAACTGCCTCTCAGACAAACACTTAGAATACGTCAGAAGCGCTGCGAGTGCAAACGAGATGATCGAAAACTTACGAAAAATATTCAAAAGAAAAAGTACGTTATCTGCGTTATACGTCAGGAAGAAATTATTAACCTTGAAATGTGACCCCAGTGTCGAACTAAGCGACCACTTCAACAATTTTGATATGTTATTAAGGCAATTAGAAGAAACTGGAAGCACAGTAAGTGAACAAGACAAGGTGTGCCACTTACTACTGACTATGCCTGACAGCTATAATACTACAATTGCCGCCTTAGAAACTACTTATGTGGAACTCACAACAGAGTATGTCAAAAGCAAATTGTTAGATGCAGAACTAAAAAATCAAAATAATTCAGTGGAATCACAGGATGCATACAGCTTCCTCAGTTGCTTTAAATGTGGTAAAACTGGTCACAAAGCTATACAGTGCAGAACTGGACATGTAATGAGAGGCAAACAAGGCAACGGCAGATATTTCAACGGAAGTAACAATAGACACTTCTATCGAGGTAAAGGCAAAGACTTCAATCGAGGCAACGGCAGAGGCTATAACCGTGGCAACTCCAGAGGCAACGTGAGAGGACAATCGAGGGGATCATCAAGAGACACCGTACTCCAACAAAGAACAAGTGCTATGAGTGAGAGAAATCCTTTTTCTTTTGTTGCTAGTGAAGAGGTATTAACTGTTGATGTGCATAATAGGAAATTAAGTTTATTATTGATTCAGGGGCATCTCAAAATTTAGTCATTGATAGTTATGAAAAGTACATGTCAAACATTGAATATTTAGAAACTAAAATTAAAATTTATGTCGCTAATGGCCAATATTTGTTTTCAAGTAAAAAAGGGATTTTAAATTTAAAATATAATAACTTACCTATAAAATTAGAAGCACTACTTGTCAAGGGGTTATCCCACAACTTATGTAATGGTCTGTTAAAAACTTACAGAGAAAGGAAATTCTGTCAGATTTCATAAAAATTCTGTATCAATTGCTAAAGGAAATAACATAATTTATGGTACCATGCATAATAATAATCTGTATGCATTCAATCTTACACTAAACTTAGAAAAATGTTATTCAATAAATAATGATAAAGATCTATGGCACAAAAGGTTAGGACATGCTAATAGAAAACACTTAAAATTATTGAAATTACCTAGCTCAGAAAAAACATGTGGAATATGTGCAGAAGGAAAATCAACAAGATTGCCATTCTCTACAACACCCAGGCCAAGATCAAAGTATATAGGAGATCTCATACTTACAGATATATAAGGACCAGCAAGTAATCCTACATCTACAAATGAGGTATATTATCATACAATTATAGATGATTACACACATTTCTGTGAGGTATACTTATTACAAAGAAAAAGTGAAGCAACAGATAGGCTCATAGAATATGTTAATAGAATGGAAAAACAAATAGGATGTAAAGTCAAGAAAATTTTTCAAAGATAAGGGAATTGTTTAACAGTATACTTTGCCATATAGCCCACAGTCAAACGGAGTTTCAGAACGCATGAACAGGAATATTTATAACATAGCTCGGACTTTATTAATTGAATCTGGCTTACCAAAGACCTTATGGGGTGAAGCAGTACGATGTGCTGTCTATCAAATCAACAGATGTCCATCGTCTGCTATCAATTTTCAAACTCCAGCAGAGAAGATGTTTGGAGACAAAGACTTAACAAGGCTTAGGATATTTGGATCAAAATCGTGGGTTCATATCATACCAAAACAGGATAAACTCTTACAAAGAGCTAAAGAGATGAGACTCGTAGGATATAGCCCAAATGGATATCGTCTATGGGATCCTACAAGTAATAAAGTGATAGTGTCAAGAGATGTAAGAATTGATGAAACTCAATTAAACTACAAGGAAACTGAAGAAAATGATAACATAAATGGAGAAAGGTACTATGAAGATGAATTAATACAAAAGGAAGATACTGAGTGTCCTTCTCAATAAGACACAGAAGATGACCAAGAAATAAGAATACTTAATGAAAATGATGGGGACATGCAACATGATGGAATACCTGATAAAACTAATAAAGAAGTATCAAAAAATAATCAAGAAGATGAAGAAGAAGAAAATGAAAAGTTGAATGAAAAAGATAGAGTAAATATGCAGAAATATATAACGAGAACAGGAAGAGAAATTTGCAAACCAAAAGACTTACAAGAATACGATCTAAATATAGCATACTGTCGTTTATCAGGAGATCCACAAGAATATGAATATGCAATTCATGACAAAGATTGGGAAAGAGCAATAAAGACAGAATTAAAGTCACAAGTGAAATTAGAGACATGGGAAGAAGCTACATTACCAAGGGGAAGTAAAGTAATAGACACAAAATGGGTATTCAGAAAAAAACAAGATGGAACCAAGAAAGCTCGATTAGTAGCGAAAGGTTTTCAACAACAGAACAATGATAATCATTATGCTCCGGTAGCCAAATTGTCAACTATCAGATTAATGATGAGTTTAGCAGTTCAGTTGGTACGTCCAATTGCTTTAAAGACAAATCTAGTTGACAGCTACATCAACAGTTAACACTAGCAACAAAAGAAAAAGGATTTCTCTCACTCATAGCACTTGTTCTTTGTTGGAGTACGGTGTCCCTTGATGATCCCCTCGATTGTCCTCTCACGTTGCCTCTGGAGTTGCCACGGTTATAGCCTCTGCCGTTGCCTCGATTGAAGTCTTTGCCTTTACCTCGATAGAAGTGTCTATTGTTACTTCCGTTGAAATATCTGCCGTTGCCTTGTTTGCCTCTCATTACATGTCCAGTTCTGCACTGTATAGCTTTGTGACCAGTTTTACCACATTTAAAGCAACTGAGGAAGCTGTATGCATCCTGTGATTCCACTGAATTATTTTGATTTTTTAGTTCTGCATCTAACAATTTGCTTTTGACATACTCTGTTGTGAGTTCCACATAAGTAGTTTCTAAGGCGGCAATTGTAGTATTATAGCTGTCAGGCATAGTCAGTAGTAAGTGGCACACCTTGTCTTGTTCACTTACTGTGCTTCCAGTTTCTTCTAATTGCCTTAATAACATATCAAAATTGTTGAAGTGGTCGCTTAGTTCGACACTGGGGTCACATTTCAAGGTTAATAATTTCTTCCTGACGTATAACGCAGATAACGTACTTTTTCTTTTGAATATTTTTCGTAAGTTTTCGATCATCTCGTTTGCACTCGCAGCGCTTCTGACGTATTCTAAGTGTTTGTCTGAGAGGCAGTTGACTATCAAACTTCTAGCTTTTGCGTCTTTTTTTTTACTTTTTCGACTTTAATATTTCCTCAGATAAGCCATCTTTAATAGCTTCTTTGCATTCCTTCTCCTCTAGGATGCATGATATTCGAAATATCCATGTGCTGAAGTTGGTTCCAGTAAACTCTGGAAGTAATTTTCTCAAAGCGTCGTCCGCCATTTTAGTACCTGTAGCGGGGTACGACCTCTTGATTTGTATGTCCTTCTTGTGCTTGAGTGGTGATGATAATAATACAGCAACAATTCTTATATTCTCCTTTATTGGTGCTTGACTTGCACTGATACGTATTACATATGAGGTATGCCTAACACAATAATATACGTCTACACTATTTATAGCCTTTAGGCCAACTAAAATACTCGATAGGCTTTACTTCATGACATCTGTCAATGTCAAAAATGACATTGACACTTACTTTTGTCAATATGCAACAGTACCAAGTAATTCCCTTGTACTTTTTTTGTCCCTCTTGACCTTTGCCTTTTAATATCATAATTGTATTTCTTCTTTATTAACTTAATTGCTTCTAAACTCCATAATAGTGGCGGTCGCGCAGTGGAAGCGTATTAGATTTCTTTTGGTAAATTAATACACAAAAGTACGGGCACCATTTTATTAGCAGAGCAAAAGTTGTGTTTTACATATTGCCATAGATACAATAATCATAGATCACTTTATAGACTAACACATATTACCATAGAGTGTGCACAGATCATGAAGTGGACAAAATAAATATACTCAACACATATAACTGACATTGAAGTATATACATAATATAATTATAAAAATGTAATATGAATATTATAATATCCTATCCTCCTAATCTTTACATTAGAATGAAAATAATAATAAATAAATATTAACAATAAAAATGAAACTGAAATTGAAAACAAAATATGGAAACTTATGCTATTGTAATTTTATTTGTTTAACCTAATTGTAATGTAATTTAATCGAATTTGTAATTGGCAAGAAATAAAAGGCTTTTTTTATGTTATTTATAATTTGTAGAGTACAAATTTCGCTTTTCGTAACGTGTTAGTGATGTGACTCGAGAACGTCATCGACTTGTTTAGTACTACGCCTAAATATTTGACATGAGTGACCTCTGGGATTATATTGTCGTGCAGACTTATAGGGCTCATCATTTTAGGGGCGCATGTGCGCTTCTTTGCGCAGAATTTTTGTCAAATTGAATGGCGTGACATTTGTCGGGGCTAACTTCGATTCTCCATTTGGAGAACCATTTACCGAGTTCGGTACCTGACTCCTGGAGGGCTTTAGAAGCGGCACAGGGTCGGATGTGTGAATAATATAGGGCTGTATCGTCCACGAACATAGCTATTTGCACCTTAGCATGTTTGGGGATGTCACAAGTGTACAGGGCGAGAAGACCAAGCCCTGCGGTATTCCTGCCTCCATATATCTTGGCGACGACAGTGCGCATTCTACGCGGAAATAAAATTACTGTATAATAAAAAGGTAGTTATTGTATAATAAAACAAGATTATCGGGTATGCCCATTTGATAAAGTTTGTACATAACAATCCGTTATGCTAAATCTTGTCAAAAGCTTTTGCTATGTCAAAGAATACGGCGCATGTCATCTTCCTGTCGTTTTCGCTAGCAATTGTGTACTCCGTTAAGCGGTGTACTTCTACTAAACTGCTCGTCTGGAAGAAATTTTTTATCGGTTATGACGTCATTGAGGCGCCTTTTTATTACTCTTTCATAGACTTTTCCAAGGGAGCTACTGAGACTAATTGGTCGGTAGCTACTTTCCGAATGTCTGGAATGAACATCATACTAAGAAGGCGTTAAAGATGTTCACTAGGAGTTGAATTAGCTCAGAAGCATTTTAAGTGTTTTGTTTGAAATACCGTCTAGACCTGGGGCCTTTTTGGCATTCATACACTTTATAATGTTTTGACCTCCTCACCCTATCGTCGACAGGTGGCCTCAAGAGTCGGCTGTTGACCTCGCTATTCACTAAGCTAAGGTGCTCGGGATCGATAGGAAGAGTACTCGGCCGGCACTGTTGTTCGAAATTATCAGCTAGGCATTCGGCCTTGTCTATGCCTTCGAGTGTAGGAGCACGATTTGGTCTGTCTAACGGAGGCATGTCGCTCTGCGTGTTATTTTTGGCGAGTGTCCAATATGCCACGTGTGACGGCTCTAATTCACTGAGAAGTCGATCCCAACTCTCGGCAAGCATAAATCTTGATTTTAAAATTAACTTCCCTTTCGTAGTGACGGAGGGATTTCCTCCACTCTCCCGACGGGTAGCGATCATATATGCCTTTGGCCGTATTACGGAGTCTGATGGATTTTTACCAAGGTTACGGAGTCTGACGGGAATTTTATCAAGGTGACTCGATTGGAGGACTTTGATGTTCTCCGCTAATGATTTATAATCTACAATCTTTCTAGTACTAGCATTATTTGGGTTAAGACTACCAAGTGTAATCGTAACCGATCTCTGGTCCGAGTTAAGCAGTGGGAGCTAATAGTGCAAAGTTAAAAGTATTGATTAAACTACAGAGAATGTTGCCGTTTCTATTGTTATGTACGTTGCCCCACTCAGTGTGTTTGCAATTTAGGTCACCGGCATTGATGACAGCGTTGCCTAAGTTAAATAGCGTTTGTAAATCGCTAGAATGTAATTCTTTATTGCACGCTAAGTACGCGCTTACTATTACAACTGGTCCATGACCTGACATACTAATGTGGCAAATAGATGTCTCTAAAGTTAATAGAGGTGGCTCTAAGGGTCGGTACCTCCGAGTCGGGATCGAGTTCTGTCGTTTCTTACAATTTTGTAGTTTGATATTTTTGGGCTCCTCATACTAGGTTTAAAGAACGTCTCCTGTACTAGAAGAATGTCGACATTTTGGCTGATTACAAAATCGCGAATTTAGTTTATGTAATTTCGTTCGTGTTGAACGACACTACGCGTAATGAGTGCGGCTTTGTCCTTCCCGAAGGCTCATTAGTTATAGTCAGGGGAGAGTGCCTTGATCCTACTGATCAAGACTTGATGGGCTGACAAAGCTTGGATGCGTTCTGTGACCGACCCTTTTAGCTTTGTGTCTAAAATAGAAAGCTCCATCGGGTCAATAGGTCCGATGTCGCTTAAGAATTGTGTGACGTACGAGAGGTCGGCACTGAAACTGGGAAACGGAGAGGGCGTGGCCTTAGGCGCTTTTGGCGCAGAGGGCGTGGCCTGAATGGGAAGAGCGGGGAAAACCGCTTGATTTGAAGTGGGATTCTGGCTGGATTTGGTCCATGCAGATTTTGAGGGTAGGGGTATTTGGTAGGCTGGGACGAATCTCTGCTTGGGGGGGAGGGCACCTTTTGTCTGTGATGCAATGCGCTTTTTTGCACCCTCTGTAATTGGCTGGGTTGGGGGGTTCAATTTCCTCCGCTGGGCTCTTTCGGGGACAGTCAGATGTGCCACGACGTGGTCTCCCAGATACTTGACGCAACGCTGCCTAGCTTGGCAATTCCGTGCCGAGTGCCCGTCATCTTTTGGTTGTTAGCATCAGTGGCACTGGCCAGGGTTGCCCCTTTTACGGGTGGGCTTGATGCGGATGCCTGTGATGTGGCAGATGGCTCGGATATTGAAGATATCCTTGCCTTCCGGTGTTAGGGGAAGGGTTGCAAGTACCATATTGTACTCGTATTTTTTAATAGGATGGTACATGCGAGTACCTCCGTGGGGGGATAGCCCTGGGGCCGTATTATGATATTTTATAAAACCAGCTTGTTTCCAGGCAATTCAATATACGGCCCTAGTTCTTTTTCGTATTACAACGACATTTCATTCTGACTGGATTCATCCTGGTTTGGTTGTCTCTGACTGGTTTAGACGAGCATGAAGGTGACGTAGGGAAACGTCAAATTCCACCTAATTACAGTACGTTTTTTTATGGCATGCCCTTAGTAGGTAAAGAGTTAATTACGAACGGAAAACTTTTTAACTATTAATAGAATATGTACAGTTATAATAATAGTTATAAAAAAAAATTTAAAGGCTACTCAAAAAAGAATGGTCTATGTTAATAAAATAGCTGCCGTATTTGCCAATTTAACTACTTTATAGCTAGGTTCTGACCAGCGAATGATGAATCTTAAAAATGGCGGCAAATTTAAAGAATCCGGTGTGGTAACACTAATCTGACCGGACTGTAGATTATTTGAAAAGTGCAAATTCTTTTATAAATTACTAGCTGTTGCTGGGCTCCGCCCGCGTAAATATAGTATCCCTCGGGAACACCTACTGTACTTTTTCAAGATAAAAAATAGACTATGTTTTAATCCAGAGCCTAAACTACTACCATACCAAATTTCATCGAAATTAGTTCAGTAGTTTTTGCGTGAAAGAGTAACAAACATCCATCCATCCATACATCCATCCTCACAAACTTTCACATTTATAATATTAGTAGTATGATCTTAATAATTATTGCTGATTGAAATTATTAGGAATGGTGAATTGCTTGGTGATTTTGGTGCTTCTCGTGTGAAGCATTATTTCTAGAAATTCAAATATTTCTAACTCGTCAGTCGTCACACATGTTTATTTTCTATGAACCTATGAATAAAACCTACGTCTTAAAAATAAATCAATATTCGCAATTATTTTAGCCATATTTTACGTTACTAAAATACACATAAAAATATTAAAAGAGAACGCAAAACAAGTTAATAAAAGCTAATGAATTGTGGCGTAAACTAAACGGATTTGTAAAGACAGTTTTGACGGAAATGTTTTGTCATAATACGAAAATACCACGCAAGTTTCAATGCAGAAGTATGCCAAGTGTCACATGACTGCTGACTGCCTGGCAATAAGTGATCGTAATACGAAAATGCAAGCCAGTTTTTTTCATGGCGTAAAATGACTGGAATTAAGAGCTTGTAATACGCCCCCAGGATAAACTAAAAGGTGAGAATAATACCTACCAAGGCTTATTTAAATACTAGCTTTGACCCGCAGCTCCACCCGCGTAAATACATTATCCCATGGGAACACTGTACTTTTTTGAGATAAAAAGTAGCCTATGTGTTTATCTAGAGCATATAGGGGCAACAATCAGCCCGCAGGCCGGATCCGGCCCGCTGTAAGATATGATCCGGCCCGTGAGACATTTTGAAAAAAACCTAACAAAAAAAATATTACATTATGTACTTATACTCACGGGATGTTTGCCGCCTCACTCTGTGATAATCGCCGCTACTCGGCTTGCTCGATCAAAATTCTTTGATCGAGCAAGCCGAGCACGGGCGACACATCAAAAGATTTATTGCTTCTCAATTATTCTAAACTAGTTTATTCCAGATTATTCCTTCATTTTGTCTATATAAGCGGGTGGATGGCCCGAACGTTAGTTTAGTGCTATTTGAGCTACCGAGGTGATAACTTGGACAAGCGATATCTTAGCGAACTGCTCGAGCCGTCAACTTGCTTTGTGACTTAGTGTGCATCTTGAGTGGTTACTAACTATAGTTCTCAGTTTATTGAACAAAACGTAAACAAAAATGATGTCTGGTGGAAAGAAACAAAAAGTAGATACAGAGGGTCGCCAGTTTTAAGAAAAATGGACTGAAGAATTCTTTTTTATCTTGCACAATTATGGTAAGCCTATTTGTTTGCTGTGTAATGAATCCATTTCAGTAATGAAAGATAAATATAGATAAATAAAGAGGCATTACTCAACTAAGCGCATGCTACGCTGCACTCATTGACAGGACAATTAAGAACAGACAAAATCCAGAAGCTTACCGCAAATTTGGAACAACAGCAACAAATGTTTCATAAACAGAACTTAACTTGATAATGTTGTGAAAGCTAGTTTTATAGTTAGCTCGAAATTGGCAAAGGCATTAAAACCATTTGTCGAAGGCGAATTTATCAAGGAGTGTATGTTAGAAGTTTGCGGTATGGAAATATTGCTTATGCTCAATATGCTGAAGAACTCAAGTTACTGTCGGAACAATTTTCGAACAAATTTAGCGACTTCAAAAACATGGATGACTATTTTAGTTTATTTGCTTCTCCTACAAAATGTAATGTACAAAATGCTCCAATACACTTTGGAGTTACACACACAATACAAACAAATGGAGTTGATCGATCGAGATTCAAGAAAACTCACTCCGAAAATCCAAATTTGAAGACGTAGAGTTGTGCGATTTCTACAAAAAATACGTAGAAAAAGACAATTTTCCGCAGCTTAGAAAATTCGCAAGAAGATTGATTTGTGCATTTGGCAGTACTTATAAATGCGAACGGTTCTTTTCATTGATGAAAGTTAATAAATCAACACATCGTCAAGACTGACTGACGATAATTTGGAAAAATGTTTACGTCTTTGTATCAGTGGAATTATCCAAATATCGATGGATTAGTTTCCCAAATTCAAGCTCAAGTGTCTCATTGATTTCGGTGTAATTAACTTTCGAAGTTTTTAACAATTGCAAATTTAACGATTTAATTATAATGTACCGTTTTTTTTTAATTTCATTTTGTTATTTTAATGAATTGTACTATAATAACATTGTCGTATTATTTAATGTCTAATTATCTATCGCAAAAATATTATCACTTCTTTAAAATGCACTAAGTACTTTTAAACGCCACCCGCGAACGTATTTGCACGCTAAAGTTTAGCCTTCAACATGTCAAAGGTTGCCCTGCCCATACCTGATCTAGAGCTTAAACTACTACCATACCAAAATTTATCTAAATCCGTTCAATAGTTTTTGCGTGAAAGATTAACAAACATACATCTATCCATTCATCCTTCCACCTATTCTCACAAACTTTCACATTTATAATAGTAGTAGGATTACGTAAGGCTAGCTGGGGGATAGGAGCATACTTTTTGTATGACACTTTTACCCATAGATCATCATGTCCCAATTCCCTGCTGAAAGTTCCAGATAAAAAACGATGATTGATGGGAAGTTATTGTAAGCTATTATGTGTTTGAAACAGGGATTCCAAATACTTTATAGAAATTATGACAATTTTTATCTGGTTTTATCTGGGCATTTTCGATCCCGATATCAGGATAATAGAACTATCTGGATCGAAAAATACCCAGATAAAACCAGATAAAAATTATCATAATTTCTATAAAGTATTTGGAATCCCTGTTTCGAACACACAATAGTTTACAATAACTTCCCATCAATTTCCATCAGTCATCGTTTTTTATCTGGAACTTCCAGCAGGGAATTGACATTCAAATAACACAAAGTAGGAGTGTATGACGACGACGACCTAAAATATTGTAAAATAATAACGTGCTCAAATGATTGTATTCTTTTACAGAATAATCTTAACAGACTTAACAATTGGTGTGACAATAATTTAATGTTCCAGAATATTAAAAAAATGTTGTTCCGTTAACTATTCCAGAAAATATAAAATAATTGAATTTACTTACCATGTACAAACCCCAATAATAAAGAACGTTGACAAAATCAAGGACCTGCGGGGCAATTATGCAACTTAACTTTCGTTAGACATGGTCATCATTTTGACATTACAAATTTTTAAAAACACGTTTTAAAAGTTAAAATGTCAAAAAAGACTGTTCAAGCCTACGGGAATGTCCAACTAAATAGTCCGCCATTTTGTAATGCAGAGAACGAATGAAACGCCCATAGACCAATCAAATCGTGTGACGCAAGGCATTTTGACTGGCTTATCCCTGAAATGAGAACTGTTAAATATTGTGGCCTGTGAGTTTTCGCAAGTTTTTAGAGTTTTATCCGATCTTAGTGTAGCAGCTGCCTGAACTTGAACTCAGACAATGTGGGAGACGCGCCTAGATTATTAGGTAATCTACTACGGCTACAGTGATGAGTGATGTTAATCGGGAAAAATAAAAATTTAAAATAATTTGTTGATGGAAAAAAAGGAAGTAATGTAAAGGGAGAAGGTAAGGGGTGTAAAGGGAAATAGAAAGAAAAAATTATTGCACTAATTCTTCATAATGGATGCAAGAAAAGTTGGTGAGGCAGAGATTTGTCCTACGACTGCAATAGAAAGGTGCATTGGGGACTGGGGTACTTAAAACCTATTGCAGTTGCCTTTTGGCACACAGATTGGAAAATTGTTGAGGTTATTAACATCTCTAGGCATAAGCATTTTTTTAAAAGAGGGCTAGATGATTTTAGAATACCTGCTATGTATCATGAGAAAATGGTACCTATAATTTTAACTTCCGATGTAAACAGAGAAGTGTTATAAAGTTTGGTGTGTCTGTGTATATTATGTGTGTGTCTGTATGGAGTATAGTAGAACCCAAACGGCAGAACTGATTTTAATCTTGTTTATTTTATTGGCAATCATCCACTCGCTTACTACTTGACAATGTCGACATTGTTTCTTAATTTTTATAATTTTGTTCTATTATTAATTAATAAAATTAGGTACATAGAATACAATATATTATAATGTTGTACCATAGTAGCCATAAAATAATGTCATTCATAAATTGGTCAAAAAACTCACTTATTAAAACATTAACACATTAACTTAAAAGCCATAACTTTGATTTATTTCTAAATAAATTTATTGGTGGTAATTCTCTTATATATCTTATAGTACAAATTCTAAAACATTTATGGTATATAGACTACAATAACACTTATAGGTTGCAAATTCTACAACTTTTTTCAGGGTTATGCAGTATGCACTACTCCCCAGTCGAAGCGAGGAAAATTATTATTTCCTGTGATGTCCTCCATTACCTCATCAACGACTCGCTCATCTCCATCAATGATGGTGAGTTGAGTGGGGATAGTGTGTGAGTTTTGCTCAGTAACTCAGTAGAATTAAGAAACAGGTTAGCAATTAGTTAAGGTTAAAGGAGATGGTGGTGTATCTAGGGGCCGTATAGGCTCCAGTCATGTTGAGCTTAGATCAAATCGCATGATAGAAGTAGTTGTGTCTATAAATGTGTTTACTGTGTATGTAAAACATAAATAAAATTCTATAAAGTCACTAGCTGTTGCTCGCGGCTCCGCCCGCGTAAGTATAGTATCCGTCGGGAACACTACTTTTTCGGGATAAAAAGAAGGCTATGTTTTAATCCAGAGTCTAAACTACTACCATACCGAATTTCATCAAAATCCGTTCAGTAGTTATTGCGTGAAAGCGTAACAAACATCCACGCTTTCACATTTATAATATTAGTAAGGATTAAGAAGTAGTTTTATTATCATAATTATTAATTACAAAATGTAATTTTAGTTTGATTTGTGTCTATATTGAAACCGACGTCGCGGGTTCTTCGAATTGTATTGTACAATGCCACGCCTATTCAATGCAAACTATCAATTAAATCTTTTCTCTTCATAAAAATGTAATAATTGTTTATAAGAAGCTTTACTTTTTAATTCGAGCATACAATTAATTGGTTTGCTTTATAATGTCCATTTAACTAGTTTTATGAAAAACGGGTTAATTTTGGGAGTGGAATGAATCACTTAAAATGGTCTAAGGTATGTTTTAAGGAATATAACGTTTTCAGATTTGTTTTTGCTATAGTTATACATAAAATAGGTTATATAATTAATCAATCCTATTTTAGGTAAGAAAATGATTATTTTTTACTGTGAAAGCGACATCTATCAATAGAATATTGCGATATAAATTCTGTGATCCACACGTAATTAAAAATACCTATTTGCGATGTGGTAATTTGATTCTAATCCTACTAATATTATAAATATAAAAGTTTGTGAGGATACATGGATATTTGTTACTATTTCACGCAAAAATTACTGAACGGATTTTGATGAAATTTGGTGTGTATTATCCCGGAAAAGTACAGTATTTCTTCGGGATAGTCGATAGTATATTTACGCAGGAAACAGCTAGTCAATCATATAAAACTTCTGCAAATAAATAACATAAGATTTATGAGTATACATTCATAAATAATATTAATGTTTTGGATACTTAACTAATAAGATGATGTCACTATGTAACACATTTGCATTTATTTTTAACTTCAATAATTAAAGCAGCTTATAACTACCTAATAAAATCTTAAAACATTTTTATTGCTTATTTTAAACACAATTTAACATTTTAGATTTTTCACAAACCGTTAATTTAGACATAAACATAATATCTCTTCTTGGTATTTGGTTAATAAATAGATGACACTTCAATGTTTTATGTGTATAGTATATTACACTACTATTATAACAAGAGCCTTTAAACTTACAACATTCACACTTCGTTTAATCGTATCAGAAATTAATCTGTAATCTTAATATTATTATCTCCCACTATCTCGGTACTTGGAAGTATATTAAGTCCTTTTTACAAGAATAGTTCAGTTGTTGGAGGAGGATCTAATAAAATTCGTTCTGTGCGGCGCGACCGAGGCCGACATACGTTCCATCCATCTCAACATTCTGGCCAGCTACTCCGCACTGCTCGCACTGAAGCACCTCTGCATCTTCTCAGCCGCACACCTCTTTTCTTCTATGTTTAGTACCCATTGAGCTGTGGGGCCCTATCGGTATCGGTATATCCGAAATATGTTGTTGATTGTACTGTAGGTTCTTGGTGGAAATTCATGTTTCACAGTAATAATAGTAATAATACACAGGACTTCTTGCACTGTTTCCACTTTAATAAGTATTTTATATATTATAGGATCTGATGATGACTTTGTCTTTGAAAGTTAATGTAAAATACCTATAGTAATTAAACAGTGCACGAAGCCCTGTGTATTATTACTGTATGTCTGGAATGTTAAAATTAACCAAATAAAGGTGAGTATCCCTTCCTAGGGCATATCATACTTAGGAGTCAACTAAGGAACCCAATCCACAACACGATTAATCTATTTGGTAACCTGTCATAATTTTGGTACACTATGGCTTCGGGACTCGCACAAACCAAATGTGGCACACAACCTTCGGGCTGTGTTTTTTTTTTGTTGTAAAACAAATCGTGGCTGTGATGTTATACATTTCCTTTATATACTCGTAGTAATATATTAATCGCCCTATAAATAAAAATTTACACAACAAATTATCAATCAATATTCCTGTCTTTGTCTGATAGTTGGAAAAGTCTCTTGACAAAATGGATGAGGACACTGATTGGCTAGTCAATAGTTAGATATTTTTATTAGTAAGGGAGCTGATTTAATTTATTAATTTTATTTTGTAGCGAATTGTAATGCATGAATTTTGTTTATTTTAATGTTAATTCGGCTGACATAATCATATGATGAAGAGCCTTTAAATAAAGAGTAAAAAATAAAAAAAATGTTAATTCTTGAATTCTTTAATATGCAGGTTGTGTTTGTCTTGTCAGAAATTGATATACGTTTCATTGTGATTTTATTTGTATTTTTTAATGTATTTCGTGTAATCAATTGTTGACAAACCTAATAAAAAAAATGTTGTAATGTAATATATCGATGATTTGTATACTTCTTCTCATAAGCAGGTTGTCTCAACACATATTCCAAATTCTTTATCTAATCCCTTTTGCTAAACGATACTTTAATTCCATTTTCAGATCGTAATATTAAGTCAGCACATAAAACAGGTTCTTCGTCGACCGGGTGTAGCTTGAAATTCTTGACGATTGCAGATATTATAACTTTCATTTCCATGATGGCGAACTTTTGGCCTGAAAATTGAACTTAGATAAGTTGATAGTAAGTATTCTTAGATTTTAGTTTATATCAAATTAATTTTGAGCATAGAATTGTCTGTCTCTATACATTTTTTTGACGTCATAATTTTAAAATCTATGAAAGAACGAGTTTACAAAACTATCGAAATTAAACCCGTTCAAAACTTTTAGTTTTAAGTTTTATTTGAGGATGGTTACACTGTTACCAGTGGCGTATCTACTAAAGGGCAAGGTGAGGCAGTGCCCCGGGGCCTCCGAGCTCAGGACCCTCGGACTCTGACTTATAAACAATAAATTGAAGTCGTGAAAATTTCTCTCACATTCGGAATATAAATAAATACTATTGGCAACATGACTGCGTGTGCATTTATCTCAATTCATGCCGCCGCACCGCCGGCTTCAGTTCTATGTAAGATACAGTACATTGTACAATAACAGTAGAATTCGAAGTTTCGTAATTTGCAACCTATGACTTATACATGCCTTTCATTACGTACAAGCATAAGCGCGATGTTGACCCGTGAGAGCGACAAACCACCGCAACTCTGACACAAATATTGTATTTCACACGGGCATTTTCGAAGATCAAAACATCCTTTAACAAATTCCTCATTTATATAAGTAGATCATTATTTAGTTAGAAATACGGCCCGCCCTTAGCTAAGCATATTGATATGGTTAAAATATAAAAATTCTAACTTTGATATCGAGCTTTATATTTATGAAATATTCATTTTATTCGATGATAGCCCCTATTCCGTTTCCTATAAGATTTAATTCGAAATGTTGGCCTACTGGCTATAAATACGATAAAGAAACAAAATATTTTACAAGACAAAATAATAACATTATTTATGATAATTTCAATAATTTTTATCGTCAAAGTCGAAATTAGTACATTCTAAGCATTATTATGAATTTGTAAATTACTTCCGCCATTTTTGCATTCGAGTGCATTCCATTGTTTTATTCATGCGTAATTAATTTCGTTATAGTTATTTTCCTTAAAATATTGCATAATTTCTTGTTCTAGTGTAGTGGTGTGTAAAATATAGTTTTGTTGTGAAGTTGCGTAGTATATATTTGTATTGTAAATTCATTACTGTGGTTACCACAATAATTACGTGTTTTACTAATTTCCGTCAATATGATCCAAATTCCAAATATAAACAAAGCTCAGTATAGACGGCTATAATTGTACCAATTATTCATATGTCACTCGACCACGGCGTATTTTACAGAGATAGAATAGCACATTAATCTGGTTGACTTTTTTGTTTATATTTAGATCACATTGAATCGGAATGGAGTAGGTATAGTAGCTTCCCTTTGTGGAATAATAATAATAATAATAATCGTTTATTTGCATAGAATGTAGGTTACAAAAGTTCATATATTTAAAGATAGTGTCGAAGTGGCGATGGGAATAACTACCCATCGCCACTTCAGGGTAATTCCTAACAAGTCTCGAACAACTTTGTTAGAAACTGTTAACTGTTAAAAACCCTGTATTCTTAGGTTGATTTTTCAGACAACTTATGCAAAAAGAAGATAATGGATAAAAAGAAGAAACCCAGTGATGCGTCTAAGCGCAGACGAAAACAAAGCAAAATTTATTGACTGTGGCATTTCAATTAATTTATCCTATTATTCATTTCTAAACAATGCGTGTAGAACTAGGTCAGGAATGGCGAACTAATGGCACGCGACATAATATTTTAGGCATGTCACTGATTCCAAAAATTATAATAAGGTATGTACTACGAAAAAAGTATGAAGTATGTATTACACACGACACGACAAACTTTAAAACATGTAATATTTGACAACAGAAATCACACAAATTTAACTTTGATTTAAGTTACAAAACGTTTTTCTTTTTGCAAAATGTATCTATTTTTTTAAATAAATGAAGAGTTTTGAGTTAATAGTCTCTATTAATATTATTTTCTCAATAATCACAACATTGGTGTATTTACCCCAGGGCCAACGGGGCCTCGGCTTGATGCAATAGACTTCGCCACCCCTCACTGATTTTTGGCGCTAGTTATGATTATAATTATGATATTGTCAAATATAGTTTCTCTAATTTAATTTTATTTTAATTTAAATAAAATTAACTCTAATCGGTTCCTATATTTATACAGTTTTTTTAAGTGCACAGACAGGACTTTGTGAATTGTATATTTCTATGATAAGCAAAATGTTTTATTGCTTGCTGCGATCGATTTAACTTTGAACCTTAATGTCTTCTTTTAAAGTGCACAGTCTTTTAGGATTTAAAGTTTCAACAGATTTAACATGTTAAATAGGAAAAAAAATTACTCGCTCGTTTGTGTTTAAGTTAAACATAAAGAATATAATATATGTCGGCGCAGGTGTTAATGTTCCTGCTGTTGTTTGTTATGCCCATGTGCAATGTTACTCATCGAACCACTCTTGACAACCCATGAATCCGCAAGGTGGGGATAATGAGGATTCGCCCCACCATATGAAGAAGGGAGTACAGCGTGCTCGGGAGGGAGATAATTATTACGGGGACGTTGGTTCAAGCAACATGTAGTTGTTATTAAAATAGCTCGTCAGAATTATTATATTTCTTTAATATTATTATTACTTAAAGTTTCAAAGTTTATTAAAGTTTCGTGTTTTAAGTGCAAAAATGATATTCTAAATGTTGTAAAATGGATTATGATAACTTCAGTTATCTTATAAATAAATGTTGATAAAATAACTGGAGTTTTAATCAAAATAAACAAGTTAAATGTCAAAAGGCAAGTCTGGTGTTGCTAAAGGTAAGATAAATAAACGCAATCAAACCTGAGTCCCTCCGAAATATACACTATTATAATATTATTTACTACGAATGTTCTGTTTTAGCCAGTTAATTTTATTGTATTCTTCCGAAGTTCACCGGCCCTCAAGGTATAATGTTTAAACAGAATATTACCTGTAAAATGGGGAAAAAATTGCTTGCTCGCTGCGCTCGCTCGTGTTTCACGTAAAGAAAATATATTGTAAAATATAGTACTGACGTTCAGTTTTAGCCTATTTATTTTATATATATTTATTATTTCAAAGAACACATTCCTTCACGGTTTTAAGTTTTAACAGGTAAAATAAACAAAAGTTTTGTTCTCTCGCTCTACTCGCTCGCGTTTACCATAAATAATATATTATCATATTACTTAGTATCAATGTTCGGTTTTAGGCTTGATTTAAATGTATTTTTCCGAAGTTACAGTCTTACAGATAATTACGATTTAAAGTATAAGTAAAACAAACAAAAAATGTTTATTGTTAAAATTCTGCTACCTCATAATATGTAATGCGCTGCAAATTTAATAGACCCAGGCGCCAAATCTTTGAATACACCTCTAAATCACAAAAAAAATATTTGAAGGCACATCTATGACCTTATAAACATTTCTTTAGAAAAATGGCACGTTGATACGCAAAGGTTCGCCATCTCTGAACTGAAAGAACTGATGATAAAATAGCTTTGCAACTTTAAAGTAAATATTTAAATTTAACTAACTATATAATAATTGATATAAATACTTTTTTTGACTTGTGTATTGATAATGATAATATGATAATGTTGATTACGACAAATCTGGAGTGCGACAAATTCGGAACATGACGAATACTGAACAAACGATTATAAACAGTTGGTAAGTTTGGGCTGAGGGCTGGGGCCCTTGTTCATTTCTTGCACCAGGGCCCTCGGTTACCTAGCTACGCCACTGATTGTTACATATAAGCTCTTACCTATACAATTCCTAGGACCAGCACTGAAAGCTAGCCAGTTGAATGCATTATTGCCGGAGCTACTCGCTTCGAATCTCTCTGGTCGAAACTCCAAAGGATCTTCGTAGAGGTCTGGGTGTCTTTGTATTTCCAAAATATTTATTATCACCGATGATCCCTTTTTGATTGTAAGCCCGGATATTACTACAGTAAAACACAAAATATTAAAGAACATGGGTACATACTACGGTACAATGGGCATGTTGCCTAAAAAAAAATTTTGGTCTGTTCGATGTGAGACAACATGTTAATAAACAATTTAGAACCATTTTTCGTATATCTTAAAAAATAACGAACATACAAACAATTTAAATTTAAAATATGAAAGAAAGCGATAGGTATATCGACGTGTGACGTCACAAGTTGCACCCGCCATACATTTGTCATTACAAAATGATTGGCGGTAGCAACTTATGACATAACAAATCGTTTTCCGAGAAAGAGGTGGGCGATATTTTTTATTTGCTTATAATAATTTAATCGCGTCAATGTAAATACCTATTTCTTTTAGATTTATGTATCTTTAATCAAAAATTTTAAAATTTAATGTATAAAAATGTGATGATATTCTACACTAGGCAACATCCCTATTAGCCACGGCGGCCAAATATGAAATAGGTAAGATATAAGCGTTATAACACACCTGGATTACAAGTTACAACGGCAAAGGTCACATAGCTGCAAGAGTTGGTGTGTAAACAATGTGATAATTTGACTTGTTTCAACGAATATTTATATAAAATATGAATAAAAAATTATTGACTATATCTCCACATCTTAATGGATTTGTATTAAAATAATTACGAGAAATGAAATGTGCATGAAAATTTTACAATCTAACAGTATTTTGGTTTGTGGTCACAACTTTTTTAAACAGCGGGACAAAAACTCCCAATGTCTTTGACCCGCTGTTTAAAAAAGTAGAAAGTAAAAACACATAAATTAGTTACCTATACAATAAATTCAAAATCAATCTAAGATAAGCTTTGGTAGTGCTATTATGATGATAATGATGGTGACTATAATGAAGATGTTGATGATGTTAAAGAAGACAGAAATAATTTGTAAAAAACTGCTTACCAGAGTCTTTAGTGATCATCCTTTCTATGAGTGGCACAGAAGGGTATAACCGAAGCCCTTCTTTAATAACCATATCCAAATACTTCATCTGTTGTACCTCTCTGAAAATATGTTTTGAAAATTGCTTAAATTTTATTACTATCATAGAGAACAACAGTAGCTAGAAAATTGTAATAGCTTTTAAAATAGCTGATATCCACTTCGTAGTAAATATTTTTTATTAGCATAATGATTATAATCTTAATAACAGGTACCATTATTAATATTATTTATTATACATACCTACTTACACATTTAATATACTTACATAATTAACATATTAATAATGTAACTTTTTTTACTTATATTCACAATCTTCGTATTTTGTTCTAAAAGTAAAACTATGAAATATTTTCAACTGTTACTTCTTAATTAATATAATAAAAGAATATATTAAAACTAGTTATAATACATTTTCTCGCGATAAAAAGTAGCCTATATCCTTCTCCGTAGTCTGCTCTATACTTGTGAAAAATTTCACATTTTGTTGAACAATTTCAAGTTCAGTAATTTAGGTGTCCATTCAATGCAAACAAACAAACATATATTTGTACCTACTAACAAATATTTCCTCTGTATAATATTAAGATGTAGGAATATGGGAAAAATATCTTACGTGTATGTAGGATCTCTATCTAAATCATCTCCTAGTATTATTTTCTGTTCGTCCAATATTTTCTGTTGGATTTCCTCACTCTTTGAAATACAGAATAATGTGAATGCTATTCCAGATGTAGTAGTATCGTGACCCTGAAAATATTTTCTTGTTACTGTACCTTTATTCCCAATGGACATTTTTGATTTTATTAAGGCGGGAATGACAAACATTATTATACCTGTTCTATTAAATAATAATAATAATATCAAATTTAATTCTTCACGTGTAACATATTTCCTCTCGCTTTTTTTCAATTTGTAGGACAGAAGTGTGTAACAAGAAGATGTGGAAGCGCGCGCTATTTAAATTGACTAATGAGCGCGAGTTGGCCGTCAGATTCGAATAAAATATTTCAGTATTTAGCTTTTTAAAATTATGACGATGATTTCTGTAACTGCTTAATGGAAAAGTTTCCGTATTTTTGATCATATTAGAAAATCGTACTAAACATAGTTTTTTTTTAATATTTTCAAAAATTTTTACACATTTTTATTCTTACATCTAAGGTGGTATTTACCACATTCAATATCAGGTGGTAAAATCTATTTAAATTGTGGTGATTAAAGTGCCTTTTTGATGAAGCATTTTTCTGTGGTTTTTGCGTTCCACAATTTAAATTGCGTCATATGTCACAGGTTTATTATTAATTTTATTTTTATATTTTATTTTTAGCAACTACATAAATTACAAGCCGTTAACTGTAAGTATATTTCATAATGTTATGCCATTAAATTTTAATCTTATAAGTATAAAACGCCTCCGTGGTCCAGTGGTTTAGTGCTTGGCTCTCGACTCCGGAGGTCATCGGTTCGAACCATACTTGGAACAACAAAAAATGTTTCGTGTCAAGTCTTGTTAGGACAATGCGGGCTGATCTACCAATTGTCTGACAATAAAAATGATCCTTAAGTCGGATAGGCATGTAAAAAGGCGATCCTGCGCCTGATATCTCGCCAGTCGTGTCTGTTATCCATCCCTCTGGTTACAAGATTAAAGGAAGACTAGCTAGAGAAAGAGAGTGCTCTTGTGTATTGCGCACACACTTGGGTACTATAAGCTAAATCCTGCGTCTGGTCTGGTTTCAATGAAACCGGCCATTGTCATCGAAATCGGTGTGGGGAGCTATATTATTAAGTATAAACTCGCACAGTCTGTACTAACTATAATTAAATCTACCAAAATCAATTTTATACGATAGGCCACTGAATTGATTGCGTTGAAATGCTATGGGGCGATGAAGTGGGTCTAACACACTTGATAGCAAGTGTGTTAGACATAAAGTTATTTTGTAGGTCGATTCTGCTAATTAAGTTTTACAATAATACAGTTTCGATGCAGTCTTGATTTATTAAATCAGAAAAATTATATTCTTATCAACGTAAAACCAACGTTTAATACGTTTTGTTTGATTGGTCCAAACTCCAAAAATAAGTTTGTAATATCAAAACGATTCATAAGAATTCATTGAAGGTCTAAATTAAATACGAGAATTGGGGTTCTGATTGCAAACGAAGCTACAGGCAACAGCGTCTTTTTCGCTGATTAGGGGTCCGTCGTACTCAAGAAACCCTTATAGTTTCGCTCTGTTCGTCCGTTTGTCTGTCTGTCTGTCTGTCCGCTCTGTAATTATGAATATAAATGGATTAAATTTGGTATAGTTAAAGACATCTAGTGTTTATACATCTCAATTTTAGCATCATGAAATAATAATAATTTTATATTTAATGGAAGGCTCTCCAGACATGTGAAGTCTTTTTACCCGACTACGGCGAAGCCAAAAGGAAGGGTAATGATTTTGGCAGTCTATGTATGTAAGTATGTTTGTTCCCTCGTAGCGTCTAAACTACTCGTCCGATTTTAATAAATGAGGTGTCAATAGATTGGTAATGATGCCGCGGGTAACATAGGCTATATAATTTTTTTTTGAAAATTATGTATTTCGAAAATTAAACCTCAGATTCTAACATCTAGAAAAATTAAATCGAGATAATTATCACATGTTTGCTATGAAAAGAAAGGTATTGGCAAGCACACTACAAATATTTACATAATTTGTATATATATTATATTATATCATATTGTTTAAGTCAAAATATACGTTTAAAATACAATTCGTACAATATTTGTCCAATTTTCTAACATTACGTATAATATTTTTACAGGCAATACATAAATAACAAATTAAAAAAAAAATAGCACCTATATTGTAAGCAGTAAACGAGCTGATGATGATGAATTATAGCTTAGACCACTGTTAATTATGTCAGCTTTCAAACAAAAAAAACTAGATCAAAATCGGTTAATTGGTTCATCCGATTTTAATAAGAAAATGAAGATGAAATCAATTACTAGCACTCTTATTACTCACTCGTTCGATAGATTTCACTATACGAGTCTTAAATTTTTCTGAATCGCGGTATCGTTGTGTTTAGAAGCTTATGATATATTCCACTACAATTATTGTATAAGATCATTCTGCTCTCAAATTCCGATTTGAGTGGTAGTGCTAAGTGGTACGCACACTTGACTCCGATAAGTTTATTCCCTGTTCATATAATATATATATTAAGTGTGTGTAGTTAATATATATAAGCAAAGTGCTTAAATACACTACCCCTGTGCCAGTGCCTTCTTCTCAGGCCTTCACGCAGCGGCGTGACGCCGATTTTCGCGCGTTCCGTCACGACCGTTAGGTTTCCCGCCGCGACCGTTATTTTTCGACGCGTCCGTTTAAAACACTTTTCCACTGTCGCGATCGCTTCGCATAGCGATAGTGTAGTGTCGGTGTGTTCCTGCGTCCGAGGAACAGGTAAAAGTAAGTAAAGTGAAATTGCACGGATAGGTTACACACCAGTGGACTCCTCCACTCGCACACCTCCCCTCTGGATGCCGGGAGGGGTTGAATCTTAAGTAAATTTCATTAGAGAGCAGCCCCAAAGAGGGTCAGGGAAAGCTGCATTATCATGGAGAATTCCGAGATAAGGCAGTTCCTGTCCTTCTTGGACCAGAAATTCCCAGGAGCCTCAGAGGCCTGGGAAACTTATAAAAAATCTCATGTCCCCGAGAGCTCACCGGCTTCCCCGGCAGCTACGTCCGAAGAGTCGCCGTTGTCGCCGGCGACGACGACGTCAATCGTCAACGTACAACAATACAACGTCATCGCCAGAGAGCGATGTCAACATAGATTCATACCAGTCGGAGATGTCCTGCTCCGAGCAGGAGACCTCCGAGGGGGAGGACGGTTTTCAAACCGTAAAAGGTAGGAAGACCAAGAAGAGGAAACGCTCGGACGGCGCTTCCTCTGCGGTCTGCTCCTCGCCGACGCCACCGGCAACCGCGAAAAGTGGAAAGGGATATAAACCCCCTACAGCGCCTCGTGCGGAACCCATGCAGGTTGACGGCACAAAAGCCGCGGCCCCAAACAGCCCCAAGTCCACTTCTCAGTCGACCCCTTCGGCCCCCAAACTGCCGCCTCCTATTACAATACAGGAGAAGGCAAAATGAAACCTAATGAGTGGGGCCATAAACGAGCAGCGTATCCGCTACTCGTCAGCCCATAACACCCCAAATGGGATCATGATGCAGGTTCCAACCCCTGATGATCACAGGAAACCGACTGCTTTTCTCAGAGAAAAGCAGATCGGATACCACACATACGCCCTGGAGAACGAACGCATGCTGCGAGTCGTCATCAAGGGTGTAGACAAAGAACTGTCCACAGAATCCGTCCTCGAGGACCTCTGTAGACAGGGGATCCCCGTTAAAGAGGTACACAGGATGTACCACCCCGCAAAGAAATACCAGTATAACATGGTACTTGTCGTGCTTCCCCCCACTCCGGAGGGAAAAGCCATTTTCAACATCAAAAACGTATGCTACATCAGAGGCATATGCATCGAACCCCCCTACAAAAGGGGAATCGCGGAACTGCTTCGCCAGACCGCGCTGCGTAAAATGCCTGGGCGACCACGGCACGTCCGAATGCCCGCGTAGGAACCCAGCTGAGGAGACTACTCCCCCAAGCTGCGTCCTATGCAATACTTCTGGCCATCCGGCCAACTACAAAGGGTGCAAACGCGCACCCTAAGTAAAGAGACGCAAAGTACCACCAAAGAGAGGTTTCCCTCCCAAGCAGAGGTACGTCCCTGCCCCTCCTCCCTCCAAACCTGCTTGAGGGTCATCCCAGAAGGGTCCACAAGGACCTCCTCATCAAATGTCGACGGCTTTCCCAGCCAGTCCGACTATGGTCCCCCCTCCCCCGCCCAAAAGGGCCGCAGAAACGGGACCTGCAAAACCGCCCCGGACTTCTAATTTTGGCGCTGACATAGCTTACGCCGCCAAATTTCTAAGCGACATCGACTCGATGGAGCTAAACATCTTTGTCACAAAACTGCGAGGTTCCTTCGAGGACCGCATGTCGGCACTAGCAAGTCACAACGACTTGATAAACAAAATGAAGGAGTTCTCCTAAACACAAAAACATGCACCCGCGTGGTTAGTAAAGCACCGGGGTCGACGCCGGCGCCTACCACGAAGTCTTACACCAGACACGAACACACGAAAGACATACGGACCGACTCAAACACAGGACCACCGGACTCGAAACCGGGTCCGAGTTCGACTCCTACTAGTGTAGCCACACATAATTATGACCCCGACCGCGATATTGTTATAGAGAGCTCTAACACTACTGCGGAAGTACTCGATATCAGGACATTCGCGCGCGAGTCCACCCGACCGCACGCGGAAGGGGGGAGGGACGGCCCTCCCAGATCCATAAAACTGAGCTACTCTATCCCTACCAATACGCCGTTAGTTTGTGCTACCGCGCGTGAGCAACCACACTCGTCAGAGAGTAAGGAAGGGGTCGGACCCCGCAGTAGGAGGGACTACGGTCTCTCCAGACCTAATAATAACTTATACGTAGTATAAATATTACGTAGTTATTCCCTAAAAACCGGTTCGCAGGAAGGAGTCAAACTCCCTCATCGTCTCCCCACCAAACGACTTGCTATATGGCAGTCACCAGACCGATTAAGCTAAGACGGCGAAAAGCCATTAGCGTAGAAACCCATTCGAAAAAAAAATTTATAAGATCAAAATACGATTAATAGTGAATAAGTGATATAATTTCATTGGTAAAATGAATGAATGTTGAATGATCTCTATTGCGTTTATGAAATATAAATTATAAATACCTAGTTATATTTTATAAATCGTTCAAGTCGTCATTTACTGTGTATGCTATGGTTAGTTCATTTTAATTTCAGTTTTTCAGTTACTTTATTACCTTTAAGGTCCTTTAATAAATAATATTAATTATTGTTTCCTCGTGATACGGTAATTACTTGATTTAAATTGTAAATAATATACGTATGGTTTTGTATTACATTAAAGTTATTGTTATAGTATAGTGTATGTCTTGTACATTTAGGTATAGTCTTTAATTAAGTTTAGTAGGTAAGTTATTTAGTGTATAAAAGTACTTACTATAGATAAGTTAGATTGGGAAACGGAAAAATATTAAATAAAAAAATAAGTTTTATTTAATATTTTTAAGACTACGTAAAAAAGGGGTCTAAAAAGGCCGAAACAAGAAAATAATTCAAATAGAAATCCAGAAATGCATAGTTACAAAAATGGTCAAGGTAGAGCCTTGGTCGCACACACTAATGCCGTCATCTAAGCGTCAGTTCACACCGAGATGCGTGACGTCTAGGTATAAACTGAAACTGCGTATATCGTCATGTACAAATGCACACCCCATTAAGCCACCGAATAAGGACAGTAAATTTTGAAGTTATTTAAAGAAAACCTACTGCGCGTCGATAGCTACGGAACCCTTCTAACGGCCCGTTTCAATACGATCTATCTATAACTATTCGTTGAAAACGTCGCCATTCAATTACTTGACTTGAGTTTTCGCGATACAAGTTTGACGTTTCTAACAAAAAGGTAGATAGGTTATTGAAACGGGCCATTAGACATGTCCTGACATGCTCTTGGTTAGATATTTTTTTTAAATAAATCTAGTTTCGGCCAACCTCGAACATAAAGGTGTCGACCTCTTCTCGCACGTGTTGAATATTAATTTTTTCCCCGTCCACGTCTGATAGTAGTAATAAATCTAAGAACGCGTGCTTATTTCTTATACCTAAAACAGAAAAAAAAAGGTTTTTACACAAAATACAAATATGTATACTGAAAAAAAAAATATTATATATAAAATATTATGTTATATTATTATATAAAATTGACTGAATTCACAAGAATTTTTATCATTTATTTTAAAAAGGTTTACAAAGATTTTATAAACAAAACAATAATACAGTAATAGTTTTATTTCAAACATAGGTAGGTATCTTTGAAATAAAACTTTAGGTAATATTTTGTGATCATCTTTTTCCTTACCAAGCGCCTTAGCTTATCGCACGGAATAAAATATTTGTTATGTTTATGTTAGAAAAAAAATGGTTATCGGTTTACGGACTATAATTTTACGTGATAACGTCCGCCTCATCACAAGCCGAACGCTTAGACCGTTCGTGCCTCTCTATCGCTTGTTCCGCGCTCTCACTTGCACGCTCGGCTCAGAAGGAACGTGACAATCAGACGGAACGTGACGACTTTTCGTGCGTGCAGCCGGCGTTCATCGATTTATAAGTCGTTATCACGTCAAAAAATATGCTTCTTGTGTTGAAGAATGCCGCTTACCAATATCGTTACGATCAGTCAACTTGACGTTGTTCTTCTTCTTCAATTCATTGGTTCTTTTCTCTATCACACTCATACTCTGCTCGTGCAGGACTCTCATAGCATCGTCTTGCAATTTTTTGTATGGCGACAAATTGAAAATGAAGTTCGATGCAATAATGGGGTTTCTCATTTTCATCGCTACTATTTCTGATATTCTGTAACAAAAACATTTTACTTTATTACTTTTCTGTTTATTTACTTTTACTGGCATAAACTTCCAAAGTATCAGTTTTTAACTAACTTTCAAAAAAAGTAGATGGTTATACGTTCGCCTGTATATATGTATATATATATATATATATATATATATATATATATATATATATATATATATATATATATATATATATATATATATATATATATATATATATATATATATATATATATATATTGTATGTTGAACGTTAATTCCGCCGTCTGTGGACCGATTTTCAACATTCTTTTTTTTGTGTAAAGTGTGTAATCCGAAGTTAGTCTCGATGTCCCCAAAATGGTGACATGATAGGGATCGAGGATGCCATGAAGAATCGAGGAAACTCCACGAAATTTATATGAACATAGTAATTTTGACTTTTTCTGAAGTAACTCAAGCATATGCTACCAAAAAACAAGATTTTGCATAGATACACATGTTTGGAGATTTCGGCGTTGTTTAAAGAACTAATCATCATCATCACACCATACATTAACACATTATGAGATGATATTTTAATGGAAATTTCAGGGTGTTTTTTCAGTCAGTGTCAAACTAAGCTAACTTAACAAAGTCAAACTTTCAGGAGTGAATGTATCTACTCTTGAATATGAGCAACAATTAGTATCGGATCAACTTTTCTCGAACTACACAATGCTATCATCTAGTATCCCTTCTGAAGAAAACAGCAGTTTTTTTTTCACGTAGGAAAGTTGATCCCATAGTAAAAGTTGCTTATATTCAACAGTATATTCATTCCTGAAAGTTTTGTCAGTGGCTGTAAAAACACCGAGTATAACAGGTAATTTTAATATTATTTTTAAACAGAATATGAACACCGACCCGCAAAGTAAGCCAGCTTAAACGTAAGTTCTAAAACAAATGAAGATTCAAAATAATGAAGATTGTGTAGAGAAAATGTTAAAATTTTAGTCGAATTCAAAAGGGGAATTATTTAGAAAATAAAATTTATTTCATACTATTCTGTGCATTTTAACTTTCGAAGTCGGATTACATTTTTGGTTTAGTCTCTTGTTGTAAAAATAAGAATTAAGTCAAATATGTAAATTAATAATATGCAAGTTTCACGTAAATTAATTAACAAAACATGGACGTAAAATAAAATTAAACAATTACAATACATATTAAAAATCTCCTCTGTCCGTCCGTCACGGACCTCCGTCCTCTCTGAAAAACATCTCGACCGAATGTATTTTTATGACGGGGTCAGCCATACCTCTGAATTCTTATAATTCTTTTGTAAATACACTATAGGGCTATAGCCTGACTAAGTAAATTATATTGCTTATGTTACCTGCGCTATTATTACGAATCTGACATTTGACACCTTATTCATTAAAATCGGATCAGTAGTTTAGGCGCTACGGTGAAATAAACATACATAATAGACTTATGTTCTTATACAATACAATACAACAATACAATAGTCTTATATCTTTTACCCTTCCTTTTGGCTTCGTCGTAGTCGGTAGCTATCTGAGAGACTTTTAAATCCATCTGACAGTGGTGAAATTATTATTAATTGCACTGACTGGTCAACCTACCTAGCTTTTATTCGTGACTACTTTCAAAAATACTAACCGTGATCTATACTCTATCTCTCTCATATTAAATAGTGCCCATTCAATGCAAACAAACAAATATTTCCTCTTTATATTATTACTAATATAGACATTGTATAGATGTTTACGAACCGAACGGAAAAATAAAAGTTTGTTTTAAATTATGTAAATACTCACTTTTCAATTGATTTCACATAATCAGAGTCACTATGGAGTTGTGCATTAACTGGTACACCCATTATAGACTCTGAAAATTTAATTATATATTTATTAACGAACAGTATAAGAATAGGTTGGGGAAAATTAAATCCATTATTTTCTCGGTAGATGGCTGTAGTGGTCGATATTTCGTAAAGTATCGATCGAATAATTTCAAATTTATGCTTGTTGTCAAAGTGACATTTTACACAAAAAACAATCTGTTTTTTGATTGTTCCATTCAGTTGTGAGTTACAGGGTATTAAAAATGAAAGTCAACAAAGAGAAAATTCGGTACAATTTAGGTACAGATTTTCTCTGATAAAGGCGAAGGTTAGCTAGGTGGCTGAAATTGAGAGTATTGTTTCTGGTGTTGATACTGTAACACGATTATACGTGCAATTTTCGTTTCGTCGATTTCGTTTAGACATTTTTGATGTTAAAGATGCACCTCCCACAGGCAGGCGCGTCGACGAAAATGTCGATAAAATCACAGAAAAATCGAAGTTGACCGGCATGTTAATACCTAGTAGTAGCATCGGCCAGGAGCTGAAGACCGATCATAAAACAGTTTCATACCATTTTCGCAAAGCTGGATACAAGAAGTATGTTAAAAAGAAGCTCGATGTCTGGGTGTCACACTTGAATTTCACGCAAAAATAATGTATTTATTTTTCCCAACCCCATTTAATGGTGAATATAATTATGTATATACACATATAACAGGAGTTTAAACATATCACAATGATACCTACACTAGGTAATTTTGGTTCTTTAGAGTTGGTAGAAGCTGTGAAGAAGTCCAGTTTGCAAGTTTATGAAATTATTTTCCTAAGGGGCTTCCCACACGCGCCACAACCACGCGACGACCACAAGCATACCACGTATTCGGGCGTATATTTATACTGAAAATTAATATTCTATTCACTCGTACCACACTTTGCAGTCGTTGTTGACCATGTGTGTTATACCAACCACGTCGCCACTACATCGCAACGACAACGCAACCACCAGCGACTAACGGCCGGAGTCGAACTGTGCCTGCACACGACGCAATCATATCACAGGTACTACTGACAACGCAGCCACATCGACATTTTGGCAGTACCACAACGCAACTGCAGGAAGTCGCAGCGACAACACCACAGCTTGACCACATTTTGTCCCGTCGGTAATTGGTGTGGTTTTGGTACGTGTGGATCGACCTTTACATTACCTGTTAGCAGTATGTTAGATTACTTTAAAAAGTATGGAGGATCTACGATTACTAAGTACTAGACTAGACCGAAAGAGAGCTACCATCACTATCACTACAAAACATGAAAATCTAGTTACCTACCCAACAAACAAAAACGTCATATAAGTCGAGGATTGTACGACTTCCAGTTGTATTGCAGTTTTATAATAGTAATGAGGTGACTAATAGGTCCTTAAATCGGCTTCAGACTACGCTATAATAAAATAGCATATAGTATAAGATCAAACGAACTTCTTGAAGTGAAGTTCGATCATTATTATATGAGTCGCTTCATTCGAAGATACAGTAATTAACAATGTAGATGTTTAGAGTCAGTAAGATACAAAGTAGGAAAAAACTTTTTATTACTCTTATACTTAATTTAACATTATAAGTACAATTAATAATAATCAGCCTTATGTGAAAATCAACAAATATGGCACTCAATTAGTGCTATCGGTAACCCCACAAACGGATCGAGCATATGCTCCGTCATCGACCACAGGACGGTTGTAGAAGCGCGCGAATACGGCGGACGAGTTGGTCCAGTCGGCCGTCCTCCTGATGGTGTCGATGCAGACACCTGCGGAGGCTGCCGCCGAGGTGGAGGCGTGTCGAGTGCTGTGTGCACTGAATATGGACACGTCCACGCCGCTTTCCGCGAGTGTCTGTTTTATCCACCTGCTGATCGTTTGTGACGTCACCTTCTTGTGAGGTTTTTTATAACTCACTAAAAGATTATCTGCTGTTTCATCATTTCTTAAATTTGATGTCGCCAGCAAATAGTCTTTCAAAGCCTTATAATAATAATAATAATAATAATACTATGGATGCTTCACACCACGTCAATCTGGCCCCGTGCTAAGTATCCGAAGAACTTGTGTTACAGGTACCAGAAAACGGGAAGTATATTTAATACTTTTATACTATACATATATTTAAGATTTAATACACATCCATGACCCAGGAACATAGAAAAACTTTTTGTTCCTTCGGCGGGATTCGAACCCGCGACCCCCGGCTTGAGCACCAACGCGCTGAACCACTGAGCCACTGAGCCATAGAGGTCGTACCGAACGAACCATCGAACGAACGAACATCGAACGTCGAACCACTTAGCCGGGCATATTTTTGGGTCACTGCTAAAGTAAGGCAAAAACAAAATAGGTTGGTCGCGATTAGCTGCCGAGGTCTTAATTATATCACTTATTAGTATTCTTATACCTGAATCTGTCTACTTATATTAGAAATTTTAATCAATGCAAGCGTTTGCACTCTATGAGAAGTACAAATAGCTAATAAAATTGACAATTTTTTAGTAATTTGTATCAAGTTTAAGTTATTATGTGGGTACCATGCAGATACATAATCTAGAACAATTTTTGGATCCCACGTAGAAATATATTTAGGACGAGAAGGCTTTTGTCTATAAATACCTTTGAGGATCCGTTTTATACGTTCTTCTGAACCGACATTACTCCCTAGGAGTAAAGATAGGGCAGACCGATGATTATTAAGAGTGCCATACGAGGCGCCTTTGTTAAAATTATCCACAATAAACTTAATAACTGAAGACGTTGAAGCTTCAAAGGTCTTTAGAGAGTTATCGGCACAAAAAGACCACCACAATTTATATGTCACCGAGTATTGTTTCATGGTATTAATTGAAATCGAAGCTAGCATAAGATCTAGCGCTACATCTGGTGTATTTAATCTTGTGAATGCTTCCCTGAGAGCGTCGCGGCCCCCAGGAAAAGGCTGCGACGGAGCGGGTGACGGGATCTGTAATTTGAACACAAAAGCTCATCTTTAGGTTCAAATATAATTAAGTCTGATACGAGCATTCGTTTGAGGAGTGGAAACCAAGGTTGCCCAGGCCAGTACGGAAAAACCAAAATTCCGGTGGCTTTGTCACAAATAATTTTTCTTAAGCATTTTAGAATGAGACTAAAAGGAGGGAAAGCATAAAAGAAAGTAGTATGCCAACTAATTGTAAAAGCGTCAACTGAAACCGCATCAGGATCCGGTTTCCAGGAGACGTATTGACGACACTCGGCATTGACGCGTGATGCGAATAGATCAATTTGTGGTTGACCCAGAGTTTGAACTATTTTTTGGAATGCTTCCTCAGATAATTCCCACTCTGTGTCCAAATTTATTCTTCGTGATTCTTGATCTGCCTCCACATTTTCAGATGTACTAATGTAAGATGCAAATAAAAATATCTGTCGCATCTCGCACCACTGCCAAATTTCTTTTGCTAGATTATTTAAATGAGGAAACTGCGTTCCACCCATCCGGTTAATATAACATATAGCTGTCGTGTTGTCAATCCTTAAGAGTATCGAACAATCGAAACATGAACTAGCGAAATATTTGAGTCCTAAGAAAACTGCTAACAGCTCTAAGTAATTTATATGAAAAGATAATTCATTTTTCTTCCATCCCCCGCAAGCTCGTCTTAATATATTTTTAGTAGACAAAACGTTTTGTTTCCACCAAAATAGGTCCGGTAATATACAATGCATTAAATTCATTTTTACGTCAAAATCTTTATATTTCTGTAATGCTAAAAATTTTTGGTATTCTAGGGTCTTTGTATAAAGCCAACCGTATTTGACCGCTGGGCAAGCGGCTACGAGGATACCAATAAATTGTGAAAGTTCTCTTATAGAACATCTGGGTAATAAAATAAACTTATTTACTATCTGCAAGATTTTGTTACGTTTCTCGACTGGTAAACTTATAGACATTTCTTTTGTATTAAAATTAAAACCTAAGAACCGACAGACTTGACGGGGTTCGAAGTTACTTTTACTTTTATTAATAACAAAACCCAGACACTATAACAAAGTTATTGTTTCTTGCACGTTGACTTTACATTCAGTGTATGTTTGTCCGATACACAATATGTCGTCGAGATATATAACCGACATAAAACCCTGATTACGTAAATAATTCATAACTTCCTTCATTAGTTTAGTGAAGACTCTAGGTGCAATACACAATCCGTACGGCATGACATTGAATTCGTATAAAACACCGTCAAAATGAAAACGTAAGTATTTTCGGTGTGATTTTATAATTGGAACCAAAAAATATGCTTCTTTTAGATCGATATTTGTCATAAAACCAGATTTGGGCATGAGCCTAGCTGCAGTTCTATGATCCTCCATTTTAAAATGAACTTTAGAAATAAAATTGTTTAAAGTTTTAAGATTTAAAATAAACCTTTTTTTTCCCATTTGGTTTAGGCGCTAAAAATATACTAGAAAAGAAATCATTTTTAATTTTTTGGCAAGGAGAAATTGCACCTAGGTCTAGAAGTTTATGTATAGATTCTAATATATAGGGTCGCTCATTAATTGGCAAATTATTATTTAATGGAATTAAAAATTGTTTTACTTCTCTACAAAATGGAATAGAAAAACCCTCTGCGACCCAATTTAGAATCTCGGAATTATCCGTTGTTTTTCGCCAACAATTAATAAAATGCTGAATTCTTCCAGCGTGTACCTCTATTGCTGAGCCGTTGCACGCGGCTGTCTGCTCTGAGCAAGTCTCTGGTGTGCTGGGACTGAAACTTGTGACTTCCGGCCCACTGGAGTTCCTCTCGTCCTCTGCCCTCCTCTCCCCCCCCCCCCCCCCCCTGTTCGACGGGAAGCGAGGAGGGCCGGCCCAGTTTCCCGGCTGGCGTGAGCGGCTCGTCGATGGTTGGTAAAGATAGGACGTCGATATAGACTGCGAAGGCGTCGTCTTGGGGTTTGGCGGCGTCTTTTTAATCTGCAACCCTTGTTTTTCAATAGTCTCTTCCCATCCCTTCCCGAAAAAATTAAGGCCTCCACCTTAATTTTTTCGGGAAGTTGATTTCCAAATAGTAAATCATCGTGTTCGACATCTTGCATTAAGCTTAAAAAGTTCTTGTCTAATCCGGGTGTAATAAATTTTTTGCGAGAATCCGTTTCGACAAAGTGCAAGTCGCACAATATACGGCAACTGTCACTCAGAAACTTTATGGCTGCCTGCCTGTCCTTTTTTTCATCTAATAACAGCTCTAATCCTTTATTAATAGCAACAATACCTTGTCCTAATTGTATTTGTACGGCTTCTACTTTTTTATCGCGGTTGCGGGTACCTTCAGAAACTGCGGCCAAAATTTCAGGGTTCAGTTTGGGTGGTTGCAGCAATGCACAATTCTCGGGTATTAAATAATCCTTGATAAGTTTTTCTTTATAGTCTTTGTTTAAGCCTTTTTTCAATATCGGTAACCAAAGACATGATAGCTTTTCATGTATCTTAGGTCCGAATTTAGGAGCCTCTTCGGTGGTTTCACCAAGAGCAGTGAGGATTTCTGAGTCCAACTGTAAGGTGGCCGGTTCTAAACCAGTTACTAAATTTTTGGTCGGTACCCTCAATCGCATCTTCAATAATCTGGTCGAGAGGTTCGGGCAATAATGAAACGGCCTCGGGCTCGACGTTATCATTTTTGTCTGAAAACATCAGCCAAAAGAAAACCGTTAAAAAATAGCATTCTGCTTTTGCAAGAAGAAAATGTGTATGTCGGTACCCACATTTTTTTTTTTTTTTTGTAATCGCAGATATAATATTATATTATAATATTATTTTATATTATAAATGTCACACTGCCTATGTAAGGATACACGATCCTTCTCCTGGCGTGGAGCTTTATTTTATCATATTATAATGATAGGAAAATACCCACGTGCTAACACTCGATTAACCTCTCGGGCTAGAATTGGCTTAAAGCAAAAGTTTAGATATAATGTTATCCTTCTTCTCCTGGCGTGGAGCTTTATTTTATCATATTATAATGATAGGAAAATACCCACGTGCTAACACTCGGTTAACCTCTCGGGCTAGAATTGGCTTAAAGCAAAAGTTTAGATATAATGTTATATCACAGAATATAAAATTATATCAGTATAATTATAATTTAAAATACCGACCTGATTGTTCTGAATCCTCCAACATAATTATTCTTTTGTAACCTTTGTTACTATTTTCTTCTAACTTTCGAAGCTTGCGCTTATAGCGGCGAATTTTATCTTCATTACTCCTTTTCGGCATGTCGATATCGATAAATTAAATACTATTATTGAGTACGTGCGATCGCTGCCACGCTCGGAAAAAGAATGAGGCAAGCCGGTTGGTGCAACATGGTGGTAAGCAAAATAAAAATTTTCGATTACCCTCAAAATCGATTCTCTAAACGTGCGGATTAATGCCTGTTAGGTTAAAGGACTACATTGTTAATTACTGTATCTGAAGAATGAAGCGACGAAATATAATATATTATATAGCTCATAGCACAAACATATCGCGCACCATAAATTGTTATGGAAATGTTCACAATGTACTGTACTATATATTATTGGTACTTAGAGGTATACATTACGCTATAAAATAGTATGATATTCTGAGTTTATGCTGTGCTATATCCCGCGAGCGAAACGGCGACACAACCATACTGAGCTTGCAATTTACTAAAAAGAGAAAATATAGAGTAAAAATGTTGTGCAGTAATCGGACTTCCAAAAATTCGAAATTAAACATAAAGTATATTTCTGACACAATTCAAAATAAATGAAAACTGAGGAACTGCTTAGTTTACCGTGACGATATAATAGTTTTCAGTACTTCCCTTCAGGAGCATATGGTAAACCTTGAAAAAGTATTTCAGAGATTAAGATAGTGAAAACTTTAAAATACAAATGAATAAATTGGAATTTTTAAAATTAGAGACAGATTTTTTAGGATACGTTATTAGTAGGAGAAGGAGTTAAACCCAATCCCAACAAAATTAAAGCTATTGGAAATTACCTCATACCAAAAGCCCCTACAGAAATTAAACGTTTTTTCGGATTGTTAGGATATTAAAGAAAATTTATTCCAGATTTTGCCAGAATTACTGAGCCCATGTTTAAAGAAAGATAGTAAAATAACTTTAGATGAAAATTATATATAGCCTAACTCTCGCTTAACGAGATGGCGCTTAAAGCTTAGCGAATATGATTATAAAATAGTTTATAAGCAAGCTAAAAGCAAGAAAAGCTAACACTAATGCAGATGCTTTGTCACGCATTGAAATAAATGTTCATGAAGATCCAGGTTTAGAATTAGAATCTATTATAGCTCAAATGTCCCACGATAGTCGTACTGCAACAGCACCTGAAATAGCAGAATTATTAGATGATTCCAGAACACTTACCGATCATACTTCTGAAGAGAATCCGATTTTAGAAATTCCAATTACAGATGAACCTTTGAATAAATTTAAAAGACAAATAATTTTTAGTTTAGTTGGCGATATTAAAAGAATACCCATTTTAACAAAACCTTTCTCTAATACACATACTAGAATTTCTATTCAATTATCCGAGTCAAACTAAGAAGAAGATGTAGTTAACACCATAAAAGAATATGTCAGCCCTAATATTAAAACAGCTTTACTTTTTAATCCTCTTACAGCAATGTATACGGTAATCCCTATTACAATTTAAAACAGCAGCAAATAATTAATAAGTACCATGACGGTAAAACAAACCATCGTTGTATAAACGAATGTTATCTCGCTCTTTCTAATAAGTATTATTGGCCCCATATGAGAGAACAAATTAGAAAATTTATCAATGAATGTATAGTTTGCGGACAGGCGAAGTATGATAGAAACCCCATAAAACAGCAGTTCAAAGTAGTTCCACCAGCAAGTAGACCATTTGAATTAGTTCATTTAGATTTATTTACCGCTCAAAGTGAAAAGTTCCTTACCATAGTAGATTCCTTTTCAAAGTATGCTCAAGCTTATTACCTTAAAGATGGTACAGCCACTAGTGTAATTCAGGCCTTACTTTAATATAGTACCCACCATGGATTACCCATAACAATTATAACAGATAACGGACCCGAATTTTCTAATCAATTATTTAGTGAATTTATTAGGTTACACAAGATTCAACATCATAAAGTTGCACCAAATACTCCGAATGAAAATGGAATAGTTGAAAGATTTCATTCAACTATATTAGAACAGTTACGTATACTTAGATTAGAGAAAAAACATGATTCTGTAGTTCTTTTAATGCCATATGCACTTTTAGGTTATAACAGTTATATCCATAGCTTTACAAAATGCAAACCAATAGATTTAATAACAGGACATTTTGATTCTAGAGATCCTTTTGATGTAGAAATCAATACATGACAGATCATAAAGAACGTTTAAAAGTAGCTTATTCTTTAATACAGGAAATGACCACTGAAACACGTAGAGAAATAATAGACAATAGAAATAAGAATAGAGAACCTGAAAAAGACTACCTTCCTGAACAACCAGTATTTGTTAAAAATCCTTTAGCATCCAGACAAAAATTAACATCCAGATATACCCATGATAAAGTAATGGCTAATCTCCCAATCTATATTTATACTAAAAACAAAAAATACCTATTGCAAAATCGCGCCTCAAAAGAGTGCCTAAAAGCACACAATTGTTACAGGACAATACTGACAATACTGACGACTCTACATCTAAGCCGAACTCAAGAAATTAAACTTGAGACACTTGACGACAGGTTGGTTGGACAGACCAGGATTATTCACCAGTATCATTCCTTTTTGCAGCATATAAACCTAGAAGATGTCTTCTAGATTCTAAAATTAATATTGTATATTCCCACGTGCAAGATTTTCGCCCTTAGAATATCCACACCAGACTTAGAATATCTCTCAGGAAAACTAAATAAAATATCAGAAATATTGCAAACGTTTAAAATTTCGCGTGTTAAAAGAGGTTTATCAATGGATTAGGATCTATTATAAAAAGTATATCAGGTAATATTGACTATACTGATGCAATTAAATATGAAAATGCTTTAAAAACTTTAAAAGAAAACGAATTTAAATTAGAATCAGAATATAATAATCACAAAAGTTTAACTAGATAATGGTTACAGCATCATACTAAAATATTAAATACTATTGTTGAAAATTAAGATAAAATTAATAAAACTCTTAGTCTTATTATGCAAAGCGATATTAATAGAGAAACTGAGTTAATAAAATATGCTCATATATCTCAATATCTCTTAATTTTAGGTGATAATATAGATAGTCTAACAATCAAGTTAGATAATTTAGGAAATATGTTAAATTGATGAGTTATGCATCGAGCACAGCTCATTCAATTATTATTATAGCTAAGAAGTATGATCTCTAAAATAAGAATTATATATTGAATGATTTAACTTTAGATATAGAAATAAGATAATATTTTAGAGTTATGAAATTTGGTCACTATTATTTAGATACTCAGATAGTTTTAGTATATAAAGTGTCATTGTAATTGTGCTTCCTAAGCCTTTTGACCTTTCAAACTCTCTGTAGTTCCTAACCGAAATCATCAAATCCTTATGTATTGCTATATACCTTATATATAATATAAGGTATATAGCAATTCAGGAACGAGATTCTAGGTACATAGAAACTGAATGCTTAGAAACTAATTCGGAATATTATATCTGCGAAGAAAATCCTGCACATACCTTCAATAATCACGACGAATGTCATCCTGTAAACTTACCTCTATATCCCAAGAAGCTGAAGCATTTGAGCAACTCGATCAAAGGCACTATATTCTAAGTTTTCCAAAGTCAACTAAAATTCAAACATCCTGTGGAAAATTGCAGTATAAAACTATTAATGGAAGTTGTCTCGCTATTGTACCTCAAGGCTGTTTTATTAAAACTCCAGAATTCACTATTTCAAATACAAATTATATTATAAAAGGACAACCTCTCAGAATCTCAGAAATCGTACCTGTAAAAGAAAATCAACCCTCAGAACATATTTTAAATTTGAAATCTATAAATTTCGAAAAACTCCATAAGATCAATTCAGAAATTATGGCGAAACCACAAATTGATTTAAGGAGCTATCAAGACTCATATATCTATCATAATACTATTCCCGTCTATTTAATACTAATCATCACTATGACTATCTGCATGATTATGTTCCTGTAACAGCATTATAGAAAGTTACAGCCATCAATGGAGCAGAGAAACATCCCAACTCCAAGAGAAGTAAGGGTTGATTCATCCATCATCCCAGCAACGATTTTGGGAAAATAGTTGCTGACCTTCGAGGGGAGGTGTTATGCTACGGTACCGGAGATCGCCGATGCAGCACTTCAACCACGTCACTCGGCAGCGGCACGAGGCGCAGAGTCAGCAGTTCCTCAGTTTACATTTATTTTGCATTGTGTTAGAAATGTACTTTATGTTCAATAGTTAAATGTAATAGTCGTCATTAGAATTAGTACTTTTTTATATTGTAATAATTAATTAATAAATTTATAATAACATTTTGACTTCTTTTTGGAAGTCCGATTGCTGCACAACTTTTTTTAATCACTAACAAGAGAAAAAAATAGTCGTACAGGTGTTGTTACTTGACTCAAATAAACCGTTTTAGTCATTCAAATCACGTGTATGACCACAATATGACAAAACTAGTCGCTGTAAAGTTATGATTAAACTACTGTGCGATGAAAGTGGTAATTTCTTAACGTTCACACGACTTTTGAATGACTCCAACGAAGACACTTGTGACTTTTGTATGACGATTATACAACAACGCTGGTCGTATAAATGAGGCCTTTTCGCGTTTAATAAACATTATTAAAACGTTAGTGTGACTTAGCTGTGATAATATGATAACGTTTACAAAACTATTGTATGACAATAAATTGTTACTTGTGTAGTAACTTATTTATTATTTTTAAGAATGTAGGATTTATTATCGACTGTTATAGTGTACTGTTAGAAATTGAAAATATTGTAATTACCAGTAACATTATCAAGCGCGGTCAAAGCAATTATTGGAAATAGATTGACCGGTTTCCCGTTCGCCATATCGTTCAACTTCTTCACAAGAATCTTCTCATTCTTCAGAAATACTTGAAGAAAATTCTGCAGGATGTTGAAATGGAATGCTGGGGTCAAAAATTTCCTGTGCAACTTCCATCTTAGACCTGTGGACAAAACATTGTAATTGTATAAATATTTTTATTACAAACAGTTTCATTGTAAGAGTTCGAATGCCAAGTTGCACCGTGCTGCAGAGCGCATGTGCAATGATGTCACATGAAACGTGTATCTTTTTGTGAAGTGAATCAATTTCTTTGAATAGTTGTTCTTAAAATACAGTGCTGCGTCACGTATCGCGTCTAGTTTCGGTGTGAATTGGAAATATCGCGCCTTGAGAAGATAACACAATCTTCTAAGACCGTGAATAATAGATAAATGTAACATGATACATCTAATTAATATATTTTGTCTCATATTATTACAATGTGTAATAACTCTGTTTGAATCATCGCATTCTGACTTTAAATTTTTATTATACACAGTATAACGTTCATCAATTTCATAAAGACAAACACAGCGTGCACAATGAATCAATATACAAAAAAATACATTAAAAAAAATTACATTAAAATAAAATGAATTACCTAATAATAATAATAATAGTTTATTTAACTATCTTACATAATAATATACATTTGCTTTTAAACTAATTTAAGTACTTGACACTAGTTCCGCGAAGAATGTCTTGTTTTTCAGCATAGGCCTCCACTCCCCTAGCTTGTCATAGGATACGATCATGTGCTTTTCTTCTCCATGTAATTCCTGCTATTTTCAATGTGGTCCTCCCATCGACGACGCTGTCTACCTTTTCTTCTCTTATATTGTCTCGGACACCACTCAGTAACATCCTCAGCCTATTTGTCCTTTTTGTTCCTCATCATGTGTCCTGTCCATCTCCACTTTAGTTTTTTAATGCAAAATGGTACGTCCGTTACTCCGATCGGCTTACGAATGGTTTCCAGTCTTATCCTGTTATGTAGTTTAACATAGAATAAGCTTCTTTCCGTACTATGCTGGCAGGTATTTAATTTGCGTATGTTATTTTCAGTTAAACTCTATGTTTGGCACCCATAATATGTCAAAGTGTGTAGAATACATGAATCGAATATTCTTCTCTTTGCTTCGAGTTTTATATGGAGATTTTCACAACTTCTTTGAGATACCAGTATCGTTTCCAAGCCAAATTGATTCTGTTATTTATCTCTTTAGTAGTGAGGTCTTTTGGTGATATTATTTGACCAAGATATTCCACCGATGTTCCATTTACTATACTGGGAATTTTCACTGCATTTGTCATTAATTACGTTTTTGAGGTATATAGCCCAACCTTCCCACTCTCGTAAACTAGTTGGTCGAGCATTTCTTGCAAGCCTCTCGCGTCATTTGAAATGATTATCAGATCATCTGCAAATCTAAGATTATTTAATAGCGTTCCGTTTATATTTAGTCCATAATTATTCCATTCGAGATGTCTAAAAAGATGTTCAAGAACTACCGAGAAGAGTTTATGGGTCACCCTGTCTAACTTCTCTTTTTATGGGAAAGTCTTCATCTACCCTCTCTGTTATGAGATGTGAGCTTTCAAGTTTTTGTATATGTTGGAAATGAGACAAATACATTTTTTGTGTACTCCTTGACTTTCTAACGATTCCCATATTTTAGAATGTTTTAGTGAATCGAACGCTTTATTATAATCTACGAACGCGAGATAGTAAGTAATACCATATTCACTCACACCTGTTTAATGGTGTGAATGTGATCTAGTGTTGAAAAATCACTGCGATAGCCAGCATGCAACTTTGGTTGGTTTTCGTCCAAAATCTTGCTTAAGCGATCTAGGAGTATCTTAGAGAACATTTTGTAATATATTGGACATCAAGCTGATAAGGTCTATAGTTGGCGATATCATTTCTTTTTCCTTTTTTGTGTAGTAGTATTATGGTAGAGGTTTTCCATTGGAAAGGCATATATTCTGTGTATAAAATTTCATTAAATAGCTCTGCAATGGTGTTTAGTGTTCTGGTAGATGTCCCTATTAGAAGTTCATTAGATATGCAGTCTGCACCAGGTGCTTTTCCTAGTTTCTGAGAATAATGCTTTGAGAACTTCTTTGCGTATTATGCATGGAATCTCTTCTTTATTTTCGTCTTAGTAGACCATTGGTTGGCTTAGTTCAAATTATGACACCTCATCGCTGTACAATTCGCGGTAATAATCTGTAGCAATTTTTAGTATTTCTTTTCTGTTTGATTTATTTAATTTAGATCTATTGTGTGTCATGTTTGTTATCCAATCTTAGCTCTCTTTTATTTCTTTCCATGCTTTTTAACACTGCGTTTTTTTCCTATAAAGTATTTGAGTGTTTCATTCCTTTTATTCTGTCTATATTTACGTATTTGTATTCTTATTTCTTTACATAACATCGCTATCTCTTGTCTATTGATCTTTCTGTCACTAAACAAGATTTTTCTTTGTTTTATTAATTTTATAAACAAGCCTCGGGGTGTAAGGTCAAAAATCGAAATACAAGTAAGGCTCCAGGTATTGACGGTATAAGGGCCATAGATGTAAAAAGACTGGCTGATAGATTGTCTGTAGTTGTTGCGCGATTAATAATGTAGTGTAGTAAGTAATTGTCTTTATAATAATTTATGTGTAATTACCTTTATAACCTTTTAGGTCAGTATTTTGTTTATTGTGCAACGGTTTCGTTTTATGTATATTCATAATTATTATGTATTTTTGATTATTAATAAACTGGATCCTGAATCGACTTGACGTTTCTATCAACCCTGACCAATGTGGCCTCACTAAGTCACATCTTAAAGTGTCTACTCCTAGACACATCACATGGTGACCCTGCGATCAACGTAATCTCCAACCTGTAACTCTACCATCAACGTGATCCTGCTATCAAAGCGACTCAATCGACGTGATTTGTCTCTCGCTGGACTTCGAAGAATATGGGCAAAACGCAGAGCAAGGAACAAGTGGTAATTGCGCAGACTGCTGGCGGTGACAACCACGCAAAGGCTGCAGCGGAGCACATACGGACCAACAACGTCCTTCTTTCCATCAAGCAGATGCGGAATGAAACCCTGGCCGTATGAGCTACCGCCGTCGCCGGGAAATCCAAGAAGGTGCAATGAATGAGTCAAAGGTAAAAAGAAGAAGCCCACTAGGTATAAATTATTATGATGTTATTTTAGATTTTTCTTTTTTGTGTTTGGTATAATAATTATGTAGTTAAGATTATGAGTATAGAATTAGAATTATCATCATTATTATAATTATATGAAGGTCAATACCAGATGTGCAGATTGGCCATGGGACTGAAAATAAGTCCATCTGCTTTCAGTAGGCTAATGACTGTTGCCATGTCGGGTCTCAATTATGAGAAATGTATCGTTTATCTAGACGATCTGATAATATTTGGTCGCAATTTAACAGAACACAATAAAAACCTAATGTCAGTTTTCTCCCGTTTGAGAAAAGTTAATTTAAAATTGAACCCATTAAAATGTGAATTTTTAAAGCGACAAATTCTTTACTTAGGTCATACAATATCAGCGGACGGAATTTTACTGGATCCAGAAAAAATTCGAGTCATTGAAAGTTATCCGACACCGACATGCGCCGACGACGTCAAGCGTTTTGTGGCATTTAGTAACTATTATAGAAAATTTATAAATAACTTTGCAGCAATAGTTTTGCGTTTAAATAAATTATATAGAAAAATGTTCAATTTCAATGGACTACAGAATGCCAAAATGCTTTTGATACCCTTAAAAAGTTACTTTCTAGCCCTCCTATTTTAGATTATCCTAATTTTTCTAGCGAAAACAATTTTATTTTGCACACAGATAGTTCTGGTTTCGATATCGGCAGTGTACTTGGTAATTCCAATTGCAAACCAATCGCATACCCTAGCCGATGTTTAAACAAAGCCGAGTTGAATTATTCTACGACAGAAAAGGAGTTACTAGCCATAGTCTGGTCTGTAAAATATTTTAGGCCGTATTTATTTGGTAAACAATTTGTAATTAGAACGGATCATAGACCTCTCCTTTATCTTTTTAATATGACAAACCCGTCGAGTCGTTTAACTAAGTTTCGTCTTTTATTAGAGGAATATGATTTCACTGTCGAATACGTTAGCGGTTAGAGGGAAGGACAATGTAGTCGCCGATGCGTTATCTCTGTATCGATTACATCAGACGATTTAAAAGTAATGAATAATAAGTTAATATGTGTTATGACTTGCGCTCAATCTAAAAGGATGAATAAATTACCGGATTTGACAGATACCTGGGATACTTCTTTAGATATTAATAGGTCTTTAGATCAACCTAAAATCGTAGAGGTACTAAATAAAGGTGATATGGATGTGGAATTAATTATTTTAACAGAAAGAAGTCTACGTAGAATGTTAAATAATAAAGATTTAAAATTAAACTTTTCACATAATAATAATTTTAGTTATTGTGAAAATAAAAATATATTTATTTGCAAGCTCATCTTCTTCATCAGTAAACTCGCGAGACGATTTGCTGAAAAAAATGGCATTATTTTGCAATAAATTAAATATTAAAGAAATTATAATTGTTAAAACAAATAAAAATAAAAAATATATCGAGTTTTTATCAAAATATATTGCAAAAAATCCACGTGGTTTTCCAAGAATTTGTATTGTAAAGGACGTCCAAAGAATTTATTCTCATGATGAAAAGAATGTTATAATGAACGATTTTCATTTATTGCCTAGTAGTGGCCACGTAGGTATTAGAAGAATGGTAAATAACATTAAAAAATATTATTATTGGCCGTCATTAGAAAAAGACTTTAGGTGCTATGTCGAGAAGTGCAATAAATGTAAAACACAAAAGTATACTAAAATTCATAAACAACCCCTATCTATTACAACAACAGCATCATCATCATTCGAAAAAGTGTTTTTGGATATTGTTGGACCGTTAGATAGAGATGATTTAGGTTTCGTTTACATTTTAACACTGCAGTGCGAGCTAAGTAAATACGTTGAAGCATATCTATTAAAAACAACAACTAAAACAACTACGGAAGTTGCTAAATCATTTGCTAAAAATTTTGTTTTACGATACGGAATTCCAAAAGAAATAGCTAGTGATATAGGTACCGAATTTATTTCAAAAACAATGTCAGAAATGTGTAAACTTTTAAATATAACCCAAACTATTGCAACCGCGTATCATCATCAAAGCATTGGATCATTAAAAAATTCGCATAAAGTTTTAGGTGCCTATTTACGCATACAAACCAATGATAATCCTTCAAATTGGAGTTCATGGTTACAGTACTGATGCTTTTCTTATAACACTACATACAGTACATTCCGAAACTAAGTACACACCCTTTGAGCTAGTGTTTGGTCATGTATGTAGATTACCTACTAATTTAAGTAACGATGTTCAACCATTTTACAATTTTGGGGATTATGTTTTTGAATTTAAATACAGGTTACAAAAAGCACAAAATGATGCAAGAAATAATTTAATTTTAAGTAAACAACGTAGAAAGTGTAATTATGACTTATCAATTAATCCCACTTTTTATAAACCAGGCGATACATTGTTATTAAAAAATGAAACTGGAAATAAATTGGATACTTTATATACAGGCCCATATGTTGTAATGGAAGACCTCGCACCTAATGTTAAAATAAGTTTAAATGGTAAGCATGTTATAGTACATAAAAATAGGACTAAGTTGTATAAGTAACCGTAGATATTAAAAAAAAAAAGTATTCAGGTTACTATTATTTATCTTCACTAAGGGGGATGGTGTAGTGTAGTGAGTAATTGTCTTTATAATATTTTATGTGTAAATTACCTTTATAACCTTTTAGGTCAGCATTTTGTTTATTGTGCAACGGTTTCGTTTTATGTATATTCATAATTATTATGTATTTTTGATTATTATTAAACGGGATCCTGAATCGACTTGACGTTTCTATCAACCCTGACCAATGTGGCCTCACTAAGTCACATCTCAAAGTGTCTACTCCTAGACACATCACAATAAATACTTGTGTTAAAACGGGAACTTATCCTTACATGTTAAAGTCGGGAATAGTGAGGCCAATACATAAAAAAGGTCCTACATATATTTATAATAATTACAGGCCAATCACTATTTTACCGGTGGTAGAAAAAATTGTAGAAAAATACATATGCGAGTTGTTACAAGACTTCTACAAGTGTTCCGTGTTATATTATACAAGTATTATATAAGTGTATTATATAAGTTCCATGGTATATTTCCACTACCCAGTATGGTTTTCAGCCAAAAAAGAGCACAACGCTACTCCTATCTTGCTTCACGGACGATATAAATTAGTACCTAAACGATAAAAAACATGTTCTAATAGTATTTATTGACTATAGCAAGGTGTTCGACACACTTAGACACGACACCCTAATAGACAAGCTAGAAAATAGTGGCATTAGGGTCACGACTACCTTTATCAGCGTAGCTACCGCGTCAAAGTGGGAACAGAATTTAGTGACAAGGTTGAAATCACCGAAGCACTTCTCAGGGATCGGTAATAGGCCCCATGCACTATCTAGGTTCCGTAAACGACCTTATTAACGTAATAAAGCACTGTAAGGTGCTTCAGTTCGCTGATAACACGTGCCTTATTTCGGCAGACCAAGACATATCAAAAGCCCAGAAACGACTGCAGACCGGTTTTACTGCGATATGTCAATGGTCCCACGATGCAGGGTTGGTATTAAATGCGGAAAAGACCAAGCTTTTGCATATTCACTCCAGTCACACTTATCGTACAGATGACATTAAAGTAATTGCTCACAGTCATATTTGTCTTCATACTAACTACTGTACAAAAGTCTGTAAATAACTACAATTAGTCAATGGACAAACTTACCTAGGGCTCATCATTGATAAATAATAGGTTAAATTGGTCCAAACAAATTGATGAGGTCTGTGGAAAATTACGTGCGATCTTAGCAAATTTCTTTTTAATTAAAGACAGAGTACCTTTTTGTGTATTACTCTCACTGTAAAATGCTTTAGCAGAAAGTATAATCTGTTATGGATTGAGTAGCTACGGTCGCACATTTCAGACATACTTGGATCAAATTTTAAGTTGCAGTATAGGCTTCTTAAAATTATAGTGCCGGAAAAAATAAAAATAAAATTAAAAAATTACCATTTAGGATTGTTTCAGTATTGTAAGGTTTTGCCGGTGTATCATAAGCGTGATTATGTTTTGTTATGCGATCAATTCTTCAAATATAACTCAAAATACGAAAGGATACCACCAATTGTAAAAATAAGCGCTTCTAGTAAGAAAATATGAATACCAAAGCTTTTATGGTACACGTACTTCAAATTATATAATACCTACTCTAATTAACACATTACCTCCTGAAGTATGAGACAAAATAACACGTTTAATATAAAAACTGTCTTGATGAATTATTTCTCAAATAAAACGATAACGTAGCATTCTGTGTAATTAAAGCTCGGGCGAGCGGTGCATAGGACTGTCGGCTGCGCAAGTGCAGTGTGCAGTAGTTTCTCGAGTATCGAGACTGTTGAGACGTATATCATGCGCGTCCGACGTCGTACTCACTGCGCGCTCGGCTGGTAGGTGTCTCTTTTTCGTTTAAATTAAATTTTATAACTATTTACTTACTTTGTAATGAGCGTTAACCAGCAACAAGATAAACCTAACATGGTTTTTCGTCGCTACATTCCATCCATGTAAAGTTTTGGTTAATAGGGGCCTTACAATCCTGATAAAATCGTATCAGTTTCGAGAAAACTGACACGAATTCGATTTACGACAGTAAATAAATAAAAATTAAAAAAAAGCGACATGTCACATAGCGTTGACTTATGTCAAATCCCATCTATTTTTGATTTCGAACTTCGCCGTCGAAATTATCGAATGCATCTTGACTAGAGGTCCTGGGTAGACTTCGCTATAAAATTGACGCCAAACTAACCGAAAACGACGTTGATTGTCACGATGATGACCATTGTAGCATTGACCGTTGGAAGTTGGTGTAGTCGATGAGCTCTGTGGCTCAGTGGTTAAAGTTAAAGACCCCCACAGACGAGAGGCCGATAGTTTCAGTTAGAACTGACGACAGTCCGGCCTGAACGGATCCATACACATACACGGAAAAAAATCGCATCCGACCCGACTGACGTCATTTCGGCTTGAACGGATTCGAGCACAAACACGGAAAAATCGCATCAGCTCGTTCTGGTTTGCCACGAGCTACGGTCGTGTTTATTAATTGTGAACTCACTACGCTTGTACACGATACACACCCGCACAGCCGCGGGTCTGGCGAGAACTTAAGCGATTTGTCACACATGGTCCGTTCAGTCCATCCGTTCAGTCCAGAATTAATGTTACCAACGTAGTTATTTTACAAAGTTTCACTACTAAATTAAGTATTTTATTCCCTCCAAAGTCAAAGTCAAAATTTTTTATGCAAAATAGGTATTTTTATACACATTCTGAACGTCTACATGATGCCTACCACCGGTTCGGGAACTAGCCCACCGAGAAGAACCGGCGTCAGAAACTCGCGCGGGGCCACCTTTTATCAAAAAGATGGAAAATTGTTATTTTAAAATATATAACAATGTTATGACTAAAACTACATAACAAGAGTACTATAATATATGTAATTTAGAAGTAGCCTTTCAGGAGGCCACCTCATTCCCAAGGTGTGCTATCATTGATAAAAACATTAACCTTATAATAGGCATTAGCACAGAAACGTTCTTTAACTACTTTTTTTAATTTATTGATTTAAAAATTTTGAACGCTTTCTGGGATCTTATTGTATAATCGTATACATTAAGCCTTTAAACGAATTCTTTACTTTACTAAGTCTAGTCACTGGTACATCAAGCTTATGCTTATTTCGGGTAAAAAATAGCTCCCCACACTGATTTCAGTGACGGTGGCCGGTTTAATTGAAAACAGGCCAGCTACGCTGGAGTTATTTTATAGTGCCCAAGTGTGTGCGCAGTACACAAGAGCACTCTCTCTTCCTTTACTCTCGTAACCCAGTGGGACGAATAACCGACACGACTGGTGAGATATCAGGCGCAGGTCCGACTTTTTACATGCCCATCCGACGCATGGATCATCTTTCTTGTCAGACAATCAGGTGATCAGCCTGCATTGTCCTAACCAAACTTGGAAACAAGATTTTTTGTTGTTCTAATGCAGGAATCGAACCCACGACCTCCGAGTCGAGAGCCAAGCTCTAAACCACTAGACCACGGAGGCTGTTATTTCGGGTATTTCTTTTGTGGTTGTCACTTTTCTTTTTGAATATGTTTATTTTTTTTAACATGTAATACATTTAATAGAACATACTGAGAAGCTACGTTTAAAATTCCAGTTTCTTTAAACTTCTCTCTTAAGACGTGTTGGGGGCCAACTTATAGATTGCCTGGACAGCTCGCTTCTGCAGCACAAATATAGTATTTATTTCGGCAGCACTTCCCCACAGTAGAATGCCATAGGACATTATACTGTGGAAGTAACTAAAATATACAAGCCTTGCTGTGTTATCGTCTGAAAATTGTCTTATCTTACTTACTGCAAATGCTGCTGAACTGAGTCTGTCGGCCAACCCAACAATTTGAGGGCCCCACTGTAGTTTTGCGTCTAAATTTATACCTAAAAAGACAGCTGTGTCTACTAGTTCCATACCTTTCCATTCAATAGTACATTGGTTTCAGTTTGCCTTACACTTGGCAACGTGAACTTTATACATTTAGTTTTTTTGTTATTTAACAAAAAATTATTAACACTAAACCATCTACTATTTTTGAGAGATTTATTTACTTCGTCATAGCCTGAGTTTTGGCGATTAATATTAAAAGTAAGTGACGTGTCATCGGCAAATAAGACTATCCCGTTTTTTTCATTAATAAGGTATGGTAGGTCATTTATATAGACCAGAAAAAGAAAGGGTCCTAAAATGGATCCTTGTGGGACCCCATCTCAATTTTGGTACGTCCTGTGGATCTTTTTCCATTTATCTCAACCCTCTGAGTCCTATTTGATAAATAAGATTTTAAGAGGACGAGTGCTGGTCCCCTTACTCCATAGTGGCATAGTTTCCTGATCAACGTTGTGTGCTGCACGCAATTAAATGCCTTAGAGAGATCGCAAAAGACTCCTAGAGCATCCTGCGACCCCTTCCAAGCATTAAAAAATATAACTAATCAGATCAACGCCTGCATCTCCTGTCGAGCGCCCCTTCGTAAAACCAAATTGTTTACTATGTAAAATGTTATTTATATTAAAGTGAGCTAGTAGCTGAGTAAGTATTATTTTTTCATATATTTTCCTTAGTGTTGGTAAAAAAGATATGAGTCGGAAGTTAGATGGATCCGACTTACTACCAGACTTATACAGAGGTAAAACTTTACTATGTTTTATTAGATCAGGAAATACGCCACTTTTTATACAATCATTAAAAATAGTTGCTAAGTAAGGTGCGATAATATCGATTATAGATTTAATAACTTTCATTGATAGGCCCCATAAATCTGCAGTATTCTTAATATTTAATAAATTAAAAATTTTAATGACGTCTTGAGGTCCTATTTCTTTAAATCTAAATTCGATTTCACACTCTTTTACATTATCTTTAAGAAGTAATTCAGCATCAGCAGGAGATGCAAACATATTTTTGGTGGTTGAAACTGGAATGTCAGCAATGAATTTCTCAAAAGCAGTTGCAACTTCACTGTCGGATTCAATTATTTTACTATCTATAATCAATTTAAAATATGTGTTGCGGCTGGTGACTCTTCCAGTTTCATTTGCAATGATTTGCCAAGTTGTTTTAATCTTATTTTTCGAATTCTTAATTTTATTTCTAATGTCAAGAGATTTTGCTGCAGAGCAAACTTGCTTAAATGTTTTTGAATATAACCTTACATAATGTTTAAATTCTTCACTTTGATTCATTGTTCTTTCATTATAAAGTTCATACAATTTTAATCTACTTTTTAAAATACCTGCCGTTGCTCATTCACTGAATTTACTTTTATTGTTTGTTCTCACTGTCTTAGAGGTGAAAATAGTATCAAATTTATGTTTAATTAATTTAAACAGTTTACCAAACGATATATCCGGGCTACTATGATACTCTAAATGCCCAATATTAGCTATAATTTCATCTCTAAGCTTCTCAATATGTTTGACATTTATTGGTATACATGTGTTTCTGTCCTTGTGTAATTGTTTGCAATTATTATCTATGGGAAAAATGGCCCGCTGTCCACAGTGATCAGAGCTTAGTATGTTAATGACTTCTTTATTTAATAGATCCATTAAATAAAGAAGTCATTATTGTCAATATTGTTGGTAAAAATGTTATCAATGCACGTAGAAGAGCTGTCACTGATCCTTGTTGGTTCAAAGAATAAATGAGTTAAGTTATATGATTTTAACAATGAAGTAAATCTAACAGTGGGGGAATTACTTTCTAAAATATTTATATTAAAATCACCACACAATAATATATTATGTTCGTTAGATACACTTATCTTAGTTAATAACGTATCCATTATTTTTTCAAATGACTCATATAACCCTAAAGGAGGGCTGTATACGTAACAATAATAAAGTGTCCCACCTCTATACAGGCTATTTCAGTTGTTCGTTCTGTAGAGAGGCTTACTATGTCTTTACGTTCTTTATATTTTTAATTCTTCTTTATTAATATAAGTGGGCCGCCGCTTATGGCTTTTTCTCTGCAGAAAGAACTAGCCAGCTGGTGCATACCAACATTTAACATAATTTCATTTTTATTAAACCAATGTTCAGTTATACATAAAATTCTAAATGATTGTTTAAAAACAACTCAATTTCCAATTCCTTACTAGACATACCTTGTATGTTTTGATGCACCAGCGTAAGTTTACATAATTTGTTATCTTTAATTAAAATATTATTTTCATGATTACTTATACCTACAATGCTAGAGATTTCCTCTGTTGTCTTACAGGCTAATTTAAATTATTATTATTTTGAATATTTTCCAAGGTGTTGTACTAAGTCATATTATTATGACTAAACTGCTCAATAGAAGCAGTTGTTGTCTTACTAGCCAAGTACTTGGCTGAGTTAAAATATAATAAAGTTAATAGCGTACTTGCTATAAGTCTTGTAAAATAATAGGTCTTTTACCTATAAAATTGCCGTTCTGCAGTACTGACTATTTTAAATCAAAATAATTTTTGTTTGGCTAAGAATTCTAATTTCAAATTAATTTTATTTTAAAAACATGGAATTCTTTTTCCAAAAGTAGTCATTTGTTTATTGATTAGTGTTACATTTTCATCGCATTTCAATCTTTTTCGTCATCATGGACACGTTAAAAATTCGAGTAATTATGGAAGCAAGCAAGCGTCGTGGCAGCAACGCGGCACAAGCGGCACGCAACATCAACGACGTTTACGGAGCTAACACTACAAACCAACGCACCACCTGTTATTGGTTTGCTCGCTTCCGTTCTGGAAATTTCGACTTGAAAAATGAACCTCACGGTCGTCCGAAGACTTTGGTCGACAATGACGAATTAAAGGCGACTGTGGAAGCTGATGATACCACAATCTACGGCTGAATTAGCAGCAGCTTTCGACGTTAGCGTCAAAACAATATTGGTCCATTTGCGTCAAATTGGCAAGGTAAAAAATCTTGACAAATGGGTGCCCCATGAACTCATAATCGCCAGCGCGAAGTACGCGTCGAGACGTGCCTTGCACTGCTCAACAGACACACAAATTAAGGAATTTTGAACCGCATTGTTACCTGCGATGAAAAATAGATTCTGTTTGATAACCGCAAGCGCTCAGCAAGTTGGTTGGATCCTGATTCAGCACCTAAACAATGACCTAAACGAAAACTTACCCCTAGAAAAGTGATGGTCACTGTTTGGTGGTCTAGCGCCGGTGTGATTCATCACAGCTTCTTACCAAACGGGGTGAGCATTACTGCAGATGTGTACTGTGAAGAACTGAACACAATGATGGAGAAGCTGGCACATCTTCAACCAGCATTGGTCAATCGCTCCTCTCCGCTGCTCCTGCACGACAACGCGCGACTTCATACTGCACAGCAGACGGTCTCCACGTTGCAAGAACTGGGGTTGGAAGCTCTCCGTCATCAGCCCTACTCACCAGACCTTGCGCCTACAGATTACTACTTTTTCCAGAATTTGGATAACTTCTTGGCGGGAAAAAAATTCGATATCCGAGAGGCAGTACAAAATGCCTTTGAAGAATTTGTTGCCTCCCGTCCAGCTGATTTCTTTAAGAAGGGCATCAATAAACTGCCACTGCGTTGGCAAAGATGGATTGATTGTATGGGTGATTACTTCGATTAATACAAATACAATATACATGAAAAAAATTCGTTTAAATTTTTTCATACAAAAGGTCAATTTCATGGGTAAATACCTAATAAAAGGATAGATAATAACTATCTAATGTCAATTTACATAATTTATAATCTTGAATATTATTAATGTCAATTATATTTATTTTATTGTCATATTTATTTTATAATATACAATTATTATTAACAGCAGTATACAATTGGCTGTTAAGCTTATATCTAATTTTGTTTTCCCTTATATATGTATAATCTTACTAATATTTTGCAGATTGTTTAATGCTTCTATATAATATTCTAATTGGTTACTATTCGCATTTCCCAGTCTCCTCACTAATATTATTAGTGTTGTATTGGGACAGTGAACTCACTCACTACAACTGTACTTAATATTCTTTTTATTATTTGTGAAAATGTTGCACCCGGCATACAGGTGTTGTACACTGACTGTTCCTCGTACAACTTACTCAATTGCATCCCGACTCCCCGACCAAGCTCATCGCTGTTAATAATAATAAATAATAATAAAATGTTAATATAACAAAACCTAAAATGCAGTCGTTTTTGGGGGCTTTATAACCTAAGTTCAGTAGCTTTTTCATAGTTTTCAGTATTCTTTTAGTAGAAATCAACGCGAGTTTAGTAGTTTCGCAAAATCAGAGCTGGCAACACTGGAACGAATTTCAGTCCATCCGGCCGACTGATGCGATCTCGAAATTACATACAGACGATACGATTATGCGTTAGTTCAGGCTTAATTGAAGGAAAACTGGACGGTACATGGGGCCCCTAAGCCGGAGGTCGCTGGTTCGAATCTCATCGAAGGGACGAAAAGCTTTTCTATGTTCCTGGGTCATGACCCAGTTGTGTATTAAATATATGTATAGTATGATAAAATTCTTAAATATATTATAGTATAACAGTATTAAATATATTTTCGGTGTCTGGTACCTGTGATACAAATACTTCGGATAGGTACTTATTAAGTGGTGTGAAAGTGGTGTGTTATGCAGCCTCCGTGGTCTAGTGGTTTAGAGCTTGGCTCTCGACTCGGAGGTCGTGGGTTCGATTCCCGCATTGGAACAACAAAAAATCTTGTTTCCAAGTTTGGTTAGGACAATGCAGGCTGATGAAAGATGATCCATGCGTCGGATGGGCATGTAAAAAGTCGGACCTGCGCCTGATATCTCACCAGTCGTGTCGGTTATTCGTCCCACTGGGTTACGAGAGTAAAGGAAGAGAGAGTGCCCTTGTGTACTGCGCACACACTTGGGCACTATAAAATAACTCCTGCGTAGCTGGCCTGGTTTCAATTAAACCGGCCTCCGTCACTGAAATCAGTGTGGGGAGCTATTATTATTAAGTGGTGTGAAAGTGTCCATAGATCAAATCAAATCAATTTATTCAGATACACATAATATATAATATAATATTATAATCAGTAGGTACTAAATAGTGATAGACATACAAAAAGTAACACTGTTCGACACGTCGTAGTTAATTTTTTGCGTGGCAGCCAAAGTGCAAAGCAGTGTAAGGAAAGTCTAGCCAAAATGTAAGTAAGTCTGTAAAAAAGTCTTGTAGATTGATGATTGTCAAAAATGACAAAAATAACAAGAAGAAAAATGTTGATGAATGATTATGCCGGAGTTTTGGTGGGGATGTAAATGTAAGACGTTAATGTTTTTGTATATTATCTTCCATAAAGTTGTGTTATTTTGATTTTCCATGTGTAATATTGGTAGAATATTAACCATTAATTAATATTCGTTAGCATGCAGTAGTTTAAGCAAGTGGTACGACTGCAAAAATCTTGTATTGTGTTGAAAACTCCCTAGGAAGTTTCAGTGTGACGTCTACCACTATACTGAATTGACTGACTTGACTCATTGACTGCACTGCAAAACTGCAACGAAAGTTTACTCGCCTTTTTAACTTAGCAATATTATAATATTTTATGCTATAGGTACCGCCATAGTTAAACAAATAAGATAAAAAAAATGATTATTTCACAAACTATTGCGAACCGGATATTATTTAACTGTTAAAACGAGAATACAAAGGTTACGATTGTAGACATATTTAACAACTTATGTAAATAAGATAGGCAATTAATTTATTAAATAGACTTACCCGTTGATGTTAAGAGACCATCTCCTAGCCAAGGATTTAAGTATTGATAGGATTTTCCTTTCCTTATATAGTCCATGCTGGACAATAATTCCTGAAATATACAATAATAATTATATCACATTAATATGAACAACATAATATTATAATGATAAGTTAGCTAGTTACTTCTAGCTGCTAGGTACTTCTTGATGATATTGAACTCATTAAAAAATATCCTAATAACTAGCATCTTGCACTATTTTAGAATTTGATTATCAAATGAAATTGCGAAAAGCACAAGATAAAATATAGTATTCGATATTCGTCTCGCTGTTTTAAATAAAAATAGGACCCGAGGCGCGTCGCCTAGCGGTGCCCCGTGAATAGGATACTTGTAACTCCTGTCTAGATAAAATTTAAGTCACTGATAATGTAAACTGTAAAGACGTAATATAGTGTAACATACCTCAGCATATTTAGGATGGTATATTATCGCGTATGGTTGATGAAACAGATGTATCAAGCAGGTATCACCATACTTGTCTTTGAAATAGCGTAGCAATGGCAGAAACTCTGAAATAAATAAATATATATGCGGTTAATATTTTAGCTACTGAATTGACTAACAAGCCAATAATACGGATGTGTAATTGGCGGGAACACTAGCGTCATGTTGGTTGACATTGATGGAGGTTAGACTACAGGAGACCGATCGCTACGTGCTTAAAGCATTGCCCGCCTGTCCCTGAAAATTTAATTTTTTAAGAATGTTATTGCTCTTACTCTGAAAGTCGGTTTATATTTTTATTAAATATTTATTTATTGTAAATATTGTATAAGCTATTAATATTTAAGAAATTCGAAAAATATACTGTATAAGAGCAGGATATTTCCTATAAAAAGAATTCCTTACTATCGGACCTTTATCTCTATTATTTTAACCTTAATTTATCGCTGGAAAATAGGTCTCTGCGCATCATTTTTAGGTTATGCACGCGGCGGTAATAATGAGTACGTCCAATACCCACGGAATTAGGGTATGTCTCATAAAATCCTACTATATAATAATATTATAAATGTAAAAGTTTGTGAGAATGGATGGATGGATGTATGGATGGATGGATGTTTGTTACTCTTTCACGCAAAAACTACTCAACGGATTTCGATGAAATTTGGTATGGTAGGATTTTAGGCTCTGGATAAAAAAAAGGATTTATATTCCGAAAAAGTACCTATAGTGTTCCTTTGGGATACTGTATTTATGTAGAACGTAATATAATAAAATTATATTACGTTCTTTACGGCGCTACGGAGGTCATTGACCTCACACAGCTGATAAAATTTATATTATTTAGTTAAAGACTTTGCTTTAGCTTTAAAGTCAGCTGTTTCTGTGAGGTTAATGACCTCAGCGCCTTAGAGAGTGCAATGTAATTTTATTTAATATAATATATTTTATTTGAAATTTGAAATTGCTTTCCTGCCTAAATGTCTTTATATAAGCAGTAGATCATATGCCTAAAATATCCGTAATTGATTTTGCCAAACCTTATATTTCGTCGCATAAAATATTTATCGGACCGAAGTTCAGCAGTACACGTCGCGTCGTTTCAATACGTTGGGTTAAATTGGGAATTTGTTAGAGAATGATTGTTCAAATAGTAAAGTTGATCTTGCATGATAGAGCATCGAACTGGAAGTTCAAAGGTCAAAGGGCTGATAAGATTACCCACATTGTTGAAGTTTTATCAGTTTGTGATAAGTGCTAAGATGTGTCAAAGTCTAAGCAGTTTCTAATCAAAACCCCTATTTTCCTTATTAACTTACGCTTTCATTTCACTTTAATAGAATTTCTAGCTTATTCCCGCGGCTCCACCCGCGTAAATATTAGGTCATTACATATGAAATTTGTGTTTTGTAAAGGAGGAACATAAAGTCGTTTTTTTAATATTATATTATATTTATTTATTCAAAGTATATACCATTGCTATCTATGCACTTTTGCCATCTCATAGTTAGTTCATTGATTCCTTTATTAAAAAAACTATTCGGACAGGAATCATTAGAATCTTTGAAGGCGTTTTGGACTGCCCCATCGGAGTTGGATTTTTTCCCTTGCAAAAAGTTATCCAAATTTCGAAAAAACTGGTAATCTGTTGTAGCAAGGTCCGGGGAGTACAGTGGATGTCTTAGACAAAAGCTCCTCTAATTTGGTAGTCGTCTGTTGTGCAGTGTGTGGTCTAGCGTTGTCCTGAAGCAGCAGTGGCCTAGAGCGAATGACCAACCTCGGTTGTTTAGCAACTAGCTTTTCCAACCGCCGTAATCGTCAGCTGTAGTGAACGACACCGGCACTAGTCCAGCAATCGCTCACAAGTAACTTTTTATTAGTCAATTTTCGCTTGCGGCAGGCTTTGGCTGTTCAGGGTTCAGCCATTGCGATGAGCGTTTCCGATTATCGTTCAGGGTCCACTTTTCATCACAGGTAAGGATTTCATTTAAAATCTCTTCATTATTGTGCCGGTTGAGTAATGTAACGCAGAAGTCGACGCGCGTTTGTCGATTTGCTGCACTCAATTTATGAGGTACCCACCTTCGAAGCTTTTTAACCTTACCAATTTGCTTCACGTGGATTAAAAGTTTTATCACTAACACCGCAGCCTGCAGCTAACTCGGATGTGGTTTACGATGGATCCGCTTCCACAATAGCCTTCAATTCTTCATTATCAACTTTGGTCTCCCGCCGTCCACGGGGCTTGTTCTGCAGGTCGAAATTTCCAGAAACCAAGAAACAACGAAAACGTTGGAACCAAAACCGCATTGTGTTCTTTTACGACACCGCCGCCATACACATCATTAATCCTTCGAGCCGTTTCTGCAGCACTGGTATCACGGTGTCAAATTTTCCATTTTGTAAACAGAGTGACGCAAAGAAAAAACCAAAAGAGGAAAAACTAAGAGGAATTACTGTTTTCGAAACACAAATGCATGATTAAACAGCGGTATAAATTTGAAATTGGAATTCCTAACCAAAGAAAATATTTGTAAATGCTTCAAGTAAAATGTTTTTGTAATTCTTTTTATATTTTATAAATCTACTAAAGCTACGGGCAAATCTCGGATACTCGTTTTTAATGTGCATGTAGAGGGCATAAACTTTTATTCTATTTATCACCTTTTTACTATTGCTAAAAACAGCTATAGATTAATATAAAGTATGTTTTAAATCCTGATGCAATGAAACATCAAAACAATATATTTGTGCTATACAGGATGCTTGGTTATCAGAATGAAATCGACGGTGCCTACGTACCTACATTATTGTATCTGACAAATGCTCCTTTTCAGGACAGCGCGGCGGTTTAAAGTTTTTAGTTCGAATAACTTTGTCCTTAATGGTTAGATCCTTATGAATTTTTGCATAAAGAGTATTTGTTAGGATAACATATTAGTACATTGTATCAAAAATCCAAAATTTGAGTAGTTTTCGCGAAAATTGAGTTACGATAGTGTAACACCTAAATGAGCTTGCTCTCTTAATCGTAACTGGCACTTCCAATTATTTTCTAGGAACCGCATAAACAAAAATGTGTCGGATTTGCCAATTCCGATAATCGTTGGTATTTATCAATATTTTATTGTAAGTGTCACATTCGATTATGTAGATTCCTTGTACTTACGATGTATTACAGTAATGTATTTAAATTTGCGACAAAGTATCACAAGAGAAAAAACCAAGTATCACATACTGAATAACTGAGTTGGCGAAAGAATGTTAGGTAATAAAAATTCATAAGCCGGTGAATATATGTTACATGTTTTAGTTAAGTACCTACTGTATATTGAAGACTGGCAGTGAAATATGTTTTTAACGGACAAAAAACCATATTGGCGACAACTTGAGAGCACATATTTTATTCAAGAATAGGCATATACTTTTTCCAACCTAGTTGCGTTAAATCCAAATTTAGGTGATTCAAAACACAAATCAGGCAGTGAATCAAGAGCACAAAAAAAGCGTAAAGGAGCGTACAAAATTTACCTTATTTGTAAATTAGGTAAATATTGTACAACTAAAGGATGCCGCCTTTCATACAACAATTATAATTGTCTACAATACCTAACATTATTAAGTAAAATAAAAAGAGCAAAGATTTCAAAACTAAAGATTGGCTATGACGTAAATTTCACAGAACAAATTTTCATACAAGAAAAGTTACGACATCTTGTTTTCACCATACCTCAAATGGCCCCAAACAACTTCAAAAGTAGGGCCATTGAAGTGGGAACATTTTGTACCTCAACATACCTCGTCTATAATTTATAAGTCTATGAAAAAGAGGAAAAAATGTAGGTATACTATTTTAGGGGTTCCGTAATACATAACGCTCTGTCCGTCCGCCTGTCTGTCTGTCTCTCCGCGCTTCTAGCTTTTGTGATTATGAATATAAATAGATGAAATTTGGTGTAGCTATAGATTGTGTATAGATATCGGTTTTGGCATCAGAAGAAAAAAAATATATTTTCGGGGTAACACTCCATACAGGTAAAGTGGGGATGAAAAATATTTTCTTTTATATTCTACCCCATTGTGTTGGGTATCGTTGAATAGGTCTATTAAAATAAAGGCAAAGTTTCATAAGTGGTTATATATATATATATATATATATAAATAAATACTTATACAAGATCTTTTAGACTTATATAAGAGAGAAGTCTCGCATAAGTATAGGTATACTACTTATATATTATGATAGCTTCCGCTGACTGTTCGCTTAGATCGCCTAAAAGACTACGGGGCATAGTAAAAATGGTAATTTGCTCAGAATATGTTTTGGTAACAAAAATTCCTATTTCAAATTGATTTTTTTTCTTGGATTTACCTTTTAAAACAATAATAATTGTAATTAATGGGAAAAACTTTCGAAAATTTATACCTTATCTAGTACTACTCTCACCTTTTAATATTCTGACATGAAACGAGAGTATTACCTTTTTTCTAACATCCTTTTTCTAAAACGTTTTCCTTTTTAACATCCTTTTCCGTTTAACATCCTTTTTCTAAAAGGTTTTCCTATAACTATAACGCTGCCCTGTAAGTACCCTGACATAAGAATGTATCCAGTTACATAATGATTTGAGTTTAAAGGTTACTTTCTTGTAAGGTATTACATGGTACACCTACTTATTCAAAGTTTGAAAGATTTTATGAATAAAAAAAAATACTGCAAACACTTCTAAAAGTAATTAACAATATAAAATCGGTAGGTATGTATATATGTACTGTGTAAGTATGTAATAATACAATTGCAAAATATACCTACTTACATACTTTAAATTAAAGTAAGTATAAAATCAACAAACTAATGAACAATTAGTAAAGTACTCTTCTAGTAACTAACTTAAATACAGATTTATAAAATTTATAAATTTATAATTATTTATTAAATCCGTAAAAACTGTTATTGCCGAACCCATAAGTCATATCTTAAACCTAAGTATCTCTACAGGAATTTTTCCAGACAGATTAAAGACAGCGATCATAAAACCTTTATTTAAAAAAGAAAACCGTGAGTATGTGGAATGTTACCGGCCAATTGCGATTTTACCAATATTCTCTAAAATTATGGAAAAGTACATTTATAAAAAAAACATACAATTACTTTGAATACAACAATTTATTTGCTGAAGAACAAAAAGGGTTTAGAAAAAATAAAACAATAAATAGAGCCATTTACGACTTTTTAAACATTATAATAAGTAAAGTTGATAAAAAAATACCTGTCTGTGCCATCTTTTGCGACATGACCCAAGCGTTCGACTATGTGGATCATGAGATAATTGTGCAAAAATTGAATGCTTATGGAATTCGAGGTAATGTACTAAAATTACTTGAATCTTATTTAAAAAACCGATTGCAATATACAGAAATTAAACGTATAAACAAAAATAAAAACGATTGGTAAAGTATGGGGTACCGCAAGGTAGTGTACTGGGTCCTTTATTGTTCATCATTTACATTAATGATATGCCAAGAGCCATTAACAAACGCATGTCTCTTTTTGCGGACGATAGTACTGCTATCATAGAATGTAATGAAATAAATCAATACGAAAATGACATAAATATGACATTGAAGTTAATTATAGAATGGATGACGAACAATAATTTAAAAATAAATTTGAACAAAACTAACATAATACAGTTTTGCCAAAAACTATCGCCATTGACATTAAAAATTAGTTATAATAATATTTACATTAAAGAAGTGACAAATACAAAATTTTTAGGATTAAGTATTGACAGTAAAATCAACTGGAAAGCACATATAGACCAATTATGCAAAAAAAATAGCAAATCAGTGTATGCACTCTCTAGGCTATCATCAATAACAAACAGAGATGCATTAATAATGGCGTATCATGGTTTAGCCGAGTCAAATTTACGGTACGGAATTATATACTGTGGCAACTCCACACATCGCGACTCAGTATTTAAAGCCCAAAAAAGGTGCATCAGAGCTATGTTCAAATTAAAAACGAAAGAGAGCTGTTTACCATGGTTCAAAAAGCATAAAATTCTCACAACTCCATCGTTATATATATACGAGACCGCAGTTTTCGTAAAAAATAATGCTGAACTTTTTGAGACCTTCGGTTCTATACCACGTAACCGAAGGGATAACTGTAGACTAAGAAGCATAAAAGTAAATACCGAATTAATGCACAAAAGTATCTTCTGCATGGCAATTCAAATATTTAATAGAATACCTAAAGAAATTAAATTATTAGAATTAGGGTCATTTAGTCATGTCCGATTAGGCAAGTCCAACTTCGATAGTGAGGTCCAACGAAGAATCCAACTCGGATGGGCAGCGTTCGGGAAACTACGCAGCGTCTTCGAGTCCGAAATACCTCAGTGCCTAAAGACAAAGGTCTTTGAACAGTGCGTGTTGCCAGTGATGTCTTATGGATGTGAAACGTGGTCCCTAACTGTTGGCCTCTTAAATAAGCTCAAAGTCACTCAAAGAGCGATGGAGAGAGCTATGCTCGGGGTTTCTCTGCGTGACAGAATCCGCAACGAGGAGATTCGCAGACGAACTGGAGTAACCGACATAGCTCGCAGAATCAGCAAGTTGAAGTGGCAATGGGCAGGCCACATCGCTCGTAGAACTGATAATCGCTGGGGAGTAAAGGTTCTAGAGTGGAGACCACGAACTGGAAAGCGCAGCGTTGGACGGCCTCCCTCTAGGTGGACCGATGACCTTATGAAGGTCGCGGGCCGCCGTTGGTTGCGGGTGGCCCAGGACCGTTTGTTGTGGAAATCTTTGGGGGAGGCCTATGTCCAGCAGTGGACGTCCTATGGCTGTTAATGATGATGATGATGATGAGGGTCATTTAAGAGGCGCCTAAAAGACTATTTAGCGGAAAAATGTTACTACTCGGTTAAAGACTTTCTAAATAATTCGAAATTTTAGATATGGTTAGGTATTATATTATGTAGTTTTAAGATTTTAATGTACTTATTTTTTATAAATGAAAAGATGAACTTATTATAATTATTTTTGTAATTTTTGACATTTTTATGACGTATTTTAGCTTTATTTTTTGTAATTAAGTATTGACATATTATTATTATTATTATTTCTATTATTATTTTACTTATGAACTGTTAAATTATGAGGTTAAATTTTATTTATTAGTACTGTGATGAATTAATTATCTTACTTTAAATATTTGAGAAGTAATTATAGGAATATATTAGGAATTAGGAATTATATATTAGGAATTGACATCATATTTTAATTGTAATGTAATTATTGACTGATACGTTTTAATAAATTTTATTCTGTCTTTTATGTAATTTCACAAGATATTCACACACCATTGTACTTAATGGTAGGATGTGCAGAATAGAATCTTATCAGTTACTGTAAACCACCATTGTCAAACCACATTCACGTGAATAAACGATTTGATTGATTGATTGATTGATAGGTATTAACCTAAAATTAATTTAATTTAATTTTATAGTTGCTTTATTATGTTACTAATAAAGTAACTATAAAATTAAAAACAATTGTGTATGGTTTAAATTCTAAAACGAATTAACAAATTTTTAAAACAGATATGTAGGAACTGTTCTAGTAACTATAGCTTAACACAGATTTATTAAATAAAGTTACACAAAAGTTTTTAAATTATAAAACAAAGTAACAAAAATAATGTAATATGTACTTATTTAAAGATTGTTCCTAATAAAGAATTAAATAACAAATTGCAAAATATACTTTCTTTAAAATAAAGTTACTGTGGTATTATTAGATATAACAGATGTTTTTGTTTATATTTAAAAATAAATCAACAAACTTAAAACATGGTATTTTCAATAAGCTCTAATATAATTGCAAAACCCAATGAATACAATGCAATGTAAAAGTTATGTATCACAACTATAATTTTTTGTACAGATTTATTGAATAAAATATATGAATCATTTTCTTTTAATTTAAATTTAAGCCTATTGACCTACAATAATAGTATAATTTAGTTTTAAATAATACTATTATTGCAGTACAACGGCCGGTATTAATTTTGTCGGACGTCCCCGTTTTCTTTTTTGGCCCAAAGGTAAAGTTTTTGCTACCATAGGAGGTATGGCTAATTTTAATCGAATAGCCAAACCCAGTACATGCTTGCACAACATATATCTCTTTAGAAATTGAAGACAATCGCATGTTCCTTTCTTCCAATGAGATATGGGCAATATAGTCTTGTTGAAAGTTTTTTTCAGTGTTTCGTACTCATCAAATGTAACCCAACGGTCATGGAAGCTTACATTTGGGTCAGTATTTTCATTTCGTATTAGATAAACTTTATTTATAGAATCAGGCTTAATTATATTAATTTTTATATTTTTCTTAGCCTAAATGTAGGCTTCCGTCCATTCCTTTAGTTCTATTGTTTTCAAATCCGGCGATGCACATGCCTGTTCTGACCATTAAGCTACCATTGCTTTCCGAACTTTTAAAAACCTTGGCAATGGTAATCTTTCCCTTACAGTTTTGTGGTCCTTTATACTGCGATTAAATGCCTCTAACGCATTATTGGTTAAAGGTGATATGGACGCTGCCCCCAAAAACCAATTTCGATTCTTCTGCAGCCATTCTTCTTTAAAATATTTTAAAATATATGTTTTCATCTTTCCACTTGAGAAGGAAAGATTGGGAAGCAGCATAAAATATATAATGAAGATGCATCATGGAAAGCATCAATATCTAACAATATTCATTTTTACTCACTTTTAGTCAGTTTTTCAACTTTTTTCCTATTTTTTTTTTGGCGTGAGCCCAACACATGTAAATGGTAGGTTCTACTCCAAAAACCACAGAAAATGCATTTTGAATGGCATGTGTTCCATCACAAACTAAAACTCTTGGTCTCATTATGTGCTCATGAATTTGCAATGTCTTCTCTTTTAATCCTTCGAATATTATTTGGAAATCTTCTTGGCGCTCATTACTTGCCACTCCTTAGCAGAGAGGGTGAATCTTTCTATTTTTGTCTGTTGTGCCAACTATAAGTACTGAAAATGCTTGCCATTATGAGTTTATAAGTGGCATCATCATGTATTATGTCTGTATAGGATATTATTCGTAATAGCCTTTTCGTTGATGGAGCAAATCTGAAACTAGACTCGATTCCTTCCAATATATAGTAATTTTTGACGAATTATCGTTATCATCATCTGATCTGGAATAGCAGTATGGTCATGTATCTACTGCTCTAATTCACCTAAAGAAATAGCACATTTTCCAAAGAGTGAGGTTTTGCGATCGGACAAATAATTATACAGTTGTCTTTGGGTTGGCAATTTAAGTCCTTCAATCTTGCCAAGAGCCACAAGAATAGCTTTAGGTTTTAAGCACAATTCAAACAACTAGTCGATTTCTAGTTTAGTTGTTTTCTGAACACTATAACGTAAGTATTTCTGCGCCAATGTCGTCGTGGTTATGTTCTTTGTCCATTTTATAGGCAACTAGCTTTTGCCCGCGGCTTCGCCCGCGTAGTATAGTGTTCTTGGAGAAAAAACTACTTCGGCGAATAACTCTCTATTTACAGCAATATACCTACTTCTGATACAATATTGAAAATGTTTATAGGTTTACCCAATGCAAATGGTTAAAAATGGGACCCTATCACCTCGACGCGACATGCGCGACCGCTTGATATGCATTATATTATTATATCTATCGCGCTCGAGTATAAAAAGACTATTTAAAAAAACCGCATCAAAATCCGTTGCGTAGATTTAAAGATCTAAGCATACAATATAGGTACATAGGGACAGACAGATAAAGCGACTTGTTTTATACTACGTAGTGAATAATCATTTAATTTGCCATTCAAATATAATTTGACATTCCAACAAAACTGGCCAACTACCTCTATGGATATTCCATAAGAACTGCAGTACAGAATATTCGTTGAGCGAGCACCGAGTCGCGACTCGCGAGTGCCGCCGAGACATGTCCCTGCATTTTAAATCTGTAATATCTTCGAAAATATTCATTTAAATTACATGCTATAAAGGGCCATATTGATCTATATTAAATGCACAATGTATTTAAGGTACTAAATTGGATAAGGATTAATGCTGTATTGCTTAAAATCGCTTCGTAAATAAGCTATTAAATTAAAATCAATGTAAAGGATAAAAAAATGGTTATTGTGGGTTATCCCGTAAGAGATAGATATATGCTATCGCGGACTTTTTTGTAGGCTTTTTTATGATGAACAAAACTGTAGTACATTATTTTGATCTATCTCATAGGGTTCAGCCACCGTTTGCAATGTAAGCGGAAAAAATGTAATTATTTACGACATCACATTAGAAACCTCAAAAATAACATATTTCTCCACTATTTAATGAATGTTATTATACATATAAACCTTCCTCTTCAATCACTCTATCTATAAAAAAAACCGCATCAAAATCCGTTGCGTAGTTTTAAAGATTAAAGCATACACAGGGATATAGGGACAGAGAAAGCGACTTTGTTTTATACTATGTAGTGATAACGTTATCTCTTAATATTTTATAACTTATATATAAAAAATAAACGTCGCACTGTGGTCCACACTTTTTAACTTTGTTACATCTGTAATAAACTTTTTTTCCATCTTCGGTGGTAAGTGTATAGTTACGAGACCCCTCCCGAAGGAACAAAAAGTTTTTCTGTGTTCCTGGGTCATGGATGTGTAATAAATATGTGTATAATATAATAAAAATCTTAAATATATGTAGTTATAGTATAAAAGTATTAAATATACGTCCAGTTTTCTGGTACCTGTAACACAAGTTCTTCGGATACTCAGCACGGGGCCGGATTGACGTGGTGTGAAGCCTCCATAGATATTTATTTATTTATTATTTATTTCTTTTCTCACCTAAATCTGAAAATCTTTTTTCTCTTCTTCATTCTCTGATTCACCCGAATGGTATACTGGAACTACATTAAAAATTTCTCTAATCGTCCCTGAAAAACTATAATCGTCCATCTTATCACTAATTTAACAAACAATTAATTCAAAAAATACTTTTAAAACAGAATTTACAGCATCTACTTAGTGTTGGCAACGTTATCGGCAACGTAAAACGTTACGCAAAGGTAATCTTAGAGGGTGCCACCGAATTGTAAAGGTAGGTACTTAAATAGAATTAATAAAGGGCGGTAATATTCCCATCAAAGTTTCAGTGTTTTGTTTTAATTTTATCTGTTTTCTCATTAAAACAGTATTTTTTTATTCACAGACAAAAGTAAATCGAATCCACGTTTATATTCGAAGTTGTTCATGTTGTACTATAAACGGAAAAAAATTGGCAGTAATAGTCCTAATTTGAAAAGGTTTTAACTTTTAACAATCTTTACGTTCCCATATATTAAAATATGGCTGGCAATATAATATGCTCCGGAATCCAGAACACCGGCCAAAATTCTGAGCATTGAAAATAGAACGCGGCGCTAATACAATAGAGTTGAAAATCGAACACATGAGTTATCGAGTCAAATGTCAATGTCATATGTGGCACTCGAAACTTCCGTTTTCAACTCTTTGTATTAGCGCAGAGTTTTATTCAGGCTACGCGAGATTTGGTGGTCGCGACAGAAAAAACAGCACTGTTAATATAGCTACGCTAATACAATTTATTAGAGTTGAAAATCGAGTCTAATGACAATGTCATATATGACAGTTCGACACATCGATTTTCAACTCTATTATATTGTATTAGCGCAGTTCTATTTGCAGTGTTTCTTTTCTGTCGCTATTCGCGATCACTAAAAACGCTCGTGCGAACGTAGTCAGATTTAAATAAAAACAGTTTTGACATAATATTATTATGACCTAGGCGGGGCCATATAAAATTTAGAGCACTGAAAATGGAACTCTGCGATAATACAATATAGTTGAAAATCGAAGTGTCAAGTGTCAATCTGTTGACAATGACATTTGACTCGACATTTGTCGATTTTCAATTCTAATAAATTTTATTAGCGCAGATTTTTTTATTACAACTTATTAATTCAATATTCATGGCTCAAAAATGTTATATGCTTATACAGGGCAAAGATTTCAAAACTAAAGATAGGCTATGACGTACATTTGACAGCACAAATCTTCATAAAATAATCGCCATCTTGGTTTTCACCATTCTTCAAATATCAGCCATCTTGTTTTCACCCTACTTCAACTGTCTAAATGGCCCCAAAAATCTCAAATGTGGCGCCATTTAACTAGAGACACTTTTTGTTTCAACATGTCTCGTGTATAATAATTATATACGTCTATGATACAGGGCGAATTTATTTCAAGTGGGCATTGGTGGGGCTTGGGTTGTTTGATGTAGTCAGTCATTTTTATTCATTAATTTATATTTTGACATTTGCTTTCCGCAGTTTAATCAGTTCGCTTTTGATAAAATCGTCTGAAATCAAGATTTGTGCGGAACCCTTGGTGCGCGAGTCGCATCTTCGTATTCGCAAAATTATAAAATTATTTTTTCACGATACCGTAACTAAAATCTATAAATTTTGTCCAATTTTATTCAGTAATACAGAAGTTAGAATGGCGGACACTGGACAGACACACAGACGGATAGAGCGTAACTATAAAGCTTCCTTCAGTACTACGGAACCCTAAAAATGGATAACTTTTTCGAAATCGGCATCCTAAAAAATCTAGAAAGGGATACGCATATCAATTTTTCGAAAAATATATGTCTGCCATCTTGGAATTTAAAAAAGAATGACTTTTTCGGAATCGGCACCCTCAAAAACGTAGAAAGGAATACCCATATCAATTTTACGAAAAATAAATATCCGCCATCTTGGAATTTCAAAAATGACTTTTTCGAAATCGGCATCCCCAAGAACATAGAACACACACACACCCATATCAATTTTATGAAAAAAAAGGTCCGGCATTTAGGTATTTCAAAATGGATGTCTTTTTTGAAATCGGCACCCCCATAAATGTAGAATGGGACACCCATATCAATTTTACGGAAACTAAACATCCTCCATCTTGGAATGTCAAAATGAATAACTTTTTCAAATCAACACAGGTACAATATATAAATTATACAAAATATTTTTTGCGTTGGGAAATTCTTTATGAATCCCCAGCGGATGGGGGGGGGGGATATATGGGGCTCGCCCAGGTGCGGGGTGAAGAGCGCACCCGGGGTTACCCACTAAAACCCATCGTGTTAAACCCACCCAAGTCCGTGGCACCGGACGCTCTTCAACCGGAAGGGCTAGTGCCATGGGCGACGGATTCCCCAATCCGTCAACCGAGCTCCTTTTTATGGCGGGAGTTGTCGCTCGTGTAATGCACGTCTGCGCCCTTCACCTACGGCTACTTACGTAGTTAAACAATCGCCAACTCTGAAATTTGGTCACGTATTTTCGTCGCCGACATATAAATGTATATGTTATTTCAGATTAATTTTCGCCAACTTTTGTCAGCCCTACAGGCTTTCTGTTTTGCATGATTGTTTTCGCCAGTTCAGTAATTTAGTCACCAACATATTATTTCGCTGTCAGACTTTGTAACCCAGTATAAGCATGTGCAGTTTTCAACTTATTTTTTATTCGCTCGATTAATTATATCCCTTATAGTAACAGAAAAAACATAAATTATTCGGGAAATACGTATTTTGTGTAATATTAATTAGTACTGGGATAACAAACAAATGTTTAAGAATCTTCGTTTGTGGCACGTGTTGCGATAAAAGTAACCTATATCCTTCTGTAAGTTCTGACTTACCCAAAATTTTGTCAAATCAGTTCAGTAGTTCCGTCACAGAGTGGCTTACTTTTGCATTGATAATATTAATAGTAAGGATTCTATTTGTTATGCAAAAAATTTAAAAATCAATCATAAATAATGTTATTTTTTGGCTTAAAGAGGTATAAATAACAAATATCTTAATCGTAGCTTTTTGAAGTGATAAAATAGATTTAATGTAAGATTGATGTTTTTTTTTTCATCATCGATATTTTCATTATCGTTGTCAGATGAGAGAGCTAATAACGTCTTATTAAGATTTAGGCACCCATGACTTTTCATAGCAATTAGAAATAGAAATTAGCAATGCATAAGAGGCACATTGGAAGAGGAAAGAGACAAATTTATTCCTAGTGTGACAAAATTTATAACCTTTTACTGTACAAAACACAAGATCTATAAATCTCTGTAAAGGCCAACAGAATATTTGGTACATTGAGACTTCTGGTTTCGTCTCAATCAACGATTTGTTGATTTCCTCTTCCGCATTTGAAGTCTTAATGTACCAAACATTACGGATTACACAATGCGGAAGAGGAAATTAACAAATCGTTAATTGAGACGAAACCAGGATTGTATTACTTCTATTAGGTCATTACATATGAATTTGGCGTTTTGTAAATGAGGAACATAAAGTCGTTTTTTTTTAAACATAATATATTTATTTAATCAAAGTATAATTGCTATCTATGTACTTTTGCCATCTAATAAGTAGTTCATTGATTCCTTTACTAAAAAAACCAATCGGACTGGAATCAATAAAATCTTTGAAGGCGCTTTGGACTGCCCCATCGGAGTAAATTTTTTTCCCTTGCAAGAAGTTATACAAATTTCGAAAAAAATGGTAATCTTTTGGAGCAAGGTCGGGGGAGTACGGTGGATGTCTTAGACATTCCAATTGAAGCTCCTCTAATTTGGTAGCCGTCTTTTGTGCAGTGTATGGTCTAGCGTTGTCCTGAAGCAGCAGTGGCCCAGAGCGAGTGACCAACCTCGGTTGCTTAGCAGCTAGCTTTTTCATGATGATTTGAAGTTGCTGGTAATAGACATCTGCCGTAATCGTCTGGCCAGATTTAAGAAAGCTATAGTGAACGACACCGGCACTAGTCCACCAAACGCTCACAAGTATCTTTTTTTGAGTCAATTTACGCTTGGGGCAGGCTTTGGCTGGTTCGCCAGGGTTCAGCCAGTGCAATGAGCGTTTCAGATAATTGTACAAGATGATGATTCGATTTAAAATCCCTTCATTATTGTGCCGGTTAAGTAATGTAACACAGCAGTCGACGCGCGTTTGTCGGTTTGCTGCACTCAATTCATGACGTACCCACCTTTCAAGCTTTTACACCTACCAAATTTGCTTCAAGTGGATTAAAACAGTTTTATTACTAACACCGCAGCCTGCAGCTAACTTGGACGTGGTTTGCGATGGATCCACTTCCACGACAGCCTTCAATTCTTTATTATCAACTTTGGTCTCCGAACGTCCACGGGGCTTGTTCTGCAGGTCGAAATTACCATAACGAAAACGTTAGAACCAAAAACGCACTGTGTTTTCTTTTGCGACACCGCCGCCCTACACATAATTATTCCTTCGAGCCGTTTCTGCAGCACTGGTGCCACGGTGGAACTCGTCCTCGAAAATAACACGATATTTCAAGTTTTCCAGTTCGTAAACAGTGTGACGCAAAGAAAAAACCAAAAGAGGAAAAAACAAGTGAATTACGGTTTTCGAAACACAAATACATGAGTAAATAGCGGTATAAATTTGACATTGGAATTCAGTACGACAACGCCAATTTCATATAAGGACCTAATATTTCTTTAAGTTCATTATTCAAACCTTAATCGTCTTAACGTAAGATCACTTACACTTGAAAAAATAAAAGGAAATATCCAGAACAATTTGAATCAATTTGTGAACACACACTGTACCAACCTCGCCATTACATAAGATTTGATAAGCCACAAGTACTGGCAAAGGAACACCGTTATCGCCCAAGAACGATACGCGATGTAATTGAAATTAAAACCTTTTTAAATTTTTAAACCTAATTTTAACCGAGAAGATGGCTGGGTGCTGCCATCTAGTTGGGATCTAATAATAAACAAAATAAAATTTATTTCAAAAACACCGCGGCTTCAAGATACTGTTAGTATGTTTTGCGTGGATCGGAACACAAATAATAATTGAAGAATCTTCGGGTAGTTTGAACAACTTCAATCAATAGGACAACTGTCATCTCAGTCCTCCCGTGACCACGGCTGCTGGAAAGTAGCCGAAACGTCGGGAAAAAGAAAAGTTCACCGCGACAAAATCCGCAAGTGTTTAAAACAATGAACAATATTCGCGTAAACATAAGAAATCAATATGAAACCTATTGAATAGGTGAAAAATATCAATAATTATAATATGGTTTCTAAATTAGGAAAGCCTCGTGTAGGAGTCATCTCAAACAGATATAATAATTATAAGTCTTCATCCATTATTTTCTTAAGTCTTCAAGAAATAACTTTTGAATTTTTTTACTACCTTTGAACTGAGCTAAAAGAGCGTATCCGACTAGTGGGCTTTGATTAACACCATGAAAGTCAGAATTAATACAAATTACACCTCATACTTCATGGCAAAAGCTTTTATGTGAAACCATACACCATACTGCCAACCATACACCATATAGTGTATCGTCCAATCAGAGCTATCGATTGGATAGCATAAATTTGCTGATGAAATTTGAAAACATGTGCTAAACTTCTATTCAAGAAGGGTTCATCACCTACCAACTCCTTCAAATTATTCCATTAAGCAGGTAAATTCAATAAATATGTAATTTAATGTTATTTTCATACAGAAAATCAATTTCGGCCCTATAATTAAATATAAAACTATGTAATACATAAGTACTTATATCGAATCTGTATAAAAACTGTAAAATAAATCCTCCAAAACTAACCAAATAAATATCAGAATTTCAACTACCACGTAAAGTATCGTAATTGTCAGATTCGATACAAATACGTTAAAGAAAAGCCATTTAAACTGCCGGAACTGCCACTTATGTTATTTTTGGAATATGAAAATCCATCTTAAGCAATCGGTTCTGCCCGATTCAATTCTTTATACAGTGACATTTTCAATTCAAGAAAAACAATATGAATGCTATTTGGTACAACATATTATTTAAGTAACTAACTAACTTATAAATAAAAAAATAAATGACGCGGGTATATTGCGGCGAACACTCACGTTAGTGTTACACACTCAGTTACCTTGTCGCGTACTCAGGTGCGCAACGTTAACTAGAGTAAGTTATATACGTTATTTACATTACGTTCATTACGTTTACGTTTTAAACGTTATTATTGGTCGGACAGACTCATATGTTACGATAAAATACGACTCAAAAAATGCACTTGTAATAGGTTTTTAATTTTTGAAAACGTGATACTAAATATATATACACTCCAAAACAATAATAAAAAAATGCCATTTTGCAGTTACAATAATATATACGGTATTCCCCATATACGGTCCGGTTTTCCTTCAGTTCGGCCTGAACGGATGCAAAATTGTATCGTCTGTGTGGAATTTCAAGATCGCATCAGTCGACCGGATGGACTGAAGCGATTCGTTCCAGTGTTGCCAGCTCTGTTCTTGCGAAACTACTAAACTCGCGTCGATTTCTACTAAAAAATACTAAAAGAATACTGAAAACTATCAAAAAAGCTACTCAACTTAGGAACCCCTAAAACATTTTAGGTTTTGTTATATTAAATTTTTATTATTTATTGAATTATATTATATATTTTATCGTTAAATTAAAATATACTAGGAAATATTACGTATATAGGAATTATTAAACGTGTAGTTTTGAGAAAAGTACGGGCGAATGCTACGATGTTAATTTATGATAAGGTGTAATTTTTTGTGCCTAACCTAGGCCATTTTGTATATGATTACTGTCTGGCTCTTTTCTAAACTAAATTTAGACTAAATTTAAACTAAATTCCTACTAAGAAGGGACTAATTTCCTACTAATATTGTTAACGCAATACCGACATTCCGAAGTCGTAGTTACGATCATGTTACGGGATTCAGATGACATCATCAGCATTATTCATTTCACATTATATTACATTATTAAATTTATAATCGAAAGTTCAAAACTTTATCCCAAGTCCCGGCTACTCGAACTATAACATATACCTAGCCTATATTACCTTAATCGTCTTAACGTAAGATCACTTACACTTGAAAAAATAAAAGGAAACATCCAGAACAATTTGAATCAATTGCGATCAATCAATCAATCAATTTTTTTTTTCTAATAAAATACTTAATTTAGTAGGAAAACTTTGTAAAATAACTAAGTTGGCAACATTAATTCTGGACTGAACGCATGGACTGAACGGACCATGTGTGACAAATCGGCCGCGGCCGTGAGGGCGTGTATCGTGTACAAGCGTAGAGAGTTTACAATGAATAAACATGACCGTAGCTCGCGGCAAACCAGAACGAACTGATGCGATTTTTCCATGGATTTCACAGATTTTGTTTGCAGGGAAATTACGTGTCTTATGACTTCTAACTTGTTTATCAGTAACGCATTGCTTCAAGACATGTGTTTTATTTATTAATTGTAATGTTTTACAATAAACTAATAAGAATACATTTATAATTTAACTGCAGAGCTAAAATCAGATTAAAAATGTATTTAATGAAAAATAAAAACATGCTTTATTTCACATGTCCACACCCCCATATGCAGATTCAAAATGAAAATTTGTTATATTACCCTTCTCTTTGACATCGATACGATTATTATTTTAGAAGGTTATATGTTCAAGCTTCTAGATCAAACTCAATGGACGGTGATTTAAAGTCCAAAATTAAAATAAAACACAATATTTGCCGTCTCTAAAATTCGTTCGCGCGGAAATTCCGCAATACGTCACTACGTGTTTGATCAAGTTCGAATGAAAAAACTACTAAAGTTAAGTTTTATTTTAACAAATTGCAACATTCTGAGCCCATAGATAGCCGCCATATTTTATTATTGACAGCAGTCTAGCCGGAAAAACTGAGCGAAGCGGTCGCTCCGTCACGTGGCCAAAATTGTGATTCAATTACGAACCACTATTTTTGAAGGTAATATTCTTGTTTTAAGTTGTTTTTTGCGAGTTATATGTTAGATGTTTTATTTAGTAGTAATGTAATATGAGTAGAATATGCAAATTTGCATTAATTTAGGAGTAATTTTCATTTGATTCCCGACCCGTATGCATACGTCACGTCCACTACGTAACGTAATGTATAAGGGATCCCAAAACGTGATGTAATGGAATTCATAGGCAGTGTGTACAATGTATCATGTATATTAATTTATCCTGTAAATTCAAGTAAAAAAAAATGCGATATTTGCAGGCAAATATCGCATTTATTTTACTTAATATAGTCCAACGGTTGCCTTTCTTTTGTTCTCGTATAATTCTGATTAAAATATTTAAAGAATGAGTTAACGTAGAATTTTTAATTCTGTTCAATTACTAAACCGATTCTGATAAATTTGGTACAGTAGTTGAAACTTTTTTTTAAGAGAGAGATTGCCTGTTATGCTTAGTAATACCAACCTTTCGTACCGGTAGAAGGTGACAAGCATAGGTGCTTAGGACTTTTTTATATATAATATTTTTAGCTTTTTATATTTTGTCTACAGATATTAATTTATTTACAGTATAGACCTGAAAAATGGCGTTGACTGCTGCTGAGCGAGCTAAAAGATACCGAGAAAAAATTAAACAAAACCCGGGAAAATATGAGCAGCATAAAAAGAAAGAACTTGAGAGATTAAAAATGACCCAAAACTAGCGAGCTAACTGACGATGAAAAAAATAAAAAGAGAAAAAAATGGAGGGAACAAAAAAAAGAGCAAAAAGAAAGAAGGAAAGCACTACAACAGAATACAGTGGCCCAAACTACCAAAGATCCAAGTACAGTTCCTAAATCATTTTCAGTCAAGTACCGCAACTTAAGCAGACAATTGATGACATCTACGAAAAAAATTCAGGACTATAAAACTGCTCTAAATAATGTAAGAAAAAAACTTTACCGAGAAAAAGTGAAGCATGAACAAGAGATGTTGATGTTGAAGGCTGAAAACGACAAACTTCGAGCACGGCAAGAATTATTAGAGCTATCACTGCGTGAAACATATTCTGACTGCAAAAAAACCGCCAATAAACAACTAATTAAAACGGTAGCTCTAAAATTTCCCAAAAAAATGAAAAATCCCAGTGGTAAACTTTTAGGATTAAAAAGCAAAATAAGAACCGTAAGCAAGCATGAACGCGTGCTTTCGAACAAGAAAATAGAGTTGGAAATGAAAGCATTTTACAATAGGGACGATATAAGTAGAAGTACGGCTGAAAAGAAAGAAACGAGAACTGTAAAGAAGAAGAAAATGCAAATCAGGTATCTGGTAGACACCCTAAGAAATCTCTATCAGATTTACAGGGATGAGGGTGGCAAATATAGTTTCACCACCTTCTTCAGATACAAACCATTCTAAATTTTGTCGCCAGGTTTAGTTAGCAGAGATACATACATGTGTATTAAACACAGCAACATGGAGTTTATATTCATGGCTCTAAAACTAAAAGGAGTTATTACCTTCACAAACACTAGCGAGTTATTGAAAAATGTTGCATGTGACACGAAGTCGTTTCGTTGCATGTACAATAAATGCAACGAGTGCAAAACTTCTGTTCAATATAGCGGAAACAAACTGCAAGATGAAATTACTTGGTACCAATGGGTCAGGGTTGATCACAAATATGAGAAATCAGGCCGGGAGCATGTTACTAAGGAGACCGTAAAACAACTAAACAAAGGGACTGTAAGTGAACTTATTCTGGAATTTGAAAAACAATTAAAGAACTTTAAAACGCACGTTTTTAACTGGGGCGAACAATATCGCCAGTACAGAGCATGTGTTACGAATCTTACTAACGAAGAAATGATAATATTATGTGACTTTTCAGAAAAATTTGACTGTAAATACAGCAAAGAGATTCAATCGATGCACTACGGTGCGTCCAAAAATGCCATAACTCTGCACACTGGAGTCATTTTTGGAAAGGATTGCAGTACTTCATTTGTGATTGTATCTGATGATAAGTGCCATGAGCCCCATTCCATCTGGGCACATCTTTTACCAGTTATCAAAAAGACAAAACAAATAAATCCTGAAATGAAAATTATACATTTTTTTTTCAGACGGGCCAAGTAGCCAATACCGACAAAAGAAAAATTTCTTTCTCTTGAACTAATTTACGCGAAAATTAAAATTAACCCACACGACTTGGTCATTTTCGGAGGCAGGACATGGCAAAAGTTTAGCTGATGGCGTCGGGGGGTCTGTCAAAAGACAACTGGATAAAAGAGTATTATATGGCGAGGACATTACAAACGCCTTTGATGCTCACAAAATATTGTTAAGAACAATGAAGTCTGTTAAGACTTTTTATATATCTACTGATGATGTCAAAAATATTAAAAGTCTCATTCCCGAAGGGATACGAGCTGTATCCGGTACAATGCAACTTCACCAAATCATATCTACAAAAATAAATCAGATTGAGCACCGGCAATTGAGTTGCTTTTGTAACGGAATGCGTGGTTTGTGTAGATGTTATGGTCCCTCAAACCCATATATTGACTAATTACAAGATGGAGAAGCCTTCTCGTGCTGAAAAAAATATGACAGCGACAAGCAGTATGAGTGACACAGTAGTGGTTCCATATCTAGAGCCATCAGAATCATTGGTCCCAACTGGTACCAAACAATTGCTTGTTACTGGTCATGTACTAGGAAGATCACTGGCCACTTTATCTCCCGAATCGTCAGAATCAATGTTCCCGAATTGTACAGCGCAAATCTTTGATAGTGTATCTATGATAGAACAGATTAATATCTCGCTTATAGACTCCGCCACTGCTGATGAACAATTTGAAAATATATTGGAAAACAAGAAGATCAAGTGCCTCTAAAAAAGTCTGCTTATATAGGACCATCTACGTCAAAGAGGTTTTTATGTCGTCTTTCCAAAACTCGCCGACCATTTATTTTTCAATAAATGGTTAAATGCATGGTTTGCAAGAATTAGCTATGCTTTTCGTGTAGTGAAAACTGTAACTTTTTTGGTTACATTTGTCCTATTTGTTTAGAAGATTAATATCCTATTTCAATAACCTATCTATCTATAACTATTTGTTAGAAACGTCAAACTTGTATGGGAAAAAACCGGCAAATGATTGAATGACGACGTTTTTATCAAATGTTTATAGATGGATAGGTTATTGAAACGGCCCGTAAGTAATTCCCACTGATGACTGATTATTATTATTTGTGTTTAAGTTTTTTTTTAACAGTCAAGTAGATCTTTTAAGTAGAGTAATTTAAATGGTTGTTACTACCTTAGAATGTCATAGTATATATTATATTGTTAAGATATTTTAGAGAAGTATTTTGTAAACTACTTTATACTTTTTATTTACTGTTGTAAACTAAGCTTAATAGTTCCTATATGTCACATCTCATTCCATTAACGTGACGTGTCCTACTTTGGCTGTGATATTTAAACTGATTAATTATGTATGATTATAGGTAAATATGCGACTCTAGGTTATTTAAAAATAATTATTTAGGCACCTGTTTGATTTTTTATATAAATATATATTATATAATTATGCGTCATATGAACCATATCAAAGTCGTTGGTGTAAAGTACCAAGTACCAAAAAGTGACGTAATGTTGTTTAGTGATCCAAATTACATTTATATTAGTAGTTTAGGTTAATGTGATACCTCTATCATAAGACTGAGTGTAATGAACATTCGAATTATAAATGCTGTTACCAAAATTACAAGCTAGTTCTTTTTTTGCAGTAAAGTTTATTTGGTGACGTATTGGAACTCCTCATGCACCGAGTACATATTGAGCTTCAATTAACGTGAAAACTATTGAATATCCAAAGCTAAAAGTAGTATTCGCCTATAGTCTCATTATTAATAAATCAAATAAAAGACATTTAATCTTAAAGTAAATACATTTGAAATAGTTCGTTATGTAATTCCATTACATACGAACAATTTTCTTGAAATCCACCCGTGCTCGAATCCGTTAAGGCCGAATTGACGTCAGTACGTAACGCCTTAATGTACGTAGGCGCCGTCGAAATATTAAACCCAACAATCTGCCACAATGTCACATAAATAATGGCAGTACGTATAATTAAAAATGTTCGTAATTTAAAGAAAAGTAATATGATTAATATTTCCTGACTACTCGCACTACGCATTGACACCATCACACTTCCGTACAATGCGTCTGCTTCAACTTCGAGTTGTACGGGCGCGCGGTTATGAATAGAAATTAAGTATTTTATAGTATAATCTGGTCAAAACGACAATCGAACACTGATTACGCTCCTTGGATATCTATTTTTGATAACCGACCATTCTGTATAATTACAAGATGCTCGTACCTACTTCATTACAAATGCGTATTTTTGTTATTTGGTACGCTTTCATGACTTTTACCCAACCGACTATTATCGTGTTTTGTACACGCTACCGGTTTATTGATACATTCAATCGAATTAGAAAATAATATACATTTTTAATATTGAGCTCCGGAGGTTGTGCGTTGGATAGAACTGAAGATTGGAGTTCTTTGAAATCTTTTTTCTCAGTCATGGTCGTATTGAAAAATCGCAAAAAAATTATTTTATCTGAATTATATTAGTTCCGTACATATGAAATTGGCGTTTTCTCGTACTGACCACTTTGATCTCAAATATATCTTCTTTGGTTAGGAATTACAATTTCAAAATTATACCGCTATTTACTCATGCATTTGTATTTCGAAAACCGTAATTCATTTGTTTTTTCCTCTTTTGGTTTTTTCTTTGTGTGACTCTGTTTACAAAATGGAAAGCTGCGTAGCTGCAGGCTGCGGTGTTAGTGATAAAACTGTTTGAATCCACTTGAAGCAAATTGGGAAGGTGAAAAAGCTTGAAAGGTGGGTACCTCATGAATTGAGTGCAGCAAACCGACAAACACGCGTCGACTGTTGCGTTACATTACTCAAGCGGCACAATAATTAAGGGATTATAAATGAAATCATTACCTGTGATGAAAAGTGGATCCTGTACAATAATTGGAATCGCTCATCGCAATGGCTGCACCCTGGCGAACCAGCCTAAACAACCGAGGTTGGTCATTCGTTCTAGGCCACTGCTGCTTCAGGACAACGCTAGACCAAACACTGCACAACAGACGGCTAACAAATTAGATGGCTACCAAATTAGAGGAGCTTCAATTGGAATGTCTAAGACATATTAGCACTTTTTTTTAAATTTGGATAACTTCTTGCAAGGGAAAAAATTCAACTCGCCTCATCGGAGTTCGGAGTCTAAAGCGCCTTCAAGGATTGTACTGATTCCTGTCCGAATGGTTTTTTTAGTAAAGGAATCAATGAACTAACTACCTATGAGATGGCAAAAGTGCTTTGATTAAATAAATATGTTATGTTTAAAAAACATCGACTTATGTACAAAACCTTTACAAAACGTCAATTTCATAATATGTATGTGTGTTTTGTATAAATTGAAATTTTATTAAAATATTGATTTATAAATATGAATTCCACCTTTTTCTTTAAAGTTCTTGTCTCTCCTTCTTCTATAAGTCACACGAGTGTGTAAGTTATTTTAGCAATTTAAGTAAGATAAGACTCAGGGGAAGGTCGTTTTAGTCTTTGCATATTTTTTATCCGATTTCAATACTCTTCAGTTGGCGCGATACGCCCTTGTCGCCTACAAAATTTGTGTATGGGACTTGACGCTCAAGGTCACTGGCCACACAGGCTTAAATCAAACTATTACCGAAACTAATAGGAATATGAAATCTCGGACGGGGTAGTGTGAAGAAAATAGTAACTAACACTGGTCAACAGAATTTTGTATTACAGAATTTGCTGATCAGTAATAATTTTCAAAGTGACATATTTAAAGTTTTTTGTCTACAGAAGATACAAACATCATATCTATGAAAAAATATGGAACTATATTTGTTATAAAACTAGCAGCGATAAAACTCAGAGTTACAAAAAAAATCTTACCGCTTGTTTTCATCCACACAACATATAGTATGTTTCCGATTATAGGTAACGGATTCGGTCCAGGCAACGATCTATTATTTGTGAAATAAATAATAGACCTCACAGTAAAAACTATTAAAAATATAAGAAGAAAAATGAAAATCATTTTTGTTAAAATTCAAATTGAATTCAAACCACTGATCACAGATAAGACTGTCCACTCTAACGCAAGCAGTCGTATCATGTGAGTACATTAAATGTATGTCTACTGATAAATATTTTAAGGATTTTTTTTAGGTCACGTGGCCGATTATAATTTAATGTCAGGGCCTCTAGTCAAGATACATTCGATAATTTCGACGGCAAAGTTAGTTAGTAAGGCATCGCAAGCGACATGTTAAGTGACATGCCTTATGTCAAAACCCAAAAATTTTTGATTTCGAACTACGCCGTCGAAGTTATCGAATGCATATTAACTAATGCTAATTTCAAACTACGCTTTACAAGTATAATAAAGCACAATAGTGCTATATTGTATAGCAATGAGGGACCTAATGCTATACTGTATAGTATGGCGTTCTCATTACGCGATATTATCGCAAGCATTTATTGTACTTAGTCTGGCCATAAATACTGTTACAATTAAAAATAAACAAAATATTACATTTGAATTTGGAATCTGTCATTATAACGCTTTTATTAGTTTCACCTGTATGTTTGCTTGCTTGCTTGCTTGATTGTTTGTTTGTAACCGACTCCTTTGGGCTCGATTTTGTAGTCGAAGAGAGATAGAACTAGTGCGCGAACTACGCATTCGTGCAGTTCCAGGCTTACTCTTTAGCAAATCGTACTAAAAAGCAAAAAATAAATTATAGTTCAAAAAACTAAAAAAAACACGCTTTTATAGAAAATCTAACTAAATAATAAAAAATAAAATTTAATTAATTTGGATTAAGAATAGTGTAAATAAAAAATAAATGTTTATTATTGTAAAAAAGCGTGGGGTGCATAGTGTCAATAGTTATAAACATTTTATTGGTAGATATGAGAAGGATCTTCACTTTGATAATATCTTAAAAATCACTTTAAACGAAATCTGACCGTTTCAAGTGGATCAAAATCAAATCCACTGGAGTCGGTTACATACAAACAAACGTACAGGTGAAGACACTGCACCCCACGCTTTTTTACAATAATAAACATTTATTTTTCATTTACACTATTCTTAATCCAAATTTATTAAATTTTATTTTTTAGTTAGATTTTCTATAAAAGCGTTTTTTTAGTTTTTTAAACTATAATTTATTGTTATATGATTGTTCATTGCGTTTTCTCATTTTGGCGCCAATACATTGTACAATATTTTGCGATATTAAAATGGAGTGGGGTGATAAAGAGAGCGGAATCGCTGTGATTGCATTACACAAAGTAGGTATGGAGCCAAATGCAATTTTTAAAACTCTCCATACGCTTGGTATTTGGCAAAAGATTTTATCTCGGGAGATGAAGATAACACCTAGAACCATGTCGCGTATTTTAAAAGATGACTTAGGACTTGCAGCCTATTAGAGATGTACTAGTCATTTCTTAATTGATAATTTAACAAAGAATAGGTTGGTAAAATCGAAACAACCACTGAAGCGGTACGCAAAGTGAGGTAACAGAAAAATTTTGTTTAACGGATAAGAACTTTTTTACAATTGAGCAATATTAACCTACACAAGAGTTATGGTTAACAAGTAAGAGAGTGTTACGTTATCTTAAAGGAACCTCTCATCAGGGGCTGATTTATAGGAAGACCGAAGAGTTCACAAGACTTATAGCCTACTCAGACGCTGACTGGGCAGCTGATAAAACGGACCGTAAGAGCACAAGTGGCTGTGCTATATATCAAGGCGAGAACTTAAAAACTTGGTCTTCTAGAAATTAAACATGTACCGCCCTGTCAACAGCTGAAGCTGAGTATGTGGCTGGAGCACACTCGATGAGTGAACTTATTCACATCAAAGGAATACTTTCTGATATATTATGTACTAGTATAATTTCAGCTCATTTATTGATTGACAATCAGAGTACAATAAAATTGATACAAAATCAGATGAATACTAAATTAGCTTCTAAACATATTGAAATTAAATATCACTACATTAAAGATTTAATTCATAAGAAAATAGTGTCAATCTCATATGTACCTACAAATGAAAATATCTCTGATATATTTACAAAATCTTTTTCTATTCGAAAACATAGTTATTTTTGTAGCAAGTTGAATTTAATTGAAATATTGTATTGAAAAAGTTATGCATGTGTTATATATATTTACTTAATTGTTTAGCATTCTTATTGTCCTAAGAGAATTAATAAGACAACTATTAATTTAATAAATATTTTAATGTAACTAATATTGAAAAAGGTACTTATGATAAATAGTGTTAATAATGCACAGAGTAGACGTATAACAAAATTTGTAATTCATTAAATTTGTATTTTGTTTGAACAATTTAAGCAGTGAGTATGTTAGTGTGTAGCAAGCTATGTTGAGTATATTTACTTTGTCCACTTCATAATCTGTGCACGACTCTATGGTAATATGTGTTAGTCTATAAAGTGATCTATGATTATTGTATCTATGGCAATATGTAAAACACAACTTTTGCTCTGCTAATAAAATGGTGCCCGTACTTTTGTGTATTAATTTACCAAAAGAAATCTAATAATATGTAATTTAATAACAGTTAAATATACACTACAAATTATATCCGCTACTTAATTCGCGAAGCAAAATGTCCCTAAGACATAAGCTTACATTGTATAAAGTATGTATAAGAACGATACTCACTTATGCGTGCGTCTCTTTCGCACAAATAAGTGAGCCTCAAATGGACCGACTGCAAAGAGTCCAAAACCGGTTTCTACGCATGGCAACAGGAGCCCCCTATTACATGCGTAACATCGACTTGCATAGAGACTGCGAACTCGTCACTATAAAAGCCTATATTAAAGAACTGGTAGAGAGATTCTTCGATAAAGGCAAAAAACATCCAAATCCTCTTATCTAAAAGGCCCTAGACTACAGCCACGACGCACAGACTTTTCGACACCCGTACAAGCGGCCTAAGCACATCTTAGCCGATCCCATAGACCCGATCACAAATTACGTAACATACTGTGCACAGTTACGTAAACACAAATCACACGCACTCGCGTAGCTAGTATCGCACCAGAGTCGACGCCGGCGCCTACCCCGAGGACCCACATCCGACACGATCACACGCACAGACGTACAGACCGACCCTAACACGGGACCGAACCCGAACCAGAGTTCGAGTTCACATCCTAGTAGCATAGGTACACTACAAAATAGTGACCGCGACCGCGATATCGATATAGAGAGCTCTACCAATACCGCGAACCTCATCGACATTAGGACCTACGCACGCAAGTCATCCTGGCCATACGCGGAAGAGGAGAGGGACGGCCCTCTCAGTACCGAAAAAATAAAGCTCCTCTATCGTGATAACTCGTACGCCGATATTTTTTTCTACCGCGCGTGAGCAACCTTACTCCTCAGAGAGTGAGGAAGGGGTCGGACCCCTTAGGAGCAGGGACCCGTGTCGCTCTTGACTTAAAAATAGCTTACAACCCGTAGCTGTCCCCAAAATTTCGAAAAAAAAAAACACCCAAAATATTCCTATTCAGAATATTGTGTTTCACTATTCACTATAAAGAACTCTGTAAGTGGCATCAATACTGCCACAATGTATTTTAGAGCTTTCTTTTTGCATTTCGTACATGGAGTAAAAATATTTTAGGGCGTATGTAACTATTGTAAGAATTGAACAGGCAAGACGCATAATGTTTTCAAGGTGTCTGGAAAAGTTGTAATTCGAATGTAAACATCAATCTAATTTTCGATCAAAATTTTATATGCATATTGTATTTTTAATTAAATATCTGCAGAACTGTACGTACAGGTTCATCTGCAGTAGAAAACCGTTAGACAACTCCGACATATTATTATACTTTAATTTTAAACTACCTTCTCCGCATAGTATGCGTCTGCACACATCAGTCTATGTAACGGACGAAAAATCCGATTTAGGAGTGAAATCGCTTTACAAATACACATACATTTACAAATACACGACCATTCGAAATTATAAAGACAGCGGTTTCTTCAATAGATAGGTACGTTTAAATTTAAATAATACGTCTCTGTTCCAAAAATTGGCGGTAGTCGTAAAAAGTTTAAAAATAGTACTTTGTTAATTAATTTCTTATATTATGCTATTCGGATCTCATGCAATGTGATAGAAGGTCACCGAATTAGGCACGGTCTCATGCAATTGATCACTATTACCTGCCTCGCATAATCGTGAAATGACAAACCTTTGCTTCGGTCCAAATCCTCTAGTAAACTTTTTCTTACGACGAACGCATCTTTCTGCTCCATCTTCTGAAGTAACCGCCGACAACGAGTTTAAACAATGAACTTTTCAACCGATCGCGTGATTTTCGTCTACCCAATACTACGAACGAAAAAACTATAAATATAACGGGATTTCGTTATTAGAGTTCATTTATAGTTTTGTTACGACTTTAAAAGACTCAAATAGTTTTTTTTTATTTTTATAATTAAAATTTAAGTTATAATTTGAACTTAAATAAGTCTGTTTTTAGCGACTGCATGGTTGCAAAAACGACGCAACAATGATCAGTTACATCAAATATGGCGGCTTGTCCCTGTCATCTAGTTCACAGACTTATCAGAAGGGGATGCAGGGAGCTGATCTGTAACGGTAAACGACATCTAGCGGCTGTAATGCAGAAATAGGATGTACTCTCATAAAGGACTTTGGACGTCAAACGGAACCATAATAATAATATCAGAAATTGTAATACCTCTGACCTCGGTACCAACAAAGGTGTTACAAGATTAAGTGTTACAAGATTAAGTGATATCTAGTACCTACCTAGTATAACGTGTGTATCCTTAGTCGTAATTTCGCTTACAGCCTTTAGTATCGAATATGGAGTTTATTTAAAAAAGGGGGAAGCTATTGCCACCTTCAATTTTGGTTGGGAGACGGATTACTTACTTCTACAGGTATACATATTCTGATTTTCACTAATTATTTGTTTTAGCCCAAGAGCTACTCGGAAATTTAGAGCAGGTGTTTGAGGCAAGCTGAAACCTTTGACCTATACACCACCTATTGTACTTACAACACGAGACTGCAGGTCTGGCTGGTGAATAAATCCATAATTTTATTAAATAATACAGATCATAAGTATTTTATTGTCTTATTTTTTCCTATACTTTGAGTAATTAGTTTGGCCCCTAAGTAGTATTAATCCAGGGCCCCCTCAACTTACGATCCAGCCCTGCAAAAGAAGTAGATGGAGAACTACTAGGAAATTTAGAGCAAGTATTTGAGACAAACTGAAACCTTGTCCTATACTTCTCCTATTGTACCTCAACACGAGACTGCAGGTCTGGCTGGTCAGAAGCGGGGCTAATATCCGTATCATAAGCTGTTTCCTCAGATCCGCCTCTACTCAACCTCATCTGAGGTATCCTTAAGAAGTTCCTCGAATTTGGTATTCTTAAACGCAATTTTTACCTCGGCTGTTTGCTCCTTCAGTAAGGTTGAGTGGAGGTATGACGTATATCGTAGATATACGATAACGAAACTTCAAAGTAGTTGCTGTCGGGACAAAATATGCCTGCATATAGCGCAACGTACCATATGGCTTTGTGAACCTCGACGAGAACGGGACACGGTGGACAGGCAAGGCTAGGTTCAACGGATGGTACGTTAGGTACCCAATAGTGGTAGTTGGTGACTGCACCAGGATCATGACTGGAGGAGAGGATACTGTCGATAAGCGTAAGCCTTCGTCAGTATCTATATAACAGTCTTCCATCCTTCGAATTTCACCTGGGTAAAAGGGGTTCCAGCTTGTGGCAAGACAACTTGGATAGTTGAAAATTTCAATGAGGATGGCGACGTTATAATCACCACGACTACGGAGGCAGCTTGAGACCTGAGATTGAGGCTGTCGCAGCGCACTGGTAGTGAAGAGAAGAACGTGCGAACTATGGCCGCGGTGTTAGTAAATGGTCCAAAGTTGTCTCACAAGCATTTTATAGCGGACGAGGCACTTATGTACCACTTTGGCTTCATCGTAATGGCAGCTAAGCTGACAGGTGGAAACGACTTCGTCCTCATTGGAGATATTAATCAACTACCGTTTAATTAATGCGAAAACGTCTTTGAATTTAGATACAACCGACCAAACCTGGACTCGAACATCAGCCAGGAGCTGTCTTGCATGCACCACTGCCTCATGGACGTGGCATACACCCTGACGATAGTCTACAAAAACATATATTCATATGTTTTTGTAGACTATCCTTGCCTGTCCACCGTGTCCCGTTCTCGTCGAGGTTCACAAAGCCATATGGTACGTTGCGCTATATGCAGGCATATTTTGTCCCGACAGCAACTACTTTGAAGTTTCGTTATCGTATATCTACGATATACGTCATACCTCCACTCAACCTTACTGAAGGAGCAAACAGCCGAGGTAAAAATTGCGTTTAAGAATACCAAATTCGAGGAACTTCTTAAGGATACCTCAGATGAGGTTGAGTTGAGGCGGATCTGAGGAAACAGCTTATGATACGGATATTAGCCCCGCTTCTGACCAGCCAGACCTGCAGTCTCGTGTTGAGGTACAATAGGAGAAGTATAGGACAAGGTTTCAGTTTGTCTCAAATACTTGCCCTAAATTTCCTAGTAGGTCTCAATCTACTTCTTTTGCAGGGCTGGATCGTAAATTGAGGGGGCCCTGGATTAATACTACTTAGGGGCCAAACTAATTACTCAAAGTATAGGAAAAAATAAGACAATAAAATACTTATGATCTGTATTATTTAATAAAATTATGGATTTATTCACCAGCCAGACCTGCAGTCTCGTGTTGTAAGTACAATAGGTGGTGTATAGGTCAAAGGTTTCAGCTTGCCTCAAACACCTGCTCTAAATTTCCGAGTAGCTCTTGGGCTAAAACAAATAATTAGTGAAAATCAGAATATGTATACCTGTAGAAGTAAGTAATCCGTCTCCCAACCAAAATTGAAGGTGGCAATAGCTTCCCCCTTTTTTAAATAAACTCCATATTCGATACTAAAGGCTGTAAGCGAAATTACGACTAAGGATACACACGTTATACTAGGTAGGTACTAGATATCACTTAATCTTGTAACACTTAATCTTGTAACACCTTTGTTGGTACCGAGATCAGAGGTATTACAATTTCTGATATTATTATTATGGTTCCGTTTGACGTCCAAAGTCCTTTATGAGAGTACATCCTATTTCTGCATTACAGCCGCTAGATGTCGTTTACCGTTACAGATCAGCTCCCTGCATCCCTTCTGATAAGTCTGTGAACTAGATGACAGGGACAAGCCGCCATATTTGATGTAACTGATCATTGTTGCGTCGTTTTTGCAACCATGCAGTCGCTAAAAACAGACTTATTTAAGTTCAAATTATAACTTAAATTTTAATTATAAAAATAAAAAAAAACTATTTGAGTCTTTTAAAGTCGTAACAAAACTATAAATGAACTCTAATAACGAAATCCCGTTATATTTATAGTTTTTTCGTTCGTAGTATTGGGTAGACGAAAATCACGCGATCGGTTGAAAAGTTCATTGTTTAAACTCGTTGTCGGCGGTTACTTCAGAAGATGGAGCAGAAAGATGCGTTCGTCGTAAGAAAAAGTTTACTAGAGGATTTGGACCGAAGCAAAGGTTTGTCATTTCACGATTATGCGAGGCAGGTAATAGTGATCAATTGCATGAGACCGTGCCTAATTCGGTGACCTTCTATCACATTGCATGAGATCCGAATAGCATAATATAAGAAATTAATTAACAAAGTACTATTTTTAAACTTTTTACGACTACCGCCAATTTTTGGAACAGAGACGTATTATTTAAATTTAAACGTACCAATCTATTGAAGAAACCGCTGTCTTTATAATTTCGAATGGTCGTGTATTTGTAAATGTATGTGTATTTGTAAAGCGATTTCACTCCTAAATCGGATTTTTCGTCCGTTACATAGACTGATGTGTGCAGACGCATACTATGCGGAGAAGGTAGTTTAAAATTAAAGTATAATAATATGTCGGAGTTGTCTAACGGTTTTCTACTGCAGATGAACCTGTACGTACAGTTCTGCAGATATTTAATTAAAAATACAATATGCATATAAAATTTTGATCGAAAATTAGATTGATGTTTACATTCGAATTACAACTTTTCCAGACACCTTGAAAACATTATGCGTCTTGCCTGTTCAATTCTTACAATAGTTACATACGCCCTAAAATATTTTTACTCCATGTACGAAATGCAAAAAGAAAGCTGTAAAATACATTGTGGCAGTATTGATGCCACTTACAGAGTTCTTTATAGTGAATAGTGAAACACAATATTCTGAATAGGAATATTTTGAAAGTTTAAAAATTATTGAAAGAGCAAGGGAACGAATGCTACCAGTGACCTTGATTTTAATTTAGCAAAATTGTGATGGACTTCGTAAACAATCATAATATATTAAAATAAAATAATTGTAGGAAATGTATGAATGACCTAAGCATAATAATTGTCATATGTGGGTAATAAGGGTACGAGTTCTTTATTTTAAAATAAAAAAACACAGATCGACTTACATGACACAACGACGTGTGACAAAGTAGTATTTTTTTTTAAATATTGAAATTAGTTCCTGTAAAATCTATTGATCTCATTCGTATGTGTAGTTTATAATTTTTTATAATTTGTTATAAAATTGAAGCTGTTTTTGGATGTCCAATTCATAATTAAAATAGCTAAAAACGTAAAATTTTGTAAATAAAATAATTAAATACAATTATATTTTACTTTTTAGTAATAAACATTCGAAAAAATATCCTTTTTGTTTTCCTTAATTTTTTATTTTCTTACAGTTTATGAATCAAAGGGTTATTAATTACAGAAAATAACATTTGTATGAATATTGTTGTCAAATTATGTTATTATGTATAATTTAATTTTTCTATAAGTTTATTACTTTTAGTCACGGTTACCTAACCGTGACTAAAAGTAATAAACTTATAGAAAAATTAAATTACTCAAACATGACTTTTACTCGTAGTTACATCGATGCCCGTTAAAACAATTGCTCTTTTTGCTGTTACAGTTGGCCGCGATCTTTAACTAATGATTTGTGATTTATTTCAGATTTTGTGAGTTAGGATGTAAAAAAATACAACTTTGTTATCATAACGTTTTAGTTTTTATTGTGAAATGAAACAAATCAGTCTCAAATATTTTGGCATTAATGTTAATCACAGTCTTTTATCTTATAATAAGAATTACAATCACCAGTTTATTTTTTATTTTAGACGATTATTTATTAAATTCCAAGCAACTCTGTTACTTCTTGAAATTTAATAATAGGTCTTTATCTATGAAATTGCCGTTCTGCAGTACTGGCTATTTCAAATCAAAACAATTTTTGTTTGGCTAAGAATTCTAATTTCAAACTAATTTTATTTTAAAAACATGGAATTCCTTTTCCAAAAGTAGTCATTTGTTTATTGATTAGTGTTACATTTTCATCGCATTTCAATCTTTTTCGTCATCATGAATACGTTAAAAATTCGAGTAATTATTATAGAATATGAGTATCGTCGTGGCAGCAACGCGGCACAAGTGGCACGCAACATCAATGACGTTTACCAACAAAAAACCAACAAGCAAAACCAACGCACCACCTGTTATTGGTTTGCTCTCTTCCGTTCTGGAAATTTCGACCTGAAAAATGAACCTCGCAGTCGTCTGAGGACTTTGGGTCAACAATGACGAATTAAAGGCGATTGTGGAAGCTGATGATACACAATCTACGGCTGAATTAGCACGAGCTTTCGACGTTAGCGTCAAAACAATATTGGTCCATTTGCGTCACATTGGCAAGGTAAAAAAGCTTGACAAATGGGTGCCCCACGAACTCAATGATCGGCAGCGCGAAGTACGTCGAGACGTGCCTTGCACTGCTCAACAGACACACAAATGAAGGAATTTTGAACCGCATTGTTAACTGCGATGAAAAATGCATTCTGTTTTATAACTGCAAGCGCTTAGCAAGTTGGTTGGGTCCTGGTTCAGCACCTAACAATCTTACCCCTAAAAGGCATTTTGTACTGCCTCTCGGGTATTCCCTATTTTTTTGTATCTTACTTGACTAAATTGCACTCAGTTGAGCTTGTGATCTTAATAATGTAAATGTAAGCTTTAATATTAATAACAATAAACTTTGTGACTAGTATTTACCAATCTATAACTTAACTTTATAAAAAAATATCAAATATTCTTGAAAACCCTAAAAATAATATAAAACCCTAAAACTTTAAAATAAAATAAAAATAACTGGAAAAATATCAAAATGGAAGTATATTATTTTAACTGTACAGACTTTTTTAGGTTCTGGAATAATAGCAAGTAAATTATCAAATAAGATAAATCAGGCTCAACTAATTTGAATTTTTTTGCAGTATGATCGATTGACTTAAACATAATTTTAACTTCACCATCTTTTACTTCAGATAAGGCTTTACCCAGATATACATAATTCTTTTTAAAGGTGGAAATTTTAACCAAGACACAAACACCTAGTTTTATTTTATTGACATGAATATTTTCCTTCTCGATCAAAGCATCTTCATTTTGTTTTGATGTGCCGGGTTGTTCTGACAAATAAGTGCTAGAAGGTTTTTCTTTCAATGACATTAGAGTAGCATAATCATCGGAATCTGAGCTGTAGACAATGTTGTAAAATCCTTTTGGTGGCTTTTGACGAAGATTGCTAATATCAGACAGATAATTGTTGTCACAAGTTGAAGGAGTTGATTGTTCCACTGCAATTTTTAAATATTTTAATGGAATGTAGTGCTTAAGTTCCATGCAAGAGCAAAATCCACGCTGAGAAAAACAACTTGAATTTCTATATTTTAGAACTCCAGCCTCTACAGTGAAAACTTGATGGACTTTCATGATAAATAATGGCACAATATGCTCCGGAATAAGATTTGCAATCTGCTCAATATTCTCATTGGTTATCAGATGTAGTTTCACTTTACTAACATCTTTCAAAGCAAAATAGAAATTTGTAGCATGAGGTATCTCCCTTCCACGTGCAACAAGTTGGTCAGCAGTGCGTTTTAAAAAACCGCAGCTAGGTTATGTAAAAGGTTTCCAGATACTGTACAAAACGATGCTACATCTATCTAATTATCTGCACCGCGGCTATAGATTACTTCAGTATGCAAGGATACTTGATTTCGGGAGCCTCCAAAATGATGAGATTGTACGTCTTCAAAATGTTTACAACTATAATTTTCGCTAAAGTCAATGTGCAGCGCAATTTGATTTATGGCCAGGTCATCTATGCATTTTCTAGTTTCTGTACTGTGTCTTAATGTAATATACATGCCTCTTAAATTCTTTAAGTGTAATTTCAAACTGATCTACCAAAGCCTTTCCTGTATTCTCTATCTCCTCTTTTACGCTTTTTGTAATTTTGATTTTCTTGCCCGATTTCTCTATTACTTCAATCTTAGTTAACCATTGTGGATATTTTATTATTATTTATTTATCTTTGGATGTATCATAAGCAGTTGTTTTTAGTTAACATACAGAACAGACTGTGATACATGCCGGAAAATCAGGATCGCATACATGGATTATAATAATCTTGTTGAGATCTGAGGTTGGTATAACTTTGTTTTTATACAAAGCAATTGCTAAGTATTGGATATTAATATGAATTCGACACAAACATGTTTCTCTTACAGCAACAGTTGGAGGCAAAACATAAAATGGCCTATATCGTGTAAAAGTTTTGTAACTACACCTCAAGGTAGGATTTTCACGTTTAAAATATTGATAAAGGTTCTTCATATTATCAAGTAAGTAGCCCTTCTGCATTTTATTTCCCTTTAGGGAAACGATTTCCTTTTTTTCAGCAGTCGCTCTTGATATGTCATCACTTTCAAAAAAATCCTTCATTTTGGTACTCAAACCCTTTTTCTTAAGCAGAGCTTAAGCTTAAGCAGAGGTTGGTTCACAGCAAGACATTCTTGAATTATTTGTGTTTTTTGTCTAGAACTTTTAATACTCTTTTCTTCAAAAATCTTCTGAATAGCACATTTCTCTTTCCGATTGTTGACATTTTTGTAGCGTATTTTAATAGCATTTGATAAGATCTCATATTTCTGTAGATTTGCTGAACTATCAGCTTCAATTTTAGATTTCTTCCGTTTTTCTCGATTGTATCTCTTTTTATACTTTTGGTGACTTTTTTTATTGCTTCTAATTGTTCCTTTAACTTTATATCATCTCTAAATAATTTCGATCTGTTTCTTTTTACTTGCTTTCTGCCGCGAGAAGCTGCTAATGTGATGGAGCTAAGAGTATTTTCACGGGAAGTAGACAACTGGGGTGTAAATAAACGACGATCAGCATTTGGAATAATTGGATCTTGACTTGGAGCGGCTGTGTGTGTGAAAGTGATGGCTCTGGAGTGTACGTAACAACACGGAGCGCTCTTATATTATCTTTCCGTCTAGCATTTGCAGATCGCCATTTCTTTTTTATTGCTCGATGTTCACGAGTTGTCAAATCTCGTACTAAGCGTTTATTTGCATGGTATCTCTCTCGATCTTTTCTTATAGATTCTGCGTCCTTCTCGGAATTATTTTTACGCCGTTCTCGGTATCATCGCTGCTTTTCAGCAGGCGTGAGAGGCATCTCAAAATCACAAATAGTTTCTTATCCTAAGTAAACATTATCCTGTAACAAGGTTTTTAAGTTTATAAAAATATATCTACAGAATATATTTATACTCACTATGCTTACAGAGCACTTAAGAAAAACAGATTATTAAAAAAATTACAAAGTTCAAAGTTAAAGAATATAGGCATATACAACTTTGTTACTACACGTTGGTAACAGAGTTGCACAGTAACAGAGTAGTAAATTTAACATGTCATAACACATAAATGATAAAGTAAAGCGTAAATTACACTTTTTCTTTCATATTTAGATTATTAACCTCTTTGACAACATATTGACTCCAAAATAATGAAAAATACGTTGTTTACTTACGTAAATAGGTAGGTAACAAAGTAGACGCACAATAAAAATACGCAGCAGATTGAACGCCTCGCGGCCGACTGACGCCTCCCTATACCCCTCCTCCCGCTCTACCGGTCAACACGTAATACTACAGACATTCCACCCAAACTAGTACAAAGCCTAAACAACGCCATCTCTATTTGAAGTTGCGATTTACTCAGTAACAGAGTATTCCTAACGTATTCACACAGTACGCGGGACAAAGTTTTAAATAATAGTTATTAAGTAAATTTCGATACCTACCGCTTTTACGGCATATTTTATGAATATTAACCATACTCTTTTTATGGTCATAATTTATTTAAGGTAGGTTGATATAGTATAAAATGAAATTATTTGATGTTTATTATAACGGACTGGTACCAGGGACATATAGAGTTTGTAAGGAAAACCTTTCTGTTACCAAAAATGATCACAATGTTATTATTTAAAAAAAAACTAAAAAATCAAAAATATCTTTATTTTTGTTTCGAATGTTTATTAATGCGATATATATTGTATTTAATATAAATTTTGAAAAAGGTCATATAATTATTACTAATAAAAAAATAATCACAGTTGAGGGACAAGGTTACCTGCGCGAAATTTGACAATGACCCATATACTAAAATGACACTTTAAAGGCAAAAAATACAAAAAACATGACCTTACTTAAAACTTCCTGGTATTAATCTTATGGATCTCGACACACTTTAGACGAATAAAGGCGTAATATGTTATCACTATCCAAATATGTGAAAAATGTACAAATGTAATATTATAAACCGGTTAAATAAAAATGTGATATTTTTTTATCAATAATAAAGTTTGTTATTTTTTCCGCATCTAATGATACCAAAACATTAAATATCACTCGTAAGTTAAGTGAGTTACAGCTGTTTTTTATTATTTATGTAAATTTTGTGACTGGTTAGGTTTTTATCCTAGAGTCTTATACCCAGAGTTTAATGTTAAAAAGTATAAGTTTTTAAGTTTATATCGTGTTATTATTTTTTTAACCTTTTCCAATTTACCTTTTCTCTGGTTTGGCAACGTTAAAGCCCCGACTAAATGACCTGGCATTTTTCACCAACTTCTTTAAAATTATACTAACTAACACTATATCAAAATTTCAAATTGCCTCAAACATGTTTTTTGGGGATTAAAAAGTTAACTTTTCAAAAAAAATTATATTGACTTAGCCCCGCTCTGACCAGCCAGACCTGCAGTCTCGTGTTGAGGTACAATAGGACAAGTATAGGACAAGGTTTCAGCTTGCCTCAAACACCAGCGACTCACACAACGCGACGCGCGCGCCGCCGTCTTCAAGGTCACGCGCTCGTCGAGTAGCACGGGCACACGGTTATGTACGGGGTCTGGTTCAAAGTTTAAGGTCACATGTTATATATTTTTGTTAACCAAACATTCTGTATACTAATAATAGTAAGATTTGTTTATTTGTAGTTTTGCAATTCATAAGCTCCAAAACTACAGGACCGATTTTGATAAAATTTAGCATATATATAGATTAAAGCACGGGAAATGACATTTAGTTGCGGCAAAATGTACGGGTCCCGCGAGATTTCCTTTTGGGCGCACCTAGTCGCGGACAACGTCAAGTATACAATAAGCTTGGAAAATAAGCAATAAGGCTTATATCATTAATATAAGCCTTATTGCTTATTTCATTATTATATTATCAGTAAAAATAATCATTTTGTTGCAGGAGAACGATGGAAAATGTATAGAAAATTTCTCACGACAGCATTCTATTTTAACATACTTACTACAGAATTTTCTACCAGTCTTTTTAAAAAATGAGAAAATACTTATTAAAAAATTAAAAGAAAAGGCCGATAGACAGCCGGTTAACCTATTCCCTTTTATCGCTTTAACTGCCCTTGATAATGTTACAGGTAAAACAGCCTCTAAGCCATGGGATTTTATGATCCGAAATCCGGAACGCCGTAGACAATTCTGAGCATTGAAAATAGAACTCTGCACTTTTATAATAGAGTCGAAAATCGAACATGCGAGTGTCGAGTCAAATGTCAATGTCATATAATATGACAGCTCGACACTCGAAACTTCCATTTTCAATTCTATTGTATTAGCGCAGAGTTCTAGCTATGAATTTTCACCAGCGTTCCCGATTCCGGAGCTTATAGTCTCAGCATTCTTCATAAAAATATTCAAATCACTAATTATTTAGCCAAATACCAATGTCTCTATTCTATGTTGAACTTTTGAAACGGCACCACAATGATGACGATGACACTGATTAGCTAATATTTTAAATATTTTAATGAATAAGAGGGTTAATGTTTATTTGATTAGGTACATGTTAAGTAGAAGATATCTAAAGTACCTACCTATAGGCTAGAATAATATTATCTCTTGTTTTAAGTTTCCCACATACTCGTAAACATAACATTAGTAATAATTTATTGAAAAAAAACCCCAACAATAATTTAAGAATACAATTGAATTGTTATGTAAAAAATAACTATTCTGTTGAATATCAGATAAAATATTGTTTTAAAATCTCAGTATTAAATTTAAAAAATTGTAATGATGTTTTCAGAATCAATTATGGGAGTTCCGGTTAACGCTCAGATGCAGTCAGAATCGGAATATGTGAAATCTATAGAGACGTAAGTTCAAATAGGTACAAAAACCATTGAGACGTATGCTCGAATAGGTATTAAATCTAGAGAGTCGTAAGTTCGAAAAGATATTAAATCAAAAGAGATGTAAGTTCAAGTAGGTTTTAAATCTAGACATACGTAAGTTCGAAAATATATTAAATCTAGAGGGTCATAGGTAATTATTTCGAATACTTAGGTACTTAGTAAAACTGTTATAATAAGCTGCGGCGTTAAACACGGGCTATGCGGCAAAATATGACATACCTACCCACAAATAGCGCCGCGACGGCTGCGGCGGCTGCTGCGGCAGCGGCGCAGTGGGCCACATAGTAATATATAATATTTTTAATCTGTGGCGGGGCTGTGGCGCGTATCTAAAGTGCCATACTCACGGTCCAGCCTGCAAATCCACCATCGGTTCTAACGGCCGTCATTAGTGTCAATTTATAATTTTTGCCTACAAGGTAGCAGCCTGGTTTTGCAGGCTGGACCGTGAGTATTGCGCTTAAGTTTACTCATTAAGACTGGAAATATATGATCCGAAACCCGGCGGGCTCGGGAAAATTCAGAACAGTAATATTAGAACTCTGCGTTATAACAATAGAGCTGAAAATCGAACACACGAGTGTCAAGTAAAAATCTCTATTGTTTATGCGCAAAGTTCTATTTTCAGTGCCCTGAATTTTTCGGACCCGCCAGATTCCGGTACATATAGGGACAAGCCTAAGAATTACGATGATCAACAAAGAAATATGCGATATATAACCTATACCTAACTGACGAGAGATGAGTCTTTATTTATCACCTAGGTATCTAATAGAAATAACCTAATACTATCATCGACACTCAGATCCCAGAAACGGATCGCGCTAAGCAAAAAACATGACCGTGATCACGGCTGCTGGAAACGTCGGGAGGACTGAGGTGTGAATTGTCCTATTTGTTGAAGTAGTTCAAACTACCCGAAGATTCTTCAATTATTATTTGTGTTCCGATCCACGATAAACATACTAATGATTTTGGCTGTCTATGTATGTATGTATGTATTTCGATTCGATCATAATAAAGGTCGTCCCTATAAGAGTGCCCGATTTAATTTTAAGAAAAAACACATATTTTTTGAGCGAGAGGTGATATTTTTATTGCGTTATAAAGTATACATTGTGGGAATATGTGGATGCCCCATGGGGAGATCTCCGACCGAGCGAGGTGGTATGCTCGGTCAGGCCGAAGCCCACTTGTATGAATTTCAGATGTCGTATATATAGTGCCGATCATAAAAAACTTCGATAGCGCGATTCAGGATTGTGGCGCTAATTGGTCCGCCAAAACATGTTCCGTTAAGTATGGAATAGAATATCCTGCATATGCCCCCACAGCTTTGGCGGCAGACCCTTACTCTTTTCATGAAATTTTCGATGACTTTTTCACAGAGTGGCGGGTCTATCTCGCCGATGACGCGTTGGATCTCGGCCTTTAGCTCAGGAATTGTTCGTGGTTTATTCGCATAGACCTGAGATTTAACAAAATCCCAAAGGAAAAAGTCGCAAGGCGTTAAATCGCAAGATCTCGGTGGCCAGTTGGCATCGGAATTTCGGGAGATTATTCGGTCCGGAAATTTTCCTCCAATAAATGAATTATTTCATGTGCAGTGTGGCAGGTCGTGCATCCTGTTGAAACCACATGTCGTCCAGGTCCAGTCCTTCCAATTGGGGCCACAAGAACTCTGTTATCATGGTGCGCTAACGCAACCCATTGACAGTTGCAATATTTCCGACCTACACCGACATACCGACATACAGACGACATACCGACCGGTACGCCGACGCACAGGAGACTTGCCTTCCATAATCGACCCAGTGTCCACAAATTTATTGATCATTCTTCGAATTGTTGACACATTTGGTGCACTTTCACGACCGAAAATTACGCGAAGTTTGCGAGCGGTTGCAGCGTAGCTTTCCGCATTTTTGTAATGGGTTTTCACAATGATAACGCGTTCTTCTTTTGTGTAACGCTTATTATATCATATTTAATAATCGGGACAATCATAGATGACAGCTGTCAAGTTTCAGAGCTGTCACTTGCTCAGAAAAAAAGCTTTTTAACTAATTTTTCTTTCAATCCTAATCATTTTCTTTAGTATCAAAGAAGATGCGATTCCCTATTTTGGGCTTTAATTTTATTTACAATTTGACGCCCTACAAAAAAATGGAAGATAGAGCACTAAAAGTACTCCACGACCAAAGCTTGCAAGTGATAGAGAAGAGAAGAGAGGAATTGAAGAATAAAAATATTGAACAAACGAAGTGTTACGATCTGGGTAAATAAAATAAAATATTGATTAGATATAAGGGTATTCTAAATCAATTACGGATATTATGGGCATATAATCTACTGCTCATGTAGAAACGTTTATGCAGAAAATTATTTAAAAAATATATATTACCTATAACCATGGACCAATAAAACAATAGACTGACAGATCTCATACATTAAAACGTACACAGAAAAGGGCCGATTTCTGCTTACGAGGGCTGATTGATAAGTTTCCGAAACGACAAAGAAAAACTTCAAAAATCTATTTAAAATAAATTTATTTCTCAACGTAGTTTCCTTCTACCTCGATGCATTTAGTCCAGCGCTTCTCCAATGCTGTTACACCAGTTTGATAAAATGTTTTCTCCAACCCCTCAAAATACTCGTCCACGGCAACAATGACTTCTTCATTTGATGAAAATCTCTGGCCACCTAACCATTTCTTCAGGTTTGGGAATAAGTGGAAGTCGCACGGGGCCAGATCCGGGGAATAGGGTGGATGCGGTAGCAATTCGAACCGCAATTCATGGAGTTTGGCGACTGCAACCATTGACATGTGTGCAGGTGCGTTGTCATGGTGGAACAAAATTTTTTTCTTGGCCAAATGTGGTCGTTTCTTCTGGATTTCTTCACTTAATTTTTGCATCAAGCTTGCGTAGTACTCTCCATTTATTGTTTTTCCTTTTTGCAGATAATCCACTAAAATAATCCCTCGAGCATCCCAAAAACCAGTCGCCATCACTTTGCCGGCCGACAAAACCGTTTTTGCTTTCTTCGGCGCAGGTTTTCCTCTCTCAGTCAGTGGACTTAGATTGTTCTTTTCTCTCGGGAGTATAATGATGTATCCAGGTTTCATCGACTGTTATATAACGCCGCAAAAACTCATTAGGATCTCGGTTAAACAGCGCCAAACACTCCGATGAATCGTCCACTCGACGTTGCTTTTGGTCTACAGTGAGCAAACGCGGCACCCATCGCGCGCAAAGCTTTTTCATTCCCAAATGTTGGTGCAAAATATTAAAAACGCGTTCAGATAAAATGCTCACCATCTCTGCTATCTCTCGCAACTTTAAGCGCCGATCATTCAATACAATTTTGTGAATTTTTTGATCATGTCCGGATTCGTGACTTCATTTGGACGGCCACGACGTGTGGGGCGTCTTCGCAGCTCTGTCTTCCAGGTTTAAAATCAGTTACTCAGGTGTGAATTGTACTCAATGCAGGAGCAGTAAAAACACTAAAAGCCTAAAACACTGTCTAACTTGGTTTTAATCTGGGTTGCTGTTTTCTCTTTTAAAACGTAAAACTTTATCACCGCACGAATTTCGTTTCTTTCCATTATTAAGAAAATTTACGACAGAGAAAGTTCTACGTCCTCTCAAACAAATTCCATCAGTTCGATTAAATTCAAATTTGGCGTTCTATTTTCAAAAAGATGCCAGAATATAATGTAATATTCCTTTTTTGCGTATCATTTTTTTTAAGTTCGTCGTTTCGGCCAGTTATCAATCAGCCCAGGTAGGCCTAGATGGCGTTGGTACCTAAATAGTACGAAAATCAATATATTGCACAAAAGATCATCTTTTTTGGTCCAAATATGAAAGTGCCGGCCAATAAACAAATATGCTGTATTCCGTTAGAACTTGGCCCCCTGAGTATTTATTATTATGACACCAAAGCTGTAGGGTCATTGTCCTTGGTTTTATTGGAGTTCAAAAATTCAACATCTTCATACATATTCAGTGAATTTAATAAACAAAAACAAATGATTTGTTCTACCATATCTAGACATTTTGAACATCGTTTAGTAAGATATATCGTTTCTTGATCTATTTTGGACATGTTGATCTTGTTTTGTGTTTTTGAGGATTATAAATAAAATATATATACAGGGGTTATTTTGTTTAATTAAATACTATAAAATCATCGTCGTCTGGTACAACAATAATGTTCTCCAATCCATAAGCTGGAGGGGTTATTGCTGGCAAATGTCGTGCATGGCTCATGTACCATATGATGCACATAATATGGGAGCAACATCCAATTGTTCGCTTTCCTATGATGCACGAACAATAATAGTGAGCGATTGCTTGTCGGCCTGATAACGACCTATCGATTACAATGTAGACATAATACTGTCTTGCTCTAACATGCCGCGATTGCAGTCGGCCTCTTATCATCCATAAATCATTGCCCTGCAATTCCGCCAAGTCTTCATTTGATAACTCATTGCTGAGCTCAATTGTGAATGCTCCCTTGTCAAGGACGTGCTCACCGTAATAGCTTTTGGCCTGTTTTAGTTGATAAACGCCCAGAGCGAATAAAAATAATTCGTTCTCATCCATTCTTGGAAAATCTACGAACTCTGGCATATCTGCAGTCATTAAAGTAAACTGAGCACGTCTGCGATTGTAGTTATGGCGTATTACAAGATCTGCCAATCTATTTGGCATATTAATTCTTTGGTGGATAATCTCTAAAATCGCAGCAGCATTTGGATTATCTTCAATCAAAACATGAAAACAATTTATGATCGCCGCTGCTATCCTGAATTAGTCGAACATGCTGGGAAGGGCTCTGTCATTATATACATTTCGCAACAGGCGAAAATCTCTTTTGAACCTGCCGTTGACCACTTCAACCACCCAACGACAGATTGTTATCAGTCTGGACTTATTGGCCTGATCCGTGGTTAGCTGTGTCTCATTTGGATACTTTGTTTCAGGCATGTGTTGTACGTATCCGCAAGATTCCAGATTTCTTGCTGAGTCTCGAAAACCACAGTCCAGAATAAAAAAAATTCCACTCCTATAAAACCAGTGGAAGGCACTGTCAGCATTATTAAGCATGTCATTCATTATATCTGCGTCAGACGTGGTGGCAGCATATGGTCCGATGACTTCGATAATGTGTCCATCACAAGAAACCAAGAGGAACGGTTTGAGGAGGTTTCTGTATTTGTGATGGCTGTAAGACTTGCGTTGGAAAAAATAATTTCCACTTTTTTGTAGATAGATGTACGTGCCATCACAAATCGTGATCGCTTTCCTTTCATTTTAGGCTCGATGGGTTCCCAAACAGATTGTTGGGTAGAAAAAGGTTCATGTGTGCTACATCCTTACGGGAAATATGGTCAAACCCAACATTTAAGGGCACAAAATCTTCTAACAGAGCGTTGCGTCCGATTTTTAACCACGTATAACGCTGTTTAGCTACATTTAAAAATATTAGCAAGCCGCTCGTTCGAGTCACCTGTTCTTAACTTGACTAATACTGCCACCAGTACGGTTCTTTTATTCTTTTTAGTTCTCAGACTTGGTAAACTGTCTAATAATTCAGTAAACTGATCTTGAGTGAGTCCTGTCCAAGTATGAAACTCGACCGGTGCTATATTTTCATACTGCTCAAAATCAAGTATTTCCTCCGTAATATGTCTTTGTAACATCGACACGATAGTCATTATTTGAGCTGCGGTGAATTCCTCAGAAGAGTTGTCTTGTACAGGAAGTAAATGCCACAGGTTTTGCTCCACGTGTTCATTACAGACACGCGCGCTTTCTGGCACGAAATAACTGTAGCGGCAGACCATGCGACAAATTATGTTCTCTGGAACACGACGGCGAGATTCATTCGTACAATGTTGGAAAATGCAACTATTTGCGGTGTTTGGAGCACGAAGAAGACCTGGCAAAATCAGCGAAATTGGTCTTGGATTTGGCCTTCCGATGGATCACGGTCTTGATCAGGTTGCTGTTCAGCCTCCCGAATAAGTCGCTGGTGCGTTCGTTCCGTTCTTTGCCAACATGGTCGACAAAGGAACGCAGTAGGCTCCAACTGAAAAGTAAATAACAATAACGATAGAACTAGAAGTGGAAAAAACGGCTTATATTTGATAAACGTTTAAACGTTGTACTTTTTTACAAAAGCGCGCTTAAATAAAAAAGAGCTTTTGACTTAAAACGATTTTTTGACGCTTAACACAATTCGCTAGAATAGTGTTTTAGGGCAACGTTTAAACATGAAAACATAAAAAAACGTGCTTATACGCTTATATTAAAAAGCAGACTTTTTTAAGTGCTTTTCGTTTAATTGGTCACCTCTATATAGAACGGACGGATTGTATTTATAAAGGCTGTCGCAAAAATCATATAGGTAAATAACATAGACCTGTTCTTACCTGTCGAGCTACTATATCTTCAATCACTATTTGGGCGATATCAAGATGTTGCATTTCTCTGGAATCCCAATCATATCTTCGCCGATTCTCTGTCGATGCACGGCACGAGATACACAACTCTGCCATGATTCGCAGCAATGTTCAAACTTAACAACGAAGATAACAAAAACAAAACAAATCAAAGCACAAGAACTAGTGGGCATCACACGGACGTACACGGCAGCGTTGCTTTCGGTACTAAACAATACACGCGAACGCCAGCAAACGAATGAGCATAACGCGATGGCGGTGGTGCGCGAGAAAGAGAGGGGCGAACAATGGAATACGGTGCTGCACCGTATTCCATTGTTCGCGTGCGTGTTTACCTGCGCGGCCATTGTTATTGCCATTTTTTAGGAAAAAGTCCCGGCATCCCAGCCGATTATGCAGTAACATTAGTGGTTTAAATGAGATATATTATGTTATCTTGTCAGAAATAGGTTAAGAACCACTGCATCTTACTAAAAATGTTCAAATGACAAGGTATGGTAGAACAAATCATTTGTTCTTGTTAGTTAAATTCACTTAAAATGTATGAAGTTGTTGAATTTTTGAACTCAAATAAAACCAAGGACAATGACCCTACAGCTTTGGTGCCATAATAATAAATACTCAGAGGGACAAGTTTTAACAGAATACAGCATTATTATTTCTTGGCCGGAACTTTTATATTTGGACCAAAAATGTATGAAATCCCGATGATGTCCTTAGCGAAGTAAATCAATTATGTTCTCTTTTAAACAAGAAATATTTTTTTTCGGTCTCTTTCCAGTGTGATTTTAAAGATCAAAGGATGATATTTGATAACTTTCTCTAAATTCTTAAAAAATAACCTCAACAGATTGTTTCTAGACAATTATAGTAGACTAGCTGTTTCCCGCGGCCCCGCTCGCGTAAATATACTATCGAGTATCTCGCAGAAATACTGCACTTTTCCGGGATGAAAAGTTGCATATATTTTAACACAGAGCCTAAACTACTACCATACCAAACTTCATCAAAATCCGTTCAGAAGTTTTTGCATGAAATAATAACAAACATCCATCCATCCTCACAAACTTTCACATTTATAATATAAGTAGGATGGCGTACTAATAGGGTACCACGTGTGAGATCACTAGATGGCGTGCCAAAAATATCGGATTCCTCATAAAACAACATAATTAGCAGGTACAATGTTGTATGTATTGTAATGATAATAATCGTAACTAGGTGTTGCCCGCGACTTCGTCCGCGTGAATGTGGGTTATCGCGGTTGGATAAAATACAACGTTAATTATTATGAAAACAGAACAAAATACCTATCTAAAAAAGTAATACAACTCTTGAAAAAATCAAGAAAACTTATTTTGCATAAAATATTGAATACAAAGCTACTACGAAATCAAAGTGTAACTTGTTTAAAAATATTAAATTAAACGATAAGTAATCGCAATGGAAATGTTTAAAATTATAGTTCGCTAAGTCAAGTGCAGTCGCGGACAGATCAGGTGAACTTTATTTTCAAAGCAATAAGGTTGAAAAGGGATACACCATATCTGTCCGCGACCGTACATACATTACGTTGCGGTCGGGAGCGACTAGGGAGTGCAGCGTTTTCACATTACGCGACACCGATATCAGATAAAAAACTTGAAACGCTCTTATGTCCAGTTTTTTATCGTACTACTCTGCGCTAGTACAATAGAGTTTTAAAAGGAAGTTTCGCGTGTCGAGCTGTCATAACAGCTCGACACTCATGTGTTCGATTTTCAACTCTATTGTAATAGCACAGAGTTCTATTTGGAATGCTCTGAATTTTCACCGGTGTTCCGGATTCCGGAGCATAAAATATAGCCCCAGCCTTACACTTGTCTTTGTCATGTTTCATAATGTCTCCTCTAATGTGTGAAAACGGTTCTATGTATTCTCACTCTCTCGGAAAAACAAACTCAAGCGGTTTTATGCCGGTTTTCTGAGAGGCCGTGGTTTTTTCTCCAAATAAGCATTACTGATCTGTGGACCAAATAAACAATCACCAGTGATGATAATGATTACACACTATATTATTAAATAATTATTATTATCTATTGTAGTAGTCGGCTGAAAATATGTAGGAGTCAGCATTAAATATAATTAAGTATAATATAATTTTGGCTATTGCAAAATTTTAAATACATACATTGATATTTGATATTGGTGTACTAAACTGTGAGGAGTACCTATGTCACCATAATAATATGTTGGTGTATCGTAAGAAGATGGTGGTGATGATGATGATGATGATTACTGTAAGTGGCATATGCTTGGAGTGGCATATCCTTAAACAATGCCGAAATTTCTAAATGTGTATCTTTAAAGACTGAGGAGTTCTGTTTAGTGCTTTTGGATCTAGGGTACACCTTCGCACAAAATTTTACTTGGCACAATAAGTCGAAATTACTATAAATGTCCTTATAATTTTGTGGAGTTATCTCGATTTCTCATGGATGCCATTATCAAACCTTGGTGACTCAGGGACCAATTTCAAATTATATTTTTTACAACAACAAAAGAATTTTGAAAATGCTTCGACAAACGGTAGAGTAATGTTCAAAGATATACGTGTTGGTGTAAAAGACTATGAGATGTTAATGACCTTGAAGCATCTCAAAACTTAGAATAGTGCAAATGGCGCGCCGTGTACACATCACGTGATTTTTTTATACTTTAAAATTCGATAATGTACAAGAAGATATATTTAGCGACTTTGAGTACAAACGATTATGTGATGTAAAGAAATTGAATAAATAATTAACACAGAGAGAGGGGCATATTCATATTATGCACCTAAATATAAGGTCCCTTCGTAAAAACTATAACGAAATACTTATACTAATGGAAGAGAACAAATATTTAATTGACATATTAATATAAAGCGAAATAAATATTAAGAGTGAAGAATTACCATATTACAAATTAAATGGATATAACTACTTTATATTAAACAGAGAGAAAAATAGAGGAGGAGGTATATTAATTTATGCAAAAAAAGAACTAACTGGGTCCGCCCAGGGAAAAATTACAGGTTCTTCGGAAACTGTACATGGTCAGCTGATGGAAGAGAGGAGTAAAATACACATAATTGCTATATATAGGCCGCCACAGAAAAATAAATTAACGTTCATACAAGAAATAGAAACAGTAATAAAGAATATTCCAAAAACAGAAACTATTATTTTAATTGGAGACATGAACATTAACATCTTAAACGGAGTTGAAAATGTTACTACAAAAAAATACAAAGACACCTTGTGTGAACTCGGACTGCAATGCGTTATACCGACTACGGAATTAACGCACGAGGCGATCGTCGACGGGAAGAGCGAGAGATCGTGCCTGGATCACGTGTGGGTGCGAGCAAGATGCCACGAGCGCCGACCGCTGTCGTTTGTCCTTGAAGTGCACGCGTCCGATCACTATGCGGTGGGATTGTCTTTAAGACCTAATAATAACACTACATGTAATTTAAATAGAAAAAAAAGGATACTATTGTAAAAAATGTTGTAAATGAAAAATTGCTAATGAAGAAACTTGATGATTATAATTGGATGAAACTGTACGAAATAACATGCCCACTTATACTATATGAAGAATTTTGTAAAATTTTTGTTGAGTTTTATAAGGCCAGTACGGTCACTGTCACTATAAAACAGAATAAAAGAATACGCCAGCCGTGGATAGATCAGGAATTGTATAACTTATTATCGCGTAGGGATTATTTATTTAAAATATGGAAAGCGGAGCCTAGAAATATGACTAAAAGATTAGAATATACCAAGTTTAGAAATAAAGTAAATAAATTAATAAATATAGCCAAGAATAAATATAGACAGTATGAAATATTAAATTGTAAGGGGGATTTTAGAAAAATTTGGGAGAATATAAATTCGTGGTTAGGTGTAGAAAAAAATAGTTTAGATAGTATTATTTTAAAGCATTTAGGAAAAAAAGATAGTACAAGTAAATACAAAACATTAAACATATATGTAATACACAATTTTTAAATAGAAACGATTATATAAATGCATGTAATACGAGTTTTCGGTTTACGAAAATAAGCCCATTATCGGTAGAAAAAATAATAAATATGTTATCAAGTAGGAAGTCCGCGGGTGCAGATGGTATACGTGTACAAGACATTAAGTATTTAAGAAAACAAATTAGTCCCATCTTAGCAAACTTTATTAACATGTGTTTACAACAAAGTGTATACCCTGACCAGTTAAAATGTGCTATAATACGACCTATTTACAAGTCCGGTAGTAACTTGGAATATGCTAACTATCGGCCAATAGCAATTCTGCCTGTAATCGATAAAATAATTGAAAAGGTGGTTGTGGGTCAAGTGAGTACATTCCTAGAAAGAAACAACGTGCTCTCTGAAACTCAACATGGTTTTAGGAAGGGCAGAAGCACGACAACGGCCTTGTTGAGTTTCACGGATTATGTAAAGGAAGCTTTAGATTCTGGAAAACAACTGATAGCGCTTTTTATTGATTACAAAAAGGCATTTGACACGCTCGATCATAATATACTGTTGCAGGCGATGTATGAATGCGGTATACGTGGGCCGACTAGTATGTGGTTTAGAAATTATTTAACTGATAGAAAAATACGAACGGTGATAGATGGTGTGGCTGGTGATGACGCGGATGTAAGTCTCTGGGTGTACCGACCGGGTCAGTGTATGGCCCGGTCGGGTACATTATGCATGTGAATGGTGTGTCAAATGTGATCAGGAAGTGTAAGGTATTTATGTATGCGGACGATATGTGTGTGGTATACGCCTCAAAAGATATATCACAGATACGGGAGTATGTACAGGACGATTTTGACAATATTACGAAGTGGGCACATAATAATGGAATTATTATAAGCCTAAAAAAAACGCAGTGTATGCATCTGCACTCGCCACACAATCATAAAGCAAAAACATTAATGTAATTGATATTAAAATAACTGGCCACACGTATGAATGTCTACATATGAACCAACCTAACTGTAGCTGTTTTACGCTCTGCTATGTAAATGACTTAAAATATCTTGGTCTTAAAATTGACAAAAGCTTTAACTGGGCTTTACATATAACAGAGGTATGTAATAGATTGAGATCAGTTCTAGGTAAGTTTTATCAGCTAAAGAGGATACTAAATGTGGACACATTAAAAATGGTGTATTATGCACTAGCAGACTCGCTGATAAGCTATGGGCTAATTGTTTATGGACGAACATTTGTAACATATTTACATAGTGTCAAAAATTTACAAATACGACTTTTGAAATATTTAGTAAGTAGAAAAGTAAAGTACGAATGTAATACAGAATATGAGAAATTATTTAAAGAGTGCAATATTTTGGCGATAGATGAAAAAGTGGAGTACTTAATAGGCTTACAGTATTACTATAGTAATGAATTTAAAGTGGTAGTAGATAATAAATATAACACTAGAAGGGTAAGAGAGCAAAGACTGATTAAACCAAAAATAAAAAACTACTATGGAGAGAGGACGAATAAATACTTAGTACCTAAAATATTTAATAAGTTAGATATATTAAGACACACAGAAAAAATGTCAACTGGAATAATAAAGAAAAAGTTAAGGGCTGCATTGTTAAATTAAAATTATGAGCTTAATTACTTCTTTTTATAAACTGTAAACTTCTTTGAAGTTAATAGCTTAGTTTTGGTTTTTATTATTTTATCTATTGTAGTAAGACTTAACTACTCATAATATTATGCAACAAATATTTGTATCATATTAGATGAGCGCATCTCGCCGTCAAACACTCGTTTGGCGAGATACAAATTGAATTGTATGTTTTTTTTAATGAATAGAATAAAAAAAAAAATGTACAGTACTATATTATTATCATCATAATGTGATGGTGTATGGTGTGATGAAGGCGGTGATGATGATGATTACTTTGATTGACACAGTGGCATATGCTTTCAGTTCTTTAAGCAACGCCGAAATCCCCAAACATATATCTATAACGAGTCGGGAGTTCTGTTCAGTACTTTTGGATCCAGGTATACCTTAGTACAAAATCTTTATTTTTGGTAGCATATGCCTGGACTTCTTCAAACAATTAGAGGAGTCCCCTCGATTCCTCATGGATCCCAACATTAGGTTACCACTTTGGTGTCAAAAATATCTACCAATTGCGGATTTATACCCTTTACAGCAAAAAAAATATTTTTGAAAATAGGTCCACAGGCGGCGGAGTAATTGTTGAACGTACAAAAAAATGTTTATAAACAGCCAAATGTATAACCGCCCCTTTTTTGGAAGTCGGTTAATTAAATTTTAAGTGGAGAGGAGTAACCAAAACGCATTAGTGAAAACCGCATTCAAATCGGTTAAGCCGTTGACTTCGTACGCGCAAAAATAAATATCGCGGTAACCATACATTTTTCCGCAATAAACCGTTGCCTACGTGTTAAACCAGAGTCTAAACTACTACCATACCAAATTTCATCAAAGTCCGTTCAGTACATTCTGAGATTAGCGCGTACAAACGTACAGACAAAGAGATAAACAGACAAACAGACAAAAATTCTAAAAATTATTGTTTTAGGATTAATGTCGTTCATAAAGTGAGTGCTTGACAAAATGACAAACACAGCATATAACTTAACTGTCTCCTAATTTAAGTAGCGTTTGCGATACGGCAGTTTAATTACTATTTTAGGTGTTAAAAATAAACACGCCTTCCTGGATCAACTGCTGCTGTCGGAAATAAATGGAGACAAAATGAACATTCAACACATCAGGGAAGAAGTAGACACGTTTTTGTTTGAGGTACCTATGTATTTAATCTTTGTACAAATAATCTTGAATTTCTTGGATACGTTGTTTGATAGTATCATTATATTGCGGAATTTAGGACTGAAACGGTGCCAAGAAAACCTGCGTGTCTGAGAAGTACTTAATAGACACGAAAATAATTAAACACACGTAATACTTAATAGCTACTAGTATTATATTATACAGTAGCGGAACTCAGCCGTGTCTTGAAATTTTTACCCACGATTAAGAGGCATTAATACAACTCGACTGTGATTTTTGCGTAAAATGGTCAATTATGGCGTTCTTGATCTCAGAAACAAAGATACTGTTGTGGATAGAATTGTAATTGATGTAAATAAGACTTTAATCTGTGTGTGTACCTTGTATATAATGTATTAGAATATGTAAATAGTTGTAAGACATTGTATTGTATCGAGTCTTTAGGTATAAGGTAACTTTTTACGTACCTGGCAATCTGTGGGGCTTAACAGGTCACCGCGAACGAATACGTGAGTGCAAGAAAGAGACGCACTGCGCGAAACGAGATAGCATGAAACCATGACACGGGGTCATGACCTTGCAACCCTGTGGAGCCTCCCAGATTGCGGGTATAAATATAGCGCCGAGATCCGGCATAATTCATTATTCATGATTCTGCTCTCGAATTCCGATTCGGGTGGCAGCCTGAAGTGGTAACGCTCGACTGCTAAGATTAATGCACAGTTCCTTATTTGAAGTGATTATTATAATACGCTACACAGTGCCAGTGCCTTCACCTCGGGGCTTCAAGCATCGTTGTGACGCCGGAATTGTTCGCGGGTTCCATCACGACCGTTGGGTTTCCCGCCGCGACCGTTATTTTTCGCGGCGACCGTTATTTTTAGGCGCGCCCGTTTTCTAACACTTTTCCACCTTCGCGATCGCTTCGCATAGCGATAGTGTAGTGTCGGTGTGTTCCTGCGTCCGAGGAACAAAAGAAAAGTAAGTAGAGTGAAATTGTCGATTAGGATACACACCTGTGGACTCCTCCACGCACACACCTCCCCCCCCCCCCTGGATGCCGGGAGGGGTTGAATTCCCAAATTAAATTTCCAAATAGAGAGCAGACCAAAGAGGGTCAGGGTAAACTGCGCTACCATGGAAAACACCACGGTAAAGCTGTTCCTGTCCTTTTTGGAACAAACATTCCCAGGAGCATCAAAGGCCTGGGATGAGTTCATAAAATTGCATCCCATCCCCGCTAGCTCTCCGGCTTCCCCGGCAGCTACGTCCGAAGAATCGCCGTCGTCACCGGCGACGACGGCGACTACAAAGTCATCGCATGAGAGCGATGACAATTATACTGATGTATCCCAGTCGGAGATGTCCTGCTCCGAGCAGGAGACCTCCGAGGGGGATGAGGGTTTTCAAACCGTAAAGAGTAAAAAGACCAAGAAGAGGAAACGCGCGAACGGCGCTTCCTCTGCGGCCTGCTCCTCGCCGACACCACCGGCAAAAACCGCGAAAAGCGGAAACGGTAGAGTCTTCAGGGGTTTTAAACCCGGAACCCCACCCCGTACCGAACCCATGCAGACTGACGACCAAACAGTCGCAGCCCCGAACAGCCCCAAGGCCCCCAAATTGCCGCCTCCTGTTATAGTACAGGAGAAGGCAAAGTGGAACCTTGTAAACGCAGCAATAAACGAGCAGAGTATAAACTACTCGTCAGCCCGCAACACCCCAAACGGGATCATGATGCAGGTCCCAACCCCAAACGATCATAGGAAACTGACTGCAGAGAAAATCAGATCGGTTATCATACATATGCCCTGGAGGACGAACGCACTCTGCGAGTCGTCATCAAGGGCGTAGATAAAGAGCTCTCCACCGACTCCGTCCTCGAGGACCTCTGTAGACAGGGGATCCCCGCCAAAGAGGTACACAGGATGTACCACCCAACAAAGAAGTACCTATACAACATGGTACTTGTCGTGCTTCCCCCCACTCCGGAGGGAAAAGCCATTTTTAACATTAAAAATATATGCCACATTACAGGCTTAGCTATCGAACCCCCCTATAAAAGGGGAATGCCGGGGCAGTGTCACCGCTGCCAACTGTACGGCCACTCAGCGCGGAACTGCTTCGCCAGACCGCGCTGTGTCAAATGCCTGGGCGACCACGGCACGTCCGAATGTCCGCGTAGGAACCCAGCTGAGGAGACTACTCCCCCCAGCTGCGTCCTATGCAATTCTTCTGGCCATCCGGCCAACTACAAAGGGTGCAAACGCGCACCCCAAGTAAAGAGGCGCAAAATTCCTCCAAGTAGAGGTGCCCCTCCCAAGCAGAGGTACGTCCCTGCCCCTCCTCCCTCCAAACCTGCTTGGGGTTTACCAAAAAAGAGTCCACAAGGACCTCCTCCACCTCCTCAAAGGTCGACGGCCCTCCCAGCCAGTCCGACAAAGGTCCTCCCTCCCCCGGCCAATAGGGCCACAGAAACGGGACCTGCAAAACCGCCCCCGACCTCCAATTTCGGCGCCGACATAGCGTTCGCAACCAGATTTCTCAGTGAAATCGATTCGACGGAGCTAAACGTCTTCGTCACAAAACTACAAGGTTCCTTCGAGGACCGCATGTCAGCACTAGCAAGTCACACGGACTTGATAAACAAAATAAAGGAGTTCTCCTAAACACAAAACATGCACCCGCGTGATTAGAAAAGCACCAGGGTAGACGCCGGCGCCTACCCCGAAGTCTTACACCAGACACGATCACACGGAAAGACTTACGGACCGACTCTAACACGGGACCACCGGACTCGAACCCGGATACGAGTTCGACTCCCTTTAGTGTAGACAAAAATAATTATGACCGCGACCGCGATATTGTTATAGAGAGCTCTATAAATACTGCGGAAGCACTCGACATCAGGACATTCGCGCGCGAGTCCACCCGACCGCACGCGGAAGGGGGGAGGGACGGCCCTCCCAGATCCTTAAAATCGAGCTTCTCTATCCGTACAAATACGCCGTTAGTTTGTGCTACCGCGCGTGAGCAACCACACTCGTCAGAGAGTGTGGAAGGGGTCTGACCCCTCAGCAGGAGGGACTATCTCTCTAGTCCTAAAAATAGCTTAACCGAGGTTATTCCCAAAAATCAGTTAGCACATCACCAACTAGGGGGTGATGTAAGAGGGGGGTCAAACCCCCTCTTTGTTTTTCCCACCAAACGACAGCCAAATGGCAGTTACCAGACCGACTAAGCTAAGAGGGCTTAAAGCCATTAGCGTAGACCCATTCGAAAAAAAAAAAAAAAAAAAAAAAAAAAGGCATAATTCACTGTTAAATCAGTCGGTCTTCGATCCACATGACCAGAATACGAAGAAGATCTGAAAGAAACTCTGGAAGAAAACTGGATGAAAATAGTGCTCTATGTATAGTATCAGGGAGAATAAAAACGAACGTGCGTTTCAATCTGTCGTTTCAATCAAATTCCTGAGCTATCGAAGAGGAAGAATATACAGTCCACATAGGACCAGGTGTTGGTTTCCTCCAGGATTAAGTGTGCCAACCGATACATTTTGACATGGCCTAGTTTGTAGCGGCCTCGTTTTTTGTAAAACTCTTTGTAATCACTTCTTTGAGCTCCTGGATTGAACTACTGTTCTAAGGAAATGAAATAATAAAATGAGAATGTTATCTCCTACATAGTCGTAGGCGTTCGTAACGGCCTTAGAATTATGAAATATCTTTGGTTTAATATAGAATCTAAATCTAAATAAAATCTTATTCTAAGCCAAAAATACTTCGGAAATAGCATTAAGTTAACTGTGAATTACTCCTATCTACGATAATATTAATAAGTAAAATTTATACCATAACAATAAAAACGATAAATACAACTGCAAAATTACTACAAAATGCGAAATGTTGGGAATACCTAATATCTATAATTATAAATATATAAAATATAAATAATAATCTCCCAGAGTACAGATTTGTAATAGGGCTCTTAAGCGTGGCCGAGCGGAGCGCTAGGGCTGGTATGTCTACAAAGAAAGCGTTGACAGTGCGCAAGCGTCGCGGCACAAATAACTAAACCTTGTTATTCGTCCAATGCAGCGACAAGTATTTACGGCGCGCAGCGTGACACTGCAGTCATACTTCTGAGTTCTGCTATTTGTGGTTTCGTTAGCGGCTGTGTAAATTTAGCCTATAAGTGTGTGCGCCAATTCGTCCGGTCTAGTATAAAGATGGTCTACTGTATATTACCTAATTATATTGTGGTAGTAGGCTAGTGTGGTCAACTGTAGTCTGATCCTCGTTTAATTGAGGAGAGAGAAAAGAGAAGGAATTTGAAAACAATTTAATTTTAAAAGGAGAAGAGAAAGAATTTAAATTTTTCATAATCACCACTAAGGGGTAACGGAACTAACGAGTACCTACTGGAAGTTAGTGCTTGATGACAATGATATTCAGTTACATAATAGTCAGATTAGTTACGTACCATACTGCCTATCGTCCAATCGGCATGATGTTGCAGGCTTGATCCAATCTGCAGTCCGTTCATATACAACACTAGGACCCTTACTAATAAAAATATTTATACAGCCAATAGTGTATAAGCTATACAATGTTTTGTATAGCTTATACTAGTCTATCGAACGACTTTTCCGACGTATCAGACAAGGACAAAACAGCTATCTTACACACTGTATAAATATTTTTATGAGTAAGGGGGTGAAATGTGAAAATTATGACAGCGCACATACAATTGACATTCGATAACGTTACGGTTATTATAGTAGTTGTCAATTGTTCCAGGTTCCTGCTTGAGCTAGTGTTTTAAGTTCTAACTGATCGGCATGACGCTGCCGATAGGACGATAGGGACGATAGTATGGGCCTTTAGTCAAGATACATTCGATAATTTCGACGGCGAAGTTCGAAAACAAAATGTATGGGATTTGACAAGCGACATGTCACTTAGCGATGACTTATGTCAAATCGCATACATTTTTAATTTCGAACTTCGCCGTACAGTTAACCGTCGAAATTATCGAATGTGTGGCGGACCAATTAGTGCCACAATCCTGAATCGGGCTATCGAAGTTTTCTAAGATCGACGGTATATATACAACACCTGAAATTACTACAAGTGGGCTTCGGCCTGACCGAGCACACCATTTCGCTCGGTCGGAGATCTCCCTGTGGGGCATCTACTATGACCCTCGACAGAACACGCCACCTTCTGGACATCATCATCATCACTCCCCACCCCTCCGCACCACGCCAGCCAGCTTCAGCCTCATCGGGTACCTCGACCACCAGCCTCAACGCATCGCGGCTTGGTCGAACCCTCATCGGCCCCAACGGGGCACTTTCACTACAACGACCGGTCAGCAAGCAGAGCACATCTCTCCTGGTCAGCACGTAGCATCGGCCCCGCACGGCAGCACTCTGACTCACTGGAGCCCGTGCAGCAGCAGCAGCACAGTTCCGACTCACTGGGTTTCTCTGGCACTGGCGACTCAAGCAAGACGACTCAAGATTCGACCTCAGGTCTTCGGGGGGGAGTGATGTGGCGGACCAATTAGTGCCACAATCCTGAATCGCGCTATCGAAGTTTTCTAAGATCGACGATATATATACAACACCTGAAATTACTACAAGTGGGCTTCGGCCTGACCGAGCACACCATCTCGCTCGGTCGGAGATTTCCCTTTGGGGCATCTACTATTCCCACAAATGCATCTGACTACAGGCCATGGTGTACGGCTACCGTTAGGTATAATTATGCGATAATTGCAGCTAGCTGTCATTAATACAGTTACGGACCATATATTTATTTGTTTTTATTCCTTTAACTTTGTAACTAACTCATAGTTACATAACAATGAAAAAACTAATTAACACATAAACGTCTAAGTACACAAAATATTTGCTCTGTTTATACGGATAATATGCAAACTGCAATAATAAAACGTAGTTAATGAAACATACTTTATTAATATTAAAGAAGTCGTTAAAATATGTAAAACGTAAATATCAAAATTAAGAAACTTTTGCCACTAAACTGATTTTTTTGGAAGTCGGTTAAAAATTAGTTTAGTATTTTTACTTAGTTTTTAGTTTTTTACTTAGTTTAGTTTAAATATTTGTATGTTCAACGATTACTCCGCCGTCTGTGGACCGATTTTCATAATTCTTTTTTGATGTAATTGAAAAATCGAAATCACCATTTTATGTGTCCATATAAATTGTAAGGAGTTCCTTCGATTCCTCATGGATCTAATCATCAGGTTACTTTGATTTCAAAAGGTCCAATTTGGGATTATACCCTATATAATCCTAAATTGGACTTTTTGACACCAAGGTGGTGACCTGATGATGGGATCCATGATAAATCATGGAAACTCTTTGAAATTTATATGGACACATAAGGGATCCCATACACGGTTTTCCTTCAATTCGGCCTGAACGGATGCAACGGATGGATCGCCTGTGTGCAATTTCCAGATCGCATCAGTCGTATGGACTGAAACGATTCGTTTCAGTGTTGCCAACTCTGTTTTTTCGTAACTACTAAACACGCTTCGTTTTCTACTAAAAACTACTAAAAGAGTACCGATAACTACAAAAAAGATTTAGTAGCTCAGGAATCCCTAGTAATCTAATCCTTTTTTAGGAATTATGTGTTTACAAAACCACTGCATCTTCAGTTTTAATATTAAATTGAAAATATGATAATTTTACCGATAAATTAAAAGAATATAGTAGGAAATATTACGTGTATAGAAATTAAATCGGTACTTTTAAGCGACTTACGGACGCGTGCTACTATGTGCTATATGATAAACGCACATAGTAGCAGGCCATTTTGCATAATATTATGATTACTCTCTAGCTATTTTCTACAAAACCACTACCAACAACTAAATTCCAACCAAAGAGGGATTAAAATACTAAATTTATTAGTAAAACTTTGTAAAACATTTAAGTTGGCAACATTAATTCTGACCTGAACGGATGGACTGAACAGTAATAAAATTCGAGTATAAAATAAAACCGGGACACGTGCGAGTCAGCAAGAGGGATTCCGTACAAAACGGAAAAAATCACGTTTGTTGTATGTGAGCCTCAAATTTTATTTTATTCTGTTTTTACTATTTATTGTTATAACAGCAATAGAAATACCTACATCATTTGTGAAAATTTCAACTGTCGAGCTATCACGGTATAAAAAGGTTAAGATAGAGCCTGGCGACAGACGGACGAACGGCAAAGTCTCAGTAATAGGGTCCTGTTTTTACCCTTTTGGTACGGAAGCCTAAAACTGGGACGTGGTCTAAAGAATATTTATTAGAGTTCATTGAAGTATTTAAAACTTTAGAGCAACTATGGTTGATAAAATCTAAAGACTTCTAATTACTTACTATAAAACATAGGTAAGTTATTTTGTTAAGTTAGTTTAGTTAAGTTAAGTTATATATATATTATATTATTTTAAGTTTTGGAGTAGTTATTATTTTTTTAGTACTTACCTACTTTTATAGTACAATTGATTTTTGTTATCATAACTAAATAAAAATAAATATTAAGTATCAATTGGTAAGTTATTTCTATAACATATTACTGGAAAAATGTATGACACAATAATTCGGTTTCGTCGATAGCGTGACTACAGTTGCAGCAAAATACAATTAATAAAGCCTAAACTAACCAAGACCATGTCACGACATGTCTAAGGAGGGTTCCTTAACTATCGAAGCGCAATAGGTTTTCTTTGAATTACTTCAAAAGTGATCTTATGACAATAAGTCATAAAGTTATTACAGAAGCTAGGAGAGCGGCGGACAGACAGACGGACGGGGAGAGTGAAATTATAAGGGTTCCTTAAGTATTATGGAACCCTAAAAACACGGCCGAAGCTCGCGGCAATTTTCCGTGTATGTGCTCGAATCCGTTCAGGCCGTAGTTTGTAGTTGTAGTCCATGACTTCGACGAAGTAGCCGGGAGAGTCGTCCACGGCCTTGTGCAAGCCAAACAGCGGGAGTAGACCGACCACCTCCCCGGCTACCCAGCACGCTGATATTATCACTGGAAAGTAAAAAGCAAGCAAGGATTGGGTAATTAGGCTGGGATTTAAGATCCGGAATTCGGAAGTCCGGAGAAAATTCAGGCACTGAAAATTGTTTGGTAGAAAATTGAAGGTGTATGTTTAATGAAAGAAACAAAATGTTTTACAGTTTTTTTTTACTTTTATTGGGGAATTTAAAAAAAAATTTGGGCTCTGAATTGAATAACATACTTAGCATCTAAAGATATAAAAGGCAAAGCTGATTGATGTATTAACGCACAGGCCAAACCCTTAAGGCTAGAAATTTGAAATTTTGCACACGTATTTCTCATGACTACTTACGTCATAAGGATGATTTTTCAAAATTCAACCCCCAGGGGGGTAAAATGGGGGATAAAAGTTTGTATGAAATTTTTTATTTCTTGGACATATTTGCATGATATTTCGTATGGATTGAGTACGGAAAAATAATGTGTTACGTATTTCTAATATTCAAGCCCAGGCTGGAGGTTGGGACTAAATATTCCAGAACACGGAAAACCGGGGAAAATTCAGATCATTGTAAATAGAACTCTACGCTAATACAATAGAGTAAAAAATCGAAGTGTCGAGTGTCGAGCTGTCATAAATGACATTGATATTTGACTCGACACTTGCGTGTTCGATTTTCAGCTCTATTATTATAGTATTAGCGCAGAGTTCTATTTTCAATGCTCTGAATTTTCCTCGGCCTACCGGATTGCGGATCATAATATTCCCGGCCTAAGTGAGTAAAATAGGGGACGAAAGTTTTAAATTACAAAAGATATGGTTTAAAATCCAAATTCAAGCGCGCGAAGCAGCGGGCAGGTGCTAGTAGGAAATAAATAAAAATGTTGGTTTTATACTCAATTGCGGAATCTAAAACGTATTTTGGGCTTTAAAGGAGGTAGGAACTAGGAAGTCACTAGATGCGAATTTTCCTCGCATCAAATTGTATTTGTGTGAGTGCGGCATAAGTCATAACACTGAGGTCTGGGACTGAAGCACAACAAACAGGGAACAAAAGTTTAGACGAGATTTCTGATTGCAACTTATGTAATCATTGATAAGACTTATCGAAAAGCAAATGAATGGAATGCAATGCTATGCACGTCGCGCGTCGTTGTCCTATTTTATATTTAATTAGAATTGAATTTACAGGAAATTGAAAACGAGTTTTCTAAAAGTTGAATCTTAACTCCTGTATCTGATGACAGAGTTTCAGAAAATGTTTAAGATGCCTATCACACTTTACCCTTCTGAAGAAGTCCTGTAAGAAGAAAGGCTCTCATAGACGAGAGACCGATCGTTTCAATTAGAACTGATGTCAGTTCGACCTGAACGGATTCGAGCACACACACGGAAAAATCGCATCAGTTCGTTCTGGTTTGCCGCGAACTACAGTCGTGTTTATTAATTGTAAACTCACTACGCTTATACACGATACACGCCCGCACGGCCGCGGCACTGGCGAGAACTGAAATATGTTATGTGTATGAATTTAGTTGTTAGTAGTGTTTTAGTAGGAAAGAGTCAGATAGTAATCATATGCAAAATAGCCCACAAAAAAAACAATAAATATTTTTGAAACCTTATCATAATAATACATCGTAGCATTCGTAATAATTCCTAGTATATTTTAATATAACGATAAAATTTATAATACAATTCAATAAACAAAACCTAAATTTTGGGGGCTTTAGGGATTCCTAAGTTGAGTAGCTTTTTTGATAGTTTTCAGTATTCTTTCAGTAGAAATCTACGGGAGCTTAGTAGTTTCGCAAGAACAGACCTGGCAACACTGGAACGTATCGCTTCAATCCATCCAGACGACTGATGCGATGTCGAAATTGCACACAGACGATACGATTTTGCATTCGTTCAGGCCGAACTGAAGGAAAAACGTACCGTATATGAGACCCCTAATATTGTTGAGTCTACTCTCAACGGCTAGCCGCACACACGCAATAATACTGTCACAACAGATTTGTCAATTTCTTCAACATTTTATGGGGACCATAAAATGTTGAAGAAATTGACACAATAAAATTGTGGAGTATTTGTCACATACTCCACAATTTTATTGTCTTTTTTTTATATAGGGTTAGTCAAGTACATTTCCTCTAACTGCGCGGAAATTTAAATAGGAAATTAGAATGATGAGAAGTATTGACAAAAGGAAAAAAGTTGTATTGTGTAATTAGATAAATTAGTTATTAGTAAGGGGGTTAGTGTATGTAATGTAGTAGGTAGGTATATTGCCAATTGGTAATGTAATGTTTAGAGCGTTCTTCTACTTCTTAAGGTAGCGGTTTCTGTCGATTCTTTAATTGTATCCATTGTCATGAATAAATAAATAAATAAAAGAAACACAACTATATTGGCAATAACCCTGCCTCCTCCCGATATTGTCGGCGTATTTCAGAATTTCCGGGGTAAGGGGTAAAATAAATACACGGTCCAGTTTTCCTTCAGTTCGGCCTGAACGGATGCAAAATCGTATCGTCTGTAAAAAAGTTCGTAAGCGTAAAGTTCGTTCGTAAGTTCTGTAAGTTCGTTCGTCGTAAAAGTTATTTTAGGGATTTTGTGTTTACAAAATGCAGTGATTTTTTGTGTTTACACAAAACCACGGCATTTTCAGTTTTAATATAAAATTTAAAATATGATAATTTAACCGTTAAATTAAAAAAAATACAGTAGGATATATTACGTACCTATATAGAAATTAAATCGGTAGTTTTTAGCAACTTACGGACGCGTACTACTATGTGCTATTATAAGGTGTCAAAATAGCACATAGTAGCCATTTTGCATATTGTCATTACTGTCTAGCTATTTTCTACAAAACCACTACTAACAACTACATTCCTACTAAAGAGGAAATGTGATACTAAATTTAGTAGTAAAACTTTGTAAAACATCTAAATTTTACAACATTAATTCTGACCTCAACGGATGGACTGGACAGTAATAAAATTGGACTGAACGGTAATAAAATTCGAGTGTAAAATAAAACCGGGACAAGTGCGAGTCGGTAAAAGGGGTTCCGTACAAAACGGAAAAAATCACGTTTGTTGTATGTGACCTTCAAATTTTATTTTATTCTGTTTTTAGTATTTGTTGTTATAACGGCAATAGAAATATCTACATCATTTGTGAAAATTTCAACTGTCGAGTGATCACGGTATAGGAAGGTTACGGCGTCAGACGGACGAACAGCAAAGTGTCCGTAATAGGGTCCCGTTTTTACCCTTTGGGAACGGAACCCTTAAAAATGGCACGTAGTCTAAAGAATATTTATTAGTGTTCATTGAAGTATTTAAAACTTTAGAGTGGCTCTATTGTTGACAAAATCTAAAGACTATTAAGTACTATAAAAAAAGAGATATGATTAACACATTACTATATATTATTACTATATATTGATATCGTAAACATATTACTGGAAAAATGTATGACACATTAATTCGGTTTCATCGATAGCGTGACTACAGTTGCATCGAAATACAATTAATAAATAAAATAATAGCCTAAACTAACCAAGAGCACGTCACGACATGTCTAAGGAGGGTTCCGTAACTGTCAACGAGCAATAGGTTTTCTTTGAATTACCTACCTAAAAAGTTATTGTCATAAAGTTATTACAGAAGCTAGGAGAGCGGCGGACAGACCGACAGACAGACGGACGGGTAGAGCGAAATTATAAGGGTTCCTTAAGTATTACGGAACCCTAAAATCACGGCCGAAGCTCGCGGCAATTTTTCGTATATGTGCTCGAATCCGTTCAGGCCGAACCTTAGATTAAAACACCTTGAAACCGTGTATGAAAAGTGTAGCAAATCATACTGAGCCATATCGGCTCAGTTTGTTCGTCAGATGTCAAGGTCAAGTGCCGCAAGGTACATGTCCGATTATTACAAAGATTATGACGGTTTGTGTCATTAATGGGTGTCACAATGCCACGGAAAAGAGCTTAAAAAGCTTCGGAAATGTATCGGAAAAGAATGAAAAAAGCGTCCGAACAATTTGACTTAAATTAAGGTAAATATTTAAAACATTTTAAAATAAAATCATATTATGTCGCCATCTTGCTGGCTATTGTGAATTGTGAAAGTTCTACTAGTAATAATAAATTTATTCCAAAATTTTCATGGCTAAGTAATAGTTGCAACTTTTTTAATATTTTCCCAATTTTTTTTTATCAATTCCAAATTATTACCAGTATTAAGATAATCCATAATATTCCTTAATACCAGTTTAATATAAATTATGTTCACAAATCGTGTTTAGATGGTTTAAAATGAAATATAAGTTATATTTTTACATCTCACGATATTAAAAAAAACAAATACAATAATTCCAATTTTAAGAGTAACAATTGTCCCGTAAAAATGTACGCACTCCACAACTTTAAAGTTTTGTTTGTGTGCGTGTCGGTATGTAATGCTTACGCCTACATCTATCTGTTGCTTGCTTCACTTTGTACAATGCGTTTGTTTGAAGACTATCTCTAAGGGTCGAACTGACGTCAGTTCGGTCGGATGCAATTTTTTCCGTGTATGTGCTCGAATCCATTCGGGCCAGTTCTAACTGAAACGATCGGCCTCTCGTCTGTGGGAGCCTTAACATAGTGATTTTGACTTTGTCTAAAGTAGTCCAAGCGTGATTATGCTAGCAAAAGTACAAATACTGGATCCAATAGGACCGATATCAATGTCATTGAAATTATATTCGTGATCATCATCATCACTACAGTACATAAATTAATGCTTACTGCTACATTTTTCCGCCGACTATAACAATAGATAATAATAATCTATATGTACAAAAAAATAAAATTGAAGTGTCTGTTTGTAATTTAAAATTAAGAGCTTTTTACTCAATGGATATATATATATAATACGTAACCTTCCTATACCGTGATCACTCGACAGTTGAAATTTTCACAAATGATGTAGATATTTCTATTGCCGTTATAACAACAAATACTAAAAACAGAATAAAATAAAATTTGAAGGTCACATACAACAAACGTGATTTTTTCCGTTTTGTACGGAACCCCTTTTACTTTGCTTGACTTTGTCTAAAGTAGTCCAAGCGTGATTATGCTAGCAAAAGTACAAATACTGGATCCAATAGGACCGATATCAATGTCATTGAAATTATATTCGTGATCATCATCATCACTACAGTACATAAATTAATGCTTACTGCTACATTTTTTCCGCCGACTATAACAATAGATAATAATAATCTATATGTACAAAAAAATAAAATTGAAGTGTCTGTTTGTAATTTAAAATTAAGAGCTTTTTACTCAATGGATATATATATAATATATATATATATACGGCTGGACCGATTTTCATGAGACTTTCACTGGCAGATAGCTGATGTTATTAAGTGTAACATAGGCTGCTTAATCTTAGGGGTAGGGTTTAAAAAATAGGGTTCCGTTTCCGTTAGTTCTATGCAAACGAAAATGCGTGCTCCAGCTAGTTTGTTATGCTACGGTACCCTAAGGAGATTGCCGATGCAGCACTTCAACCACGTCACGCGGCAGCGGCATGACGCGCAGCGTCAGCATTCCTCAGTTTTCATTTACATTTTACTTTATGTTCAATCGTTGAATCTATTTTTTTGTTGTTGAATGTATTTGGCACCATCATCATCATCATCATCATTAACAGCCATAGGACATCCACTGCTGGACATAGGCCTCCCCCAAAGATTTCCACAACGAACGGTCCTGGGCCACCCGCAACCAACGGCGGCCCGCGACCTTCATAAGGTCATCGGTCCACCTAGAGGGAGGCCGTCCAACGCTGCGCTTTCCAGTTCGTGGTCTCCACTCTAGAACCTTTACTCCCCAGCGATTATCAGTTCTACGAGCGATGTGGCCTGCCCATTGCCACTTCAACTTGCTGATTCTGCGAGCTATGTCGGTTACTCCAGTTCGTCTGCGAATCTCCTCGTTGCGGATTCTGTCACGCATAGAAACCCCGAGCATAGCTCTCTCCATCGCTCTTTGAGTGACTTTGAGCTTATTTAAGAGGCCAACAGTTAGGGACCACGTTTCACATCCATAAGACATCACTGGCAACACGCACTGTTCAAAGACCTTTGTCTTTAGGCACTGAGGTATTTCGGCACCATATGAGAGAACAAATTACAAAATTTATCAATGTATGTATAGTTTGCGGACAAGCGAAGTATGATAGAAACCCCATAAAACAGCAGTTCAAAGTAGTTCCACCAGCATATAGACCATTTGAATTAGTTCATTTAGATTTATTTACCGCTCAAAGTGAAAAGTTCCTTACCATAGTAGATTCCTTTTCAAAGTATGCTCAAGCTTACAAGGGCTGCACTAAAAGTATCGGGAATGGAATATTTCCACTGTTCCTGTCATATTAAAATCTTTTTAATTTAAAACTCCTTGGTTTTAAAAATCGAATACCGTTTATTTACTTAAAAAAAGATTCTCGGTCTTGTCACAAGGTCTTGTCAAACTTGTTTAGTCGTTGAGAAAATGGAATTGACTCGAGAAAATTCTAGAGCGATGATTTATTATGACTTTCGAAGTGGTTTAACACAAAAACAGTGTGTTGACCGGATGATTTCTGCATTTGGTGATGAAGCCCCATCCAAAACCACAATTTATCGCTGGTGTGCTGAATTTCAACGTGGACGTGTCAAGCTCAGTGATGATCCCCATCAAGGTCGTCCAAAAACTGCAGTCACCCAAGAAAACGTTGATGCTGTGCGTAAGCTGATTGAGGAAGATCGACATGTGACATACCGCGAAATTCAGGCAACTTTATACATTGGCATGAGTCAAATACAAATAATCTTGCATGAACAATTAGGTGTAAAAAAGTTGTTTTCCCGATGGATACCGCATTTGCTCTGTGAAGAGCAAAAAGCGGCTCGCGTTACTTGGTGCGTCAGAACTCTCGAAAGATTCCACGCAGGATCCTCAAATGCTGTATACAACATCGTATCAGGTGACGAATCCTGGATATACGCGTACGAACCCGAAACAAAAAACCAGTCACGAGTTTGGGTGTTCGAAAATGAGTTAAAGCCAACAAAAATTGTTCGTTCACGGAGTGTTGCAAAAAAAATGGTGGCCACGTTTGTCTCCAAAACCGGCCATGTTGCGACCATTCCTCTTGAGGGACAAAGAACGGTTAATGCAGAATGGTATGCTAACATTGCCACAGGTCGTTTCTGAACTCCGTAAAGAGAACTGCAACCGCCGCATCATCCTCCATCACGACAATGCGAGTTCTCACACCGCGCACAGAACAAAAGAGTTTTTAGAGCAAGAAATCATAAAATTATTAGACCATCCGCCGTACAGCCCCGACCGAAGCCCTAATGATTTCTATACTTTCCCTAAAATAAAGAATAAATTGCGTGGTCAGAGATTTTCATCACCTGAAGAAGCTGTGGACGCCTACAAAACGGCCATTTTGGAGACCCCAACTTCCGAATGGAATGGTTGCTTCAATGATTGGTTCCATCGTATGGAAAAATGTGTCAAATTTCGCGGAGAATACTTCGAAAAGCAATAAATACATTTTTAAATAGTAATGTTGTGTCACTTCCTTGATTCCCGAAATTTTCAGTGCCGCCCTCGTATTATCTTAAATATGGTACAACTATTAGAGTAATTTAGGCCTTATTTCAATATAGTGCCCACCATGGATTACCCATAACAATTATAACAGATAACGGACCCGAATTTTCCAATCAATTATTTAGTGAATTTATTAGGTTTCACAAGATTCAACATCATAAAGTTGCACCAAATACTCCGAATGAAAATGGAATAGTTGAAAGATTTCATTCAACTATATTAGAACATTTACGTATACTTAGATTAGAGAAAAAACATGATTCTGTAGTTCTTTTAATGCCATATGCACTTTAAGGGTTATAACAGTTCTATCCATATCTTTACAAAATGCAAACCAATAGTTTTAATAACCGGACATTTTGATCCTAGAGACCCTTTTAATGTAGACCTTTCGTCACATCTTTTACAGCAATACATGATAGATCATAAAGAACGTTTAAAAGTAGCTTATTCTTTAATACAGGAAATGACCACTGAAACACGTAGAGGAATAATGGACAATAGAAATAGGAATAGAGAACCTAAAAAAGAATACCTTCCTGAACAACCAGTTTTTGTTAAAAATCCTTTAGCATCCAGATAAAAATTAGCATCCAGATATACCCATGATAAAGTAATGGCTAATCTCCCAATCCATATTTATACTAAAAAGAAAAAATTACCTATTGCAAAATCCCGCCTCAAAAGAGTGCCTAAAAGCGCACAATTGTTACAGGACGTTACAGCTACATCTAAGCCGAACCCAAGAAATTCACCTTGAGACACTTGACGACGGACCAGGACTCTTACCTTTCAAACTTGGACAAACCAGGATTATTCACCAGTATCATTCCTTTTTGCAGCATATAAGTCTCGAAGACATAGATTCTAAAATTAATATTGTATATTACCAGTTGCAAGATTTTCGCCCTCAGCTTAATAACAAAACCCTATCTTTATACGAACCACACTTAGAATATCTCTCAGGAAAATTAAGTAAATTTCAGAAATATTGCAAACGTTTAAAATTTCGCGTGTTAAAAGAGGTTTGATCAATGGATTAGGATCTATTATAAAAAGTATATCAGGTAATCTTGACTATACTAATGCAATTAAATATCAAAATGCTTTAAAAGCTTTAGAAGAAAACGAATTTAAATTAGAATCAGAATATAATAATCACATAAGTTTAACCAGAGAATGGTTACAGCATCATACTAAAATATTAAATTCTATTATTGAAAATCAAGATAAAATTAATAAAACTCTTAGTCTTATTATGCAAAGCGATATTAATAGAGAAACTGAGTTAATAAAATATGCTCATTTATCTCAATACCTCTTAATTTTAGGTAATAATATAGATAGTCTAACAATCGAGTTAGTTAATTTAGGAAATATGTTAAATTTGAGTTATGCATCGAGCACAGCTCATTCAATTATTAATATAGCTATGTTAAGAAGTATGATTTCTAAAATAAGAATTTTATATTCAAATGATTTTACTTTAGATATAGAATTAAGAGAATATTTTAGAGTTATGAAATTTGGTCACTATTATTTAGATAATCCGATAGTTTTAGTATATAAAGTGCCAATTGTCCTTTTTTTGACCTTTACAAACTCTCTGCAGTTCCTAACCGAAATCATCAAATCCTTATACCCATATCACCTTATATAGCAATTCAGGAACGAGATTCTAGGTACATAGAAACTGAATGCTTAGAAACTAATTCGGAATATTATATATGCGAAAAAAATCCTGCACATACCTTCAATAATCACGACGAATGTATCCACACTCTTATAACGAAGCAGCAGCTCTTGCCATCCTGTAAACTAACCTCTATATCCCAAGAAGCTGAAGCATTTGAGCAACTCGATCAAAAGCACTATATTCTAAGTTTTCCAAAGTCAACTAAAATTCAAAGATCCTGTGGAAAATTGCAGTATAAAACTCTTAATGGAAGTTATCTCGCTATTGTACCTCAAGGCTGTTTTATTAAAACTCCAGAATTCACTATTTCAAATACGAATGATATTAAAAAAGGACAACCTCTCAGAATCTCAGACATCGTACCTTTAAAAGAAAATCAACCCTCAGAACATATTTTAAATTAGAAATCTATAAATTTAGATATACTCCATTAGATCAATTCAGAAAATATGGCGCAACCTCAAATTGATTTAAGAAGCTATCAAGACTCATATATCTATCATACTACTATTCCCGTCTGTTTGATACTATTCATCACTATCACTATCTGCATGATTATGTTCCTGTACCAGCATTAAAGAAAGTTGCATCAATTATTACATCCCAACTTCAAGAGAAGTAAGGGTTGATTCATCCGACATCCCAGTAACGATGTTGGTGTCAAATTGGGGGTTTTTGCCCATGCCCGAACAATTGCGCTTATCCGATTTTCAATATATCTAACGGTTACAAAGATAGACTTTTGCAATTACTAGGCTCATTATGCTCTATTCATTACTAATCACGTCATGCAGCGGTAGATAATGGACGGTGATAAGCTAAGGGTCATTAGTGGTTAAGTGAAACAACAATGGTATTGCGAGTCATTTTATTGGTAAAATAACACTCAAATAAACTATATAATTTCAAATTGTTGTGTAATGTATTTGCACCAAAATTTACCAGGAAATCATTCAGTGATTTATTGTTATAAATATAATACATATACATTATACAGTATTCTCCACAAACCATGGTATAATCATTTTTTTATTTTAGCTATATTAAATGGCTATATTCTACAATTTCTCTCTAGAAACTTTCGGTGATATCTTTGTGGAGACCGACCATATGAATCAAAGTATTGTCCAATACGTTGTTTATCAATATGTATGGCAATCGAATGGGAACCTGGTTTATTATCAGTGTCCTTTTGCTCACGATATAGCATGGAACTGGAACACGTATCGGTAATCGGTTTGCTGCGTAAACATTATTTTCAATGTTTGCATCAATTTTCTTCAAACATTTCTGTATATCTAAAGTATCCATGAATACTGTTTAGGTATAGGGATCTTATCTGATCTAACGATTGAGTATTAATGTGCACCATCTTAACCAAACTTGATACAAATCATGATATTTAAAAATGATATCAATATCATCATATTATATGCGGGAGAAAAAATAAACGTTTTTTGTAGTAATTTTTTTATTTAATACACATATAAGATATACAAACAAAAATCTATGAATAATATACTTAACTACTATAGACTACTGAAATATTGCGATTTTTATCTATTTCTATAACATTATCGAATTCTGCATAAACAACGCAATTGATCGTTTGAGTCAGAGCAGATTCAAAGCGAACTTCTAATCTAACACTACCATGTCTAATTAGATTCCAATGACTAGATGAATTGGCTGACAAATCAGGTGTGAGATCAAATGCTAGCAAACCTTTACCTTAAAATAACCTTTCGAATACTTGTTACGGGTGAAATTAAAATAAAAGCGGTTTTTCCCGTGACAATATATATTAAAAGAATTATAAGGGCATGGGCAGAAGGCCGAGCGATCTGGTTTAGCTTCTTTGGTGTCTTTGGGTATCCAAGGGGCTTAAAACCACGTGGGAACTTAGCTGATTCCAGGAGCACGTGGCGAACTGGGACTGCAACCTCTGGTAGCGTCTATCAGTCACCGCTACGTCCGATCGTCTTTGATAGATCGTCCAAGGGTGCAGCCTGATTCCCAATTCAGTTGTCCAGTCCGGAATATCTAGCGGCCTCAGAAATCCGGTAGTAGGAAAATAGCCAATCGTCGTTGATAAGCCTTTATCCGGTATATAGATAGCGGTGCTTGTGCCCGAAACGAAGCTCCCTGAAAAATTCACGAAAAACGTGTGGGTAGGAGTCCCGTCCCACAGCCAGTGTGATTTTAATCCCAAACGATCAAAAATTACGGGCTGTGTGGTCATTACAATATATTAGATGATATACAGAATAAATAAGGCATGGATACAAATATCCTAATATTTCAACAATGCAAGAACATAAGATGAAACTACAAATGATAGCACGTGGTATGGCTACTCAAATAATTGACAACAAATTTTACCAAGATGATAGTTTACATGAGAGAATAATGCGTTTAAATACAAGCGTGATTTTCCAAATATTCACAACACAGATATTTAAAATACTCACCGTGGAACACGGGATTAAAATATAATTATTATAACGGCTACATCTTGAGTTTATAGAAAATTTTATTCTAAAAAGGAAACGCCATTCGAAGAAGTGCCATATATACCCTCCTCCGTCGTCTTTTTTTTAAACTTTTGACAACTATGAAACTAAAGCGTAAAGAGAAAAAATCCAGAAACCAAAATAAAGTATATTATATTAATAATCAAATATATTATGTAATATAATGATGCAATTCTACTGTATTTTCATTATTAATCAAAATTAACTTATTATTTTTTAAGATTTAAGACGGATGTAAAATCGATCTATGAATCAAATATTAAAGCAAGGCTAACGCCATTTTAGTAAGGACGTGCGCCGATAGATGGCGCTTTAACCTCTAAATGACAAATAATTAAGCAAAGAAATCATAGATGACGGTGATTTTACAGAAAGGAAATGTAACTACGTTACATACTTATCGTGAGATATCCCATTACCTTCGTTTAGAAAATGTATTCCTGTTCCTGAGAATAATGTGTGATAGGTTGTGGTAAAAATATTATTAGCAAAAGATGGTTGTAAATCTTTTGAAGGAATTTGTTGACCTATATAAACAAGATAGGCCAATATATAAACGAAAGGAATTTTATACTTCTCAAAATTATACGGATTTTTAGACGAACAACCATTAAATGCTGCATTATTTACAAATACAACTATACATCTCTTAGGTACTTGCCCCAAAAATATATTGTCTAATGTCTTGCCTTGAACCCCTGACGGTATCGTTAGAACTTAAAAACTTTTCTCGATTGAATATGTCACCATGAAGGTGTTAAATCGAACAAATTATAAACTTTTCCTGGTTGAATATATCACTATGAAGATGTCATTTCTATCTGTCTGCATTCGCTAACCAGCTCTTTTCTTATATTAAAATGTTCAATGTGCAAGTTCTTACTTGCACAACAGGTACTAATGTGTTATCAATGGAATGTAATTGTTGACGAAATAATTTCTAGTGATAGTTAGGGACGGAATGTATGCCTCCATTAACCCAACGATAACAGTTGTGTTGAAATGCAATTAGGATTCCACAAGTTCTGTATATATATAATGGCCGAAAGTTTTAAGTATTGTCAAAGTCGGTCATCGTGTGGTTAAGTTATTATTTCTGTGCAAGTTTGTGTGACAAGTGCTCTACAACTACTATGGAGGTGAGTGTTATAATATTATAAAAAGTATTGTATGTTTTAATCCAGTGCTTAAACTACTACCATACCGAATTTCATCCAAATCTGTTAAGTAGGTTTTGTGTGAAAGAGTAACAAACATCCATACATCCATCTTCACAAACTTTCACATTTATAATGGTATGTAAATAGTATGTATACTAAGCATTTGTTATTGTTGTTGCAGGCTTCATTTAACACCGAAGAAAATACTTTTAAACATTATTATTATTCGTTTTCTAACGACGAAGATAGCCATGATGACAAAACTCACAAACTACCAAAAACATTGAAAAAAGCTAGATCGGAAGACAACCTAGACACACTTTTTGAAATCAAAAAGTGTAAGCAGACAAAAAAGATATCATCAACGGTGTCGTGAGTTCACAAAGATGGCAATATTTTTATTTCAACCAATGCTGACGATAACTTACATGAAACTCATATTATAAAAATTGAGATATTTAATTTGAGTAAAATAGAAAAAGTTCCAACTGATCAACAATGGAAATATGCCGATTACAAATTAAAATGAGGCTAATAACACTTACAAAGAAACGAAGAAACTTGTTTATAAGATAGCAAAGGTCATCGCAAGCGCAGAGAATTGTAAAAAATTCAATTTTAAAAACAATTAACGAGTCACATTAAAATTTTTGAGCTCTTTAAGTTATTAGTGTAATAATGTAAGCCTGTTTTTTAATAATGTAGCTAAGTACCTGCTCTACTTATATTTAAGCCTGCGTAAAAGTGTGACGGATATCATTCGAATTTTCACATTGTAACTAGGTGTTACAATGTGAAAATTCGAATAACAACAATAGAGAACAGTGAAGTTGGTGTCAGTACTTTCTTTTGCACGTCTATTGACACAGAAAATATGAGTGACTTTGAAGACGAACTATGCAAAATTTGTGAAAAAGTGGAGACATGTATTGTGTCTGACGATGCTTTCAACGAAGATCTCTACAACTTATGTGAAAAGGTTGAAACAAGTATCAAGTAAGTGTTAGTGTAATTTGTTGCTTTAAAATAATATTTACTACATTAATAGAGTTCACTCCAAACTTATAAAGAAAAAAAATATTTTGTCTATCCAGTGAGTCTACTCTTCAGACCGGAGGAGAATTAAGTAGAAGAATGCATCGGGAAAATGCTACTAGCGCAAAAATAGCAAGATATGAAGATGGAGCATCTACATCGTCAACCGGATCTAACAGTGTGAGTGGTGAAATGATGAACTGTTCTTTTTGTCAAAAATTAGTTCGTACTCGTAAAAGGTATTTCGCAAACCATTTAAAAAGTAATCGTCATAAAAGAAATGTTACAAATTGGCATAGTACTTTAGAAAATGTAAGAGTCGTTGAATCAACTTTTGGTAATAGAATAATGTCATAAAATCAACAGTTAATGTGACGAATTAAAAACATTCGTGACACCCGAAATATTTATGGAGTCTATCAAAGATCAAATAATAACATTATTTGAAGAATTGATTCGATCACTGACAATTTTTAAAGTTAATTTTGTGTTGCATGCAGTTTTTGTTTCCGAAACAAAAAATATTTCTAACACATTTGAGTTCCAAACTTCTTATTATACAATAATAATGCAAGGTGATGACTTTTATATTTTCTTTGCATCTCTTTGTAACACATTTGTAACCAAAATTAGTTCTTTTGAAAAAAATGATAGCTGTTGGAGTCTTAAAAAAATTAATAGTTTAGATATGAATGGAAATATATTTGATCCGTTACGCGGGAAATCATATATTTAGTTACCTGGAGACATTAAACTTAAAAAAGCGGTAACTAATGTAAATAATAATGATAGTTTGTGTTTTAAATGGGCTTTGCTTTTAGCATTATACCCAGTTACCAAACATTCGGATAGAGTTTAATCTTACTTGGTGCACTCAAATAAACTAATCTTTACAGGAGTATCTTTTCCGATTAAATGTGTGATATATCAAAAATTTAAAGTTTAAACGATATTAGTATAGCGTTTTTGGATTAGAATATGACATCAAAACAAAAAAGCACAGTGTAGTGGAGCCGTTATTTTTAACTAAATCTAGAAAGACTAGTCATGTTAATTTACTATTTTTTTCATTAATAATTTTTGCTATATCAAAAATTTGTCACGTTTGGTCAGTAGTCGAATTTCCAATCAAGAACATGCAGTTTAGATTTGTGATGGATGTTTATTACACTTTCCTACACAAGAAAGGTTATGCAATCATCAGCTAAACGATTGTTCCCATGTAAAAACCGAAATACCAAACGGTGTCACAACTGGTAAAGACTGGTTCGGTAAACCTGTTCCAAATAATATATTAAAATTTGATAAATTTAATAGGGCGTTAAAAATACCTTTTGTAATATATGCTGATCTTGAGGCTTTCCTAAATCCAATTGAATCCTGCTCAAACAATCCATCAAAACCTTATACAAGTGACATTCATAAACACGAAGTTTACAGTTTTGGTTAATACATAAAATCATATGAACATTTTATGTAGTAAAAAGTAAGTATGTATGTTACATATTTTGATAAGCTATCAAAATATGTAACATACAGTGGTCCAAATTGTGCACAAGTATTTATGGATCGGTTGTATGAAGACATAAAAAATATTTGTGCAAAAACACTTTTTTTAAAAATGAGGAACCCCTAATCGACCAAGAAAACGAAACTATTTTAAACGAAAAAGAATGCTTCATATGTCACTCTAGTTTAAATGGTGAAGATCAACTATGTTTTAATACGCATACAGGAAATTTCATAGGTGTTGCACACGATATTTGTAAAACTAAGTTTCGAATCCCTGGTCAAATAACGATTCTCATTTTATTGTTCATGCATTAAATACTCTAGAAGGAGAAATAGATATAATCCCTCAAACAAAGGAAAAATATATCTCGTTCTCAAAAAAATAAATGTAAATAATCAAAAAATTGAATTGAGGTTTATAGATTCACTAAAAATTTTACCATGTAGTCTAGATCAATTAGCTAGAAATTTAAATAAAAAACAACTTGAAACATTAAATTATAATTTTCCTACCTATGACGATTTCAAACGTTTAAGAAGGAAAGGAGTTTATCCATACGAATTTATGACATCTTATGATTCCCTTAAACTTTCATCACTCCCTAGTAAAGATAATTTTTACAGTTCTTTAACTGATTTACATATTTCTGACGACGAATACAATCATGCTAGAGATGTTTGGCAATATTTTCATTGTAAAGATATGTTGGATTATTCTAACTTATATCTTATATAATATTAACTTATAAACCGATATCTTATAAACCGATGTTTTATTATTAACTGATGTATTTGAAAATGTTAGAAGCCTATGTTTGCAAACTTATGGATTAGACCCTACTCATTACTATACAGTCCCTGGGTTAAGTTGGGATGCTATGTTAAAATGCACGAAAATTAAATTAGAATTTCTTACAGATTTCGATCAAATAGCATTTGTGAAATCGGGAATTCGTGGGGGTATATCTCAATGTAGTAATCGTTATGCTAAAGCTAATAATAAATACATACAAGAATATAATAAAGATAAACCAACATCGTTTTTAACATATTTTGATGCTAATAATCTTTACGGGTGGACCATGTCGCAATATCTTCCGTTTGGGGGTTTTGTATGGGTAAGCTTGAATACAGATTATAATGTTCCTGGTGACTCAGAATGTGGGTTTATATTAGAGGAAGAACTACACGATATGAATTTGGATTTTCCTTTGTGTCCCGAAAACATATGTATTGGTAACTCTAAGGATATTAAATTAGTGCCAAACCTTTACAATAAAACTAAATACATAATACATTACAGAAAATTAAAACAATGCATTGAAATGGGCATAAAATTAATAAAAATTCACACAATTTTAAAGTTTAAACAGTAGTTTGACGCAACTTTGTATTTATGTCTATATGTTATTGTAAGCGTAGTTACAACAACATATAGACATAAATACAAAGTTGCGTCAATCGGCTAAATCTGATTTTAAAAAGGATTTCTATACAGTAATGAATAATTCAGTTTTTGGAAAGACAATGAAAAATGTTGAAAAACGTGTAAATTTAAAATTATTAGGTCATTGGGAAAATCGAGGCAAAGTCCTCGGTGCGAGGGATTTAATTGCTAAGCCTGGAAAATGAAACTCTTTTCATAGTTCAGCTATTTTTTAAATAATTTAGTTGCAATACAATTACGTAAAACTAAGGTTATTCAAATTAAACCTATTTATTTAGGTTTCTGTATTTTAGATATTTCTAAAACACTCATGTACGATTTTCATTATAATTATATGTTAACAAAGTTTCCAGGTAAAATAAAATTATTATATACCGATACCGATAGCTTGGTATATAAAATTTTTTGTGAAAATTTTTATAATGATATTAAACCTGATTTACATTCACGTTTTGACACATCTAATTACGAAGATAATAATATATTTGGTTATCCAAAAATTAATAAAAAAAAGTTAGGTTATTTTAAAGATGAGAATAATGGTAAAATTTTTAAAGTATTTGTAGGCCTTAGATCAACAATGTATGCATTAGAAGTAGACGATAAATTTATAAGTACCTAAGGCTAAAGGGGTAAACAAATGTGTCACTAAGAAAATGAAAATAGAAAATTATATGTAAGTCATGTCTTTTTAACAAAACAATTAAATATTCAACGATGTTTAGATTTAGATCTATAAAACATAACCTTGTTACTCAACGTGTAAATAAAGTATCTTTGTCATATAACGATACGAAACGACATATTTTACCTAATAATGTTGATATAGCTTGTTGATATAGCTTAGGGTCATAATAAATTAGGATAAATTATAATTTATTCAATAAGTTCAATTATTAATTATTAATACTAGTCATTGTTAACAAAATTTTGTATATATAGTTGTGTAAGTTTGTACAATGTTTGAGATGGTTTTAGATGTATTTACTTTTGTTTTTTACCTATATTGTATTATTGTTATGTTTAGTTTAAGAACCAATAAAATAGTTTTAAAATAAAAAAAAAACTTATTGTTTTCTTGAACCCCGTCTTATCCACACGTAAGGAAAAATTAAACATTTTATTCATCCATTTACTGCAGTAGTTGCAGGACCTAGTGGTTGTGGAAAATCAAATTTTGTTACGAAATTTATTAATAATGTGAAAGAAATATGTAACACATATTTTTTCCAAATAACATGGTGTTTTGATGAGATGCAACCTTTATACAATTTGAAGAATGTCAACTACTTTTAAGGATTACCTGACTTAAGCATGTTCAATGGTAAGGAAGCCAATTTGATCATAATAGATGATCTGAAGAGAGAATCTGATGGTCGCATAGTAGATATGTTTACAAAAGGTAGTCACCACAGAAATTTAAGCGTATTTTATATAAGTCAAAATCTGTTTCATCAAGGAAAAGGTCAAAGAGATATTTCTTTAAATTCGAGCTATATAATTTATTTTAAGAACCCCCGTGATAAAACACAAATTAGATATTTAGCTCGTCAAGTCTCACCTGATAATGTTAAATTTGTTCAAGAAGCTTACAAAGATGCAACGACAGAGGCACATGGTTATTTGATGATAGATCTCAAACAAGATACAAATGACATGTGTCGTTTTAAGACAAATATATTCCCAACTGACAAAAACTGTTCAGTTTATGTACCGAAAAGAGGGTTTAAATACGACAAGAACCAACAAAGTTCTATCATTTACAAATAATGCTGGGAAGCTTAAACACGCATAAAGAGCTGCACGTCGCATTGCACATCTTAAAACCAAAGTATCAAAAAGCTTTATTAAAATCATGTGATGAAGATGAAATAAATTGTATATGAGTGTATTCATAATGTGCTACAAGGCAAAGTCCCATTAAAAGAAAAGGATAAAAATCTTTAAAACAATATACAACATTACTCCGAAAGCTTGTTCGTAAAACTACAACCAAAGTCAGAAAAAATATAATTGTTCAAAAAGGTGGCGCATTTCTACGTATTATTTTAGGTACCATATTAATTGGATTAGTTAGTGGTCTTGTTTAAAATGGAACACGCTAAGAAAATTAAAAAAAAATAAAAGAAAATAATAAAATAAACGAAAGAAACCAGACTCACGAAAATCCTGCATCACGATTAGATGCTGAAATGCAAAATATTATTAAAAGTAACGACGACGACAGAAAAAAATGGATTTTATACTTACAAATATTACAAAGGTATTTGCACTTCACTGAAGAAGATCGTCAGCCTTGTCAACTCCCAATAATAACCTCAAATATGGATTTATCTGAAACACTTTTGAAAAAAGAACAATATGACAAAAGTAGTGGCCCAAACAACAAAGATCCAATTGTTGATAAGACATCGAATGAAGAAGAAGATAGACGCAAAGAAAGCGACACGGTTCGAAATAAATCTATATACTCAAAACAACAAATATTAAGTTTAATACCTAAATCTTACATTAATAAAGGTGAGTCATTATTAAACTTCCTATTAACAAATCAAAACAAAGTACACTGGAACGATGATGGCACAGTACTAGTGGATAATAACAAAATAAATGGGAGCAATATTGTAGATTTAGTCAATGATTCATTAAGACCATTGAAAAAAAGTGATCCAATAGGATGGGAAAAATTTGCTCAAGCTTTGAAGGGTCTAAAAGTCCCACTCACTTATATTGGTAATCCGAAGAGTGAGTGAGAAAGTGAGTATATTAACCAACTTCAGTTGAAAGATTTTGGTGAAATATCTGGTGGCGAGGAATATTCTACACCTGCATCTGAAAACAAGTATACTAGAAAAATAAAAAAGAAAATTGATTGGGAAAAATGGAGCCCCTACTAGAAATTCACAATATTCATTATGATGCATCACACCCTGGTAGTTACAGAAGTATTGATAAACTTGCAAAAGCTATGGAAGGCAAAATGAATAAAAATGATGTCAAGAAATGGTTGCAATCACAAGAAACGTACACACTTCATAAACCGGTTTACAAAAAGTTTCCTCGAAACAAATATATCGTATCTGATCTTAATAAACTGTGGCAAGCAGATTTAAGTGACATGCAAACATATTGTAAATATAATAATGGTTATAACTATATATTGTGTGTTATTGATGTATTTAGTAAGTATGCTTATGCGAGACCTATGAGAAATAAAAATTCTTTAACAATCAAAACATGTTTTGAGAGTATTTTTGAGGAAGCTCATACAGTTCCAACTCACATACAGTCTGACAAGGGTACTGAGTTTTTTTCCAAAGATGTTCGTCAATATTTTAAGCGTAAAAATATTAATTATTATACGATAAATAATGATGAGCCTGATATTGTAGAAAGATTTCAAAGAACACTCAAGTCAAAAATGGCGCAACTTTACACATAAAAATACATACAGATATACAGGGTGTTCGGCACATGGATGGACAAACGAAAACCGTGGACCCGTGGAGCCGTCTGCTATACATTGAGGCCTAATTACAAGACTCAGGCCCAATAGTTTTTTTTTTAATAATTTTTTAAGTTAATTTCGAAAAAAGCCAGTTTTCAAACTTCAAACGACTATAAATTTACTTTTAACATTGCAAATCCAAACATGCTTTTGTAATAATTATCTGCATTAGTTGTAGAATCATATTAAATTCAGTTTTGGAGCAAATGTTAGATATAAAATTAGATACGAGTCCTTAAACGATAAACAAAGTGAAAAAATAATTTTCATATTCCACTTTGAAATTCTTAAAAAAAATAACTATGATTTTTAGAGCACTTAAAATTTTAGGAAATCATCTGTGGCTCATACCCTTATACGCTTTATATCGGTATACAATTTGCACATATTTGTTTAAAAATAACTAGAGTAAATCGCAATTTAAACTAACGGGGCCTTAATTCATAAGACTCAATTTGCGAAAACTTAAATCAAGTACAAGCCAATTTGTCATAATTGCTTTCGGTATGTTCACTAACACTACACGTGGGAGCTAGTAGTCTGTCTCTCTCTTACCAGTCACGATACTATCTCTTGTCTCTTTTGTTGAATTTGGACAATAGCCGTACGTACATAGCAGGTAGAAAAAGGGATGTTATTTCTCTGTGCAGTAGTAATTAAAAAAGTAAAATAGTAGAAAAATTCCAGGATGAAAAAAGAAAGGCCCCATCAAACCAGATTCAGTCTAAACGTCTGGATGGGTATAATTAATAATAATTTAGTTGGACCTCATTTTTTGCCTCAAAATTTAAATGGTGAAATGTACGAACATTTCCTAAGAGAGGAGATTACTGGTTTAATGAAAGATGTGCCAATAGCAACTCGTCGTAATATGATTTTCCAGCATGATGGTTGCCCGGCCCACTTCCGCCTCGGCGTACGCCAGTGGCTAGACCAAACTTACCCACATCGCTGGATAGGTCGAGGCGGGCCAATTCCTTGGCCAGCACGGTGTCCCGATTTGACCCCGTGTGATTTTTATCTTTGGGGTCATATGAAGGCTTTGGTGTATACTACACCCATAACTACTGTAGAGGAGCTCAGAAGCCGCATAAGAAATGCAGCAGAAGAAATCAAAACTAGTCTTACTACCAGAATAATCAAAACGAGAGGTACGTAGAAGACTACGGGCCTGTATCAGAAACAGAAGTTCACATTTTGAACAAGACCTAAATAATAAATAAATATAAATATTTTTAATAATAAATATTTAATAATAATGTGAACTTCTGTTTCTGATACAGGCCCGTAGTCTTCTACGTACCTCTCGTTTTGATTATTCTGGTAGTAAGACTAGTTTTGATTTCTTCTGCTGCATTTCTTATGCGGCTTCTGAGCTCCTCTACAGTAGTTATGGGTGTAGTATACACCAAAGCCTTCATATGACCCCAAAGATAAAAATCACACGGGGTCAAATCGGGACACCGTGCTGGCCAAGGAATTGGCCCGCCTCGACCTATCCAGCGATGTGGGTAAGTTTGGTCTAGCCACTGGCGTACGCCGAGGCGGAAGTGGGCCGGGCAACCATCATGCTGGAAAATCATATTACGACGAGTTGCTATTGGCACATCTTTCATTAAACCAGTAATCTCCTCTCTTAGGAAATGTTCGTACATTTCACCATTTAAATTTTGAGGCAAAAAATGAGGTCCAACTAAATTATTATTAATTATACCCATCCAGACGTTTAGACTGAATCTGGTTTGATGGGGCCTTTCTTTTTTCATCCTGGAATTTTTCTACTATTTTACTTTTTTAATTACTACTGCACAGAGAAATAACATCCCTTTTTCTACCTGCTATGTACGTACGGCTATTGTCCAAATTCAACAAAAGAGACAAGAGATAGTATCGTGACTGGTAAGAGAGAGACAGACTACTAGCTCCCACGTGTAGTGTTAGTGAACATACCGAAAGCAATTATGACAAATTGGCTTGTACTTGATTTAAGTTTTCGCAAATTGAGTCTTATGAATTAAGGCCCCGTTAGTTTAAATTGCGATTTACTCTAGTTATTTTTAAACAAATATGTGCAAATTGTATACCGATATAAAGCGTATAAGGGTATGAGCCACAGATGATTTCCTAAAATTTTAAGTGCTCTAAAAATCATAGTTATTTTTTTTAAGAATTTCAAAGTGGAATATGAAAATTATTTTTTCACTTTGTTTATCGTTTAAGGACTCGTATCTAATTTTATATCTAACATTTGCTCCAAAACTGAATTTAATATGATTCTACAACTAATGCAGATAATTATTACAAAAGCATGTTTGGATTTGCAATGTTAAAAGTAAATTTATAGTCGTTTGAAGTTTGAAAACTGGCTTTTTTCGAAATTAACTTAAAAAATTATTAAAAAAAAAAACTATTGGGCCTGAGTCTTGTAATTAGGCCTCAATGTATAGCAGACGGCTCCACGGGTCCACGGTTTTCGTTTGTCCATCCATGTGCCGAACACCCTGTATATCTGTATGTATTTTTATGTGTAAAGTTGCGCCATTTTTGACTTGAGTGTTCTTTGAAATCTTTCTACAATATCAGGCTCATCATTATTTATCGTATAATAATTAATATTTTTACGCTTAAAATATTGACGAACATCTTTGGAAAAAAACTCAGTACCCTTGTCAGACTGTATGTGAGTTGGAACTGTATGAGCTTCCTCAAAAATACTCTCAAAACATGTTTTGATTGTTAAAGAATTTTTATTTCTCATAGGTCTCGCATAAGCATACTTACTAAATACATCAATAACACACAATATATAGTTATAACCATTATTATATTTACAATATGTTTGCATGTCACTTAAATCTGCTTGCCACAGTTTATTAAGATCAGATACGATATATTTGTTTCGAGGAAACTTTTTGTAAACCGGTTTATGAAGTGTGTACGTTTCTTGTGATTGCAACCATTTCTTGACATCATTTTTATTCATTTTGCCTTCCATAGCTTTTGCAAGTTTATCAATACTTCTGTAACTACCAGGGTGTGATGCATCATAATGAATATTGTGAATTTCTAGTAGGGGCTCCATTTTTCCCAATCAATTTTCTTTTTTATTTTTCTAGTATACTTGTTTTCAGATGCAGGTGTAGAATATTCCTCGCCACCAGATATTTCACCAAAATCTTTCAACTGAAGTTGGTTAATATACTCACTTTCTCACTCACTCTTCGGATTACCAATATAAGTGAGTGGGACTTTTAGACCCTTCAAAGCTTGAGCAAATTTTTCCCATCCTATTGGATCACTTTTTTTCAATGGTCTTAATGAATCATTGACTAAATCTACAATATTGCTCCCATTTATTTTGTTATTATCCACTAGTACTGTGCCATCATCGTTCCAGTGTACTTTGTTTTGATTTGTTAATAGGAAGTTTAATAATGACTCACCTTTATTAATGTAAGATTTAGGTATTAAACTTAATATTTGTTGTTTTGAGTATATAGATTTATTTCGAACCGTGTCGCTTTCTTTGCGTCTATCTTCTTCTTCATTCGATGTCTTATCAACAATTGGATCTTTGTTGTTTGGGCCACTACTTTTGTCATATTGTTCTTTTTTCAAAAGTGTTTCAGATAAATCCATATTTGAGGTTATTATTGGGAGTTGACAAGGCTGACGATCTTCTTCAGTGAAGTGCAAATACCTTTGTAATATTTGTAAGTATAAAATCCATTTTTTTCTGTCGTCGTCGTTACTTTTAATAATATTTTGCATTTCAGCATCTAATCGTGATGCAGGATTTTCGTGAGTCTGGTTTCTTTCGTTTATTTTATTATTTTCTTTTATTTTTTTTTAATTTTCTTAGCGTGTTCCATTTTAAACAAGACCACTAACTAATCCAATTAATATGGTACCTAAAATAATACGTAGAAATGCGCCACCTTTTTGAACAATTATATTTTTTCTGACTTTGGTTGTAGTTTTACGAACAAGCTTTCGGAGTAATGTTGTATATTGTTTTAAAGATTTTTATCCTTTTCTTTTAATGGGACTTTGCCTTGTAGCACATTATGAATACACTCATATACAATTTATTTCATCTTCATCACATGATTTTAATAAAGCTTTTTGATACTTTGGTTTTAAGATGTGCAATGCGACGTGCAGCTCTTTATGCGTGTTTAAGCTTCCCAGCATTATTTGTAAATGATAGAACTTTGTTGGTTCTTGTCGTATTTAAACCCTCTTTTCGGTACATAAACTGAACAGTTTTTGTCAGTTGGGAATATATTTGTCTTAAAACGACACATGTCATTTGTATCTTGTTTGAGATCTATCATCAAATAACCATGTGCCTCTGTCGTTGCATCTTTGTAAGCTTCTTGAACAAATTTAACATTATCAGGTGAGACTTGACGAGCTAAATATCTAATTTGTGTTTTATCACGGGGGTTCTTAAAATAAATTATATAGCTCGAATTTAAAGAAATATCTCTTTGACCTTTTCCTTGATGAAACAGATTTTGACTTATATAAAATACGCTTAAATTTCTGTGGTGACTACCTTTTGTAAACATATCTACTATGCGACCATCAGATTCTCTCTTCAGATCATCTATTATGATCAAATTGGCTTCCTTACCATTGAACATGCTTAAGTCAGGTAATCCTTAAAAGTAGTTGACATTCTTCAAATTGTATAAAGGTTGCATCTCATCAAAACACCATGTTATTTGGAAAAAATATGTGTTACATATTTCTTTCACATTATTAATAAATTTCGTAACAAAATTTGATTTTCCACAACCACTAGGTCCTGCAACTACTGCAGTAAATGGATGAATAAAATGTTTAATTTTTCCTTACGTGTGGATAAGACGGGGTTCAAGAAAACAATAAGTTTTTTTTTTATTTTAAAACTATTTTATTGGTTCTTAAACTAAACATAACAATAATACAATATAGGTAAAAAACAAAAGTAAATACATCTAAAACCATCTCAAACATTGTACAAACTTACACAACTATATATACAAAATTTTGTTAACAATGACTAGTATTAATAATTAATAATTGAACTTATTGAATAAATTATAATTTATCCTAATTTATTATGACCCTTATTTAAATTTAATATAATATTTATTATTAAATTTAATTAAACATTGATGTTTTTTAAACACAATAAACGTAATTAAATTCAAGTTTTTCCTTTTATTTTAACCTTATCGCAAATAAATCGATTTAGACATTATTTCATTTTACTTCTAATATGTTTACTACAACGTCATATTTTTATGTAGACATTTGCACCTTTTTGGAAAGCTAATGAGATAAGGAAGTTATTTAGAATATTTGTACGCATTGTATCATACATTTTTTTAAGAAAATCACCTGGTTTTAAGAAAAATGTGCATTTTTCTTAAAAGAAAATTCTGTTACATGTCTCATAATGAAAAATTCTCGCTTAGTTTGTTCCTATTTATTCCTTAAAAATAATATTTGACTCATTGATGGTTAAAATACATAAAAAAATCACTAAAAAGACAAACATTTTTAAAAATACGTCATGTCAAAGTCAAAAAGTCGAAAATAAAGAAAAAATTTTTGAAATTTCAATAACTTTGTAAATATTAACTTTCGGATAGGGGATGCCATGAAAAATATTACTGTAAATGAGGTCTACTTTCTGTCTTTCAAAGGAATGTATCGAATTTCAGGTCACCCTGTATAACTAAAAGAAAACGTCTTGAAACAGTCATTCGTTCATCGAACGGTAAAGGAAGAGGTGTTAAGAGTAAAAAATCAACTCGTCAATATCAAGGAGATATATTTTCATAAATTTAAAAACTATGTCTTTCTTACATAGTCACTCTTGTGAATGTATAAAATCTGAATTTGATTTGTTTGCTTTACCATCAACACAAACAAGCATAGAAAGTGGAATGTGGGTACACTACAATATCATCTTTAGCTGACGATGGCCCCATAGAATTTCAAGTCCCTGGAACTGGCGATGATTATATAGACTTATCTCACACACTTATTCATTTAAAAGCAAAAATATTAAATGAGGATTCTTCAAAACTGGCAGCTTCAACTGTTGTAGCACCTGTAAACAATTGGCTTCATTCAGTTTTTACTCAACTCGATCTTTATTTGAACCAAAAATTGGTTTCACCGCCAAATAATACATATGCTTATCGAGCTTACATTGAAACTCTTTTGAATTACTCACCCAATGCGAAAGGATATCATTTAACGTGTAGCCTTTGGTATGAAGATACAGCTGGAAAAATGAACTCAACCGATGATAAAAATTCAGGTTTTACTAAAAGACAACAATTAGTTTCAGAAAGTAATTAATGGTGTTGAGATGTGTATTAAATTGGTTAGATCACGTGAAACATTTAACTTGATGGCCCCAACAGATGATATTAAATACAAAATTAAAATAACAGATGCGACTCTCCTTGTTCGAAGGACAAAAATTAACCCATCTGTCTTACTTGACCATCAAAAAGTCTTATCCACCACTACTGCAAAATATCCTATAACTCGAGCCGAAGTAAGAGTTCTAACGATACCTTCAGGGGTTCAAGGCAAGACATTAGACAATATATTTTTGGGGCAAGTACCTAAGAGATGTATAGTTGGATTTGTAAATAATGCAGCATTTAATGGTTGTTTGTCTAAAAATCCGTATAATTTTGAGAACTATAAAATGAATTCCTTTTGTTTATATATTGACGCTTAACAAATTCCTTCAAAGGTTTTCAACCATCTTTTAATAATAATATTTTTACCACAACCTATCACACATTATTCTCAGGAACAGGAATACATTTTCTTGTTATTCAACAATACGTTGTTTATCAATATAAACAACGTATTGGACTTACTGGAATACTTTGATTCATGTGGTCGGTCTCCGCAAGGATATTATCGAAATATTTAGAGAGAAATTGTAGAATATGGTCATATAATATAGCTAGAGTACAAAATGATTATACCATGGTTTGTGGAGAATACTGTATAATGTATCTGTATTATATTTATAACAATAAATCACTGAATGATTTCCTGGTACATTTTGGTGTAAATACATTACACAACGATTTGAAATGATGTAGTTATTTGAGTGTTATTTTACCAATAAAATGACTCACTTACAGTACCACTTAACCACTAATGACCCTTAGCTTATCACTGTCCATTATCTACCGCTGCATGACGTAATTAGTAATGAATAGAGCCTAATGAGCCTAGTAATTGCAAAGTCTATCTTTGTAACCGTTAGAGATATTGAAAAACGGATAAGCGCAATCGATCGGGCATGGGCAAAAACCCCCAATTTGACACCAAACTTCTTTTTTTTTTTAGCCGGCGATACCCATCGAACGCCGAAAATCTGGGACAAACCCAGGTTTTCACCTGGTTTAGAACCGGTAAATCCTATCTACTAACAACACGCGGATTTATTCGAAGATCCTCTTGTATTTTGGCCAGAGAGGTTCGCTAGTACAAGCAATAATGCTTTTTGCTGGCTCGCTTTTAACGCCGGACCGGACAATTTCTTTGTATAGGTGAGAAACCAAGTATAATCATATAACTGACTACATACAATTCAACTGATGATTTGTTAGTCTTTATTTCCCTCTTATTTAAACAAATTACACCTATTCAAATACTTAATAAGCGAGGAATTTTAATGCCTTAAAGTACTTAATTAAATAAATCTCTTGATTCAGTAGCTTACTGTTGTAAGTTATAAATCTATCGAAAAGGCGACGACGGCGAATTCCATAAAAATTGTTTGCTGCGGCGGGTGTGTAAAGGCGCTAACCAAGAAAGAAAGAATAAATTAATGAATGACCTTTTTTTTTCAGGTAAAAAATTTGCAATGATGGAAATGAAAGTGATAATATCTGCCATTGTCAAGAACTTCAACTACACCCAGTCGACGAAGAACCTGTTTTATGTGCTGACTATTACGATCTGAAAATGGAATCAAAGTATCGCTTAGTAAAAGGGAATAAGTCAAATGTAAACCATATCATTCAGTAACCTGGATTAGTCTTTATTATGCCACTATTATCTTCAGATTAGATTAGGCTTTCTTGTAATTAGACGATATACAGAGCTTATAGTATTGGACTAATTATAAGAGACAATTATTTTTAAACAAAAATTAAAACCGACTTGTAAAGTAAAAATGCACAAAAAAGTATGAAATAATTCTTATTTTCTAAATAATTCTCCGTTTAAATTTGGCTAAAATTTTAACGATTTCATGAGAAAATTGTTGACACGCCTATTTAATGCTCGACTTTCCAGATAGATTAAACTTTGTAGCAATTTTATTTTCACCTGAAAATAACAGATGATAATATAACTCATTGATAACTATAGATACGTTATATTCTTACAAAACTGACAAAAACTCTGTGCCGCCACACACACGGACATTTTTCATTATTGTTATAATTCACTCACACAGCAAAATTCGTGAAATTCCTTTCGAGCATTCTTAATAACAAAGAAAATCACAGATTTCGTGCCTCACACGACTATCGAGCAAATTGCAAATGAATCTACGGTATTCGAAAAAATACTGTCGCTGAGCGACGAGAAAGTCGGTATAATAGGAAAAGGTTACAAAATAAAACTACAATGTTAAATGATAATTATTTTATTCTTAGACTAGCTTTTCACCGTGACTTTGTACGCGTAGATGTTAAGGTGACTAATTTCCTATTATTTATTAGACTTTAAATATGCTAAAAATAAATTAAATTAAATGGTAAATAGTTTAAGACTTTTATTAATAGAGTGTATTATGCTATTGAAGGACCTGTTTATGTACAACATTAACTGTATTACCGTGCGGAGCAAGTATCACCAGACTGCCTGCCGGTTCTCTCTTCCCAGCCACTTTCAATTACTGCCCCTGAGTTTTATTGATGGTCATGGCGAAGCATACTTTTAGGGGACTGCAGTATTTTAAATACAAATGGATGCTCTGATGGGATTAATGGTATTTTAGGATTGAATAGTTTACCCTTGAGCACATCTAGGAAAAGGTTACAAAATAAAACTACAATGTTAAATGATAATTATTTTATTCTTAGACTAGCTTTTCACCGTGACTTTGTACGCGTAGATGTTGAGGTGACTAATTTCCTATTATTTATTAGACTTTAAATATGCTAAAAATAAATTAAATTAAATGGTAAATAGTTTAAGACTTTTATTAATAGAGTGTATTATGCTATATTTGAAGGACCTGTTTATGTACAACATTAACTGTATTACCGTGCGGAGCAAGTATCACCAGACTGCCTGCCGGTTCTCTCTTCCCAGCCACTTTCAATTACTGCCCCTGAGTTTTATTGATGGTCATGGCGAAGCATACTTTTAGGGGACTGCAGTATTTTAAATACAAATGGATGCTCTGATGGGATGGTATTTTAGGATTGAATAGTTTACCCTTGAGCACATCTAGTGAGTACGTACAGTAGATGCGATAATGTCGCGATGGAGAATAGGACTATATCGTGGAGATGTTTAAATTCGTCATCAAGAATAGGGATTCTTTTACGCAATTAATAAATAACATTCCACGAAATATTATCGGAATCATCAAATATTGATTATTGATAAAATCCCAAGACATCTGTACAATAAGGTTCCGAGTCTGAACCTTATTGTATACTAATAAATTAATCAATTATTAAACATTTAATAAATTAAACATAAAATAAAAATCGGAAGTTCCGACACACATAAAATGTTTAACATATAATCGATCTACGAGAGCTAAAAAAATGCTGGCAAACAAGAGTTACTATAGTGTAAAAGAATTCTTACAGTCGTAAATTTACTTATTAGTACTCGTATAAATACAGATGCAACATTTACACTAGATACACTGAAATAATACATACTATAGATACACTGAAATAATTTGACATGACGTAAAATTTAATTAAATGCATAAGATTGAAATCAATCTAAGATTTTAGATAAGTACGTTATTAATTTCGGGTGTTAATGAAAAATAAAAAGGGCTATAGGTAAATAACTGCATCTAGGTCGGAGGCTGCGGGTAGAGTACCTAGGAGGCTGGCAGCATTGCCTCGCTGTATGGCTAAACTGATACGTTGGTTGAGGTAAGCGCCAGCCTGAGGGTCATTAGTTTTGTCAACCAGTACTTTGGCAAAATCTCTAAAAATATGCTTGGCACTGGGCCCCAAGGACGGCCCCAACGAAGCAGTTTCGACTCCAAAAGGCAGAAAAATGTAATTTTATGTATGTGTATTTTTATTTTAGGGTCTAGATTATTAAATTTAGTGGTTATTTCATTCCAATGATCGTGTGAGTCGTAATGAATGAATGAAAATGAATGAATGAAAAACTCTTTATTGCACCAAAAACAAATAGGACATACAGAACATAGAAAAACTAAACTTAAATAAGCACAAAAGGCGGTCTTATCGCTACAAGCGATTTCTGCCAGACAACCTTTATAATCATGACACATGTTTACATGTAATATACTGGTAGGTGGCTTTATAGACACGTAAAGAGAAAATTATTTTAATACATATAGTAATTTAAGATTTAAGAGTCGTAATAACTCGCATTTAAACAAAATTAACGTAAAACATGTCACATTTAGTGAAATTTAGTTCCAAATCGATGGATTGGATTTTTCAATGATGACTTGTAGATCCTGCAAGACTGAAACCGGTATCTCCACCGAGGGTCCCGTCATCCAGGTACCAAACGTTGAATTCTGATGAAAGCGATGTAATGATTTGATGTATGGCAAGGCTGAAAATAGCGGGGCCCAAAGGATCACCTTGCTGGCAACCAGTAGAAGAAAGTAAACGATCACTTTTCTATATGAGTGTTGAATCCTCGCCATACCACTGTAGAATATATTCGTAGATATCGTAGATATTTTCGATCTTCTTTTAATAGAGCACTTCTAGACAGAGTTAAAGGCGTTTTTTACGTCTACTTTCAGAACCACTTGCCCAGTTTTAGCTTTGATATAATATGTGCGGAGGGCGTGGGCGGCAGCTTCGCATCCTCCCTTACTCCCAAAACCAAGTTACACAGGTTGAAAGGTAGCTGTAAGTTTTCGCGAAATACGTTTGCAACATACTTTTGAAGCAATCCTTCGGTAGTGGCAGCCAACAGCTATAGGCCGGATGCCGGTGTCATCTTTCTTTTGTAAGGCGCACAAATTGGTACCGTAAATCATGCCTGTTATATCTTGGTGCACCTTATCAGATAACATCAGGTTGATTAAAGCTGCCAGGTCCACTAGAAGCGCCGGTCGGAGTCTCCCGTGGTACAAATTAGATAAATGCCGGGGACTTAAACCATCGTGCCCACTAGCCGAGCCGTTCCTGAAAGACATGGCGGTTAGTATATCTTTTACGCATGCCTCTACGGGCTGTACAACAGGATTAAAAGAAGGTGGTACTCGTATGTCGTGTGGTGGAAACGATGGGTGTTTGTCACGGAGAGCTTCTTAGGTATGTACACATATGTGTATGTTAGGTAATACACCCCGTATTCAGCTATTGTATCGCTAGAAAAAAGTAAATTGCCGGCACCTTTTAGGTCTCCGTCACAGGCCTTTGATTCAATTTTGTGTGTTATATTTAGCGTTTACGCACGTGGCGTTGGATTGTCATTGAAAAGTAATGAAGGGTTAACACGTTCCCAGCGGCACAGATATATCTGTACTTTCGATTACTGCGTTACGGGTCGTTTTAAACCTTGTCCTATACCAGAGATTGTGGCGGCACGAGGCATATTAAACCCCACCGCCCGTAGGAGACCAAAATCCTTTTTTTGGCGCCAAATAAGACAAAGTGTGCGGCTTTTGTCGTGATTATTATTAACAATGAGTTCATTAACCTAAATCTACCGCCGCCCGTGGTTAGATTAGTTAGTTTAGATTCTATGGGTAAAATAAAATGTGGGGTCTGATGTACCCCATACCGCACTGAACAATAGCAGTTTTTCATATAATTTAGTGATGGGAAAAGAAATATCGATTTTATTTAATTGTATTTATTTATCAAACTTATGGATGTTTTTCATTAAAACAGGCCAAACAATAATATTTTTTGCAACCAGTGCATTCTGTGAGAATTTTCTTTACTTTTTTGTCGGCCTCACGACTTGTTAAGAAGGTGCGGAGTTTTTCGTAACATCCTACACATCTCCTCTTCTTTGATCCCTTTTCGAGATGATGTGCCTTGTTTGTAGTGGGTTCTGAAAAGTAAGGTCGAGCTGAGTAAATTAGGGTAAGAGTTAGCTAGACTCGGTTAGAGTTGGGTAAAGTTGGTTAGAGTAGAGAAGAGTTGTGTTAAGTTGGTTAGAGTAGAGAAGAGTTGTGTTAAGTTGGTTAGAGTAGGGAAGAGTGGGGTTGACTTGGGCAAGAGTTAAATTTTGATGAGCCATACACCGATTGCCGGGTGTTTTGGATTTGCCGCTAGTTGATTCAATGAACAAACACACTAATAGTAATCATGATTATCAACCTATTTGAAGAAAGTTACTCAACATGTCACATTCACGTTTCTATTAACGATATTTATTATGAGTAGTTAGGATGTTTGAAAATTACCTGTATCCACATCCAAGTCCTTCTTTGTAAAAGCTTCAATAAGTTGTTCCACAAATAGTCTCTTTGGCATTTTATTTCTATCACCATTAATTGAATTATACACAATCCAGGCGTTAATAAGGGCTGTACCAAATATTGGCTCCATTATTACTTTCCTCCACCACTTAATTCCTTTCTTTAATGTTGTATAATACGAAGACATTTGGTCACTGTAGTCAATTCCTTTTTTTGTTTCATTGTACATTAGAACACTTCCGGGCTTTTTAATGCTTTCGTTAGTTCCTCTCTTCTTTTTCCCAGTATCTATTAGTTTATCGTCATGATCTTTGCACGTAGTCAACATTAAAACATTTCTTTTATCTACCCATTTCAATACTTTCACACCCTTTTTGTTCATTTTTCCAATTATCTGGCCCTTTTTTATTTTCGCATTAACAACTTTCTTTGGCAAATATTTTCTTCTTAAGTTTAAAGTTCCACATAGAAATGTTTTTTGTGATAGGAGTTCTTCTGCCAAACTCAACGAAGTATAGAAATTATCTACTATTACGATTCTTCCCTCTTCTGTCAAATTGTTCACCAACCTTAATACAACTTTTTGACTGTGATCGACTTCTCTCTTCTGATCTTTTTTACCTGTATAAATTTCTATTTGGTAGGTATAACCTTCGGGGGTGCAAAGTTTGTAAAGCTTAACGCCATATCGGTGAGATTTGTTTTTTATATACTGTCGGAAACCTAATCGTCCTCTCCAGGGTATCATTGTCTCATCAATTACTATATATTTTCCGGGCTTTAATACATTCTGAAAATTGTCAGTGATCATCGAAAGCATATCTCTGATTTTATATAGTTTGTCAGTTTTATTATCATTTGAGACATCACTGACATGCCAGCATTTTAATAAGAGTAAAAATCTGTCTCTTGTCATTGCTGAACGTATAAATTCGTTTCTGTATAATTTGTTCTTGCTCCAATACAAATTTATATGAGGCACTTTACATAAACCCATTGCCATCACAACTGCCAGAAATGTTTTCATTTCTTCAAAACTAGTATTAGTCCACTTTTTCATACGTGAATTATGTTTCATATTTTGTTGGTTTGTTCGTAAATAGTTTCGCGCATAATTGTTTGTCTCAAGCATCATTTTATTGATCATCTCATCTGTTACAAATAACTTATATACATCTTCAGGTGATTTTACAAACGGCGGTATATTGTAAGTATTTTCCCCAATAAATTCATCAAAATTTACGGGACTCTCGGATATGTCTTCCCACTCATCATCATCGTTCTTGTTAGTTTGGCGGCTGGGTAATGCCTCTTCTACGTCTAAAGTTTCATTTTCTGTATCTTCATTTTCATCTTCTGACAATAATTCCTGTTCTGTGTCTATGCACCCCTCTAATTAATAATTATCAGATCCTTCCGAACCGCTTGAATTATCATTAGAAGGACTATAATCATCATCATCCCCGTTGTCACTAAAACATTCGATATTATCATAATTATTCGCATGAGGTGATTTTGGAATATCCTGTAAATTATCACGAGTTCTGTCTTCAATTATTATCTCGTTGTCGCTATTCAAATTTTCAATACGATTATAGTCAATTGAATCTGGCAATTTAAGTACAGTTGATAATTTATTACACCTGTTTTGTTTTTTTCGATCAACATCCTTCAAAACATTTTCAACAACCACAGTAACCTCTATTTCTCTTTTTTCTTCACATCTGGACACATTAGAGTCATCAGAAACTGCACATTCGGGTATAACTTTTTTACTTGATCTCTTTTGTTCCGGTGTTTGAAGTAGTTCCTTTATATTTTCCTCGTTAAGAGATAAATCGCAGTCTAGTAAATTGGAGCGTGAAATTTCTGATAAGGAACTAGCTCTGCTCTCAGAAACTAAATGAGGGAAGTCTAGTGAAGGTGAACATAGAGATGACGAATTTTTGGTTTTTTTTTTGGATCTTTTGCCTTGGGGTGGTTGGGGCACTAGAAAAGGGAAAGGTAACATTTTGTAATACTTGACAGGTTTTTCCGGTACTTGGACTCAAATAAATTGTTTCTTTTTGTTCTATGGCTTTAACACTGTTCCGTACATCGTTATTTTTGAGATATTTAACTCCCGTTTTTGCTTTGTTATAATGTTTTCCTGTACTTGTAATAATGATCGAGCTTGCATCTTTATTCTTGATATGTTTTTGTTCTTGAATATTGGTCGGTTCAATTTCTATATTTACGTTTTGTGGTGCTCTATATTCATTTGAATTGTAGTTTTCTTCTTTTTCGTCAGTGTCGGAAATTTTAAAACGTTTTGTTGAAAAAATTTCTTCATCACTAGAATCTTCGAAAAAACGTATATTTCGCGGGGTATTACTACTTGGTGGCCTCTGAAAAGCAATAGATACCTAATAATATTATAATATTTTATACATAAAGGCCGCAGCTCGGCTATGATTGGCTGTTTATTAAGTGTACCGATCAAAACGTGGCGTAAACAGTGTAGGTAATCATGTTCAGGGTTTCAATGACTTGCGCCTTCGTTACAGAAAATATGAACAGATAATATATTTATTTACCAAGCCAAAATAAATTGGCAAAAATCTCAAGAAAGCGGCCTGGCATTCAAAATACTTAACTACTAACTTTTTTTAGGTTATTCACTACAGCCAGTTTAAAATTTAAAAGTACCAAAATATCGATAATTAATCTCAATTTCAGTATGCTCAAAACAAAACATGGATATCAATTTTTAATATGAAAATTATCATTTTGTTCGGTACAATTTTTATTAAGCTTCCGAAAAAGTGCTTTCGTTTTTTTATAACGGAGCAATTGGAGCATGCTATGTTCAGAGCTCATTGTATAATTATTGATATTGAGTATTGCAATTTTAAAGAAAAACGAATCAAGCGTGCTAGTTGCAGGAGGGTATTGCTGGTTAATTTTATAGCGCATATTCACATAGGTACATATTATTATGAATAAGGTTGCCATCTAAATTGCCAACGCGGGATAAAAAATATCGGACTTTTCTCGGACACCTTTTGTAATTCCCGCCCGGCCGGGACGCCTTCCAAATTAAGACAAGTTCAGGGAAACCGGACTGATGGCAGCCTTAATCATGAAGCATTGTTGTTTTAATTAATACTAGTTTTTATAATATTTTGTTGTTGTTCATTCCATAAATGTTAATTTTACAAAAATAGCAAATAAGTTATTGTGTATATAGTTAGGTATATTAGTGTTAATGATTCGCGTCTTAAGCTTTTCACACAAAAACGCCAAAAAATATAGCTCAGTTAAATTAAAAGCACCACTCCAACTTAACAGTACGTACTCACAGATCCGTTAAATACCGTAATCCTTTATGCTAGATCGCTAAAAACAAAGTGAAAATATAATTCATTATATTTGTCGGATATTTAAACTCAAAAAGTCATAAAAGTCACTTAGAACACTTAATCAGAGAGTTGACTATAACATATTTGACATAATTATTTCACCTAGACGGAGTATATTTGTGACTGACCTGTTTTTGAAATATCTTCCTATATCCTGATTTTGACTCAGATTTACCAGTTTCACCACCCGGTTTTTCTTCATCTTCCTCCTTGATTAACTTTTTTCGGCAACGTTTCGACATAATCGGCAGCAGTCGTACTTCGTCGCGTGCTCAGTCTCGAATGCGTTGCACAACACTAACCGCGTGAAGCTAGCTTAGGGTGCGGTACGAGGTGCGCGGGGGTACGAGGTGTTCGCAACCTCGTTCCGCACTGTGTTAGAATTTTTATTTGTTCAGTGCGGCACGAGGTCTAAGAAACCCGGTATTAAGGTCGGTATACCATTGAACTAGGAATCAATAGCACATCTCAGATATATAGTTATCACTTTCCTACACTGAACCAGATGGAAGTTATGCCTCCCGCACGGCAGAGAAGTTTAAGTTTTTTCCTACCGCTATAACGACGAGACACGGACAGGGTGTTTCAAGCCCTGTTTCGCACCTAACGTGTTAATGGCATGAGTACAGTTATTTTTAATGGTAGATGTTAGTGATTTTTTACCATCTTGCGCCGCGTGTAGTATATGGAATGCGAAAGTGAGAAGGTTTTCCCAGCGCTGTCTACAAGCGGGGTTGGTAGTAACCTCTCTGATTATTGACGACAGATGTTTGGCTTCTTGCTTTGCTGACGATTGTCTCATTACGACAGTTTATCTTGCCTTAGCCCAATCTCTCATCACATACTGCATCAGTATTTGGAGAGGCTATGCAAAACGAAATTAATACATCTTGAGAGAACTCAGAGAAGCGTACTAAAGGTCGGATGGAAACTACATATTATATACTCTACAACTGAGCTATATAGTGATTGTCGCGTATTGACCGACGCGTCAACCGTACATTTTACACACCGTCCTAAAAATGCATCACTCTTGTAAATACAACATTAGTCCATTATCCGACTCCCACCGCAGGAAATATAAAGTTTGCGCAACAAAATCACACAGGCATCCTAGATATCAACTGAACCCAAGACTTCGGTCGTAGGGCTAGGTGGCACCCTAGTATACACACACAATACACACACCACCGCACACAAACATTTATACAAACAATACCATTACGACAAATAACCTAATCTATAAGGTAAATATTAAAGTTTCCGTGACTTTTATTTATAAAATTTGTATTGTTTTTTTTTTATCTCCACACGCGTTACTTGTTACTTACTGTTTACTTACTTATAATAATATATGTCCGGGAGGTACGGGAGCCTGGTGATCTGTAAGTTATAACACAGGTTGCATCGTAGCACAGACACCAGTCTCTCATCATAATAACATTATATTCTTTCATAAGAAAATGATTGTTATATAAAATGTACTGTGTGTTGAAAGAGAAATAAATAAAATTTGAATTTGAAAAAAAGGTGCGGGCACCAGCTAGTTTATTTTAAATTAAATGGGATATAATTAATCTTGCGAAAAAAAAAATCGAAAATTAATCCAAATTGGCACCAAAATTTATAAGTTGGGGACTTAATTTCCGAGTTAGTAACCATTATACGATGTAAGCAGCTATAAAACCAGATTGCGTTGATAAATTAATGGCTGCTAAAAATTTAATTTACAGCCTATGGAAAATCGCATTTTTGGATACTGTTGGAGTTCGTTTTCCTTTGGTTTGGGAGTCGTTTTCAAAGTTTTTGGGAATGCAGAGTAATATGAAAATTAAATTTTGAATTTTGAAATTCGTAAATGGCATGCAGTTTTTTAGTTAAAATTAATATGGGTGTCCTTTTGCACATTTCTGGAAGTGCTGATTACAAAATTGTCTTCCAATTTCATTTTCCAAAATGAAAAATTTTCATTCTTCGTAAAAATTATATGAGTACTAACTTAAAAGGTTTTGGGGATGCAGATTAATATTGATGATTATTATCACAGCTAAATAAATTTTTGAAAATACAGGATTAAAAAAAAATCTCTTATCATAAAGAAAATAGGTGGTTACGGGGTTACTTGGGGGGAGAGGAAATTTTCATTATTTTTTCATTAGGATTACCTGTTTCCGAGATAGAAGAGATTATAGAATAAAAATATAGCAATGCTCTACTTTGAAATACGAGCGACGTATGAAGCTATAGAAACGTTGGAAAATTCAGTATTTTCAAATTTCTTTTTCGCCCATCATGAAGAAAACATGTGGTTGCGGAGTTACTAAGGGGGAGGAAATTTTCATTATTTTTTTAGTAGGATACACAGTTTCCGAGATAGAAGCGATTATAGAAAAAAAATATGGTAATGCTTACTTTGAGATGCGAGCGATGTATACAGATATAGAAATGTTGGAAAATTCAGGATTTTCAAATTTATTTGTCTCCCATCATGAAGAAAGTATGTAGTTGCAAGGATAATAAGGGGGAGCAAATTTTCATTATTTAATATAATATAAATAATACTGCGTTTGGTAGGTATTATAAATTCGGAATTTAGCGTAGTTCTTAGTACCCAAACGCGAGGCCTCACGCTGAGAGGCACTAAAAATTAGCGCGCGGCGCCCGCGCCGCTCGCTCTTCACTTCTACCTCGTCGTTTCAAAATTTTTTATAACAACACTAAATAAAGACAAATATATTATGTTCTATAATATCCCAACAGTATGTTTTAAATAAAGACTAGTGGCATATAAAAATAAATGAAGAATCACTTTCATACTTATTAACGTTACGAACAATAAACTTGGTAGAAAATCGCCTTTTTTAATTACGAAATTAGCATCTAGAATTGTAACAATTTCCATTTCGCCTTACTTACATTACTACATCAGATCTTTGGCTGACTAGCTAACAAAAATATTAAAATAGGCTTTTCTACAATGTACCAATGATTATACTAATCCTTATTAAATATAAAGCATCACGTTCAGTTTTATAAATGTTGTTTTTTATATAATTTTCAACGTGATTCATTTTACTGGTCCATTTTTAAACCATGTAGTCCATAATAAGTACGCATTTTTAGTTTGTCAAAAAAGTAAATTTTATAAAATGTTGAATATTTCTTAAATAGTGACATTTTCTAAGATTTTTATGATTCCTTATTGACATAGACTTATCATTGGTTATTGATACCAGATAAATATTTAACCGTTTTAAATTAATAAAGCTGATAAGAGTATAAATCTCTGAGTTTTATTAAGCTAAATTAAAAAAACTAAAGTAGTCCGTAATTACCGCGCTTACTCTACAACTGTTCCACACATGTCGCGTCGACTAGGTCGCCACAGACGAGAGGCCGATCGTTTCAGTTAAAACTGACGTCAGTTCGGCCTGAACGGATTCGAGCACATACACGGCAAAAATCGCATCAGACCGAACTGACGTCAGTTCGACCCTTAGATTAATAACGCCTAGAAGTGGACCACCGAGGGGTTTTTAGTGGGTAGAAATCTCCACATACCCCTAGCTCTTACCCTCAAGAGAGTTTTTAGGATGATCTTATGAAGATTTTCCCCTCGGGGAAAAAAAAAGATAGTCTTCAAACAAACACATCGTACAAAGTGAAGCAAGCAACAGATAGATGTAGGCGTAAGCATTACATACCGACACGCACTAAAAACTTTAATGTTGTGGAATGTGTACAGTTTTAAGGGAGAATTTCCACGGAAAATGTTGCTCTTAAAATTGGAATTATTGTGTTTATTTTTCTTAATATCGTGACATGTAAAAATATAACTTATATTTCATTTTAAGCCAAATAAACATTATTCATCTTAAACTGGTATTAAGGACTTTAAATTGATAGTTACAGTATTTTCACTAAATCAGAAAATATTAAAAAACTTTGTCTTATTTGCAACCATTAGTTAGTCATGAAAATCTTGAAATAAATTTCTTACGTGACGCTCACACAGCGCACTCGCGGCGCCCGGCCCGCGCCACTCACACGCCCGAGGAACGCGCACGTCTAATGTGGGGTCAGCCTTAGGGTTTAGCCTATTGATTTAGCGCAAAGTTCTAATTTCAATACTCAGGATTTTCTACGGCCTTCCGGATTCCAGTGCATATAGTCCCAGCCTTAATTAGTGTAAAATACTTTACCACGTTAGTGCTCATGATTACAAACAACTTACCAAAAGAAATATTTTTATAGCAACTTTTTTTATATTTAATTCGCTACCTAATGTTAGTCGCGCAGTTGAGGCGAATTAAATAAAAAAAAAATTCTCTATAAAAAGTTCCTTTTGGAAAGGTTTTTGTAATCATGAGCACACTCACGTGGTAAAGTATTTTACACTAATTAAAATTCACCTATACATATATACCTACTAATATTATAACTCTGTCTGTCTTTTACGCTTTCACGCCTAAACTACTGAACCGATTTGGATGAAAATTGGTATGGAGATAGTTTGAGTCGAATGGGGTCGGGTTTATATACTAAATTAATAAAAATTATATACTAGCTTTCCGCCCGCGGGCGTAGCCAAGCTAGTATATAATTATATAGATATTCATTAAAACCAGTTGATCTATTTGAACGTTTTATTAATAGTAATAAAACGTAATATTATATTGCTAAAATATCTTTACATGTTACTAAATAAAATTCTCTTGTGAAGTTTTTGTCGTCCCTTTAACATTTTTTTTTTATTTCAATTTTGTCAAGTGATAGGATCCATAAGATGAAATAAGAATTTGACATCGATTTTAAGAGTTGGATTTCATATGCCTCATTAAATTGAATGCAATGCAATGCAAAGAATAAGAACCCTCTACATACTTAAATAGTTTGTTGTGATATTCTTGAACAACATTTAATATCATTTTACTTTTATTTAAATTTCTCAACGAATCGCTTGATATATTATAGTAAATACTTTTTCACAATATTTTAAAATTTTGAATACGAAGTGGTAGCGCCAGGAGGAGCGTCGAACGCCACTATGAATGGCATCTCATAATATCGATAAAGCAGTATTCCTCCCTCCGCGCTCCTCTCCGACGTATACCAAAGAAATTCGAAGATACGCGAAGCAGGACAAATCCCTCCACCAACCCATGTAAGGCCAACCGTCTTGGTTATACGGGCCGAATCATGGGAATGCGCACCCTACTGTCCTGGGTCCTTCCCTTCAGGTGCGCAATTCTTGATTCCCTACAAATTCTTTAATCTCTTTCTATTTGTCCCTAAGTCCTTCTCCCCTTTCTGGGGCGGACAACACAGATACGACTTCGGTGTCTTCCGATAGCGCGTACTGGTTCTACCATCTAGGTTTTCTTCCTTATTCGCCTCCAATTGCCCTCTTTTGGCAACTTCACTTTTGGCAACACACGGTCCACTTCTTATCCTGTGCCATAGTCGCGCGTATTCCCGTAGCCGTCCGAAGTTCGCCGCCGTGGAAACGAGGTCGAAGTAATAGGCGGGACCCTCTCCAAAGACTTCGATCACATCCAAGAGCTCCCTACGCGCCTCCCCGTACAGAGGGCACTCCCAGATAGCGTGGTGTACGTCTTCCTCTGCGGTTTCGCCACAGTAGCATGACCCCACGCCGGAAAGATTCAATCTGTGAAGCTTCCCTCTGAAACAGCCGTGGCCGGTAAGCAGTTGCGATGTTTCATAATCAGGTTCTATCCAAGTTGCCTTGGAACGAGCCTTCACGTCCGGGAAGAACCGATGAAGCTCCCTCCCCTTGGTCGATGTGTCCCAACGCTCCTGCCATAGGACATAAGCGGGCTCAGTTTCTCTGAGTTTCGCACTCCGAAGCTCTTCCTTGGCAATCGCGGTTTCGCGCATCACGCCTAGTCTGCCAGCACGTATTACCTCGAGGTCGGCAGGCAGCACCCCTGCCAAAACTGCCAGGGCGTCAGTGCTCGTCGTGCGATACGCCTTGGTCAGAAGGAACAATACTCGCGACATCTTGCCGAAGCAGTTTGCCGATCTTTCCCCTATGGATACTGCATGTCGCGCGAAGTGAGACTCGAAAGTACCACTCCCAAGACCGTGGTCAACGCGACGCTCCCAATGGAGTTTGTCCCAAATTTGATGACTGGGGGTCGCTGAAACTTCCCCTTTATCGTCATGGTAGACGATTTATTCGGGGAAAATTCCAGCCTATTACGGACTCCCCATTCAGCAACGAGCCGCAATGCAGTTGAGACTTTCGCCTCAAGAGCCGCACGTGAGTCGCCCTGGATCAGGATCGTCACATCGTCGGCATAGGCCACGAATGTCACTCCTCCAGGAAGGAGCAGTCGAAGCAAGTCGTCCATCAAGATGTTCCACAGCGAGGGACCCAACACCGATCCCTGCGGACAGCCCATCGTGGCCGCCTACCACACTACCCTGCGTCCGACGAACATGCCTACTCTGCGTCCAGTGAAGTAGCCCGCCAACATCCTATAGATGTTTGGCGGACAGCCCCCCTTTTTCGCTTTCAGCATGATCATCGGCCATCAGGCATTATCGAAGGCCCCAGAGATGTGTAAGAAGACCGCCGTCGACCGCCCTCGAGTGAACCCATGCTGGCAGTCCGATAGACCACTCGTCATTTGCGTGGCTCATTTTAGCATGATGCGTTCCAAAATCTTGCCAAAGATCGGCAGCAGAGTGACAGGCCGGTAGGCTTTAGGATCGGAAAGAGGCTTGCCATTGCCTTTGGGCAAGACAATCAACCTTCCGTCCTTCCATACTCGCGGAAAAAACGCCCTCATCGACACATCGCCTAAGCACTTCAGCAAATTCTCGCGGCGCGGCTGCCCAAACGTGTTTTATTATGCGAGCGGTTATCCCATCGATTCCCGGTGCTGTGTTAGGGAGATCCTTGACTATTGTCGCAACTACTTCTTCCATCGGAGGAGGAGCATCTTCTCCTGCGGGAATCGCGGCTGCCATATACCGCACCGGTAGGTGCGGTATATGGCAGCCGTACAGCAGGTGGCAGCAGCCGTACAGCCGGTATACACAGCCGTACAGCAGGTGATACTCCGTACACCGACGATGTGTCCCTGGACACATCGTCGTCCGGACACAGAGCACACATGAGGCTGTGCATGGCCTCCTCGACTTCCCCAGCATAACCTTCGGCATGTTTCGTGCCGTTAATTACATTGCTAGGAGGCCGAAGCCTCCCACACGCGACACGGTACGCCTGGCCCCATGGGTCCCGGTTTCCCGTTTCTGCGACTGACCTGAAAAACTTAAGTTGCTCCTCCTTCATGGCAACCCTGTATCTACGCCTAATCTCATGAAAGCGCCGCTTGACAGCCTCCTCATCCGGGCAGTTGCCCTTCCGACTCACCTGCCAAGCCTTGCGCGGGCTGTAGGTCTCGCGGCGATGCCGGTCCAGGACCGCCGTCCACCACTCATACCCACGCTGCGTTTTCCCACCCTTAGTAAGTCCCAGGATGCTTGTAGCTGTGCTCGTCACCATTCTGGTGAATTTTGCATAGACTACCTCGGCTGAATAGTTCCACCTGATGTTAGCTGACCTTTTTTGGATCTCGTCTTCAAAGATTCCCCATTCCACACCACGCTCCCGAAACCGCATTGGCTCTTCGATTGGCTCAGCGCTAGAAGTAGAATTATTGGCCACCATTTATGTAATCAGCCTATGGTCACTGTCTATTGCGTCTTCTCTAACTCTCCACCCCGTTTCCAGGGTGCCTTTGGCTAGTGTCAGGTCGATGTTGGACGTCCCGTTCGTCGTGGCGAACGTGGCCGGCTGGTCTTGTGCGTTGGCCAAGCGGAGTCCATGTGCCAGGATAAATGCTTCCATCGACACGCGACGGTGCGTGACGTCTGGTCCGCGTCCTGTGTACTGCCTCTCCTCGCAGTACTACAAGCGGAGAGTGCGCATTTGAGTCCACCCCTATGATTATTCTCTTGCCTCTCAAGGAGGGAAGGACAGTGCCCAGATGTTCAAGGTGGACATCTATGTCGTCGCTGTACTGAAAGTACGCAGAGACAAGGTATACGCCGTCTTTGTCATTAAGAACATGACACACTAAGCAGTGTGTGTTTGACAGATGCTGTAAGACAGCGCACGCCAAGTCCCTCCGGCGAACATAAATCCCCGCCCTGGTACTTTCGCCGCTCTGCAGGATGATGTTTGCCGCGGCATGAGGAGTGGGACCAGGGTAATGTTCCTGGACCAGAACGACGTCTAGTCCCAGCTCCTCTGCAACTAGGGGCAGCTCTATGGTGGCCGCCTGTGCCGCCGCCAGGTTTATCTGGCCGACGGTGAGGTGTTTGGTGCCCGCCATTAATAGTTAGTAGTTTCGACCATCCTTCTTTCTGCGTATCTCCTGGCCGGGCACTCCGCACTGGCTGTCCTGTGTTCTAGTGCGGACTTCGTGTGGCCGAACTTGTGACATGTGGCGCACCGGCGATTAGTCTCTTTACATCCGTCCGCCGAGTGCCCGTTGTTTCCGCATTGGCCACAGGTTGCTTGTTCTGCCTCACATCCCCTCTCGCTGTGTCCATATGTTTAGCACCGTCGGCAGCATATCTCCGTGGTGAAGTCCTCGACTTCCACCACTTCCCATCCTATATATAACTTCCCTTTCTCTATTAGGCGTTTTCGTAACTCCGGATCGCATTTAATTCCTAAATTTCCTAAAGGCCAACTGACAGCTCTTCATGATGCGTTTAAGTGGCCAGTCAGCGTCCTCCCTAAAGTTTTGGTCCTTGACAGCTTTCATTATTTTCTCCAATTTTTGGTTGCCACCATCGATGTTACGGAGGGCAACCAGCGGCTGACGACCTCTGAGTGGCTCCGTTTTTAGATTGGCAGGCATGGCTGCCTTTAGCCTTTCTAGGTCCCTTGCCGTTCTGGTCTGTACCAGCACTGCTGCTCCGGAGATCTTCTTAAGCCTGTCCACCTTTATATCTAGGGTAGCGGGGGCTATGGAGGTCTTCAATAGTTTTTTAGTCTCCTCGGAAGTTTTTGCTTCATTGGTGGTCGGTACCACCTTCACCACTGAACCGCTCATGCTCAAGCTTGGCGGAGCTAGTGGCCGGAACTGGGCCGCGGCATTGGCTCTGCGTAGCTCCTCTTCTACAAGCTCTTTCTCATGCTGGAGGGCGTCCATCAGGCTGCTAACTTTGGCGTTTCTGACTTCTGCCACCTTTGACTTGTAAAATAACCATAACTGCCAAGTGGGCGACAATCTCTGTAAGCTTGGCCAGCTCTTCTGACACTCTGGCGCTGTCAGCTTTATTCAATTTTGACACTGGCGACCTTACAATGGTGTTAATTTTTGCCGCGGCCTTTTTCGCTGTTGTAATAAGGCCTCTCGTGCCCATCTTGTCAAGTTCCCCCTGCTGTACGCCCTCCTCCGCGTCCGTCGAGCATGGCGTCCGGAAATCTAAATTCGGCGTCCCTGTGTGACTATCTACCATGTTTTCTTCCTCAAAACTCAGGGCTGGTAAGCACGGTCGGACAAGGCGGCTCTTTTGTCTTTTCTTGGCTGCCGACGCCGCCTCTTCCGGCGACAAAAATCTTTTTCCAGCCTGCGGCTGGATGCTGCTACTAGATTCCGCTGGTGGCGACTTCCGCGGCGACCAGATGGCCTCGAGCATCTCCTCGTAAAAGCGCTTAGCTGCGCCCGCAGCCACAATCTCCACCGCCGAATCCTCATCCGATGTCGTCGTGTTGTACGTCACCGGGGGAGGGGGGACGGGGAGAATGGCGGGAGGGGACGTGCGGAGCAGCGACTTGCGCGGCTTGAAGGGCTGGGGGGGAGTTTCCGCGGAGGCAGTTGCCCGCCATCCTCAGATTCGGACATGCTGCTGTACGTCCGGGCTGGGTGTGAACGTCCCAGTACACGCAATGAACTATAAACATAATGAAAATTAAAAATAGCTGATAGTTCCTATTCACGTATTAAATGTGCCTGTACACGTAATAAACTATATTTTTGTTGAGAAAAATGCACGTGCCTGTACACGTAATAAGTGGCAAAACTATTTGACAGCTGTCAGCTGACACCTGTCACCTGTCACTCAATGTCAATTGTAAATAACCACGCTGCGAGCACGTGGTCGCACGTGGTTTTCCTAACTATGAGTAATCTAATGGAAAATTAAATTAACACTAGATAAAAATAAAGTAAAAACTAAATAAAAGCGTCTGTTCGCGTAATCACTTAACTAAACAATGTTAAGGCACTTACCAGTGTCTTACACTATCACCGCGTCCAAATCGCACACAAATCTTCCTCCTATTCCCTGGGGAGGTACGCCTCGACCAAACAGGGACACTAGGAAATACTGGAATATACCTGTACACGTAATAAAAACACGTAAGGTAGCAAAGAAGGCGATGAATAATAAATAACGATTTATTAATACGGAGCGCAACCAAAACGATGCGTACGCGTCGGCGGTCGGCACCGAAGAAACACGCGAAGCAGGACATTGCAAGTCGAGGGCGCGTCGAGAGTGTGTGTGCGTCGGCCGACAGCGCCGCGTGTTATTTACACTTTTTCGCTACTAATTCCCGCCCACGAAAGTGAGATATTTAACATAAATTATGTAACATAAATATCGCATAACCTACGTATATTATAAATACTTAGGTATATAATTCGAATAGTATTTTGATTATTATAATAAATCTAACTCAAAATGGCGGAGGATCCAGAGTTAGCCATTCTAGTCGCTAAAAGTAATATTTTGTTCGAACGTGTTCAAAATATATACAAACGTTCGCAAACTGCCGAGTCATCCGAAGCAGATAAGGAATTATTTCTCAGTCAATATATGATAATAGGTGATATTCGAACAGATTTTCATAACTTGTTAGATGCCTACAACGCGAAGTTGCTATCTATTAATCCGAAAACTCCGCCTAGTTTTCAAGCGTATACTTCATTCGAGGACCTATATTGCGTTAATAAACGCATTCAATCTCGTCTTGAAGCTGTTGAACCCGAGGTTAAAACTAAGGTTTATACAACTGTTCGTACACCGAGGTTGCCTGCGATTGAGATAATATAGTTTGATGGTGAAATACGAAATTGGCCACTATTCTATTCAAGTTTTAAATCAACGGTACATGATAATAGTTCGTTGACCGATGCCGACAAATTATATTATTTAATAGGTAAGGTGGCGCCAAGGGCTCAAACAGTATTCGCTGGCGTCACCCCCAGCGCTGAGAATTATCAGTTAATATTTTAGTCGCTGGTGGATAGGTATCAAGATACTCGTATCCTCGCGTTCACATATTTTGACCAAGCCTTAAATTTAAAATTGAATGGTTCCGCATCTGTTTCGAATTTTCAGTCATTTATAAATAATTTCATAACAGCAGTTAATTTACTTAAAAACTTAGATTTAGAAAATCTTTCCGATTTTATTTTATTACAACTCGCATTGAAAAAATTCGATACAGAAATTATTCGCGCCTTTGAAATGACGGTACGTAATAATAAAATTCCTACACTGTACAATTTTATCTCATTCATAAAATATCAGTGTAGAATATTTATAAATACGCAGCCTAGTTCATCTAGCTCGTCCAGTAATATTAATAAGCAAAGGTTGATTAAACACCGAAATAATAACACCGCGCCTAATCCGCAGTCTTATGTAGCATGTTCGGATTCTGGTAATAATAATTATAACCCGCTCAGATGTATGTGAAATAATAACATTGTGCATGAACATCTTTACAAATGTCCCGCTTTCAATGATTTGGCCCCGTTGGCTCGTTTTAATTATATTAAAGGAAATTAAGCTTGCGTTAATTGCTTAAGCATAAAACATAAATCGAACTCTTGTCTTAGTAAGTCTAAATGCCGCGTTTGTGACAGACGCCATCACACGCTAATGCACTTCGATAAGATCCGGCAGTCAGCTGACACGCGTGACCTTGAACTTGATAATAACAGTTCTCGCCGTCCGATACCGACGCCACAGGCCGATCGAATACCTAAGAGTACAGGTGTTCGAGTCGAACATAATAGCGAGGTGTCGCTGTGCTCAACGTCGCTCGCACGTGAACAAGCTATAAGGGATTGTAGGCAGAACCCGAACCCCGCACGCGCTCGTTTTACAGTGCGCGACTCAGCCAAACAAACAATTTTATTAGCTACCACCCAGGTTGTTGTTTACGATGTAAATGACAAACCCATAGTCGTGCGATGTTTACTAGACAGCGCTTCACAAAGTAGTTTCATTACGTCGGAATGTTATAATCGTCTAGGGCTTTTGAATAAATTTAAATTTATTAAATACTAATTTAATAGTTAAAGGAATTGGGGGTTCGGAAAAATCATGTAAGGGTTCCGTGGATACTGTCGTATACTCGCGCTAAAATAAAAATATTAGTTTTAATATTTCTCCGCTTATCGTGGAACGTATTACCGATAAGTTACCGAACGCTAACGTAGACGTGTCTTCGTTAACGCACCTGAAAGCCCCCCCGCTAGCAGATTTTTCTTCTTTTTTATTTCTCTTCAGAGACAGACCGACTTTTCGCGCCCGGGTGATGTGGATATTCTGATTGGGGCTTCAGTATTCCCGCATTTGCTATTACCTAATATAGTACGTAGTTATCAATATGATTTACCCCCCGCTATTGAGACGGTGTTTGGATTTGTGATTATGGGTTCCATTCCTACGTCGCGTACGTCTAATTATACTATGTCATGTTGCTCTGTGCTTCAAGAAAACAATATTAATTCTCTCGTCCAGCGATTTTGGGAGCTTGAGGAATTGACGGCACCGCCCTCGATGAGTCATAAGGATCTCGAGTATGAAGAACATTTCCGCGCTACCACTGTTCGCGACGACATCTTTCCGACGTGGGGCCATGCTACTGTGGCGAAGCCGCAGAGGAAGACGTACACCACGCTATCTGGGGGTGCCCTCTGTACGGGGAGGCGCGTAGGGAGCTTTTGGATGGGATCGAAGTCTTTGGAGAGGGTCCGGCCTATTACTGCGACCTCGTTTCCACGGCGGCGAACTTCGGACGGCTACGGGAATACGCGCGACTATGGCACAGGATAAGAAGTGGACTTGAACGCCAAGAGAGGGCAATAATTAAAGGCGAATAAGGAAGAAAACCTAGATGGTAGCACCAGTACGCGCTATCGAAAGACACCGAAGTCGTATCTGTGTTGTCCGCCCCAGAAAGGGGAGAAGGACTTTAGGACAAATAGAAAGAGATTAAAGAACTTGTAGGGAATCAAGAATTGCGCACCTGAAGGGAAGGACCCAGGACAGTAGGGTGCGCATTCCCATGTTTCGGCCCGTATAACCAAGACGGTTGATAGGGCCATGGGTTGGTGGAGGGATTTGTTCGCGACGACAGTGGTAGGTATGTTGTCGCGTTGCCGTTCCAAGGTGACCCTTACTCATTAGGCGATTCGTACGCTACCGCTCTTCGACGCTTTCATTGTTTGGAACGTAAGCTCGATGCATCACTAAATATACGCGCCGCTTATAATGACGTCATGCGCGATTGTATAAATAAAGGTTTTTTGAGCCCAGTTGAAATTAAGAAGGACAATAATTCGGTTCCTTCATATTATATTCCGCATCATGGCGTATTTCGCGAAGATAAGACCTCCACTATGAGTCGGCCACAATGAGGTTATCGCTAAGTGTAGATGCTCAAACATATTTTTTTGTGTTGTTGCCAAACGGATCTTATTAATATATAAAAATAATTATATTCGTTTAAATAACATCATTACTCTTGTTTCGTTTCAACCTGCTTCAAATAAAATAGGTGTTATTAGATGCAGTCATAATATTATATTATAATCTTTGGTGCTGTCCTTATTTTGCCTGTTGTGTGGTAACCTCACTATTCATATTTTCATAGTATCAAAAAATTAACATTATCTTAGCTAGGAAGCAAGCTTGGATTAGCACATAAATTAAATATTTTATGTGCTAATCCAAGAGAAAGAAAATTGTACAAAAATTTAAGTATAGTAAGTAGACTTTCTGATATTTTTCTCGTTTAATAGATAATTGAGTTGTTATTATACACCAGTGTGTGAACTGAGGCAACAGATGATATCTTCAAAATGCGCCGACAGATTTTTCTGAAATTTTGTCTACAAATTCTACAAATTTTGTACAAAAATTCAACGTAAAAAATAATTAAAAAAGCCAGTAATATATCGTGAAAAGAATATGTCACTTTTGTGTGAACTGAGGGACCACACTTCGGTGGTTATAGCTTTTTTTATATCTGATGATATGTAGTCTATAAATTTGTAAAAACTTTTACAAAGTTCTATTAAAAATCTGTAGTGAAAAAACCATAATTTTCCACATACTTTTCGAGATCTGGAAAATAGCGGTGTGTAAACTGAGGGACCACACTCTGAGGGCTGTAGTTACTATCTTTTTACAAATTCCCAGATTTGTTTCTACAATTTTTTTAGACTTCTAAAAAAATTTGATATACTTACATATTTTGGAGAAATTCAGGTAGGTCGCTCAGTCCACACGTTCACCAAGAGAAAATACATTTTAGAAGTATCTGAAAATGATGACGATCGATCGTTTAATTACCTTACCAAAAGGCGGATTGAGTAACCAAGTTATATTTTGAGTTGAGAGCTTATGAGAAATGGCGTCGTTATTGTCGTTGAGAAATTGTTGTACCTCTAGTAGATGATTCCTAGCTCCTACATAATTTGTGCCGCAATCTGAGCGTATCAATACGGGAAGTGCGCGACGTGAGCAGAACCTTTGTAATGTTGCAATAAACGCATCGGTAGTGAGCGATGAGACTGGTACTAAGAGCACCGCCTTTGTAGTGAGAAAAACAAATATGCAAAAATAGCCCTTAATTAACTTAGCATTACGTAATTGATTTGATTTGAGCAGAAACGGACCAGCGAAATCAGTTGATACATGATTAAATACGAGGTATGATTCTATTAGCTGGCAGATCAGCATGACAGGTAATTCGGGCTGAGCGCGGCAACGGAAACATCTTATGCATTTAAGCGTTCTGTGCCTTATAATGCGGCGTGCAGATAATATCCAAAATTGCTGATGTAAAATAGAATGTAGCGTGTTGTTAGAACAGACTTTTTAAAAGACTTTTTAAAAAAGAAAATTTATTGAACTGGAAAAGATTCACAACACAAATTTATTTTACTGGATTACACAATACATCAGGAGATTAGATATGCGACCATGTCTAGCTCTGAACTGGCTCGCAGCTCAAACCTACGAACTAAGATGCCAGAGTAGTGATGATGTATCAGCACTCCCGTCAGAAATTCTAGGAACAGCATAGGGATGTAACAGCCCCCTGCGTAAAATAAAACTTACCGGTAAAGGGTAAGTTTTTATAGAATTCTTCTAAGTTGGGGTAAAGGAGTCTCCTCTACAACTGGTTTATTACCAAGAGGTTCGGTATGTGTACTTGAATTTAAATCTTGAGTTCTAGTCAAGAGTGGACGCGTATTTAATCTCTTCCATAATTTAAAAATAGTAAAAATTAAAATTATAACAATAATACAATATGTTAGAATAGGAAAATGGGAATTATATTCTAAGAGTGGCTTATTTATGATTTTATTAATGGCTTAATGGCTTAATGGCTTAATGGCTTATTTATGATTTTATTAACATCGGTAATTATTTGCTTATTAGCTATATCAGAAAGTTTTTCTAAGTTTATATCTAATAGTTTTAAAGGAGCTGATTTTGATTTTAATTTATTTAATTTTTCAGAGTTGCAACACGGATCATCAATAAGATTAAAGTCAGGTGCAATTAATTTAATAGTTAATTTAGAACAGGATTTATATGAAAATATTTTGTTTTTATAATAAGCTTTGCAGTTTGCCTGTAAGTTTAATATTCCAGTACCAATTAATCTATGTTGAGACACTTCTGAAGGACATTCTATATCGATTTTTATGGGTTGAGTTTCAACAAATAATAATAATAATTTGTAAGTTCTTGCCAAATATCTATTTGTCCATAAATAAGCCTGGTTTCACATAGTTTTGGGAGAGTTTTGAACATTTTACATAATAATTCAGTTTCACAAATAGGAGCACTTTCAATTGAATTTACGTCCATATGACTACAAATATAATTAGAATTAATAGTTTTCACACAGTTATTAATATTATTCAGACAGATATAAGAATTCTTATCTTTACTTACAGCTATATAGCTACAAGTAGGTACAATCATAGCATATGATTGAGGATCCACATTATCATGTGATACAGGTAGTGAGAAAGGCTTGTATAAGTTATACTCTATTCTTAAGACTAAAGGAATTTTAACAAATACAATCTTATTTTCTACATAATAACAGGACAATTGCGCCATATCAATAATGCTATGTATATTGTTTAAATTTAAGTTTAATGGTAGTTCCTGTTTTTTCGGTAAATTTTTTATATTCTTTCCAAGTTCCGTATATAATTGCTTAGGAGTTAAAACAAATGGATGGATTGAATGACTTTTTACTAACATAATAGAATTGATTAAAATTTCAATTCTGAACGACAATGTAAATATACTAGATGAAAGTTCTTCGTAAAGTTCATTAAATTTCGTTTCTAATTCAATATTTAACATATTTTTACTTATAGAGTCAATATCACTATTCAAACGGATTTCATTTTCTTTAATTAACTTTAATGTTTTAAGTTTAATATAAGGTAAATATCTTTTATTACTAAGGATTTCATAAATTTTATTAATCTCTTTTTTACAGGTTTCATTTTCTAGGTTAGATAGATCGTGAGTTTGGGGCTGGCTACCCTGTCCATTGATCTTTTGAATATTAAAGGAGAGACCTTGAGTTTGGGTCCGGTTACCCTGTCCATTGGTCCTATTACTTTTCAGGGAAAGACCGTGAGTTTGTGGCTGGTTACCCTGTCCATTGGTCCTATTATTATTTAGGGAAAGACCGTGAGTTTGGGGCTGGTTACCCTGTTCATTAGTCCTATTACTATTTAGGGAAAGACCGTGAGTTTGGGGCTGGTTACCCTGTCCATTGGTCCTTTTACTATTTTTTATTTTATATTTCGTATCGACTTGAACAAGAGGGACTTGCCCCGCGCGATACTTAAACGGGGCAGAAGCTAGTTTTAATTTTGATTGCCGTCAGTCTCATCGACGCCATGATCGTTATTATCTATTTCAGTAAAATTTACTCTTGGACGCGGATTAATCGGAGTAAATGCTTGATTTTGCGACCTCCTACTGTTATTATATTCTCGAAGGCTACAATTTTCTAACACATGCCCTGATTTCTTACAGTAACGGCAAAATGGTGCATCTCTTGATGATGATGAACTAGGATTCTGATTATTATAATAAGATCTTGCTTGTGGTTTAAAATTCAACTCATTTCTATTTGGAATTCTACGAGATGATTCTGATGGTCGGAAGGATTGTGATGATGATGATTTTTGACCATTCTAATAAGTATTATAATTATTTGCTAATTGAGGTCGCTTATATAGGCTTTGCTGTATTCGTTCTTCAGAAATAGCGATAATGATAGCACGATTTAAGTTCCGTGGGTCCCTACAGCGCACTATATTTGAAGTACGGGGATGTAAACCTATAAGGAAGTGATGTAATGCTAAATCTTCCATGGCCGCTGAACACCCGGGGAGTCCACGAAGTGTACAATTAGATAACGTTATTTCCGTTAGAAGTTGAGAAAGATACGTTTTGACGGCGCATTGAGTATTGGGTTACATTTTCATTTGAACTCTGCTTGCACTCCTGTAGGTCCATTAGTACATGCGCATAATGTTTGCGCTCACAGAATTGGTTCAGTAGGAATTCTTTAAGTTGTACCCAATTCTTAAAATCTTTAATAGAGCAAGCTATTTCAGCTTTGCCCTGTAGCTGACTATATATATAGCGGAAAAAAATAATTATGTTTCTGTATTTCTGATGCTAAATCGTATGCATTATTGCAATTTATGATGAATGAATTTACGCTTTCTTTTGAGCCATCAAATGGCTTAATGAATTTAAATAGAGTATTGAGATCTAACTCGACCCTGTCTGGACCTGGAGTAGTTCCCTTCCGGGTCGTCCCCTTAGGAGAACTAGCTGGAGGATTTATTTCGCCGGACGAACCGGCATCGGAATTCAACATTGGAATATTTATAGTTGGCCTTCTGAAATTTTGTCGCTTTTCGGCATATTTAAAATTTAAATATTAAAGTTAAAAAATTTAATTCTTGTTTCGGATTATTCCACTGAACCCTAAAATATCTTAGTAACCTAATAGACCTAATATAAACAATAGCTTAAGACTTACAGTATAATCAATACGTGGGCGTTGGAGAAAAGCTCGGCGACTCTTTGCATGCTTGCTGGATGGGATAACTCGATCGGGATCACACGGATTAATATTATTTTGAATTTTAGCACTTTGCACTTTTTGGATTATAGTTTTTCGTCACGGATGTCAGGACTCTTCACCTCGCCTGGCCGGTGCTAGATACTGCTTTCGGGCTGACTCGGCCCGCAGCTAGTTACCACTTATGTCACAATGGACACAAGGGATAATGATGTAATATGAACATGTAAAGTTATTACATGCAGGACAAAAATTATTACTTGTTTCCCTCAGACAAAGATTTTTGATTATAGATGGATTACGTACAATAAAAAAGATAATCTATAAATGTGTAACCTGTTTCAGATTGAAGGCTGTTGCTACAACTCAACTGATGGGTTCCTTGCCTGCGCATCGAGTCAACGCATGCCGCCCGTTTCAGAAGGTTGGAGTTGATTTCGCTGGGCCGATTTCAGTAAAAAACAGTCGCATTAGGAAACCAATAATAGGAAAAGGTTACATTGTTTTGTTTGTATGCTTTGTAACGAAAGCGATTCATCTAGAACTTGCTTCTGATCTAACGACCGATACGTTCCTCGCTTGTTTCAAGCGCTTTATCGCGAGACGAAACCTGCCCAGTGATGTACACTGCGACAATGGCTCAACCTTTAAAGGGGCAAGGAACCAATTAGATGAGTTGTACCACTTGCAAAATTCTCAGAGTCATCAATATCAAGTGTAATCTTTCGCATCGGCGCGAGGCATCAATTTTCACTTTATACCAAGTTACAGCCCGATATTCGGAGGACTCTGGGAAAGTGGTGTTAAAAGTACCAAACACCACCTTAAGCGAATAGTCGGTAAAGCATTACTTACCTACGAACAGCTAAATACTGTTTTAACTGAAATAGAATGTATTCTAAACTCAAGGCCGCTGACTGCCGTTTCCGCGGATCCTAATGATTTTTCCTATCTTTCCCCAGGACATTTTCTAACAGGTGCTCCTCTTAATACATACCCAGAATATGACGTCACAGATAGGCCAATAAACTTGTTAAAATTCTGGTCGCTAACCGTTCATATGAAGCAAAATTTTTGGAAGTACTGGAGTAAGCATTATTTATCTCTGTTGCAAAGCAGGCCAAAATGGCGTGACATTAAGTCAAACATAAATGTAGGTAGCTTAGTACTACTGCGTGATGACAACTCGTCACCTCTCCATTGGTCTATGGCTAGAGTAACAGGTACGTTTCCTGGAAAAGATGGTTGTGTCAGGACTGTTGAAATTAAAACTCCCAATGGTCACATTCATAATAGGTCTATATCTAAAATCTGCCTATTACCTATAGACGTTTAAATTCTAGATATTTAATTACTATTTCTTAAGTATATAATATTTACAATGTAAGCTATTGCATTAGCTAAAATATTATAAGTGTAAGAAAAACTTGTGTTACTTAAGAGTCTAATTTTGTTTTCTTTATTTTACGTAGGGGAAGCCCTTATCTTTAAAATATTCCTATTTTATTGTATTACTGATAAGCAAAATTATTTATATTACTGTATGAGCAAAAGTTATAATTTTTATAAAAAACAAATTAGTGTACTAATAATTATCAAACTACATGTACATACTTGTGTAAGCAACATACCATGTCAAATAACTACTACATACTTGTCTAGAATATACTTAAAAATATTGTAACTTAAAATTATATACTTACCGTAGACCCCTCTTATATTTACTTTTATTGAGATTTGTTTCCCGAGGCCGCAGCTTATGTTGCCAACAACATAAAATAATAAATTAATTTGTATATTTTTAAACACTGGCAATATAGACGCGGTCTCGGGACTACGGGACTATTGCTGTCAACGCGAAATGTGCTTTTTTTGTACCAGGTTACTTTAATTAATAATACAGTGAATTAGTGCGAAAAAATCTCTTTTATTTACAACATCAAACTGCCCTATGCAATACAGTCCACTCAACATCTCTCCCATCTACTTTTATGGTCTCAACAGTATAATAATTTAAAATATTTAAATGTGAATTAAATAATAAAATAAATATTGAAATTAAGTATGTTTCATATGACCTAATTCGGGATATATTTTGTTCAATATTTTTTTTATAATAAGAGTTTGAAGGATACTTGAATTCACATTTTTAAGGTTAATTTGTGTAAGCAACTAGCATAGTTTACATTTTGTATTCAATTAAGGTGTTAAAATTTAGACCAAGCTTTGGCATCGACTAGAAGTGGTGAAATAACGGCATACAAGGCCTTAAAGGTGTTTATAGTGTCATACCAAACGATAATTGACAAATTAAAGAATGCCCATCCAAGTAGGTGTAATATGTTAATACTTACTGGTATTTATCCAAAATCGTGCGTGCAGCCGGCGTTCATCGATTTATTAGACGTCACGTCAAAATATAATAGGTAATTGAATATAATTTATGCATTAAAGTACGGGCAAAATACCAATATTCATCATAAAAACAATTAAAACAATATCTTGTTTAGTTACTGAATTTAAAAAATTTAATGTCTTAAGAGCCTTACGATCCCGAATATATTTCATTCAGGGGCATTTTCCTTACATATGTATTTTTCTACCAGTGAAAGAATTTTTGAAATATGTTAGGTTTCAGAGATAACCATAACATACCTAAAACCTACAAAGTTTTCCTCTACAATATCATGTAGGTAGTTATAATAATCTAAATGTCCTATATTCCCTAGCTAAATCATGTCACCCTAACATCTCGAATGTTCCTAATCTAAAAAAATTAAATATAACACTGACCACTGTCACTGTCCTGTCCTGTCCTTTTCACTGTCCTGTGAAAATATAATCCACAATTTGGATAATGTTCACTTTTACAAGCTTCCACAACGCATATTTTCACCATTATAAACGTAAAATTTTAAAAAATCTATAGAAATAGATCTGTGACACCTTTTACATAAAAATTGCGTTTTGTGTTGCAACTATTCTATTTTCAATTCTTCCATTCTACTCGACCAAAATGCAAAAAATAAATTTCTAATAAAAAAGGTAAGTATGTAGGTTCTAAATTACTAGTGATTTTTGTTTTAAATTTCTCTCTCAGATTATGAATAACATAACATTAAACCGATTTTATTCGTATCTGTTGCATACTTGCAAAATCTACCAAACCTGAAATTTAAGAAAATTTATTAACTGGCTGCTACACTATGATCCTTGTTAGAATGAAACACAGCGGTATGTTATAGCTATCTACGTTATATCGTACGTATAATAATAAGCTAAGATCTGAGTCGTAAATAACATTTTTGATTGCATTAAAAGAAACAAACGTTTTAAGTGATCATTCCGCTTGACAAATACCAATTCATATAAACAGCACCTTGCGCGTGAGTCGGTTGTATTTCAACTCGTACGATGATAACGATTCCGCTTCTGTTATTTTTAGTGTTCATTTTCGCAATTTTCGTATATTTTTCGCAAGATGAAAGTATACCTGGACCTATGCGTATACCCGTCTTGGGCTGCATTCGGTTGTGGACGACAAGACCCTCTGGTGAGTTTTTTTTTATACTTGGATATAAGACAAAAGCCTAAGTCTATTCAGATATGAAAATACATTATGTGTTTTGTTAAACCTGTATAGTGGTTATTATACGCAAAGAATCGTTTTTTAGTGCATGTTTATGAAATATATCTTAACTTCATCAATCAATCAAAATATTATCTATTATTTTGGGTACCGTGGTAAACAAAAAACAAGAAACCCTATATTCGCTCTTTACGTCCGTCCGTCCATCAGTCTGTCCGCCCTTGCTCACCTCGGTAATTATGAACATGAAAAGACGTAAGATTGTATTGTTTTAAATTGCGTATAGACATATAATTATTAATAGTTACTACGTAAATTACCCTGTGGGGTATCGCCGCATAGGTAAATAAAGGCCAGATTTTATACCTATATGACTTTTTTCTAATGTAAATCATTTTCGAGCAATTGATCTTCAAAATTCTTTACAAGTTGCCCTCCGCACCTGACATTTCTAAACTAGAAGTGGTAGAAATGTTCAACTTTTTATGCTGATGGGATGGCCCTGTTAGGTAAATACGAGGGCGGCACTGAAAATTTCGGGAATCAAGGAAGTGACACAACATTACTATTTAAAAATGTATTTATTGCTTTGCCCTCCGCACCTGACATTTCTAAACTAGAAGTGGTAGAAATGTTCAACTTTTTATGCTGATGGGATGGCCCTGTTAGGTAAATACGAGGGCGACACTGAAAATTTCGGGAATCAAGGAAGTGACACAACATTACTATTTAAAAATGTATTTATTGCTTTTCGAAGTATTCTCCGCGAAATTTGACACATTTTTCCATACGATGGAACCAATCATTGAAGCAACCATTCCATTCGGAAGTTGGGGTCTCCAAAATGGTCGTTTTGTAGGCGTCCACAGCTTCTTCAGGTGATGAAAATCTCTGACCACGCAATTTATTCTTTATTTTAGGGAAAGTATAGAAATCATTAGGGCTTAGGTCGGGGCTGTACGGCAGATGGTCTAATAATTCTATGATTTCTTGCTCTAAAAATTCTTTTGTTCTGTGCGCGGTGTGAGAACTTGCATTGTCGTGATGGAGGATGATGCGGCGGTTGCAGTTCTCTTTACGGAGTTCAGAAACGACCTGTGGCAAACAAATGTTAGCATACCATTCTGCACTAACCGTTCTTTGTCGTCCAAGAGGAATAGTCGCAACATGGCCGGTTTTGGAGACAAACGTGGCCACCATTTTTTTTGCAACACTCCGTGAACGAACAATTTTTGTTGGCTTTAACTCATTTTCGAACACCCAAACTCGTGACTGGTTTTTTGTTTCGGGTTCGTACGCGTATATCCAGGATTCGTCACCTGATACGATGTTGTATACAGCATTTGAGGATCCTGCGTGGAATCTTTCGAGAGTTCTGACGCACCAAGTAACGCGAGCCGCTTTTTGCTCTTCACAGAGCAAATGCGGTATCCATCGGGAAAACAACTTTTTTACACCTAATTGTTCATGCAAGATTATTTGTATTTGACTCATGCCAATGTCTAAAGCTGCCTGAATTTCGCGGTATGTCACATGTCGATCTTCCTCAATCAGCTTACGCACAGCATCAACGTTTTCTTGGGTGACTGCAGTTTTTGGACGACCTTGACGGGGATCATCACTGAGCTTGACACGTCCACGTTGAAATTCAGCAAACCAGCGATAAATTGTACTTTTGGATGGGGCTTCATCACCAAATGCAGAAATCATCCGGTCAACACACTGTTTTTGTGTTAAACCACTTCGAAAGTCATAATAAATCATCGCTCTAGAATTTTCTCGAGTCAATTCCATTTTCTCAACGACTAAACAAGTTTGACAAGACCTTGTGACAAGACCGAGAATCTTTTTTTATACGGTACTTCGGTACCGGTAAACGGTATTCGATTTTTAAAACCAAGGAGTTTTAAATTAAAAAGATTTTAATATGACAGGAACAGTGGAAATATTCCATTCCCGATACTTTTAGTGCAGCCCTTGTACTTCATAATAGTATATAGTTTCACATGTCGCTACATGATTACTAATGGCGCTGTTTACCGCTCAAAATGCATTTAAAAGTTATCGTACAACAGCAGAGCAACAGTCGTACGTAATACGATTTTTTTCAGCGATTAGCAACCGATCGCGCGACAACTGCGCGACCGGTTGCTGTTGCAAACTATCTGCTAAAGATACATAATCAGCTAGCCGTATGACCGTCGTCGGTCTCGTACCTTCGGCAGCGGGGAACGCCTGACAATAGCTACTTTGGATTGATGCTTTATGCTGTCGCGTCGCTATTGCTAATACGCTATACAAAAATTATGTTTGACGGCGATATTGTACAATTTACACTTGTCGCATTTTTGTTGCAAGATACAGAATCAGCCCGCTGCGGTTGCTGTCTGCAAACTATCTGCTAAAGATAGTAGAATCAGCTGGCGTGACTATCAACGCGCAATTTGTTTAAAATATGTACCTACTTCAAAAATGAATGTCCTATTTTGCTCAAAATAATTTTCCTAGAGAGTACGAGGGCTGCACTAAAAGTATCGGGAATGGAATATTTCCACTGTTCCTGTCATATTAAAATCTTTTTAATTTAAAACTCCTTGGTTTTAAAAATCGAATACCGTTTACCGGTACCGAAGTACCGTATAAAAAAAGATTCTCGGTCTTGTCACAAGGTCTTGTCAAACTTGTTTAGTCGTTGAGAAAATGGAATTGACTCGAGAAAATTCTAGAGCGATGATTCACTATGACTTTCGAAGTGGTTTAACACAAAAACAGTGTGTTGACCGGATGATTTCGTTCACGGAGTGTTGCAAAAAAAAATGGTGGCCACGTTTGTCTCCAAAACCGGCCATGTTGCGACTATTCCTCTTGAGGGACAAAGAACGGTTAATGCAGAATGGTATGCTAACATTTGTTTGCCACAGGTCGTTTCTGAACTCCGTAAAGAGAACTGCAACCGCCGCATCATCCTCCATCACGACAATGCGAGGTCTCACACCGCGCACAGAACAAAAGAGTTTTTAGAGCAAGAAATCATAGAATTATTAGACCATCCGCCGTACAGCCCCGACCTAAGCCCTAATGATTTCTATACTTTCCCTAAAATAAAGAATAAATTGCGTGGTCAGAACGGCCATTTTGGAGACCCCAACTTCCGAATGGAATGGTTGCTTCAATGATTCGTTCCATCGTATGGAAAAATGTGTCAAATTTCACGGAGAATACTTCGAAAAGCAATAAATACATTTTTAAATAGTAATGTTGTGTCACTTCCTTGATTCCCGAAATTTTCAGTGCCGCCCTCGTATCAAGTGTTTTGTTTACACAATGGATTTCTTGCCGTTTATAAACAAAAATGGGACGAAGTTAAGATAGAAAGTACTTTATGTGGATGTGGAATAGCACACTATGCTGACATTTCAGCGTAATATTCTATTGTAAGCCTACCTATATAATTGGCACTGAGCCCTAATTGCCTCATTCCTTATCCTTACACTACTGCAAAAATCGAAATATACCTAACCTAATAATAACAGAAATGCACGATATTTATTATTTCTTTGATGTCATATATTATGTAACATATTGATACACTACAATACAGTTTAAATTTAACGTCGAAAACGCTGCCTACATTGATTTCTTCTTCTTCTTCTTTATTTACAATATCAGCAATCATTCAACAACAACCTAAATGGGTTGTCGCTCTTTGACAATTGAAATTGCTCGCCGTCTACTGTCCCATTGCTGTCAAATATCATACGTAATACCGATTTTTGTTGTTACAAGGAGAATCGATTGCATTTTTAGTTCCCTGATTGTTCGCAAGAGCGCGATCCCATCGATTGTTCGCTGTTGCGTCGCTATTGCTAATACGTAATGCAAAAATTATGTTTGACAGCTATATTGTACAATTTATGCCTGTCGCATTGTTGCAAGATACAGAATCAGCCTGCCGGTTAAATAAAACTAATTGCTGCGTGTTATTGACGTATTCGGCAAATCACAGTGAGGCGGGACGAACCGGAGCTAAAAATGCCGAATCGCTGTGTTTTTTTAAAAGGACATCGTTACTTTTCATCTGTAAGTATTATTTTGTCTAAATATTAACGAATGTGCAATAATTTAGCAAAAATCTGAAACAAATTCTCGGTCAATAAGTGTTGCCACTGAATCGTACAAGATCCTAACTTATGGTAATATTTAAAAGTAGTAATTTATAAAAACTTCTATTTCATATTCGTTCTTATTATTACTATTTCAAAATGAAGAAACATAACTAATTAATTAGTATATTATTTGCAATTTTGTTTTTTAAATGAGGGCTGTGACAGCACAAAAAATATCGATATCGACTTTATCAGTATGTTATTCTGACTATTCATTTTTCAGATTTTCCAATGATTCGGGATGTCTGTTTTCGAGGGTGTGCAAATCATGTTTCGTGGACTAAACGTACGAGAACAATTATTTCACAACATTTTGAAACTTCATGTCTTATAGTACAAGAGGATAACAAGAGGAGATATTTTAATACTTATTTACTATAGCATACTAAGCGAAATTGTAAATTAAATATTGTAGTAAAACAAAAATCAGTTTAAATTCAGTCTAAAAATAACTCGTGTTTCCAAAATCATAATTTTTGTACCTACATAACTTTTTTAAATACATTTTAAATCAATATTTTAAGAAGTGTTTCAGTATAACTTATTTCAATTTTTCTGCAGCCTAAAGACATCGACGATAATATAATTTTTTATCTTAAGATGCCTGGATATTTATTTCATATTATTATAGTACGTAATATGAAAGTTTGTAGTATCTTAGCCGTCTGTGATAGTTCAAACAAACAAACATGTATAGCAAAATATGTTTCATCATAACATATAGTATAAAGTATAACTTAAAATATTATAGTATCCTCGCCGTCTCTAATGCCCCTTAGAAATAATAAACCTTAAAAGTTTTGTCACGCACTCATTATAATAAAACACAGATACCTACTCATTATAATAAACACGTAGATGGAGAGCTACTAGGAAATGGTTAAAATTTTAGCCGAATTTAAATGGGAATCCTACTACTATTATAAATGTGAAAGTTTGTGAGGATGGATGGATGGATGTTTGTTACTCTTTCACGCAAAAACTACTGAACGGATTTCAATAAAATTAAAACATAGGCTACTTTTTATCCCGAAAAAGTACATTATTCCCGTGGGATACCCGATACTATAATTACGCGGGCGGAGCCGCGTCTCCTGTTGGTTGGATGCTCTAAGCGCGACAGCGAACAATCGATGGGATCGCACTCTAGTGAACAATTAGGGAACTAAAAATGCAATCGATTCTCCTTGTAACAACATAAATCGGTAATAAGTATAACATTTGACAGCAACGCGACAACAGACGGCGATAAATTTCAATTGTCAAAGAGTGACAACCCATTTAGGTTGTTGTTGAAAGATTGCTGATATTATAAATCAATGTAGGCAGTGTTTTCGACGTTAAATTGAAGTGAATTATAATATTATGTTATGTTGTTATGTTTGTAGTGTATCAATATGTTATATAATATATTTCATCAAAGAAATAATAAATATCGTGCGTTTCTGTTATTTTTAGGGTAGGTATATTTCAATTTTGCAGTAGTGTAAGGAAAAGGAATGCGACAATTAGCGCTCAGAGCCAATTATATAGGCTTACAATAGAATATTACGCTGAAATGTCAGCATACATCAACATAAAGTACTTTCTATCTTAACTTCGTCCCATTTTTGTTTATAAACGGCAAAAAATCCATTGTGTAAACAAAACACTTCATAACCGTATATAGTTCCACATGCGCTACATGATAGCTACTGGCGCTGTTTATACAGCTAAAAATGCATTTAATGTTATCGAACAACAGCAGAGCAACAGGCGTATGTAATATGATTTTTTTTCAGCGATTAGCAACCGATCGCGCGACAACTGCGAAAATTATGACGTAAATATCCTTACATCTTGTGACTCAACCTTCATGTGACTTCAATATTTGTCTGAATACGTCGAGCTGACATAACAATGATGTCTTATATAACTATGCTTTACCTACTCATTTATGATCTCCAATTAATGTGACTGTCTTCTATCTGACATCAATTAATTAGACAGAATACACGTACAATATTGAGATGCTGTATTATTAATAAGATTACATTCATCTATAAATTTCACAATATTGTTTTATCAAAAATATAGGTAGTTACTCAATTCATAATTTTTGAATTAATTTTTCCAATCACATCTGTCAACGTAATGACGTTTTGCAAATTTTAAAAGTTACTATTGATCTTAAACAACATACGTCTTGTTATAACTTTTTAAAAATTACATTTCTAAAGAAAATCACTTTCAATTTTGAAGTTTGCGCAAAAAGGACAAAGAATCAAACAATGTTTAGGTAATTCATAATAGGAAACTGTATAATAATCATAATCAAAGTCCACGAAAAAATAACATAATCTCAGAAAACATTAAATGTTAATCTATTTTATCATTACGATCTTAATTTTTAACCGACTTCCAAAAAGGAGGCGGCTATGCATTCGGGTGTATATCTTTTTTTTGTATGCCCAACGATAATTCCACCGTCTGTGGACCGATTTTTCAAAATTCTTTTTTTGATGAATATACCCTATACAATCCCAAGTTGGTCCCGTTTTCACCAAAGTGGTGACCTAATGATGGGATCCATGACGAATCGAGGGAACTCCTCGAAATTTATATGGACACATATGGTGATTTCGACTTTTTCTGAAGAAGTCGAAGCATATGCTACGAAAAAGTAAGATTTTGCACCAAGGTTATACCCAGGATCCAAAAGTACTGGCCAGAACTCCTGAAATCTTATAGATACATGTTTTGGGGATTCGGCGTTGCTTAAAGAACTGCAAGCATATGTCACTATGTCAATTACAGTAATCACCATCATCATCAACACCATCGTCACACCACACATCATCACATTATAATGATATAAAAGGTACCTACTTCTCATAGTAATTTACATCGACACGGATATTTTTAAACATTAGTAATTACTTTGCCGTATGTAAACCTATTTGCAAAATTGTTTTGTTGTTGTAGAGGTTATAATTCGAAATTTGACCTTTAAGTCACCAAAGTAAAAGTGGAGACTCGATGATGCGATCCATGATAAATCTAGGGAAGTGGTGACCTGATGATGGGATCCATGACGAATCGAGGGAACTCCTCGAAATTTATATGGACACATATACTGATTTCGACTTTTTCTGAAGTATTCCAAGCATATGCTACCAAAAAGTTAGCTAAAGATTACCAAGGTATACCCTGAATCCAAAAGTACTAAAAAGAACTCCCGAGTCCTTATAGATACATGTTTGGGGATTCCGGCGTTGTTTAAAGAACTGCAAGCATATGCCATCATACCACTTACGGTAATCATCATCATCATCATCACCGCCATCTTCACAAGAAACACCAACATATTATTATGGTGACATAGTGTAGGTGCTCACTACTCATCAGAGTTTTGTGCACCGATATCAATGTGTTCATACATATACATACTAAATTTAACTGAAAAGAGAAAAAATATTATTTTCAAACAAAAAATTAAAACCAAATTTCAAAGTAAAAATGCACAAAAAAGTATGAAATAAAACTTATTTTCTAAATAATTCCCCTTTTAAATTCGGCTAAATTTTTAACTATTTCTCTACTCAATCTTCCTAATTTTGAAGTCGGTACCAGCAAATTTGAACGTGAGTTCTATAAAATATTATAGGATATTGTGTGGGCTAGTGAATTTTTACTTTAGAAGTCGGTTATATTTTTTTTTATTTAAGTTGACAAACAATCACTAAACAAATTGTATTATGTACTTAAAAGTACTTATTTCAATCATATGAGAAATTTGTTTTAAAATTCTATAACTACCAACCATAAATCCAATAAACCCAAAAAAGTGAGAAAAATGTCTTTACATTTTTTCTCACTTTTATTACACATTACTATAATGTAACTAGTTTATTTTAATTAAGTAAACTATGTAGTTTTTTTTCCTGATTTATTATTATTTATGCTCTAAGTATTTTTTTTTTTTCTGATTACCATAACTTGTTAAATTGTAATTTTTAATATTGCGTAATTTTTTAACACACAGGAATCATTATAAAGTAGAAAAGAAGCGTGTTCTTTAATTTCATCATATAAATAATGAAAATCTAAAATGCTAGAATATCGAAACGTAAGTAATAAATATATTATAAAGAGATTGATTAAAGCACCTAATCATCATGTTTTATTAATTGACTGTTCTAACTTATTAGATTGAAGTTATTGTAAAATAATAACAAAATTTCATATTTTATAACATTTATAACATATAAATGAATATTTTAATTATTAAATGATGTACTACACTCTTTTTTTTTAAAGATCAAATAATTACAATAGAAAAACTTCGAAGATCGTAAATGAAAGTATTAAATATAATTTACTACAATACTACATCACTACAATTTATTCTATCCCAGTCACTTTTTATATCTTATTAATTAAATATTCCAATTTTTCGGATAGTAATTATTATTGACTAGCAGCAAAATTTAAAAAAACTTAATATTGCATGCTATATTATCTGTGACACCGATGGCCGTTGCCATGGTGGCTAGAATGTTACGTCAGTTTTATAAATATCTAGCAAATAAATATTACATGTTATAATTGCGTTATCACTTCACAATATCTGGCGACGATGTCGACAGCAGAATTGAAGAAATGGAAAAAAACCCGCGCCTCTTTACGCGCCCAACTAACAAGATCGGAAAATTACGTCAACGCTCACGAATTTATATCATACGCGGAAACCCAAACGAGACTTCAATGCCTTCAATAAAACCTACAGTCATTTCGAGAACTACAAGAAAAAATTTGAATCTGAAATACCAGATGAAGAAATTGAAAACGAAACGGAAACCAGGTACGAAATTGAAGAGAAATTCACACTACTAAACATAAAATAGCTAAATATACCAGACCAAAGTGAACAAACTTTGGCCTCGAAAACCACACCAATTTGGCCACAAATATAAAGATCACAATTAAGCGCTAACACTCAAGCAGAATCCAGACCGAAAATTAACTTTCAAACCTTACAAGACAACGAAACTTTAAAATTTTTTACATAGCGCTTAACATTTCCTGTTGAACAACATTACTACTACTACAACATTATACTCAACACTTTCGGCATTACCGCCCATACTTCATGAGAAACTCTAAAACCTCTGCTCTCCAGAAGAACCGATCAACATGAATTTCAAGGAATTAACAGACCTACTAGACTAGTATGTAGGCCCAAAACCGAGCACATAGGCGCTACAACATCGATTTATATCCGGACAACAGCAAGAAAATAAAACCACCGCCATATACGCTGCAGAACTGAAGAAATTGTCCCAAAATTGCGAATTTAAATGCCAAAACTGAAAGAAATCTACATTGGAAAGTTTCCTATTACTTCAGCTTATTCGAGGTTTGAGAGATAGTAACATAAGAACTAAAATATTACAAGAAAGAGACACTCCACCCTTTGCAATGCTGATTCAAATCGCTTCATCGATGGAAATGGGAAAACACGAGAATAAACACACATACGAACCAAGTAGAGGACAACTTAAGTAGTGAAGAAAGCCTGTGCGACATACACCTTATCAAAGAGGAAATTTCTGAAAAATACATGATTCTGATTAAAATAGAGAACAAACTAGTTAATATGGAATTTGATACAGGAGCCACCGATCGTCCCTATCGTGAAATCAAACGGAAATATACGTTTATGTACCGACTACAAGGTAACCCTAAACAAGGTAATAAAAGATGAACAATACCCTATACCTATAATCGACGACATATTTGCCGAAATGAACGGAGATAAATACTTCTGCACCTTAAACATTACCCAAGCTTACCTTCAACATGGTAATGGACGATGAAAGCGCGGCCCTGCAAACCTTGAGTACACACAAAGGAACGTACAAAGTAAATCGTTTAATGTTCGGGGTTAATGTCGCCCCAAGCCTCTGGCAAAAATTCATGGACACACTACTTCAGGGATTAGATGGCGTTAAAAGCTTTTTCCGTAATATTATTATACAGGGGTCCACAGAAGAACAACTCCTAATACGACTGAACCAAGTCCTAGAAACTAAAAGAGAGCGAGTAAATAGAGTAAATAGAGATAAATGTCAATTCTTCCAACATAGTATAAATTATTTAGGACACATAATAGACAAAGATGCTTTACATAAGAATAAAGATAAAATAAAATCAATACTGATTACAAAAAGACCTGAAAGTATCAATGAACTTCGAACCTTCCTCGGAATGGCCAACTATTACAATAAATTCATTCCCAACTTGTCAACTATCACAAGCCACTTAAATGAATTACTAAAGAAAGAAAATAAATCCCCATCAGACACTTCCAGCCTTAAGCACCATGCGGCTTTTTCACTACGCACATTTTTTATCAGGATTTGACTATGACATAGAATACAGAGCCGCGTCAAAACACTGCAACGCCGACTATCTTTCGAGATTTCCGGTAGAAACGGTAAAATAAACCTATGAAGACCAACACTGCACATTCAAACGCGCCCAAATCATGGAAATAAGACCTGAAATCATAATATAGAATATTGATAGAGATATCGAACAGAAAGTTAAATCATGTAGAGCATGCCGATTACGACAAAACGAACCTCCAAAAACTTCGATACATCATTGGGAACAACCGATGGGACCTTGGCAAAGACTGCACGTTTATTTTGCTGGACCGATCTAGGGACAACAGCTCTTTATAATTCGCCGTCGTCTACGACAAGGAACGACTCCAGCATACCTGCTGTTGGGGCGTTCACGCCGGGTGACCGGAAGCAAACAGAGGATGTTGATGGAGGATGGGAATTCGGGACTATTGTACGGGCCGCCTAGACTATGAAGTCAGAACTGATGCTGATACAGTCTGGCGCCGGCACCTGGAGCAGCTTTGCCTGCACCAGGCGTTCAATTACTGGAATAGCGGCGGAGAGCTGCTATATCTGTGACACCGATGGCCGTTGCCATGGTGGAAAGATTGTTACGTCAGTTTTATAAATATCTAGCAAATAAATATTACATGTTTTAATTGCTATATCACTTACACAATATTGCATAAATCAGTAACACACTCTTAACTATTCTTATAAGATGAAAGATCTGATCTCTTTTGGTGATTGCTGCATTAATTAGAATCCAAAAAGTGAGAATATAAGAAAGTAATCACATAAATACAATTTTGTTTACTGAAATAATCTCACAGGTCTTTAAGATTAATTATTCTAACTTGTTGGATCGGATAATGCCGATATTCCGATATTGCTAATATTATATAATTTTATATAATTTATATAATATATAAAGATATTGATAATAATATATTGCTAATATTTCGTTTTGAGATGACAATATTAATAATATGTATTTACCTATGAAATTTCCGTTCTGCAAAACTGGCCATTTCAAATCATAATAATTTTTGTTTGGCTAAGAATTCTAATTTCAAATTAATTTTATTTTAAAAACATAGAATTATTTTTCCAAAAGAAAAAAAAAACGAAAAATGTGAAGATTCCTCTATTATGTGTCCTAAATAATTTATACTATGTTGGAAGAATTGACATTTATCTCTATTTACTCTATTTACTCGCTCTCTTGAAAAAACGTCAACTGAACGTCAGAGCAACAACAATATGTCTCGAAATTTTTAAATTATTTCTTAATATTTATTGCGTTATACTTGCATAAAACAATACCAATTACGTTTGGAACACCTCAGAAAATTCTACGAGTAATTTTCAAGATTTGCCAACGCCTGGACCCCGACTTATTTTACCGACCGGATTACTATGGAGCAGTGAATGGCTTGGAACGGCCCAAGTTGAGTAAAAGGTGTTTACTACTTACACCCCAAATACACACTGGATGTTTTGTTGGACACCATAACATCGATGTACGCGGTTGGAGTAGTGAATGGACTAGGACAGCCCTAGCTCAGTAACCAACAACGGTTCCTAGTTACACCTTGTTGGACTGGAACTTGCGATCGGAGCTATCAAGGTGAATGACCAAACAAGCACCATTAGAAGGAGGATATTATTTTTTAGCAGTTTGCACCCCAAGAGGTTCAAGGTTTTTTTATATTAGTTAAGCATTTTTTTAATTTTTGTCTATAGTTTATTCTATTATATAAGTTATCGTTTATAGTTTATCTTTATTAACCTATGACACTGCTTGTCCTATGACTGCACTATTAACCTATGACAAGCAGCCAGGATGCAGGGACCTCTAATATTTCGACCGTGTCCTTTGGAAATCTGTTGCAATGCTCCCACTGTTCCCGATATTTTAAAAGCCAGCGGGGTTTGAACATCGACGTAGGCAAATGCCACGAACAGCTTCTAACATTCATTCCCCCAATAACCAATTCACTTCCGAACCCAATTTATCGAACAAATTTCTGGCAAGAAATATCCAAATTTAAACGTTTTATACCAGTTCTAAGACGGATCCCTAGGGGTGCCAGAGTGACTGTAGCCCAGAAGCTTGCCGAGACGATACGCCACACAGTGCTGGAGAACTCGAGGCAAGCCTGGGAAAATCTACTCACCTTTCCCTACCGTTTTCTGCATATCACTAGAGATCCGCTCAACAATGCCTCCCTCACTTCAAGAATCAAAAAGAATTGTGTTTCGGACATTAACCTCAACCCAAATTTTTCTTCACATTCTACGGTCAAACATAACATCGTGAAAACTGTGGAAAATAAAATAAGTGAGGGAGACATTAAGGGTGCAGCGCGGCTACTGTTTTCCAATGACACGGTCGCCCCCGACTGCCCAGAAACCCTCATCGCCCTGCAAAACAAACATCCATCACAATCAAATCCTTTCGCAGTTTCCAATGACGCATTACCACAACTACAAACGTCGACAGACAAAGTACGCGGAGCCATCATGTCCTTTCTTCCGGGTTCAGCTGGCGGCCTCGACGGTCTCACCCCTCACCCCATCTGAAGGACCTCACCAGTGGTTGCTGCGGGGAGGCCGGCGAGAAGCTCCTGCATGAACTTACGAATCTGTGCAACCTGATGCTACGTGGAGGGGTCGCATCAGATATCGTAGACATTCTATATGGAGCTAACCTCTGCGCCTTGAGGAAGAGAGATGGTGGCATTCATCCGATTGCTGTCGGCTCCACATACCGGCGCCTTACAGCCAAACTAGCTTGCAAATCGGTAACTTCCCTCGCGTCATACTTCCAGCCAAAACAGCTCGGTTTTGCCTGCAAAGGAGGTTGTGAGGCCGCCGTTCACTCTTTCAGGACAGCTATCCACAATCAAGGCGATGACGTGTTTCTGAAGGTCGATATCAAAAACGCTTTCAACTCCGTTGACCGAGGCGCCTTGTTGGCCCAAATTAAATCTAAAGCACCTGCCATTTTACCATTTATGCTCCAGTGTTACAACGACCCCACCAAACTCATTTACAAAGACCACCTCATCTCATCCGAAGTGGGCTGCCAACAGAGCGACCCTCTAGGTCCAGCAATCTTCAGCCTTGCTATACACCCGGTCATCGAGCTTCTAAATTCCAAATTTAATGTTTGGTATTTGGATGATGGGACCCTTGGAAGCGATGCACCCACTGTACTATCAGACTTCCGCACTCTGATCCGCGAGTTCCAAAAAATAGCTCTGCAGCTGAACCTAGGTAAGTGCGAACTTTTTGTGCCAGACAGTTGTGGGGATAGAAACGCGATTATATCCAGCTTTAAAGAAATAGCTCCACAACTGTCTGTCATTGACAAGGATTCGCTCTTCCTTTTGGGCTCACCTATTTTAGACGAATCTCTCCCGGACTTCTTAGATAACAAATTACAAAATTTTAATGAAACTTTAGACCGCCTCCTCCAAATTAACTGTCACATGGCTTTTACCCTAATCCGTTTTTGCATTTTCGTACCTAAATTGACATATGTCTTACGGTGTTGTCGACTGTGGAAGTTCCCTCAACTTCTCAAACAGTTGGATGATACCATAAGACAAACGCTCTCCACTATTTTGAATACAAATTTCGATGACCGCGCATGGACTCAGGCAACGCTTCCAGTTAGGTTCGGTGGCCTGTGTGTTCAAAAGCCCTCTGACATATCGCTTCCGGCCTTCTTGTCCTCAGTCCACGCGAACCATAGTCTTATCTCCAAAATACTACATCACCCATCCTACTCCAATACAGTTACCTTTCTGGACGAGGCCAAGGACGCCTGGAGCGTAACTAGTGCTTGTAGCGAATTGCCTGACAATACTTTTTCCCAAAGGCTCTGGGACGAGCCACTCTGCAGACTGGTACGGAATAATCTTCTTAATACGTCCTCCAGTCCTGTGGAGCAGGCTCGCCTGTTAGCTGCGGAGAAGTGGGAGTCGGGCCTTTGGCTACAAGCATTACCGTCACCCAATACGGGCACATTGCTGGATCGAACAGCTTTCCGGTTAGCCACTTCCCTGCGTCTTGGCACCCCCCACGTCGTCCCCCATCGCTGTGTTTGTGGTGCAAATGTAGACAGCCTCGGCCACCACGGGCTGTCCTGTCAACGAAGCGCCGGCCGCATCTTCCGACATCACTGCCTGAACGATCTCATCCGTCGGGCTCTTGTCACCGCCGGAGTGCCAGCTGTGCTGGAACCCTCTGGTTTGGCGCGCGACGATGGCAAGAGACCAGACGGTATGACCCTGGTCCCTTGGAGAGTGGGACGGGCTCTTGTATGGGACGCTACTTGCGTCGATACACTTGCTCCGTCCCATGTCCAGGGCACCTCGAGTTCTGCAGGTGCGGCCGCCAATCAGGCGGAAAACCTCAAGCGGCGCAAATATGAGAACCTTAGTGGGGATCTCATATTTGAACCGTTTGGGGTTGAAACCTTAGGTACATGGGGTCTGGGTGCGCACAAACTTTTCGGAGAAATCTCCAAAAAACTCATTGAGGCCACCCGAGACCCCAGAGCCGGCACCTACCTGGCCCAGAGAATAAGTATCGCAATCCAGCGAGGAAACTCTTTGAGCCTTCTAGGTACTCTGCCTGGTGGGGACGACCTGGGAGATTTCTTTTTTTTGTAGCATTTTAAGTTTTGGAGTAGTTATTATTTTTTTAGTACTTACCTACTTTTATGGTACAATTGATTTTGTTATCATAACTAGTTTTTAATTCTTCTTTTTTAATATTGTAATGTGAACCTTATGTTTTTTCCAAAAGTAGTCATTTCAATCTTTTTCGTCATCATGGATACGTTAAAAATTCGACTAATTATGGAATATGAGTACCGTCGTGGCAATGGTGGCGTCTGGAAATTTCGACCTGAAAAATGAACCTCGCGGTCGTCCGAAGACTTTGGTCGACAATGACGAATTAAAGGCGATTGTGGAAGCTGATGATACACAATCTACGGCTGAATTAGCAGCAGCTTTCGACGTTAGCGTCAAAACAATATTGGTCCCTTTGCGTCAAATTGGCAAGGTAAAAAAGCTTGACAAATGGGTGGCCCACGAACTCAATGATCGCCAGCGCGAAGTACGCGTCGAGACGTGCCTTGCACTGCTCAACAGACACTCAAATTAAGAAATTTTGAACCGCATTGTTACCTGCGATGAAAAATGGATTCTGTTTGATAACTGCAAGCGCTCAGCAAGTTGGTTGGATCCTGGTTCAGCACCTAAACAATGCTCTAAACGAAAACTTACCCCTAGAAAAGTGATGGTCACTGTTTGGTGGTCAAGCGCCGGTGTGATTCATCACAGCTTCTTATCAAACGGGGTGAGCATTACTGCAGATGTGTACTGTGAAGAACTAAGAATTAGAATAAGTCTGAATAAGTCTGATTAAATGATAACTTTGCTTTAAAATATATTTTTAATTAATTCCAGATTATTTCGAAGAAATTGTTTTACGTGGTACACCTTTTAGCACCTATTTCAACGTTTTACCTCTTGTTGTTTTAAAATAATGATTTTGTATGATTGATTGAGATCAATCATACAATTAATTAAAAAAAGTACCTACAGCGTGAAAAGGATATTGTATATTATTATTAATAAAACATTTGACAGAAAACATCTTCATACAAGAAAAAGTTATGCTCTTGATTTTGGAAGATTTTGACAAATAATATAAGAGGACTGAACATAACTTCTGCGGAATGCAAATGTCAAGATGACAGATGACCCCAAACAACCCCAAAAGTAGGTCAGTTTAAGTGTCGACACTTTTAACTTCGACATGCCTACGCCCTCCTTTATAATAACATATGGGTATATGTAAAGAAAGTATTAGTTACGAGGGCGGCACTGAAAATTTCGGGAATCAAGGAAGTGACACAACATTACTACGTAAAAATGTATTTATTGCTTTTCGAAGTATTCTCCGCGAAATTTGACACATTTTTCCATACGATGGAACCAATCATTGAAGCAACCATTCCATTCGGAAGTTGGGGTCTCCAAAATGGCCGTTTTGTAGGCGTCCACAGCTTCTTCAGGTGATGAAAATCTCTGACCACGCAATTTATTCTTTATTTTAGGGAAAGTATAGAAATTATTAGGGCTTATGTCGGGGCTGTACGGCGGATGATCTAATAATTCTATGATTTCTTGCTCTAAAAACTATTTTGTTCTGTGCGCGGTGTGAGAACTCGCATTGTCGTGATGGAGGATGATGCGGCGGTTGCAGTTCTCTTTACGGAGTTCAGAAACGACCTGTGGCAAACAAATGTTAGCATACCATTCTGCATTAACCGTTCTTTGTCCCTCAAGAGGAATAGTCGCAACATGGCCGGTTTTGGAGACAAACGTGGCCACCATTTTTTTTTGCAACACTCCGTGAACGAACAATTTTTGTTGGCTTTAACTCATTTTCGAACACCCAAACTCGTGACTGGTTTTTTGTTTCGGGTTCGTACGCGTATATCCAGGATTCACCACCTGATACGATGTTGTATACAGCATTTGAGGATCCTGCGTGGAATCTTTCGAGAGTTCTGACGCACCAAGTAACGCGAGCCGCTTTTTGCTCTTCACAGAGCAAATGCGGTATCCATCGGGAAAACAACTTTTTTACACCTAATTGTTCATGCAAGATTATTTGTATTTGAATTATGCTAATGTCTAAAGCTGCCTGAATTTCGCGGTATGTCACATGTCGATCTTCCTCAATCAGCTTACGCACAGCATCAACGTTTTCTTGGGTGACTGCAGTTTTTTGACGACCTTGACGGGGATCATCACTGAGCTTGACACGTCCACGTTGAAATTCAGCAAACCAGCGATAAATTGTGGTTTCGGATGGGGCTTCATCACCAAATGCAGAAATCATCCGGTCAACACACTGTTTTTGTGTTAAACCACTTCGAAAGTCATAATAAATCATCGCTCTAGAATTTTCTCGAGTCAATTCCATTTTCTCAACGACTAAACAAGTTTGACAAGACCTTGTGACAAGACCGAGAATCTTTTTTTAAATAAATAAACGGTATTCGATTTTTAAAACCAAGGAGTTTTAAATTAAAAAGATTTTAATATGACAGGAACAGTGGAAATATTCCATTCCCGATACTTTTAGTGCAGTCCTCGTACATAAAGCAGTTCGCGAACGGGGACAAAATCATCTCCGTCGTCAGTGCGCGCAAACACTAATATACGTTAAGATATTTTACAACTTTAATAAATATAAAAGGCATGTATATAAACTTGCGACCAAACAATCAAATATTGAATGTTTAAAAACCAAAAATGAATTACTAAGTAGGCGAAATAATGCATTATGCAAGGCACAAAAAATACCAAATTCGGTGCCTCAATAATAACAGTTCTGTTCACTAAATATTCGAAACCGGCAGAGAGATATTATTTTGGCGAACAAATAACCCCCCAAGTAACACCGTAACCACGTATTTTCTTTATGATCAGATATTTTTGATAATCCTGAATTTCTATAGAGTACATAGCTGGTATCTCTAACTATATAACTGATAACATACTGTGATAATGATATAATCATCAATACTTATCAGCATCCCCAAGAACATTTATATTAGTTCTCATGACATTTTTACGAAAAATGAAAATTCTCCATTTTGGAAATTGTAATTGGAAGACAATTTTGTAACCCAGCATCCCCAGAAACCTGGAAAACAACACTCATATTAATTTTAATAAAAAAATGTACGCCGTTTTGGAATTTCAAAATGGACTTAATTTTCATATTATTCAGCAAACCCAGGTTTTTACCTTCAAAACGACAGCCATACCAAAGCAAATTGAATTTTTAGCAGCCATTAATTTATCAACCCAATCTGCTTATTTGTTTCTGCTATCTGTTTTATAGCTGCTTATATCGTATAATAGTCACCAACTCGGAATTGAAGTCGCCAACTTATACATTTTAACCAATTTGGATTAAATTTCGCCACCTTTAATCTGCCGATGTTTGTATTTTTGTCACCCGAGTGATCTCGCCAGTTTAGTTATTTGGTTGCCAACATATTATATAATGCCAAATTCAGTAATACAGTATCCTCATGTGCAGTCGCCAACTTTTTTTTTTGTTCGCAAGATTAATTATATCCCAAAGTATAACATAAACAATATATTACGATTACGTAATCTCGGCAATGGCTGTAAGTATTTACATGAAATTACAGTGAGTTTTGGCGGTCAAGTAAATCCGGTCAAGGTAGGTTTTATCCCTGCGCATTGAAACTGCGGATTTTTAACCGACTTCCAAAAAAAGGAGCGTTGAACGTATAGGTAATCCCAAATTGGTTCTTTTGATATCAAAGTGGTGACCTGATATATTCATAAGGAATCGAGGGTACTCCTCGAAATTTATATGGACACATATAGTGATTTTGACTTTTTCTGAAGTAGTCCGAAGTAGAAGCTTATGCTACCAAAATGTAAGATTTTTCTCCAAGGCATCCCCTGGATCCAAAAGTACCGAACAGAACTCCTGACTCCTTATAGATACATGTTTGGGATTTCGGCGTTGTTTAAAGATCTGCAAGCGTATGCTACTGTGTCAATTAGAGTAATCATCATCATCACCACGATCATCACACTATACACCATCACATTATGATGATATAAAAGGTTCTCATAGTATTTTACACCGACACGGAAATCTTTGAAAATTACTCCTATTTGCAAAATTATTTTGTTGTTGTATAGGGTATAATTCGAAATTGGTCCTTTAGTTACTAAAGTGGAAACCTGATGATGGGATCCATGAGGAATCGAGGGAACTGCTCGAAATTTATATGGACACATATAGTGATTTTAACTTTTTCTGAAGTAACGTATAGAATGGTCATATAGAACATTCAGATCGGCCGGTCACGAGCGGTATACGAAACGACCCGAGTATGGCCGAACGCTAGAAGACGCTGGGAGAGAGTGACGTAAGAACTTGCAATTGGAACCCCTTCCGTGCCGGATGTTTTTTCAGCTCATCCCGAATTCTTAGTGAACGCGAATGCGTGTGCGCATATTTATTAGTGTTCGTTAATATAATACCAAATTCGCCGGCGAACCGCGATAAATCTATCGATAATCCGCTCAACAGCTGTGTAGTGTAGTGAGAAGAAACCTCCGCCCAGTTCCAGAACCACCAGCTCAGCAAAAAGTTCAGTAACAGTAGTCTCCAGCCCTCACGTTAATCTATGTACCTACTTCCCTCAGCTCAAAGTCGCGTGTGAAAGTCCTTCGCTTAAACATTTTTTGGTCCATCGAGCCTTCGTGAAGCCCTTCTTCCTATTACCTGCGTTGGGCCTCCTTAGGACCAGCACCTACAGTTCCACTCCGCTCAATTCTGCACATAAATCAGCTCGATTATCTATATTTTGTCCAGTTAATTCTGCCCAGACGGCCCCCGTCATTTTAAAACCAAGTTACAGTCCATTTCTATTATCAATTCGGCACATTTAACATTAAACCCCTATTCTGTACATTGATATTAACCTACATGTTAATTAATTAAACTATTTTGTGCATATTTCGGCCCATAAATTCATAGGAAAATACCCAAGAAAAAAAAAAAAGAAGCTAATAATTGGGTAGGTTGTCGGCTCATAGTCGAACAAAGAACTCGAACATTCCAGAACTTCCCTAGGTACCTAATACATAATTTGTGCCAATGATTTCTCATATATTTTTTTTATAATTCAAAATTTAAATTATAATTCTCAGCTCATAATTACTAACAAAATATTTTAATTTTTGATTTGCATATAAAATAACTAGCTAATTAGTATTGTGAATTACGTTTTGCTCATAACAGAATAATAAATCGTCGTTGCATTACTAAGTATATAACGCTTATATCTTCATATTCTCAAGTTTAAAAATAACAATATTAATTAACGTAGCATTATTCTAATAGTTACGGGTTGCATAACATCGCAAGTGCCCATACATACATCGTCGGCTCGCTTCGTTACAGAGAACTAGTTTTTTGTGCATTCTGTAGATAATAGGTACACGTCGCCCGCGGGTAAACAACAGTTGTTACATCATTCTCAATATAGGTATTCTTCATAGAATAAATAGTGACATTGAATTATTATCTACGTTTTGTGTTTATAGAAATATAATATAGGTGTTACGTTACAGCTGTTTTAAATAAGTCGACACACTATTGATATTAAACCTGCTCATACCAACTTACATTGTTTTCATTACGTTATTATGTTTCTAACGCGCCCGCTAGGGTTTGTTTATATTCAAACTTCAGCGCATTAAAATAATATTACAGACGGCTTCTAACGCGTTAATCTCCGCTCATCAAACATACACTAATTATTTATTAGCATCAGGCGATCGGCTGATTTGTTCATTAACTTGTACACATTTTATGATTAAATTGTATACATTAACGACGCATTATTAACATCTATTTTCTGCGTTTTAATTAATTTCGCGCGTATTTTCCGCTCAATAGTTCTAAACATTTACCTTAGTTACACGCATATATTTTTAAACATGCCTACAAAATCGCAAGCGGCCATACTTAGGCAAACTATAAAATCTATTCGTTTTCTAAAAGTTTAATGCGCGTTTTAATGACCTACAAAACTTGAATCAAAAATTATAAAATTTTAGACGGCGGCAGTTTTGGAGATGAAATTGAAAATTTTTATACAGCCGGTTACGAAAACGCGCTATCCGAATATTATGATATTTTAACTGCAGCGGAAAATATAAGTTCTACTTCAGAGTCAAGTCAGCTCACTTCTGCCGTTATGCCCAAAATTGAACTACCAAAATTCAGCTCATGCGTTGAGGACTGGCCATCGTTTATTACGATTTTTAGGAGTCTTACAGACGACATGACGTCACTTACAGATGCAGTTAAGCTGCACTATCCTTTGTCTTGCCTATCGGGGGAGGCGCTCAGCATGATTACGCATTTAATAATCACAAATGATAATTACAGCGTCACGCTCGATATTCTCACACGTAGGTTTGAGAACCGCCGTGTTCTGATTGATGGGTTTGTTTGTTTTCGTGGATGATATACTTTGTATCCATGACACCATAGAAGAAGCATCAGCACTACAAACTCAGCTCATTGATTTGTTATCACTCGGTGGATTTAAACTTAGTAAATGGACATCAAACACACCTCAGCTCTTGCGAAGATTTCCAGACGATCAATACGAAATGCCTAAAGACTTTGACATCAGCGCAGAGTCTCCATCAGTTAAAGTTTTAGGTATTAGATGGATTCCCCATGCATGATAAATTTACATATCACATCTCATTACCACCAGTTTCTCACATTACAAAACGTTCAATTCTTAGCACAGTAGCTTCTCTCTACGGTCTCGTATGGTCTTCTTGATCCAAACGGTTGGGTTACACCCGTCATGTTCCACGCAAAAATGCTTCTTCAAAGGTTATGGCTAATTAAATTGGACTGGGACGATCCCACTCCAAATAATATTACAGATGATTGGCAGCGCATCTCTCATGATCTTCCGCACATCTCAGATATAGATTTTCCCAGACATCGCTCCGCACAAATTCAATTCAACATACTCACTTCACGGCTTCGCAGATGCTTCGGAAAGCGGTTTTGCTGCAGTCATATATTTAAAAGAATCGGCTCACAACGTATCTGTTAACGTTCACCTCATACTTGCTAAATCTAAAGTCGCACCTATTAAAAATAAACTCACAATCCCCAAATTAGAGTTGTCTGCTGTAACTCTATTATCTCAGCTCATGTTTCGTGTCTCCCAACAATTATCTGCTCATCTCACAATTACACATCACGTTTGTTGGTCAGATAGTACCATAGTGCTCGCATGGATAAAAACTCCGCCCCATCGTTTACAAACATTTGAATCAAATAGAGTCACAAAAATTAACTCAAATTCACTCACACTTAAGTGGCGTCATGTACCTTCCCATTTAAATCCTGCTGACTGTGCAAGCAGAGGATTATCAGCTTAATCTCTCTCAACTGTAATTGAACGTAGAGAAGTATTGCTTTTCTGGATCCGCTCTGTGCAACGGAATGCATTCGCAGAGGATATTCACCGCCTGCAAACCGATAAAATCTGCACAGTTCGACTACAACGTTTGTCGCCTTTTACGCAGAACAGTCTCCTCAGAGTAGGAGTTAGACTCATTCGTTCGGAACTCACATACGATGCTCAACACCCATTCATTTCGCCTAGTTCTAGTCCGCTCGTATACTTCATAATAGATCACTATCATCGCATACACTGCCACCCTGGCAGTGTATGCGATGATAGTGCACATATAGCACACTGTTACATCCCTATGCTGTTCCTAGAATTGCTGACGGGAGTGCTGATACATCATCACTACTCTGTCATCTTAGTAGGTTTGAGCTGCGAGCCAGTTCAGAGGCGACCACGGACGGGCCGGACACGGGCCACCACGGACGCATATCTAATCTCCTAATGTATGGTGTAATCCAGTAAAATAAATTTGTGTTGTGAATTTTTCTAGTTCAATAAATTTTCTTTTTTAAAAAGTCTTTTAAAAAGTCCGTTCTAACATTGGTGGCAGCGGTGGGATACGTAAATCCTTAAAATACCCAATACGCTATCCAAAATTTTTTGTGTAAAAAATTTAAAAGTGACATAATTAAACTTTTCGTGAAAAACAAATATATATATATATATATATATATATATATATATATATATATATATATATATATATATAAAAAGTGCATCGATAGAGTAGTATACTCTTTGTATTGTGGTCTCGTGATCTGAATTCACTAAAAGTCATATTCTGTAAATTCCATCAAACTAAAAGTATATAAATATTATAATAAATACAATTCAATCTCAAGTGTGTTCCTGTCGTGTTACATCATTATCCCTTGTGTCCATTGTGACATAAGTGGTAACTAGCTGCGGGCCGAGTCAGCCCGAAAGCAGTATCCAGCACCGGCCAGGCGAGGTGAAGAGTCCTGACATCCGTGACGAAAAACTATAATCCAAAAAGTGCAAAGTGCTAAAATTCAAAATAATATTAATCCGTGTGATCCCGATCGAGTTATCCCATCCAGCAAGCATGCAACGAGTCGCCGAGCTTATCTTCAACGCCCACGTATTGATTATACTGTAAGTCTTAAGCTATTGTTTATATTAGGTCTATTAGGTTACTAAGATATTTTAGGGTTCAGTGGAATAATCCGAAACAAGAATTAAATTTTTGAACTTTAATATTTAAATTTTAAATATGCCGAAAAGCGACAAAATTTCAGAAGGCCAACTATAAATATTCCAATGTTGAATTCCGATGCCGGTTCGTCCGGCGAAATAAATCCTCCAGCTAGTTCTCCTAAGGCGACGACCCGGAAGGGAACTACTCCAGGTCCAGACAGGGTCGAGTTAGATCTCAATACTCTATTTAAATTCATTAAGCCATTTGATGGCTCAAAAGAAAGCGTAAATTAATTCATCATAAATTGCAATAATGCATACGATTTAGCATCAGAAATACAGAAACATATTTTTTTCCGCTATATATATAGTCAGCTACAGGGCAAAGCTGAAATAGCTTGCTCTATTAAAGAATTTAAGAATTGGGTACAACTTAAAGAATTCCTACTGAACCAATTCTGTGAGCGCAAACATTATGCGCATGTACTAATGGACCTACAAGAGTGCAAGCAGAGTTCAAATGAAAATGTAACCCAATACTCAATGCGCGTCGAAACTTATCTTTCTCAACTTCTAACGGAAATAACGTTATCTAATTGTACACTTCGTGAACTCCCCGGGTGTTCAGCGGCCATGGAAGATTTAGCATTACATCACTTCCTTATGGGTTTACATCCCCGTATTTCAAATATAGTGCGCTGTAGGGACCCACGGAACTTAAATCGTGCTATCATTATCGCTATTTCTGAAGAACGAATACAGCAAAGCCTATATAAGCGACCTCAATTAGCAAATAATTATAATACTTATTAGAATGGTCAAAAATCATCATCATCACAATCCTTCCGACCATCAGAATCATCTCGTAGAATTCCAAATAGAAATGAGTTGAATTTTAAACCACAAGCAAGACCTTATTATAATAATCAGAATCCTAGTTCATCATCATCAAGAGATGCGCCATTTTGCCGTTACTGTAAGAAATCAGGGCATGTGTTAGAAAATTGTAGCCTTCGAGAATATAATAACAGTAGGAGGTCGCAAAATCAAGCATTTACTCCGATTAATCCGTGTCCAAGAGTAAATTTTACTGAAATAGATAATAACGATCATGGCGTCGATGAGACTGACGGCAATCAAAATTAAAACTAGCTTCTGCCCCGTTTAAGTATCGCGCGGGGCAAGTCCCTCTTGTTCAAGTCGATACGAAATATAAAATAAAAAATAGTAATAGGACCAATGGACAGGGTAACCAGCCCCAAACTCACGGTCTTTCCCTAAATAGTAATAGGACTAATGGACAGGGTAACCAGCCCCAAACTCACGGTCTTTCCCTAAATAATAATAGGACCAATGGACAGGGTAACCAGCCACAAACTCACGGTCTTTCCCTAAATAGTAATAGGACCAATGGACAGGGTAACCAGCCCCAAACTCAAGGTATCTCCTTTAATATTCAAAAGATCAATGGACAGGGTAGCCAGCCCCAAACTCACGATCTATCTAACCTAGAAAATAAAACCTGTAAAAAAGAGATTAATAAAATTTATGAAATTCTTAGTAATAAAAGATATTTACCTTATATTAAACTTAAAACATTAAAGTTAATTAAAGAAAATGAAATCCGTTTCAATAGTGCTATTGACTCTATAAGTAAAAATATGTTAAATATTGAATTAGAAACGAAATTTAATGAACTTTACGAAGAACTTTCATCTAGTATATTTACATTGTCGCTCAGAATTGAAAGTTTAATCAATTCTATTATGTTAGTAAAAAGTCATTCAATCCATCCATTTGTTTTAACTCCTAAACAATTATATACGGAACTTGGAAAGAATATAAAAAATTTACCGAAAAAACAGGAACTACCATTAAACTTAAATTTAAACAATATACATAGCATTATTGATATGGCGCAATTGTCCTGTTATTATGTAGAACATAAGATTGTACTTGTTAAAATTCCTTTAGTCTTAAGAATAGAGTATAACTTATACAAGCCTTTCTCACTACCTGTATCACATGATAATGTGGATCCTCAATCATATGCTATGATTGTACCTACTTGTAGCTATATAGCTGTAAGTAAAGATAAGAATTCTTATATCTGTCTGAATAATATTAATAACTGTGTGAAAACTATTAATTCTAATTATATTTGTAGTCATATGGACGTAAATTCAATTGAAAGTGTTCCTATTTGTGAAACTGAATTATTATGTGAAATGTTCAAAACTCTCCCAAAACTATGTGAAACCAGGCTTATTTATGGACAAATAGATATTTGGCAAGAACTTACTACAAATTATTATTACACATTATTATTATTATTATTTGTTGAAACTCAACCCATAAAAATCGATATAGAATGTCCTTCAGAAGTGTCTCAACATAGATTAATTGGTACTGGAATATTAAACTTACAGGCAAACTGCAAAGCTTATTATAAAAACAAAATATTTTCATATAAATCCTGTTCTAATTTAACTATTAAATCAATTGCACCTGACTTTAATCTTATTGATGATCCGTGTTGCAACTCTGAAAAATTAAATAAATTAAAATCAAAATCAGCTCCTTTAAAACTATTAGATATAAACTTAGAAAAACTTTCTGATATAGCTAATAAGCAAATAATTACCGATGTTAATAAAATCATAAATAAGCCACTGACCCACTCTTAGAATATAATTCCCATTTTCCTATTCTAACATATTGTATTATTGTTATAATTTTAATTTTTACTATTTTTAAATTATGGAAGAGATTAAATAAGCGTCCACTCTTGACTAGAACTCAAGATTTAAATTCAAGTACACATACCGAACCTCTTGGTAATAAACCAGTTGTAGAGGAGACTCCTTTACCCCAACTTAGAAGAATTCTATAAAAACTTACCCTTTACCGGTAAGTTTTATTTTACGCAGGGGGCTGTTACATCCCTATGCTGTTCCTAGAATTGCTGACGGGAGTGCTGATACATCATCACTACTCTGGCATCTTAGTTCGTAGGTTTGAGCTGCGAGCCAGTTCAGAGCTAGACACGGGCCACCACGGTCGCATATCTAATCTCCTAATGTATTGTGTAATCCAGTAAAATAAATTTGTGTTGTGAATCTTTTCCAGTTCAATAAATTTACTTTTTTAAAAAGTCTTATAAAAAGTCTGTTCTAACAACACGCTACATGCTATTTTACATCAGCAATTTTGGATATTATCTGCACGCCGCATTATAAGGCACAGAACGCTTAAATGCATAAGATGTTTCCGTTGCCGCGCTCAGTCCGAATTACCTGTCATGCTGACCTGCCAGCTAATAGAGTCATACCTCAGCCCGTATTTAATCACGTATCAACCGATTTCGCTGGTCCGTTTCTGCTCAAATCAAATCAATTACGTAATGCTAAGTTAATTAAGGGCTATTTTTTCATATTTGTTTTTCTCACTACAAAGGCGGTGCTCTTAGAACCAGTCTCATCGCTCACTGCCGAAGCGTTTATTGCAACATTACAAAGGTTCTGCTCACGTCGCGCACTTCCGGTATTGATACGCTCAGATTGCGGCACAAATTATGTAGGAGCTAGGAATCATATACTAAAGGTACAACAATTTCTCAACGACAATAACGACGCCATCTCTCATAAGCTCTCAACTCAAAATATAACTTGGTTACTCAATCCGCCTAAAGCCCCTTGGATGGGAGGCATCCATGAAATTAATGATAAATCCACAAAGCAACTTCAATACCGTGTTATCGGTGAACACCTCACTTTCGAGGAATTCTTAACTCTGCTCACTAGAATCGAAGCTGTGTTAAACTCTTGGCCCATCAGCCCGCTTTTGTTCGATCCCACGGACTATCAGCCCCTTGCTGCCGGCCACTTTCTCATTGGCCGTCCGCTCACAGCTCTCCACGAGCTGACTCTAGATGAAAGAGTAATATCTCCGCTCAAAAGCTTTCAGCTCTGTCAATCACTCTCTCAGCGCTTTTGGACCCTTTGGACCAAGTCCTACCTCCATACCCTTCAAATCCGCTCTAAATTGCTTTCCTCTTCCTCTCCACCCAAAATTGGAGAACTGAGAAAGAGAAAAGAACGGTTCTGTTCAAAGCAGACGATTTGCTTCTTCTACAATGGAAGATGGGAAGAATCTCACGTCTGCTACCTGGGAAGGATAGAGTCATCAGAGTTGTGGACTTGGACACCACTCAAGGCCAGCTGCGGAGACCTGTCGGCAAGATTGCCCGGCTCCCATTGGATTCTGCTCAAGGTGGGGATCAGCTCGCCCCAAAGCCCAAGGATGTTCGCGCCAAAACGCGACGCATAGAATGGTCATATAGAACATTCAGATCGGCCGGTCACGAGCGGTTTACGAAACGACCCGTGTATGTCCGAACTCTAGAAGACGCTGGGAGAGAGTGACGTATAGACATGCAATTGAAACCCCTTCCGTGCCGGGTGATTTTTCAGCTCATCCTGAATTCTTAGTGAACGCGAATGCGTGCGCGCATATTTATTTGTGCTCGTTAATATAATACCAAATTCGCCGGCGAACCGCGATAAATATAGCGATAATCCGCTCAACAGCTGTGTAGTGTAGTGAGAAGAAACCTCCGTCCAGATCCAGAACCACCAGCTCAGCAAAAAGGTCAGTCCCAGTTGTCTCCAGCCCTCACGTTAACCTATGTACCTACTTCCCTCAGCTCAAATTCGCGTGTGTAAGTCCTTCGCTTACACACATATTATGTTTCATATATATTAGGTCATACAGTACGTTTACGCTTACTATGGATAAATGCGCCGATTCAGTGACAATACAGTGGTCCAGCCACCTATTACAGCCGTGTGATTGGCTAGTGAAGGTGTAGGTATTACTATCACACATATTCAAATCGATACAAAACCAACTTTGATCTAAACAAAACTTTATCATTTCATACTAGAATAATTGATTTGGATGAGCATTAAAATCTCCTATAAATCCTCCTTGTAAAAAGCCTCAATTCCTTTATTTTCCTCTACTTTTATTATCGTGTGAATATCACTAAGACATGACGTAAACTCAGGAAGATTTTCATTCGAGTTTGTAGGCATGTAGGCACTAAAAATGACTATAGATCTACTACTCACAATTATACTACACCACGCAATAGGCACCACCGAATCGAAAACAACCTTACGCCACAGCAAGGCCACGCCACCGTGCGGACTGCCGCTCAGGCCCGCTTCCGTGTTCCGTGACGGCCGACGTCCCGGTGCACCCGTAGTTGTCGTCGATAGCACTAAGCAGGGGCAGGTCGTGCGGCAGCAGCCAAGTTACTTGAAGGGCTACCACATCCGCCGACTGACATAATTCTCGTACACCATCCATCGATATCTTCAGCGATTTACAGTTAAAACTTATAATCTTTCTTAGACTGTCCATTTTCGTCAAGATTATATGCAAAATTATTCCTACGCCTCAAAGGAAACTGCACAAAGCGCCTAAATGACACTCCAGACGGACACAACTTATCGTATAGGAAGGTATCCATTTTGTATTTCGTCACAAACATCTTATAGGCGTTATAATCTTTTTCATATTTCATTTGAATTTTAGACAGTGTAACTCACTCCTGTGTTTTTTCGTATATATATACGAATATATTTTTATAATAAATATAAAAATCCCTTAACCACTATAATTTTATACAACGCCCTAGTACGCAGCAAACTTGAATATTGCAGCACTGTCTGGAACCCTCTTTACGCTATTTATACAAATCGCATAGAACGCGTTCAGAAACGATTCCTATGGCACCTCTCTTTTAAACATGGCTTGGCTAAAAAAATACCACATTATAAAGACAGATTAACCTTTTTCAAGTTGGAACCACTTTTAGATCGTAGGCAATATTTAGATTTGGTTTTTCTCCACAACCTAGCAACAGGTGTTATTGATTGCAACCAACTACTTCGTAAAATATCCATTAATGTGCCAAGTAGGATAACCAGAAAAAATTGTTACAAGCCATTCCACATTAACTTTGCTAAAACTAACTTGGGGCAATCTTCACCGGTTAATAGAATGTGCAGGACATATTATAACAATTATATATCATGTACGACCGAGGCCTGTATATTCTCAAATAAGTTAATTGAATTTAAAAAAATAATAAGAACGCAATAAAAATTGAAGTAATTGTCGAATAACTTCGTTTAGTTTCAACCATTTAAATTCTTAGTTTATTACTTAAGTGATTGATTTATTTATGTTTAATTTGTAAATTATTTTAATTCATAGTAACTTAATCTCCCTGAAATTATGTAAGTACTTATAAAAGATGCAAGCTGTATTACACCTATAATTAAGGCAGCATTTAGATATGTAAACAACATGAATGTGCAATTTTAGCTATTAATAATGTTTGTTCCTTGTTGGTGTATCTATTAAATAAATAAATAAATAAATAAATACGATGTATAGTTTATACTATCCTGCTCGGATACCGCCTTATGCACGTTCGATATGAAAAGCGGCACTTTTGTGTCGGCCGCTCTATACTGAAAATCATTCGCCTCCATGTCAACTAATACACTACCTTTTTGACTTATGAACTTAGATATGCGATTATTTCGTTTTCGCTTCTGTACTATAGTCTATTTAGCTACTAGTATTTAGCTTTTTAGAGTTATTATCTCTCTGTATGGCCTCCACAAACAACGTAGGTTTGTCAGCTGATTAAACGTTACGGGTGGCAATTTTTCTAATCTCCTGGCCACAAAAATAGGAATCTTTTCGGGGTCTGTCTCCTTAAATAAACATATGATGTCTTCTAGGTCTCGCAGGTGTTATCCTTCCCTTTTTCGTGTTCGAAGGTCGCTTGCTAAACGATTCAAACAATAACGATTTAACCGTTTTTACATCGCCAATTTTCACAAGACTTTGTTCCTCCATAACATTTAACTTATTCTGTAAAAATGCCAGCACCTCACAAATCACTGTGTTGCAAGTAGCAAATTTAACAGTTTTAGAAACGTAATCCATTTTTATCGCATATCGCAAGACCTGCATGCTCAGGCGTTCGCGGTTCACACCGGACGATAATACTACAGAATGTTCAAAAATCGTAATTGAGTTGATGACATGGTTGTAAGTCTTAGTATCTGTTTTTTTATACATAAATTATTATTATTAATATTAATCAAAAGATAATATTAAATTTCCGAATAACTATGCTAATTAGTCTAGATGTTTCTCAAAGTTGGGTATGCGAACCCTAGGGGTTCGCCATTCGTCGGTATAGTACTACATATGCACTCTCACTCTTCTGTTACTCCTTATGCTACTGCATATGCTTACAGTTCTTTAAACAACGCCAAAACCCCCAATCACGTTTTGTCTTTTCATGTCAAGAGTTCTGTTTTATATTTTTGGATCCAGGGTATACCTTGGTGCAATATTTTACTTTTTGGTAGCATATGCTTAAACTACTTCAGGAAAAGTCGAAATCACCATACGTGTCCATATAAATTTCGAGGGGTTCCCTCGATTCCTCATGAATCCCATCATAAGGTGACCACTTATTATAATAGATATTTACCTATGAAATTTCCGTTCTGCAGTAATGGCCATTTCAAATCAAAATAAGTTTTGTTTGACTATGAATTCTAATTTCAAATTAATTTTATTTTAAAAACATGGAATTCTTTTTCCAAAAGTAGTCATTTGTTTATTGATTAGTGTTACATTTTCATCGCATTTCAATCTTTTTCGTCATCATGAATACGTCAAAAATTCGAGTAATTATGGAATATGAGTACCGTCGTCGCCGCAACGCGGCACAAGCGGCACGCAACATCAACGACGTTTACGGAGCTAACACTACAAACCAACGCACCACCTGTTACTGGTTTGCTCGCTTCCGTTCTGGAAATTTCAACCTGAAAAATGAACCTCGCGGTCGTCCGAAGACTTTGGTCGACAATGACGAATTAAAGGCGATTGTGGAAGCTGATGATACACAATCTACGGCTGAATTAGCAGCAGCTTTCGACGTTAGCGTCAAAACAATATTGGTCCATTTGCGTCAAATTGGCAAGGTAAAAAAGCTAGACAAATGGGTGCCCCACGAACTCAATGATCGCCAGCTCGAAGTACGCGTCGAGACGTGCCTTGCACTGCTCAACAGACACACAAATTAAGGAATTTTGAACCGCATTGTTACCTGCGATGAAAAATGGATTCTGTTTGATAACTGCAAGCACTCAGCAAGTTGGTTGGATCCTGGTTCAGCACCTGAACAATGCCCTAAACGAAAACTTACCCCTAGAAAAGTGATGGTCACTGTTTGGTGGTCTAGCGCCGGTGTGATTCATCACAGCTTCTTACCAAACGGAGTGAGCATTACTGCAGATGTGTACTGTGAAGAACTGAACACAATGATAGAGAAGCTGGCACATCTTCAACCAGCATTGGTCAATAGCTCGTCTCCGCTGCTCCTGCACGACAACGCGCGACCTCATACTGCACAGCAGACGGTCTCCAAGTTGCAAGAACTGGGGTTGGAAGCTCTCCGTCATCCGCCCTACTCACCAGACCTTGCACCTACAGACTACTACTTTCTCCAGAATTTGGATAACTTCTTGGGGGGAAAAAAATCAATACCCGAGAAACAGTACAAAATGCCTTTAAAGAATGTGTTGCCTCCCGTCCAGCTGATTTCTTTAAGAAGGGCATCAATAAACTGTCACTGCGTTGGCAAAGATGCATTGATTGCATGGGTGATTACTTCGATTAATAGAAATAAAAAATACATGAAAAAAATTCGTTTAAATTTTTTCATACAAAACGGCAATTTTGAAATAAAAGAAATTTTGTGTAATTATAAAATAAAATAAAATTATACTTAGATAAGAGTTAGGTGTAGCGTTATAATGAATGTATAGAAACAATGCATGTTAAGTTTAAATTAAGTCAAGTCAAGGATAGTGGATTAATTATTATGATATATGATAATTATAATTAAATACTTGTAGCTACTCCTTCCAACATTCCGAAAAGTAGTGTATAAGATATTAGGGGGCCTAGCAGGAACATTTGACTGGGGCGTAAACGCAACGTTATCGAATGAAACATTTATGGGCGCTGTCATTATTTTGACAGATTTTTATACAAATTCTCATTCGATAACGTTACACTTACGCCGCTGTCAAATGTACCTGCTAGGACCTCAGATATTTATTACCTTCTTTTACATTTTATTAGTAGGTATGTATTTTCTATGTACTATTTATTTAGACCCATTATTTAATATGTTTTATGCATCCTTCTTAAGTGCTTAGTTAATCTAAATAAGTCTATTTTAGATGTATTCAAGTAGAGAACTTTAATGAGGGTTTTTAAAGTCGTGACATCTGACAGGTATTTGACACGACAAGGACCGTCGGGCTACCAAGCGCCGCCTGGTGACAGAAAAAGAATCGAAAATTCTTATTGACCGTTTTTGATACCACTTACGCCACTAGATGACGCTTTGTGTGATGTTGGGTCTGCCTCCTAACGGCAGAAAAAATATCAAAAACCCTCATTGACCGTACAGTTAACTGGCGTGTGGAGGCACTAAGGGTGTTCGATTTAGCTGCACAGTTAAGACGGCAACGATAAATCGTTACGTCTGTAGCGGCTGTAACTAAACAGACAAACTGAACGCACCTATTAATATTTGACAGTCAAGTGACTCTTATCGAATTATCGATATCGACCAATATCGACGGAACAAAATACGACGCTATTTAATATTATTAACACCAAACGAAAAAAGAGGAGTGTTATGAGTTTGACGTGTGTGTCTGGTCGTGACATCGTAGCTCCGAAACGGATAAACCGATAGCGACTAGTTTTTTTTTTTTTTTTTTGTTTGAAAGCTGACATGATCGTGACTGTTCATAGCTATAATATATTTTTCATCATCACTTCGTTTACTGCTTGACAATTCGAAGGTTACTAATTTTGTTTATTCTTCTTTATTTCAGAATTCTTAACCCTCGTTCGTTACTTCAAAGGTGTGTACGGGGACGCCTACCTCATGTACATGTTCGATAAGCCATACGTGATGATATCACATCCAAAATACATAGCGGTGAGTGACGATAATACTTATTACTATATTTTTTGTGACCTTAGCCCTTGTTCTCACGAACGCGATGATTTTATCGCGGTGTTAGTAAAACAGTGCAGGAAATAGAACTGAACTAACACAAAAGAGCCATTAAATATTCGTTAACGTGCACAAGTGTCAAGTGTAGGTAAGTGTACCACTTGTGTATACTTCAAAAAGATGGAAAACTCCCTAGGAAGTTTCAGTATAACGTCTACCACTATACTGAATTGACTGACTTTTATTTTTTTGCGGGCAATTGGCCCACCACACTTACCCACCACTGCAACTCCTGTGTAGCCAGGATCGACAGTGGTAACCAACCGCAAAAAGCCCTTTGATATGATCTCAGGGGTGCCCTGGGGACATGCTAAATCTGTCTTGGAACCCGCAACGAAATCGACTGACTTGACTCATTGACTCCACTGACGATTTATTTGGACTTTGACTGGTCTTTGGACTTGACGATTTAGAAATACGTTATTGAAAACTTTAACGAATATTCTATTTTCCCGCCTTTTTAACTTGACAAATGACACTGGCAATGGTTTTAAGCCGTATCGCCATAGTATTGGGGACGTTGGGTATCCTACGGATTCCTGGTGATGCTGCGGCATCAGCTTAACGTTGCCAAATGTTAAAGTGCCAGGATACAAAATATTGTACCGATCAGTCCAGTGGAAGCTGCTTACAACTTTTCATCAACTAGAAAGAGCTGATGATCTTCAAATGGCTGAGCATATTAATTTCTTGGACTATACTATCCATTTCGATAGTCAGCTTTCCAACAAAAAATACCGCATCTTAATCGGACCTTTCATTTAGGAGCCTCGATGCCACGGACATACAGACAGACAGACACGTCAAACTTATAACGCCCCTCTTTTTTGTCGGGGGTTAAAAAAATCTGTCTTACTGTAACTACTTACTGTAATTTTGTTCATAGCCCTTGCTATCAAGTTCGGAGCACATAGTGAAAGGTCGTTCGTATTTGTCACTCAAGGATTGGCTTGGCAGAGGACTTCTTACAGACACAGGTAGATCTTTTTTTCATGACACCGAATATTATAATAAGTAAGGCATTAAAATAAGTACTATCCTAGTACTAATATAAAAGCGAGAGTTTGTGAGGATGGATGAATTTGGCGTGGTAGTAGTTTAAGCTCTGGAATAACACGTTGGCTACTTTTTTATCCCACGAAAAAACCGAAGGAGGTTCTCAAGTCAACGTAAAACGTATATCAAAAAACGTAATCCGTAATTGATTTTGGGAGACATATTAAAAACAAAAAAAAATAATTTTTATTTTTATCGATTACTCCGCCCGCCGTCTGTGGACCGATTTTCATAAAAAAATATTTTTATGTATAGGGTATAATCCCAAATATCAATGTTTGATGTCAAAAGGTCACCTTCTAACATCAAAGTGGTGACCTGATGGGATGGGATCCATGAGGAATCGAGGAAAAATATTTTATAGAACTCACGTTCAAATTTGCTGGTACCGACTTCAAAATTAAGAAGATTGAGTATAGAAATAGTTAATATTTTAGCCTAATTTAAAAGGGAAATTATTTAGACAATAAGTTTTATTTCCTACTTTTTTGTGCATTTTTATTTTGGAAGTCGGTTTTAATTACTTACTAAAAGTAAATACAGTGCAAACTTCTCTCTTCTCAAAATAATGATACCCTATAGCCAAAATATCAATACAATGATAAGTCGGCGAGTCGCCAATATATGTTAATGATAACACTGCTTATTATTTTATGGATCAAAATATATTTTTATACACAGGTCACATTTTGTTTTCTTTAAATGCAAATCTAGGTACTTATAACTTATATTGTTTAACAAATACAAACAAATATAGTATTTGTAGGTAAGTATAATACCTACTTTATAATCAAAATGCATTGAAGTTTTATCCAATTATTAGTGCTCCGTAGCTAAAGGGTAAAAACCGAGCCTTATCATTAGGCAGTATCTCCTTATCCGTGATAGCTAGACAGTTGAAATTTTTACAGATGATAGAATATTTCTGTTGCCGCTATAACAACAAATACAAACAGAATGCAACAAATATTTAAGGGGGGCTCCCATACAATAAACGTGATTTTTAACATTACTTATGTATGTTTATAATAATTTACCTCAGGTAGGGAATTATTTTTAAGAATTTTCTGAATACCTACCTTTGTATATAATCTACAATTATTTAATTAGAAAGAGAAACATTCTCACATTCTTAAAAACATAAATTCAACAAGCATATTGTTGAATTTATGTTATTTGTACAAAATTAAAATGTTTATAAAAAAATTATAAATTTTTAGGTGACAGATGGAAAACATTTAGAAGATTGCTAACGCCCGCCTTCCATTTCAACATACTGCAGACGTTTCTGCGAGTGTTCCTCAAAAACGAGGCCACGTTTATCAGGAAACTGAAGAAATACGCAGACAACGGGGAAGCCTTTGATCTCTTTCCAATCGTAGCGTTATTGTCTTTAGACAATGTTACAGGTACGAATCAATACTTACATATTACAGTAGTTATAGTGCACAGTATAGAAAATATTGTGATAATGGGAAAAATCGTAAAATGCTTCGAAAAAATTAAATGATTTTGATTGAATGAAAAAATTTGTGGAAGTGCCGCTGATTTTTGTAAACCGCAAGTTTTTGCTAATGATTTTTGCGACTGCAATGGCGATAGACTATTATTACAAACGGAAATATCTATGGGGGCACGAAAAAGCCCCAAAATGCTTCGAGAAAAGATAGAGGTTTAGCGAGACAGCTGCCGCGCTCTCAGATCATTGGCGTTTGCAGTTATGTAGCCCCATTGTTAATAATACCGTTTTTGTGATGTACAATTAAATAAAGTATATCTACATAAATTATAAAAAGGAACTAGACTTGTTAAGACTAGATCACGGGGCAACATACTTTTCATCACAGTAAAAATGTACGGCTCCCACACATCATATAGTTATTTAATAGTTTTTTTTTTACTTCACAGAATCTATAATGGGTGTAGAAATGAACTCACAAAACAATTCCGGATCGGAATACGTTAAAGCTGTTACAGAGTAAGTTTATTGAAATTAAATTTAATATGGCATCCTTCGCAGAAAGAATATTTAGCTTAATGGTTATTAATGAAACACTAATTATAAAGTGGCGTAAGACCTTCCTTTGTCTCAGAGTTTTTGTTTTTTCATGCTTCAATAGGTAGCTATTAAGGTGGGTGGACGATAATGGAAGGCCACTGTAATGATTAAACGCTTTTTATTCGTTTATTTACTGGATTAATGAAGTAAACAAATGGACTGAGATCCCAGGCCCGCCAGACCACCCTTATCGTTTTGAAATCATTTAAAGTAATCTCACATACAAAAATTGCAAAATGATAAATTAAATTTTAAACCGACTTCAAAAAGAACACACATTTCGACGTGCGAATGGCAAACTGTGCGGACGCGTATTTAGCTGCCTCTCTAATAGTCATATAAAGTTTTCTTCAATTATAAATCCTTACGAGCAGTTAATAAGGTGTAAATCACAAAAAAAGTGTCGCGTGTGCTTACGACCAAGTGATTTTGACGGAGGACAAGGAGGCTCCCTTCACCCCCTCGGGTAAAAAGGACATAAATATATTTTTCATCTCGCTTGCGTGACAGACCAGTGCGCGCGCGCCTCCGTAGATACCCGAGTACGAGCGATCGGCCGTGACGTCACCCTTGGTGTGTGGTACAAGTCATGAATGCCAGACACTCGCCTCCTGGAAAAAGCAACTCATATTCTAACCTATCAGCAACAAGTACTGAGTTTATGATGGAGGAGCATATTACCCATAGAAAACGCAAGCAGCCTGAACATAATTGTAACTGTAATTGTTCGAACGACATTCAAGACTTACGTAAAGGATATCTTGTATATAGGAATGTTAAAACAATTCACAGAAGCGCAAGAAACCACTATGAACCTTATGCGCGATAACATAGTTGAAATGAAAACCCAGTTGAAAGATATTAAAGAAGCCACGGCAAACCTAAGCAGTGAACAAACATCGATAAAAACCCAATTGTCAGAACTGACTGATAAGGTAACCATCACCGATAATAAGATCCAGACACTTGAGAATGAATACTCACTTATGAAATACAAAACAACTGGTTTGGAAGATCACATCATGCAGGAAATCCAAGACCGTGCATCGAGGGAAAAAAATATTATCATTATAGGTATACAAGAAGGAAATGTGGCAAACAGTGAATAAGGGCGCTCTCGTGACACTAACGAAGTCTTAAAAATTATTAATAATGTGGTCAGCGACTGCCCCAAACCTACAAAAATATTCCGAATTGGTAAATATGTCCCAGGAAAAAATCGAAATATTAAAGTCTGTTTTGAAATGCCACAAACGGTGAAATTGCTGTTACGTAATAAAGATAAAATTAAGAAAGACATTAAGATCTTCTCAGACCAAACGCCAGCACAACAGAACTACGTCAAGAATCTTAGGAATGAATTAGATAAAAGAATTGCTAATGGATAACAAAACATCACCATCAAATATATAAAAGGCTTCCCAAAAATTGTACCTAATATAAAAAACTAGCAACCAATGATCGTAAGATCCCCACAAGCATTGGTAAAACACAACACAAATTTGCTACTTACCAAGTACTAAATAGTTACCAAGACATTACCTCCACTAAGTCATGTATTAACTTCTATTATGCCAATGTCAGAAGCATATGTAAGCCTGGTAAATTCGATGAATTGAAGTGCATCATTCAATCTTTTGGGAAAACTGTGCATGTAATACTATTAGCTGAAACTGATCAGATCTGAAGATCAAGCTAAACAATTCCACCTACAAAACTACTCACACTACTTTAACCTAAGATCAGGGACAATAGGTGGAGGTGTCTCTATATATGTGCACAATAATCTCAAACATGATTTAGTTACTGCATCCTATGTTTGTGGGAATAATTACTTAAGTGTCCAGCTAACAAAATATGCACTGAATATTGGTGTAGTTTACAAGCCTGGCCATACAAATGTAAATGACTTTCTACAATCATACGAAGAACAGCTACTAAAAACGAAACGCACCATAATATTTGGCGATACAAACATAGATCTACTTAACTCCGACGCTCCTACCAACCGCTATAAGACAACACTAACTCAATCCGGATATAAGCTAACTAATAAAATAGATCCAAAATTCTGCACCAGAGAAACTGCTACTACCCGCACCATCATTGATCACGTCTCTACTAACCTAAAAGAAAACAACTTTCATATGGCAATTATTGACTCCTCTTTGTCAGACCACAAAAATATTTATCTAGAACTGAGAAGAGAAGATCCTCCAGAAATTCAGAGAATCCAATACGAAATGATCGACTTGAAAAATTTGCACGAAATGGTAAAAGCCAATAAATCTGAAATGAACAACTTTGAACAGCTTAACGATTACATTATGGAAATGATAAATAAGAACAAAACACAAAAAACTAAAATATTAAATCCCCCACGAAAAGAATGGATAAATAAAGAATTAATGAAAGGAATAAACGAAACTAACATATTATGGCACAAACTCAAGCAAGATCCAACAAACAAACAACTAGAAAGAGAATTTAAAACTAAAAGACATAGCATAGCACAACAAATTAAAATCACAAAAGAAACCTACTTCCACGGCGAATTTATAAAATACACGAAGAAACCCAAAAAAATTTGGAATCTCATAAAAACATTTTCTAATAACAATACTATAAACTGCTGTGCTCCACCGAACCTCAAAACTGAAAATGGACAGTCGATTTCGGACCCATTTCAAATATGTGAAACCTTTAATGACTTTTTCACAAATATAGGCACTCATTTAGCTAACCAAATACCGACTGAATTCCAGAATGATACTACTCACACATTACCGAGGCTTGATCCTGACATGTCCCAAGCCTCAATGTTTCAATATGAACCATGCACTACCGATGAAGTCACCAAAATTATTGATGATTTAGATTCTAGCACAAGTATTAGTCTGGACGGAATCAGTATCAAGGCTCTGAAATGCATAAAAAATCATATAGCCTCAAACCTAACCAACTGCCTAAACCTCCTCTTAGCTGAAGGAATATTTCCAGAAAACTTAAAAATAGCCAAAGTAACCCCAATACACAAAGCTGGTTCGAAGTCTCTTCCTGGAAATTATCGCCCGATATCTGTTCTTCCCACACTATCCAAAATTCTAGAGAAAATAATTTACAAAAGACTAAACGACTACTTTATAAAAATCAAATTTATATCCGATAAACAATACGGATTTCGATCCAAATCTAACACATTGGGAGCTACAATTGATGTGATAACCAAAATAAGAACAGCAATTGATCAAAAGCAAGTAGCCTTAGGAGTATTTATAGACCTAAAAAAAGCTTTCGACACTGTCAGCCATCGTCTTCTACTCAAAAAGCTCAAGCACATTGGGATCTCGGGAACAGTCTACAAAATGATTGCGTCATACCTGAGCAATCGATTCCAAATTGTTAAAATCGGACCGACAAAGAGTAACCCCAAATTAGTCACTTGCGGAGTGCCTCAGGGCTCCATTTTGGGTCCGTTGCTTTTCTTGGTATACATAAATAATGTGTACCAAGCCGGTTTGCAAGGTTAACTATCCCTCTATGCAGATGACACATGCATATTTTATTTTGGTAATAATTTAGTTAACATAATGAGGCAAGCACAGAGAGACCTAAACATTATAAGCAAAAGGTTATAACCTTCTTATCATTAATGTTGCTAAGACATCGTACATAACCTTTAGCGCTAAAAACAAACAAATTCCTAAAAACCTAACATTATCTATAAACGGGGATGTCTTACAAAGAAAAAATCAGGAAAAATACCTCGGATTAATACTCGATAATAATCTAAGCTGGAACGCGCATATAACTCACATTAAAAAGAAACTGTTATCTTTAATAGGCCGGCTCCATCAAATAATCCGATGCATCCCAAAAAATGCTAGAATCTTAATTTACAATGCCCTAGTGAAACCACATTTACTTTATCTAGTCGAAATATGGGGCACCGCTGCTAAGACAAATAAAAAAAACATTCAAGTTCTTCAAAACAAAATTATAAAAATATTATACAACTACAATTACCTAACTCCATCAGACACTATTTATAAAGAAACTAAATTTTTAACTATCTCTCAACTATTCACATACCAAACATGTATTCTTGTTTACAAAATAAAACACCAACTAATACATACACAACTTACATTTACAACAAAAAAACAAACAAACACGTACATTACGCGACGAGCAAGTAACATTGTATTACCTTGTATACGAACCAATTTCGGTAAAAATGACATTACTTATAAGGGAGCACAGCTGTTTAACAAACTACCAAAATCTGTAAAAGAAGCGAAATCTTTGAATACTTTTAAACGATTATTACGCAATTACATTAACGACAACTAAATCCTCAACCTTATTATAATAAAATTTATTCAAATATAACCAGTGATAGCGTTTTGTACTAGGACCACCACCCAAGATGTATAGCAAAGACATTCGCTTTTTAATAATTATTGTTTTTTTTTTTATCTACCCGCACTGTCGAAATTTAAAACGTTGTAATATTTTATTGTTCTCATGTAAGTGACGAAATGTCTTAATGGGAAATAAAGATATTTAAACCAAAAAAAAAAAAAGAACGAGATAGACAGCACTAAATGTGGCCTTCATTATTGTAAATAGTGACAATCATTTACCAATAACTTTTGCCTGCAAGGCCGTGACATTAGATTTGCAGGATGGATGGTCGGTATGGCCCTTTATATAAATGTCACCGTTAAATTGTAATATATGTAGCGAGATTGTAAAATGTCGGAAGGTTGCGAACCCGAACATTCTGCTTACAATTTAACGCATTATTTTTCCTTGGATTATGATATACTTATAGCACAGAATCTTTCGACATAATAAATAAAAAAATAAAATAAAAATCTTTTTATTCAGAATAAAAAACAAGGTTTTGTTTTCTGAACGTTTATTACAACAAAGAAAAAAAATGGATTACAATTAACACCGTTTTGGAACCCTGACCTGGCGTAAGAAACTCGCGCGGGTGCCACCTTTTACTAAAAAGGATAGCCAAAATTGTTCTTTAAAAAAATAATGTATATACAACTTATTTAAAAAAAACAAAAAAATATGTAAGTAAACAAAAATATATAAATATTAAATTACAATATCTACAATATATTACAGTACAGAAGTACATTGTATAGTTAGCAAACTCCAATTGCCTCATAGGGTCATCTTAATCCCAGAGTATGATGTCCTCAATGAAATCTTTAACTTTATGATAACCTTTGGCACACAAATATCTTTTAACTACTTTTTAAATTTGTTTATTCACACATTTTTGCCATTCTGGGAGTTTATTATAGAAACGTACACACTGACTTTTAAAAGAATTGCTTATTTTATTGAGTCTAGTCACAGGTACAGCCAGTTTGTGCTTATTCCTAGTATTTATACAATCTCGCTTTTTAGTTATATTACAATCTAACGTTTTTACAATTTTACGGTGGACAAGTCCATATAGGAATATACAATGTATATTTATTACAAGGAAATATTTAGTCAATTTTACCAAATAAGCATGAGGTATTGTTTGCAGAATATCAAAAATCTTAGCGTACCGAACCCAAAATCCTTTAGCTGGTAACGACACGCTCTTCTCTTTTATGCCCGAGAAGAAAGTCTACGATCGGGCACTGGAGATACTGCATGCGACCACCAGAAAGGTCATCAAGCTGCGAAAACAAGCGCTCATCGACCAAAACATTACTAGCCTGGGCAATGAATCTGAGTTTGGTAAGATTGTCCTCAATGATGTCGGCGTAGTTTAAGAGATGATAATGTATCATAAAGCGACAAACTTGACAGTTGAGTCCACTCCAAGGGCTGTGTCGCGGTTTGACAACTTCTCGACTTTTTATGTTTATCGTGACGAATTGGTCCCCTAAATTCAAACGTCCATAGACTTTAGATAATCTAGTTGATAATCTTTTTAGACTTTAGACTTTAGACTCTCTGAAGCTCAATAAAATAAGTCTATGTGACTTACTTTTATTACAAAAATACAAAATGATAAAAACATAAACAAATTGACCATTAACTACCATAACAGTAATGATATGAGCAAACTAAACTGAATTTTTTAACAATATTATATTTTTGAACAATGTTATACCGAGTTGTACCTAATGATAAATGCTGCCTGCAACCTTACTAAGTCCGGGACTATACTGTCCAGAATCCGGTAGGCCGGCGAAAGTTCAGAGCACTGAAAATAGAACTCTGCGCTAATACATTACAGTTGAACATGGATGAAAATGATGTTTCGAGTGTCTAGCTGTCATATAAAGTGACATTGACATTTGTCTCGACACTAATGTGTTCGATTGTCAACTCTATTGTATTAGCGCAGAGTTCAATTTCAATGCTCAGAATATTCTACGGCCTTCCGCATTCCGGGGCATATAGTGCCAGTCTAAGTCTTGATAAGGTTTGAAGTTTGCAAATTGCACACGTTTTCTGCTGGTAACTAATGACCAGTGGTGAAGGCAGGTTCTACTTCATAGGGGAGCCCTAGCCTGTATAAAAAGTAGGGATTTGGATGAGGGTCTTCAAAAGGTAAGTGGTAAGTGAAGCCAATTGGAATAGAGTTATAGGAACTCCACGCCACTGCTAATGACCATGGACAGAACAGCTGTTTTCGTAATTTTCCCAAAAAATATTAAGCACAAGAGCCAATTTTGTAACAACGCAGAATCCGTTTAATCAAAATGTTGTATGATATCCACATTGCTCAATATTTCTAAGAACCCTTTTATTACCAGACGCATTTTAGTGTATATAGCAGCTTTATTTAAATTTTCAGCTACTTATTTTTCGCTAAATCCTTCTTTATGAAATATCGTTTTTCTACTTGCAGGAATAAAAAATAAAAACGCCTTTCTGGATCTGCTGCTTTTGTCTGAGATGGACGGCGCGAAAATTGACGATGAGAGCATTCGAGAACAAGTCGACACATTCATGTTTGAGGTCAGTTCATAAAGCTGGGTCCATATATTATGTTGTTTTGTCTGTAATGTATCTGCGACTTGTATCGCCGTCGCAACCCAAGATCGTTAATTTGGACGCATGTTCAGTACGGTACGGTAGTAGTGGTGGTAGTAGCGTCTTGGTACAAACACAGGTACGCTACGATCCATCGTTTCAAATCGATACGGTAGAGTCCTTTTCATGAAAGAATTACAGCACCGCGTCTAGGGTCCCCTAGGGTTATCGCGCGACAAAATGTAGTCAGCATTATTTATCTATCAGATCATGTATCAGAATACCTTGATTCTGCTGTTCTGCTTCACAAAACTCCTTTAACTTGAGTAGCATTTCTCGGGCAGTACTTTTTACAACCTCAGGCATTGTAGTAACATTTTACCAAAAGCTCCACTAATTGCCACGGGACTTCTTTTGTGAAAAGCACTCTACGGCATAATCTGGGTCCAGACATGTTCTTCTGTCCGTATCGTAGGTACCTCCGTCTCGTGTCGCCGTCGTCGCGATCATAGATTGCTAGTTTCGTTACATGTTGGGTACGGTGCTGCAGTATGAATACAGGTACGCTCCGAACCACCGTGAGCATCAAAGCTATACGGTACGGCGTACTCGCCAGTACTAGTATATATCTGTATAAACTATGCTCGCCAGTCTGGACGCGATCGTAACATGTGCGGATTGTTCCCTTATAACCGACTAGCTTTAGCCCGCGGCTCAGCCCTCGTAAATACAGTATTTAAACTTTTTTAAAGTACTTCAAGCAGATGCTTCCAAAAAAGTAAGATTTCGGGAGATTTGTTATAATATTATGAATAACAATGAAGCACGCACTAGAAGTCGCTAAATTTTCATATACTTCTGTAGACGATGTCACACACAGTCGGATGACACTTCGCACACGTCAAATTAATAGGTACGAGGTGTTAACGACGCCACGTTACCTACATTGCGTATGCGGAATACGCGTCCAGAGTTCTTGGATTGCGTAGACGATGAGAGTTGGAGGTACGGTACAGACAAAAGAACATATCTGGACCCAGCTTTACAGGCATCTTATATTATTGAGTTTTGAGAACAAGGAAATATTTAAGTTTGCACTGATGGTAAGCAGATAATCTTAGCGGATGTGGAATGTGAACTAATATTTTTTCACTTATTTTGTTGTGACTTGTGAGCGCGGTTAGTGAATAATGCCTGCCTACTAACAGTCTGTGGCTGAACCAGGAAGGATTGACTAAAGAACCCAACTCACGGTCCAGCAGCCAGTCAACAGTGTCAAATTGAAGGGTACTACGTATACTAGTACCAAAGAAAACTTGAGAGGTGTCAAGAGACACCCGGATGGAACGAAGTTCCTTTCGATTAATTAGTAAAGGAATTGTAATAACATTTAATTTTTTTTAAGTTATAATAATATTTTTTATTATTAACAAATATAATGTAATATAAACTTAATCAGTAGGCTCACATTTAGTAATAGTTGAGAGAGAGAGAGAGAGAGAGAGAGAGTCAGACAGAGAAACGCGCACGCCGCACGGCTTACAACTATAGCAAAAAATGTCGTTACAGTCTTAATTTTTTCCGTCTAGCCCCCTTTTGCAACGCGCGATAAAAAGAGTCATACTCGCGGTCCAGCCTACAAATCCAAGGCCGTGGACTTGTAGACAAAAATTATAAATTATTGACACTTTTGACACTAATGACGGCCTTCAGTATCAGTGCTGGATTTGCAGGCTGGACCATGACCGTTTAATATATATTTCTAACATTAGTAGGCAATCATTGATAACTATGTAAAGAAATATTTCAAGAAAATAAATTACTGATAGTGATAAATGTTGTAAAGTTACTTGTGGAATGAAATTCCTTGACTTTAATTCACTTTTTTGTCATGGATTTTACATTCTTTATAGACACACGATGGCATTTTGGGCAAGGTGCACGAGATGCGTAGTACGTGCTGCTCGTCAACCGGCTCCTCGCATACTAACCAAAAACTCCCACTATCCCACTAGGACAGTTTCGAGTCTTTACTTTTTGCGCGCTCATACCATATCTACCTCTTTTTAATATAATACGTCTATGTGAGTAATATATAAAAATTGTATTAGGGCAGAGTTCTATTTTAGTACCTACTATGAATTTTCCCGGGTCCGAAGGATTCCGGATCATATTGTCTTAAGGCCTCCACAGACGAGAGGCCGATCGTTTCAGTTAGAACTGACGTCAGTTCGGCCCTTAAATTAATAACGCCTAGATAGTCTTCAAACAAACGCATCGTGCAAAGTGAAGCAAAAAACAGATAGATGTAGGCGTAAGCATTACATACCGACACGCACACATACAAAACTTTAAAGTTGTGGAATGTGTTTTTTAATTCTTTTCCGATGCATTGTGACACCCAATAATGACATAAACACGTCATAATGTTTTTAATAATCGGAGATGTATGCACTAGCGCTTCACCTTGACAACTGACGGGTCGTTCGAGCAAACTGAGCCGATATGATTCAGTATGATTTACTTCACTTTTCATGCGCGTACCCGGTTTCTAGGCGTTTTAATCTAAGGTTCGGCCTGAACGGATAAAATACACACGGAAAATTGCCGCGAGCTTCGGTCGTGTTTTAAGGGTTCCGTAATATTAATTAAGGAGCCATTATAATTTTCACTCTGCCCGTCCCTCTGTCTGTCTGTCCGCTGCTCTCCTAGCTTCCGTAATAACTTTATGACAATAACTTTTGTAGTAATTCAAAGATATCCTATTGCGCGTTGATAGTTACGGAAACCTCCTTAGACATGTCGTGAGTCGTGACATGCTCTTGGTCAGTTTAGGCCATAGGTTCTCAACGTGGGCGATAACGCCCCCTTGTGGGCGTTTGAGACTTTCGGGGGGGCAGTAGGAGACCCAGAGAAAATTAGGGGGCATTGAGATGGCGCAGAGGGGGCGTGGGTAGATTAAAAAATTAATATAGTCTAAAAAGGCAAAAAAAATACACGCTAATCACGTACTAAAGTAAAATAAAAATTAATATCGTTTAATTTTTGTCGGTATTGTAATCATTTTAATCACGTGTGCACGTATTTTGGTAGGACGGGCAATGGATTAAAATCACCATTACTAAAAACTATAAAATAAAAAGTACTACAATCGAGGTTAAAGTACACAGATTAAGATTATATAAATTTTAATTTCCAAAAGATACTTAATATTTGTTGAAATTATAATAAAATAAACATACACAAAACATTAATTAATAATTGAATCAGGTATTTTAGTAACCACACAATTCCATGAGATCAAATTTTTCAGGAGAGATAAAAAACTGAATCCTGACAAAAAAAACTAAGGATACATAATAGTTTTGTTCAGACAATATAAAATATGCACAAGTACCTATACATATTCTCAAAAAATTTGGATACTGAAAAAAAACTGGTTTTTGAAAAAACAATAATTATATGTGATGGACTTCTGTTGTTACTAGAATTTATCTGAAAATAAAACATACAGTATAGGATATCTCGTCTTTTATTGGAAAAATAATGTACTTAGGCTACTTAATAATGTAATAATCAACTACTTCCTCCTCATCATCATTTTGTGGCTACATGTCTATTTCCTGATAAAATTCTTTTATATCTTCTTCAGGGGGTAAGTATTGTTCAATTTTCTTCAAATCATCAATTTTTTAAATATTTATTGGTATTTTTCCCAATGGATATGCTTTTTCCATAGGTATAACAGGCACAGAAGCATCTTTTGCCAGCCTAAATGCTCCTAAATATGTGTAACATTGGACTGTCTATGAATGGATGAGCTTTAACTGCACCAAAAAATTCTGAAGTGTAATCAAATTGACGAAGTTCAGAAACATTAAAAGGTTGTTTTTTGTCCCTACAAAAAACAACCATTTAATGTAAAAGTGATCTCTGAAGAATCAAAGAGGGGTACTTTACCCCTCTTTGATTCTTCAAAGAGGGGTAAAGTACCCCTCACTTTTTAGGGTTCCGTAGTCAACAAGGAACCCTTATAGTTCCGGTCTGTCCGTCCGTCTGTCTGTCTGTTTGTATATCTGTCTGTCCGCGGTTTTGCTTAGAGACTAAGGTTTACAAAGCTGATTTATATCAAACTTATACATTGCTTATGATATGACAGATAGGAGTAATGGGTTAAGAAATTATAGAAACAACATAAGTCCAGGACTTGTGTTGTTACAAAAATATTTCTAAAGCTTCAGCTTACTAAAACACGTGGAAGGAAAAGGACTTCTGTTGTTTCAATTTTGTCAAAGGTGTATGCCAGGATTGCCAGCATAAAAATACTATTAACTCAATTTTACCAAAAAGTGGACTTGTGTGGTTTCAAAAATACCTGATTCAATTATTAATCGACGTTTTGTGTATGTTTATAATCTAAACTGGCAAGCGAACCGGTTTGGGGCTGCGGTCAACCCCTAACATAAAATTTCAGATTTATTTCACTAAAATGGCTTATTCCGAATGGTTTTTATTATTCCAAGATGAAATAGATTAAATTATATTAATTTTTTGTTCGTCAGTGTCTTCGGGGCATTCGGGAGTTAGCAAGTGACGTACATGCGTCGACAGGTCTGAGCCCGCACTCTGTTCCCGCGTCGCCCTTGCCCCCGCGCGGCGTCCGCCCTTACCTTTCGCGCCGGGCGTTATAAACGAGTCACTGCATGTTTATCTTATTCCTGTCGTTACATGTTAAATATCTCCAACCTATATAAAGGCAATGATTTTTCATTTTATTTTCATTAGCATTATCGCGCGCAATTGAGAACAGGGTTTTAGAAGTTAATCTTTTACTCACGTATCTGTAAAAGGCAAACCATGTCGGAAGCAAAAAAGAAGAGGCGGCAGTATTGTGCGGATTATATTAAATACGGATTTATCGAAAATCCTACAAATCCATCATCGCCATTGTGCCTTATTTGTAAAAAAACATTTTCAAATGAAGCGATGAAGCCTTCTAGGCTTCGAGATCATTTTAATAAAATACACCCGAATAAGAAAGACAAAGATGTGACCTATTTTCAAGACATGAAAAAGAAGTACGAAATTCAGCCAACTATATCAAAACTTTTTTCATCAGCTTCTAAGCAAGACGATGACGGACTTCGAGCTTCGTACAATATCTCATTGTTGATTGCTAAAACAGGGAAACCACACTCTATTGAGGAAGATTTAATTTTACCAGCAATCAAGGAAGTAATAACCACTGTACTCCATAAACCAGCTGCAGATATTATCCGAAAAATTCCTTTGAGCAATAGTTCTGTGCAAAAGTCGAATTGATGAGATGGCTAAAAACATTGAAGAATCATTGTGCAATTAGGTATCTGCAGACTTGTCAATTTTCAATTCAGCTGGATGAGTCCACTTTACCCACCAATGAAGCATTGTTATTGTCATATGTGAGGTTCATTAAGGATGAGAAAATATGTCAAGAACTATTGTTTGCTACAAATTTGGAAACGGATACAAAAGGAGAAACTATATTTAATACTCTGGAAAAGTTTTGTGCCGAAAAGGAAATTCCTTTGAATAATATTTTGTCAGTTGCTACGGATGGCGCACCAGCTATGACAGGGCGTCACAAAGGCTTTATAGCGTGCTTAAAAAATAAAGTTCCTGACGTGCTTGCTGTGCATTGCGTAATTCATCGCCAGCATTTGGTTACGAAAAATCTGAATGAACGCCTCCATATATCACTGCAATATGTCATCAGATCAGTTAATAAAATCAGAAGTAACTCGTTGAATGACAGATTATTTAGTCAGCTTTGCATTTCCAATGATGAAGATTTCAACCGACTGCTGCTTCACACAGAGGTGCGCTGGCTGTCAAAAGGTACTTGCTTGACTCGATTTTACAATCTGTTTGGATCTGTGATAGAGTTCCTAGAAAACAAAGACCCAGAATTGCGCGACAACCTCATCTCATCAAAGAACGATATTGCGTATTTGACAGACCTGTATAAATTGTTTAATGATGTCAACCTCCAACTTCAAGGTGATGACTTAAATTTGATTAAGACAAAAAATAGCATTGCTGCTTTCGTATCCAAACTACTATTATACAAAAGAAATATCGGCAGACGGGAATTCAATAACTTCCCAAATTTATCAGGAGTATCATTCAATAACGACGACTTGCTTGTTTACTGTCAACACTTGGAAAACCTCCACAGAGATTTCAAGGAACGCTTCCAGGACGTTTTAAACATGGACATACCAGACTGGGTTTTGGATCCTTTTTCAAATGTTAACACAGCAGGATCATCCTAGTTTAGAAGAAGAACTAACAGAACTGCGACAAATGAGGAATTAAAAATTAAATTCAAGAATGGCTACCAAGAATTTTGGCTGCAGAAGCCGATTTCACAACTGTACCCAGGATTATGGTTGATTGTTCAACGATTTCTAATAGCATTCCCATCTTCCTATTTAGCTGAACGTGGATTTAGTGCTGTAGCACCTAAAAAGAGAAATTGGCTTCAAGTTACTGAACGCGGCGACATACGGTTGTTTTTAAGTAAAATGGAGCCTGATATTAACAAACTCCTTAAAATGCATCAAATTCAACCTTCTCATTAGTTATGTCATAAATTCATGTCTTTTGAATGTCAAAAAAAAAATTCCTCAATATAACTAAGCATGCGTTTTAATTGCTCCCATTGAAACTAGTCTTAAGTCACTTCTTTCATTCTTCATTTTAAACTCAGAAATAGGATAGGGGTCATATTCCTATCTTACGACTATAATATAATATCTTACGTTAAAATATAATCATGGCAATAGCTGTTTTAAATTCGCGACAGATGGTAAGTAAAATTAAGGTGGGGGGCTCTAGAAAAAAACATTCTCAAAGTGGGCGGTGAGCAAAATAAGGTTGAGAAACTATGGTTTAGGCTATTATTTTACATATTCATTGTATTTTGCTGCAATTGTAATCACACTATCGACGAAACCGAATTATTGTGTCATACATTTTTCCAGTAATATGTCATAGAAATAATTTCTCTTTGTTTTATAGTAATAGTGTTTAGATTTTATCAACCATAGTGCTTCTAAAGTTTTAACTTTTAAATACTTCAATGAACTTTAACAAATTTCTTTAGACCACGTGCCATTTTTAGGGTTCCGTACCCAAAGGGTAAAAACGGGACCCTATTACTGAGACTTTGCTGTTCGTCCGTCTGTCGCCAGGCTGTAATTTAACCTTCTTATACCGTGATAGCTCGACAGTTAAAATTTTCACATATGTATGATGTAGGTATTTCTATTGCCGTTATAAGAACAAATACTAAAAACAGAATAAAATATAAATTTGAGGCTCACATACAACAAACGTGATTTTTTCCGTTTTGTACGGAACTCATCTTGGCGACTCGCACTTGACCGGTTTTATTTAACAGTCGAATTTTATTACCGTTCAGTCCAATTTTATTGCCGTTCAGTCCATCCGTACAGGTCAGAATTAATGTTGCCAACTTAGTTGTTTCACAAAGTTTTATTACTAAATTTTGTATTTTATTCCCTCCTTAGTAGGAATTTAGTTGTTAGTAGTGGTTTTGTAGAAAATAGCTAGACAGTAATCATAATATTATGCAAAATGGCCTGCTTCTATGTGCTATTATGACACCTTATCATAATAGCACATAACTAGTAGCACGCATCCGTAAGTCGCTTAAAACTACCGATTTAATTTCTATATACGTAGTATTTCCTACTATATTTTTTTAATTCAACGGTTAAATATCAAAACTCAAAATGTATGTATGTTTGTAAACACAATATCCTTAAAAAACTTTTAGGGATTCCTAAGTTTAGTAGCTTTTTTATAGTTATTGGTACTCCTTAGTAGTTTTTAGTAGAAAACGACGCGAGTTTAGTAGTTTAGCAAAAACAGAGTTGGCAACACTGGAACGAATCGCTTCAGTCCATACGGTTGACTGATGCGATCTCGAAATTGCACACAGACGATACGATTTTGCATCCGCTCAGGCCGAACTGAAGAAAACCGGACCGTGTATGGGAGCCCCTTAGTCTTACCTCACCTAACATTTCAGGGTCACGACACAACATCATCAGCAGTCGTGTATACGTTATTCTGTCTGTCGAAGCATCCGGACATCCAGCAAAAAATTTACGACGAGCAAAAAGATATCCTAAATGATGATATCAATAGAGACCCAACCTTTACGTAAGTAGTTTTTATCAATTTTATTTTTTGTTAAGTTGCTAATCAAATGAAAATAATATGATTATATTAATAGTATGCGAAACGTATACCAAAAAATCACGGTCCCAGGTTCGTAGAAACCGAAAAAATTATAAATAATATAGTAGTGTGGCGGACCTCCTTTTGGGGCTTTCACAATTCCCACAGCAGTATACTTTCCTGTTGCCAAAAAATGGGTTAAAATATAGGTTTAAAATATACTGTGGGCCTAAAACTGTGCATTATTTGTTTACAGAGAACTAAGTCAGATGAAATATCTCGAGATGGTTATAAAAGAGAGTCTACGCATATTCCCAAGTGTGCCCCTTATAGAGAGGATTATCAACAAAGATGCGGGTAAGTAAAATCAAAATCATTTTTTTTCAACAGAAAAAGCTACCACTGGTTTAACCCTAACCCGTCGAGAAAGAACCAGCGAAAATAACTCGGTCGGGTGCCACCTTTTAACAAAAAGATGGAAAAAATTGTTATTTTGAAAGTTATTGTACCGGTGATTTTTTTTCGTTTCGAGAGCAACAGCTGTTTGTTTTGTATATTTTGTTTAAAAATTGAATGTATTATAATATACTAAAGCATTCAAACAAAATTTAAAAAGATCATGAATCAATCGTGAAAACGCTCCATACCAAAAGTCGTTCCTAACTGTGACGTCACGATTAGAAAGGGTATGAAATATAGGGCCGCAGGGGCATGTTTGTAAATATTAGGTCTTTACCTATGAAATTGCCGTTTTGCATGAAAAAATTTAAACGAATTTTTTCATGTATTTTTTATTTGTATTAATCGAAGTAATCACCCATGCAAACAATGCATCTTTGCCAATGCAGTCGCAGTTTATTGATGCCCTTCTTAAAGAAATCAGCTGGACGGGAGGCAACAAATTCTTCAAAGGAATTTTGTATTGCCTCTCGGGTATTGAATTTTTTTCCCGCCAAGAAGTTATCCAAATTCTGGAAAAAGTAGTAGTCTGTAGGCGGAAGGTCTGGTGAGTAGGGCGGATGACGGAGAGCTTCCAACCCCAGTTCTTGCAACTTGGAGACCGTCTGCTGTGTAGTATGAGGTCGCGCGTTGTCGTGCAGGAGCAGCGGAGACGAGCGATTGACCAATGCTGGTTGGAGATGTGCCAGCTTGTCCATCATTGTGTTCAGTTCTTCACAGTACACATCTGCAGTAATGCTCACCCCGTTCGGTAAGAAGCTGTGATCAATCATACCGGCGCTAGACCACCAAAAAGTGACCATCACTTTTCTAGGGGTAAGTTTTCGTTTAGGGAATTGTGTAGGTACTGAACCAGGATCCAACCAACTTGAGCGCTTGCGGTTATCAAACAGAATCCATTTTTCATCGCAGGTAACAATGCGGTTCAAAATTCCTTCATTTCTGTGTCTGTTGAGCAGTGCAAGACACGTCTCGACGCGTACTTCGCGCTGGTGATCATTGAGTTCGTGGGGCACCCATTTTTCAAGCCTTTTTACCTTGCCAATTTGACGCAAATGGACCAATATTGTTTTGACGCTAACGTTGAAAGCTGCTGCTAATTCAGCCGTAGATTGTGTATCATCAGCTTCCACAATCGCTTTTAATTCGTCATTGTTGACCAAAGTCTTCGGACGACCGCGAGGTTCATTTTTCAGGTCAAAATTTGCAGAACGGAAGCGAGTTAACCAATAACAGGTGGTGCGTTGGTTTGTAGTGTTAGCTCCGTAAACGTCGTTGATGTTGCGTGCCGCTTGTGCCGCGTTGCAGCCACGACGGTACTCATATTCCATAATTACTCGAATTTTTTACGTCTCCATGATGACGAAAAAGATTGAAATGCGATGAAAATGTAACACTAATCAATAAACAAATGACTACTTTTGGAAAAATAATTCCATGTTTTTTAAATAAAAATAATTTGAAATTAGAATTCTTAGCCAAACAAAAATTATTTTGATTTGAAATGGCCAGTACTGCAGAACGGCAATTTCATAGGTAAATACCTATTATTTCCTAAGGGAGCCGGCAACCGGCACGTCGCCACTTGCCATACATTTACTGCCTGGTAATTAAAATACGTGGCCACAAAAAATATTTATTGTTAGTTGAACTTTATGAACATAGGACCAATAAAGCAATAATATATAGCCTAATTATACATCAAGCAAAACAATGTAAATGTGGAATTGATACATATTGACAAGCTAAATCCAAATATGCAAACAGAATTTATCTAGCAAGTCTAGTTTTACTGCTTTTAGCAATATTTGACGTATTTTTAGTATATTTCTTGCATTAGCCTTTATATTTTTTCCCAGTAAACATTGATACCGTGTATGTTGAGCATGGTGAGAGGTTTTACCTAGGCAGTGCAAACATGTTAAAAATATTATAACATATCCAGTGGTCCATATAAATGTTAGCTGATTTCTGCTAGAAAGTCCATCGCGAAACAACATAATACAAAACTACATACACTATACAAAAAGTTATTTATCAAATATAACTATTTGATTAATCACTTTTTTTATATCTTATTAGTATTTTAATTCATCTAAGATTATAAGTAATATCATATAAGTCAAATATTTTTGTATAAATTTAAATAAAAGCTAAAAAACTAAACGTGATAAAAACATTATGTAAACAGTTTTGGATTCAGCACACTTAAGTAAATTAAAATCACAGAACAAAGTGTAATAATATGAAAATTCACATAATTGCAAATGTATTTTTAGTATTTGCATTGTTTTGCTTATAACATTAAAAAATAAGTAATGTTATTTTATGCAAATAATTTCCATTATGACAGTGCAGTGTTAAGGTATTCTAAAAGTCGCATACGATACAGTTGAATGACTTCAGAAATATAAGTTTTGTTGTGTCATAAATACATAGATTTATAAATTAGAGACATGGCATATCGAGACTATAAATGACCTCACTTTCAGTGCACCATTGGGGCACTCGAGTTTTACATTTTTTGACAATATAGAGGTCTATGTTGCTCTGTAAGGGGCTGCAAAATTACGACAAACGAGTATTACATCCGTACGAATATTATGTCCTTACATATGAAATTGGCGTTTTGCCGTACTGGCCACTTTGATCTCAAATATGTCTTATTTGGTTAGGAATTGAAATTTCAAATTTATACCGCTATTTACTTATGCATTTGTTTTTTGAAAACCGTAATTCATTTGTTTTTTCCTCTTTTGGTTTTTTCTTTGCGTCACTTTGTTTACAAAATGGAAAACTTGAAATATCGTATTATTTTCGAGTACGAGTTCCACCGTGGCACTAGAAACCGTGCTGCAGAAACGGCTCGAAGGATGATGTGGATGTTGTGTATGGCGGCGGTGTCGCAAAAGAAAACACAGTGCGTTTTTGGTTCCAACGTTTTCGTTCTGGAAATTTCGACCTGCAGAACAATCTCCGTGGACGACCGGAGACCAAAGTCGATAATGAAGAATTGAAGGTTATTGTGAAAGCGGATCCATCGCAAACCACGTCCGAGTTAGCTGCAGGCTGCGGTGTTAGTGATAAAACTGTGTTTTAATCCACTTGAAGCAAATTGGGAAGGTGAAAAACCTACCTCATGAATTGAGACAGCTTCATCCGTTATATGTGGTGCCCGTAGATAGTGCAGACGACTATCAAGACAGACAATCTTGTTCCATAAAGGAGTCGTTAATAGATGAGTAAGGTTTTTCTAAAATTATACCTTTAGGTAGCGATCTCACGCAATGGTGTTAGGTACGGGTCCAAAACCGTGAATATAAACGAGGAGTGAGCGCGGTTTTCATTGAGAAGGGGTATAGAAGCTGGGATCCAATGCCCTGGAAGATTTGAAAATACTAAATCGAATGTGTTATTGAAATTATTTTTAAGAAATTGTATTGTTGAAGGCCATAAGCTAGTACCTGCAGTTGGTACCTGCAGCTTGGACCTGGAGGTCCGACCCTTTCCTAATATTGAGGAGCTACCATAATCATCCTAATAAATACAAGGTAGATTAAAATCTCCAAATATTATAAAATTATCATTTGAATTGAGTTCTGCCATGTCGGTAACGGTTTTATTGACTGTATCCAAGTCGGAAGGCAGACTCCTAGGATATGGTGAAACATAAACATCGCAAAAGTACAGGTCCGAGGTCGAGGAGCACGCACGGTATGGTAACCCAGAGCATCTTCGTGGTGGAGCAGGCGCGCGCGCGGCACGGCGGCCAGCGCGCGGCGCACCAGCGCGGCGACGCCGCCGCCCAGTCGCTTGCCGCTGGCAGCCGGGTCGCGATCGGCGCGGAACACATCGTAGCTGCCGTCGCAACAACTCGCCGTCGAATACACCGTCACCGTCTCAGTCAGAACTCAGTACTATTACGTCGTAGTTGTTACTTAAAATGCCAAGTCTTAGGTCCTCGCATTTGGTTCTTAAGCCGTTGACTTCGTACGCGCAAAAACAAATATCGCGGGATCCGTACATTTTTACGCAATACAAAGTCGCCTATGTGTTAATGCAGAGTCTAAACTACTACCATACCAAATTTTATCAAAATCCGTCCAGTAGATTCTTATATTAGCGCGTACAGACAAACAGATAAACAGACAAAAATTCTAAAAACCATTGTTTTGGGTTCTATGTCGTTCATAAAGCCCCCTGTAATAGTTTTTCTTATATATCTTCCATGTACTACAGACAGCGACCAGTTACGAATTTCTTATATACCTATATATATATATATATATAGTGGAAAAACCGAATGCAAATCAACGCTCCTATTTTTGCGTGAAAGTAATTATTTTTTACATAATATAATAGAATAGAATAGTAGGTGTTAAAAATAGCACTAACGGTTTCTTTAAACCAGTGTACATTTTTTTAGTCATGTAGTTTAATGAATACTAGATACTAAAAAATTTACACTGGTTTGCATTGGTTAAAAAAAATTACTATGGTCGCGGAAACTTCAAAGTGCAATGACGAGTAAGAGTTACTGTTGATTTGTAAGTAAAATGTTAAACAGTTATCGAGTTTAAATTGTGCTTAGATTTGTTAATTGTACTTCTGTTACTTAACGAGGGAATTAAAAGCACCATTTAGGTGTTTTAATATAACCTAAAAAGGTGAAGTTATTACTTTTGATAAATCAAAAGTGGTCCAATTTCGACCATACATAATATTTGGGTACAAATGATTATTATTCACTCGCCGGATCTCAATTTTAAGGATTTTCAGTTTCCTACGTTTTACTTGTGGCGGACCAATAAGCGCCACAATCCTAAATCGCGCTATCGAAGTTTTCTTAAATCGGCACTATATATACATCTGAAATGCATACAAGTGGGCGTCAGCCTGACCCTAGCATACCACCTCGCTCGGTCGGAGATCTCCCTTTGGGGCTTCCACTATTCACACATACTAAACTGTACTAATTTGCCTACGTTAGTTTCGCATAGAAATGGAACTTTACGAAAATGGTGGTGGTGTTGGAGATATTTTAAAAAAACTTTGAAAAGATCACAGGCTATTCCACTTTTTTATATTTCTTTAACATTTCGTATCTAACAAGATCTCACCTTACCGAACAAACACGATTAACGATGTTTTTCAAGATCACGATTCGTATAGAACTTTAAGCTAGTAAGTACCTTATTTCCAGTACCTTATTTTCAATAATGTTGATTTTTAAGATTTGAAATGAGTATAGTATTAATACCTGAGTACATAATTAATTGTTTGTTACACACTAAGATAGATTTTATTATGCTATCAGCTATGCATATTAAATTAATATTTTTAATAGATACGAGTGTGTACCTTGTTCGAAATAAAATACTAACTATAAACCTGAACATTGAAGCAATTTATTTGAAATTAAATTTCCAAACGTGTATCAATCAATTACAATTCAGAGACAGAGCAATTCTGCTCAGTGAACAGAACTGCTCTGTCTTTAAAGATACACGTTTGGAAATTTGGGTATTGCTTAAAGAACTGCTAGCATATGCCATTATGTAACTTACAGTAATCATCATCATCTTATATACCTAATAGACGCTTGGCATGTATTCAATTATACATTCGAACGCTTATTTTAAATTTTCTTAGATAATAATATAATAAATATTATTTTTAAACAATAAATAAAAAATAAAAACCGACTTCCAAACTAAAAACAAAATAAAATAAATCTTATTTTCTAATCTGTTCCTCTTTTAAATTCGGATAAAATTTTAGCTATTTCTCTACGATTCGATCGAAGATCGAAGATCTTTTAAGATTGTATTCATAATCTTGAAGTCGGTACAAGGCAACTGAAACGTGTTTTAACTTTTATCAGGATATTGTTTGGGTTGGTACCGTCTGCAAAATAATGAAGATTGTGTAGAGAAATAGTTTAAATTTTAGCCGAATTGAAAAGGGGAATTATTTAGAAAATAAGATTTCGTTCATACCTACTTTTTTGTCCGTTTGTTTTTGAAGTCAGTTTTTTTTTTTTCAATATCTAGCCGCAAAGCCCAAAGTGCATGTTTCATATTAAAACTCATATTTAAACATATCTCTGTCCCTCTCATACCTTCGTCATTTAGCGGTACGATAATATCTGATATTGTATCGCTTACTTATTGGGTTACTTATAATAAACCAATTACTTATCGCTTACTTAAAAAGGCTCTTACGCAATACCGTATATCCGATATCCGATAACAGGCCGGAAACACTCTTATGTATTTTGCATATGTGCGTTTTTTCAATATCCGATCCAATGTCCGATATCGTGCCGATAATGAAAAATTATATAGTTAAATCTCTTAGATGATTCATATTAAAATATATTATACCTGTATTTCTCATGTCTATGTGAATTATCGGTTCGATAAGCGATATCGTGTCGCGTAATGTGAAAACACTCTTGCAATCAAAGCAATCAAAAGTTTTTTTGACGTGATATCGTCTTATAAATCGATATATATCGTCTTATAGATCGAACACCGGCTGCACACACGAAAAATTGTCACGTTCCGCCTGAGTCACGATCGTGGAACAAGCGATAGAGAGGCACGATCGGCCAAATCGTTCGGCTTGTAATGACGTTATCTCGTAAAATTATCGTCTGTAAACCGACTTTGCCGTTCTCAATAACCTATCTATCCGTAATCCTTGCTACTAGAGATAGTCAAATCTTTGCTTTTGTCTTTACTCGCTTTTCAATATCCTACTGACAGATGGCATTTTCTACCGAAATGGCTCATCTATCGGCGGGAGGACGGATAGCCTACTAGAGATAGGGACACTCATATAAATCTTAGCTATATCTAGCTGCATTTCAATTTAATCCTATTAATATTATAAATGTGAAAGTTTGTCAGAATTGATGGATGTTTGTTACTCTTTCACAAAAAAAACTACTGAACGGATTTCGATGAAATTTGGTATGGTAGTAGTTGAGGCTCTGGATTAAAACATAGGCTACTTTTCATCCCGAAAAAGTACAGTGTTCCCGAGGGATACTGTATTTACGCGGGCGAGCTAATAAAATAATAAATAGAACTATGCTAACGCCTTACTTTTGTATTTTATTTTCTTTAAAATGCAATAAAATATTTTTTTTTCATTTTAGGCTTGAATCTTTGCACTTTGACGATAATACGTAAAAAAGCTAAGGTATAATTTTGAATTTCGAACATTTTTTTTATTCGGATTGCCATCTCTTATAACGTAGTATAGTTACATTCTCTTTGCTTCGAAGTTTGATTTAATTTTAAATTTCACATTCCATTTCACGTGACTCCTGGCATCATTTTGATGATTTTTTACTATAGCAACTAAAGTAGTAGTACTTTTATCCCGAGTTTTGATTCTCAATTTTAAGTACAATATTTACGCTTTTAACTAATAAATACACTAATTGTAAATAAATGTATAATTGCTTAAAACATAAATAATTGTTATGTAGTTAGTAGCAACGAATGAAACGTTTTAAGATGATTGGATGGGCGAGAGGAAAGGATGCTATCCTTCGTTGGACAAGAATAAACTGGTCCCTATCTTTGATTGTTAAATGCAAGTTAACCCTAGAAGCCCAAACATATTTTTCCTGTTATAAAGCCCAATCATACGTCACAACGACGTGTATATAGTAAAGTCACTCGATTTCATCTTTTTATTTTAGAATATGCAGATTTTTTTAATTATTTATTTTAAGTATGTTGTAATGAAATGAAAAAATGCAATTTTAATAATATATAATTTTTATTAATACTTTAATACTACAATAGACAAAATAACAAAAAAAAAATAACAAAAATGAGATCCTCTCAGGTTTTTTTCTTATGGTAATAAAATTTCTTTATAGATCAACTTTTTAAATGTTTCTCCTAAAAATTAAATCAACTCTTATCAATAATAAATAACAAAATCTATGTTATTCAGTCTCTAAATACAGTCTTCACAAATGCTAATATTATGTTCTCCGCATACCGCTTTTTTGCATTTCGAGCACTGCGATTTGGTCATCCGTCTTTTTTTATAGGAACAAAACCCACAATATCGTCGTTTCTTTGGTTCAGGCTCATCACATGATGTCCCTGGTGATGTCTGTGATGCAGGTTTTATTATATTTGTTATATTTTGTCGCAAATTCTTCTGCAAAGTAGGTGTCTCCAAACGTTTTGCCATCCACGGTTCCGTCAACTGTGTACTCAATATCTTCATAAAGTCTTTACGACTAACTGGTTTTTCCCTTTGGATTACTTTGTTATGACAATATATAATATAGGAATTCACAAAAGCCATGTTTAAAATACCATAGAAGACCGCCATTGGCCACCTATTAGTTTTTCTATTAGAAGACATTGAGGAACACATTTGGTCAAACGAGTCGACACCGCCTTTCGTCTGGTTATAAAACATTATCATATCTGGCTTTCCAGTACTGTCGCTAATTACGGCATTTTCATCGCATGATGATAATAGGTAAACCATCTTAGATGGCTTGGGTTTGTACGATACCAGTGTTAAAGGACCATCGAAACAAAAAATAGACGAACCGACCGGGCGAGAACGTGTATTCTTGATTTCTTCTGGAATTTCTCTTTTGTTTGACCTGATGGTTCCCACCAATGTCAGACTGTATGGATTCTTCAACAAGCTCTTAGCTAGTGGGACAGAGGTGAACCAATTGTCACAGGTGATATTTCTGTTAGTTCCATGTACAGTTTTAGTCAACTCTTTGACGTAAAATTCACCTAAGGGAAGACCATTTGTCTTAGTGCTTTTGCCAAGATAAGGTATAGCATCTATCATGTATTTTGTAGAAGCATCACACATCATAGGAAATTTGATTCCATATTTATCTGGCTTATTAGGTATGTACATTCTGAATGGACAGCGGCCACGAAAACCTAACAACTGTTCATCTACAGTCAAGTTACTGCCAGGTACGTAGTTTTGTCTGCATTGATTGATAAAAATTTCCCATACTTTTCTTACAGGAATGAAAGCATCTTCCTGACGAAGCGCTGGCCGTAACAGCTTATCATCCATTCTCAAGGATCTTAGTAAAAATTCAAATCTTTCTCGGCTCATCACTGAAACATATCGATTGCCGGAAAATGAGGAATCGAACAACTCGTCAGTAGACAAGTGGTTATCTTTCATAACAGCCGTCAACGTCAATATTCCTATTAGGGCATTGATCTCCATTTCGTTGGTATCCCTGTAACTAGCTGAGATTGTCTTTAAATTTTCACGTTTTCGTATCATTTCTACGTTCGTCCACTTAACAATTTCTTCGATGATCTCGTCTTTGATAAAAAGTTGAAAGCACAACAAAGGATCAAGAATATTTCGACAGGGTCGAGTAGGTCCTCTATTTGTTCGTACAATATTTGAAGCAGAAGTCCTGCCCGTGGATCGTCCTTTTGTTGTTGACCATATGTGGTTATTTTTTCCACGCACTGAACGCTGAGGTAATATAATGAGTCTAGTTGAAGTTGATGGTGTTACCTCAAGATTAACTGATTCCGGAAAAGATGCAGGATTCTGTGGGTTTTCTGGTCCATTTTCTGGACTTGTATTTTCCACGTAGTCCACCACTTCATCTTCTACGTCACTCATGACATCGTCATGAGTAACACAATCTTCATCTTCAGATTCTGTATCAAGTGCCAAAACATCATCTTCATTTGCCAAAATAGCAGCAATTTCATCTTCATTGAGCTGCCGACTGGACGTCATGGTATGTTTGGATCTAAAAAGTGAATATCGAATGAAAAACCACTCAAAACAAAATATAATTAAATAAAAATCAGAATAATAAATCATCAAAGCTATTACCAAAAGTTACAAAAAGCCCAAACATACGTCGAATCGACGTGCAACATGTGTGTAACAACAAAATGGCGGCACTTACCGAAGCGACAAAACCGTCCCTTGTTTCGTCTCGGCGGCTACTGAGTTGGTTCGGGAGTTTGCGGCGATCCGATCTTGCGTGAGAAAGAGAGAGCACATTTTCATCGGAGTATACGTCGAAACGACGTAGATTGGGCTTCTAGGGTTAAAGATAAACAACAGTGTACTGTTTAACGGGGATAGCTATCTTCCCTTAATCTTAGATATGTTATTGAAAACGGTCGTAAGTCGGTTTACTGACGATAGACAACCCTTTTTTCAGATTTGAACGGATTGAAAATAAAGGCGAACACGTCGATCATGATCAACATAATGGAGGTGCAGAGACATCCGGAATTACATGAAGACCCCCTGGTATTCCGACCTGAGAGGTTCGATCTTTTCAAGCAGACAGACAAGAACATCTTCAACTGGATAGCGTTTAGTGCTGGACCTCGGAATTGTATTGGTAAATAATTTTTAATTTTTTTATTATTTAAAAAAATTTACTTTTCACAACATCAGGAGATTAGATTTACTCTCTTATTACTCTTCTAAATGCGACGGTAAATTCAGAGCACTGAAAATAGAACTCTGCTCTGATACAATAGAGTTGAAAATCGAAATTTCACGTATCGAGCTGTCATATTTGACAATTAACATTTGGCTCGACACTTGTGTGTTCGATTTGCAGCTCTATTGTATTACCGCAGAGTTATATTTTAAGTGCTCTGAATTTTCCTCGGCCTTACGGATTCCGAACAATGTAGTCCCGGTCTTAGTTTTATTAGACACGCTGGATTCCTTAGGCTGCACTGGGACTATAGGCTCCGGAATCCGGAACGCCGGTAAAAATTCAGTGCACTGAACATAGTTCTCCGCGCTAATTTATTACTATAGAGTTGAAAATGGAAGTGTCGAGTGTCGAGCTGTCATAAACATTTGAGTTTAGCCGGGGAGTTCAATGGGTAACGTTGTGGAATTCGTATTTCCTCATAAATTTGTGTTATTTCGGTTCCTAATGTGTAATATTGGTAGAATATTAACCATTAAATATTCGTTAGGTAACGTGCACAAGTGTGGGCAAGTGGTACAACTTCTAAAAACGTGTTATTTTGTGTTTCCCACCAAAACTCCCTAGGAACTTTCAGTAAAGCTTCTACCACTTTACTGAATCGACTGACATGACTGATGGACTGTACTGACTATATATTTGGACTTTGACGAGACTTTCGACTTGACGATACAGGAATACGGTGTTGAAAATTGAAACGAAAGTTCTATTACCCGCCTCTTTAACTTGATACTGGCAAATGGTTATAAGCCGATGCCATATAAAAAAAAAAGACATTTGACTTGCTACTTGTGTGTTCGATTCAGCTCTATTGTATTAGCGCAGAGTTCTATTTTATCAATGCTCTGAATTTTCCCCGGCCTTCAGAATTCTGAATCATATTATAGTCCCAGCCTTACGTCTTTATCTACTTCGCCAGCCACAATACATTGTTTAAGTATGTATGGCAAGACGGTGAGTATGGCGTTTTATGTTTATTTTGTTTTTTTTTTCAGGACAGAAATTCGCTATGATGGAAATCAAAGTTATGGTGGCGAGTGTGGTGAATTATTACAAACTGTTACCAGTGGACGAGGAACCTAAACTATGCTCGGAGCTGGTACTGAGGTCACAGAATGGAGTTAAGATAAGACTGGCACATCGTGAAAAGGAACAATAAAATACCTGTTATTGTCTATGCAGCTTTATCTTAATATATTTTAATAAAATAAAATCACGGTTTTGGTAAACTAAAATAAAGGTCGCTGGTCTTCGTCGTCGGTCATCTTCGTTTCCGTGCCTTTTTAATAATTTTATTAATTATTGTTTTTACCCGTCTCGTATGGCCATTGGAACGTTATGGTCAAATACCTTGGTCAATTAAACACTCACACTAATTTACACCTTTTATTTATCAGCATGGAAGAACACTTGGTATTTTCTTTTTTTTTCGAAAGGGTCTTCGCTAAGGGTCGGGTTAAGACCGCTGTAGCTAAATCGGACTATAACTAGCCTGGTGGCTAGTTTATTTGGTAAGAGTCGATGGGAGGGTTTGACCCTCCCTAACATCACCCGGGTGATGTTCAGAGGTATTTTCTTTTTTTTTTTTTTTCAAAAGGGTCTACGCTAATGGTCGGGTTAAGACTGCTGTAGCTAAATCGGACTATAACTAGCCTGATGGCTAGTTTATTTGGTAAGAGTCGATGGGAGAGTTTGACCCTCCCTAACATCACCCGGGTGATGTTCAGGAGGCGTTTTAAAAAAAATATAAAGTCCTTATACAAATGATAAAAGACAACGATAGCGCGATGTAACTAGGGTACTAGTGCCATCTAGTGGAACATTTGTGATCTAAAATTCTTGTATTATTATTTAAACATACCTCGTCGACTGACGCATTCATCGTTCGGCTGATAATCTTGGCAATGGCATCCTCAAAGCAGTAGTTAAGGTGTTAGTGTGTCGCGAAAGTGTTACAACCGCGTGAGGTATGTAATCGCAAATGCTAATCCTGTCACTCCTAATATGTAAAATTATTACTGACTCAAAAGAGTAAGCCCTTGAAATTCATGAATGCTTAAGACGCAGGAGTTTGAACCAGTCCCGTATCCCTGGCTTCAAAGAGATTTCTTCTCGTCCTGGGTGTGCACCAGGTAGAGAGTGTTTGGTGTGCCTTTATGTATTATGGCTCCCGCGTATCTTTCGACTCTCAATGGGCGTACTCTTTCGTTTGATTCGTGTAGATATTTTTGTAGACCATCCTCAGGGCGTATGCCATATGGGGCAGCGGTGCATCCAACTCCTGGTTGATGTTCGTGACCAGGTAGAGTCGGTTGTGTCTAAGTTCAAAGACGTTCAATGAACGGTAGTTGATTTATGTATCCGATTATGAAGACGTCGTTTACACCCGTCAGCTTAGCTGCTTAGTTGCCTCGTGTGCCTCGACCACTATTAAGCGTTTGGAAGACGTCTTTGAACCATTTACTACTAATACTGAGGCCATTGTTCGCACTTTGGTTTTTTCCTAACTGACAATGTGCCGCGACAGCCTCAATATCAGGTCCTTGGCTGTCTCCGTACTCCTGGTGATTATAACGTCGCCATCCTCATTGAAATTTTCAAATATACAGGTTATCTTGCCCCGTTTACCCAGGTGAGATTCTATGGTATTGCCCACTCCACCAATACCAGTCCAGTCCGCCATCGACAGTATCCTCTCCTCCAGCATTATCCTGGTGCAGTCGCCAAGTACCACTATTGGGTCGCCAGGTGGTACGTTGAACCTAGCTGATAGGGGCGCATGATGTTCTTGCACTTTACGATCTTGACATCTCGGACGGCTCTTGTCAATGCTTGGAACTTAATGAAGGAGTTCTTTCATGGTCATCTGCCTTCTCGACACATCGCTAGTTCCGCGGGCTAACCTGGCCTATGTTGGCGCTTATTATTGTCCGAGTCATTTGATTTGATGAGGAGGCTCTAAAAAATTTCTCCATCGCCATATCTTGTTCATCGATTGTGGCATCATTCGGTTTCTGGAGAGCGTTTTTGAGGGACTCAACGAGGGATTTGAGAAGATAGCCGAGAGATTCCTGCTGTCTGTCTTGCTCTTTGGCTCTTTCCCTATCCTTCACTGCCTTCTGGTGTTGTTTTTCCTGTATTCTCCTTTGGCAGGCGTTCTTATCATTGCCGAGCATGTCATTCTGCAGCCTAACGGGGCAGCTGGTTGTGCGCTGTCTACTTTGCCCATGAGGAAGCTGATGTCTTCTCCTCCATCCGAGTAGACTATAACCTCATGGTTGGCAGAGGCGATAAACGCCTCTCATATATATCCTGGATAGCACCTTCTGTAATACCAATCAGTTTTAATCGGCAATATTTATTTTCTCGTAATAGGTCAAAACTCAGAAACTAAAATGTTAATAAAGATTAGTAAACAAAACTTTGTTTTATTAACTCTAGCCGTCATAATTAGGTAGTAATAGCGTTTTCCCAGGTGTCCGATCCGATATCCGATGTCCACACCCTTATACAGGCATCCTGACATTGCAGCTTGCAAATTCAATGCCTTAACGCGGACTTGTAGGCAATTATTAAGGAATGATTGACACAAATGACGGCCATATTTAGTACCGATACTGGAATTGCAGGCTGGATGGTCAGCATGGCCCTTATGGGCAAAAATTAAAAATTAATAATGAGGGTTTTTAAATTCGTGACATCTTACAGCTTTTTGACACGTCACACGAGAGCCCGTCGGACTACCAAGCGCTGCATGATGACAGAAAAAGAATCGAAAATTCTTATTGACCATTTTGATACCACTTACGCCATCAGATGACGCTTTGTGTGCGTTGAGTCTGCCCCTTAGCGGCAAAAAAAATCAAACACCCTCATTGACACATTCAGGATGATATTTTATATTATAGATACCTGTGTTACCTTCTCGAAAACCACACATTGCCAAGTTTTACTGATAAGTAAAACAAAAGATGCGAAGAAGCACGGAACTGAAAGAGATGGCTATAATTTCAATTATTGCATTTCAACGTTTTTCTCTCTCTTTATCTGAATATGGCGTCTTGGCGTTAGTTATTAGATTATTTGGAAAAATAATTGAAATATACTAAATAATATAAGTATCTTTGCATACTCACATGTGGTACGAGATTCCTTGTATTTTGTTTACTTTACAGTCATAATTGGTACACTTCCGTTCCGAAACACACACGATGGAATTTTTGATTTATTTTGGTATTAAGTACATAGGAACCTATGGTACGTCACGCTCGTGATTGTGCTCGACGCAGACTAAGTACAAGACGTCCCCCAAACGTATCCCAATAAGGATGTATTTGAGTCTTCACAACGCGCGCGCTTATAACATATCTGCCTCTTGTATTATAAAATATCGTAAAAATAAAGTATTCACGGTCCAGCCTGCAAATCCAATATCGCGGCCTAGAAAGCGGACTGGTAGTCAAAAATTATAAATGATTGACACTGTCTAGTATGGACACTAATGACGGCTATTAGTGCCGGTGTCGAATTAGCTGGCTGCACCGTGAGTAAAGCGCCTATAGTCTAGCCTGCAAATCCGGCACAGGTATTAATGACAGCTGTTAATGACCGCCAGGGCTCCAGTAGTGTCAAAAGTGTCAATCATTTAATAAAATATTTGCCTACAAGTCCGCTTAAAGGCCGCGGCCTTGGATATACAGGCTGTGAGTATGGCGCTTTAAAGTTTACAGGAATTTTTAAATAAAATGGATCTCTAAAAAAATCAATCAATGCCTTTCATATAACCGCTGTTTGCGGTATTGTGAGAAGATAAAAAAAAAACAATTATCAAGTGACAATTGAATTTGTACACCTGACAAGTGACAGTTTAGATAGAGTAATAAAATAAAAATAGTGTTTACATTTTTCTAAAGCATAAATATATTTAGTATATCGATTGCTTTTAGTTTGTTAATTTATTAAATAAAAAAGTGTTAATGCTATGTCGTCTGATGCTCTAAATACTTGCCGTCGAAGGCTAAATGAAGCTTTAGGTGAGAAAACAACAAAATATTTCAATCACATGAAACAGTGGTTTCGAATGAAATTAACTAAAGAAGAGTTCGATACTGAAGCTCGTGCATTACTACATTCCGATCAGGTTCGATATCACAACGAATTCCTGTTGGCTCTACTAAATAAAGTAGAAGGTTTAGCTGAAGCGTCAATAAACATAGCGCACGAGAAATCAAGTTCGCACAGCAGAAGTAGAAGGCACAAGAGGAGCTCGCGCATGTCCGAGAAGTCTAACTTCGAACCTGCAGATTTATTGGAATATTTGCCACCAAACTCCCCACCTGGGGCTGGCAGTGACGGTGTCAAATATGCAGCACAGGTAAATTGCTATTCCCGTCATAACTAAAAGAAGAAGAAATTACTATTCTTTAAGACATTTACATGTACATTATAATAATTATAGTTGCATTATTGTACTAATAACTAATGTAATTATAATGACTACATAACTTTCAAAACTTAGAATCTCCTTTGTTTATCACAACTTAAGTAACAAAAATCATTTCAGGAAATATTTCTACCAGATCATGCACTCGTTGTTGGTAGATTTATGTTATCCGCCTGGGAGCTTGGATTAGAAGGTGCAGATGATGATGCAGCTGATCTCATCGTTGTTGCTGTTCAGAAATTTCTCAAGAACATTATCAGTACCGTTATAGCACAGCGTAAAGGATTCAAACTACGTAACAATCGCTTTATGTACGACCTAGGAGGAGATATGCCCAACATGTGGCTGAGGAGTAGCAACAAATTGTATGATCCACAAAGCGAGGGAAGAGTGGGGTTGGATGATAACGGAGAAGCGCTGGGACCAAGGTGCCCACCTACTCTGGATGAAGTAGAACATTCCGCAGCATTTGAAATTGCCTGCAGGTAATGTTTTTATTTAAATGAGTGATGTAGTTTAGTAGTTTTATACTGATTTTCTAATGGGTTTTGTAAAGGGGAGTTTGTCAAAAATAGGAATATTGCTAGTAATTAATATTAAATAGGTACTGAGTGTAATACTTTTTTTTTTAGTGCAAATGACAAAGAACCCAATTATGACATACTGACAATAGATGAGTTCTACAACACGCTCCTATCACACAAGAATATAATTGCATGTCACTCCATCTACGCAATCAACATGGAAAGGTTGGCCGTAATGTTGAATCATCCAAGTTACTAAGTATAAACATGTTATGTATAAGTTTTTTTATGAATAGGTACAAGGATGTAGCCTTAACTATAAAATAAAAAGCAATTTGTAAGATTAATTCTTTTAGTATATTTAAATAATAAAATAGAAAATAACAATAGGAACATTGTACTTAATTTCATATGTAACAATCTTAAGATTCTTTAAAAAATATGTTTTGTGGTGCCCAATTAATAATTGATTTAATGTACCTGTATTTTGCAAAATTTAATATTAAACATAAATAAAACATTAGAATTAAATTATAAAAAATGCCGCAACAGCATAATGGTATAAAAATGAACACCTACAAATACTTATTTTTACTATAGGCAAAGTGAAAGGTATTTTTTAGGAATTAGAAAACTACAACAGCACGCATGACCGTTATAGAAATGCCTTTTGTCTACAAATGTGTCACATTGTGTAGACCAGGCATGACCATGACCATGGCCCACGGACCCTGAGCTAATTTAAACCTCAAATCATTAGATGATCAAGATTATTTACAAACACGATTTATCGAAAAATCCATATATTCGCGGACAAACGATAACCGATCCTGTGTCTATAACGGTACGCCCGATATTCGCCTGGCGTCCGAGCGTTTAGCGATTTTTGGGGTTTTGTGGACAAATTGTGGATTTTCATAGGTGCCGCACACCTAGTTAGGATTTTGTTAAAATAAAAAATGACACGCAGTCTTGAAAAAGTTGGTCATACCTGGTGTAGACAATATGACAGATGTCCTTTATCAATCTGTCAATATATCTAATGTCTATTCTTCCATAGACAGAAACCATTTCTATGGTAGTCACACTACGCGTGCAAGAAAATGCTAAGAACATTGAAAAGAAGGCTTGTATATACATCAAGCAACTTATTTACCAAAAAATAAGTGATTGATAAATATCCAATGAAAAAAACACTTCGAAAAGTAATCCTCACACTCAATATAAAAGCAGAATACAGACATAAGCATAGAGATTTGTTATAATAGGACCTTTGGAAGTTTCGCATTTGCGGTGAATACGGATATCGCTAGACTATGACGCAGTGCTAGGCAACAACGGCGAGGAACTAGGTTCAGATGGTGACTGCACTCTGACACTAGGTATCCTAGCCTGCTGCGGTGTCGCCGGCCGCTGTTCTAACTCCTGGATTTCCACAGACTCCGGTGGAACTCCGGCTAGCAGGCGACGTCTCTTCCACGCTAGGTACCCTAGGGCGACTAGACTGCCCACCACTAACACTACGGCGAAGGTGACGCCGGTAGCCGATGCGGTGGACATTGCGTACATTCCTGAAATATTTGAAACAATTTTGTAGAGGATCGTAATTTAATAAAAGCTTTTTCAAGAGTGCACTGCACTGACCAAAGCTTGAGTAGGTAATAGAAGAAAACACAAGATATGCGCTAAATTATTATGGAATAGGTAAGTACGGTCATATACAGAGTAGAAAAATTGTAAACAAGTTTTTTTTTATTGACTATTTTGTTTCTTTTTTTAATTTAAATCGTGACCCCTACCATTAACAGGGCTTGTTGTTTACATTTATCTTTTCTAATGCCATGTATACAGTTCAAACTTACAATTAAATAATAAAATGCAATATAAAATATTCAATAAAATAAAATACCTACACGAATGATTCAAAAGCAAATAGTTAAAATTAAACAAAAAAAAATATTACTGCCGTTTCTTTTATTCGCAACTTTGACTATACTCACACAATATTTCAGGAATACCTTCCTGTGTTTTCCGCCAGTATGCTGGGCAGATTCTCACCCGTCATCGCGGTGCCCAATTTCTGTTCAAATGTATCTATTGCTAGCAAAAATCGGGCACTCGAGTAACAGGTGAGGAACCGTCTCTGCAACTCAGGGCTGACATACGCACGACGGGTCCTCCTTCAACATGAAGTGATTCAAGTAGAAGGCGAATCCGCCGTGTTCAGTCCAGTACTTGTGTTGTGTGATGTGTAATGTCTATTTTACCTACTATTCTGTGCGCAGCGGCGGCGCGGGCGCTGAGGAAAAAGAGTTTCGTGACTCCGGCCGTCCCGACCGACTCATACCTCCCGTCCCATTCCTCAATCGTATCCTGCCTTAAGATACGCTTAAGAAGACCGACAATGCACTTGCAGGCCATCTAATGTAAATTATAAACGTAGGATAGACATGCTTCGGCACAAATAGGCCGGCCGGCCGACAAGTAACAAATAGTGGTTAAATACCACGGCCTCACAGAAAACCGGCGTGAAATAACGCTTGGGTTGTGTTTCGCCGAGTGAGTGAGGTCATCGGATACTCAAGGGAAATTGGGGATAAAGGCCCAGGAACACACTTGCAACTTCTCTTGGCGCTTTGGGTGTCCATGGGCGGTGGTAATCGCTTACCATCGGGCGATCCGTCTGCTCGTATCCTGTTTTAATTTAAAATGCGTTCGTCCGTACCTTCGACTTCCAGCATGATGATATCAATGTCCTCCTTGCCGTCTTCGAAGCCGGCGCCGCATGCCCATTCCCCGCCGTCCTCGTACTTCGCCTTAGATATCGTGACCGCGCAGTCGCCGCGGTCCAAACTGCGGTTAGGCGGGAAATAGTACTTTCCTAGTATGGCACTGTAAGGAATAATCAAAATTAATTCTACCCCTAACCCGGCCGGCAAGCACTAAGCAAGCTGATGATGAGAGCTCTGAACCATCTCTAACACGTCAGCTTTCAAACATAAAAGACCGCATCAAAGTCGGGCCTTCCGTTTAGGAGCTACGATGCGACAGACAAATATACAAAGACACGTCAAACTTATAACGCCCCTCATTTTGCGTCAACTGGTGTCATGATAAAATTAACAGAATAGTTAAAGTAGAAACTTGTATTTTCGAAATAAAAAAACATTAGTTACATACTGGTAACTTTGAATATCGTATTTGCATTGTTATCTTACTGAAAACCCATAGGAGACAAAACGGTCGCTGCCACAAACTCAGTAGTAAAATACTCATATTTCCTAGTAAAATCAAAGTTAGATAAATATGAGACATCGCCAATTATTATCAAACTTTGATTTTGCTAAAACTAGTTAACTTAAGTAGGTAGGTACTAGGTATAATAATAATATCAATGGACGCTTATATGACCTTTGTTGGCTCAGTGGTTGAGCGTGTCAGATCTCAAGCCGGAGGTCGCGGGTTCGAATCCCGCCAAAGGAACATTAAAGTTCCTGTGTGGATGGATAGATGTGTATTAAATATGTGTATAATATAATAAAAATCTTAAATATGTGTACAGTATAAAAATATTAAATATATTTCCGTTGTCTAGTACCCGTAACACTTACCCGGTATCTTTCACACCACGTCAATCTGGTCCCATGGTAAGTTCTGATGAACTTGTTTTAGGGGTAGGTACCAGACAACGGTAATATATTTAATACTTTTCATACTATACTTATATTTAAGAATTTTATTATATACACATAACTATCTAATGCACATCCACGACCCACGAATACAGAAAACTTTGTATCCTGGTGGGATTTGAACCCGCGACATCCGGCTTGAGCGCCAACGCGCCAACCTCTGAGCCATAGAGGTCGTCAAGGCATGTAAGCACATAAGCAGTATGCGCTGTCAGGTTTTCCGACTTAATTATTTTCGGTAAACCCAAGTAAAAATCGCCAAGATTGATAAATATGTCAAAGGTCCGTATGTCAAAAGGAAACCGTATTTTGAATATATAAATATAATGTAAGGAACCAGCCGTGAGTTACTAGGCGATAACAACTGATAAGTGATAAGGCGTTAGTTACATGTTGCAACATGATACTGCTTCTTACCAGATAGTAAAAATACTACTTGTGCATTAATTGAAAGGGGTTTATTCATAGCCCTATAATCTAAGATTCTTAAAAACCTCAGTACCTGCCATATTTAGGTACTTATGTATAATCTTGGTCATTGGTTAATAATGCATACGCGCTAAGCCTGGGACTATAATACGATCCGGAATCCGGCGGACCCGGGTAAATTCAGAGTACTGAAAATTGATCACTGCGCTAATACAATAGAGTTGAAAATAGAAGTGTCGTGCTGTCATATATGACATTGTCATTAGACTGGACACTTGTGTGATCGATTTTAAGCTCTATTGTATTAGCGCAGTGTTCTATTTTCAAAGCTCTGAATTTTCCCCGGCTCGCCGGATCATATAGATAAGACCCCGTTGACGTGTGGTAAACCCACACAAGGTAACATTGTACATATTATTATGGATACAATGTGGCGTTTATTTTACTTGCATGTCATTTGAATTGTGTAGGTAGGTACTTTTTAGCGCTTGTGGCTCCTACACCTTTATTCTCAAAATGTTATACTTAAATTTACTTATTTATATTTATTTGGGACTCACTGTTTCATATATTCGCTTGTTATCTATCTATGCATGATGTTGAATACTCTTTTAGGCACTCTTATAATATTAGTTACTTTACTTACTTTGAGACATTCACAGATGAATCAATGCTAAACGATTGACCATTGGGTGGTTCGAATCTGCAATAGCTCAAAGGAATATAGCCTTTCGTAGTCGTACATGATATAGTAACCGGCTTGTTATGTTTGACCGTTATATTCGGTTGTATAGCCGCTAACAGCTGGTCAACTATACGGACTTTTATCTTTTTTATTATTTCTAGGCGCACAGACTTTAGGCCGACATGACATTTCCATTCTCCGCTGTCGGAGGGCTTGGCTTTAATTTTGTGCACGCATTTACCATCATTTACGGAATTCTCTGTAAACCTGTGAATAAAATATAGTTCATAGAAACTTAGGATTTTTGGATACACCTTTGTAGTGCACTAACGCCGATAAGCCGGTGTACCACTTTTGGACTTTATTACCAGAGTAATAAGCTGAAAAACAAGTAGTACAACGGCTTGTCAGCGACCTTACCGAATAAAAGTAGTAGGTAAGATATCTATCACAACCAAGTCCTAAGTTGTTAACAGTTAACTACCGGCTTTTAAATAACCTACTTAGTTAAAGATTTGATCTAGATTAAACCTCAGATTAAACTAAAAAATACTTACGATGATCTGTTACCACTTGGATTCACAAAGCCACAATAATTTATGGGAAGGTCCGATTTGCATTCTATTTTTATATTTTCGTTTGCAAAAGCTAGTATCGTTTCATCACCATTAAAATTAAAGACGCGTAATGCTAAAACATACATTTTGATTTATTCAAAGTTATTAAGACATGACTATTGATTTTTTATAATTGACAAGAGACAGTAAGGAAAATTCAGAAATAAATATTTTTTGAAAATGCACACTTTTGACTTTGAATTGAACTAGTTATTTTCAGCAGCTGGTACCTATCAAATTTTTTAGGAGTTTTACTTTCTAATTTTATTGGTTCTATAATAAATATAATAATTTTGTACCATTTGTCCGAATAAACAATATTGTTGTTATGAAAATTACGCACCGCGTCCGAACAGTTAACATTTTGGATCTATACTGATTTCGATACACTACCCTCATAAAATTTATCTCAAAAGTCATAAGGTTAATATATTTGTATGGTTATCTATAGCAAATACAAAATTTGTTATGATATCGTAAAGAAATTGTAAAAAATAAGACAAAGTTTTGTTAGCAAATTAAAACAATCGATTAGGTATTTGGTTAATCGAATGAAAATAAAACTAATAGGACAGTTTACTTACGAAGTTACTATTCTATTTTTATTTTTTACTAGATGTTGCCCGTGACTTCTTGTCGCAAACGGATATCTCGCGGGAACCGTACATCTTCCGCCATAAAAAGTAGTCTATGTCCTATCTGTGCTAAATTTCATCAAAATTGGCCCGGTAGTTTCGGAGCTTATTCAATGCAAACCACCAAACAAATAATCTTTCCTCTTTATATAACATTAGTATAGATTTACTGGATACGTATAGTCATCTGCTATTACAGCCTGGCTTTGTTCTTTAAAAATACTTACTGCTGGTTAGGTAAATATTATATTTTATGGAATCAAACATGAAAAATGCAAACAAATATTCTTATCGCCTGGTGGAAATCGATTACCTACAGCGCATATGTGGCATTAAAATTTTGGAAATAACGCAGGTTGTTTTAAAAACAAGTGGTTGGTTATTGTTATTTTATGTGCCTAATATTTCAGTCTTATATAGTAACTAAGTAAACGTGGCAAGGTTTAAGTAGCGCCTAAAATGTTATATACAATATGGCCAAACTTCCTGCTCGACATGTTCCTAAACATTTTCCTTTGCACTAGGACGCCTCAAAATGTTTAAACACAAGGAAGTGACCGCATCGAGTACAGACGTGGTTGAAGTCTTTATTTACAGGTGAGTATGTGTGGCTACGCACGATTTAACGTCACTGTTACGCTTTTTTTTTAATTAATTTTCGATCTTACGCCTGATCGAGCGACAACTTATTCGATTGTACCTACTTACTACTTACTAGCTCGGTGCATAAGGAATAATAAAAGTGCAGTTTAAATAACTACTAACAATGTATTCGACATTCATTCAACACATTCACATATTGTTATGGTAGACGATCACTTCTTCCTCCCCCTGTGGCCTTTTGTTCGACTTCTCTGATTTAAATCTCCTTTCTCGGATGACAGCTCCTGTTGCAACTTTTTCAGCATTTGCGGTGTAATGAGGCCCTAAAAACAAAATAAGGGTTATTATTTTCTGTGTTAACCTGTAAATTGTTATATTAATACGTGAAGCAAAAACTTTCATTACAGTTTTACGAGAACTGTGCGAGCGGAGTGGTATGATATTTGGCACAGTTAAAGTTTTTATGGAGGAAGGGGTGCAGAAAGCAAATTTTTTTGAAATGCTTATAGAAATACATAATATTAATAAAAATAACAGCAACACACACTACCTCAGAGTAAAAACACACTACCGTGTGTTTGATATGTAAACACATATATTATATATACTAAATTCTACATACGTCAACTGATCATCTTATACTTTAAACGAGCTAATCTTTTGGAGGTATTTCCATGAAATATAGTATGCAGGAACTTTTAGTGGAGAAAAATCGATCTAGCTAGGTCTTATCCTGGCAAACTGCGCAAAGTTATATAAGTATGTTTTTTCTTTCGCCGCGTAAGACATAGCATATCATATGAGTGATTTCGATTTCTAAATGTCAAATCAGGTTTGCGGCTTGGTTAGCCTTGTACTTTTTGCGTTGTTGGCAAATAGGTGTCTTGGGTTGGAATTTCTGTCAGACGAATATTTTTGTGATTTAATTATTTTAATATTTTTTAATTTTTAATTATTTTATCGTTCTACTCGAAACTTCAAGTAAAGTTCACGAGTAAAGTTCGAGTAAAGCTCCGTTTTCCAGGTACTTATATATTAAACTATTATAAATGTGAAAGTTTGTGAGGATGGATGTGCAGTGTGTATTATTAATGACAGACGGACAGGTCCACACCCTTTTAATATATACAAGGTGTCCCAAAATTAGCACGTCACACTGACACCGGAGGTAGATGAACCCAAGACGCATTGAACAAGCCTAACATGCCCATAGAAAAGTTTCGTGGGTTTTGAGTTATGACCAGTTTTTGTCATTTTTTTAAAATCACCATTTTTTTGTAATGTTCGTATCAGAGACTTTTTAAAATGCAGTTTATTTTACTTTTTTTTTATGTTTACTCCCTCAAGACTAGATACTTATTATGAAACAAACAATACTTAGTCGATAAGTAATGTGAAATAACGACAGTTGATAGTCAATCTCAATTTTATTCTCACATAAAAATAATAGTTTCGAATTTTAGCAGCCACCGTGAAAAAAAATTACTTCAAACATAATGAACAAATACCTTTAAAAACTTCCCTATGCCATGCCAATTCCAAAATGGTGTAACACTTGTAGTGTATATTATTGATAAATTATCAAATTTTATTTGTTTCTCATCAATGCCCTACGTAAGTGGAATTAATAAAAATAAACCAGTAAGTCCTGCAGTTGCCACGATCAAGTAGGTAGAGAATTGGTCTAGTAGGGTGTCTTTTTTTAAATTGGCTTAGTAATTGGGACTGAAAGAGATAAAAAATAATACGCTGTTAACACCGAAATGCTATCTGTTCTGGACGTGGACAGTATTTGAATAGTGCCAGAGCAGACAACAATTTAGTGTGAATAACACAATATCTCTGCACCTCGCTCGCTGGAATGAAGTTTTTAATCTCACTTCTTCTTTCATCTCCCCGCGTTCTCCCTGACGGACGCTAGAGCGCCAAATGACGTCATCGAGCCAGATGCAGAGATTTGTGGGGTGTAGGTGTTGAAAGAAAATAAAAAAGTTTCGTATGAATTTTGCATTTATTTTGTTTACAACAAGTGTTCAAATTGTCTTCCTCCCATTCTTATACACAAGTGACACCTTCGTATAAAATTTCGGTTGAGTCTTCTTATTAAGCTTATGGTCGATATTTCACGGGCTGCTTCAAATACCCTTTGCCTTAACCCATTCCATGCGGCAATAAAAACTACAAGGGTCGCTCGGCTGGTGATCTCTTGGCGTACCTAACTCATCGTTCGGCTCAGGCAATTGAGTCGAAGGGAGAGGCATTGGCTGTTAGTTTGGACATTGCGAAGGCCTTTGATCGGGTTTGGCATAAAGCGCTGCTATCAAAGCTTCCATCATACGGGCTGCCCGAGAAATTATGTAAGTGGGTCACTAGTTTCTTAGCAGACAGAAGCATAAAGGTCGTAGTTGACGGCGAATGCTCGGAAACTCAGTCTGTTGATGCTGGTGTCCCTCAGGGCTGTGTGCTATCGCCTACTCTATTCATACTGCATATCAAGGACATGTTACAGACCAATGGCATTCATTGCTATGCGGATGATAGTACAGGTGATGCTGTATATACCGGCTCCCCCAATATTTCTCGGCTAAATATCATTGAGAGTCGAAACAAACTTGTGTCTAAAATAGAGAATTCATTGGAGAATGTCTCTGAATGGGGTAGACGTAACTTAGTCCAATTCAACCCCGCCAAGACACAAGTCTGCGCGTTCACCACTAAAAAGTCACCAATGGTCGTATATCCTCGTTTCGAGGGCACATATTTAACCATCTCCCCTAGCATTGAAATACTTGGCGTCAACATATCGAGCGAAGTCCAGTTCCGATATCATCTAGAGGGTAAGGCCAAGTTAGCCTCGAAGAAGCTTGGTGTTCTTAACAGAGCGAGACAGTACTTCGGTCCGGACCAACGCCTACAACTCTACAAGGCGCAGGTTCGGCCTCATATGGAATATTGTTCTTATCTCTGGGCAGGGGCGCCAAAATACCAACTGCTCCCTCTGGATCGTATCCAACGAAGGGCCGCTCGAATTGTTGACTGCCATAGTGTTTCAAACAGCTTGGACCCCTTAGAATTACGCCGAGATGTAGCTTCACTCTACATCCTCTATCGGTTGTATCACGGGTAGTGCTCTGAGGAATTGTTCGGAATCATACCACCTGCAACTTTTCGCCATCGTCCCTCGCGAAAAACATACCATCCTCATCACCTTGATGAGTGGCAGTCTTCCACCGTGCGCTTTTCGCGTAACTTTCTGCCGCGCACTGTAAAACTCTGGAACGAACTGTCACCAGCAGTATTTCCGGACCTATACGACCTGCAAACCTTCAAGAAGAGAGCGTATTCCCTCGTAAAAGGCCGGCAACGCACCTGCAGCTCTTCTGATGTTGCGAGTGTCCATGGGCGACGGTAGTTGCTTACCATCAGGTGACCCGTTTGCTCGTTTGCCCCCTTATTTAATAAAAAAAAAACTTATTACCCAGGTGCGGGGACGGTTTTCGTCGCGACGCCGATGGGCGTTTTCCGCACCTCAAAGGGTAATAATAAGACGCCGATCATTTTCAGCACACTATTAAAAAAATAATCATTATTACGTTAAATTCATTGGAAAATCTTCAGTTACGTCAAACGTGTGGTGTGTTCAAGAGCGTATTTGGCGTAAAAATTAATCTTACGGCATAAATTATTATTTGTGTGAAGTTATTGGGGCTTCAATTGTTATATGGTGAAAATTGGATGAATATGGCGAGAAATGGTTAGTAAATTGTATTAATTAAATAAATTATGCTTCTTTTTTTGACTAACATCTCATATATTTTAGTTTTCAGTGATAAGAATAGTAAAATTATCAGTATAAATTAATAACAAATTAATAACAGGGGTGGCAAACCTTTTCTTAATTTCCGTAAGCATATTACGCAGATCACACATAGCTAATATTATTATCAACTTTTTAAATAATATTTTAATAACCTGAAAATAAGTATAACTAATAACATTAATATATAATAATAACTAATAATATATAATAACATTGTTTTTTTTTTTAGATTTGAGATAGAATATATTATGCATATTTTTTTGTTTCTATCTTTTTTTATAAATATATCGTATAACATCATTGTATTAATTAATTTTGAGATAATTTTATTATTTACATATATATTTTTTTTTTATTACAACTTTGTTAATGGGATATACGTGTGTGTACTAAATTATACTTAGGTATATTAAGTATTTCACATCTTATTTTTTAATTTTTCAGATAAAAAACGTCCTTGGTCACCCAACATATTAGGTGATACTGGAGATTGGAACGATCCTAATATGTCTCAGTCATTATTGTCACCGCAACGTAAGACAAAATATAATGTTTCAACTAAAGAAATTAAAAAAGATGTAACATGTCAGCATTCGTGTGAAGATTGCAAAATTGTAACTCAAAATATTGAACATGAAGATAAACGGAATGTCCTATTTGGTCAGTTAATAGCCGAAGAGTTGAACCATATAGATACCAATTAACTGGATGTTTCTTGTTTGTTCTTACATATTATATGTATATTTAAATATAGGTACCTACCTGTTTAAGTATCAGTTATGATATTATATTAACATAGGTAATCGGTTTATTTTAACCCGGCGCAGCGAGAGGCGAGAGAAAAAATGTAACAATGAGTATGAGGTGGGCTGTGACATACCCCATCACAAAATTGGCTGTAAAACTTAATTCTTACCTAGATTTAAGTTTTTATGTATGTGTAATGTGTAGATATGTTGTGTGCGATAAAAGTGTTCATTCGTTAAGACAAAGCATTATATGTTTTTATCGGAGGAAATTGCTTTTGAATACTTCAAATTCTTTACCTTCAGGTGGCGTTAAAAAACTCATTTAATATATCGGAATATTTTTTGGACTTTTCGCAACTACAAATGTTCATTGACTAAAGCTAAGCATTGGGTATGAATGAAATTGGTTCCATTGATGTCTTTGTATTTGCCCGCGGCATCGTGGATTTCGGCCTGTTACAGAAAATTATGTTTATTTTACCCACTCAAACTTAAAAACTTTAGTAAATTCTCATCTTGGATTTAAAAATTAGTGGTATTTTCGTATTCAGCACCCCCATGAACCCAGAAATTGTTACCCATGTCGGTATTTTTTACCAACTCGGGCCCGCTTCTTGGATTAAAAATGAGTGTTAATTCCGTAATCAGCACGCCTATATAAACCTTGAAATTGACACCCATGTCGGTAATTTACAAAATCTCGCGTCCGCCATCTTGGGTTCAATAATGAGTCTTAATTTTGTAATCAGCACCCCCATAAACCTTGAAAATTGTACTCATGTCGGTATTTTAAAAAAAATCGTGTCCGCCATTTTGAATTAAAACATATTTAGGGGTTTTTTTCGTAATTTAATATCCTTACCTAATTCTATTCTCGCCTAATTTATAACAATAACCTATGTTCCAAATTTCACGATTTTTATATCCAGTAGTTTCGGCGTTTCATTGATAGATCAGTCAGTCAGTCAATCAGTCACAGCCCGGACGTTACCTCTTATATGTAGGTATATAGTATACAATATAGATAATATTATTATTATAGATGTTTATGGTATTACAGTTGGCTGAAAAGTTGAAAATTTTTTTATTAAAACCATAGGTTGTCAATAGATGGAAAACGCCTTTAGGCGTCATCCGTATCTAAAAAGGAATTGGCCATTTTGCAGAAAGTTGAATTTGTTGAAACGGCGTGCATTTATTGTATTTTCAAAACTTGAGCATATATTGCAGGTATAAACTTTTATAATTTATTTTAGCCAAAATAGAAGCTACTAAAAAAGACGCCGATGGGCGTATGCCGCATCTGAATGTGACATCCAAAGACGCCGATGGGCGTCCGCCGCAGCGAATGGATTAATTCAGCCTCAGATGTAATCATCATCATAAACATAAACATCCCCAGTAGAAAAAATCCAAAGGATTTAAATCCGGGGAACGTGGCGGCCACAAGATCGGTCCCAGTCGCCAGTGGCGTGCACAGGATTATGACACTGGGTATGCGGCGAAGTACTCGGTCACAAAAACTTTTTCGTTCATAGATTTTTAGCATAGCTACAGCCAAGCGACGGATGTCTAAGTCGAAACCATGCCAACAGAGCAAGTCTTAGATGTACTACTATTCATGTACATCTTCTACGGCAACGCAGACAAAACAGCGATCGAACGTCGCGGCGGAAGAAATTCTAATAAGTAAAATAATAAGCATATTTTAAAATATTATAACTACTCACCAGTCAGTCAGCTTCAATTTTCACATATTCAAGGTTCCGGTTACTTGAGATTACTATATCCTGATGTAAATTACTAAATAATATGCAAGGAAAACAATATAATTTAATCGTGTGTACACAACCACACAGCCAGTTATACGTTTCATAACTTTTAACATTAAATTTTCGCTTTACATTATTTTTTTGCTGGTTTAATTGTTGTAACTCGGGTACACACCTACCTTTAGACAGAATTTGAATCTTTTCACTAAATGACAATTGTGAGAACTTGTTATTTTTAATTTTTAATAAACACACATTTTCAAAACCTCGCAGTCAAATAACATTTAAAAAAAATCGACTAACTCACTAGTAAAAGCAAATCACTACAATTATTATAGAAACTCAGTAATAAACTGTTAAATGTACACACTTTCAAATGTTAAAATGAAAAATCTTTTAAGAAAACTATAAATAAACTGGAGCGATTAAATTGTAAACAATGCTTATCACATGAAATATGCAATATGGCCCCCGCGAAACACAAAACGTTTCTTCTATTTAAACAAATAAAACCTTACTAAACAAAAATGCATAATGTGCATACGTCGATTTATTAGATCCCAGTTCGGCGGTTTTCGGAAGGGATCGGATAGCCGAACCATGTCTGGTCAGTTTCATACATTGGAAAATGAAGTACATGCTCAGTACGTAAAGATGTCGCTACGAGTAAGCATTGTGAACCATGTAAAAGTAAATCACATTAAAAGCCCAATTAAACCGCCATTTAACTTGTTTTGTTTTACGTCAGTGATTTATTTAGTTTTATTCTTCAAAATGTTCAATGATTACTGAATAAAATATGAATTTATAACAATATTTTATTCATACAACGCCCTCTTTTTTAAAAATTGAATTGATAAAGTACAGCGGCACTACTACTCTTCAAATTAAATATCGTCAATTCACGATAGATGGCGGCCTAGTTAAAACGACGACGCAACGCGCAGGCGGCGCTATGGGCGCTTATTTAACAATTTATCTTTATAGCACAGAGATAATAATATACTACGTTAGTACGTAGATAATAAAAAAATATAAAATAAAATAATATACTTAGTTATGTTTGGTTATGTTCGTTCTCTGAAAATAGTGTCATTTATAATTTCTACGTAAAGTGCCATCTAGTAAGTTTCCTTAGTAAATAACATTATACTGACAATCATAGAACTCGTTGTAGTACCAAGCTCGCGCCACGGGCGCCCGAAGCCGAAGCCGAAGGCCTGCGGCATGAGTTACGCTTTAAAATCATGTCGATATTCATGGGTGTGTGCGTTTGCGAAGTATGAAAATTACACATACATGCGATGATTTGTCCTGCACAAAGCAACCGCATGAGTTGCTATTTATAAAATATTAGGCGTTTTAAAGTTATTATATTTTTTAATTTATTTATTTACTATTAATTAAAGTCATCTAAAACGTACGAACGTTTTATTAAAATATCTATGAATGACAAGTAAAGCACTGCATTTCTGCCTATATGGAGCGCACGCCCCTGCCAGTCGCCCTATCCACCGGTTAGGGTATGCAATATCGAGGTGCTCTCGTACGGCGCGGACGTAGTGTGCTGGGCAGCCATCGTTTTGGAGCCACGTCCTTTCCCTCAATTCCTCAGGGAAGCCCTCTAGTAATACTGGAAAATCATTCTCCAAAAAATGTAAGTAATTTTCTCCATTCAGGACAGCTGGTAACTCGAATGGTCCTACTATCTGGCCATTTAATATTCCTGTCCACAAGTTAATTTTAAATTGATATTGAGAGCGAACTTCTCTTTTTTCATGAGGGTTGGTTAGACGCCAGCTATGAAGATTATGGAGATTAAGGTATCCATCTCGTTTACATGCAGATTCGTCGCTCCACAAGACATCATAAAAAAAGTTTGGATTTTTTCTCCATTTAGCAATCATTTGGCGACAAAATACAACGCGCCGTTGGTAGTCACTTGTTATAAGCGTTTGGACACGTGTTATGTGGTAGGGATGGTATCTATGCCGCTTTAAAATTCGATGTACCGACGATTTTGGGATCCCAGTGCGCCGTTCAATGATCCGCACTAAAGTACCTGGCTCCTGGCGGACTTCATCCAAAACAACATCATCATCTACAGTGCGGGGTCTTCCAGCGCCTGGGCCTCTCGTTCCTGGTACTCGACCCTCGCGATATGCAAAATAATTTCGTAGTTTGTCGGCGTACGATTAGGATTCCGTTCCGCATACAATCGTGCAGCCAACCTCGCATTGTAAGTTACGTTCCCGCGAGTCGAAACTCGCCTGGTTTCACCATAAATTAGATGCATATCTGCGTACTCGCTATGAGAGTAAGAGACGTTGGGATTCGCCATCGTGCCCGTTTCACAAAATTCCCAAGAAAATTAGAGTCCGGTTGAGCGCTGAGTCGTCGTTTCCACTTTACAATAGTCCAAATTCACAAGCAAAACAGAGTCCAGTAGAAAAGCCAAAAACACGTTGAAAATCACAAAACAAAATGCAGAGGCGCAGAGAACACGTCGGTAGCACGAAACGCAAGGCAAACGAACTGGTTTGACTGGCTGGGGCTGGTCTGGCTGGCTGATCACTTGGTCAAGTATCTGCTATCGCCGTCTCTTTCTTTTTAAAACTTGTTTTACAGCGTTTCTTTTGTTATTCAGAACCCGTGTTGGGCCGCCCAGGCAAATGGCAGGTAAAATGTGTATGACGTCATCTTCGCCTCAACAGCTTTATTCCCACTCTCACGTATTGTGTAAAGAATCAAAGGGCAAGTGTTACACCATTTTGGAATCGGCATGGCTTAAGGAAGTTTTTAAAGGTATTTGTTCATTATGTTTGAAGTAAATTTTTTTCACGGTGGCTGCTCAAAGTCGAAACTATTATTTTTATGTGAGAATAAAATTGAGATTGACTATCAACTGTCGTTATTTTACATTACTTATCGACTAAGTATTGATTGTTTCATATTAAGTAACTAGTCTTGAGGGAGTACACATAAAAAAAGTAAAATAAAGTGCATTTTAAAAAGTCTCTGATACGAACATTACAAAAAAATGGTGATTTTTAAAAAATTACTAAAACTGGTCATAACTCAAAACCCACGAAACTTTTCTATGGGCATGTTAGGCTTGTTCAATGCGTCTTGGGTTCATCTACCTCCGGTGTCAGTGTAAAGTGCTAATTTTGGGACACCTGTATTATAATAGGTCTTTACCTATGAAATTGCCGTTCTGCAGTACTGGCCATTTCAAATCAAAATAATTTTTGTTTGGCTAAGAATACTAATTTCTAATTAATTTCATTTTAAAAACATGGAATTCTTTTTCCAAAAGTAGTCATTTGTTTATTGATTAGTGTTACATTTTCATCGCATTTCAATCTTTTTCGTCATCATGGATACGTTAAAAATTCGAGTAATTATGGAATATTAGTACCGTCGTGGCAGCAACGCGGCACAAGCGACACGCAACATCAACGACGTTTACGGAGCTAACACTACAAACCAACGCACCACCTGTTATTGGTTTGCTCGCTTCCGTTCTGGAAATTTCGACCTGAAAAATGAACCTCGCGGTCGTCCGAAGACTTTGGTCAACAATGACGAATTAAAGGCGACTGTGGAAGCTGATGATAACAATCTACGGCTGAATTAGCAGCAGCTTTCGACGTTAGCGTCAGCGACGTTGTTGCCTCCCGTCCAGCTGATTTCTTTAAGAAGGGCGTCAATAAACTGCCACTGCGTTGGCAAAGATGCATTGATTGCATGGGTGATTACTTCGATTATTATTTTATACGAATAAAAAATACATGAAAAAAAATCTTTTAAATTTTTCCATACAAAACGGCAATTTCATAGGTAAAGACCTAGTATATTAAAAGGGTGTGAACCTGCCCGTCTGTCATTAATAATAGACACTACAGATGGATGGATAAATGTTCATCCAGTCACAAATATATTTGTGACTATTTCACGCTAGACTACTGAAAGGATTTCGATGAAATTTGGTATGGTAGTAGTTTAGGCTCTGGATTAAAACAAAGGCCACTTTCCCGTCCCGAAAAAGTACGGTATTCCCGCGGGATACCTGATACTATACTTACGCAGGAGGAGCCGCGGGAAAAGATATAGATATTATGTACACTTAATTTGTCTCAGTCCCTGTCTTTTTTAAACGACAACTCACCCTAGCCACCAGCATGTCTGACAGTTTGCCCCTGGACTCGTCTCTGCCGGGCGTCTGCGTTTTGTCGTGCGCGGACCGCGCCTCACCATTCTCTTCCTTCATAACCTCCTCGGAATTTCTTAGTAACCTGCAAACGATTGGAGATATTTTGTAGTTTGTGGTCCACAGTATGAATATTTAATGCTAATAGTGCTAACACATGAATTATAATATTAAAGTTAATTATAGGCTAATGTCAAATGTATGGGACTAGACACAGCTATGTCTGTGTCAATAATTGAAACTGGGTGGCTGTGTCTAGTCCAATTATTGTGCTAGGGGGCTGTAGTTGTTAAGTAATAGTATATAATAATATCTATGGACGCTTCACCCCACGTCAATCTGGCCCCATGCTAAGTATCTGAAGAACTTGTGTTACGGGGACCAGACAACGGGAAGTATATTTAACAAATTTATATTATACACATTATCAAGATTTTTATTTTATTATACACATATTTAATAACACAGGAACACAGAAAAACTCTGTGCACGCTCAACCACTGAGCCACAGAGGTCGTCAATTATAAATAGTTACCTGGTAATTTGGAATATGCCCTGCTGTATCAAAGCATCTAGTTCAGTCTCCATCTCCCGCACCAGTCTCACTTCGGGGAACATGTCCGGAAATCTGTAGCTGTAAGTAGCACATAAAAAAAATAAGGTTTCAAGTATTAAGCGACTTGACAGAAAAACTTTCTGTTCCTTCGGCGGTATTCGAACCCGCGGGGTCGCGGGCACCAACGCGCTGAACCACTGAGCCACAGAGGCCACGTTTGTTAAATGGGAGCCCCACTGAAATATTTATTTTATACTGTTTTTAGTATTTGTCTCTAATGTCATCTTGTCATCTGTGAAAAGTTCAACTGTCTATCACAATTCATGAGATACAGCCTGGTGACAGACAGACGGACGGACAGCGAAGTCTTTATCCCGCTTCCCGCTCCGCTTTAACCTTTGGCTACGGAACTCTAAAAATTTGTTACCACATTCGCCAATATTTTGAAAATTAAATAACCGTTTTGAATCAACACTGTGTTAAAAGTCGACTGCATATTCGCAACTTCACTGGCATTGATTGGTGTCCGTATGTGACAGTCATCTCTTACACTCATCAGGCTATTCGTCTGATCGTTAGCGTCCTTATCTATACTACTATTATAAAGCGAAAATATATGTTTGTTTGTTTGCATTAAATAGGCTCCGAAACTACTCCACCGATTTTGATGAAATTTCGCACAGATGTAGAGTCGACCGCGGGGAAGGACATAGGCTACTTTTTACTGCGGCAAAGAGTACAGTTCCCGCGGTATTACCTTTTGCACGCACAAAGTCGCGGGCAACATCCAGTACAATAATGTAATAACACATTCCAAATAATTTACCTCAACCACAAATACAACTCCAGCACATCGAACACAGCTTCCAAGTGCACTAAATCCATGATAGTCTTCGGTGAGGGCAGCGGCCAGTCAACGACATTGCTCATCCAATTCTTAGTTATTGGCTCGTTGCGACTGTATTGTCGGACCATCTGAAACGGTAGGTAGTGTTAATCCGCAGTAGGCTGGCATGGTGGACCTAGTGCCACAGGGGCGACACTCTCTACAAATGACAGCTCGAGCACAGGCTAATGTCAGCCATGTTGACGTAATTTTAAATTTAAAAAAGTTCTACAGAGAATGCAGATATGTATGTAAAAAATTAAAGCACAAATCACGGCTATTAACTTGTTAATACGCTATTTTCGACCTATGGCGAGTTAAGGAATTTATTAGCTATTCCTTTACATTTAAGGCCTGTTTCACAATCTCTTAGTAAGAGTTGAATAGCTTATTCGGAAGTTTTGTCGCTGCTTACTTTATACTGAGCGGCAGAGACAAAACTTGCTAATAAGCCCTTATCAGTAGATTGTGAAACAGCCCCGTAGAACATTAACAGTTTTTTTAATTTCCTATTTGCCAAGCCACATTCAACCTTATTACCTTTAGGAACGTAGCACACACGAACGGCAGTTTGTTATTTATCGGCGCGCAACAGAAGACATATCTCGCTCGTAGCGGCAATGGCACATGTTGTATCATCTCTGCTAAGAATTTGAACGCAGACGTATTGCACATGAAGTACAGAGAATCGTCTACAGTGCATAGGTGAACGAATATGTCCTGAAAAGAGCAGTAAGATTAGAAACCTATGTGTATTATGATTAACGCGTAATGAAAAAAAAATGTGTTTGTCAGCTCTGACGCACGACTGGAGTTTACTCTAAAAAGTAAAATTTGGTGTCCAATGCAAAGCGACCGACGCATCTTCGGCATATATATCATACCCCGGGCTGTGACCGTGTGACATCGTGAATTCTATTTTACTCCCATATATTACGTACCCCGGGCTGTGACCGTGTGACATCGTGGATTCGATTTTACTCCCATATATTACGTACCCCGGGCTGTGACCGTGTGACATCGTGAATTCGATTTTACTCCCATATATTACGTACCCCGGGCTGTGACCGTGTGATATCGTGAATTCGATTTTACTCCCATATATTACGTACCCCGGGCTGTGACCGTGTGACATCGTGAATTCGATTTTACTCCCATATATTACGTACCCCGGGCTGTGACAATGTGACATCGTGAATTCGATTTTACTCCCATATATTACGTACCCCGGGCTGTGACCGTGTGACATCGTGAATTCGATTTTACTCCCATATATTACGTACCCCGGGCTGTGACCGTGTGACATCGTGAATTCTATTTTACTCCCATATATTACGTACCCCGGGCTGTGACCGTGTGACATCGTGAATTCGATTTTACTCCCATATATTACGTACCCCGGGCTGTGACCGTGTGACATCGTGAATTCTATTTTACTCCCATATATTACGTACCCCGGGCTGTGACCGTGTGACATCGTAAATTCGATTTTACTCCCATATATTACGAGTACGTACCCCGGGCTGTGACCGTGTGACATCGTGAATTCTATTTTACTCCCATATATTACATACCCCATCGTTTCTTAAGTTTTTTTTTGTTCTTTCTCTTTTAATATGGATTTATTATGACTAAGCATGACTACTATTGTACTTATAAATATTACAAAATTATTATTAAATTTGCATGCTATAAATGTACTAGCTAATTGTGAAGGTACCTATATATGTGCCCAAGTAGTACAAAAGTGCTGTATATCAGCTGTATCACTGTCCACGATGGAAACCAAAGGGGTACTTAGTTAGCTGAATAAGAGCGTAGAGGTGCTGTAGCAGTTCATATAACTCTGATTTGGGCACAAATTAAACAGCTGTTAGCTGAATAACTGCGACATTTGCTGTATATAAGAATTATATCAGCAATATTAAAGTTTACAGTTGTCCCAAGAGCTGAATATTGCCCGATTATTAGAGTATGAGTTAACTTTATACATCACAATGCCGATTATTGCAGTTCGTGTTACCTATTAACAGCACAAAGTACACGTTCGGGTTGTTTTAAAGCTTCTATGGAGATCAACGTTTACAAGTGCCAAAATTGTGAACAATTTTTACCTAGCAATGTGATCACAATTACCGCTATGGGCTGTATAAGTATCCACTCGTGGTACATTAATCAGTAATGAGATGATGCCTGTAGTTATTGTGTAAAACAAGTCAGCCACCGATTCATGTACAGCTTTTTTATAACGGGTAACATGTACGCAAATATTGTAACTAATCAGTTAACCGCACTAATGTGGATTCTACATTAATTTTTCGGAGTGTTCCGCCAGTTCTTCGTTTATCTTTCCACATTATGGACAATACAATTCCAAGTGTATATCACAGTATCCGGACTATATAATCTTTAATCCGCCATATATATATATGATAATATATGGCGACGAATTAACTGGATATGTCATACCTACACGGCGCTGAATAAATATGTATTTAATTGCCCACGCTAGTACATGTTTTCAGCTGTAATGGGAATGAGTAACATGTGAGCTAATTTATAGCTGTGTGTTGTAATTTAGCATCATAAGATATACCCCTAGTGGTCATGTGGGATTTTTAAGCGCTGTTATACGATTGCGTGTAATAAGCTGATTAACACTGCTAAAGTTCTACTTTATGCAGCAAGACGCATTAATTAAAGTCACAGGAGAACTAATTGCACTATAGTAGCTAACCTGTTCTTTCTTAAAATGCAAGTGGTCTGGGGGTACACTTATGGCCTTCAATTCAGAATATAGCTGAGTTAAAGTCCACGAAAATGCTATGTTGCAGCTTACAGTTCTATTTATTACTAATAGCTCTACGCTGCGCTTGCAGCTTTACAGTGTGGTATTTGTGACGCGTAATAGCGTTAATATACAGGCGAAAAAATAATTTTCAGCTATTGCAGTTATAGTGTACTGGCATACCTCTTTATAAACGCTGAAGTTACCGATGTTACCCTTTGTGTTATCTTATACAGCAGTTTTGTGCTACTTGGGTGATTTTCATCTCTACATCCACATTTCTGGCAAATAAAGATTATTAAGGGTGGTGAAGGGGGCCCGTAAGACTGAACCTCTTCGACTCGGCAAGGACGAGTGCAGGAGGTGCGACGAGGAGGGCTTCACACTGGTGGAGGGAAGAAAGAAGAGTAAGCCCGCCGTCCGCAAGCACCGCGGCACCGCATCCGCAACGCCGCTGTACGTGTCCCGCCTGCACTGGTCCACGAAAGTCGAAGACATCCGGAAGAAGGGGTTTTTCACCTTAAGGGTCGAGCGCTTGGAGTCTCGCTACAAGGTTATCTTTAGTTCCTTTGTGGTGAGAGTACCAACGCATCTTCTACCGACCTTTGAGGTGGAGGAATTCCGGCCGACGGACGTGGTCTATCGAAGGTTTATGGGGTTCCCTAATGAAGCGCACATCACGTCGCAGGGTATACGTTACAAACATGTTTGTTAGTGAGTGTTAGTGTACATTAAAGTTTTAGAATAGTATATTATGTATATTGTATAGTAGTAGTTATAATATAAAATATATTTCCCGATATATCTGGTACTCGTAACACAAGTTAAACTTAGCACGGGACTGGATAGGCGTGGTGTGTATAAATATAATTATGTATAATATGATTATTTTGTACCTATATTGTTATTAGTATATAATTAATGAGTGTATTGTATAAATTATAAAATATATATCCGTTGTCTGATACCCGTAACACAAGTTCTACTTAGCACGGGATTAGATCGACGTGATATTTATTATTTAATTATGTATTAGTAATGTTTTTGTATATATTTTATGTGTGTGTAAATAAAGAATTTGTATTATGATTATTCTGATTATGATTAAGGACCCTAAAAAAACGTTAATTTAACACTGAGCTGTACGCGTGGAAGCAAAAAGCGCCATCTGTCGAGAGTTCGGGTAAATCTATTGTTTTGCACTACTTGTCCAGCCTTTCTAGTACCATTATGTGATTATATGCGATAAAATATAAATGATTCTAGGGTTCAGGGTTGTCTTACATGAAAACGTATTGCGAAGGTATTATTACACTCATACACTCATGCAGGACAAACTATAAAGTTTTGGGTACCATGAGGCTGCTGAGCGTCGCGTGCGGCAGGTGGTACGCGTACAGTTCCATCTGCTCGGCGGTGGGATGTAGACCCGCTTGCGCCACCGGCTCCGGGCTCTGTTGGAGCAGGCTCTTGAGGGTGCCCAGCTCGTCAGGCCGGAACGTGGTGACGTAGCCCGTCTCCCATGCGCTGCCGTAGCGGCCGGCCCTGCCTGTGTACAAAAAAAAACAATGGATATGACTTATGACACATCGATGTTTGATGTGTCACATAATGTTGCTTACCGACATACAGATTTGGTCTGGAGCGAACCATTATGACAGCACGACACTCGTGTGTTTCATTGTCATCTCTATTGTATTAGCTCAGTGTACTATTTACAGTGCATTCCAATTTTTGTGCTGTGTTCCAACCCTCAACAATATTTCTCCCCAAACTTAAATAAACTGATCAATAAATTAAAATTATGTACTTTTTACATTAAAATATATGTCAAAATGTTATTTTCTACAGGTTGACTTTTCAGATCACTTGTTGATAATAATTATAACAGTTCAATACATAATTTCATTAAAAACAAGAAAACCCAAACCTTTAAAAATAATTCTAAAATATCCTATAAAATATCTCGAGGATTTTTTCACAAATTTTAGAGAGAAACTCCTAAGTTGGCAAACAAATCCGTGGTTTGCTCCGAAGCAAATCCTTACGTATTGTAATGCTATATCATGGCTATATCATACACATTACACAGCGCAATACTGTCAACATTACCACCGCTCGCGTTTATTAGTGGAATCTACCTGAATTTCAATTGCACACTATTGTCTAATTTTACTCCCATAAAATAAGAAAACGAGAGAAAAGAAAAAGACAAAGTAAAGACGTAGCACAATAAAAGAAGTAACGGATCGCCTGACAGGGTCTTCTACCCCGTTGAACAAAGTTGCATAAAATGATGATTCCATAGTAAGAAAGCAAACGCAAAAATTCGACATAAATCAAAATTGAAACATTTTTTATTCCCGCGAAAACGAAGTCCGCCATTATTGTGACCGGTGACACTTCAACTAAGTGACAGTTGATGAATGAAAGATGTGATCTTTGAAAGAGAACAGCACGGACAGCGTGTTGTTATTGGCTAATCAATTTGTTTTGCTACAATCATGGAGAATAGAAGTAAGGAGTACCATCTCCATACATGAAAAGTGTCCGTAAAATAGCGTTAAATAGGGGGCGCTACAGACGCAGACGGGAGTAAAGCGACAAAATTTAAACGGATAATTAAATCTTAGCATCTTCTTCGGTTTTATATATAAAAATATTTTCGACTATACGAGTAATTCGAATTTTCATGATTTACTGAATTAACTACTTTTAATCTACTAAAGTCGTCAACAAATTTAAATAACTAAACTCAACTCACTTTACTTCATCTCTTATTGCTAACTTCATATCACACACCCTTGCCACTCTAGGGCCATTATGGCCAGTTTTGGAACTATTATTTAATTACTTTTGTCTGACACTTTTTTTTCTGCCTTAGAGAGATTGTCCGCCTTACCTCTATTCTCCATGGCTACAATAACATAACATCGGGGCGCATCGTGTATTAGATGACGTGACATATAAATAAATAATATCAATTTTTAATTTCAATTTATTTAAACAATGAGGGTGTTTGATATTTTTTCTGCCGCTACGGGGCACACCCAACGTACACAAAGCGTCATTTGGTGGCGTAAGTGATATCAAAAACGGTCAATAAGAATTTTCGATTATTTTTCAGTCACCAGGCGGCGCTTGAGATCTAGTCCACAAGAGATCTACTTGCCTTACTTTACAACTATAACTTTAAAAGTCATATCACTAATCCTACGCGCAGAAGGGCATGTATTGACCACATTTTCAGCAATATAATGGACACTAATATAAAATCTAATATTCACTATCTGGGCCTTTCCGACCACGAAACTGCTCAAAGTGTGTCTTTTGAATGTAATATCTCGCCAAATAATTATATAAATAACATTAATTATAACTACGTGATAGAAAGAAAAAGAGACTATAACAAAGAAAACATAGCAAAATTTATAGAATGCATCAATTCCTTAACATTTTATGATGTCTTAAATGAACAAAACGCTAGCAAAGCATTTTCTAATTTTTATGAAATATTTCGCCTATTCTATTATCTTTGTTTTCCAATTATTACCGTTAAAAAACTCGCTAAACGTAAAAATCAGTGGCTAACAAAAGGTCTCAAAAAATCTTGCGTTAAAAAAAGAATATACTACTTAAACTACCGACAAGGGTCAGTCACTAAACACTTAAGCAAACAGAAATATAAATTATACTCGAAAATTTTAAATAAATGTATCTTACAATCAAAAAAAATCAGTAACATTAAATACATGCTAAATGCAAAAAATTTAGCCAAGGCAACATGGGACATTATAAAAAATTATACAAATAATAATTCTGCAGGATGTGAATCCTCTGACATTACTCAAATTCGAAACCTAAAAAATAATACTATATTGACTAATCCTAAAGACATTGCCGACACGTTTAACTCTTTTTTTATTGACATGACAAAGAATTGCAATTTAAATAATTCCATTAATAAAAATAATCAATTATTACACAATAAATCAAAAAATGACATTGAAAATAAAAACTAAAATATAATTAATTTTAATGATAAAACAATATTTCTTACACCTATCACGGAAGCACAAACCTGCAAGATTATCAGTGAATTAAAAAATACAAATTCTTCAGGATTTGACGATATAAAAACTGACATAATAAAAAAATGTAAAACTAAAATTTGCAAACCATTGACTCATATTATTAATTTAACCATGACCCAAGGAATTTTTCCAGAGGAGTTAAAGTTCTCCACAGTTAAACCTGTCGTCAAAAAAGGAGACAGAACTAACCCCAATAACTATAGACCGATTACTATAATACCCATAATCGCTAAGATTTTTGAAAAAGTAATGTTTGACAAAATATATAACTTCTTAGAGAAGAGTAAAATATTAAAGGAAGAGCAGTTTGGTTTCAAAAAGAAAACATCTACAGTTCATGCCTGTTTCTCACTAATAAAAACCATAACAGAGTGTCATAACTCAAAGACTCCTCTTGTGGCATTATTTTTGGATATGACAAAAGCGTTCGACTTTGTCTCGCATAAAACTCTTATTAAATAAATTGCACGCATTAGGCATACGAGGTGTAGCACTTGAATGGATAAGAAGTTACTTGGCTAATAGGCATCAGTGCGTGGAAATAACAACTACCAAGAAAAGAATAAGAACTGTTTATAGATCTATTTTTAAAATAAATGCTGTAGGTGTGCCACAAGGCACTCTCCTTGGTCCTTTGTTATTTTTGGACTACATAAATGATTTGCCAGATGAAATCGAACACGAGACTATTTTATTTGCGGATGATACAACTATTCTTATAAGGGGAACTAATGAAAATGATATGAAAAGCGAAGTAACTAAAACTTTAGAATGTGCTTCAAATTGGCTAAAACAAAACAACTTACAAATGAATTTAAGCAAAACAAAATTAGTTCACTTCCAAACTCGTAAACAAAACACAAACTATAAATTAAAAGTAAATTTTAATGACGTTGAAATACAAGAAACAGAATCGACTGAATTTTTAGGCCTAACTGTAGACTATTTATGCACATGTCCCTTACATATCGATAAAATTTGTATTAAATTGGAAAAGTATATGTTCGTGTTATTCAATCTAAAAAACACAATGTCTGTTCAAGCAGCCATCATAGCGTATCATGGGTATGTTGCCTCTGTTCTTCGCTATGGTCTTGTTATATGGGGCAACTCCGTAGATATGCACAGAGTCTTCAAAATACAAAAGAAATGTATCAGATGTATATCGAGCGCTAAATATTTTGAGACCTGTAAGCCGTTATTCAAAAAATTCAAAATACTTCCACTGCCTCGTCAGTATATTTTTGACGTTTGTGTTTTTGTACATAAAAATCTAGATCGCTTCTTTACTAAAAAAATTAACATAGCGACAAAAAGTAGTAGAGATAAACATAAACTTGTTATACCTAAACAAAGACTCAACATTTGTAGTAAAAACGCGTATTGTATGGCAGTTCGGATCTATAAAAAATTACCTAACTACTTTAAAGAACTGACTATAAAACAATATAAAAATAAACTATTCATCTGGCTCCTTAACAAAATGTATTACTCAGTAAATGAATTCTTTGATGATAAAAATATTATGAATGAATGAATTTATTTAAACAAATTAATACACTATATTGTAATGTAACGAATGAATCAGTGTCGACATTTCTATGTAATAAATCTTCTGACTTGGTAATACATTAACCATAAAAAGCTTGATCTTTATAATAAATATTTTGCACACTATAAAAGTAGTAGAATATGTGGAAAATGTAAATAACTAACAACTTATTGTACCATATTCCTGCAAATAAATGATTTTTGATTTGATTTGATTTGGTAGCCCGACGGTCCTTGGCTTGTCAAAAAGCTGTCAGATGTCACGAATTTAAAAACCCTCATTACGAAAAAATATTTAAATATTATATGTATTATTTTATTGACCATGAAAAGTACCCTATTAACATACACAAAACCTGGGTACCGGTATGTACTTACCCGGCAACATTTTAGGTATCCTGACAAGTTTTTATTTTCGGATTTTGATTTAAATCAGCCAAAACTGTTATTACATACTTGTAAACTAACAATCATCAATTTGTTGTCTTATATTTTTTTTAAACAGAGAAGCATTTAAAATTCGACTACATCGTTTAGTTGTAAATGTAGGAACTACATTTTTCAGTATTAGGATTTTACGTTAACTTACCAGCAATCTGTAGAGCCTGTGATATACTGATAATGTCCATTTCCTTATCACCGTCCTCTTTTATTACAGGTTTGACTAGGGAATAGAAAATTATCCTTCTTATGCTCCTGAAATAGTAGAAGACATTCAATTACTTTTTAATGGGATAATAATGTCTATTAAATATAATAAGAATGTTTAAATGCCTACTATTGCACATTGCAGTACCGCTATTCAAAATCGATCAATGTAAGAATTTATTTTCTTATAATTTAGCATTCAGCTTGATACTTACAAGTTTATTCCTAGGCCTATAGCGTCTGTGGCAACCATTACTTTGCAGGAACTATCTGGGTCATTGAACTTGTTGGCTTGTGCTAGTTTAGTACCGGGCGGCAGGCTTCCGTATATTACCGCCACCTCATGACCCCTGTAACAAAATAAGAAGATGCTTAATGTAAGTTGTAATGCTAACATATATTGACTAGTTATCTCGACACACGTTGTTCTGTCCTAACTATAAACCTCCAATATTTCTTCCAATATTTTAAACCTTCCCAGAACTTCCACAATTATTTCAAGACCAAAATTAGCAAAATCGGTTCGGCCGTTTTCGACTTTTAGTGAGACATTGGAATTGCACTCCATTTTTATATATAAGATTTATAATCATTAGCTTGTTGAATGGGATTTCTAGGCATTTGATTATTTGTCAACTAGTGGAAACAGCATATTTTTTTGGCATTTCAATCACTGAGATAAATTATATAAGTAAAGTTGAAATCCTACTAAAGTTACTTCTAAAGTAACTTTAGTGGTACTAAAAGTTACTTTAGTAGTAACTTGAACGTAACGTTGCTACTAAAGTGTAAAGGCGACAATCCTATAATAAGAGCCAATATTTTTTTGCCATTTACCGCGAAATTACACATTATTCATATAAGATTATCGAGTTGTTTAGAGTTGATACCTGCCTCAGGGACTGACCTCTGTTCTATCGCTCGACTTACACTGTAAATGTCGTTCTTATTGAAACAGACTATACAATCGCCCGCCCTGACTTTGTCCAACGAACCCAATGCGGTGTCCTCAACTTTCAACTCGGTTAGCCTTTTGTATGTCCGTACCTGTAACAATTACAGTTAATTATTATATATTTTAATTTATAATTATTTATAGTACTCAAGGAACCTTTATAGTTTTGCACCGTCGGTCCGTCTGTCTATATTCATAATTACAGAAGCTAGAAGAAGAATAAATAGATGAAAATCGGTATAGTTTTATATATTATTTATATTTCATAAAATAATAATATTTTTATTTTAGGAGTGGCTCTCCATACATGTAAATGTTAATTTTTACCTCTAATTCTTCACCAGTTGTATTACAAATTTCTTCTATTAAATTAATAGCACCAGCTTCGCCACATAGATGTAATTCCTCTGCCTGAAGACCTGTACGCAAAACCTAGAGTTATTACAATAATTTAAAAGATTCTTGTGCCTTTTTCGTAATAAAATTAAAAGCATAATATTATAACATAACAAGCCCTTGTAATGTTACATGCTAATGCTTTAAATATTGCACAAAAAAGGTGTAAATTACATTATTAAAAAAAGCTAGTAGGTACTCGAACAAAATACTTCTTACCTAATATAGCTCTAGTCCATGCCCATCCGCGGCCTCTGTCTCCAATCATTTGTATTTCGTCTATAATTGCTACATTATCTGCAATAACAAAGTATTTGATTACTTCTGTAAAGTCATATATAAAGAAAACTAGTTTTTTTTCCCGCAGCTCCACCCACGTAAACATAGTATCGGGTAGCCCACGGGAAAAATGTCGTCTGTTTTTGTTTTAATGCAGTCTAAACTACTACCATAAAAAATTTCACCAAAATTCAGTAGTTTTTGAGTGAAAGAGTAACAACAACCATCCAACCCCACAAACATTCACATTTATAATAGTAATAGGATTGTTCTCTGTATTTAAATAATTAAATAGGATTTGTTCGGATTAAGCAGACCGACTGACAGATAATATAATATGTACAAAATCATTTTAATATTTCATTCTGCCAAGCATCCCAAGATATATTAATTTGTTCATTTCTTTATCTAATTTACCACATACAAATATCATTCAAAGAGGTCATTTCAACAGTGCACGCGACATGTTCAGACGGCTTCAGTTCTGGTTCATTCAGTATCATTGTTTTAATTTCAGAGGTAGTTTCATCTTCTTCTATATTTTCCATTATTGTGTTATACTGTGAAGCGTGCCTCCTTTCCTCTCCCGTTATCAAATCACATGGGGTTCCCTGTGATCATAATTATAATACCTATTAATAATTTTACCACAATTATTTTAAAGGTGTATTGCAGGCATGACTTTTATAGTGATCACAAATAGTTATGAGAATTGGGTTTCTGATTTATCATTTACTAGCTTTTGCCCGCGGCTTCGCCCGCGTGGAATAGTGTTCTTGGAGAAAAATCTTCTACAGCAAATAAGACTACTCACTGCAATATTAAAAATGTTTTTAGGGTATTCGTGCCCAATGGATAATAACCTAACCAAGAGCATGTCAGGACATGTCTATGGAACTAGTACTATAGACCGTAACTATAAACGCGTAATAGGTTTTTTTCAAATTACTTCAAAAGTTACTGTCCGATTTCGTTCAAAATAATTTTCCTAAAGAGTATTTAGCATAATCTATCAGCATGAAAAAATGAAATTTTCTAAGTCTCATAGTTTAGAAATTCCAGGGAGGGAACAACTTATAAACCACTTTGAAGGCCGATTACTCGAAAATGATTAACTTTGTAAAAAAGTCATGTATGAAACTTTGCCCTTATTTTAAAAGACGAACGATACCCCTTGGATATCATGGGGTAGAATGAAAAAATATTTTTCATCCCCACTTCACATGCATGGAGAGCCACCCCTAAAATATGAAATTATTATTATTTTATGATGCCAAAACAGAGATCTATACACAGTCTTTAACTATACCAAATTTCATCCATTTATATTCATGATTACAGAAGCTAGAGCAGAGACAGGCAGACGGACGGACAGAGCGAAACTATAAGGGTTCCTAGAGTATTACGGAACCCTAAACCCGGTATCATCTCGACGCGACGTGCGAGACCGCTTGATATATATTTTTCGCGCTTGAATATAAATTTTACGACATCATCTAAATATAAGATATTCATTTTAACTGTTTGGTTTAAAGGGCTACTATAATGTGTATTTGAAAATATGCTTAAAGTGAGTTACATATAATTTGATAAGGATCATACTGTATCCGTCTAAATAGGTTCTGAAAATACCATACATAATAACAAGTATGAAGTGGGCACGGGCAGCTAGGCACACGCCACCGCATACCTACATAACGGAATAATTTTTAAAAATATTTCTTACTTTACTGTTTGATTTATGGTAAATTTCGGTTGCTAATAACTTCAATGGTCCACAATAAACACCTGACTTTGCAGAGAGAAACTTCTCCATTGCATGGTAAGTCTTGCCTGAATTTGTTGGGCCAGCGTGAAATATAACTTTCCTATTTATATTTCTCGCTTGGGGATACCTAAAATTTGTTAAAAACAGTAAGGGCCTGTTTCACAATCTACTGATAAGTCTCAGATAGCTTATTAGGAAGTTTTGTCGCTCCTTTAACATAATATCAAGCGACAGGGGCAAAACATACAGATAAGCTATCTTACACTTATTAGAAAATTGTGTAACAGGGTCCTAAGTTTATTAGATTGTATTTCCAACAGATATGGCAAACAGATAAACATAGTAAGCTAGTTTTTTGGCAAAAACTATTTGTTTATAACAGATTGGTTTCTTACTCCCGGCCAAATCTCTATGTAAACTATTAACTAAACATACTGCTATTACTATAGCACAGCTAAGTACAGCAACATATCGCTTATCCATGCAACATAAGCAACAAAATTTTATTTAAATTCATTGGTAATAACGACCAACCGCTATTACTTGTTCCAACAGAATAATATGATCAATTTTCAAAGTTATTACTAATCTATCTCCCATTTGAAATCTGGACCAGTATGGCCGGTTAGTGCGATAGTTGACGTTGTGAATGACAAATTAATTTTATAAGTTTTGGTTTAGATAGTGTATTACCGTGGGATATGTATTATTTAGACATATTACCATGTCGCAAAATATTTAAAAAAAAACTGAAATGTCCAATTGCTTTAAAAACAAGATTACCAATGTAACTACTGCCAATTTTTTCATAAGAAATTTTCTTATTCCTTTTTTGTCATTTTTTTTTAAAAGAAGTTCATATGCATAACCTACACCCACTAATACTACATACATACATATGACAGCGTATATACAACTCTCTGAAGTTGTTGTGAAAATTATTTATTAAATGTCATTATTTCAGGTTTTGATTGACTGTTTTAACTGATATGAATTACTCTTAGCAATATTTTCAAAACAGACCTGATATAAAATACATCCAATAATTACCAATTTGCAGGTGTTCTCAAGTCGGAGATTTTCTTTAAATCGTCTAAACAGTCTAAATGGGGGAAAGCCAGTCTGGCATGTCGGAGGAAGTATGGAAACAAGTCATCAACATGACCAGCTCCTGGAAAATAATAAAGAATTTATTTAATGAAACATGAGCTAATAGTAAGTATTTCAAAAAGTGATGATTGTTTAAGTAAATTAACTTTACAAAAAACAAAATTTATCCTAATGTTTCTAATATTTAGAGGTGTATAAGTAACGAAAAAAAGTATACCCGTATGTATTCGTTACTATAACAATGAGTACTCGTTACAATAGTATAGTTACTTCTGATACCTCATAACAAGCTATGTTAGAGCAACAAATCAAGTCGTATTGCGTACGCGAATAGTATGATGTCCACGTCGCAACATTCGTAATTTGTAGGAAACATACTTATACATTACACACCAAGCTGCGTAATGTGTATTTATTCACTTTTACGTATTTGAACCAGGCTTGTGTTCAAGTTATTCTAAATTTAGTTTGATTTAATAGTTAGTGTAGAACTACGAGGGAACTGTTGACGGAATCAGTAAACTACAAAAAATACAAGTATCGAAATGTATTTGTGTGTAACGTTTCGTTACTTGGTACTGATGGCGCACCCGTTACTCAGTACTGAATACATCCGGTTTGCTACAGCTCTACTAATATTAGTTACTACAAGTAGAAGATTAAATTTGGGTGTTTTAAATAAACTACGGGTGGGCTTTAGAATAGGGGCAAATATTAGGGCCTTAATTTATATATTTTGATGGTTGGGTTTTGTGGGGGCTACTTTCATTCATTTTGGTACCAATTTTAGGGCGAGGAAATGAGTATTTTACTTTTTATATCCATTTTTGTGATTAAATTTTCTTTTTTTCACATATTTTACAAAAGTTACGTAAATTTGTTTTTATCACTGAAATGTGTATAATAATGATGGTTTCTTAATATAATTATAAAGAAATTTAGTTTTATGTGTAATTAACATAAAATAAATAAATTATAAAAAACACGCCAAACTCAAAAAAACCTGGCGTGAAGTAACATTAGTGTAGTATTGGGTTAGGCAAGAGCTTTATTATCGCGTTAAAAACGTCTTTGGAGTGGTAACACAGCCTTACAAAATCTCGGTGTGAAATGACATTTGTGTAGTTTTGGGTTAGGTTAGGTGAGAACTTTTTTATCACTTTTAAAACGTCTTCAGAGTGGTAACACGGCTTCAATAAAACTCAGCGAGAAATAATGTAATAGATGGGAGGAGTAACCCACTCCTCCCTCAATATTGATTAAATATTTTCACTAAATAGTAAAGAATTGAAGGAAAAATGTCAATGTAAAAATGTAAAGGTACAATTTTGAGGTAAAATTAATAAATTTTTAAATGCATTTTTCTCAAAAACTACATCTCACCCTGGGAATGGTGGAGGGGGGTTAGGTGACCATTCCCCCTTCCCTCCCCTCCAACTCCCGCCTGTTTAGGCTACCTCTATTCAAAAGCAACCCCTAAACTACTGATAAATAATTAAAATAGAGATAAATAAAAATTACAATATTTTATTTATTATATTTTCTTACCAGCAAGTATATCACTTATGGTTATGTGTAAATCTGGGGATAGATCATGTTCTAAGCAATGTCTACGAAAAGATAAAAACGCTTGATGCAATAATTGATCATCTAAGCCATTTTCTGCTGAAAGAACTCTAACCTCTGGTTTTTGATAGAATTTGTTTAAAATTTTAAGCAAATCTTGTTTTTTCAGTCGACCCGTAAATTCTTCGCCTATATTGATGTCATCAGCATGTGGCTTTACAGGAATAGGTACAAAAAGAGCCGAGGGATTTCCTTTATCATGTTTCTTGCCTCTTTTAAAAACATAACCTAACTCTCCTATCTTAGCACTTCTCACTCGAATAAAAGAACTCGTATAGGGTACAGTACAAGATTGTAGCCTATCTACACAATAAACCGTCCATATCCGCAAAAACCCTTTGTACATTTTGTAGAATAAATACAGAAATTTTAAAAATTTACACAACACCACTGAAAAAATACTAAAAATATCAAATGGTGTATGTCATTGTCATATTTGACAATTGACATTGAATTTGTCACGATTGTTTTTTTTTCTTTTTTTTATTTATATATGACATCGGCTTATAACTATTTGCCAGTGTCAAGTTAAAAAGGCGGGAAATAGAACTTTCGTTTCAATTTTCAACACCGTATTCCTATATCGTCAAGTCTAAAATCTAGTCAAATATATAGTCAGTACAGTCTATGAGTCATATCAGTCGATTCAGTAAAGCGGTAGAAGCTTTACTGAAAGTTCCTAGGGAGTTTTGGCGGGAAACACAAAATAGCACGTTTTTAGAAGTTGTACTACTTGCCCACACTTGTACAAGTTAACGAATATTTAATGCTTAATATTCCATTACTCATTAAAAACCGAGATAACACAAATTTATAAAGTTATACAAATTCCACAACGTCACCCATTTAACTCCCCGGCAAAACTCGTCACGATTGCTGAAGCCGCGTTTGTGCGCGCCGCGCTTGCCAAAGCTTGGCAAGCGTCCACAAGCACAAGCGTATAAAGAGGGCGTTTGGCTTGACTTGCGTGAGCTTGTGGCTGCTTGTATCCGATTTGGTCTAGGGTCGAGTTTTGGACAAAGATCAAAGGGCGCTTGCTGCAAATGCTTGCGATGCGTTCACACGTTGGCGCGCGCTTAGTAGCCGCTGTGATCTCGTGACGAACGCACGTATAGTTCTGTCTCCGAAAGGAGTGGCTGGTCGAACGAAAAGAGTTTGTAGTTTTAGGAATATTACCAGACCGAAACGTCTATCTGGAACCTCCAAAGACGTTAATCATAAAGATAAAAAGAAAGTTGCAGATACTTGGAGTCGTCTTGCCGAGTTAATAGGAAATCCAGTAAAGGAATTAAAAGCCAAAAAAGAAATATTGTTTTTATTTGAAATAAAAGTAGGTTAAATTAAATAACATTTATTTCAGGCGGCATAGGCCCATAACCAAACATAATTATAGCCGATAAAAGTTCAGTGTTCGCCATGCTTGTAATGCCATGTACTTAACACACTGACGCATTCACAAGCTTGTAAGCAACTTCCAATAATGCTAAGCGAGATTTGTGGACACTTGGGGATTGTGGATGCTTGTTGAGCCTTGGCAAGCATGAAAATGCACTTTCAGAGATGATTGATGACATGATTTTTTGATTTTACTCAGGCGTGAGCTTGGACACCAAGCTCTATGTTTGAAAACTATTATAATTATATTTTAATCTAGGTAGGTTATAATAAAGCGGACTTGTACGCAAAATTTAAATGATTGTGACTATTGACATTATTGACAGGATGCTGGATTTACAGGCTGGACCGTGAGTATGCTGTTTTAGACGCATTAAAAACAATACCAAAAGATTAGTCCTAATGACAATCAGCTGTGGTCTGTGGAAAGTTTAAGATATTCGTTATTTAACGTGCACTAGTTTTAGGTACAACGTGGTACAACTACAAAAAGCGTGCTATTTCGTGTTCTCTCAAACTTCCTAGGAAAGGACAGTACTGCGTCTACCACTTTACTGAATCGACTGACTAGACTCATTGATGATTCACTGTACTGACGATTTACTAGGACTTTGATTAGACTTTGGACTTGACGATTGCAAAAAACGAGTCGAAAACTGCAATGAAAATTTTATTTACCCGCCTTTTTAACTTGACGCTGGCAATGATTTTATGTTATAGTATATTAAAATAAAAAAAGCTTTGACAATTTTGACGATTGGACATTTTGCAAAAAGGACACGACGTCGACGTCGAGGAGTGAGGATATAATCCGAAATCGGCGCAATTTTTGCATCTGTTTTATTTCACATGATAGTAATTACCAAATATTCTGAATTAGAACACTGTTTTATGGGTATTGTGACTTAAAATAGTTCTAAAACAAGATGGGTAAAGCTAAAAAAGGAAAGAAGGGTCAAGCGATTGAGGATGGGTAATATTCTTTTAGCATATGTTATTCTTTAGTTTATTCTTATTAAAACTTATGTTTCTTTCAGTGATAGTGATGTAGAAACTACTAATATTGAGAGCATAAAACCGACTCCACAAAAGGGAAAGAAGTAAGTCAGTTTTAGGTTATAAATTTTAAGTTCAATTTAAGACAATTCTTATAAATATATGTATTTATAGACGTAAAACATTACAGAAAAACTTAAAATCATCTCCACGTATATAGAGGTGTAATAATGGTTGAAATGTTTTACACATGCTTACTAAAATTAAAGATTAACTTATATCGGTGCTAATATGGTTCATTTCATAACAATCACAATATTTCTGCTACTTAGTGTTAGTTAGTTTTCACTCATAAAAATTTCATAGAGACTATCTTTTCTAACTCAAAAAAAATTGGTTCCATAATTTTTATATTAATTTCAGAACTGTTATTAATTTTGATGAAAGTGAAGATGAAAAGCTAAAATCAAAATCAAAGAAAAAATCTGCTGATTCTAATATTAAAGAGGTCACAAAAAATTTGAAAAATGTAGCAATAACAAACCAGTCTCAAAAGAAAATACAAGAAAGCAGTGAAGGTATTGTATTTTGGTTGTGTTCAGCAAAACTTGCTGTGTATATTTTACTTTTTAAAACTTAAATGGGAACTACATATTTACTTAAATCATAGTTTCTCAACCTTATTTTGCTCACCGCCCACTTTGAGAATATGTTTTTTTCTAGAGCCCCCTATCTTAATTTTACTTACCATCTGTCGCGAATTTAAAACAGCTATTGCCATGATTATATTTTAACATAAGATATTATATTATAGTCGTAAGATAGGAATATGACCCTATCCTATTTCTGAGTTTAAAATTAAGAATGAAAGAATAATGTTTCAATGGGAGCAATTAAAACGCGTGCTTAGTTATATTGAGGAATACTTTTTTTACATTCAAAAGCCATGAATTTATGACATAACTAATGAGAAGGTTGAATTTGATGCATTTTTAGGAGTTTGTTAATATCAGGCTTCATTTTACTTAAAAACAACCGTAAGTCGCCGCGTTCAGTAACTTGAAGCCGATTTCTCTGTTTAGTTACCAACGTTGCTACAGCACTAAATCCATGTTCAGCTAAATAGGAAGTAGATGGGAATGCTATTAAAAATTGTTGAACAATCAACCATAATCCTGGGTACAGTTGTGAAATCGGCTTCTGCAGCCAAAATTCTTGGTAGCCATTCTTGAATTTAATTTTTAATTCCTCATTTGTCGTGAGTTCTATTAGTTCTTCTTCTAAACTAGGATGATCCTGCTGTGTTAACATTTGAAAAAGGATCCAAAACCCAGTCTGGTATGTCCATGTTTAAAACGTCCTGGAATCGTTCCTTGAAATCTCTGTGGAGGTTTCCAAGTGTTGACAGTAAACAAGCAAGTCGTCGTTATTGAATGATACTCCTGATAAATTTGGGAAGTTATTGAATTCCCGTCTGCCGATATTTCTTTTGTATAATAGTAGTTTGGATACGAAAGCAGCAATGCTATTTTTTGTCTTAATCGAGTTTAAGTCATAACCTTGAAGTTGGAGGTTGACATCATTAAACAATTTATACAGGTCTGTCAAGTACGCAATATCGTTCTTTGATGAGATGAGGTTGTCGCGCAATTCTGGGTCTTTGTTTTCTAGGAACTCTATCACAGATCAAAACATATTGTAAAATCGAGTCAAGCAAGTACCTTTTGACAGCCAGCGCACCTCTGTGTGAAGCAGCAGTCGGTTGAAATCTTAATCATTGGCAATGCAAAGCTGACTAAATAATCTATCATTCAACGAGTTACTTCTGATTTTATTAACTGATCTGATGACATATTGCAGTGATATATGGAGGCGTTCATTCAGATTTTTCGCATCCAAATGCTGGCGATGAATTACGCAATGCACAGCAAGCACGTCAGGAACTTTATTTTTTAAGCATGCTATGAAGCCTTTGTGACGCCCTATCATAGCCGGTGCGCCATCCCTAGCAACTGACAAAATATTATTCAAAGGAATTTCCTTTTCGGCACAAAAATTTTCCAGAGTATTAAATATAGTTTCTCCTTTTGTATCCGTTTCCAAATTTGTAGCAAACAATAGTTCTTGACATATTTTCTCATCCGTAATGAACCTCACGTATGACAATAACAATGCTTCATTGGTGGGTAAAGTGGACTCATCCAGCTGAATTGAAAATTGACAAGTCTGCAGATAATTGCACAATGATTCTTCAATGTTTTTAGCCATCTCATCAATTCGTCTTTGCACAGAACTATTGCTCAAAGGAATTTTTCGGATAATATCTGCAGCTGGTTTATGGAGTACAGTGGTTATTACTTTTTTGATTGCTGGTAAAATTAAATCTTCCCCAATAGTGTGTGGTTTCCCTGTTTTAGCAATCAACAATGAGATATTGTACGAAGCTCGAAGTCCGTCATCGTCTTGCTTAGAAGCGGATGAAAAAAGTTTTGATATAGTTGGCTGAATTTCGTACTTCTTTTTCATGTCTTGAAAATAGGTCATATCTTTGTCTTTCTTATTCGGGTGTATTTTATTAAAATGATCTTGAAGCCTAGAAGGCTTCATCGCTTCATTTGAAAATGTTTTTTTACAAATAAGGCACAATGGCGATGATGGATTTGTAGGATTTTCGATAAATCCGAATGTAATATAATCCGCACAATACTGCCGCCTCTTCTTTTTTGCTTCCGACATGGTTTGCACTTTACAGATACGAGAGTAAAAGATTAACTTCTAAAACCCTGTTCTCAATTGCGCGCGATAATGGTAATGAAAATAAAATGAACAATCATTGCCTTTATATAGGTTGGAGATATTTAACATGTATCGACAGTAATAAGATAAACATGCAGTGACTCGTTTATAACACCCGGCGCGAAAGGTAAGGGCGGACGCCGCGCGGGGGCAAGGGCGACGCGGAGTTAATGCCCCGATGACACTGACGAACAAAAATTTAATATAATTTAATCTATTTCATCTTGAAATAATAAAAACCATTCGGAATAAGCCATTTTAGTGAAATAAATCTGAAATTTTATGTTAGGGGTTGACCGCGGCCCCAAACCGGTTCGCTTGCCAGTTTAGATGGCAAGTTAACCCATTACTCCTATCTGTCATATCATAAGCAATGTATAAGTTTGATATATACAGCTTTGTAGACCTTAGTCTCTGAGCAAAACCGCGGACAGACAGATAGACAAACAGACAGACAGACGGACGGACAGACCGGAACTATAAGGGTTCCTTGTTGACTACGGAACCCTAAAAAATGATCTCTGAAGAATCAAAGAGGGGTCAAGTACCCCTCTTTGATTCTTCAGAGATCACTTTTACATTAAATGGTTGTTTTTTGTAGGGACAAAAAACAACCTTTTAATGTTTCTGAAGTTCGTCAATTTGATTACACTTCATAATTTATTGGTGCAGTTAAAGCTCATCCATTCATAGACAGTCCAATGTTCCACACATTTAGGAGCATTTAGGCTGGCAAAAGATGCTTCTGTGCCTGTTATACCTATGGAAAAAGCATATCCATTGGGAAAAATACCAATAAATATTTAAAAAATTGATGATTTGAAGAAAATTGAACAATACTTACCCCCTGATGAAGATTAAAAGAATTTTATCAGGAAATAGACATGTAGCCACATCACAAAATGATGATGAGGAGTAAGTAGTTGATAAGTACATTATTAAGTAGCCTAAGTACATTATTTTTCCAATAAAAGACAAGATATCCTATACTGTATGTTTTATTTTCAGATAAATTCTAGTAACAACATAAGTCCATCACATATAATTATTGTTTTTTCAAAAACCTGATTTTTTTTAGTACCCAAATTTTTTGAGAATATGTATTGTATACTTGTGCATATTTTATATTGTGGCGAACCAATTAGCGCCACAATCCTGAATCGCGCTATCGAAGTTTTCTATGATCGGCACTATATATACGACATCTGAAATTCATGCAAGTGGGCTTCGGCCTGACCGAGCATACCACCTCGCTCGGTCGGAGATCTCCCTTTGGTGCTTGCCACCACATCCCACATTGGTGACCCTCGACAGAACACGCCTTCTTCTGGACATCATCACTCCCCCCACCCCTCCGCACCACGCCAGCCAGCTTTTCAGCCTCATCGGGTACCTCGACCACCAGCCTCAACGCACCGCGGCCTGGTCGAACCCTCATCGGCTTCAACGGGCACTTCCACTACAACGACCGGTCAGCAAGCAGAGCACGAAGCATCTCTCCTGGTCAGCACACGCAGCTACAGCGATCGGTTAGCAAGCAGAGCACGAAGCACCTCTCCTGATCAGCACACGTAGCTACAAGGATCGGTTAGCAAGAAGAGCACGAAGCACACGCAGCACTCCGACTCACTGGAGCCCGTGCAGCAGCAGCACAGTTCCGACTCACTGGGACTCTCTGGCACTGGCGACTCAAGCAAGACGACTTAAGATTCGACCTCAGGTCTTCGGGGGGGAGTGATGTGGCGAACCAATTAGCGCCACAATCCTGAATCGCGCTATCGAAGGTTTCTATGATCGGCACTATATATACGACATCTGAAATTCATACAAGTGGGCTTCGGCCTGACCGAGCATACCACCTCGCTCGGTCGGAGATCTCCCTTTGGGGCTTGCCACCACATCCCACAATATTGTCTGAACAAAACTATTATGTATCCTTTGTTTTTTTGTTAGGATTCAGTTTTTTATCTCTCCTGAAAAATTCAGATCTCATGGAAATGTGTGGTTACAAAAATACCTGATTCAATTGTTAATTAATGTTTTGTGTATGTTTATTTTATTATAATTTCAACAAATATTAAGTATCTTTTGGAAATTAAAATTTATATAATCTTAATCTGTGTGCTTTAACCTCGATTGTAGTACTTTTTATTTTATAGTTTTTAGTAATGATGATTTTAATCCATTGCCCGTCCTACCAAAATACGTGCACACGTGATAAAAATGATTACAATACCTACAATAACAAAAATTTTTATTTTACTTTAGTACCTGATTAGCGTGTATTTTTTGCCTTTTTAGACTATATTAATTTTTTAATCCACCCACGCCCCCTCTGCGCCATCTCAATGCCCCCTAATTTTCTCTGGGTCTTCTACTGCCCCCCCGAAAGTCTCAAACGCCCACAAGGGGGCGTTATCGTCCACGTTGAGAACCTATGACTTAAATAAATAAACTATAGGTGTATGAATATTTTTTAATAAATGGATTTTACTGTGCTACACATATCAATATTTATCCCAACATCGGGATAAATAAATATGAATCGCTTGTCATGTCTTACTTAACAATGAAATTGGTACTTCTTAAAAATAAAAACCTATTTCATCATAATGACTACTAATAATACCTAATAGTGAACCAACTATTCCTACTCATCAAAATTACTGCTCGAAGATTTGGCAAAGTAATTCAAATTATTATACTGGGTGTTTTATCATTATAGGTATACAAGTATATAGGATATATTAATTTATTTAATCATAATATATTTATTAAGTATACCATTGCTATCTTGCACTTTTGCCATCTCATAGGTAGTTAATTAATTCCTTTACTAAAAAAACCATTCGGATAGGAATCAATAAAATCTTTGAACGCGCTTTGGACTGCCCCATCGGAGTTGAATTTTTTCCTTGCAAGAAGTTATCCAAATTTCGAAAAAAATGGTAATCATTGTACCTTCATAAAATATATTTTATAATATAATTTTTAAAGACAAAACATAACAAAATAAAAATTTAAATAACCCCTGAATTGTCAAGCAGTGAACGAGCTGATTATGATGAATTATTAATTAATAGCTAAGAACAATATTGATCTTGTCACCTTTAAACAAAAAAAAACTAGATTAAAATTGGTTAATCGGTTTGTCTGTTTTTAATTACAAAATGCAGATTAAATAAATCATTAGCACTTTTATTACTTATTTGTTCGGTAAATGTCATTATACGGATCTTTAATTTTTCTGAATCGCAATTTTGTTGTGTTTTGATGTGTGTGATATAATATTCAACTACATCTAAATATACGGCGAATAAGTAAATTAGTGTTGACTGTTGAAAGATCTCAGTTGCGTTTCTTGATTATCATAATATTATTATTGTTGTTCTTTAAATCTACAAAAAAAAATTGGCGCTCGTGAAGAAGATGTTATTGATTTCAAGTATATTTATTTACTTAATAATATTATTCCGAAAATATGTACTATTGGGAAACGGAAAAATACTAAATAAAAAAAAAGTTAAAAAAACTATAGCTGCTATGTAAAAAATGGGGTCTAAAAAGGCCGAAACAAGAAAATAATTCAGATAGAATTTCAGAAATGCATATGTAGAGCCGTGGTCGCACCTACTTTATAAGGTTTGATACAGTTGATGTCAAATCGCAGTCGTCTGTATCTTGGGGTATGCATTTGTGTGACGAATATACGCCTGTTCTAGAAACTTCTCTTCTCTCTCTTCTTGACCTTTACGACATTGCACGTGATTGAAGCGTACTTCTACGTCCGGTGCGTTAGGCGGTGCCCCCTTCGCCCCCGCGGTAGAGTGACCTAAATTCATGATCTTTTTAAGACTTACCAACTTTCAAATACTTGAGCTTTGACACCAATGCTTTTGTATTTTTTATATCCTATTTTTAACACAAAATATGACCTGTTTCTCTCGAAACGAAATAAACAATCATTCTTACTACTACCACTTTATTTAACTCATAAAATTGTTCTAGATGAATCTGAAGATGAAGAACTAAAGAAGAATTCAAAGAAAAATAAGAAAAAAGATGAAAAAAGTGCCTTTTCTCTTTTAGTAGTAGAGTCTGAAGATTCTGCACCTGAAGCGCCCATGTCATCAGATGATGAGAAACCAGCTCAAAAAAACCTAAAGAAGCCTAGTCAAGAAAAGAAAGAGCCAGCTGGTAAAAAGGGAAAGAAAGCCAGGAGAAAGAAAGATGACAGTGATGAGGACATAGAAAAAGTTTTAGCTGAATTAGAAATGGAAATGTTAGGTGTGAAAAAAGAAGTAAAAGAAACTTCTGAGGTCGAGAAGCCACAAGAAGTAGCCGAAAGCAAAGAAGAAAAGAAGCCTAAGAAAAAGAGTAAAAAGAATGAGGAAAAACCAGAGCCAATTGATGCTGATGGTGTTGAAAATGGTAGTGATGATGAAAATGATATTACCATTAAAACAACTGCTCAAAAGAAAAAAGAGAAAAAAGAACGCGAAAAGTTGAAGAAACTAGAAGCTAAAAAAAAGGAAAAGGATCAAGAGTCGAAAAGGGAGGGCTCTGAACCTAAAACTCCTGCAAAAGCAATTGAGAAAAAGACTGAAACAAAACCTGATGATGTGAAGGATGAAGACACTAAAGCACCATCTGAAGAAAAAGACGGAGAGAATGATGCTCCATCTACGGAAGGCAAGAAAAAGAAAAAAGGAGAAAAGGGCGAAAAAGAAGATAAAGGAAAGAAAGGCCCAACAAAAAAACATATTGCTGCAATGCAGGAAGCATTAAAGAAAGTGAAAGAAGAAGAGGAACGATTACAACGCGAGGAAGAAGAAAGAATAAGACAAGAAGAAGAAAGGGAGAAGCAGAGGTTGGAAGCGATCAGATTAGAAAAAGAACGTAAAGACAAGAAGAAGCAGAAGGAAAAGGAAAGAAAAGAAAGACTAAAAGCGGAAGGAAAACTTTTAACGCCGAAACAGAAAGCAGAGAAGGCTAGAGCTCAAGCTATGCTTGAATCTTTGAAGGCTCAAGGAATAGAAATTGGGTCAACAGAAAAGAAACCTCCGCGACCTGGTACAAGAATCAAGCCTAACAAGCTCAAGACACAAATATCACAGGAAGCTCCAACTACAGCAGTTGAAGAGAGTAAACCAGAGATAAGCTCAGCTGAAAAGATTGTAAGTGTTTAGCCTTTATTATTAATGAATTTTATAATACTAGTAGACACTTGAAAATTTATAAGGTCATGTGGGCTAAGACAATCAGGGGGCAAGTACATTTTCCTTTTATAATTTTATCAAGACAGTTCTTGATAAAACATAACGAATACACAAGTTCATAATTTAATTAATTAGTTTTTTTTTTCCATATATTTTTAATTGTAACACACTAAAAATTGCAAATTGACTTTAATACAGGAACCTGAAAAAGTAGAGGAGAAAACTGAGTCAGACACAGAATCTGTGAAAGATGCTTGGGATGCAGAATCATCTGAGGATGACGAGCCTGAAAAACCAGAACCTGTGAAAGTAGAAGAAAAACAGAAGCAAGAGGAAGTAAGTTATCTAGAATTCCTAAGAAGTCATACATATATTTTAAAGATATAATGCGGTGTAGTAAATTTTATAAGGTATCATAAAAAAATAATAAAATATAATATTAATAAAAAATGGGTTATACAAATAAATATGTTACGGTGCCGTATGGTAATTAAGAAGAATTAACATAATAACCTAACCAAGAGCGCGTCAGGATATGTCTAAAGAGGGTTCCGTAAAAGTTTTATTTATACCGCGTAAGTTTTTTTTTTCAAATTGCTTCAAAAGATAATCCGATTTCGATCTATCAGCATGGAAATTTGCAAGTTTGTCTCAGTTTTTTTTATTTTTATAGGGCCCATTTCTGGGCCTGCTTGTTCCCCCAACAGCGAGGTCAGGACAATTTTTTGCTTGTTTACATTTTTCACACTTATATTTAGTTTTTATTGGTTACACATTTTTAGCAGTTTCTATTTTTAATCTAATTTCATTTATTCTATTCTATTTTATTTTCTTAAGTTTATTTATTGTATTTTTAATATTCCATTACATTCCATGTTTTGGGTATTACATTTCTGTTTACATTTCTTACACTTAACATTTCTTTACTTTCTCCTTTACATTTAAATTTCTCTTTTATAAGTACATTATCTTTCGTATGTTAATTTATATATCTAATTATCAATCTCTTTCAATTTTATTTTCAATTTCTTTCCTTAAATTTTAATTTCAATTCTACATTCTTATTTACTACATTCGTTTTCTTGTTTTCTATAACAGTTTCAACTTTACATTTCATCTACATTTACTATTTCATTTATATTTATTGTCCTATTTCACTTCTACATCTCATCTTTACATTACATGTTTATTTCTATTCTATTCATATAGCTTACCGTTACAATTACAGTCTTTACATTCCTTAGTCTATATTTCAATCTTTCCGCGCCCGGCGCGATGTGCCCGGCTAGGTGATTTGCCGAGAAATTATTGTGACAAAAATTCTTGTTACAATTTGTGGTCTGCTATGCATATCGTGTCCATATCCATAATAGCTATAATAGTACCAGTTAACATACAAACAAATTATTATTATTTTGTGATGCTAAAACCAATATCTACTACACAATCTATAAGTATACCAAATTAAATCCATTTATGTTCATAATTACAGAAGCAGGACGGACAGAGCGAAACTATAAGGGTTATGTATTATGGAACCCAAAAAATGGTATAAATCTTACTGCAAACTAGGTACTGCTGACTACTTACACAATTAGGTGAAAGTTTGTGTAGATGTGTGAAAAAATTGTGAATACAACCCCGTTTTAATAATTCCACCCTACATATTATACACATTAATGTATTATTTAATTCTTGCTTTCCTAATAGAAAGAGGACGAAGAGAGTTCTGAAGAGGAAGACAGCAGCTCCGAGGAGGACTCCAGTTCAGAGGAGGATTCTGACGATGAAGGCATGACAGATGCTCAGAAGAAGAGAGATCTCGTACTGAAACGCCTGGAGGTAAGAGTGTTAATTTTGTAACAAAACTATAGTCTATCTATTGTATAGTGGCAAACATATGTTTATTTTTTACACTTGCGCGCTGTGAATCGGCGACCGACGAATGCGACCGGTGTCTATCGTGCAGTCGCTACTCCCTAGCCAGATGTACAACTCAACTAAAAGTGTATAAAAATTCTATAGGAGTTCTTCTAACTTATTTAGCTCGCAATAGCTAAAGAAGTTGGTCGCCCATTGACGCCTAGCTTAAGGACAAGAACATAAATACTTGAAAAAGGTTGTACTTTACTTGTATTCCTAGAAAAATGCGTTATTTAATAGATAGGTTTTAGTGGCGCAGGCGACACAATATATTACTTATTTAGTTATTTGTATGACTTACTTAAATACTTTAAAAGAATAAATAAAATATATTTATTAAATAAATAAATAATTAATTAATAAATAATAAAATTCAATTAGAAATGAATTTTTTTAGAAACGTCGGGAAGAAAACGAGAAGAATAAAGCCAACAACCAACTACGTGCAGCCGTTGTATGCGTACTTGGTCACGTCGATACTGGCAAGACGAAAATATTGGACAAGCTCCGACGTACGAATGTACAAGACGGCGAAGCCGGTGGTATTACACAACAGATTGGGGCTACAAATGTGCCTATTGACAATATCAAGGAGCAAACTAAACATGTTAAAGGGGTGAGTGTTTTGATTTATATTTAGGTGGTAAAATAAAGATAAAAGGAGATTTGATCAAATGTGTGTGAATAGGCGTGCGAGCATTCGTACGTTCTAATATGTGCGTACTAACTTGCGTGCGTGCATGCTTGCATTTGTACGTTCTAATATTTGCGAGCATGTAAAGTAGGCTATACATGTTGGCCTTGTGTTGGCGTCGAATCCGAGAGTCGGCAAGAAGGTACAAGGCAAGTGCTAATGTCCACATGTTGGAATAGTTCCTTGAATGCCAATGCAGGCGGCATATGTAGACGAGTTTTGTCGAGCTGCCCACAAATTGGCCGAGCGCCGTTTGATTCGTGCACAAAAACCGACACCGGTCCGAAGTGAGGCAAGTGATCATAAGTGACGGCCAGCAAAGACAATTAATCTCTTCACTTGTTGACGCTGGGCTTCACTTGGCCAAGTAGGCGAGCGACACCGAGCGATGACTAGGCAAGGCAAATCGACTGTTGGCGCTGGCCATCACTCGGCAACGCTGGCCCGAACCAACATGTATAGCCGCTATTACAAATGCACGCAGTATTTGTGCGTTTTAGTGTGTGCTTGCATACAGCGTACATTCTTAAAAACTTATGCTTCTAATACAGCACTTTATAATATTTTTATAACATTCGTTTTTTAGGTTAACGAAATCGCCTTCAAGTTACCAGGTTTGCTCATCATTGACACGCCTGGGCACGAGTCATTCAGCAACTTAAGAAACAGAGGATCGTCACTGTGTGATATTGCTATTCTTGTAAGTCAATCTTTTATATAATATGTATTGTTAATTTCAAAATTGTTACGTTTTGGTATTTTTATATGCTATATTGAATAAATGAACCTTGTAAAAGATAATACCTATTGCTTCTATTTACGAAATATAAACACGCATCCATTATACCTAAATGCTCACAGAGCCTTCAGCCAAGTTGCCATCGCTATAATTACGACGACGAAGTTAGAAAACAAAAATACCATACGGATTTGATATAAGCCTATGTCACTTAGCCTAACTAAACTCTTTGTTGTTTTCACAAAGACTGGAATACACAGGACAGATATTTTTATAATCTGTTCATTTTCTTAGAACAAAAAGTGTTTCAGAATCTATTTCATTTGTATTAACTGTAAAAATATTTGTATCTTACAGGTAGTTGATATTATGCACGGTCTCGAACCACAGACAATCGAGTCCATCAATCTACTGAAACAGAAGAAGACTCCGTTTATTGTAGCTCTCAACAAAATAGACAGGTTGTACGACTGGCAGAGTGCTCAACGCAAAGATGTCAGGGATATCCTGAAAATGCAACAGCAGAATACACAGCTTGAGTTCGAGAAACGCAGCAAGGATGTAATAATACAATTTGCCGAACAGGTAAACATTTTCTGTATATATTATTTTATTTAATAATTTTTTAATGTTTGTAGAATTTTTTAAAATTATCAATGGAAATGGTGCAAATATTTTAATGTCTCTTTGGAAAGAACATAATAAAAAGGGAAATATTGCCCTTTCAATGCAATTTAAATGGCATATACATATAGTCAACCATTGACGAGATTAATTCGTCACAAAAGTGAGATCATTAGAAGAGAATAAAAATGCATTGTATAAAAATGTCGACATGTATGACATGTAGTTGAAAATGTATGAGGAAAAATTAAATTTTAGTTCATATTTGTTTCCTTTAGAATTTTAAACATGGTAAATGGATTAAGTCTGAAACTGTTCGCATAGGGTTTGAAGGTCTTCCAGGATTTATTAAGGCTTAAGATTGTCGATTGGCTGTAGATTCATACATGTATCCAGTTACGCAATGCTCTAAATGTTGGCTATATGTTCATATCAGTCACGTTTGTCCGTCCAAGACACCTATTTGTCCTAAATAATAAAAATTGAAAAGCATGAAAACTGCGAAATATAAAATTTATAGATGCATTAATAATTGCAAAAGCAACCATTTATCTTTAATGAAGTCTGTATGTCCTGCTTTTCAAAGAGAGATAAATGTTCGCATTTATATGGGAAATAATAACTGTTCTTATAAATTTGAATAATATGAAGGAGGAGACACTGGAAAAGAGTTCAAGTAGAATGGAACCGGAGGAACCTATTGCTATTCCTAAGTGGCGCTTCGTCTCCTACTTATAGAGATGTATGTGTGAGTGGTTCTGCTACTCATGTAAGTTTGCAAGATAGTGAAGACGATAATATGGAATTAGACGAATGTGTTTTACCTACCCCAAATCAATTGTCATTATCCACCAACGATGTTACGAAGAAATCAAAAAGTAATAAAAAAAAAGTGTAAGCATAAGACATAATGAAGATGATGTATTTCTTGATTTGGACATAACTAGTACTGAAACCAATTGTGAGCAAAGCTCTAGTAGTAGTAATCGTAAAGAACGGAAACATTTATCACAAAGAGTTTTAGTTAAAATAAGAAAAGCTTTTGTAACAGATGGAAGTTTAAGTGATAAGTTTAAAATGTTGATTAAGTTTTTTTAGTAGATATTTTACAAAAATATTTTAATTTCGAGACGTTGCTTAGGTTCATGGAAAGAAACAATAATGGCCAGTAATGATAATAATTTGCACAGCTGTATCAACATTTTCCAATGGAATGCTAATAGTTTAATATATAAAGCTAGCAATTTTGAACTATTATTATTACAAGATAAAGTACATATGGCTTTTGTGAGTGAGACATGGCTTTCTCCTAACATTTATCTGAAATTTCAAAATTCAAGCTATAACATTTTAAGAGCAGACAGAGAAGATTCATATGGTGGCTTGTGCGTTATTATAGGTGTATATAATATTCTGAACGAACTACTAATATTTCTATATCTGATATTCAGATAATGAATTATAACATTTTTAACGTACCTACGTTAAAGCATGTAATTGCTATATATTACCCGCCTTCCATTACTACAAGTCAACAGGATTGGGATTCTATCTTTAGTACTTTTAAATCAGGTTTTCTTATAATTGGCGATTTTAATGCGAATCACACTCTATGGTCGTGTAAGTCTAATAGAAGAGGAGAGGCTGTGGGCTGTGTATAAAGCCATGTTTGAAAATGATTTTATATGTCCCAATGATGGTTCACCTACAAGAGTCAAGTGGGTTAACGGTAACCTTCAGAAATCGTCTCCTAATGTATCTTTTGCATCCACAGAAATCTCTATCAATATGGGATGGCAGGCTACTAAAGAATCTTTAGGCAGTGATCATTTAGTATTAAAACTAAACTGTGGATTTATACGATCTAATAGGTACATCAAAAAAAGAAATTATAAAGAAGCTAATTGGACAGAATACACTAAAGAAGCAGCGACAATCTTTGATGTTGCAGAAGTGAGTAATGTTCAATCAGGTTATGATGTATTTACAAACAAAATTAAATATTTGGCCGTTAAACACATCCCTTGGATTAAAATTAGTGAGGATCCTACATCAAAGCATTTCTGGAACAAAGAGCTTTCGAAGAAAGTTGCTGGAAGGCGTCTTGCATTAGTTAAATTACGACGCAATCCTACACCTTCAAATTTGCTATTCTGGAAAAACAAAGTATCTCAAGCCAAAATACTTATAAGAAAAGAAAAGTCTAAGTCGTGTAGGGAGTTTTGTTCCAGTATAAACCATGAAACTTCAGCACCTGTCATGTGGAGAAAGATGCGATGGATCAAAGGCAACACTGGACGCCGGGATGAGGTTGATCCTAGTAATGCCAAGAAATTACTGCATACCTTGTCTCCTGATTATGTGGCTGAGCAGGAGCCAATAATGCCCGTCAGGCTACGCTCCATTTTAGAAACACCTATTACGCTCGCAAAGTTTCAAAATTGTTTAAAAAAGAAAGATACCTCTCCAGGCATGGATAATATTTCATATACTATGATTTATTATCTTATAATTTATGCAAAATTAATCCTATTAAATATTTTCAATCTTATAATGATGTCAAGTAGCGTGCCTGCGCAATGGAGAGACATACAGATAGTTCCTATTCTTAAGCCGGGAAGGGATCCCACACTTGCTTCTTCATTACGTCCTATTTCATTGATGTTTTGTCAGTGTAAGATATTTCATTTGATTTTATTGAGAAGATTGGAGTGGTTTGTTGAAAGCCAGGGCCTGCTTTCCGGCTCATCGACTGGCTTTAGACGTGGTCACTCTTGTATGGATAATTTAGTCCTACTTACGTCCAATATACAAATAGGTTTCGCCAGAAGGGAGCCTACAATTGCTTGTTTTATCGATATTGATAATGCCTACAACAATGTTTTATAGGAGATAGGAGTAGGTAGTAAGATTTGTAAATATTTGCTTAATTTTCTTTCTAAACGATGTTGTAGAATTATTTTAGAGAATCAAAGTAATCCTTTAATTAGAAATACTTATCGTGGAACAGCGCAAGGGGACCCCCTTTCTCCACTCTTATTCAATATTGTAACCATAGGAATTAATAATGTTTGTAGTTCCCAATATGCAGATGACTTTGTTTTATACACAACTGTTGTCAATGGAAATACTGTAGAAGCGGCCAATTCTCTTAAATTAGCTATCAATGCGATGATCAATTATCTGGATAGTATTGGTTTACAAATATCTGTGCCTAAATCTAATATTTGTGTTTTAATAGATCAAGGAGAAACTTAAATGTAAATATTGAAGTCAATGGCCTATTACTTAACGTAGTTGATAGAGTTAAATACCTAGGTTTGTGGCTGGAGTCCTTGAGATTCGGTCTTCACATAAATGAGTTATGTGCTAAAAACTATAAATGTCTAAATGTTTTAAAAGTTCTATCGGGCAGGTCTTGGCGAGTTCATCCTCAATATATTCGCCGTCTTTATATTTCCCTGGTAAGAAGTCGGCTAGTCGATGCCAGTTTCATGTATGGCAGTTGTGCTAAATCACATCTTAAAAAGCTCGATATTTTACAAGGAGAGCATTGAGAATATGCGGTTCTTTTATACTCACCACTCCGGTGTTTGTTATGCAGAGTAGTGTTTATCCCTCCATATATTGTTATACAGAGTTATGTAGAGTATATCTCTCCATTCCGCCTTTTTATATACGCCGTTACTTGTTGGCTTGTAGATTTCTTCTTAAAATTAAGTCTAGACTCGGCAGTAATGTGTTAGATTCTTTAAATCGGTTAAATTTGGTTCGTAATTATTTTAGCAATACAAATTTCTCTATGCTAGCACATATCTGCTCTGAATGGACTGATGTTAATGTTTATCAAAGTGGAAGTTAGAGGCTTATTCGTTAAGTACATGGATAAAGTTGGAGTTATGGCCCCAAAACGGAGCATAACTGATTTTGAGCCTAAAAATATTTTTTTGCAATTTGTGTCTCATTGTTATGCTGATTGTTATAAAATATACACAGATGGCTCTAGATGCACTCAAGGTGTTGGAGCTGCATTCTTTGATCCTCAATTAAATATTTCACAGAAGTTTAAATTACACAGGGATAATAATAATAGGTCTTTACCTATGAAATTGCCGTTCTGGCAATTCGTACTGGCCATTTCAAATCAAAATAATTTTTGTTTGGCTAAGAATTCTAATTTCAAATTAATTTTATTTTAAAAACATGGAATTCTTTTTCCAATACTAGTCATTTGTTTATTGATTAGTGTTACATTTTTCGTCATCATGGATACGTTAACAATTCGAGTAATTATGGAATATGAGTACCGTCGTGGCAGCAACGCGGCACAAGCGGCACGCAATATCAACGACGTTTACGGAGCTAACACTACAAACCAACGCACTACCTGTTATTGGTTTGCTCGCTTCCGTTCTGGAAATTTCGACCTGAAAAATGAACCTCGCGGTCGTCCGAAGACTTTGGTCAACGATGACGAATTAAAGGCGATTGTGGAAGCTGATGATACACAATCTACGGCTGAATTAGCAGCAGCTTTCGACGTTAGCGTCAAAACAATATTGGTCCATTTGCGTCAAATTGGCAAGATAAAAAAGCTTGACAAATGGGTGCCCCACGAACTCAATAATCGCCAGCGCGAAGTACGCGTCGGGACGTGCCTTGCACTGCTCAACAGACACACAAATGAAGGAATTTTGAACCGCATTGTTACCTGCGATGAAAAATGGATTCTGTTTGATAACCGCAAGCGCTCAGCAAGTTGGTTGGATCCTGGTTCAGCACCTAAACAATGCCCTAAACGAAAACTTACCCCTAGAAAAGTGATGGTCACTGTTTGGTGGTCTAGCGCCGTTGTGATTCATCACAGCTTCTTACCAAACAGGGTGAGCATTACTGCAGATGTGTACTGTGAATAACTGAACACAATGATGGAGAAGCTGGCACATCTCCAACCAACATTGGTCTATCGCTCGTCTCCGCTGCTCCTGCACGACAACGCGCGACCTCATACTGCACAGCAGACGATCTCCAAGTTGCAAGAACTGGGGTTGGAAGCTCTCCGTTACCCGCCCTACTCACTAGACCTTGCGCCTACAGACTACTACTTTTTCCAGAATTTGGATAACTTCTTGGCGGGAAAAAAATTCAATACCCGAGAGGCAGTACAAAATGTCTTTGAAGAATTTGTTGCCTCCCGTCCAGCTGATTTCTTTAAGAAGGGCATCAATAATCTGCCACTGCGTTGGCAAAGATGCATTGATTGCATGGGTGATTACTTCGATTAATACAAATAAAAAATACATGAAAATAATTCGTTTAAATTTTTTCATACAAAATGGCAATTTCCCTATGAAAAAGACCTAATATAATGACTGCGGAACTTGTAGCTATAAAAGAATCTCTCTCATACGTTAATAATTTGAATAACAATAATAGTATAGGGATATTATCGGACTCGAGAAGTGCCCTCCAACACCTTTGCCAGTGCGTCACTAAGCAACGTCGGATTCCGATTGCCTTCGAAGCTTTAGACTTATTATGCCATGTTGCTAGCAAAGTTTATATTAAACTACAATAGGTTTCCTATCATTTAGGTTTATTCGGAAACGAAACTGCAGATGCGCTTGCCAAGGCTGCCTTAACTTAAATTAAGAAAAAGTCGTTAGAGAAATGGGAATACCATTTTGGCGAAGATCTTAAAAGAGGTGTAGGAGGTTGGTACGGAACCATCCAAAATAAACCTGAATGGGAGCCTTGGTTTATTTCATGTAACTTGTCCAGAAAGTTGTTGGTGTCAGCCTTTAGGTTGCTCTCTGGGCACATTCCAGCAAAGAAGTTTTCTCATTTGGTCGGGATTAAGCCTTCACCTAATTGTGATGTGTGCCAGAAGCCGGAGGACCTATTATATATTGCTGGACCTATGCATGTATTGCTGACCTATACATGTATTGCTGGAGTGTACTCGAACAATTAATTTGAGGACTAGGATTTAAGGAGACTTGGGTTGCCTGCACAACTGACAGATCAATTGTATTATTTCTGAGCCGTTGTCCCCAGAGGCAAGCAAATTATACAACTTTATGGATCTGTCCCTTGTGTAGGAAACAATGACTGAACCTATGAGGCTGGCATCAACACTTAAGTTTTAAAAGCCTCTGTAAAAACTAGACTAAAAAAAATTAAACAATGTACTGAATTAAGACATCCATCTTCTCTATTAGCAGTTTTAAAAAAATGTACTTGTGCAAATATTAAATATCCTTCACAATGGTTACAGGGTCTCAACGCAGCTCTCTTCTACAACAACCCCGACCCTCGAACATATGTATCCCTGGTGCCCACATCCGCTGTGACCGGGGAGGGTATGGGTAATCTTTTGGCCATGATTGTGCAAGCTTGCGAGGGACCGTTGCACAAACGGCTGATATTCTCCAACCAGCTGCTGGCCACTGTGCTTGAGGTGGGTTAACTCTTTTCAATTAAATATGTAACTACCATTGCATTCAACCTTTAAAAATGTAGTGATAAACCAGTTTAAATATGCACACCTCTTCACCATATAATTGAAAAGGGTTTCAGTTTAACAATATAATGCAAGTGTGGTTGACGGCCTTTAGAATGGTATATATATCTACAACATAGGATTAGTTAATGTTATATTAAACGTTGTAAAGTTTTCTTCACTGTTTTATTACCTTTACAACTTTAGAAAAAAAATTAATTCCGAACGCGATTACTGTGGAAATTAAGAGAATTTTTAAAATTCCTTGTCACTACAGGACATAAATCGTCCCACCTACATTATCTGCGTATCTCCCACAGGTGAAAGCCATCCCCGGTCTCGGAACGACAGTGGACTGTATCCTTATCAACGGCACTCTACGCGAGGGCGACACCGCCGTGCTGGCGGGTACCGACGGGCCCATTGTGACGCAGATCCGCTCGCTACTGATGCCGCAACCCATGAAGGAACTGCGAGTCAAGGTGAGACATGTGGGTTTAAATAAATACCATGAATGTACTCACATGCACGGGGCCTTGAAGCTGTGAAAAAAGTTATAAGTTAGCATAAAAAAGAGATACGGCTGCGTAATATGTCGTAAAAAACCGTATACGTGACACTTAATGGCAATAAAATTTTAAGGGTACTCCCGTTGATCTAGCGGCATGAAATTTTTCGCTTGGCAATGTCTTATGTAGCACAAGTCAAGGCAGAAATCTGAAAACCGTCAAATTGTATAAAACAAAACAACCTTCATACGTAAACCTCGGTGCGGGAGTTAACTTGAAATTGGTTTTTAATCATTACATACATTTATGCCTACAGAATGCTTACATAGAACACAAAGAAGTGGTGGGCGCTCAAGGTGTGAAGATAGCCGCTAAGGAGTTGGAGAAAGCTATTGCTGGCCTGAATCTGCTTGTGGCGCAGAAACCTGATGAAGTTGATGTCTTGAAGTAAGATTTTTATATTGTCTTCTATTACTAATAGTAAAAATATAACTGACTTATATGTATCAATAATGTACAACTTCATTCTAATGTCTTTCGAAAAATTTCGTATTACATTGTCGGTCATAGAATACGTCGTTTGTCGAAGGATGTTATCATGTTCAATAAGTTATTGTACTGTACAAATGTACTTACATACCTAGAAGACTTTTATAAAATATTTGTATTTTTAACATATTATATAGCCAAGTATAAATGGTAAAATGGCCAAAACAATAATTTAAAATTTTTGTATGATCGTAAGTTTTTACTCGCATTACCAAAATTAATGCAAGGATTAAAATACATATTTAACTTACTGGATGGTTATTTTATACTGCTTTTGTCGCGTTTGGAAAAAATATCAGTGTAAAATTTTTATTCCGCGTCTATAATATATATTTTTTAATAATTATTAATTATTCTTCCAGGGAGGAGGTAGCTCGTGAGTTAAAATCGGCCCTATCGTCCATCCGACTGACGGAGCGTGGCGTGTACGTGCAAGCTTCAACGCTGGGCTCGCTGGAGGCGCTTCTCGACTTCTTGCGTACGAGTAAAATTCCTGTAAGTACTTATGTATTATTTATTTATTTAATTTAATAAGACAATATAGATATTTAACCAACGCGCGTTAGCAAACAATAAAACCGTCTACGTAATGAGGATCAATCACTTAGTAGCAAATCTGATTTTTACTAAGTACATCATATTATGTGTATTAACTTACTGAGCATTTTATTTATTTTTTTAATTATTAAAATCCGACAAGAAATGGTGGATTTATTAAAGTTTTCTGTACGGCTAGTTTGAAACGCGCGCTTCAGCTGAATTGGTTACGATGACGTCATCTGTCGGGATCCGTGCGACAACGGCTTGATTGTACTCATACTTCATAGGTATTGCATAAGTATTCATTCTCCGATTCTTGGCGCTTGTGCTTTCGCGTGCATTGATTTTGTTTACGTTAAATATTTTAGTTGTGTTTAGAGGGGAGGTGACGACGACAGATGACGTCACAGCGACTCGCTTCATTCTCGGGCGCGTTTTTGGAACTAATGAACTAAAATTGATGTATCTTCGTCATTTTTGGTCCGCTTGAAATAATTTATTTACATTATTTACTGGTTTTTTGTCGCCATAAGTCTGCATACCCCACAAAAAACATGACTGATCCTTATTATAACTTTTGTGATTAAATTAGATATTTAATCTAATTGAATCTTAAGCTGTTCAGTGTTTTGTGATGTGTGTTTATATTTGTATATTGTATAACAATGTTTGCATTTATATATTAGTACTTTACATACCTGACACGATGCGTAAAAATGCAAACCTCGAAATATATATTTTTTATTCAATGTTGAACGAACGAGGGTTCTCCTTTCTCTTTCTATCAACGTTAACCACTAAGCGAAAGAAACTTGCGCGGGCGCCACGTTTTAGCAAATAAAATGATAAATAACTTAAAACTGTTTTTAAAATGAGTTCTACTATTTAAAACAACTTGTAATAAGTCATTCAATTTTCATACAGTCTTTCATACATCAGTCAATAATCATTTACATTCATTCATTGTTGTTTTAATTCAATTTGTTCCAGTACTCGGCAATCAGGATAGGCCCTGTGGTGAAGCGCGACGTCATGAAGGCGTCCGCCATGTTGGAGCACGACTCGCAGTACGCTACCATACTGGCGTTTGATGTTAAGGTTTGTTAATTTTATAGTCATTATCATCTATCATTCGGCGTCATTATCGGCGACGGGCCGCGGGGCACGGGCGGATGGACTGCTGACGTCACGCGTCTAGCCGCGCTATCTCAGAAACTTAAATCTTCTTACGGTCATAACTTCCGTAATACTGTATAGATTTACGTGAAATAAAGACTAATATAACATACGTAATCAAAACCTTACTGCCAAGGAGGTTTTAGTGCAATATTAGCATGTGGTTAGTATCCCTGACCCTCTTAACTATGAAAACTAACTGTAACTCAAAATTGTTCATTTACTTATAGATCGAGCGTGACGCCCAAGAGTTAGCCGATCAACTTGGTGTCAAGATATTCGCGGCGGATATCATATATCATTTGTTCGACAAGTTCACCGCGTTCCGCGAGGAGCTCAAGCAGCGGAAACGGGAGGAGTTCAAACACATCGCCGTCTTCCCCTGCAAACTCAAGGTCAGTGTACTGAGCCGGTCTAATATCCGCAAGGTACGCATAAATGTCTACCTGAAAAAAGTCGCAGGGAGTCGGTGGATGCAGTGGGCCTAGCGGGAACATTTGACAGCGGCGTAAACGTAAAGTTTTCGTATGAGAATTGTATGAAAATCTGTCAAAATCTTGACAGCGCCCATACAAATTTATTTTCATAACGTTACGTTTACGCCGATGTCAGATGTTCCTGCTAGGCCCCCAGGCCGCGAGAGACCCGTCGCACTGGAAATCTATGGAGGAGGCCTATGTCCTGCAGGGGTCCTGCAACAGATGTCTCAGTTCTGAGCTTGCATCTGTTTGCGGTTTCATCTAGCATTTATTCAATCTTGGTAGAATGGCAATAAAATTAGCGCTGAATTTCAACATAAGCTTTTGCATTTTTCTATCTGGGAGAGCCATGCTTCGGGACGAATGAGCCGGCTCACAGTCACAAGTGTAACTCCTCTGGTGTTGCGAGTGTTCATCAGGAGATCCGACGACCTATGTGGCTCAGTGGTTGAGCGCGTTGATGCTCAAGCCGGAGGTCGCGGGTTTAAATCCTGCCGAAGGAACAAAAAGTTATATTGTGTTTCTGGGTCATGGATCTGTATTAAATATGTGACCACGTAAAAGTGCTTCGAGTACATACCACGGGGCCAGATTAACTTGGTGTGAAGTGTCCATAGTTTTTTAACACCACAAAAAAATTTCAGCGAAATATCTAGATTTCAATATTATTATTTACTTGTACACAGATTCTGCCGCAATTCGTGTTCAACTCGCGAGACCCCATCGTGGCCGGTGTGATGGTGGAAGCCGGTATCCTGAAGGAGGGGACTCCGATCTGCGTGCCTAGTAAAGAGGTAAGTAAACATTTGATGTTCATATTACTAGTTATTAGGAGCAGTTCCTGGTTCCATAAAGGAAGCACATTGATTTAAGAAAAACATCATTTTTCAAACACTACCAATGTGACATTTGTAAGATAAAATGCTCGGCCCCGTCTCCTCAGATTAAAATCTATAAATACCATAGATACTCGGCTATCAGCAGGAGGAGATGGCATAGTATAATTTCTCAATCCATCCAAATGCCACTTTTATTGAAGCTTTCCGTACACAAATGACGTTTATATTAATTTAAGATGTCACTTATTTACATTGCAATAAAGTCGTTACTCATAAGTCGTACTAATAAAACAACCAAAATCACAACCGAAGTACAAAAACCTATTAACGTTAGTGTGCCTACCACGTATACGAGGGCTGCACTAAAAGTATCGGGAATGGAATATTTCCAACTTTCCTGTCATATTAAAATCTTTTTAATTTAAAACTCCTTGGTTTTAAAAATCGAATACCGTTTATTTATTTAAAAAAAGATTCTCGGTCTTGTCACAAGGTCTTGTCAAACTTGTTTAGTCGTTGAGAAAATGGAATTGACTCGAGAAAATTCTAGAGCGATGATTTATTATGACTTTCGAAGTGGTTTAACACAATAACAGTGTGTTGACCGGATGATTTCTGCATTTGGTGATGCAGCCCCATCCAAAACCACAATTTATCGCTGGTTTGTTGAATTTCAATGTGGACGTGTCAAGCTCAGTGCATCATTCCCGTCAAGGTCGTCCAAAAACTGCAGTCACCCAAGAAAACGTTGATGCTGTGCGTAAGCTGATTGAGGAAGATCGACATGTGACATACCGCGAAATTCAGGCAACTTTAGACATTGGCATGAGTCAAATACAAATAATCTTGCATGAACAATTAGGTGTAAAAAAGTTGTTTTCCCGATGGATACCGCATTTGCTCTGCGAAGAGCAAAAAGCGGCTCGCGTTACTTGGTGCGTCAGAACTCTCGAAAGATTCCACGCAGGATTCTCAAATGCTGTATACAACATCGTATCAGGTGACGAATCCTGGATATACGCGTACGAACCCGAAACAAAAAACCAGTCACGAGTTTGGGTGTTCGAAAATGAGTTAAAGCTAACAAAAATTGTTCGTTCACGGAGTGTTAAAAAAAATGGTGGCCACGTTTGTCTCCAAAACCGGCCATGTTGCGACTATTCCTCTTGAGGGATAAAGAACGGTTAATGCAGAATGGTATGCTAACATTTGTTTGCCACAGGTCGTTTCTGAACTCCGTAAAGAGAACTGCAACCGCCGCATCATCCTCCATCACGACAATGCGAGTTCTCACACCGCGCACAGAACAAAAGAGTTTTTAGAGCAAGAAATCATAGAATTATTAGACCATCCGCCGTACAGCCCCGACCTAAGCCCTAATGATTTCTATACTTTCCCTAAAATAAAGAATAAATTGCGTGGTCAGAGATTTTCATCACCTGAAGAAGCTGTGGACGCCTACAAAACGGCCCTTTTGGTGACCCCAACATCCGAATGGAATGGTTGCTTCAATGATTGGTTCCATCGTATGGAAAAATGTGTCAAATTTTGCGGAGAATACTTCGAAAAGCAATAAATACATTTTTAAATAGTAATGTTGTGTCACTTCCTTGATTCCCGAAATTTTCAGTGCCGCCCTCGTATCCTTCTTCTAAGACCATCTCTACAATGCCGATTCTAGCCGAATATATCTTTTCAAACGTCAATGTGCGGACTCTCCGGCCGGGTACTGTAGATATATGTGTTTAACATTTTAATAAATCGAACGAATATCTGCAAACAAAAAATGTTTTTTCTTTCATACGAGCAATTTTTTCATGAATCGGTCTATGGCGTACAAGGTGACATCATAACTCAGTATTTCGCTCTCCTACGAATCAACAGTATAAATCGTTTGTTTTCGATGAAAGCTTGTTCAATTGACTAGTTACAGAAATTTCGTTTTATGTAATACCAATTAATATTTGTATTGTCCTATAGTTTGTGGAGCTGGGCTTGGTCACGTCGATAGAGATTAACCACAAACAAGTGGAGACGGCGCGCAAGGGGCAGGAGGTGTGCATCAAGATCGAGCCGATACCGGGCGAGTCGCCCAAGATGTTCGGCCGACACTTCGACGAGACGGACTTCCTAGTCAGCAAGGTACGCCATTTTAAGATCCCATACTTCCAACCATGGAGACTAGAGTAAAGGAGTACCTTCTCCATACATGAGAAAGTGTCCGTAAAAAGCGTTAAAAGGGTGGCGGTACTTTTTCGGGATAAAACGTAGCTTATGTTTTAATCCAGAGCCTAAACTACTACCATACCAAATTTCATCGAAATCCGTTCAGGTACCGGAGGTCGTGGTTCGATCCTCGCCAAACGAACGAACGCAAAAAAAAGTGTTCTGTGTTCCTGGGTCATGGATTTGTATTAAATATGCGTATAAAATATAATACGGTTAGAATCTTGAATACCATATATATGTATAGTATAACCCTCTTACTAATAAAAATATTTACACAACGAATAACTTAAACAACGTTGCTATCTTTTTCTATTAAGTGACATTTCCAACGTATCAGACAAAGACAGCAACGTTGTTTAAGTTATCCGTTGTGTAAATAGTTTTATTAGTAAGGGGGTAAAAGTATTAAATATATTTCCGTTGTCTAGTACCCGTAACACAAGTTCTTCGAGAACTTAGCACGGGACCAGATTGACGTGGTGTGAAATCCTCCATAGTTTTTTTTTATTCATGGCTGGTGGAGATTGTAATGAACATACTTTTTCGCTGACTCTGTTAAAACTAGCAAGAACCAGCAAGAATAAAAAAGAATTAAAAATGTGCTTTGTAAGCACAAAAGTGAATTGTAACAGATTTTTTTCTGGCTGTACGTCATCCGCACTCGACAGTAGTGCACAGTTCCGCCGGCGGATCTAGCCACTTACCGCCGGCATGACGTCACGAATCACGCGGTTACTGTGCGAGCTACTATAGATGCTTCTAATCCTGTAGAGTATAGAAGATATTACAATACTTGGCCGAAAAGTATGTATATCGACCTATGGTAATTACGGCTTTAAATTCTCTCTGTCAAACTGCAAACACGAAAATGCTTGCGAACTGTCACTGCTTTGTGCGTAATTCAGATTAATGACTATAGCATAGATTCATACGGCTATTAGCAAGAGAAGAAATAAATATCGTTCCTATTCTATATCCTATACGAGCGAATAGACATATTGTGTGTCATATGGGTTTTTTGCCATTGAGTGCTCCTTCCATTTTTATACTTCGTAATGGCCGGGAGCTGTACACAAACGGTGACGGAAAGCGTTATGAGGACGTGTTTGCCATCCCGCAATGGGCTAGCGTGGTTGATTACACCCTAAAGGCCCCCGCAGATGAGAGACCGATCGTTTCAGATAGAACTGACGTCAGTTCGGCCTGAACGGATTCGAGCACACACACGGAATTATCGCTTCAATTCGTTCTGGTTTTCCGCGAGCTACGGTCATGTTTATTAATTGTATTTTGCTGCAACTGTAGTCACGCTATGGACGAAACCTAATTAAGGTGTTTTGCTGCCTTAGCCTTACTCTACAAAAAAAAAGAATGATATATTACATTTTTCCTGTAATGTGATAACCATGGAGCTAGTACAAAGAAGAGTCGTTGTAATGAACTTTTAGTATGAAACTAAGCGTGATAATAGGCTACTTGACCTTGTTTTTAATTATGTTCTAAACGCTTCATAATTGTTACATTACATAAAAAAATTACATATTTTGAAACCTAAAACCCTTCAATTTTTTTAATACACTTTTAAAAAAACCGCCGAAAACACTATTCGCCATGTTGGTTTAAGGATAGATTCATTATCTGTGCTGTGACGTCATACTAGTACTATTTGTAATCTGTGCTACAGTCCGCTCAGACAAAATGGCGGTTGGCAATGGCAATGGCGGACAAAATTATGTCACAATAAATAACGTTTTGGCATAAATAACTTTATAAAATGTTATGAACTATTTATTTACAGAAACACGTTCCATTTCACTACTACGTTTAGTGTGTTTGTGTTGTCACATCCTTGCCGGAAGTTACTTTGAGGTGTTTTCATCAGTAGAAAAAAAAACATTTTTAAATCAACTTTATTTATCAATCTTAAGTTTTTAATATCGCTAGAATACGTTTTCCATAGCTAAGTACTAAAGGAAATACTCATTCAATTTATGAAATTAAATATGAGACAAGAAACATATTTGCGGGGTCAGGGGGGTGTCAGACTCAGCCCACTTCGGTTGTTATCGACCTTGCTACGGAGTTTTGCTATTTCACACTAGATGGCACTAACAAAGCGTGACATTTTGCGGGGTGAGGTGTCAGGCTCCGCCTACTACTCTTGTTATCGACCTTACTACGTAGTTTTGCTGTCTCATACTAGATGGCACTAAACGCAAGATTACATATTAGTCGACAGGGGCGTAGCTATTAAGAATTAAAGCAGGGTGTAATTTTTATTTATATTGTAAGCCATCTATGTTATGTTTTATTTAATGAAATATCTATTAGATAAAAGCGTTAAATTAAATGGCTTGTGATAAATGACGAATGGAATTTGTTTGATCTTACATTCAGTTTTTTGAAACAGTATTGATCTTCGTCATTTACCACGTTTTTTTTTATTCTAACACTTTATTAATACATAATCTTAATAATATTTCAATAAGATGGCGGATGGATGGATGGACGGAGGCAGAACAACAGTGGCGGATTTACGTAATTGCCGCTCATAGACTATTAAGAATTCGATATTATACTGATATCGATGTCTTTGAACATTTGCCATTCCGAAATTTATATTCATCGTCATCATTATTTCTCTCAGGTTTTTATACTAAGTTGTTTATTACAATAACATAAAATTATTACAAAAAACCGTTCGGTTAATGAGCATAAGCATGTAGTTAATAGTGATTAGTAGATTCTAGTCACAAAAAATCTAAAATAATAATTTTTTAACAAAATATTAAACCACGGCAAAAACTGAAAAGCAAAAAATAACAAACCTTTTTTATTTAACCATAAACACTAAGTTCTTAAACTTTTCCGTCCCGTTCTGTCCGTCCGTCGGTCAGTCCATTCGTCCGATCCGTTCGTCCGATCCGTCGCATATCCCACGGGTATACTGTACTTTTTCCGTATAAAAAGTAGCTTATGTTTTAATCCCGAGCTTTACTAAACTACTACCTATACCAAATTTCATCAAAATTAGTTCAGTAGTTTTTGCGTGAAAGAGCAACAAACATCCATTCGTCCATCCATACCTAGATCCATCCATCCATCCATCCATGCATCCCCACAAACTTTCACATTTATAATAGTAAGTAAGATGTAGTGTTCATATACGATTGGGAATGCAATAACATACCTAGTTAAAATTAAGTATATGTAGTTATTATGTAAGTAACGATGTTATTTTTGTTGATAAATCAAATAAATGTTAGTTAAATAAATTACTTGCCATTTACGAAACAATATGGGTTTCCATAAAAAAAGTAGGCAAAAAAATACGCCCCTGCTTTTGTGGTTTTTTACTCGACGACAGATGGCGTTTAATAAATGATGGATAACTAAATATTTCTTTACGACTGAAGTCTAGGAAATACTGTTAAATAAACTTTTGTACGTATGATGATTAAAATAATATATTAATATTGAAATCTAGAATATATTTTTAATCCCTGTGTTCAAAGGATAAAAACGCCATCTATTGGCAAGTATAATAATTTCTAATATAACCGACGCTAAGATACTTTTCTAGAACAATTACAATAAATTTAGTTTTTAATTACTTACACATGAAATGTAATCCCATCAATAGCACCAGAACGCCTATCCGAGTAATTTTTACATGATAAGACACAACACTTCATCCTTTTCTTCTTATAAACTCGTAAAGTACAAAAAGTTATCGTTAACGCAGAGTTGTGCACAGTACGAACACTGACAACACTGATTTAGGGCACGCCTATTGTGATGACGTTGGGGCCGACTAAAAATCACAGTGCACAGTCGCTTATGCCCTCTCCTCTTTGTACTAGTTCCTTTTAAAACGAAAAGAAAACAAAGAGAAATTATTGCGTAACTACAGTTATAACAATAATTTCTCTTTGTTTTATAGTAATAATAGTCTTGAGATTTTATCGACCACAGTAGCTCTAAAGTTTTAAATAATTCAATGAACTCTAATAGAAATTCTTTAGACCACGTTGCCATTTTTAGGTTTCCGTACCCAAAGGGTAATAACGGGACCCTATTATTGAGACTTCGCTGTCCGTTTGTTACCAGGCTGTATCTCCTTAACCGTGACAGCTAGTCAGTTGAAAATTTCAAATGCATAATAATGCCGCTATAACAACAAATACTAAAATCAGAATAAAATATTTGAGGCTCCCATACAACAAACGTTTTTTCCGATTTCTACGGAACCCTTCTTACGAGAGTCCGACTCGCACTTGACCGGTTTTTGTTTTACACTCGAATTTAATAGAGCGAGAGTAAATTTAATATAGTAGCGTGTTTTCAAGGTGTTATTACACCTCAAAAACTCGCTTCGCTTGTACACAATACACGTCCGAACGGCCGCGGCTCTGGCGAGAACTGAAGCGATTTGCCACACATGGTCCGTTCAGTCCGTCCGCTCAGTCAGGTCGATCTGAACGAATTAATGTTGCCAACTTAGTTGTTTTTCAAAGTTTTACTGCTAAATTTAGTAATTTATTCCTTCTTTAGTAGGAATTCAGTTAGTACTGTTTAAGTTGAAAATAGCCAAACAGTAATCATATGCAAAATGGCCTATGTTAGGCACAAAAAAAATGACACCTTATCATAATAATACATCGTATCACGTGTCCGTAAGTAGCTTATGAGTTAAAACTACCCATTTAATTTCTATACACGTAATATTTCCTACTATTTTTTTTATTTAACTGTAATATTATCATATTCTCAATGTAGTAAAACCGAAAATGCAGTGATGTTTTGTGTTTTTTGAGGGATTCCTAAGTTTAGTATTTTTTTTATATTTTTCGGTTCTCTTTTAGTAGTTATTAGTAGAAAACTACGCGAGTTTAGTAGTTTCGCAAAAACAGAGTTGTAACACTGGTACGAATCGCTTACGTCCATTCGACCAACTGATGCGATCTCGAATCGTCTCGAATCCGTTCAGGCCGATCTGAAGGTTATTCGGACTGTATATGGGAGCCCTTACACCCAACGACATTCCCCTTTAATGTGTCCCGACTCCCGAGTGTACAGTATTACGATATCACCTAATTATTTCACCATACTCCGTGAGTAAATCATGGCTTGAGAGTTTAGTAGGACGGGAAGTTCTAACAGCACATCTGCGCTAAGTAAACACTCCGAGAACCTTCGACGCTTTGATGTTTTGAAATAGGGATAAGATTATTTTATCCTGATATTTTTGACATTTGGTTTTAATCAAATATTAGGGATATTTTATAGTTAACACATTAAGTTTCAAGAGACTGCATAACATTGACTTTGATGGATGTCACTATAGTCTATTCGCGTTAAGAAGGCAGTGAATCACGCGTACAGATGACAAAATTGACCAATGACGCATAAGCTGTGTTCACATTAACGCGAATAGACTATAATATCTGACTGATGACAATATCAGGCGCGTTTTAGTCTACCTTTTTTATGGGGAGTTTTTGCCATAATTATATTATGAGCCGACTAATTGTTAACATCCGCTTTACTTCTCCAGCGTTGTATCCATAGGCGCAAGTTATTATTACTTGCCACTAGGCGGTTTGTCTACGCGTCTATAAGCTATAGCAATCGTCATCCTCACCTTGAATGTATGCTATGCTACATAGCTCATGTAAGCTATAGCTCCGTTTGCGCTGAAGGTCGCCTATATTAAGCCGCGGCGTCAGTACTTTCCAATACGTTACACATACTTACATAATACATTTTTGGCTTCGCATATCAAACTGCAAACATCTCAGGATATATTTGGCTCTGTGATTATCGATTTCCGCTCTCCGTCTAACTGCCTAGAGTCTAGACACTCGACGTTTAGGTGTAACGTTTAGTGTCTATTTTTAGGAATGTATGTATCGGATTTGTTTGATGAAGTTACGTCGTGAAGTTTGTTTTTCCGATGTCTCAAATGTCTCCAGCAGCTCTAGAAAGGCCACTTCGAGTGTTTCGTATTAATTTGTTTCATTTCATAAATCATAAAGTGGTTACATATCAGATTATCTTATATACAGAATCTTTTAAGCCATTTTAACTTCATTAGCCATTTTGATTTATAAATTTTGTCAATTTTCAATAGAAATGCGTAAAATGGCGGACTTACTTAGTAAGAATTGCTCAATGAGGGTGTTTGATATTTTTTCTGCCGCTATGGGGCAGACCCAACGCACACAAAGCGTTACCTGGTGGCGTAAATGGTATCAAAAACGGTCAATAAGAATTTTCTATTCTTTTTCTGTCTCCAGGCGGCGCTCGGTAATCCGACGCTCCTTGTCGTGCAAAAAGCTGTCAGATGTCACGAATTTAAAAACCCTCATTGTCACATTAAAAACTTGTTAGAAGTTACTGTTAGACTCTAACAGTAATTCCTTTAATCTGCTAGAGCAACTTCTTTAATTAAAGAAGTTGTTAACTAAACTAACTTAGTAACACCTTTAATACATAGTACGAATTACAGATTACTTCATATAGCCATTTTATGCCTGCAGGGCTGCTTGGTTTTATTGCTAACGTGGCGAATAATTTGTCGCAATGCTACAATACGATTTACAAAATATAGACACAAGTCACATCTGCTTAGTATACCGCGCCTGGTTATTGGTTCCTTACATTGAAACAACAAAACACCAAGGCACGATAATGATAATAATCCTTACTAACATTTTAAATGCAAATGTAACTATAGTATGTCTGTTAAGCGATCACACCTAAACCACTGAACGGATTTTGATAAAAAGACTGGGTGTTTTTTACCCCTGTTTAAAAAAGTCGCGTTTACAAATCAAAGCACTGCATTTGTACAATTTTCAAACAAATTTTATTTTCCGTTTTTATTTTAATTTAGATCTATGAATAAGTGGTATTATGGTATATATTATGGTCAATAAATTATTAATCATATTTTATTATGAATACTCGTTTAAATGAGTATTCATAATAAAACCTACCTCCTGCAGATATGCGACCTATGCCGTTGCAATCCAGATGCAATTACGCTTACATCTAACCTAATTTTATCTTTAGTCGCCGTTTGTTCCATAATATAATTTCCTATGCCCCCCCTAGTACATTCTACAGGGGGTAGAATTAGTTCCCGCGCGACATACCGATGTCTGTGCGAACAAAGATGGGGGGTAACATTATAAATAACTATACATATTAATTTAAGTCAGCATTTAGTCTGTTGTGTGTGTCTATAATATTTACACTCACACACTATAAGGTTCAATATATCCGACCATTTCTGGTGGTGGTTTTTTGTTCTTTTGTAATATTTTTTGTATGTAATGAAGTATTTGTTTTTAAATTAAGTTTTTTTTTTGTTATTATTTAGTTTTTATGTATTGCTGTATGTACTTAGTTATACTAGTAGAAATTTGGTAGTCAGAGCTTAAGTCGCAACTTGAATCATATTTAATTACTTACGCTATAAGTGAAAACTTTTAATTGGCTTCCTGGCGTATATATGTGTAACCTTATTGCTCTGATGCTTAATATCACAAGCTGTTAGTTTGTGCGAATAAAAAAAAAACATCCAGTGACATCAGACAAAATATTTTACTTGCGCCGATTACAGTGCACACAAGTGCACAAGGTATAGCTGTACTTCCGCTTTCCCCGCACCCCTTCGACTGACCGGGGATCAATGAAGCGAGGAGGAGAGTAGGGGTCACCCCATACCCCACACCACCCACGATGTTGAATAAATGCTACAGAGCTGTTATAATAATATAATAATATCTATGGATGATTCCACACCACGTCAATCTGGTCCAATGCTAAGTTCTGAAGAACTTGTGTTACGGGTACCAGACAACGGAAATATATTTAATATTTTATACTATACACATATTTAAGATTTTTATTATATTATACACATATTTAATACACGTCGTCCATCCACACAGGAACTTTTTTGTTCCTTTGGCGGGATTCGAACCCGCGACCTCCGGCTTTAGCTCTGACGCGCTCAACCACTGAGCCACACAGGTCATGTAAGCTGCTTATTTCCACACCCTTTCTATGTTCATTTTCAGGAGAATTAAAGATACTAACTTAAAAATTTTCTATTGCTTGAAAATGTCTTAACATTATCTTAAGCTAGCCATACACGTAAGGGTTTACCCGACAGGTTTGCGTGCACAGATTTATTACTATTAAGTTTTGATCTCTTTTTATGGTAGTAAAGTACGCCATTTATCCTCAGCGAACAAGGTCGCGGCATTAACTAACATCTAGGTGATAGGTAGCCATTCATTCAGTGATTTCATTAAGCATTTCGACCTAGTCCTTGAATCATCTTGGACGTATGCCGAGTGACCAAACGTTAAAAGTATAACATGAAAGTTTTGTATATATTCTCACGTCCCCACGTAAAATAAATTACATAGTTTATATTGAATATATCAGTACTCAGTATATTTTGTAACTGATTTTTTGTAATAATATTTTCTCTGTGGATTTCGCTCTAATCATCAATCAGGCAGAAGATATAATTAATTAATAGTTATTTGTTGCACACTAGTGGAAAGTTCTTTTTAACCGACTTCCCAAAAAGCGCCTCCTTTTTTATACGTTCGTCTTCATATATTTTTATTTTTGTATGTTCAACGATTATCCGCAGCTGTGGACCGATTTTCAAAATTAATTTATTGCTGTATAGGGTATAATCCCAATTTGGTCCTTTTGATACCAAGGTGGTGACCTGATGATGGGATCCATGAGGAATCGAAGGAACTGCTCGAAATGTATATGGACGCATATAGTGATTTCGACTTTTTCTGAAGATATCCAAGCATATGCTACCAAAATAATGATTTATACCAAAAGATTTTGCACTAAGGTATACCCTGGATCTGAGTACTGAACAGAACTCTCGAGTCCTTATAGATACATGTTTGGGCATTTCGGCGTTGTTTAAAGAACTGCAAGCATATGCCACTGTGTCATTTACAGTAATCATCATCATCACCACCATCATCACACCATATATCATCACATTATTTGGACACATATAGTGATTTCGTCATTTTCTGAAGATCCAAGCATATGCTACCAAAAAGTAAGATTTTGCACCAAGGTATACCCTGGATTAAAAAGTACTGATCAGAACTCTTGAGTCCTTATAGATACATGTTTGGGGATTTCGGCGTTGTTTTAAGAACTGCAAGCATATGCCACTATGCCAATTACAGTAATCATCATCATTATCTTATATACAATACCTAATGGAAGCTTGGCGCAATTATACATTCGAACGCTTCTTTTAAAATTTCTTAAAATGTGTTATCAAAAATATATGACTAAAAAGGAAAAAATATTATTTTCAAAGAAAAAATTAAACCTACTTCAAAGTAAAAATGCACAAAAAATTACAGCCCAATATACACAATATTCTGATAAAACAATATTTTATAGATCTCACATTTATGTTGGCTGGTACCGACTTCAAAATTATGAAGATTGAGTAGAGAAATAGTTAAAATTCTAGCCGAATTTAAAAGGGTAATTATTTAAAAAATAAGGTTTATTTGATAATTTTTTGTGAATTTTTACTTTGGAAGTCGGTTTAATTTTTCTCTAGCATAATTCTGTTGAAAATTATTTTATTTGTATTTAAAATTACTTTATTACTTATACTAGTAATAAACTACATCATAACTACTGGCTAGAGGAATATTGAATATTTAAAATCGAGCTAGCAACTCCTTTCAGCACTTTTCGCTATTCCTTATAGCTTCGGATTTGATCTACTATGCCCTCTTGAAAAATTCCCCCTAGACCTAAACCTATATGTCTCCAATCGCATCGCAAAACCCACCCTAGTATATTCTATCATGAAACTAAGCTTTTTGCTTAGTAAAAATTGTAAGGCATGGCTGTTACCGGTGGTATTTTTTTTACTGTTGACTTTCCGAAAAAAAAGCTTGATAAGTTTCATTTGGGAATAAAAAAAAATATTTCATTGTTATGGTAGTTTAGTTATGGTACTTGGCGATTTTGTAGTCCACTTTTAAACCATTAACAGTATTTTTACTCGACTACGGAGAAACCAAAAGAAAGGGTAATGATTTTGGCAGTGCAAATTCCTCGGTCCACCGTAGCGCCTAAGCTACTGATCCGATTTTAATGAATGAGGTGTCAAAAGATTCGTAATAATGGCCCGCCGCGCGGGTAACATAGGCTAAATAATGTACTCTAGAGTTAGTAATAACAAATAATATGTTAAATAGGGTCGTACCAAAATATATTTAAATGGAAGAAAAATAAATTCGGAGCGTATGACCAAAGCCCAAAACTGCTAGCAGTGATGTTTAATAAAAAGTAAAGACAAAAAAATAGCTACAAATAAATCAACCCAAAATGGTAATCCTATGTCTTGCGACAGGCGAATTTTTTAGCTGTCTCACATCTAATTCCGCCGAGCGATGACGTCATTCGCCATTCATCTCGACAGAATCTTCTCTCCTCCACAACTAGCTCATATCCCTTCGACTTAAGGTTCATAATCCGTTGCTTAACTCACAAACAAGCTACGCACACATACAAAGTGACCGGGTCACAACCATTCGCGCTCCATTGATATTTTGCATCGCATTTTCATTGACACGACTTTTGTGAGAGTTGTATAAGAACCTATTTTATTCACGTTGGCTGATTCAAAATAACCTCTTAACTACTGCCGTACCTACCGAGCGATCCCTTCGGGACATTACGCTAGAATCTCTTGAGAATAACTGCAGATAAAGCTGTTCTCTACAAATGCTCAGGCAGGCACTAACTAGATTTCTACATAATATTATCTGAATATCGCTTGATTGGCAGATTGAACTTTGAAGCGAAAATAGTCGCTAAAACTGTTGACTACCTAGAACAAAAAATTGAATATTCAGATGGAATTCAATCAATTGAATAAGCCTTGAAATGCCGAATGCCGATGGAGACCACCGAGCCCAATAGGAGAAGGTAGAGACCACCAAGGTCAAGTCTACTTTAAATATGAGAATTGAGGTTCAGAGGTCTAACCTGGGGGTCTAAAAAGGCCACTTTAGGTGTTTCATATTATGATTCATATATTTTTTCAACTCATATTACGTGCGCCATTTTACGCATTTCTATTGAAAACTGTCAAAATTGATGTTTTCGAATATGATGAAATAATAGGAATAATGTATTATTATTAAAAAAGTAAATAGCCATTTTACTATTTCACGGTTTTTGTATGGGAAAAAATAGATGAAACATAATATGAAACACCTAAAGTGGCCTTTTTAGACCCCCTGTTTCTCATATTTCTTAATATTAGATACCAATATCTTCTGGACGCCAGAGTACGACACGTATGTCGACTAATCGTACCAGCACGGTGTGTTTCTACATGGAGCCCCATTCAAACCTTGTCCCAGAATTGGCGAGGCGAGAGAGAGACGGCAGAGCAGGCGGGCTGTAGTTTATAGTAAAACAGCAATTTCCTCATTGAGTAGAGCTGTAATAGCGGCGACGTGGAGTAGCCACATCCTAAGTTTAAATTGACTGTTGAATTTTCCTGATCTCAAGACCTATTCTATGGCAATTTTATAACACTTTCTGGACAAGGGTGGCGTGTTTGTTCGAAACGTCCCAACCTTTACTCAAAAGCCTTGCCATTTGAGATATGAGTTTTTGGTAAAATTCAATAGATACAATAAAATAAACAAGATAATATCTTCCCTTTATAAACGATATATCTTTTTCTCATAATACTGTCAGAGTATCAAGCAGGCCACTAAAAACTACTTAGAATGTTATGCCAGTAAAATGGGAGACCAACTTCAATCATAATTTCACTGTTTACATATTATTATTTTAAAACAACTGCTAAACATGAAACTAATTTATAACCTCAGTTAGTAAATTGACATTTCTAGGCACTTAGCCTTTCACTTAACTTCACTTCTTTGTCAGTTAGTAGAGGCAGAATGTTTTTTTTTCTACAATGAAACTACGTCGAAAAATCTGAGTATGTTATATAAATATTTGAATTATATTCTTCCATTCCCAGGCTTAATTAAACGAATATATATCCGGGATCTTCCAGGTAACCGGATGACGTTATTCAGGGGGCGGTGCATAACCGAGGTCACGTGACCCCCTCGCGAGGTCAAACGACCCCTGACCTGATTTCCCGACCTGTCCCACTTTATCGCTGACGTCATTCATTCAGCCCCAGGAATCGATAACTGGGCCACTCAATGGAACATACATGTACCTATTTAGAGAGCAATATTTATAACATGGGTCTTAACTCTTAAGTATGTAAAAATATTCTTAACCGAGAACTAAAATACGGTGGATTTTTTATGATTGCAATATAAATTGGATATTTTGTCAAATCTTTTGTGGGAAATTGCGATTGCTTTAGTGATTATTTTGTTGTGTGCTCAATGCAATAGTCACTGAATTAAAGTCGTAAAACAATGATATTTTATGTATGTAAGAAAGATTAAAGATACCTAAGTTATCTAAGCCAGGCAATAAGATAAGAATAAGAAAGACTCCAGTCAAGTCTGAGTCAATGTGAACTGAACGCTTATGACTAAAGGCCGAACACAAAATGTATATTTAAATTAAAACGTTATTAAGTTTCTGCAGAACACTTTCAAAACTCCAGCAAAATTTGTCATAACACTAATACCATATTTTTACTAACTATTTACTAAATAAAATATTTTATTTCAGATATCCCGCGCGAGTATAGATGCCTGCAAAGATTACTTCAGGGACGACCTGATCAAGACAGATTGGCAGCTCATGGTGGAATTGAAGAAACTCTTCCAGATACTCTAATAGTATACATTATTAACCGACTTCCAAAAGGAGGTGGTTTTGTACTCAGTTTTATAAAGCTCTCGTCTGAAGCAATTCTATGGTGCGAATACGTTAGGCCTTTTCCATTTGATTGTATCATAGAATCTCATTTTATAGCATGGACCGAACGGGCGCTGACAGATCCAGTGTGGTCTTGTCGACCTTATTTCTATGGATATAAGGTTCAAAAGTTATACATTGACTTGTCAGCGAGCTGCCATTGGACTATCAAGAAAATTGACAGTTCATCTTTAGGGTCAGCTCACACTTTGATTCGACGCGGCGCGCACTTTTTAAGATAGCGTTTCAAAATTGAACTTTATTTACTACACAAAAAATACCCGTTTCAATGCAAGAGCGCCAGCTCGCAATTCGACCTCTTGCAATTAAAAGAGTATCTTTTCGTGTAGTAAATAAAGTTCAACTTTAAATCGTTATCTTAAAAAGAGCGCGCCGCGTCGTATCCCGGTGTGAACAGACGGTTATGACTAACGGCCGCATACACATAGACTATTTAAATTAAGGAGCTCTGAAGTCGCATGCTGTCTGTGTCACTCTGCCAAGCAAAGAAAATAACAGCCTGATTAGAGGGCCCCCAAATTTTTAAGTAGCGTCTCAAAATCAGGACGTGAATTGCTCGATTTGGCAAAGGAAAGGACAAGAATGCTCTAACTCTAACTTGAAATTGGACTAAGAATTAACATTTTTGTTTGAAGGGTAGTCAATCTTCGTTCTGTTTTTCTACGCGAATTCAAAGTCTGCATTCTCTATGTGGCGTCCTTGGCTTACATCTTTGTTTAAACTTCGTTTGTTCTCTCAAAAGTACCGCCAAAATGCGTGTCTAAAAGGTCCTTGGCTCGATGACCGCGCTGAAAAAACGGTATGAAATCGTCCATACAAAAACGTTGGTATGAAATCGACCTAAATTCTGAGAAGTGGATTCGACACGGCACATGATAATAGTTCGAACTCGAGACACGCTGTCGCCCATATGACCGTCAGCGCAAAAGTAGCGTGATTTTATTATATTTTAAATACTTGCAATATAAAATCTGCACTTATATTATAAAGAGGAATTTGTTTGTTTGCATTCAATAGGCTCCGAAACTACTGGACTGATTTTGATGACAATTGGCAAAGATATAGAGTAGACCACGGTGAAGGACATATTATTACTATAATTGCAGGTTAAAAAGTGGCACAGCTTATCGGCGACAGTAGATACGTATTATTGGTTCATTATAGTTAGAAAATCCCACTTTCTTGAATATTATTGTATTAAAAATGCAACTTTTGCGCTAACGCAATGTCACACTAAAACAAGAGCAGGATACATGGCTATTGGCTAAGGAGCCGGGTATCCGGATTCCTGCGCTTATTTCACTTCACAAGCAAATCTCACAAAGGAACCTCGTTCGTCCATCTAATATTCGCTGCTTAAAAAATAAGAAAAAATTTACACCACACAAGATAGGTTTTAACTTCATAAAAAGCTAAGGCTATGTCAAAAATATTATTTAACAATAAAATATCCAAGATTTTTAATACCATCATAGAAACATTCTTACCCGCTTGCATACACCAAGGACAAACCTATGTATCGTATACATGTGTATATAGTATGTATCGTATCCATGATTTTGTCAACCTTTCGTATCTTTGTTTGATCCCCTCGGAGCCTATGCAATAGATGCGACCTACATTATGTTGTGTATAAAAAAGATTGTAAATAACTAAAACTATTTACTGTACCTAGCTGTAAATAAAAATAACTAGCTAGCCTGATCCTAAGGTTTTAATTTATAAAATTCATAAAGCTTTTATAAAATTGAATGGAAAATATGAAATGTCCTGAAAATTCATAATAATTCCGATTTTTCAGGCTAGCAAATTAATACCTAATATAGATTGTGCAATAAAATGTTATTAATCAATAACAAAGAGCATGTGTCGCCTCTAGCAATAAATGAATTGATTTTTAATGTGAAGTCAGTCAGTGACAACTCTACCTGATAAGGGGCCAAACACAGCAATAATAATGTATTGGCTATCTGATTGGTCAATTTTCGATACTGCCTTTGGAATGTTTTTGAATGGATTGTGAAGAATCTACGAATGTATATTGATTTCACGTAATTTTAATTGATAAATATAAAGCAACCTGTGTAAAATGTAAAAATAAACTTTCCGACATTTCTATTTATCCAAAAAATAAGCAAAATAACGAAGATTTTCAGCTTCGTAAGATGGCTTTGAAATAATTATCATTAATCTGCATTCATTTTTATAAATGTTTATCGATTTTCGAATATTTTTAGCAGATAATTAAAGGAATAGATGATAGACATTTCAAAATGGTTTTTCTGATAATCATGGTACAAAAGAAGGAAAAGAATTTGTCGATGGTTTATGTTTTTGAAATTTGAAAAGAAATCAAAATGGGGAATGTTCTCTGAAGATACTGAAGGTTGTTTACGTAGGTGTTGTCCTTTTTTGAGCGCTTTGTATTATATAGAATGGAATCGGACATATTCTTATATTGAGAAATTTTAAATAAACTGTAAAATATTATAATTGCTTTTTATTTTCTTGTTCCGTTAGGCACCTCATAATGCGTTGGCCTTAAGGCGTTTAAAATGAGATAATAAGTATATACTTAATAGATTTTTTAAAAGGTAGTATCGGACCTGGGTTACCGAGCTTTGCTCAGAGTTCTAGAATTTTAATTTAAAAAATAAAAATTATCACAAAACAATGCGTCTTACAGGAATTAGAACCCGAAACACCAATTTAACAACAACAAAAATTAAAACAACCCAAAAATTATACATACGCATACCAAACTGCCATTTGGACTGATATTAATATAGTAAAAAATATTGATATATTGTTTCACGATGAAAGCAAAAACTTATAAATATAAATCAAAAATGCTCGGTTTTGCAGGGATAAGATCGATTTTTCTCCCCCAAAACACCCTGCATACTAAATTTCATGGAAATACCTGTTTCCGTTTCCGTTTGTAGCCGTTTCCGACGTTCTGATTACATAAATACAAGAAGTATACGATTTAGAAGTGTCGCAAGCTGTACGTAAATTCATGTTGAATTCATGAAGAACATAAGAGATTGGTATGAAAATATAACGTAGGTACGTATTTTCTTGATGATGATTGAAGGATATTGCAGTAAGATAATAATCGTCTAGATACTTGATCTATATCAGAATGAAAACTAGATCAATTCGGTAATGGCTCGAGTTAGACGAGTCTGGAACAACGTAGGTGTGTCCAATCAACAGTATGCTTTTGTACATCTTGTGATAATAGTTACAGGGAGGTTTTGTTAGTAAGTATGTTACTACGCCATTTAGAGGTATTTAAGCACAGTCCCGGCCAAAAAGAATGGAAATGGAGTATCGACCTTTGAAAATAAGTTGGTATTCGGATTGTGTAGAACATCTGCAGATCGTAATACAGCTCGATACGTTAGAGCCTGACACGTTGACTGTCAAGCAGGAAAACAGAAGGTGATTCATAAAGAGAATTATAATAGGTAAATAAATTTTGTAAGGGCCTGCTTCAATCTACTGATACCTAAGTGTCGGATAGCTTAGTGGCAAGTTTTGGCTTTGTCGTTCAGTATAGAGTAAGAAGCGACAAAATTTCCGAATAAGCTATTCGATACTTATCAGAAGATTGTGAAACAGGCCCTAAGAGTCTAATTTTAATATACACATATTTCTCATAATCAACAGTTGACATAAGGCTCTTAAATATTTTATTGGGTGATACAGTGTGTCGTCTCCACAATGCAGCTAAGTTACCGCACTTCATAAATTATTTAGGACAGTTGAATTATAGCCTCGTGGCATGGTTCTGACGTCAATATTGGCTCAACATCATCTGGCCTGCACCAATACCGGCCAGGGGCAGACCATTCTTCAGACTTCCGCATTCCCTACAAAATCTTCCGTAATTACAAAAAATCCGAAAAAAAAAACATGGATAAACGCAAAAAAAACTCAATATTTACCAAACTTCTGAGGTCCACATTTGGGGAAATACGATATTTTCGGTGTTATTTTTGGGAAAATTGTCTCGGTAACCATGGAAACGAGGACTGTGTGGGCGAGGGGGTGTTATTTTCAGGGTCTAGGTCACGCCCAGAAAGGGCCGGCGCATGCGTGATCCAGCCATCAGGGACTAGTCCAGAAATCTTAGTACCTCCTGCTGCAGGGGTTCTCGTCGGTGGAGGTGGAATATTGACGTGTCAAGTGCTTTTGTCCAAGTGAAGAGTGCACAAATAGATTAAGAACAAGTGTCAGCTGTTTTTGAGATCACTTCTTTTTTCTATATTTTCGAAAGGGTAAGTTTTTTAGTCTTTATTTATTTAGGATTTTTTATTATTATTATTTACTAGCTGGTGCCCGCAACTTCGTTTGCGTAGTACCAACGGAAACGGAACCCTAAGATAATAAAATAGCCTATGTTATACCTTACAACATCAGCTATCTGTCAGCGAAAGTCCCGTGTAAATCGGTCCAGCCGTTTCAAAGATTAGCCGGAACAAACGGACAGACAGACAAAAATTTTACAAAATTGTTTGATTTGTAAGTACCGTACCTACATATTTAATACTTTCATATGCATTAAGTGAAAAGCTGTTTATTTAAAATTACAAACAGACACTTCAATTTTATATTTACTTGTATAGATATAAGTGTGTACTTAACTTTATTGAGATATAGTAAAATAATTTATTATTTTTTATTGTTAGCTGCTTAACGTTTAGCTAACTCACAGTCAATTGAAAAACTTTTTAGGATTAATTTACGATAAATAACCTACTAACCAATAGCATGTCACGACGTTATGTCTATGAACGGTTCCGTAACTTTAAACGCGCAATAGTTTTTTTTTTAATAGATTCCAAAGCTATTGTCCGATTTTGCTAAAATAATTTTCCTAAACAGTATTTGGCATGTATCCTAAACTTTTTATTTCACATAAGTAGACCGTATATTATCTACTTCTAAACAACGTCAAAACTGTTACATCCTTTAGGGTTTATATGTAAGAGTTTTATTCATAAACTTCAAGAAACTTAAAACAGTTATGTTCTGAGAACTGTTGGCAGGAAATTAAAAGTTGTCTATAGACTATAGGGCCGAGCTAACAGTAGCGACGTTTACCGTTCGTCGGCTTACTAGTGGTTAAAAAGGTAAAACAAAGGTAGGAAATCCTCAAATTGCGCCGTGTGTGGGACTATTGAAGATGGCTACCACATCTTAGTGGAATGTGTCCGGATGCATCATTTAGGAATTGTATACCTAATAAATATATGTTTAATAGTGTGGGAGGATGTAATATTGCGTTATCGGACCCTATATCTAGTGACGCAATAATTTGGTATAGATTGATTAAATTTGGGCTAGACGTAAAAAATTTTTTAATACTAATTTGTTAAGACTATCTAATGTTGTAGCCTTATGAGGACGACATGGTTGCTCTCTGTTTGTGAACCAAGTCCTTAATAAAAAAAAGGTAGGAGTTAAAAAAAACCTACAGTTAGTTATCTATTACGTTTCTTGTTAGCTTTTGACAAAATATTTTCCTGGTGGAAAATCATTGGATGACAAAGACAACTTAAGTAAGTGAAATACTGAAGCTAAATGAAAACTTTATTACTAGAAGTCTCTAAATCTTCTGTGTAAGGATGACATTATTCATAAGCCGTTGTTTTAAAACTTTCATGACAACATTAAAACCTAATTTAAAGCAAAACTTTGGCCAAAGGAAAATAATACTTAAACAGTGAAATACCCTAGGTTTTTTCTGTGGTATTTTGTAGTTACCGAACTAGAAACGTCGGGACCAACGCGTGCCAAATAACACTAAAACTACTCCGCCCTAGATAAGATACGAAGGGCCACGTCCGTTACGCTACACGTCCATTATTCACTTAACATAACTGAACGTTAAAAACTCTTATCACTGGCGCCATGATTTTTTGCTTTTTTCGCTGTTAAAAAGTTTAAATGGCTGCGTTCAAAAGTGAAGGCTTGAGTCATACCATCAGAATTTTGTCTCCTAATCTTCTAACCTAACTATAACGTTTGGATGATGACGATGTTGAAATGGATGATGTCATAAAACCTATAACAGAGCACATAACACCTAATAATATTAATGTCTGTTGTAATTTAATATCTTTAATAGACACCTAATTACCTACTAATAAGCAATTTAAAAAACGTAGTACTAACCAGTATTATGGGACTAGCGTCTAGCAGTTTAACCTAGCTAATGATGTTCTTCATTTTAAACGAAGGTATATTCTATCAGTAATATCGGTGCCGTATTTTTGCCAGTAATTGGCTCAAATTACTTTGCCACGGAAAACAGCGAAAATTTAAAAAGCGATTTTATGCGAAAACGAATGCAACGAAATTGAGCTTAGAAGAATGAGCTCTACAATTTCGCCGCATTTTTTTTTACTTTATTCGTAGTCCGCACCACTGAATTGAGGCTTTAAAGCATTTTGTGATCAGCACATTGGTCACCTTAAAGATGTACAAATACTTTCTAAATGCCCTTAGGCGATCATCGTGTTTCTATGGCAGCGACAGACGAAGTATGGAAAACAAAGTTTCCTGAAAGAAATTAAGAACGTAGCTGCACTGGTAGGGTACCTAATAATAAGTATGGTTGTGAAAAAGGTGGTACACCTCGACAGTGGCGAAGGCTGGTTATCCTTCATAGGGAAGCCCTAGCCTGTATAATAGGTAGGTAGGAATTTGGATGAGGGTCTTCGAAAGGTAAGTGGTAAGTGAAGCCGATAGGAATGTAGTTATAGGGACCCCACGCCACTGATCCGTAACGATTTAGGGCATGAATGAACGATTGACGGAACGTGGGGCGATATCGCGCGACCTCGCCGACTGTCGAGATACATGTGACATGTATCAATGAGAGATAAGTACAGGAAGCAGCTGCTCTGTAATACATTTGTGTTAACGGTTATTTAATTAAGCGAGTAATCTTTATTTTATAACGGCTAATTACGTTGGGGCGTTTGACGTTTGTGCATTATTGTAATGCACAAACGTCAAACGCCCCAACGTGCAAATTTTATTGTCCGGCAGCCAATTTACCTACAATGCTCTATAAATTTTCGTGTAGTACACAAATGCCCTAGCGTCGATACTCATTAGTCGTGCCAATGTGTGAGATTGACTGATGCAATTATTTAGAAATAAAATGATGAAGAGAAAAATATTTTATCCCTTTTAAGGGTTCTGTAGTTCACGTCTCGGAATCCTTAAATTTTCGGCATCTCCGTCCGGCCGTCTTCAGTTTTCCGTCAAAACGGTTAGCGCTAGAAATATAAAACTTTTCATGCATACCTATGTGTATTTGCCACGTCGAGAAAGTGCTAAAATAAAATCACGAAAAATATATTTTTTGAGGTACCTCCTTAACACGTTAAATGGGGATGACTTTTTCTCGCGTCGTACGTATTATTAGATAGACGCTAAACGGCTATAAAAGCTAAACGGCTGGCTCGAAAAATCTGAAAAAATTCATGATGGTGGTCCGTGTGATGAACTTTGAAGGAAAACTATAACGGCTTAGATAACTACTTGTACTAGGTATACTATTGAAATAATAAGTTGACTACGTAAGCTTCTTCTATGCGTGGCCTCACACTATAAGGTTTAGCCGGGAAAGAGCCATGCTTCAAACGGACTGGCATGACTAATGACTTGGACTAAGGTAAGAAAAGACGGTTGATGACGGTTAAGATGTACGGTTTCTGCGTGAACGAAGTCGCGGGCAGCATCTGTTAAGTAATATAAAGCACCAACATAACGTGACGAAGGTTCGTTTCTCACTATCGGCTATCGCAGCTCTGCCGGAAGAGGTTGGCAGCGCACCAAGCATCGCTGTGTACATTATTTATGTTGTATGCTAAGTACTCAGGCTAAGTAGATGGATATTATGAACAAATTGTATCCCTTGTTCCTCAATCCTCACTCCTCAGTATGTTGCTTAGATAATGATTGCCTTTATTTTTTTTTTAGATTAATTGACACCGGGTGGTGTTTGAACCCACGACCTAAGCGATCCGTGCCGATGCTCTAACCAACTGCTACCTACCGTGTCCCACGGGAGTCAGTCTGTTAATAAACGTTTACATTTAATAAGCTTACATGTGCTAAAACATGCAGGCTAAAACATGGTTAAAACAAATTAAGGACTTGACTGTATTTTAAAGAACATTATCTGTCTAGAAAGATGTGACTAGAAAGACGCGTGTATCTTGACTAAGTAGTACTTCCGAATAGCTGCAAAATTTCTTTGAGAGGTCCGTACCCGACCTTTGATGATGCCGACAACAAGGAGCCGCGCATTATCAAAGTGCCGATGGTCAAAACTAGGGATGCACTTTCACATATTTTTTCTTTTAATGGATATTTTCATTCGCTATGTATGTTTGTGGTATGGTGGACGCAAGAGTCTCGCAGGCTTAGTCTTGGCCTTAGTCTTGCTAAGATTAGGCACGACCGATTTTGGGCAAAACTACCATCAGGCGTTCCGTCTGCTCGTTTCCTGGTTAATTTCATTAAAAATAGTTTCGGTCTGTAATCTGCAAGTTTCATTTGGGGAGACCCTGGTCAGCCTAGATTTTCGTTAGGTTCCCCAAATTCTCCTTAAAGAATATGTGCCAGGTACCTATTTATTGTAACTTTTCTTAATTTTTATGCTATAAAGGGCAATATGACCAATTAAGGGGACACAAGCTCAAAATATCCGCTCCAGAGCTTTACGAGGTTTGAAAATTGTTGCACTTTATTAGGGCTGCGTAAAATTGTCCCACAAAAGCGTAAAATTGTCACTCTATGTGCGATGTTTCTAAAATCTAAATAACGGAAGACTGAAAGATAATATGTAAAATGACACACTTTTCAGTATTTCGTGAGATTTGTCAAAATTTTGTACATTGATACAAAATTCTCCAATATTTTATATTGCTACATATTTAAATTCTCATAATCGAACCATACAAGATATTTGTCATAACATAACATCCACGCGGGTATGGAAGGACATTAATGTCATATCGGTCAGGGTCATGTGAACTATTTTCGTCAGTTGGTCAAAATTGCAACCTACGCTACCTCATAATGAAGGTTTTTACTTTTATGTGCCATTTGTCATGAAGACCATATTTGTATATGAGGTCACAATATGTAGGATTAAAGGACTAATGATATAATAATTTGGAATATAGTTAAGTAGATAAGTGAGTATTTTTGCGTGACGTTGCTCGCGACTCCAAATCGGCAGTACAAATCCGTCTGTGCATAACCGTACACTAATAAATTAATGTACATTTATAAAATAATGAATAAAACTAGCCTAAGCTACGTTACGTTTAAAAATCGAAGCTATAAACTGTATTATGTGTACCTAATTTTATTCTTGTCCGCTCAGTAGTTTTTCTTTCAAATGTTACCGACATACATCCTCGGAAACGTTCATTTCTTTACAAGCAATTCTTGTATCTTCTATAATAAGAAGCGACTTCATTTTATACCATTAGATACCTCTATCATACCTAAGATATAATTGTAATCTGTATTACAAATGAATTTAAAAGGTAATAGCCATATATCAGACGACCTCTGTGGCTCAGTGGTTAGCGCGTCGGCGCATAAGCCGGGGGTCGCAGGTTCGAATCCCGCCAAGGGAACAAAACAGTTTTCAACTTTACCGGATCATGGATGTGTATTTTTTTTTCAACCGACTTCCAAAACACAGGAAGTTATCAATTCGTGTGTGTGTTTTTTTTGTGTGTGTATGTTACGCGATTACTCCGCCGTTTGTGGACCGCTTTTCGAAATTATTTTAAATATAAAATTTTTAAAAATTTATAAATTAAATAATTTAAAGGGTTGACTCCCAAGTTGGTCCCATTGTCACCAAATGGTAGACCTGGTGATGTGATCCATGAGGAATCGAGAGTAGTCTTCAAAATGTTTAGGGATATGTATCCCTAAAATCCCTATGGATTATTACTTTTTTTGAAGTAACTCGAGCATATGCTACCAAAAAGTGAAATGTGCCCTGGATCCGAAAGCACTGAACGGCATTTCTCAGTCTTTGAAAATACGTTTGGAAATTTCAGCATTGTTTATAAAACTGCAAGCATATGTCACTATTTAATTATCATCATCACCACCACTATACATCATGATATGATGTTAATATAGGTGTTCCTCATAGACTTTTACACCGATACCGATTTCTTTGAACATTCACAGCTACTAAAAAGTGAAATGTAGCGCCAAGGCATACCCTGGAGCCAAAAGCACTGAACGGCACTCCTCAGTCTTTGACGATACACGTTTGGAAATTTCAGCATTGTTTATAAAACTGCAAGCATAAGTCACTATTTAATAATCATCATCACCACTACCATCACCACACTATAAATCATGATAATATGTTGATATAGGTATTCCTGATAGACTTTTACACCGATACCGATTTCTTTGAACATGCTACCAAAAGGTGAAATGTTGCACCAAGGTATAACCTGGATCCATAAGCACTGAACGCCACTCCTCAATTTTTGAAGATACACGTTTGGAAATTTCTGTATTGTTTAAAAATGCAAGCATATGTCACTAATAAATAATCATCACCACCACCACCATAATCACACTTTACATCATGATACTATGTTGATATAGGTATTTCTCATAGTCATTTACACCAATATCGATTTCTTTGAAATCTACCAAATAGTGAAATGTTGTGCCAAGGTATACCCTGGATCCAAAAGGACTGAACTGAACTCTTCAGTCTTTAAAGATACACATTTGGAAATTTCAGCATTGTTCATAGAACTGCAAGCATATTATGTTACTATTAGGTTCTTACATATGAAATTGGCGTTTTGTCGTACTGGCCACTTTGATCTCAAATATATCTTCTTTGGTATACCGCTATTTACTCATGCATTTGTGTTTCGAAAACCGTAATTCATTTGTTTTTTTCCTCGTTTGGTTTTTTCTTTTGCGTCACTCTGTTTACAAAATGGAAAACTTGAAATATCGTATTATTTACGAGTACGAGTTCCACCGTGGCACCAGTGCTGCAAAAACGGCTCAAAGGATGAATAATGTGTATGGCGGCGGTGTCGCAAAAGAAAGCACAGTGCGTTTTAGGTTTCAACGTTTTCGTTCTGGAAATTTCGACCTACAGAACAAGCCCCGTGGACGGCCGGAGACCACAGTCGATAATGAAGAATTGAAGGCTGTTGTGGAAGCGGATCCATCGCAAACCACGTCCGAGTTAGCTGCAGGCTGCGGTGTTAGTGATAAAACTGTTTTAATCCACTTGAAGCAAATTGGGAAGATGAAAAAGCTTGAAAGGTGGGTAGGTACCTCATGAATTGAGTGCAGCAAACCGATAAACGCGCGTCGACTGCTGCGTTACATTACTCAACCGGCACAATAATGAAGGGATTTTAAATCGAATCATTACATGTGATAAAAAGTGTATCCTGTACGATAATCGGAAACGCTCATCGTAATGGATGAACCCTGGCGAACCAGCCAAAGCCTATCCCAAGCGAAAATTGACTCAAAAAAAGTTACTTGTGAGCGTTTGGTGTAATAGTGCCGGTGTCGTTCACTACAGCTTTCTGAAATCTGGCCAGACGATTACGGCAGATGTCTTTTGCCAGCAACTGCAAATCATGATGGAAAAGCTAGCTGCTAAACAACCGAGCTTGGTCATTCGCTCTAGGCCACTTCTGCTTCAGGACAATGCTAGACCACACACTGCACAACAGACGGCTACCAAATTAGAGGAGCTTCAATTGGAATGTTTAAGACATCCACCGTACTACACCCCGGACCTTGCTCCAACAGATTACCATTTTTTTCGAAATTTGGATAACTTCTTGCAAGGGAAAAAATTCAACTCCGATGGGGCAGTCCAAAGCGCCTTCAAAGATTTTATTGATTCCTGTCCGAATGGTTTTTTTAGTAAAGAAATCAATGAACTACCTATGAGATGGCAAAAGTGCATAGATAGCAATGGTATATACTTTGATTAAATAAATATATTTGTACGATTCAAATCGTATATCAAGCATTTTTAGGTTTAAGGCATCAGCGGTTTTGACACGCGCATAATTAATTAATTATTAAATATAATTTAGTATGTTCAGATCTATCAAGGCGATCACGCGTGCTCGCACGGTGATTTGATTTGATTTGAAACTAACTAAACTAACTAACTAACTAACTAACTAACTAAACTAACCGGTCATTTGATCATATCAAGGATCAATAAATCAGTTTATTTTTATTACTCGTAACTCTAGTTTCATTTCATCTCTATCAAGTAAAAGTGTGTAGAGTAAATCAAGGACGCTACATACTTATGGTCCTTCGACAAATAATAAGGCCTTCGTGAGTGAATAACACAATAGTGTGACATTTCGTGAAGTGATCAGTGGACATTGGATTGCATTGCATATTTTATCAAGGAATTTATACATGCAGTTGTTTAAGATGGAAGATCTTCTATCAATTCAGCAGCAGTTGGTTGGAGCTATTGAGCAGCTCTACTCCAATTTTAAGAAAGATGGGCCGGAACGCAAGACCGGTGACTACATCAGGAGGAGACTGGAAACACTGGATCAATATTGGCAAAAGTTTCAAAAAAAACAATTCAAGCTATGTAGTTATAGTGACAGTTCGCATGATTATTTTGTGACCGACCAGTTCGAGACAACCAAGGAGCGCTATGGGGACGTCAGGTCGGCCATCGTGAACTATCAAGTACGGGACGCCAAGCCGAGTACGTCGCTGCTGCGGCCGGCGACTCCGCTCGGTGGTGCAGCGACGCCGCAGCCTCCCGCACGCACCTCGTCTCCGGCAGCAAGGGCAGACGGCGCGCACGAGGGAGAAACAAATCAGGTGACTTTCAGGGCTCAGGGTGTCAACAGCAGGACAGACGAGTTGCTTAAAAAGCAAGCGAGCAACTTCAGGGCTCTTCAGAGAAAGGTAACTAGGACGGACAGGAAGGACTTTCAGGGCTCAGGGTGTCAACAGCAGGACAGACGAGTTGCTTAAAAAGCAAGCGAGCAAGTTCAGAGAAAGGTAACTAGTGTTAATTTAGATACGGGGTTAGAAAAATGGGAGTTTGACGATCTACTAAAAATTTTACAATCTCGTTGGTCGGTGATTGATGCTTTACATCTTGAAATAGATAGTGAACTAGAGGGTAAAAATCAAGAATATGAGGCGGCTTTTTATCATTATGAGCAATTGTATGAGGATATAAAAAGGGCTATTAACAGAAAAACGAGGTCTAATTACCATAGGGAGAAGTCAACGCCGCAGATGGAGTTGCCTACTTTTAACGGAAGTTTCCAGCAGTGGACGTCATTCAAGGACTTATTCACTGAAACTATCCTCACCAACGCATCTCTATTAGGCGCGCAGAAGATGCAGTTTTTAAAGGGTAAGCTCCGAGGTGAAGCTGAGCGTTTAGTTCAACACCTACAAATTAGCTCAGACAATTACATCACCTGCAGGGAGATACTCAATAATAGATACAACAATAGAAAACTTATTTTTACGACGCACATTAATACTTTGATGAATATTCCAGTGTCGCAGCAAGCATCGTTCGGACACATCAAGAGAATCCACGATACGTCATTGAAATCGTTAAATGCTGTGAAAAACCTAGGTGTAGACATAAGTTCATGGGATCCTTTACTCGTTCATATTCTAAGCCAATAACTAGACACCGACACATACAACGAGTACGTATCATCATTAAAACAACCGAGGAAATTACCTACTTTAAAAGATTTCTTAAATTTCCTTGAAACAAAATTTACAGCTCATGAGACTTCACGGAAAAAGCAAGAAAATCCAAATGCAAAGTCTAGTTTTAAAAATACATACAATTTTAGTAATAATTCAACTGCAGAAAATCGTTTCAATTACAAGAAACCAACATATTTTTCGCAATCAAAGGTTTCAAGTAACCGAGTCAATAAACCTGCATATCCGGTAAAAATATCGTGTTATTATTGTTCAAACCGCGGGCACGGCTTATATTATTGCGCAAAATTTTTAGAACTATCTAATCATTTAAAGCGAAAATTAATAATAGACAAAAATTTATGTAAAAATTGTCTTTATGATCATGAAGGTAAAGGTTGTTATTCTGAATCACGTTGTAGAGAATGAAACGGCAAACATAATTCAATATTGCACGATGCCTTTTGTAATAATTCATTTACGTCAAAAAATTCAGAGTTGAAGATTTCGAAACCGGAGGTTGGAAATACACAATATGTTTCCACAATATGTTGTGGCAAGGACCCCGAAATCCTGTACGCAACAGCCATGGTGCAGGTACAGACTCGGGACGGCACTTACCATAACATTGGGCATTATTAGATCAGGGGTCCGAAACTACACTCATATCAGAGAGAGTAGCTCACATTTTAGGCTTACAGCGCAGACATTACAAGGGGACTATAAGTGGAATAGGTGAAAAGGAGAGTAATTGTAATGGAATCATAAAAATCAAGTGTAAGTCGAATCAAGAAGACTTCTTCTTACAAACAGATGCTAATATCATGCAAACTTTAATCAAGAATCTGCCCTCCTACAGTTTTCCTAAGCCAGAGGCCCGCATTAGAAAATTTGCCTTTAGCAGATCTTTTCTTCAATGTTAGAAGACCGGTTGATATTTTACTTGGAGTGGATGTTTTTAGCAACTTACTGTTAGATGGAATTTATAAGGCTGGACCGAATCTGCCAATGGCGCAAAAAACGCGCTTAGGTTGGATTTTGAGCGGTTGTGTTAAAAAGAGCTTTCAATGTAATATTATTGTGCATGATATCAACGCATCTGTCAATTTTGGCAGTCAGAAGATATTTCAGAGACATCTTCTATGTCTTTTGGCCGACGAACAGGTCGTAGATTTTTACAACAAAATTACATTACGTCAGGCGGATGACAAGTATCAAGTGCGGCTCCCCCTTAAAAAAGTAATAGAATAATAGCTCCCCACACTGATTTCAGTGATGGTGGCCGGTTTAATTGAAACCAGGCCAGCTACGCAGGAGTTATTTTATAGTGCCCAAGTGTGTGCGCAGTACACAAGAGCACTCTCTCTTCCTTTACTCTCGTAACCCAGTGGGACGAATAACCGACACGACTGGTGAGATATCAGGCGCAGGTCCGACTTTTTACATGCCCATCCGACGCATGGATCATCTTTCTTGTCAGACAATCAGGTGATCAGCCTGCATTGTCCTAACCAAACTTGGAAACAAGATTTTTTTGTTATTCCAATGCGGGAATCGAACCCACGACCTCCGAGTCGAGAGCCAAGCTCTAAACCACTAGACCACGGAGGCTGTTAAAGAAATAGAATATAAGTTAGGCCAATAAAAATCAAAAGCTATTGCGCAGTTTAAGCAGTTGGAAAGAAAATTTGATAGAAATATAAATATAGCAAGAGAAATAAACTATTTATTAATGATTACAAACAGTTAGGACATATGATACAATCAAATAACTTCGACTCATCAGATTATTACTTACCGCATCATTGTGTTATTCGAAATGAATCAACTACAACTAAATTGCGAGTGGTTTTTAATTCCTCTGCGCCTTCTAGTACTGGTTTGAGCCTGAATAATTTAATGGAAAGAGGTCCTAATTTGCAGCAATATCTACAGAGTCTTCTGTCTATCAAGTGGAGACAATTAAGATACGGTTTTACATCCGATGTTGAGAAAATGTTCAGGGTCGTTTGGTTAGATCCAGATAACCAAAAATATCAAAAGATCATATGGAGAGAACCTCCGTTCGACAAAATAAACATTTTTCAATTAACGACAGTGACGTGCGGCACCAAGGCCGCGCCGTTCCTGGCGATGTTGACTCTTCGACGTTTAGTTCAAGTTGAGAGACAGAATTATCAAGACAGTTCTGCACCAAAAGTGATTGAGTCAGCATTTTACATGGATGATTTAGTTTACGGAAGTCACTCTGCCGAATCAGCAAAGCATTTGATACAGGATATTATTTCTATTTTAAAGTCCGGCGGTTTTAATTTACGTAAATGAAAGGCGAATAATCAATATATAATTCCAACTAACAACAGTAATACAGAATAAATGAATTATGACTTTAAAAACACGGAGTCATCAAAAACATTGGGCCTTAGTTGGAACCCACAGCAAGATCAATTTACATTTACATCAAAATTAGACTTTACGAGTAAAAATCCTACAAAACGTATTTTGCTTTCCAATATTTCAAAATTGTTTGACCCACTAGGCTGGCTTTCTCCAATTTCAACTAAAATATTATTTCAACAAGTATGGCATTTGCAATTAAAATGGGATGAACTTTTACCAGAAAATATACATAAAAAGTCGTAAAGCATGAAGACTGATTTAGACCATATAAATAATTTTTATATGCGTAGGTGGTTAGGAATAACAGAAAATAATGACATTGAACTCCATGGATTTTCAGACGCATTAACTAAATGTTACGCTTGTGTTGTTTATTGCAAGGTAATAACTTTATTAAAATAAAGTAAAATGAACATGAACAGACGTCTATAACAATGATAGCAGGAAAAACAAGATTAGTACTTATAAATAATAAACTTGCCTTAATTGGAGTTATGCGGTGCTCTATTACTCACAAAATTATTATCTAAAGTCAAAAGTTGTCTCGAGAGTTATAAAATATATATTACTACTGGTTCGATTATATGGTAGTCTTAGGATGGATCAACGGTGTTCCTGAGCGCTGGAAGCCATTTGTGGCTAACAGAGTAAAGCAGATAATCGAAGTTGTGTCGCCCAGCAGCTGGAATTCCGTCAAGTCGGAGGAGTTACAGTTAAGAGATCATAAATTATGGTGGAAAGCGCCGACTTGGCTAAAAACGCTTAACACTAAAAATCTATGTAATATTTAAACAATATTTTTCACGGATCAAGAAGTGAAAAGATCCAAAAAAGTAGTGGCATCTATAACACAAAATCAAGACGAAAACATCATAAAATCATTACTTTTTAAATACAGCTCGCTAAGCAAGATTGCGAGTATTTTGCATGGGTATATAGATTTATAAACAATAAACGTGAAACAAAGAAATACTTAACGTTGAGTTAAATAAAGCAAGCCAACATAAAAATCATTCAACAGTGTCAGCAAGAATATATTTTTATTGAAGAATTACAAGATATTCAGAAAGGAAAACATGTTGCATCAAAAAGCAAGATTAGCATGCTCAACCCTATTCTCTTTCAGGATCAAGTTTTAAGAGTAGGGGGAAGACTTAAACACGCTAATATTAACCTAGACATAAAACATCCCATTATCATGCGGAAAAACAGTCGTCTATCAGAATTAATTATCTACCAATATCATGAACTTCACTATCACGGTGGCGCTGAGCTTACATCGGGGATCATTCGAAAAAAATATTGGTTAGTAGGGGGATTTTTCGTGGCTTTGAGCCACGAAAAAGCGTATTTACCAATGTATTAAGTGCAGAAAGCATAGTCTCAGCCAACACTATCAAATAATGGGCGATTTGCCTACAGTAAGGGTGAATCCATCGCGGCCATTCTACCACACAGGGGTAGATTATACAGGTCACGTGTTTGTCAAGGCCAACAAGGGCCGAGGTATTCTAACAACAAAAGGCTACGTGGCTGTATTTGTCTGCATGGTGACTAAAGCTATACACTTGGAGTTGGTGTCAGATTTGACAACATCGTCGTTGTTAGCTGCATTGCGCCGAATGGCAGCTAGACGAGGAGTGCCGAAAAATATGTACAGTGATCAAGGTACAACCTTCATCGGAGCAAACAAGGTTCTACAGGAAGAATATCAACAGATATTTAGTACCTTCGAAAACACAGAATTTATGAACGAAGTAACGCGAATGGGTATCAAATGGCATTTTAATGCCCCTTCTTAGCCCTCAGCAGGTGGTCTGTGCGAAGCTTCGGTCAAAAGTCTTAAATATCATATGAAGCGGGTGATAGGCGAACAACGACTTACTTTTGAGGAATACTCAACATTACTCTCTCAGCTCGAATCTTGTATTAATCAGAGACCTTTATGTGCAATGACCGAGGACACAGACGACTTAAATTGCCTCACACAATCAAAGTCAATACTGTGACGGACTTACGTACTAGTTGGCACCAAACACAAAGATTGTTCGATGATATCCGTAAAAAATGGCACTTACAATATCTTACGCAATTATAGTACGCAGCAAGTGGAGGCAACCACAAGAGAATATCAAGGTCAACGACATAGTTCTCATTCAAGACACTAATTTGCCGGCCGTAAGGCCGTAAGGCGAGTGGCCACACTCGGCCGCATCCTGCAGCTACACCCGGGAAGCGACGGTTTCGTAAGGGTCGTTACGCTGAAAACCAAAATCGGTATCATGAAATGACCGGTAGTTAAACTGTCAATACTACCAGTCAGTAATCAAGAATCAAATGTAAAACAGGATGATGATATAAAGCAAGTATATCACATTATTCAACCTAACAAGTAAAATACCTATTCCTTTACTAAATAGGTATTTACAATTTTACTTTTTATAATGACCTTTATATCGAGCTCGAAAGGCTTATTTAATATTACACCACTTCAAATTCCTTTGATTTTGTATTATTATGTATTTTTATGTACTTCGACAAGGTGACAAACATGGCTCTCATTAAAGACGAGTGGCGCCTAGTCGTCTACTACGACATGAGTCCCTACTGGGAGGGCTCATTAACAGTTAGCAAGTACTTAGACTATTTACAAAACATGTGTGATAGTAAACAAGACCATTCACAATGCGCAGCGATCATGTTACAACTACACCACGGCTACGAACAATTAAGTTATTATAATAATGTTATGATGAACAAGCAAACTTCGCGCACGCGACGAGGACTGATAAACGGAGTCGGCAATATAGCAAATTCTTTATTCGGAATTCTGGATAGTAAATTCGCTGAAAAATATGAACAAGACATACAACTCATCAAGCATAATCAAGATCATCTCGCCGCACTCTGGAAGAACCAGACCTCCATCGTCTAAGTCGAATTTAATATTTTGAAACGTACAGAGAACGTCATGAACAAGCAGCATAAGCTTATCAACCTGTGATTAAATCAGGTAGAACAACAATTAAACGCCGCAATGAAGGAAAGCTTTGAATATAACGATTTTATTCTCTCCGCAATAGTAGCCAACAATATATTAGCTCATCTCAAGGGCATGCAGAATACCCTATTAGACACTTGACTAACATCTACAACGGCCAACTCAGTTTACACCTCTTGACACCTAATCAAGAGCCAAGAGCCAAGAGCTAAATACTATTTCAGGGAAAATATCAAAAGACCTATCACTACCTTTTGAGAATATCAGTTTACCTAATATTTATAATTTACTAAAAGTTAAGGCTAGAATATCAACTGAATATTTATTATTTGAAACTAAAATACCTCTAATTCACCGAGGTACCTACGAAATTCATAAAATCATTTCCGTACCACGTTTAGTAAATAACATGATGACTAATATCAAACCCGTATCTAGTTACCTAGCGATTAACCTTAAGAAAAAACCAAACAAAAAAAGACGCTCTGTTGCCCATGACTGAAAGTGATTTAAAATCATATCTGCAGCAAGAATCAGGCACTCTTTTATGTAGGAGCAAGTCTCCGGTGTACGCCTTGAAGGACGACGAGAGTCTCTGTGAAAAGGATGCAGCCACCAGAAGATGCAGGATTTTTCAAGAACCGTGCCGGTCACAGTGGCATGAGTTAAATCAAGTCAATCCATACTTTTATTTTTATTGTCAGCAACAAAATGTAAAAATACTATGCGATGATCAAGTTTCATCGTTGCAGTTATTGCACTCCGGTTTATTGACAACAAATCAAGGTTGTCTACTGAAGTTTAAAAACTGAAGTTTTAAATTATAAAGAAGACTTTACTGTGTATACTCATAAACAAGAAATGAGTTTTTTGCACATAAAAGCAAACCTAATTGTTCCAATGTTATCTCCGATATACTACCTTTTCAGTATATCGGTACCAAGCCTCGGCGCTACTAGCGCAGGTGATGAGGATGACGTCAGCGAGCATTCAAAGCAGCTGATTCATCTGCAGAAGAAGATAGAGGAGAAGCAGACTGTCCCGCTGTACGACAGCGTCAGTAGCCACGACATTCATCATTATACTGCAACGTACATCATCGTTGTCGTGGGTATTGTTGGGACAGCTGTTTGGGGAGCGAGCAGGATCCGGCGCAAGCGGTCGTCGCGGGCGGCGACGGCTGAGCGCGCGGGGCGGGCGGCGCCGGCCACCCCGGTGGTGGCGAGGCGGCAGCCGCCCTCCTCCTCCACGGCGGTTAGTTTCAATCAGTGTGTGTGTAGTGCTACTAGTGCAAGTGATAAGTGCGTTACTAAGGTTCCGCGGTATACGAGTTATCCAAACCTCGATAGTTATAGGTTCCGTGTAAACAAGACTTTAAGCGTGTATCGTATTCTAACGTAGCTAAGCAAAATAAAGGCACGTCACCGACCTTTCGCTCTGTATACGTAATCGGTGACGATAGTGTTAAGTTTAATTCTGTTTAGATCATTAATTTGTATTTACTTACTAACAAGTGTAGGTTAAGGATAAAATGGTATCACCTTATATCATCTCATCACTATTAACTTTTCTAATCTTTTCGGTGTGGGATCATGTACGATGCAAATCGTAGGTCAAGCATTTTTAGGTATAAGGCATCAGCGGTTTGTGGCACGCGTATAATTAATTAATTTTTAAATATAATTTAGTACGTTCGGATCTATCAAGGCGATCGCGCGTGCTCGCACACCGGGCCATTTGACCACACCAAGGATCAATAAATCAGTTTATTTTTATTACTCCTAACTCTAGTTTCATTTCATCTCTATCAAGTAAAAGTATGTAGAGTCAATCAAGGACGCTACAATATTATGTTTAAAAGACTTTATGTGCCTTCTTTACAAAACACCAATTTCATATATAATGACCTAATATTAAATAATCATCATGACCACCATCATCATCACACCATACATAATCATATGATGAAATAGGTATTAGCGTACCTCTCTTAAGTCTTTCACACCAATATCGAACATTCGCTAGTCCCATCATCATCATCATCATTATATATTGTGTGTCAACTGTTACATCATTTTAGGTAACCTAAGGTACCTAAAAAGTGACATTATATCAGGGTATACCCTGGTTCCAAAAGCACTGAATAGAACTCGTCAGTCTTTAAAGGTACAAAGAACGTAGTTGTGTTAAAAGTAATGATTTTTTTGATTAAAGGATTTTCCCAATTGTTTGGGCTGGTAAGTACCTCAAAAATACGAAACTTCAAAAATAAGAAAATTTTTAAAGGAGAACTATCTCGACACTAAGAATTATTTCATACTTTTTAGTGATTTTGAAGAATGTTATTGCTTTTACTTTGGAAGTCGGTTTATATATCATATCATACCTCGAAATTGTAAGAAAATATATTCTATATTTTCTTACAGTTTCGAGGTATGATATGATATATAAACCGACAATTTATTACAATTTCGAGGTATGATAATATTAAAATTTAAAACATAACGACCCTTCTGGGTAGAAACGTCGTAAAAGCCAAATGGCCATTTTACAGTACGGCCAAAAAACAAAAATCGTTATTGTGTTTCACGCATATTTTTTTATTCTTTGAAGTTATAATAAACCACTATAGCTCATTAAGCTTAGATTTTCGGGTAGTTTACTAAATATAAACTCAAAATATTCTACATTCAATAGTTTCAGAGATCGCATGGCTTTTACTACAAAAAATCTGGTTGTAAATGGCTTTTACAACATTTTTTTTTTGCTTCGCGACTATAACCATTTATTCATTTAGTTGTATAAGACGTAATACATCGTTTTATAGAAGGTATTTTTGAATTAAAAGACAATTGTAATAATAAGAAAGTATAATTTTGTGTATTAAATGCGACAAACATTATTGACAAATATCGATTTATTTTATAGTTTTTCATTATTTTAACGTAAAATTGTACTTTTCCGACAAACTTTAAGAAAATTATCAAAATAAAATCAACGTCACCTCTAAATTATGCAAAACTAGGTAAGTATTTAACAATAATAGCTTTAGAAAATCAGTTCTTCGTGTTGTTAGTCTAGGTAATAAGTCTTTTGGTGGAAAAATTTCTTGAAACATTTTCTCAACTTACACATTTAACATTCTTAGATTCTAAAACTAAAAAAAATGAAAGTTATTAAAAATATTATCTTTGGAAATAACAGGAAATTGTATACAAACTTAACAACAAAAAATAAACGACATACGTAATTTGTTATTCAGTCAAGTCACTCACCACTGCAGTAGCATTATCAAAATAAAATCATATCAACACAATCTCTTAACTATGCAAAAATAGTAAGCATTTAACAATAATAAGATTATCTTAATAAAATCATTTCTTCGTAATGTATTCGTAATGTCTACGGTATAAATCTTTTTGAGGAAAACTGCTCAGGTACATTTTGCTCAACTTATAAGAAACAATCTTAGCTTCTTAAACTAAAGCCTCCTCCTCCTCCTCCTCCTCCTCTTAAGCCTCCGTTGATGCAGATCTTGGTGGTAGTAGCAAATACTCCAGCGAGGCCCTGGAGGACTGACGTGGAGAAGGGTTTCGCGTTAACAGTAGTTGCTCGCGAGTCAGTCGAACCTAACCTCAAGGAGAGATCTTATGTCGATGTGGCGTGTTTTCTATGTTATACGATAAACAACGCCCTTTGAGCGAAAGGGAATCCGGTTCCTATTCCGGAACCCGGCAGCGGAACCGTTTCAATAATCGTTCCCTCGTTTCTAACGAGTGTTCGACGGGGTAACCCAAAGTGGCCTGAAGACGCTGCCGAGGGGTCCGGGAAGAGTTTTCTTTTCTGCCTGAGCGTTCGAGTTTCATGGAATCCTATAGAAGGGAGATATGGTTCACATTTAGGTAAACATTAAAGATATTTTCATCTTTGGAATAATAGTGAATGGCACATAATAATACTATGCTTACAGTACAATAAAAATAGTTTTATACTTAATCTAAAACAATAAGAAACAACATAATAAAATTTAGTCATCATTCACTCACGTCGTTATCATCATCTTCTTCGTCAGTCTCAATTAATGTGTTATTTTTATTAGCACTGTGCGGCATTTCTAAATAATCTCTGTGGAACCGTCTAGGAATCGTTCCATCTGTGCATATTTTTTTCAAATCTTTATACTTTTGTGCTGAAATAGGAAGTTTATCTTTATAATATTGTGGCAAGTTTATGTCATAAATTTCTCTTAAATAATCTGCATCTGGTGTTTGACGGATTTGAGGTTCATCTTCTTTCTTGCCTTTTCCTTTTCCTTTCCCCTTTCCCTTTCCTGTAATCTTTCCTTCTCCTTTGTTTTTTTGTTTTTTTCAAATAGTGTAATTTTCTCGCTTACTGCAGCAGACCTTCTTTCATTGAATATTTTATTTCCATCTTGTTTAGGTTCTTTTTCTTGATTCATCAAATTTAAAAAAGTAAGTCATTTCTTTAGTTATTTAAATACATATTATTTATATTATTACATTCACGTAGGTAGTTATGAAAATAGATCACATAATATTGCCTTAGTTGGAACAAATATTCAAAAAGTCTTCATTAACTAAACTTTCTGTATTCTAATTTAAGAGTTGCGAACCGTTATAATAAATTGCATAAGGAAAAATAAAACCGCTTTCATACTTATTTCAAATGTAGTAATAAATGCCAAGTGGTAAAAGCCAAAGTAGGAAATTGATAATTTGTACGAATTGTAGTAAAAACCAAATTATATTAAAACAATATATATAGCAATTTGTTGTAAAAGCCAGTTGTGTAAACTCACCGAGTGAGTTGTCTTTTTTCTGGTGTCTCAACGTCGCTATCTTCTATGAAATCCACACTTTCAACAGATGTTTTGATAGAACGTGTTTCATTACATATTTTCTTTACTTTTTGTTGTGTTTTTATCACAGCAACGTCGTCATTTAAAGATGATCTGTAAAAGCAAATTTTAAAAGTGTGTTTTTGTTTTAGTTATTTAAATGCATAATAATATTATTGTTTATTTAAGCCCATCGTTATAAAAAACCGGCCAATTGAGACTTGAGAGTGAAAGTCGCGCACGAAGAGTTCCCTAGTGTCATTATAATTTACTTAATTGTTTATGTTTGAAGTAAATAATATACAATTCCATATTCGGTTAATATTTAAAGTTTCTACCTATTTTCGTTATTATTATTTTTAAAACAAAAACAGTGAAAAAATGTTTTATTGTATGGATGCCTTCTTAATTATTTATTTTATTTTATTAATTATCATTAAAGAAAAAATTTATTACAACTTAATATTGTATAATACAATATATAATATTAATATTTAGTCTCGAGTAAGAAACGAATAAACCCGTTTGTTGTAGCGGAGTCTCCCTTGAATATAAGTTTTATTTTATTGTTAACCATTGTCATACTTATTTTATGAATGGTATTTTATGTATAAGCCAGAGCAAGAAAATAAATACAAGTAAAAATTGTAGTAAAAACCAACTTATTTTAAAACAATACACAACAATTTGTAGTAAAAGCCAGTTTCATAAACTCACGATAGATAACCTTTTGAATCATAAGCCAGTTTTATAACCATACTTGTAAGCAATACGTAATAATAATATTATAATATAAAAACTGTTTCATTGATAAAAAGTATTTAGGTAGTTATTTTGTCCAATAAAACGACATCGTTGGCAACCTAATAATAATTAATATATTATTATAAGTACATAAAGAGGCAGGTACTTACCGACGGGTAGCATGGCGACAATCAGTTTGATGTTTTTGGTGTAATAATAAAGATTCTAACGCTTTTTTTCTTCTCAGCAACGAATTCAAATCACTGTTTTTTTCTTCCATTATGTATAGTATTACTTACTACCTAAATCACCTTTAAGAAGCATAGTACATTCACGTATCAAATATTTTTTCCGATCGCTCTCATACAAAGGACGCGTCAACTCTTTTACACGACTGAAGGCAGAGTGATCGTCATTCGTCACTGCTATTGCTTAGCCATAAGGCCGTTTCGGCACGGGCAGATCACGAGGAGAGCGGGAGGAGATGCGTACGCGCGCGGCAGCATGGTGAAGCAGGCAGTGGCATGACGTGTGTACCTACTAGACAATTGCCGATACAACTAATGTAGCTAAAAACTAGACTTAAAATAAAAATTGTAATATTATTGTCTTTTAAATTTTTAGGCAGATAATAATAGTTGTCTAGATGACCTGAAATAAATGTCTATAAGCCACAACAAAAATGCGACTGTTATTTAATACCAAATTTTCAAGTGTCGCACAAAAAAAATAGCTGTAGAAGCCCTATTATAAAAAGTTATGGATTTAACGACGTAAATGACATCGTTCATTTTTGTATTTGAAGTCGAGAAAATGTTGTAAAAGCCATATTTGTTGGTGATGTGTCTTTTACTACAAAATGTTTGATAGTATTATTTTCAAGTACTGTATAATATTATGTAGTATTAACCACGAAATTAAAAAACATGTGGCTTACTACATATATTTCAAAACATAAATTTAAAAAATTGCGCATTACAACATTTTCAAAGAAGATAACTGGGCTTATAATGAGTTGAGAAATGCTGTAAAAGACTTTTTTTTTGCGAATTTGAACATTTCGAATATACAGATCGATAGAGCTCGCAATTCTGAGTAAGAAACCGTTAAAAACTCATTTTGGCCAAAATGGCTTTTACGACGTTTCTACCCAGAAGGGTCGATAATATTAGGTATTTACCTATGAAATTGCCGTTTTGTATGAAAAAATTTAAACGATTTTTTTTCATGTATTTTTTATTTGTATTAATCGAAGTAATCACCCATGCAATCAATGCATCTTTGCCAACGCAGTTGCAGTTTATTGATGCCCTTCTTAAAGAAATCAACTGGACGGGAGGCAACAAATTCTTCAATGGCATTTTGTGCTGCCTCTCGGGTATTGAATTTTTCCCGCCAAGAAGTTATCCAAATTCTGGAAAAAGTAGTAGTCTGTAGGCGCAAGGTCTGGTGAGTAGGGCGGATGACGGAGAGCTTCCAACCCCAGTTCTTGCAACTTGGAGACCGGCTGCTGTGCAGTATAGGGTCGAGCATTGTCGTGCAGGAGCAGCGGAGACGAGCGATTGACCAATGCTGGTTGGAGATGTGCCATCATTGCTTCTCCATCATTGTGTTCAGTTATTAACAGTACACATCTGGAGTAATGCTCACCCTGTTTGGTAAGAAGCTGTGATGAATCACACCGGCGCTAGACCACCAAACAGGGTCACTGTTTGGTGGTCTAGCGCCGGTGTGATTCACTTTCTAGGGGTAAGTTTTCGTTTAGGGCCTTGTTTAGGTGCTGAACCAGAATCCAACCAACTTGCTGAGCGCTTGCGGTTATCAAACAGAATCCATTTTTCATCGCAGGTAATAATGCGGTTCAAAATTCCTTCATTTGTGTGTCTGTTGAGCAGTGCAAGGCACGTCTCAATGCGTACTTCGCGCTGGCGATCATTGAGTTCGTGGGGCACCCATTTGTCAAGCTTTTTTACCTTGCCAATTTGACGCAAATGGACCAATATTGTTTTGACGCTAACGTCGAAAGCTGCTGCTAATTCAGCCGTAGCTTGAGTATCATCAGCTTCCACAATCGCCTTTAATTCGTCATTGTCGACCAAAGTCTTCGGACGACCGCGAGGTTCATTTTTCAGATCGAAATTTCCAGAACGGAAGCGAGCAAACTAATAACAGGTGGTGCGTTGGTTTGTAGTGTTAGCTCCGTAAACGTCGTTGATGTTGCGTGCCGCTTGTGCCGCGTTGCTGCCACGACGGTACTCATATTCCAATATTACTCGAATTTTTAACGTATCCATGATGACGAAAAAGATTGAAATGCGATGAAAATGTACCACTAATCAATAAACAAATGACTACTTTTGGAAAAAGAATTCAATGTTTTTAAAATAAAATTAATTTGAAATTAGAATTCTTAGCCAAACAAAAATTATTTTGATTTGAAATGGCCAGTACTGCAGAACGGCAATTTCATAGGTAAAAACCTATTACGAGTATATACTATACTGTATGATGTAAGGTACTTTTTGAGGTATGATAATATTAAAATTTAAAACATATAATATATTATACTGGATGATTGAAAAAAAAGAACCCGACTGCAAAACAAGACAGATACCTAAAACAAGATTGAGAAAACAGACTACACTATTAGCTGAAAGCCTAAGTGAAATAATTGACGTTATGTTACTCGTAGGGTGCAGGCTAGCAGGGGACCCATTTGCAAATTATAAATCGTAAAAAAATAAATAATTAATCTGTGCTGAAGCGGTTGCGCTGACTTGTTGCGACTTTACCCTAGTCAGTTAGGGCTCCTAAACGTAGGCTAGAATTATTAACAGGTAAATGATGAGCAAGATATAATTTCTATTGCCAATAAGGCCGGGTGTGTAAATCGAGGCCCACGTACAACCACCTTTTGTAGGCGACTTTCGCAGCCGTAGAGTAGAGAACACGGATATAAAATAATGCGTTTGCGAGTTACGACGACATAATATAATAGTTGTAAATGATGCTTATAGCCTTTTGATATAAATAGAAAAAAAAACCCTGGCACTCCGGAAGTGCCGACAGAAGTGAAAATAATAGTGCACAGGCAAGCATGCGGCGCGCGACCCAATAGCCCCGCCCTACCTCATTCCATACCGGTAACAGTGTCGCGAGTTCAATGGAGATTTATCCCATCTCAAAAGATGCCCAACGCGCCAAAAAAATATTTCACTTATTTCACTTATCGGGTACACACTGGACCTTTTTTTTTTTTTGATTTCGCAGGCTTTATGCCTCCCGCGGGTCGGGTGGCCCGGGACATTTGATCTGTCGCCTATATGTTACCCACAAAAACCACCTCCAGATTGCCCTCAGCCGCTATGAACAGGAGTGTCCCGGATCTTTTAACACATGACACCCCCGCGACCGACCGGTCTCCCTCTTAAAGGGACTTCCACTAAAATTGCAAAATGGCAAACTGGAGCGTCACCCTCGGGCCTCGGCGCCGGGACTATCTATGCCGGGGAGGTTCCTATCCTCTCTTGGAGCCCCGTTAGACAGGAGGTTGGAGGTTCACAAAGCGACGCCTCCGCACTCCCGTCCTACGCCGGCGGAGCGGAATAGAGGGATCAATCTCTCTGTCCTGCTCCGCGGCCTCTTTCTGCAAAATGACGGATTCGCAGAAAAAGACCGCCGCCTACCAGACCTCATCGCTCTCGAGCATGCAGCGTAACACACTCGAGAGCGAAAGGTCCCGCCCAAGCACTGCCATGAGATCGTGACGCTGCACGGCCCATCGGTCGCACACCTCCAGGGTGTGCTGGGCCGTGTCCTCCGCAGCGGCACATTAATGGTAGGCTGGCGTAGACTCCCTACTGGCGACCTTACACAGGTACGCACCGAAGCATCCATGCCCAGTCAGTACCTGTGTAATGCAGAAGGTGAGGGGTTTACGCTTGCGGCGCATCCACGCCGCAAGGATTGGGCGCAGTGCCACGGCCGTATGTTGGCCGTACGGTGACTGCTCCAGGAGCTCACCCCACCTTCCTCATGCTGCGGAGGGTTTCTCCCAAATTGGCGATTAACCGAAAAGTGACCTCCTCTGCAAACCGAAGAGGCGCACCTCGGCGAGCACCAACGCCACGAGCTCCCACGGCGGATCTCCAGCCAAGGCAGTGGCGGCCACCCAGGAGTCCGTACAGTAGCCCCTGTTTACCCTCACTGCTATGACCCGCTGCACCTTCCGCCGCTGGGCGGGTACACACTGGACCAACAGCGGCATATGGAGAGATGCAGTAGAGGCTATAATGATAACAATCAGTTGTACTAAAGAATCAGTAACAGCCTCAGTAGTCCAGTGGTAACCATAATATAACTAGCGACCCGCCTCAACTTGAGGTATTATAAAAATCACCCAATTTTCGCACGAGTGCAATGTATTTTACAAATAAACCTTCCCCTTGAATAACTCTATGTATTGCTGAAAACGCATTATAATCTAAGTTGAGTAGTTTAAAAGATCTAAGGCCTAATAGGAAAGGAAGCGAATTCATGCTATACTATGTAAAGATTTAAGATAATATAAGAAAGAAGAATAATTGTGGTTATTTGTTACTCAATTTTTTCGCCATAACCGTACCGTTGTTCCGCGATAAAAAGTAGCCTAGTAGGTATGTCCTTTCCCGTGGTCTATGTTCTCTATATCTGTGCCAAATTTAATTGACATCCAGTAGTTTCGGACATCGGAGCCTATTCAATGGAAACAAATAAACAAACATACAAAGACACAAACTTTTCCTCTTTATAATACTAGTATAAACAATGTTCGACCGTATCTAGTATCTTACATCAAGGAACAACCAATGTCTTGCATAAGTGCGGCTGGTTTTCACCAGCCCACGGCCCATGGATTTGGTACAACAGGGCCGTTGCGAAACCCGTGGGTGGCGGCCATTTTAGGAGGAGTTGGGTGTTTTAGATTTACTAAATTATAATTAAGTTTCATAAGTTGAATGTGCAAATGTTTTGTTGTATTAGAGCTTGTTGGATCTAGGTTTATTAGATTGATCCTTATCATCAAGATATATATTTTACATAGCTGGTGTTGGATGGTATCGTTACTTGAAACGCGAAAGTTTGTATATATGGATGTTTTAATACACATTCACGCAATTACTACTGAAAGGATTTTAATAAAATTTGGTATGGCAGTAGTTTGGATTCTGGATTAACACATAGGCCACTTTTTATTGCAGTAAAACGTACGGTTCCCGCTAGGATTTTTGCTCGTACTAATTATTAGTCTTGTATTATATTAAGCATGTTATTAAACTAGATGTTGCCCACGACGTCGCGTTTTGTTGCGAAATAATTTATCCAGAGTCTAGACTACTCATATACCAAATTTCATAGAAACCCGTTCAGTAGTTATCGCAAGGATGAGCATTAGAAACAACAAATATCCATACATCCATACATACAAACTTTCGCGTTTATAATATTATATGCAAACTGTAAGAATTTTAAGATTTCTCATAGGTTGTGAATTGTGATAGATAAAAGTTAGTTCCATTTAAAGCTCCCTAGTATTCTAGAAATTCAACATGCAAAAAAAGGTTCTTTATGTCATTCATGTGCATCACTTGTTTAGTTTTTAATAACTGTTAACACATTAATTATTGTTTTTTGCCATAACACATTAGCATAAACAAACTTTAACTTTTATCACAAAAGTATTTATCGTTACTTACTAAATCATTAGTAATACGTTCCCTGGAAGAAACTGCTGTAAGCAGTGAGACCGCTTTTTTACCCGACTACAGCGAAGTCAAAAGGAAGGGTAATGATTTTGGCGGTATATGTATGTATGTATGTTTATTCCACAGTAGCGCCAAAACTGCAGATCCGATTTTAGATGTCAATAGATTCGTAATGATGGCCCAGGTAACATAGGCTATATAATTTGCGTTATCAGGTTATAGTTTTTTACTGTTGATTATGTACAGTTCCTATAGTTTAGGAATGATTGATTATGTGTTTTCATATGAGTGTGAAAATAAAGAGTTTTCTATTCTACCTTTAATCGTAGTGATTTATCGTTCGACTCATAAAAAATAATAATAAATAACCTAACCAAGAGCATGTCAGGACATGTCTAAGGTTCTGTAACTATCAACGCGCAATAGGTTTTCTTTGAATTACTTTAAAAGTTATTGTCCGATTTCGCTCAAAATAATTCTTCTAAGCAGTTTCTAGTATCTTCTATAAACATGGAAACTTACAAAGTTTCTATCTCCTATAATTTAGAAATGCCAGGAATCAACTTATAAACCACCACAAACAACGATTAGTCGAAAATGGTTGACTTTGAAAAAAAATAATTTATGAAACCTTACCTTTATTCTAAAAGACCTATTCAACGATACCTCACACGATGGAGTAGAACAAAAAAATATTTTTCATCCCCACTTCACATATATGGAGAAGCCACCCCTAAAATGTATAATTATTATTATTTTATGATCCCGGAACCGAGATATATACACAATTTTTAACTTTACCAAATTTCATCAATTTATATTCATATATAAGTACAGAAGTTAGAAGCGCGGACAGACAGACAGACGGACGGACAGAGCGAAACTACAAGGGTTCCCTAATTATGGCGGAACCCTAAAACTCAATATTATTCAACCACAAAACATTTCAGGTACTTCAGTCTGATATTACAAGTTTTCCTAATGAAATTGTGTTCGCAGCATTCAGCCGCCTACATATTACAGTAAGCTCATTACATAACATCTTATTATAATCAAATCAAATCGAAACGTGTTAATACAGCAATCAAACAGTCACACCCCCGTTATCGTAAAGCAGTTTCAATATTTCGGTGCGCGCAGGGAGCAGGCAAGGTTAACGACCGCCGCCGCGTGCTATTTCGAGGAGCCGAGCCGGTCCGAGAATGGCCGAAGATGCCCGACTACGGGGTAAACATGGCGAAACTGTCATTCATTTAATTCATTCATAAACAATCATTGTATTTGAGAAATTGACAAATGAAATCTTTATCTTCAATTAATGTAATAAATTAAAGTCCACCGCCCCGTCTGTCTGTCTGTATGTTCGCGATAATCTCAAAAACTACTGAACAGTTTTTCATGCGGTTTTGATTTATCGAGAAAGTGGTAATTTGTCAAGGTTTTGTGGAAAGTGGTGGAAATATGACGAAAAAAAAAGCCGTCTGGGCGCTTTCATCGAAAACGCTGCTTCATTCGTAGGAGATATAACAAAACCATGTATGAAGGGATTATTCATTGTTTATGTCTACATAAAAGCCCACCGTGACATATATTATGTATCTATCTTTTTGGAAAGCTAAAAAATTATCACATATTAATATGTTATTTTCAGAAGCTATGTAGACGGATACAGAATTAATCCTTATAAGACACGGGCAAAAGCTAGTTTGGTTTAATTATGTGAAATTGTTGTTTAATCTTTGATGTTATGTAAATATGAGAAATTAACTACTAGCGGTAAAGGCAGTTTGGCTGTAAAAGTATGTTCTGATTTGTAGCAGTGGCTAAAAGCTGGGTACCTAATTTCTTATTGTATACACAAGGGTTATAATTGGTATAATAGTCTAAATTATTTGTTGGGGTAGACACATAAAATATTACCTTTATTAATTAGGAAGCCGGAATTTCTTTCAGCCTATGACTCAGTATAATTTATTTATCCATAACTAAAACGTCCGTCGATTAGGAATGTAACGGAAATGAAAACAAAGCAGTTTATTGTCCTGTCAACCCATGAGCACATCTGTAGAACATATTCCTTGCCTTTTGTTTCTGTGACCATGTGCCTACATTCACTCGTTATTTTTTTCAAGCCACGAAATTATTCTCGTGCGCTGGTATCCGGTCACTAAATCGTAGTTTTAAATTTGGAATGGGTTTCTTCTAATTTGTTTTTTTGCCTATATTGTTAAATTACGTGTAGGTATCATGTATGACATAATCAATTAAGCCACTTAAATAATATTTTTAAGTGGCTTAGTTGTAAAATAATCTGAAATTGAGTCTTTATGAGTGATGATTTGCGATGCTGATAGAAGTGATCCATTCAATAATTTATTAGTTTTGATGACAATACAGTTGAATAAAACTTAAATAGCATAAAACTACATAAACTACTTACTCCCAACTTACTCCTTGTAGCGAAATGTCTGAATTAATTGAGTATTGCTTTATTTATGCTGATTTGCCGTTTTGGTCACAAAAACCTAGTCAGCAAAATTATTAAAATTAACCTCACAGACCTTTTACAGACAGAGGTTACCAAAAAAGTAACCATGGGGCTTAAATCCAATAATAAAACTTACTCAAGTGTAAGTGGTTAAGGCGTATATCCTGCGCCGTCTATCGTTGAAATGTTGCCAACTAGCTGACACGCTTCCTGTTTACTCCGATATAGGGTTACCAACATACAAGAGGAATGTTGTTTGTCAAATTTTAAATTTCGTGTTGGTTGAGAGGAAGTTTGAAATTTTAATCATAAAACTTGAAGGTAGTGCAATAAACGATATTAGGAGCATCTACTTGATAATCTTCAAAAAAGTTTTATTTCCATGTAGGGTATGTAATAATAATTAATATCACTTATGGAATTTTCCCTACGTGATGCCTACCACCGGTTCGGGAACTAATCCGCTGAGAAGAACCGGCGTAAGAAGAGTTTCTTACACCGTGCGTGCGAGTGCAAAGGGCCATATTTTAACAAACATATTTTTCTCATTAAATAATTATATATTTTTACAATATGAAAACTAAGTATATAACATAAACAAAAGTCAGGATACATACATATAGTACATAGAAGTAGCCTTGCAGGTGGCCATCCTATTCCCATGGCGTGCGATCGTCAATGAAATCATTATAATAAGCTTTAGCACTTTCTTTAACTACATTTTTAAATTTATTAATAGAAAGATTTTAAACATTTTCTGGGATTCTATTGTATAGCTTTAAAACATTTACTAACTTTACTTAGTCTGATCACCGGTATATCTAGTTATAGTGTTTCTACAGTGATTATTGCTTTTCGTTTTGAACTAATTTAATTTTTTTCTAACATTCAACACACTGTATAAAATGTATTGAGAAGCGACGGTCAGAATACCTATTTTTTTAAACTTTTCTCTCAGAGATTCAAAGCTGGACATTTTGTGAATCGAAAGTATTCCTAGCTACTGCAGCACAAATATTGTATTAATGTCGGCTGCATTACCCCATAACAGAATGCCGTAAGACACTCTACTATGAAAATAACTAGAATAAACTAGTCACGCCGTATTTTCATCAGAAATTTCCCTAATTTTTCTAGTGTTATACCTAGAAACACAGTGGTGCCCACTATGTTCATTTTCTCATCATTATAGAAATCATAATAATCATCATATTAGTTTGTATTTGCCTAACATTGGGCTTACTTCAAATAAACATTTTATTTTATTTGAATTTAAAAGTAAATTATTAACATTAAACCAATGTAATATTTTCGAGAGAGCGCTATTTACATCGTCGTAGTTTGACTGTTGTCGCTTCACATCAAAAATTAGTGAAGTGTCATTTGTCATCATTATCTTTAACTAGATAAGGTAAGAGATTTATATAGAGGAGAAAATGAAATGGACCTAAAATGGATCCCTGTGGGATTAAATATTGGTCCCAGTAGACCTTTAACTATTTATCTCCAACCCTTTGAGTTTTATTTTTAAGGTAAGAACTCAAAAGGCTGAGTGATGAGTCCCGTATACCATAGTGGTGCATTTTTTTTATCAATGTAGCATGTTCAACACAATCAAATGTCTTGGAACGGTCGCAAATTACACCTAATGCATCCTGCGACCCGTCCCAAGCTTCAAAGATGCTACAAAGATGACCTATACCAGCATCCGTTGTGGATCGACCCTAAGTAAGACCGTATTGATTATTGTGTAATAAATTATTTTAAATAGTACCTTCGTATTATAGGGAACACCCTACCAACCCTTTAGGGAACATACCCGATTAATAATTGGGTATGTATGGCACGTGACCACCCCCCCGTCCTCCTTTTCACGTAGTGCTAATGACCATCGCGCAAGATTTTCTTAGAAGATGTATACTACTTTTAAAAAACTAAATCCCTAGACCTAGAATCCTCCCTCGCGTAGGTCACGTAGTAAGGGTATGTTCCCTTACATTAATAAATGTCTAATTAATCGTCTAATCTAAATAATACTTTTAAGTCTTGTCTAATAATTTGTATTTTTTTTAAATGTCTAAAGCTACCATCTGTTCCGGGCCCCCCAAACTCATTATTGGATTTTCTGTTGCAAATAATAAATTAATATACTTTACATTATTTGGATGAAATTATTATTCTTCGTTTAATTCATTTATTACAATCATAAAACGTGTATCACATTCGCCAACTGCTTAGTAGATTCAGCTACAAGATAAATAAATCTTTTGGCAACATCACAATGTATTATGTACATACATACACAGTGTTATCGACTATCGTGAGTCGCATTTTCAAGTTACGTAAATGGGTACCTTGTTGACTCGTAACTATACGTCCTTATATTGACCCCAGTCACTTATTTGACTTTGTCAAACTACCACAGAATAAATATAACATAAGTAGAAGGAACCTTGGAAGAAGAATATACATGGAAAGAACACTAAAGTTATGAAAATTCAATAGGTTTCAATACTTTGGTTGTAATTTTGGTTGTAATGTTCATACAACGTATGAATTACGACTTTATTGCAATGTAATGAAGTGACACCTTAAATTTATCGTAAACAAAAGCCACTTGTATACAAAGCTTCTGCAAAAAAACAATGAACACCTAGAAAAATTTGGCTATTTCTTTCTTCCCCATCAGCATGTCGTAAGGAGAATAAGGAACGATAGGTAAATGATTGTCTCCTCCTCCTGCTAAGAGTAGGACATCTGAGGGTATGCTATCTGAGGAAGGAACTAGTTAAAGTCACTGTTGAAGTGATTTTAGCATAGTTAGAATAAGTTTGGTTTGTAATTTGTAGTTATTATTGCTAGCGGAACTTGTGGAGGTTCGTACGGTCGTCTACAAACCCTGTGTATCACTTTTCAACCTTATTTATATATAAGGTAATGAGATCGAAAAGTGGTATACGGATCGGTCGGCGACTGTACATTTGAAAAAGAACTTTTTACGACCTAATACTCAATTTTTTTAAATTAAGTGGCTTTCAAGTCGCCTGCTGTCTTTATCACTCTGCCAAGCTAAAACAGTGACAACCTCTGAATTAGGGTGCCCCAAACTTTCAATGTCATGTTGTATAGAGAGCTGAAGGTACTAAAGGAGGATAAAGAAAAGCGTTTGATAATTTGGCCGTTAATACTTTACACTTATTTTTTATTAATAAGTATAATTTCCACGATTAAAACAAATTATGTTAATAAAAAAAAATTTAGTAGTCACGTTAAATATAGCTTATTCTCTACAATCGAAATTTATCACGTAAAGTACAAACCCGAGTCCCAATCGTGGTGTCTGGTGACGTTGGATTTCGACGGTGATGACGAAGATGATAATAGGCATGTAAACCATTTACGCAACATACACATACTCTTATTATATCCCTCTATTCCTGTGCATACTCTTGTTACGCGCAATTTTTTCTATTGGCATCACTGTTCCGAAGCTTGTAACAGTTCCGCGTGGCCTTGGCCAATGTTTTTTCACCTCGCTTGGCGAACAGTTAGCGCATTGTACCTTTATCGATAGGTCTTGTTGCGATTTTTTTGCTGCCCTAAGCTACTTGTACTATTATGTATTCTGTGCCAATGCGAGAAATTTCGTTTAGTTTCCTCAAATGTAGAGTTTAATGGGATTTTTATTAACCTTTTCTGTCTAGGTCAGATCTCAAAAAAAAATCTCTAAAGTTTCGAATTCGTATTTTAAATTTTAAAATTCTTGTATAAAGCTTAAAATGAAATTCATCATTTTAAAAAATGCCATGGTATCGCAGCTAATTTTATCTAAATTCCTACGTCGATTGATTGTTTGAAAATTTAAACAATAATGTAACATCTTGAGCGGTTTAATTATAAAAATTGTTGCGAGATCAATCTGCGAAACATTAGGTATTCTCCTTTATGTTGCAATGTGTTTATTTCTATGAAAATTACCAGTGTATCTATGTTAGTGGTTTGAGCAACGTAATGTCCACAGAATGTCCGCACTCCGCGCGGGCAGTGGTCGAGAACCAGTTCTGTAATCATCATAATTGCGTCCTCCGTTAAACCTATCCAGTGCGCGAGCACGTTTGTTAAAACACTGTGTTGCTAGGCTTAAAATTTCCCCGATCATTGGCAAAAATTTACCCAATTTTGAGAATCGCCTTAGTTATTATTAATATGAAAATTATTGTACTCTTTTTTACAATTTATTTTCAGATTAAAGCCAAGCTGCATTTATTTCAGTTATTTATTTTAATTTGTGTTATGCATTATCAAACAAACTTCATATTAATACATACAAACGTCCCAAGGTCTCTAATCTCCAAACTATTTTTTTGGGTAAAAGGCTATTGTATTTCTAGCAACATTAACGATTACTCCAATTGTATAATTCCAAAGATCATTCTGATTTTATTATGGTTTTAACGATAATTTTTAATTAATTAATTGGTGTGTAAACCTGCAAGGTGGTTTAATTTCGTATGTTTCCACTGGTCCTCGTTTGTGGTAACTTTTACCATCTTTTATGATCGTTTTATGTTGGGTGAAAAGCTGATGGTAGGTACCTTCGCTTACATCACTAATGTACTTTCTAATTTACTACCGTCATTATTTAATCATACTACAATTTTATGCATAGATTTGTTTTGCAAAAACTGATATAAAACTAGAACTATAATAATTATAGTTCTTACTTCCTAGTCTCTAAGGGACCATACATAAAACTGTATGCGCAGTCTCCCCACCCCCAACAGATTTCAAACCTATCTCTGTTAATAGGTCTTGCTATGCTGATAATTATTTAGTATGTCGACATTCACACCAGGAGTGGGGTTTTGACAGAAATTGGAATTTAATTTTTTATTGTGTTATATTAGCGATCTACTCCAGCTTCGCATGGACGCAATGTATTATACATATAAAGCTTTCTCTTGAATCACTATATCCATTGGTGAAAATTGCATTGAAATCCGCTGTTTATTTTAAAAGATTTATTTTGTCGAACAGGAAACTGAGCGACTTCATTTTATACTGTATAAAGATTTTCAGTGATATTCTGTTAAATTAGGTTTACTTTTAGTAAAATTATGCTAAGAAAAACGAAAAAGACGACTAGTTAGACACAGTATAAATTTAAGTCACTCAGTTCCCTGTTCGCTTAGATCTTTTATACTAAATTTTGATGCAGTTTTCAGCAATGGATAGAGTTATTCAAGAGGAAGCTTTGTATATAAAATACATCGCACCCGTGCGAAGTTGGAGTGGGCCGCTAATATAAAAAAATAAATAATTAAATTCCAATTACTGTCAAAACTTCACTCCTGAGGTGAATATCACCATACTAAATAATAATCAGCGTGGTAAGAGCTATTAACTGAGATAGGTTTGAAATCTGTTAGTGGGTGGGGACAATTTTTTGCATGGTCCTTTAAAAATATAAAAAAGTCGATTCTCTTACATTCGAGCAAAATCAAAATTTTGCTCGAATGTAAGAGAATCGACTTCTTCTTCTAAACCTTTATCTTACCTCTAAGCCTTTATCTTTTATTATCATATTATAATGTAAATTAAGTAGACTAACATTGATTTCAAAACTCGTAAACGCAGCATCAGGTAGTGTAGCTGCAATGAAAATAAATGTGAGGCCCTCCCCACAGAAATAGTCATTTAATAATAGATTCGCGTTAGCGTCTCAAAATAAATGTAGAGCTCGGTTGTAAAACTATTAATTCTGCAGATATCATATTGAATATTTTCATAATTAGTCTTTATTGGTATTTAAATACATAATATTATCCATAAATAAAAATGAATAATCTAAAACTTACCTATTTAAGTCACAGCTTCTAATCTCAGTAACACAATAGTGTTACTGAGATTTGAAGCTGTGACCTTTAGCGTAAAAAATCTTTGGATGTGTATGCCACACTATGAATGATATATTAATTCAACAAAAGAAAAAAGATGATAGAGATAAAATATCCAAATGACCTTAGAATGACAGGCGCCCATCTTGTAACTTAATCCAAAATACGTTTATTTAATTCCAAATCTATGCTAAAAGAAATTTATTTATTGGTAATTATAATTTGAAAATTATTTATTTTCACTGTATTAGGTAAATATTGTAAATGTATGCTAATCGAATAAATAATACATAAAATTAGTATGTTTGTAGACTAACATCTAAAGCTACTATCCGCCTTGTTGAATGCGGAAAAAGAAATTAATCCTCTATCTCTCAACTTCTAAACAATAAAATAATACTAAATACCTATGGTATGAACGAAAAACATACTTATGTAACTAATCGATAAATACAATATAGTTTAATATATTATGAGCAATATTCATTAGTTATTACGTTTGCAAGAAATCTTTTGCAACTCTACATTCACAGAACTTTACAGAGTAACGGTTCATCAATTACTTACTTATTTTTTTTAATTTATTCCAATTTCACAACCGTGAAACTGAAGTGTTCGAAGTTTTGTTGTAAAGAAAAAACAAATTTAAATATCGAATTCGTCGAATCGTTTCAGGGATGGCATTATCGCAGCGTTATCAACGGTACCGAAAACACAGACCTAATGGAAGATATATGTTATACACGGCGTTGTGTCGACCGTTTCCGGTGCTTGTTTACAAAAAAATTATAATAATATATAAACTCGTCCTATATGTATAATACTGGCCATCTGAGATACTTGTCGCGATAAAAAATCGTTACAACTTCCGTTCGGCTCCTAGCGAGGTACAGATAAAAAAGATAAATAAAAAAACATTAAGATCGTTACAGCGCGGCGCTACCTGTTTTTTACTGAGTGCCTGAGGTGACTGTGATGTCTATAATATATGAGGGAATATTCGTATCTTGATACCCTGCGGCGAGACTGCCTTTGGTGGAAGTGAAATGTTGGTAGGTATGTCTATTGACTATCACGAAACTTACCTAACACAATACAAAATAGAGCTAAAACTCAATTGTTATTTTTGTCAGCTAGTATTTTGCCAGATTTTTAGATGATTCTGATAACACTAGTTGCGGTACTCTACATTATCAACAGGATATTTTAATTACACGTTTATAATCTTGTTTTTTATTATTATTTTAATAGTAGGTACGTTATGAAACATAATTTAGTTAAGATGTTGTGTACATTATATTATTATGTACTGTATGGACATAATATATAACATACTACCCACATTCATATTTCATTCCTCAGATTATAAAACGATAGGTTTCATTCGTATTAAGTTTTTTAAAATGAATATGATATAAATAGTTATTATTATGTAGCTATTAACTAGCTCTATATTTTAAAATGTATATCTACGTAGCTAGTAGAGCTACGTCAATGTGCTACTGTTAAAGTGTTTTCCGACAAGGCACTTAGTTGTAAGCTCTATATTTTTTATAATTAATTTAATGTTCTGTTTAGATATAACACGTTCGCCTAAGAAAGGGTTTCAGACAAATGAAATCTACACACATTTAGTTCGTATGTACTACTTGTCTCTAACCCTTTCATTCGTTTTCGTTATATCGTCTGATGTCCCACACAATATTTACACTAGCTTCGAACTGCCCGAGGCAGCTGTTTCTTTGAATCGGGCCTCAATGTTGTTTTATTGCTCTGCCTATCTTATAAATTAAACGTACAGGTTTATAGCGATGATTTTATCAATGTTATTTGATACGTCAATGAACGAGCCACAATAAAACACAAGAATTTTAATGGCGGTCGTTGCCGATTCAAAATATTCGTATTGAATTCCTATTATATAAGGTTTGGTAAAATCAATTACGGATATTTTTGGGTATATGATCTACTTGCTGCTTATTATAAAGACGTTTATGCAAAAAAATATTGTCATACTCAAAGTAAAAAAATCAGCTCGTGTATGGGTGCTTAACACAAACGCGCGCATATAGAGGAAGTTTTTTTTCGAGTATGACAATTACATATTTCTGCTTAAACGTCTCTAAATAAGCAGTAGATCATATGCCCAAAATATCCGTAATTGATTTTACCGGACCTTATATAGACATAGACGGAACCAGCAAATATCTACACATAAACTTAAATCGCCAACAGATATTATCTTACAAACGATATCGACGAGAGCAGAACAATTTTTCGAACGCCATGTCATAATAATTAAGTGTTCGAATGCGGCGCGGCGCAGGCGAGCGCGGCGCTTGCGGGGCGGAGGACGCGGTAACTATGCGGCGTAACTCCGGTAGCAGTGCAACAGGTCTATGGCGCGGGCGGGGAGCGGGCGGAGGGCGGGGGAGGTAGGAAATCCTTTGCCGGCCAGTGTAGCCAACTTGGGGAGTTTTACCCAAATAAGAGAAGAATTGATAAGGGATAAATTAGTACAATGTTTTGTATTTGATTTTTCTAATGTTATTTTTTTTAATCCTAAATCTTTGATATAATCATTGCAAAACTTTTATTTAACCGCTCAAATATAAGATAAATAGTAACGCTGTCGATTTAATTTGACTGGTTACAATTTTTAAGTCAACAACAACGACAGAAGTCACGCATTTTTTTCAATTAGAAAACTTTACACGAAACTGTAATATAATAATATTTTTTTGTCTAATTTAAGGCAGACTTTAATTAGAAGTTAGCAACACCGTCCGCCATGCACGCACACAGGCGCGCGCGCGTGTGCGCCATCCGGTTTAGTACGGCTATGTAGTCGATCGATCAATGGGCTCCGACTGCATGTAACTCATTGATTAACGCTATGAGCGTTGTTTATTCATTCATGATAAATAAGAATATTTTAAATTAAACGCAATTCTAGGTGATTCCGTTGTGTAAGATTCAGTTGACTTCGAATCACGCTCAACTTGTAAATAGTTGAATGGTACAAGAACAACGTTGCTTTGAATAAAACTTATAAATTATGTCTTGATTTAAATCCACGCACATATATCTATATCTGTATTAATATATAAAAGGCAAAGCTGATTGACTGATGTATCAACGCACAGGCCAAACCCTTATGAGTGCGCTAGTCAACGGCTAAAACCCAGTGCGGCCGCGCGCGGGAAAATGCTTCTTATTTCACCTAAGATCGGGGAAAAAGGATACAGCCATAAAATAGTAATCTATACTTATAAGAGAAGCTATAGTTCACAAATTTATACTGCTTTGTTAAGTATTTTAGAAAAGGCGTCCTCAAATTACGCAAATCGACACTCATCTGTCGGTGTTTTATGTAAAAGAATGAAAAAACTACATAATATTTTTGTCTAAAGTAAAGTTATCTCAATTGCTGAATAATCAAACTGGTTCAGTATGTACTTGATTTATTATTTTCATTCTTCGTTTGTTTTTTATTTACGGTCAAATTTGCTCTAAAAATCCGATGTTTGGAGGCGTTCTAAACTATGTTACATTTTAGAAATATAAGCACATACCGATCTAGATAAGTGTAATAAAAATCGATATTACGCTAAAATTTGGGTCTACAATGTTTGACTTTAGTGTAAATCACCAACAGCGTTTGTGTGGAGAAAAAACCGAACAGTGCAGCCTATAATTTAGCCTATAAAGGCTATAAATTTTAAATTTTGCACACGTATTTATCATATGACGTAGGCATCCACTAAGGAAAGATTTTACTTTTATCACCTATTTGTATGAAACTTTTTATTGCGCTATCATATTTGCATGATATATTGTATGAATTGTGTACGGAAAAAATAATGAGTAACGTATTTCAGCGTTTTCTAAAATTCGGCCCCTAGGTGGGAAAAATAGGAGATGAAACTTGAAAGCTTAAAACCTAATATCACGCGGACGAAGCCTTGTTAGTGTTAATAATTTTAGTATATAGTGTTAGTAATATGTTATAAAATAAAGTTTTAAAAAAGTTTTTAATAAAGTTTTTTTACTATGTTATAAAATCTAACTAACTTTCCTTTAAATAATAATTTAATAAATGTATAACCATAATGTTAAACTTTTTATGGCTAATAAAATTTTCTGTTGCAGATTTGAAACCAAAATCAGTCCAAACTAAATATGAGTTTAAATGAAATGTAATGACCATGGTCATTGATGGCCATTAATGCAAAGTAATTTATTTTAGTAACGTTTAATTTAACATTAGCTCCTTAGAAAACATACCTACCTACTTTTTACAGTAACAGCAGATATCCTACTACTATTTTATTTGTGAAAGTTTTTGATGATGGACGGATGGACGGATGTTTGTTACTCTTTCAAGCAAAAACTACTGAATGGATATTGATGAAATTTGGTATGGTTGTAAGTTAGGCTCTGGAATAACGTATAGGCTACTTTTTATAGTATAATATATATATATATATATATATATATATATATATATATATATATATATATATATATATATATATATATATATATATATATATATATATATTATATGTATATATTTTATACATAGGCCAAAAAAGTACAGAATTTCCGTGGAATACTATATTTATGAGGGTGGAGCCGCGGGCAAAAGTTAGTAAAATAATATTGATGTAGAGTATACTAGAAACGAATTAAGTGTGATTATGATGACGATTATCTTTATAAATTGTTGGCCAGCTCGTATACAACCTATTCAGTGGCAATTGGACTCGGATTGGCTACTGTGAAAGTTCTGATGGATCAATAAAGTGGCTATTAAATCATGGATTACGGTAAATTTTTAACGTTGGCAACATTGTTGAATTCCAAGATTTTAAAGAATGTGGAAATTATTGGATTGGATCTGAATGGGCTCAAACTTATTTAAGTCTAAAAAATAGAAGAGAAGTCGAAATCTCTTAATCAGAAAAATAACTAGAACAATAATAATTATGGATTACAAGTAGGATTCTGTATTCAGTATTCTTCAATGAGCATAATATACATGGCAACCGTCACTGATTGTTTTATCTAAATGCAGTACAAGCTACAGAACGGATTGTCCTAATTTTTGGCACACAGACAGTTAATAAAAAAAGTTAACTTTCCAAAATGTAGGTACGGTTTTAGCGACATAGACAAATCTCTTTTACGGTGGAAATACCCTCTCTGCTTCCCATAAATAGATGCACAAACTTCAGGGTAATCATACTCCACTCCCGAACCAAGTCGTAACATCTAGTGATAACTAGTTAATATACATGGTCGTGGGCCATGGAATTCGCGTGAGCCGTGGTCGTGGGCGCTGCCGGTCCGCCCACGAGCCGCACCTAGCCGCCAACATGGCTCAGTGGAATTGGGTCGCGGGTTCCAGTCTGATGAAATTGTCTTCATGCAGAGGGAAGCAAAACCGCGACAAAATTTGTCAATTCGTTAAGGAGCTACAATGCTACGGCCTGGCACAGATAGGCGAATGTTACACGCTAGATATTTATCACGATATTTGTATCGTGATCCAGGATATTTATCTGATGTTTATCGCGTGTACAGTGTGGCATATCACACTGATACGGATCGCCGCCGGAAGAAAAAAATATCATATAAAATGAATTGTGTCTCCTTCATAGGAGCTAGATGGTAGCTCCATTCAGCTCATATGCGGCAGAGTGCGGGTTTGTGAGAGTAGGCAACCTTTAGAGTCTCGAATTTGATTCTATTATTATAATAGATTTGATAGAATAAATATAACACATAGTAGAAAATATATATAATACTTGCGTCCAGAGAAACAACTTTCATAGAACGATCCAAATCGACCCAAATAATATCATTGGCCAACGACCGAGTACAGTCTGTGCATTATTTACTTTTGCTTTTCAAACATCCTGGCTAGGACACGTCACTCCCCCGGTATTTTCTAATCACCTGAAAATTCGTAGAATGACTCTATTTAATGGTGTCCATTACGATTTACGCCTTTGTTATCACTTATCCGCTATTAGACTGACTAAGAGGTATATTGACCACATAGTAAATTACTTAGAAATAACATTGTCCTAATAATTATGACTCAAAAAAGAGCATGTTTTAGGAATAATTATTTATCTTTTTTGTTTACTTTTTTTAGACGCAAATATTGCAATTGGCATGCAACCTATATAAAAAAGTTAGGATAATGTTAAGCTCTTTCAGAAATGTTTACGGAAACTTTCCATATTTATCGATAAGATATTAAAATACTTATTATATAAAATATAATAAGTATTTTAATATTGTTACTTAAATCTTTCGTGACTGTTATTGTACTATTGAGTATTGCAGTGTGTAGATTAGTTTCAATGGAAATAAGACTTAACTGTACGTAATCACTAATTTAATGGCACCCTGCACCAATAATTCGTTACTAAATAAACAATAAATTACTTGTTTTGCTTGCACAGCCAAAGTATTACCTACCTAATACTTTGAAAAACCAAAATAATAATCATTGAGTTATAATGTACTACGTACATTATAACTCAATGATAATAATGTAGAATTTTGTGATGTAAAATCAACAAACGAACAGATTTGCAACATCAGCGGAGTTTAATAGTTTTATGTTTTATAAAACTAAATGCCGTCAGGCGTCATTAAGCCATTAGCAAGATTACCTAGAAATTACGATTGTTTATGTGGTTTGACCTCTCGTAAACTCGTTTCTAGAATATCTTTTTCCAATTATGGCCTTGTAGCTAAGCGAAATAACAATTTAGAAACATTTGAGCTGTAAGATTTACACCGACATATGAAACAAAAAGGAGCGAGTGTTATTTATTATGTGATGAACCAATAAAGTTTTCATCTAAACAAAAAATATGTTTATATCACAAGCTTACTTTGGAATTTAACTTGTAGGGGAAAAAATAATTTAAATTCTAATTCGATATTTAAAATCTTTTATTCTATCTCTTGCCTTCGTTTGTGTACAAATAATTTCGGCCGTTCATATTTTATAATAATTAGTGTACTTAACAATATTTTGTTTTTTTTTTGTTTGCAAAATTTCATCAAAATTGCTCCGAAAGTACAGGAGCAATTTTGATGAAATTCAGCACAGACATAGAGTAGACCACGAGACATAGGCTTTTTATCGCGGGATTTTTTTTTGCGCGTACAAAAACGCGGAATACATCTAGTACCTAAGTATATAATATTTAAATTAAACGTCGTATTAAATCATTCAAGTTACAAATTTTTGTAAGAACACGGCAAGCAATTTATTACCTATATCAAACATGGTTTCACAATGCATTTTCACAATTTCGTATTGCAAATGCAAAGTAATTAAAAACTTGGGCCTTTTCATCATTTATACAGTATTCTCCGAGCGAAGTAACCACTCTTGAAATACTGTAGTGCCTGGGACATTTGGATTTTTAAATGTCGTATGGTTGCCCAAGCACATACGGCATTCTCACAACATAGTCAGCTTAGTCCAGAGGAATAACTGGTCTGTGGCCAACCATGTGCAGATTTCCTCTGAAATCTTTTGAGATCTGAAAAAATCTCATTGGCACACGCCACAACCTGGGATTCGAACCTGCACTCTCTCGAGTGCGAATCAAACGGTCTACCCACTAGGGTACACAAACACCTACCTATTACTTTGCAAGAGCTCCGTGGGCTCTTGCAAAGTAATTAGGTGGGTGTTATTCAAACTACATATTATATATTTTTGGAACCTAAACGTAGGCGGACGGATTATTATAAATTACATGAACATATTATTACATAAATAAGATTAAAGCATATAATATTTCGATTTAGTTTCCTTAATTACAGCTTCGGCGTCAAACATCCTTCTTTTGCAAACTTATAAAAACCTGTATGTTGAATATTATAATGCGTAAGACGCAAGTTGGTGTTTGCTTGTTAAATTATAAATTGTTTGATTGATGATCTAGGCATAATTATATTTAGTAGGTTTAAAATATTGTACTTATCTACTTATGTTCTATATTTAGATAAGACAAAATTACCTACCTTCTTTAATGCATACAAATTATAATGGTCTCGAATCTCGATCAATTTTCAATGAGTTACCAAATCTTGATTAATGTTTAGGATAATACGTGAAAACCTTTTATAACGACATCACTTATAACGACAAACCGGGTATTGCGACCAAGTTTAAAGTCTGTCATGTTCAATATTTTACCATCAGTTTAAGTGACTATGACGGCTAAAACGGCCATAATTTCCCGGTCCCATCAATGTCGTTATAATCGGTTTTCACTGTAAGTATTATTAATTATTATTTTATAACATTTGAAGGTATCTTCTCTTGTTGTCGCAACAATCTACTAAGCTTTGAATCGCATTTTGATTACTTAATCGTATCGAATTATTCACACTTGATCACATCATATCCTCATGAATTCATTTGAAAATGGAACTCATGCCAAAGTACATCTTAAACTCCAACAATTAAGGTTAATTTTAACTTGCAGTGGAGTAAGTATAGAGTGGTACCACAAGACGTGGTATGGTAAGACGAACGGCCTCACGGAAGGTCGTCCCTCCCCCCTCGCCGCCCGCGCGTCCCACATACGACCCGCGACCACTACGCGGAATTTATATAATTGACTTCAATTAAAACTAGAATTTTCTTTATATGTACGTTTGTACGGCAATCTAACGTACAGAATAAATAAATACAAAAATAACAGGCCATAATCTTAAGCATTACTCAAGAATAATGAAATATTTAGTGATGCATGGCAAAATTAAATCAAAGTATCACAAAGAATAAAGTGATATAATAATGTTTTGGATTATGCCCCTAAAGCAAAGAATATATATATATATATATATATATATATATATATATATATATATATATATATATATATATTACTAACTATATAAACTGTAGACCGAAAACCACGCATACTCTACATATTTTGGAGAAAGCAGAACATAAGAAAAAAGATTTTCAAAAGATGGAATGAATTCGCATAATTTGACTGCATGTCAATGACTGTATTAACGCGGGAGAGGCATGATTTGGCACGAATGGGCCGGCTAGACCAATTAAATACCACGGCCTTACATAAACCCGCTAAATGCTTGCGCTGTATTTCGCGGAGTGAGTGAGGTACCAACGCAAGTGCGCCAGAGGATTTACAATTAATGTAACTCCTCTGAGGTTGCGAGTGTCCATGGGCGGCGGTAATCGCTTGCCATCAGGCGATCCGTCTGCTCGTTTCCTGGTCCGTTTCATTAAAAAATGTACTTTTCTAGCGGTAAAACATCAGCCTAAATAAACGGAATCTTATCGAATATAGGCGAATTTGTATCAAAATGAATCGAATGTCTCGTGAGTCGTGAGTCGTGAGACACGTCCAATTTAGTGGACACACATCTAGTACATTGACTACGCGTTGCAAAATCGACGCCGAAGGTCGACGACGAATGAATGAAGCTGCCCATTGAATACTTCATTCTAGATTATGTAACCCGTTGAACGTTGCGCACTGTGTAGGTATTGGTTTACAAAATTAAAATTTTAATTAAAAAATATATTATTTTTTTATTACAAAATAGCTCTATTAAACTTATAGATGAATCTACCAGTTTTAAGTAGGAATTATACAAATATAATATTAATAATATCTATCTATATATTAATAATATACGTAATATCCAACGTTAGAAAATAATTAAGGGGAAAAAAAATTATTTTGGTAATAGTAAAGAAAACTTGAGGTACGATTTATTTATTTAATTTATTATAATTTGTCATACTTTCCTTTGTGACCGTCAATTGATTTTCTTGGAAACACACAGTACAACGATAAGTTAAAAAAGTTTATTCCATAAAAAGTATAAAAAACTTCGCAACTTTGTCGAAATTAGTCGGCTGGCATCCGTTTCAGTTATTTTTTTCTCGTTTCCTGACTCTGTCAATTTGTTACCATACTTGCCACATGTCGAAGGAAAAAATTACATCCGCGAAAAAAAGACGCGCCTTTTCTGCGAAATATCTGCTGCGCCAAGATTTCATGGCAAAAAACGATGGAGTATTTTACTTTTCCTTATTGTGTGTGATAAACTATCATATTATAGTTTTGAAAATGTATGTAAACTGCTTAGTCTTATTACAGTGAACGCTTCCTAGAAATTGTAATTATAGTTTGAAATAAAAAAATGCATAAATTATTAAACAATTCTTGTAAATGTATTCTAATCTGACTCTACGTAATGAAATTGGATAGTGAAACATTGTAATTTAGCACGAATTATCCGTTGTGCATTGGATTGACAGTAAGTACAAACACAAAAATTTCACATCAAAAACTCTACACGACTGATGTGAATATTGTTCACGAGATGTTGTACCGACGTCGATATCAAAAACTCTACATAACTGATGCGACAATTGTGCACGAGATGCTGTACCGACATCAAAAACTGTACATAACCGATGTGACTATTGTGAACGAGATGCTGTACCGACGTCGATATCAAAAACTGTACATAACCGATGTGAATATTGTTCACGAGATGTTGTACCGACGTCGATATCAAAAACTGTACATAACCGATGTGAATATTGTTCACGAGATGTTGTACCGACGTCGATATCAAAAACTCTACATAACTAATGCGACAATTGTGCACGAGATGCTGTACCGACATCAAAAACTGTACATAACCGACGTGACTATTGTGAACGAGATGCTGTACCGACGTCGATATCAAAAACTGTACATAACCGATGTCACTATTATTAACGAGATGCTGTACCGACATCAATAACTCTACATAACCGATGTGATTATTGTGCACGAGATGCTAACCGACATCAAATGAAAATAAAAGCTGACAATTTGGTATCGCAAATAGACACATTCAGTCGAACACACATTCAGTCGAACACACAAACGTTACTTAAATTAAGAGGATCTCAAGTCACATGCTATGATACTATGATCTATCCTTGTCACTCCAAGTAGAGACAGCGACTACCTATAATAGCGAATAAGGTATGTGTTTTGGTTCCCTTTGAGTCAACTTTGAGTAACTGACTGCACCTGATAAGCACAGTATTAAGTAAGAGTTTCGTGACCGCAATTACCGTTATCGGTAATAGTTTTGACTACGAAAGGAAATTCACAGATTAGATAAGCAAATCTCGGTATTGATGTACATTTTAACTTGTAATGAATAACTGGCTTTTGCGTACAACGTAAAACTATTGAACAGACTCCCCAAAAATATCTACTAAATGAGAGAGTATCATCAGTAGATTTGTATTCCAATTCAACCTTACAAACTACTCCCTGACTTATATAACTTGGAAACAACATTTTTTGTTGTTCCAATGCGGAAATCGAACCCACGACCTCCGAGTCAAGAGCCAAGCTCTAAACCACTGGATCACGGACGCTGTTCTTCGGCCGAATAGTTTCACTGCAAACAAAGAAACAAACAAATGTTTCCTTTTTATAATATCACTATAGATTTATCTACAATGTACCTACATGAACGAAGTCGCACTCCAGCATACTATAGTAGTATAAACTACAAAGTATACGGGGCCTGCGACGTGGGGTACAGCGAGCGGATGGAAAGCGTGGAGGCGATTTCCGCTCGCCGCCTCCTGAATAACAAACGGAACCTGATTTCTACGAGTTCGAGACTCGAGTGGGCTGAGGCTGGCCACACTGAACAATCACTAATATCTATCCTCTAAGCATCTGTCACACTTAAAATTTTGAGTTGAATATTACGGATTTCCTTAAAATAGCTTACAGATTTGATATTAGTCTTAATACTTATTGCTTACAGCAAAGTCAGCAAATAATAATAAATCGAAAGATAACTAACTACAAGTTATTAATAATTTTAATATTATCTATCAAATGTGAATTTATTACTCCAAGTGAGGTTTTTGTAAAACTCTACATTTCAATCCAATGTGTCGTTTAAAATATTTTTATACCTATTCAATTAATTTGCTAAAACTAAGGCGTGGACACCAAATTAGGATTATCTGTTGAGTAAATAAAGAAGAGTATCTATATTAACACGTGCGTCTTACGTTTATAACTTTTTAAACGTTTATAACCTTTTAAAAGGTAAAATATTATATAATAAGTATTTCTATACGAAGGGCTTTTTATGGTTGGTTAATGAATTATGAAAACCGAAACATGGGGAACGAGCCGAAGGATAAACAATAGAACGTGAAACGTGTGGTAAGTGTACTGGATCATGTCAATTGTCATATGACCCTGCTCAAGAGTTTCACGAAAAACGTAACTCGATTCATCCTTTGTTAATTTTCCAGAATAATGATGCTTACAAATCGAAAGCCGACTTATACCGATACATGATGGATAATTAATCATTAGTTAGAACAACTGGAGTTACTGTGCCGTATCGGACACCATCACAACAACAATAAAAGGAATAAACAAAGGAGTAGGACACGCGTGGACCGGAACAGGATTATATGGAATAATAATATTTTTAAACAAAAAAAATGTAAACCTACTTCCAAAGTAAAAGCAATTTAACATTCTAAAAGAATCACTAAAAAGAAATAAAATATTCGTATTCTCGGAATAGTTCTCTTTTAACTTTTTAGAATGCTACTTATTTTTGAAGTCTGTGCAAACCACCAGCCCGAACAATCGCATAACTAATGATTCTTTTATTTTAATTTCATAGATACTGTTAAGGACAGCGGCCTCGAAACGTAAAACATGAGTGAATTTAAATGTGAACGATAAACGTGTAATTAAAAACAGTACATAAAACTATAATAGTGAATACTCAGTGACTATATGTATAGATTTATATGGCATCAGTGTGTAAAAATCGTGTTATATGGTGTTTTATCAAGTGCAGGTTATTTCGCTTATATATTTTTAACTAAAGCTAATTTTAACGTAGCTTCTTTTGATTTATGTGAATAAACATAATACCTAACGTGTAGCGTAACGATTAAGAATATATAATAAAAGGCTAAATAGTTATTAAGAAAATAATGGTAAAAATGTAGAACATTTCTTATATGGTAAGCTTTAAATTGTAAATATCTTTTTTATAGAATAAGGTCTCTAGTATATAAGGGTTTATGTATATGGTCTTAACAATAAAGAATTTCACACAACGCGTTTTGCTTCACCTGGCTCATGAAAAATAGGGAAAATTATGGAAAATAGCCGTATAGAGATGTAAAAGTGAGATAGCAAATCGGCCCGAAAGAGGCGTACGGGCGGGGCTCTCTATACGGCATTGCCATGAGCCAGGTAAGCAAAGCTTAAAAAGTGAAAATCGTTTTCCTCAAAATAAGTGTTTTATTATCGCCCCGGCTCTGCCCAAATCGGTGTAACCTTGCTATCTTCGAGTCTATCTTGAAACCCTGTGGAATTATACAGTCCTGTACAGATACTATATATACTTAATTATGAAACTATAAAAGCCTTTGAGATATTAATTTTCTAGTTTCACCCCACGTACCTTACAAACATGCGTATTACGTAGTTACGTACCATATTTATAGAATTAAGAATATTTGAAAAAAGAGATAATCGTAATTTCTGCGCTTCCCTCAAGGTTTCAGCTTTCTATATACAATCCTTAGCTTGACGTCGCGACTTTGTTGCTGTTGTATGTTAAACTTTAGAAAAATACTGAATCCAAAAATCAACATCGAATCTTATAGCTAATAACGCTTTTACCCGCAACTTTGCCTCTAAAGATAATAATCAGAGTTTAAGCGCTGATCAAGCACAGGGAACTCGCTCTATAATCGCCGCGTCGTCCGCACAATTATATCAAGTACTCCAGCCACCCATTGTTCTCAATTCGTATCGGATAACAAGTCTCCTCCGTTTAATAAACAGGAATCACATTATATTGCTTACTGGTAATCTTGAAGTACAAAATATATATTTGATGTGGCTGTGGTTTCGTAATTTGTTTTTTGACCTAAAATCGACGTAAATTAATTCGTTAGTTAGTCGAAGCTCATGAAGTACTTAAGTTTCAAATTACCTACTCCAATAATGGAAAACTTTCTGCAAATTCTAAAAAGCAGTCCTTAATTTTTTTCATAATTCATTAGTTGCAGGTGCTCTACCTAATATTATCGGTACAAATTTATTATATAAATAAATAAAATTTAAGTGTTCGTTTGTAATTTCAAATTATTAAATGCACATGTATATAATCTATATATATATATATATATATATATATATATATATATTATATACATGCTGACGTTATAAGGAGTAAGTTACCTAACTTAGGCTACTTTAATCTTAGGGTTCCATTTCCATTAATTTCAGTTCCACGCAAAGGAAGGTGCGGGTACTAACTAGTCACAACTCACAAATGAAATAATTATACTTGTGCATTGTCTATCATGGCGGCAAACTTGTTTCTTTGTTTGTTTGTTTCAAACTCAAGTTTGAATTAATAGAATCAATTTAAATTCGTAACGTCTAAAATATGAATGCGCTGAGATTTTAATTGATTATTTTTCTCACGAGTGATGACGTTATTTCATTGAATTCGTCCATAGACAAAACCGATGCAGACAGCGCATGGTGTTTATTCTTTGAAAGTTCAGGTAAAGTTTTTTGTTACGTTTTCGTCCATTCACTTCGTAAGTCGAATGCTTAATTTTGTATAAGTTTCATTTGAAATCATGGATAGCCGAAAATTTATCAACATAGATTCGATTTTTTGTCGAAATGTGCCCGTTGAATTGCTAAATGTATAATAAATCGGCTTAGCAGTAAGGCACACAGTATCACGACGACGTCTGCCGCCCCGTATGACTGCGATATCGCTTGTCCTTGACACAGAGACGTCGCGTACACAACGCGCCTCGCTGCCGCCACAACCTTACGGAATCAGTAATCGCTTATGTACTCTACCTATTCGCTACTCGTGACAAAAAAAAAACAAACAATCGACCGTGGTCCGTGGAATGCGGGACCGTTAACGGTTTTTAAATCTCGCTTGGAGCCGGTAATGTTACGACAGGACGAAAGTGGGCGACTCGGTGCCTCTACTCTCGCCGACCGGAAACCTAATTCCCGGATGCGGCCGCGCGGGGATCTCGCCGGAAGCTCGATAAACGAGTACATCCGCTGCCGTCGCCCGCGCCGCAAAATTTGGCACCGCGAGCGCTCGCAGCCCGCTTCCGCTCCCCCCCCCATTCTGGCCCCGTTCGCCTGCAAAAATAGCGGCCGACCGCTTCGTGTACGCGATTCATTCATTATGGCCGCCTTCCATTCATAAAAAGGCAAGGCGCGCGCGGAGGGAGCCGCGGCGGCAGGGAGCGGCCCTCCGCCGGCCCGCGCCCGCTGCCGACGCCAGTGCGGAATGTGCCAACGAACGGAACGGTCGTTTCGTCGGAGCGTAGACCTGACGCTCCCGGTTTTCCATTAAAATGTGTATAAGAATAAGTGCAGTGAAACCACACGTGTTCGGAACGGTTACGAAAATCGCCGTCGTCGAGATCAGAATTAGAAATCAACGAAGAACTTCACCGAGGAAGTGAGTAGCGGCCATATTGTAGTGATAACCGCGCGGCGGGCGGACGAGAATCGAGGCCGGTGCGTGGGCCGCCCCCCGCCCGCGCCAGGTGCCGCTCCGGACCGCGCCGGTCTCGACTCTTCCCGTGGATTTGCGCGCCCGAAATTCGGTGATTCCGCCGTGATTTTGTGTGACAGTGAGCCTTCCGGCGCGGTTTCGGTGCGGCACGAGCGAGGAGCTCAGTGTTGTGTGTGGGGCCCGACGAGGCCCGAGTGACCTTGTTGTGATGTGTGTAGGAGACGTGTGACCGGGGAACGTCTGCCTCGTAAGTACTAACACCTCGTCATTTCGCATCCGGGACATGACGAGTCGCGGACCGCGATGGATAGGACCGGCTAGGTTTTATGGAACGCGTAATCGACGTTGGCAGGCGGTGCTAGGTCGAAGCGCAACGAAATCGAGTAAACATGAATGACGAGACGAGACGCTCTCGTCACAGAGCGCGGCGCTCGCGGCCCGGTCGTCGGTCACACGTGTGCGACAGCGCCGCGCCGCCGCCGCTCCGCCGCCGCTCCGCCGCCGCACCGTTCGGCCCCGCCGCGCGCCGCGCGCCGTGCCATACGAGAAACTTCTCAGCCCACGATCAAAATGTTATTCGCAACATCATTTCAAACACGAACTCAATATACCGATATCTTCGTAATATATTCAAGATAAAGATTAACCGATTCATAATAAAAACGAGGAAAACTATATCCAGCAATTTATATGCTAATTTGGCTTTTAAATTTTATTAACTCCAGCGACTGACAAATTCGCAGATATTTTTAAAATAACTGTAAATAATGATAAGGAAGATTGTCAACAATACAGTAATTATATTATTGTTATCAATAAACGGACATTTCGTGGAGCGAAACATTTTAACGTTTACTACGAAATGTAAAAGTCACTCTGTATTCATGTAAACATAGACAAATAGGAAGAGACAGACGACTCATTCTGAATTCGCCATGCAATTGATTAATGAAAGAAAACAGGAATGTAGAATGCATAGTGCACTAGCATAGTGACTAGTGGTGGTCATAATCATTAATATTATTATCTATATATATTAGGGTAAGCTTTCGTAGTATTTTAGGTTACGTATTCACATATCACAGTGGTAATCAAATTATAAAAAATGAAATATATTTTAATAGTCCAAATTCGATAAATAACACATCATCAAAAATGATGAGCAATAGAAATAAAATATTTTGGTGTCATTTCGATTGGTTATTTAATTTTCATTAAAATTATTTTATAATGCCAAATTGGGTAATACACAATTGGGTGTTTGTGCTACAAAAATTAACTAATTTTAGCGTAGAGAACACAATATTAATAACCTGATTCTAAAGAAATCTTCCACCTAGGTACTAGGTAGAGTCAGGATTCCTGTAAGATTTAAAAAACATAATTAGCTGGTTAGTGGTTAATAGTGAATCTAATTAGAAGTTCCCAAACCCTAAGAAAAGTGAAAAGGCTGATTTTTAAAGATTTCTACCCTCAATCGTGCTTAAATCTTAATAAATTAGAAACAAGATGTTGACATCTAACCGAATTAAAACTTCCTAGATAAGTATAATTAAATAATTGCGGTCGACATAAATATTAATGCACAAATTAATATTCCAAAATGCTCACCTAAGTAGAAACAGGTTTAATGAATTCAGATTTTTACATCGTTTTGACATTATTTCAATGGTTATTTTAAAATATCCTAAATAATCAACAAGCACGGCATAATATTATGACCTTTACATATCCCGATTCCCGATACATTTCATCAATAAAGCAGTTCGATAAAGTAGAATCTGAAATTAACAAGTTGTGGCTTATAAAGACAGATAATGAAATCATAATCTGTACTTTACAGTAAAAAATAAAGCCTGCAAGCAATTATTGGGTCAACCGAATAAATATTTCGAATTTTCGATACAGTTTTATGCGTGTCGCTGGTGCAATAAAATTTGAAATAAAGATCTAGGAAATATATTATTATATCATTGACATTAAGTAAATAATTGCACAAAATATTTTTGATATATTTTTAGCAGAGCTAATTTTAAGAGTTAAATTAGGAGATGGACAGAATTATGAATGAATGTGTCTGAATTTTATGTGAATTTTGTCAATCATTAATTCATTTTAGTTACAAATGATACTTCACTATTAGAATCCAAAATATAATAAATTATCCAAAATGTCGAAGTAAAATAAAGTTAATATAATGTAACAATTTCGGAAAAATCCATGGTTTTTTGTAGAGCTCAATTATAAATCAAAATTAATTTATTATTCTGTAAAAAATATTATAGTATCAATTATGCCACAGATAAACCACTCTAATGTTAATTTACTGATAACGAATAACAACATAGTTTCATCGTTATCTCTTCAGTTACATATGAATGAATATAAGTTTTTCAAACCATTCGTTCATTATTAAGTTTTACGTAAACATTTTGAATCAAACTCAAACCTAATTTATCTATTTTATCTTTTTACGAGGTTGATAAAGCTGAAAAAATCTGAGTCTCATTGAAACCCGAATATCTTCGTCCCCTTAAGTAACCATTTACTGCACTTTAATAATATAAAAAGAAAATTACAAAAATATTTTTACTACTCACCAAATGGTATCCATAATCTTTTCTAAGGCTTTTGGTCATCTTCAAACATCTTTCCTGCTTGTTATAAAAATGGTTAAATCTATTTTCTTATCATGCTTTACAAACGTTTATAATATTTAAATCTTGTCTAAAATTGTACAAAAAGTTTGTTCAAGATTTCGTTTTTTATGAGGTAAATTACATAAAACTAGTTTTTTTTATGTTAATGATGCGTTCAGCGTAGCTCTATAAGTGACATAAGTTTCTCTGTAATTTGTCATTTCTAAGTACCTTAGGCTCAGAACTTTTCAGCCGCCCCTCGTACTTCTTAATTATTTATTCAATTCTCATTGATGCTTTCTACATTTTAGCTGCGTTTAAATCTGAAACATAATTACATAAATTGTACGTTAACACTATTCCCAGAAAAACAATTTTAATTAAATGATTGCTATGCTACCTTAATATGGCTCTCACTGTACTGTGTACAGACAAACCCGCAACTATTAAGCCCTCACAGCCTTAAAACCTTAGTCAAAATATGTAGCTTACACGATTCGATACTTTATGAACTACTTAATTATTGTTAGATAACAGAAATGTAGTTTGCAGTGAATATTTTTTTCATCTTACACCTACGCGCCACGTAGCCAAGGTAACGAAACGACTGACATATTTTGACTAAAGTGGAGATTTTGCGTAGTTCTCTTATAGAACGCTTAACGTTATAACGCTCAACGTTATGCTTAAAGTTTACTCACTATCATTCCGTTTCCACTAATTTAGTACAACAAATACTATCGTCAAGACGGACCTTAAGTGGATTTTACGGATGTATAAATAAGTACTTATACAATGTCATTTAGATATTATGTCATATCTAAATGACATAATATCTAAATGCATTTCTATCACAATGTATAAAAGCATTTAATTGATAAATATTTATCATATAAATAGGACCTTGTTGATTTCAGTGTCGCCGCTACATTGAAAATCTGTATATTACAATGTGAGAATAATTTCAGAAAATTCGTCTGCAGGATTAGTGCATACTAGTCGCCTTCCTACCTACTTGATTCTAAATATTTGGTGTCACTTAATTAGCCTGTTGTTTGGTACAAAAGCCAATGAAGTGTGTAGGCTCACTATGTCAATGAATAGTGAAGCTAAAAAAGAAAATAAGACGATTGAAGAGTTTTCATAAGATTATTCTTTATGGACATAGTTATGGGATAAAAATATGACATTGTGTTTTAATACAAAATGTTGCCTTTGTAAACTAACATCCAAGGAAACCTATTTAATTTTCGAAGTGGACTTTGTCGCTACTCACTTTACATAACATCATTAGTCATTTCTAAATCACCATTTCATATATTTAATATTAGGTAACTAATCAACTACTTGATTTACTTACTAATAAAATAATAAATTAATACTATTTTGGTAACTTTAACTTATTTCGATGGATTTTGTTAAATTGTATAGATTAATAAAATGTATAAAATTTAAATCTCTATTATTGTAGCTACTGTAAAAAATGTTTATTATAAATCTACAAAAATAGTGAACTTATACAGGGCCAAGTACCTTTAAGATATAACATAAGTTTTGAACCTCGAATAATGCTTTAAATAACTGTGCAAAGCGTGTCAATTCTGAATAAATATTTTTAGTTTTTCTAAGTAGATTACTTGTTCACAATTCACTAAAACTATTTCGCGTGTCGTGGATTGAAATTACTTTAATTAATTCGTTAAGAGTTACAACCATTTCAATTAAGACAACTACCCGGATGAGATATAATTCATTCGAATGTCACTAATGATGAATGTTTGTCATTGACATCGAAAAATATATTTCATTTTTAAACCTTTATTCCTCTATGAGCAATATTCCAAGAAACTTGTTTTCTCTGTTTCCAATTTCATTTTCTTCGCCTTCTTTAAACACAACTGAACCTTTGAATTAGTCACTAAATTAAACTAATTATAGGTAAAATATTAAGTAGGTACTGTATCTCTACCTATATTGATTATCGTTACAATTTTAATTTTTTGTTTCTTAATAATATTATTGACCAATTAAATTAAAATTATGTAAGCTTATCTGAGGCCGCGATCGCGATAGTCCTACCACCAAGACGAGATATTGCCACAATAAACTTTTACATTTTTAGAAAATAATCCTCATAAAAATTAACTTTTCCTAAAAGCCATTTTAGGTTAACACTTATGTGTTTTGACATTTGAAACAAATTTAAAAATTCGGTTCACCGCTAAGCTAAGTTGCTATGGTGCTATGGTGAAACGGACTGACACACAGAAACGTCAAACTTACAACACCCCTCTAATATCGTCGGGGGTACAAAAAAAAGATTTAGCAGTTTATCGACCAAATTTGCACAAATAATACATTCAAACCTTGATGTATATGAAGTTCCTGAGAGATTTTTATGGTATCTAAATTGGCAAACTCTGTAATTCTATTAAATACTCGCTTTTTAGACAAATTTGGACTCCCGCGATTCATCTACCTAAGAAATGTATCTTGGAAATCCTTATTAGCGAATGCCTTATTGTTAAATTTAGTAACGTCCTACTATCTGCGTGCACAAATCGAAGGAGCAATTCGTTTGGTTTCAGGGGTTTGAACTATATTTTGATAGATCGATCAGCCATAATATATATAGAAGTCTATATAGTAGGTATGCATCATGTTAATATTTAGGTCTAGTAGCGAATTTGGTGTTTAGACTTCAGATACAAATGTGTCTTGCCTAGCTTAGCTAAATAGCTAAGCTAAGTTTCTCGCTACTTTACTCTGTTCAAATCCAATTTAATCTTTTTGTAAAAAAAATATTTAACAAAAAAATTTACCCCCGAAATGTCAAGCAGTGAGCGACATGATGTTCAATTATAACTAAGAACAATCATGATCACGTCGACTTTAAAAAAAACCGCACTTAAATCCGACCTTTCGTGTAGCTGCCACGGACATACACACAGACAGGCATACACATCAAACTTATAACACACCTATTTATGCGTCGGAGGTTGAAACGATTTAATTCGACTAATGTGTCATTTTCGTATGTTGTATTTCTTTAAAGCACGTTACATAAATTGCATCTAAGTTGGTAGCATTATTATAGTGTTGGTACTGATGACTTCTTTTTGTAAAGATATTGTATCTGAACAGATATGGAATAGACCATAGACTAGAATAATTTACTAGTGGGAACTACCGATTACGGTTCTATCGCTACCGATATACTTTTAATAGCCATTATGTTTTAATATTCCGTATCCCAAAATAAGCGCACATTTGAAATACACTAAATAAACGTTATTTAAATCACTTTTGGTCGTAAATTATAGACTATAAATATTAAATAGATAAATATTTTGTCGCACGTTTTCTCATTAACCTTTTTAATCATGTTTTCTATTCCAACCAATTCAGCTGAAAAAACTGGTTAAAACAGATTTTGGAGTCTTAAAAATCGTTTGCGTTTGCGTTTGTATACTACTTATTAGGTTACTTGACATTCACAAAATATATACATATGTCTCTGTGTCTTTGCTAATTGTACATTTTTGTTGTACCTATTGTGAAAAATACGGCATACCTAATTATCAAATTGTGAAATATTTAACCTAGGTACAAAATGTATCATATGCCAATGACTTTTGCAGTGATATAAACTAACTTTACTGTCATTTAAAGTAATTATATGTATAAAGTGAAATAATAATTTGATTTTTTGTTAATTATGAATGAAATGTCAATATCTGCCATTCGTGCGAAACTAAATCACCACCCATCCGCACACGTGGGTTAGTTGAGAAGAGTTATCAATGACTTAATATTATCAATACAAAATTCCACAATTTTACAAACTTCCGTTCATTAGAGTTATCAAGTTTATTGCGAACAAGCTGGTGCCGCAACTTCGTCTGCATAGAACTTACGGAAACGAAACCCTACTTTTTTATCAATCAATCCTTTATTGCAAGAATGTGGTATACATATGATCTTAAAAATATTATAATAGCTAGGATCCAACATTCTGCCATCACAATGGCGCAAAATATCCTTAACATGCAAGGTGTTAAGTGTGTGAAGTTAACATTTATAAATTTAAGCAACAGATTGGAATTAAATTAAATATATACATGATACAGTTAATAATTTAGGAACATCAATAATTCATAACAAATTAAATAATAATGAAATAAATCACACAATTTTAGTATTAGTCATAGAAATTAGCCTATAGGCATTATTAAAAAAAAAGGATAAAACAACATAAAAAAAATGTTTTGTCAAGTGTCAACTGTCATAATTCTAAAGAGGTTAGAAAAGGTTTAGAACTAAAATAAAACGTGGTATTTACGTGGCATTATTTTAGCAAACAATTTTTTTAAATGGAACCCTAAGATAAACTAGCCTATGTTAGACCTTATAACGTCAGCTATCTGTGTGTATCAGTGAAAGTCCCGTGAAAATTGCTCCAGCCGTTTCAGAGATAAGCCGGAACAAACAGACAGGCAGATGGATAGACAAAAAATGAAATAATTGATTTTTTATTGTAAGTATCCTACTTACCGTATATACTTTCATATGCATTATGTGAAAAGCTGTTATTTTTTTATTACAAACGGACACATCAATTTTATTTATTTGTATGTATACATCAACTTTATTACAAATTATTAATATTAATATGAGTGAGAATGGAAATGTAGGAACATTTTTGTGGGATGAAAGGTGGCCTATATATTAATCCAGGCTACTTGCCATCTGTGTACTAAATTTTGTTTAAATACGTTCATTAACGCAGATCCTAAAAACAAACTTTCGTATTTTTACAATAGATATAAATAATCAAACAAATCAGTAATCAAAATCATAATATTATACGAACTATATATATTATATATACGTAAAGCAAAATTTTGAGTACAGTTTTACGAGAATTGTGCGAACGGAGGAGTAATAAAATTGGCACAGTTAAAGTTTATGTGGAGGAAGTTGTGCAGAAAGCTATTTTTAAAATGATGCTTAGAAATATATAAATAATAAAAATAAAGTTATACACACTCACACCCTCATGAGTTATAAGTAACAGTAGGTGTTGGTTTGACACAATATCAATGTTTTCTTCTTATTTTATTGCTTTAGGTATACCTATAAGAGGCAAAAGAAGTTGAAATTGAAAAAATCAAAAAAATCAAATTATGGTCGAATTTGACTACTAGCCGACCTCGAGTAGGTCTAATTAATTAACAACTAAACTAGAGGAACTGTACAAGAAGTCGGTCTTACTGCTTACTGCTTCCAGACTATTATCAGTGTTGTTAATGTATATAATATGTGTCTACCTAATGTGAAACATTAGGCGTCTGAAGACCAGTAGGTAGCGATTAAAAATCTTCAAAATGTTCGTATGTATCAGTTTGATTAGCATTGAGGACAAACCCCAATATACGATTAGTCGAAATTTAGCATTCGTTTTCATTGAGAAACAATTCCGCCGAAATTGTCGATTGATTTCTAATCTCAATTGCTTGTCAGCTCTATCAAATTTCCAAAAAAATTATATTAGGGGTCGGCAACCTTTTGGCAGACATGGACCACATAGTGTAGAAATAGACGAAGTACTTGTCAAATAATTTTGTACCTAATAGATATTACCTACCTTTTGTGGAAACGCGGGCTCACTACGTTCGCGATTATTTATGTCCATAGGTATGATGTGTCTATTATATCTGTAATATTATGCGGAAAATTTTTGTGGCTTAAATAAATTGTTTTAATTTTTAAATTCAATTAGGTACAAGACTTTCATTTAAAAACTGTCGCGGGCCGCATGGAGATAATATTATGTCTTGGGCACTCCGGGGCCGCGCGTTGCCGACCGCTGTTTTATATTAAATTTATTTGTACTTACGGTTAGACTGAGATGGTATTGAAACTGTAAATACCGAGATGTCGAATACCAATTGTGAGCCAATTCATAATACAATCTCAGCTCAGTTAAAATTCAGAATAAGTGTCAACTAAAGTAAAGTGTGAGCTTATAAAAGTAGCCAGTAGGTAACTACTAAAGTTCGATTAGATGTATATATTTTTAATCCAAAGCTTTGAACACTAATGCTTTCGAAGAAAAGCTCTAGCAATGTTTCTAATTATTGTGTATTTTTATTTAAAAAACTGCCTTTATAACAACAATGTTTTCCCCCTCTAAAAATCATGACGGTAGTCCTTGTGATTAATTCTGAAGTTCTATAACAGCTTATATAACCATGATATTTATCCGGTCGAGTCGGTAGAAATATGGCTCTCCTAATTTTCTGTGTATCTGGGGCCCGCCTGGGGCCGTTAGTGCTCCCGCCAAGACGAAACTTGAATTATCAAAACGAAGTCCTTTTGTCGATGTTTGTCAATTGTCTAATTTTTTTTTGTGTATTCTAATTAAAAGAAAATACAATAATTTTTAATATTCCAAATAATAAATATAATAATTATTTATATTTAAGGGCGTTAGATCAATACTGAACTCTGATTGGCACCGCTATTATTTTTACTAGGTACTTGGTAAAAATATGTGTGGCGGACCAATTAGCGCCACAATCCTGAATCGCGCTATCGAAGTTTTCTAAGATCGGCACTATATATACCGACATCTGAAATTCATACAAGTGGGCTTCGGCCTGACCGAGCATAGCACCTCGCTCGGTCGGAGATCTCCCCTTTGGGGCATCCACTATTCCCACATTGGTGACCCTCGACAGAACACGCCTTCTCTGGACATCATCATTCCCCCACCGCACCACGCCAGCCAGCTTTTCAGCCTCATCGGGTACCTCGACCACCAGCCTCAACGCACCGCGGCCTGGTCGAACCCTCGTCGGCTTCGACGGGCACATTCACTACAACGACCGGTCAGCAAGCAGAGCACATCTCTCCTGGTCAGCACGTAGTAGCATAGGCCCGCACGGCAGCACTCCGACTCACTGGAACCCGTGCAGCAGCTGCACAGTTCCGACTCACTGGGACTCTCTGGCACTGGGCGACTCAAGCAAGACGACTCAAGATTCAGGTCACACCTCAGGTCTTCGGGGGGGAGTGATGTGGCGGACCAATTAGCGCCACAATCCTGAATCGCGCTATCGAAGTTTTCTAAGATCGGCACTATATATACCGACATCTGAAATTCATGCAAGTGGGCTTCGGCCTGACCGAGCTTAGCACCACTCTTCCCACATATGCTTTTGTTAGATTGCCTATATAATTAATTATAGGTAGGTTAATGTTTGGCATTATAATAAATGCTTTTTAAATAAAGTCCAATACGTAGATATTTAATTTAATTGACAGCGATAAAATTGCACAAGTCCACGTCTCCAAAACGCATCCTTAATTATTTATCTACTTATGGCATGATATTGAGGATCTAAATATGCATTTATATAATACTAGCTGTTGCTCGCGGCTCCGCCCGCGTAAGTATAGTATCCCTCGGGAACACTACTTTTTCGGGATAAAAACTGGCCTATGTTTTAATCCAGAGTCTTAACTACTACCATACCGAATTTCATCGAAATCTGTTCAGTAGTTTTTGCGTGAAAGCGTAACAAACATCCACGCTTTCACATTTATAATATTAGTAAGGATCTACTTTGGAGAATGTTCGATCGGTACATTTCTGCTTATAGAAGATTAGTAAAGTTTTACATGGTGCTTCTTTCAATGTTTGAATTGTAACTATATTTTTACATAATATAAATATTAGTTTAGCTACTCTATCAGGACCAAGTTGATTATTTTACATTGTTGTTTCGTTTTAAAAAAATAATATTACTAGAACAGTGGCCAACAATAATTGATATTAAAATGTTATGTTTGAACTTTATAAGGGTTCTTTTGCTTCTTAGATAGAAAAAAAAATGTAAATGTTGTGACAGATTGACAAACAAAATTGTATTTATCATACGCAAGGTATCGTGCGTTAATAATAATCTGAGGTTTTAAAAATCTGCTACTTTTCTTCCATAAACTTTAATTATCCGGTAAAATTTCATACTCCTCCGGTTGAACAATTCTTATACTGAAATATTTGATTCACGTATTAATATAGGTACTAAAATCATTCTTGTTTGTTTTAACACTTAACAAAATTAAAATACTAGGATCTACCAATATTATAACCTAAAACTCTCCTCTGATAAAATTAGCTGGTAGATATAATCGTCCATCAACTTTTTATCACTTCATTTTATATCTATATTGCCATGTATATTAAGATATTATCTCATAACTTATCTAATAATAAACATTAAGATAAACAATAAAGATAAAGATCTAAAAACTTGAATATGGTTTTTAAATGTTATCTTTTTTAAATTTTCGCCATGGAAAGTTTTTCTAGAAATAAGCTCGATGATTAAACACTTCTCGATATTCAATTGCACTCTATTTTACATTTAAATAATTTAATTTAAAGCATATTGTAAGTAATGCCCTTAATATCCTTTGTGATCGTGGTATTGTGTTCAAATCCAATTTAATCTTTCTCTAAACAAAAATATTAAATTCGAATTGCATGGTAAATAACATTTTGGCATGTCATGGCAATTATTGCTCCATGGTAGCATTATAGTGTAGGTACCATTGTCCTTTTGTTTACAAAATCATTCTGTTGAATCACGGTATTAGTGTGTGTATCACCTCCCTATATATTGTAATGTAAGTGTATTAAATAGTGAGTTAATAAACGATATTCGCGACTACAGCATCTCTGAATGGACTCCCCAAGCCATTGCATGGCGACCCTGCCAACTAGGACATTCATTTTCTTAATTCTCAAGTTAGGCTTAAATTATTTCCGATTGTAGTTAAGTGACGTAGGTATAACTATTAATACGTAAGCAAAATTTAGTACCTATTCTGCTAAATACACAAAATTTGGATTATTGAACAAAATAAGCAAAAATAGTTTGGGACCACTTTAGTAGTAACTAGTTGTTAACCGAATTTTATGAAGCGTATCAAAATTTGTAGTATTTTACTAATCATCACTTCGTCATAAACTGTTCTACTCCACGTTACATAATAGCTTACGCGCTACTAAAGTTAACAGATTTTTTTTAACCTAATCTTATACGAGATGTGCATCATGATAACCAAAAAAAGCATCTTACTATTTTTATATGTTGACTCACTTTTAAATATTATGTCATGTAAGGCAACTCATTTTTAGTACCGAAATATAAAGCATAATAACTATAATAAAGATACGATTTCGATAATACATACCTATTCGTGTTTCCGTATTTTTTTTATAGTAGATACCATTACCTAATCAGGATCATTTAGGTATGTTAAAATCATGGTGAAAGTTAATGTACAAAATAATATGTAAATTCAATATTATCTATGTGCCCCGGATGTGCACCGCCAAGTCATAAAATTAAACTGCGAAGAATTTTAAACTTATTTTTAGGTCTTTACTCTACAGTCTAGATCTGATACGACGTTTTCGAAAAGAGGTTGAGCTGTAGCTACTTCTATGGTTTAAGTTTATCATTTTTATATTTACGTCTAAATCTTAATAATATTAATTCAATTGGGTATTAGGCGTTTAATTACATAAAGAATACGGGTTTTTGTAACTTAAAAAATATTAATAGGAATGTATCTAAGATATTATTATATTATTGTTCTTTAAAAAACAATAATAAGAAGAATACATAAAATTTTTGAATGGCTTTTATTAAGCAAATGAGTATTCCTTGTCTTTGCATGTGCCTTAGGATGAATTTCAAAATATTAAGTAATAAAATTGTAAGAAGAATCGTTTAAATAATTAATATCATTAGCAATGATCACTAAAAATCCGGTAGCACGGGCCACGCCAGTGTTTTAATGTCAAGTTGAAAAGAATGTTCGAACCAGAATTCCGCAACTTCGACATTTAGCCTTGACCTAATTTTAGAAATATTTTGATAATTGCCATGAAAAATAATCTATAGGTCACGTGTGTAACCTAGACATTGTTAGATTGATTCTTCATGCCGTTTAATTTTAGAATTGATTAGAGATCGTTAATGATGATGCTATTTACGTATGACATTAGGATGAAACATCAGTATTTATCAATATACTAGTGCCACGTAATACGGTCCCAGACGACCTAAGGTCGTCTAGCAAGTGTCTTATTTTTAAACGTTCATCTTATCTACTGTTTATATTAGTGTTCATTTTATTGAGGTAATAACACCTCGCTCTACTATATGTTTGTTTGAATCACCTTGTATGTAAGTCGCTTATCGTGAATTTCATTCCTATTAAGAACATATTAAGTATTCGTTATTTTGAAACCGCAGCTTTTCAAAAATAGGTCTTCACCTTTGATCAATTCATGCATCTATTTAATTTAATACATGTAAGGTCTTCACTTTTATTTTTATTTGTATTAAGATAATTATGTAAACAAAGAATTAAACTGACTTCCAAAGTAAACTTCCAAACCTTCTTTAAAAAATGTCCTAAAAAGTACGAAATAATTCTTATTCTCGAAAAAGTTACTTTCAATTCAGTTTTTATAATTACGTAAATTCTATAAAATATTAGGATGTAGTATTATAATTTTTTTTTAATTCAAGGATTTCTGAAATAGTTTGGGCTAGTTTCAACATCAAAAATAAGAAGATTAAGTATCTACAAAAATAAGTAGTCAAATTTTTGCTGAATTGAAAAGGCCCATTTCGAGAGTGAGAATTATTTCGTACTCTTTAATGCATTTTTTAAAGAATGTTATTCCTTTCACTTTGGAAGTCGGTTTATATTTTTTGTTTAAAAATAATGTATTATTTTTCACTTTTTAGTGATTCATTATATTATTATCAAAGTTTAAGATAGTTATTACAAGCGATGGATCGCCTGATGGAAAGTTATTAACATCAACACCAGTGACCAGAGCAGTTACAACTTACAAATGCATTGCCTAATAAACAGACGTAATGAACAATTGCCCTAATGCCTAATAAATTAGTAAACGTTAATTGTTCATTATGTTAGTGATAATTATTAACATTACTGTATTATTATTATTAAATGTAGTTGTCGACAAAAAAATGTAGCAGTATAGCAGCAGGATGAAATATATAATAATGATGACGATGATGAATATAATTTTGGGAATAGCTTATGTTTAAAGATATCGATATCGATGTACAAGACTTTGATAAGTACTAATATCATAATAAATATATGGTGCTATTATGTATGATAATATGATGATTAGTTTTAAGACATATAAAATCTGTATAGGTACATATAAAAACTGTATGTTTTTACAACAAAGGCGGTAAAAAAGTATATCGTTGCTTTTTACTTAGTTAATATGGTTAGGAGATTCGTGAATAATCATGAGCAGTCATGACTATTCACGAATATCCGAACTATAATTCTTTCGCAAATATTACAGTCAACGCTAAGGGGAACGTGAAAAACTCTACGGTTGTTAATGCTTACCTACATATTGGATGACAACTTTGCCAATAAATCTTGGTTTCATGAGTTTCGTAGCGGATAAAATTATTTTATATGATTTATGGAAGGCACCTATCACACACACAAGTTGGCACACAAGCACAAGCTCCACGCAAAATTATTCGATAACGGTACATGAACCCTAATGTAAAAGTCCAAATGTGTACTCAAAAGTAGTACTTGCAGTTCTAAATGCTGATAATAGTCTTTAAAATGAAATAACTTACAGTCTTAAGTCTTGGATTTTGAAAGTCTTATTTTTGCAACTGCTATTATAAGAATTATAGTAGACAATTGACATCAACCCTAATGAGTTATTTTCGTGTTGCAGGTGGGGACGATGAGGGAACAGGAAGGCGACGGCCCAGAGAGCCGTTAGCCGGACTCGATGGACGAGTATGGCGGGCCGGCGGCGCCGCCCCGGCCGCCCAAGCCGGCGGCGCGCGTGCACCGGACGGGCGCGCGCCAGCCGGCCGTCTCCCTGCTGCGGCCTCGACCCGAGGCCGAGCGAGAGCGCAATGCCTATGTGGAGACCCCCCACACGCCGCACGCGCCGCCGCCGCAGCCGCCGCACCGGCACGCCGCGCTGCCGCTCAAGCCGGTGACGTCGCAGCCCGGCGGCGACAAGCGGCGCGCGCCCCAGCCTGACTCGATCGTGTGCGAGCGCTGCGGACGCTGCCTCTGCGACGAGTGCGCGCGGCCGCGACCGCTGCCGTCGCGCTGGCTGTGCGGCTCGTGCCTGTGCAGCGCGGAGGCCTGCGTGGATTACGCGTCGTGCATGTGCTGCGCCAAAGCGCTGTTCTACCACTGCGGAAGCGGCGAAGAGGAGGCGGCGTCGCCGTGCGCGTGCGGGCCGCGGCTGGCGTGCGTTGCGGCGCTGTCAGTGCCGCTGCCGTGCCTGTGGCTGTACTGGCCGCTCCGCGCGTGCGCGGCGGCGGGCGCGGCCGCGTACGCGCGCCTGAGCCGCGCCGGCTGCCGCTGCGCCCGGCCGCCGCTCTCCAGTATTATCTAGTCCCGCGCCCGCGATGTACAAATATTTATCGGCGAGCGGAGAGGCTCGAGTGTGTGCCGTGAGTGGCGCGCGGGGCCCGGACGCACGCCCCGCGCCGAGTGATCGTTTCGTTGTAAATATAGTTGTATAGTGTGAATGTACGTGAACGTGCCGCCCGAACGCCGAAAGTCTCAAATTTTCTTGAGACCGAAACGTGTCATAAAACGCTAACGTTAGTATTTTGGATTCCACACAAGTCCAGAGAAGATTAAGAAATGAGATATAAAACATACTTATTAAGATGTAGATAATTTACCATTTATTTATTAACTGAATTTGTATTTATTTGTAAATAAAACAACAACAACATTATATTATAAATACGAATGTTTACTACAATGCTGGTTTTTCTTTTATCCCTGACTAAAACTATTAAAAAAGAGCATTTTTTATTTTCGTTAGTGCACACATTAGTCACCGACTAATGTTTGCACTAACGAAAATAAAAAATACTTGACTCCATCACCAAACATCAGGTTGTCTTAATATATCAAACGTATAAATTTATCTCAAACCAAAGAAATAAAACACCTTCAGATGAAAATCACTGCAAGGATTACAGAAGCAATTTCTAAGTTAATATGGTACCTGCTAGCCTAAGGTAATCCGTAGCAGGAACTGCAGATGTACAGGACTAGTCTGAGTTCAAAAAAGTCTAAATTATGATCTTAACGAACGGTATATCTGCCTGGATTGAATAAAAACGTGTTGAAATAATGAAAAGGCCTGCACAAGTAAGACTTATCAGCAATAGCTTTTGAGAAGGCAAAAATCATTTAGATCAAGAATTTATTGAGTCTAAGTCTAAGTATTGAGTCTAAGGCTAAGTATTGAGTCTAAGTCTAAGTCTAAGTATTGAGTATAAGTTTCAATCATTACAATGGAGAAATGTTAAAAAACAAAATTGTCGGTCTAACAAGCGTGTATAAATAGTTCACGAAAGGAAGTAAGGTTTCCTCTGTCCGACGCCATGGCATAACAACATGTTGTTTGACGACGAGCCCGAAATATTTTAACGGTCTCGAATGAATTAACAAGAGGAAGTCGTTTTTGTGGGCGTATTCAAATGGAATAAAACGAAAAAGTCATAAGTATCTAAAATTATATTAAGTAATACTTGTTTTCATAGTATTCAAGTAAAAACTGCCGTGCATGAGATGGCGGCGCACTACCGAGCGACCAAAAGTTTTCTGTAACATTTAATTACTACCTGCCTATAATAATATATGAATATATTAAAAAAAATATATTAATAAATCATTATGTATACCTTTTGAATAAGATAGTGATATCTTTTTGAATATGATAGTAATAATTATAATAAAATTAAATGAGCTGCATGGCTCATTCAATTTGCAGGCATTGCAGAGCTACTGCTTGATAAATTTCACGACTTATTTAAACAACGAGAGCTCAGCTAGTTATATATTTAACGATTAACGAGAGCTTATTATTTAACGAGAGCTAGTTATATATTTAATACGTGAAACAAAAACTTTCAGTACAGTTTTACGAGTATTGTACGAATATTATAATATCTCATTCTATCATAATAATTAATAACGAAATATTTGGCACAGTTGAGGTTTATGTGAAGGTAGGTGTGCAGAAAGCTAATACTTTTCAAATAATGCTTAGAAATACATAAAATATTTAAAACTACAACAACACACACTACGACAGATTAATAACACACACTACCGTGCGTTTAATACATGCAATATTGTACACGTTGACGTTTTTCAATCTGACAATAGATAGAATAGACATTTACATTGTCTTTTCTATCTATGAGTCAAAAGAACCCTTATAAAGTTCAAACCTAAAAAATATATGACATATTTTATGGGTGAATTTTGACCATGTGGCGATCTCTAACTATAAATAACGAACGAGTATACACGTCATATTAAAATAATACAAAAATACAACTTGAATGAAGTCTCCAAAACACCAAATCCTACCTGCAGTGACGCTATGTCAAAGCGAATTCATATTTATATATTCTAAAAAAATAGGTACTAGGTAATACGTGACGCCAAGCCCCGTAAACGTCACGTCGTGTGTTTTCGCAAAACATCGACTATCTTATAAATAATAGATTAACCTGTTTGTGACAAAATCCAGGAATCTATTATAGTCTATACTGTATGTAAGGTACTTGACAACAAATGTGATTTAAAGTAAACACATTGGCAACCATCTCATTGCTGTCGACACTAGGTCAGTTTTGGGTATGATACATACAGGATAGAGAGACCATTAAAGACGATCCTACCCCAGCTACTCCGAATAGTACGTTACCTACCGAAGAAAATGGCTAAAAAAACGAAAATTAGAACTGGTATCAGAAAAATATAGCTATGGAAGGTAGCTAGATAAATACAAATTTTAAAAATCATTTTTTTTTCATTAACATGGAGGCTAGCACTATAATGTCCGGAACACGGTAGGCCGGGGAAAATTCAGAGTATTGAATTCTTCTTCGGCCTACTATATTTCGAATTATAATGTAGTCCCAGCCTAAGCAACTCGAAGATGAACAGATTTTTAAAAAATAATTTAGGTAATATTACTAACTGAACGGAGTTTTATTAATTTTACAAATGTTAATAACTTTTAAATTCATTTGTATAATTATAAGTCCAATCAATAACCTGCGTTGTCAATGAAAGAGGAACAAAAGCTGTAAGGAGAATTAATCAAAGTAAAAAAGTTAGTGTTACAGGTTATATTTTTAAAAATATATTTTTCTTAATAATATGAATATTGAATTCTTGTGTGCCGGACTCTCCATGGAGTCCAGCAGCCGTCCTCCGCTACACCGGCTACAGTAACAGTAGGTCTGCAGGGGGTGGATGAGATCCCTCCGCGTGTTGTATTTATATCTGTTTATTCCTGGCGAATGGCGATAAACAGCATTAATCGCTGTCACGTAGCCCGCGACGATAAGTCTGTCGAGTGTCGCGCTATCGAGTGTTCTGCAAACACAAGTTTAGATTATACAATACGTTATACATACTTACTGCCTACTTACATATTTATAGATGTACTGTGTTGTAAGTTCCCGATTTACAATCAAACTCTTGAGCTTCAGGGTCAATTCACACCGAAACGAAACGATACGGCACGCGTGAGGACTGAGGAGCATGCTGAAGTCCACCATCTAGCTCTTCTTCCTCACTCGTCTAGTTAAATGCAACTAGGGAACTAGTAAATAAATAGTTTCTTCTAACACAGCCTATCTCTAAAAAACACAGCCGAACATGCAATTTATTCAACATTATATATATATATATATATATATATATATATATAGCAATATTCTGCGAAAAAATACCCTCACCCTGTAAGCATATGTGTGAGTGCACGCATAAGCATGCGTAAAGCACACTGCTTATGCGTACACTCAAAAATAAAATCGTGCAACCACCACCACCACACAAGTAACAATGTCACCAAGATCTTGCAAGGCCCCACACCACCTTGCAGGTTTCAAAACTCGACGCGCGTTTCAGCCGAACATAATATAACGTTACCGGCTACTTTTTGGAAGTCGTTTAAAAATCATAATCATTTATTAAGTTTCTTATGTTAACACGAATATTGTTGATTGTTTTAAACGCTTGAGCTCCGGGGCCTAGTGGGTAGACCGTTTGATTCGTACTCGGGAGAGTGCAGGTATATTCCCAGGTTGTGGCTTGTACCAATGAGACTTTATCAATTGTCAAGTACATACGGACGCTCTAGCGGTGAAGGAAAACATCGTGAGAAACCCGCACATGGTTGGCCGCAGACGTATTGGCCAGTCATTCCTCTGGACTAGGCTGACTATATTGTGAGATTGGCGTATGAGCTTAGGTAACCATACGACATTAAAAAACCAACTGTCTCAGGCACTACAGTATTTCAAGAGTGGCTACGTCGCTCGGAGAATACTGTATAAATCATCCAATAACGGATGAAAAAGGTCTAAGTTTTAAACACTTCGGATTATGTCGCGGTGCACACAATCCCGTTCTCCCTCAGTCCTCCCGTGACCACTGCTGCTGGAAAGTAGCCGAAACATTGGGTAAAAGAAAAGAATCATTCTTGATTGATGACAAAAGTTAAAGCAAAAGAGAATAATTTAATGAAAGTAGCCTTCAGTGGCCCTAGTATATAATTAATTTGGCAGCTCAGTACGAGCAAGAAGCCCTTCGATAGCAAGGGTCATCTCTCAGGAAGCGGCACTTTCAAACGATAACGATTGAGCAACCGCTCCAGATACTGTGTGTAACTAGACACTATATTACAGTTGTTAAAGTATACTCTATAAATATAGGTAAAAGGCATTAGGTATAACTTTATGTTATAGGAGAGTTATGCCATTTTATTGAAAAAACTAAGGTTACGTTCACACGAGCGTTTTTTAGTGGTCGCGACGAAAAATACAGCACTGTAAATTGCACTCTGAGTCAATTAATACAATAGAGCTGAAAAATGTGTAGAGTTGACAACTCTTTACGTTTTTCAGCTGCGCGTGCGCCTGATCTTTCGTCAGACGTGTTGGTTATCAGATTCTGCGAGAAAAGAAGATGAATGTCCTTATTTTCTTCTCGACTTCGCATTTTTACAACGAGGCAAAATAGCTTACAGGAGATGAAATTCGGAGCACCAAGATTGGTTATAGCTAAATCTTCAATTCTGAAGAGTGTACCGATTAGATTTATTTTTAGAAGTAACCTTTATACCTTACACATATTAAACGACAGTACAGAAATAAATGACAGTATGTTCAAAACAATGAGTCTTCACATAAAACATTGATAAATCATAGGTTTCATGGTATGAGGATAGTTGGTGTGCTATGCCGCCCATGGGGAAACAATTGTAACTATATAAGACGTAAGCAGCGAGCCGCTATTTCAATATCTTTAACCACTTCAATGTTTCGCATCTGCCAAACGGCAACTCATTCATTTTTTGTTTCAATAGATATCATTACTGTAAACGTTACGCAGGCAAAAGCAATTAAAGTAGTAAGCTACGCGTCTATTAGTTCAGTTAGGTCAATGGGCACAACAAGCTATGACGTGTTCGAATCGCAAACACCTGGCAGTGTCAAAAAGTTCACATACCAATGTCAGGCTGAGTCGGTATAGTTGATGAGCGATCCATCATCAGCATCGTCCCTAATGTCGCTACTGCCAAGTTGGTCTTCACTCTTCTTTCTCTATTTGATAAGGATTACAATGTAGTTGGATAGTCATTTTGATATTTTTTACACAGCTCTTCGAATATTCTTAGTCCTCTTAGGGCCGAATACTGGAACGATAGTTAAATTAAGTGACACTCAAGTCACATGCTGTCCTTGTCATTTCGACTAGCAGAGACAGCGACAGCCAGTGAATAGGAGGGCTCTTAATTTTGATTAGCGTTTCAGTGTTCGGCCGTTTAGCATGCAGATTTCTTTATGTACGTAAGTGGATGAAATAAACAATTCGTCTCGGTTCTTTTAGGCTATTGCAAATTGCAATCAAATACTTGATGATTTAGGGTCAGTACACACCGCGACGATACGCGGCGCTGCATCTTTAAGAAAGCTATTGAAAATTGAACTTTATTCACTATACAAAATGATACACGTTTCGTATGACATCAGTCATAAACTGTAACGAATAAAGTTCAACTTTGAATAGCTGTCTTAAAAAATGCAGCGCCATGTCGCGTATCGTTTCGTTTCGGTGTGAATTGACCCTAAAACAACATCGTCCAGTTTAAAAAATATCTTGAGACCTAACTGCCCATTTTCATTGTCACTCTTACAGAGACGAATCTAACGACACTTCAAGGTAAAATACCAAGCTCCTTAGACTGTGCGCCGTCTTTCGGTAAAAATTGAGCAACTTTCGAGTGCTTAAAAATGGCTAACTTTGTAACTTTCTCTTCCTTATAAGTATATATTGTTTTCTTTATGAGAGTTAACAAACAGTAGCCCATAGCACATTTTACCAAATATTTTAAACATTTAATACTTAATAACTACGGGACCAACATCGTTAACTACAGATTACTTAACTTAGCTAATTTTTACAGTACATTCAGTTTAGGAACGGATGTGGACAATATAATTATTCACACATTAAAGTAGGCAGCGGAGGGAAACCTCCGCTACCTACTTTAATCCAGATAATCCAACTGTTTTAATCCAGAGTCAAACTACTACCATACCGAATTTAATCGAAATCCGTTCAGTAGTTTTTGCGTGAAAGCGTAACAAACATCCACGCCTTCACATTTATAATATTATTAAGGATATTTTACTAGGTACCTTATTGTTAAATATATCAACGGAGATAAAGTTTCGAGTTGTTATGTTTCTATATCAAATGATAAATCGTTCTTCAATTTTTACCTGACGTCAAGTAGACCCGTAAACATCAGGTCTGAATTAATTCATACAGTCTCATCAATCAATCAATACATTATACATCGTCTCATGACGTCATGGACACAGGCGGGAGAGGTTCTGTTTAACAATGAGAATAAGATCTATCACCTTTTCCCTGGCTGCATTCTGTTTGAAAAATTTAAAACACTCCCCTGATAATGGCAAGTTATAAAAGATATTATTTCTGGAAGTATCAACATGAATGGCCATTGAAGGGGTAAAAGTCAAAACAGAACAGAATATTTTTGATAATCGTACTATACTACGGGCTCGTGCTATAAAGTGCTATAAACAAATTTAGAATAAAAAATAAATGATATTTTTATAATTCAATTTAGAAATATATTATGCAAAACAATTTTCCTTATTTTAATTCGCTTTTTGAAGTCGGTACCTCTTAATTTAATTTCTCTAGTTTAATTTGTAAACTACCTACTACCTACTCAAGAGAATGCTTCGTAAGTCGAAGCACCGACTTCAAGAGACCGAAGAGTAAATTAAAATAAGGAACATTGTTTTACATAATATTTTCGAAATTGAATTATATTTTGAGTTTTTCAGTGGGTCGGTTTTTTTAAGGCGGTTCTCTTTCTTGTTAAAAAGTAATTTATTTGAAGTAAATTTCATTTATTTTAGATTCTAAATTTGTTTTCGAAGTCGGTTAAAAAAGTTAAAGCGGATCAAAACAGCAGTCGCGAGTTATCACTAATTGATGTTAGTTTTTGAAGAGTTCCATGGTTTATCTCCGAAGATCTTCAACTGACCTCGAACCATTGTATGTCAATAAACCTCCCTGATAAATGTGCTATTCAATGGTGAAAACCCCATCCCAATAGCATTAAAAGAAAAAAAAGTTAAGGCCGAACAAAGCAGCAGTCGCGTGCCACTTGTTGTTACTTATTGAAGAGTTCCATCGTTTATCTCCGAAGATATTTATCTGACCTTGAAATGTTGTATGGCAATAACCTCTCTTGATAAATGCACTATTCAATGGTGGAAACCACATCCAATTAGCATCAGTGGTTCTTGATATAATCGAGGACAAACATGCATATATACAAACATACAAGTCAAACGAAAAAAAATTGCTTGTTTTGTCAGCAGTAACTAAACTTCCGAATAAGCTATCCGACACTTATTAGAAGATTTAATGTTCTTTCTTTCTTTAAAAATGTATTATGCAATAAATCCAGATGTGACCAAATAAAATTATCCGTATTGCCAGTTGCCACCCAGCAAAACACGTGAAAATTTTGAGAAGACTTTTTATGCTTTTCCCCAAATCAATTTTTACTATTGTTTGCTCTGATTAATTACTTTATTGAATTTTGTTGTTTTTTTTTGTCAATTTTAAGCTGGTGATTATACTATCCTAAACACGACGTCTTTTTGAAATGTTGGGTGAAGAGGTTCTGGAATATTGTTTTTGCTTTACTAAAAATCATACTTTTTCAAAATATTTATTAATCATTTTACACTAATATTTATTAATCATTTTAAAGTATTGAGTACTCTATTTGGTCGTAAAGTTGACAAAAAAATGGCAATTTTTGTCAAATGCAAACGCGTCCCAAATAAGCATAACAAAGTGTGACTTTGTTATGCTTATTAAAAAATTAAAATTATTAAAATTAAAAAATTAAAAAACTTATTAAAATCTTTATTGTTTATAATGAATTCTTAGCATATTTTTTATAAGTAATTAAATAATATTATTTAGTTATTGTTAAAGAATTTTTGCTTATGATATTTTTTTTATTATAAAAATGCGTCATATTCATCAAAATCAAGATAACATTTCCATTTACCAGTTTGTAATTAATTACAAAACCAAAAAAAACATTATTGACGTTTTATTATAATAATATTCACCGATGAGGATTTATCAAATGTAATAGCAGCCAGGCTTTATAAGTTATAACTTATAAATATTGCCGTTTGTTTCTAAAAGCTGAAGAAAAAATATATTTTATTATTATTGTTTCTAGTTGCATATTGGTGATGTGATAGGCGCACGGTAGTGACTTGGAATCAGGTTTGGAGTGACCTTTCCAGTCGATCAACGACCGAGACCCTTACGTCATAGTTCTGCTCGTTCGTTGAAAATTTAAAACCTGCGAAAACGGCGGTAGCGAGTACAAAATTTATTAAATTTTACGGTACGGTACGATTAAAGTTTAACCGACTTCCAAAAAAAGGAGGCGGTAAGGCTAGGTATATGGTGATTTCGATTTATTCTGAAGCATTACAAGCCAACCAAAAAGTAAGCTTTTGAACCAAGGTATACTCTGGATCCAAAAGTACTGAACAGAACTCCTGAGTCCTTATAGATACATGGGGATTCCGTTGTTTAAAGAACTGCAAGCAAATTTCATCATACACTTCTCAGTAATTATCATCATCATCGCCAGTAAATTTGAACGTGAGTTCTATAAATATTGTTTTATCAGGATTTTGTTCAGGTGTCAACTTCAAAATTATGAAGATTGAGTAGAGAAAATTATTTCTATAGAAGAAGTTAATTTATAGTCGTTAGTTAGTTGTAGCCGAATTTAAAGGGGGAATTAATTATTTATAAAATAAGTTTTATTTCATACTTTTTTGTGCATTTTTACTTTGGAAGTCGGTATTATTTTTTAAAAATAATTGTAACTAAGTAGGTACTCCTTTAACACTAGCATGAAAATTTTGGAAACTCTACTCTTCGTTTGACCCTTCGATGTGAAATATCGTTTAAAGATAATCAGCTGAAAGCAGGAACTTTTGACAGCGGCGAAAACGTAACGTGTCCGTGGTAAATACACATATTCATGCAAAGTTTCATCTTTCAATCACTAACCGTTTGGAAGGCAAGTTGAGGACGGACGGATGGACGGAAATAACGAAACAATAAGATGTTAATTAATGACCCTAAAAATGGTTTTTTAACGTTTTTTTTTGTAATATAGCAAAAAAATTGAAACATTTTTATAATTTTTAGTAGTGTAACTCATTACAAAACGTACGTCCTTCATCTGCCACACATTCGATCGAAGGCGTCTGCTGGATCGAATGATCTCTAGGGTCAACAACATCAGGAGATGTGACGTTTCTGACCCATTCGGCCTGTAAACACAACACTATGACTTATCAGTTATCACTATGCTGAATAAGTTATAGTAAAAATAGTATCGAGATGTGGAGCGATAGACGCTGACACCAATACCGCAGACGAATTGGTGACCCATCACACATACAGGGCGTTGTGTGATCAATAATTAGTAGCGGGATGTGGAGCGACAGACGCTGACACCAATACCGCAGACGAATTGGTGACCCATCACACATACAGGGCGTTGTGTGATCAATAATTAGTAGCGGGATGTGGAGCGACAGACGCTGACACCAATACCGCAGACGAATTGGTGACCCATTACACATACAGGGCGTTGTGTGATCAATAAATAGTAGCGGGATGTGGAGCGACAGACGCTGACATCAATACCGTAGACGAATTGGTGACCCATCACAGATACAGAATGTTGTGTGATCAATAAATAAAATGTGACGTCCAATGTTATATTGTAGTCCGAACAGGCTTAAAGAATACCTATTTTCCTGGTCGGACTATAGTCTTTACATAATATTATAAAATAAAAAAGTCGCTTCTTTTCCTGTCCGCTTAAATCTAAAAGATCTAAGCGGACAGGAAAAGAAGCGACGAAGAAGAACTGCTCAACGGATTTTAATGCAATTTACACAAGTAAATAGAGTGATTGAAGAGGAAGGTTCGCACGGTAGCAAAAAGCTAGGGCGGGTCGGTAATATAACTATAAATAGAATATTGCAGAAAATTCACGAAACTATCACATCCCAGCTTTTCGTAGTGTTGCTGCAATAAAATATGAAGCGCAGGATCTTTTCTGTCAGGCTTTAACTCCTAAGAGTGTTATCCAAAGGCATAAGTTTTTCTGTGTTACTGGGTCTTGGATGTGTATTAAATATATGAATAGTTTATTAAAAATCTTTTAAATTGACCTACTAAAAGTTCCCCTTGACGTCCTTCTGAAGAGACATACTTCTCGTAATACTACGAAACTAAAAACCTGAAGTCGTTTAATCTTTACTTATGGCATTTTTTTCTTTCTATTTCATCTCCATGCACCGGGTTGGTCCGTGCCATTTTTAGATTTCTGTTTTTTTAATAACCTTCGTGCCAAATAATTTCAATTTGTTGTTATTTCTTTTTTCTATGTGCTAATTCCTTCTTAATTCTGCCTGGGATGTTGTGCTTTGTGCGGTTCCATTGATATGGCTTTCATCCTGGCCTTCGGCCCATCATCTTTTCTACGGTGACTTGATCTCTGTTCTTTATGGCCATCTGTAGGTTGTTGTAGGTAATCCATGATTTCTTTGATGTTTTCATTTATCATCGGTTTGCCAAGCGCGCAAGTATGACTTTTATTAGTCCCTAAGTAGTTTTCGGAGCAGTCTGTATAACAATAGTTATCAGTGATTTTTATCTAGGGGCACGGTAGTGCCCCCTCGAGACGAGGTAAGCGAAGCCCACTACCAGTCCACCTTTTCTCGATCGTTTCGTCGATTTTTTGAACCCACATAACTTGGGTTCGGATTGTATCAGATAAACGAAATTTTCAAGACAAGTTCCTAGTAGCAGACTCATTAAACATATAAAGTTTTGATTGTATAGGTCTTAAACTTTAGATTTTATTGATATCTAAAAACCCCTGATTTCGTCACTGACTTTATTTTATTTACATAAAACATTACATGTATACAAACAAATTAAAGACATTATTAACAAAATTATAAGGTACTTCCGGATGTCCTAGAAAGCTGAAATTTGGTATGGTAGCTAGTATTAGTACATAAACAACATAAAAATTGTCAAACTTGGAACTTTTGTCCTCCAACCCTTTTAACTAGGGGATGAAAATTTGTAAGAGACTTACTTTCGCAAGTTTTATACTCTACAGGTCTGAAAATTGTTGTAGGGATCCGTGTTATAAATAGTAACAATAAAATAAAATAACGAATTCAAAAAACATTACATGTAAAGTGATGCCAAGACGATACCTTATGACTCGCACTGTCAAAAAGCTACCAGATCTCATATAAAACCTAGTTTCTGATTCAACTAACTTCTAACTCCACACGCCTTAACTCTACAAGTCTAACTCTACACCTTAGTCAAGTTATTTGGCTTGGCAGTTTCATTCCTACAAGAATAGTATAACATAAAAACAGTCCGTAAATTTATCACCTTACGCCCAAGCGAATGTAGCGAAATGGCCAGGACGAGTGCGAGCCATATGGTATCGTCTTGGCATCACTTTACATGAAATGTTTTTGGTGGGATAGTATTTACGAGGTGAGCTGTGCTGATAACGCGGCCGTAGTGGATCTGCACATATCGCATAAATTATTTTCGGCCATAATAACTTAGAGCGGCCTCTGCTCTACATTAATGGTCATTCTATTTCTATTCGAATACTGAAATGCTACTCGAATTAAGTTGCACTCAATTTGTCCTTGTCACTGCTTATCAGACATCCTGTAATTAAGGAGTTTATTTTAGGTAGCGTAAGAGCGTTTTCCCAATATCCGATATTGGTCCCATAGTTAGAAAAGTATATATTTCAACTACATTTTACACGCGGCTCCGCTCGCGTAAATACAGTATGCCACGGGAGCACTACTTTTTCGGGATAAAAAGCAGCCTACCTATGTGTTAATCGAGAGCTTAAATCACTACCATACGAAATTTCAGCAAAATCCATTCAGTACTTTTTGCTTAAAAGAGTAACAACAATCCACAAGCATTCATCTTTGTGCGCGCGGGAACCGTACGTTTTGCCGCGATAAAGTAGCCTTTGTCCTTCTCCGTGGTCTACTTTATATTTGTGACAAATCTCATGATGATCGATTAAGTAGCTATTACGTGAAAGAACCAACCAAACAACAAATTTTCACATTTATAATATTAGTAAGGATAGTAGTGGGATGGAGAGCTACTAGGAAATTTAGAACAGGTGTTTGAGACAAGCTGAAATCTTCTCCTATTGTACCTCAACACGAGACTGCAGGTCTGGTGGGTCAGAAGCGGATCTAAGTCAATATATACATTTTTTTAAAGTGAATTTTTTAATCCCAAAAACATGTTTGTAGCAATTTGACATTTTGATATAGTGTTAGTTTAGTGTTGAAGGAGTTGGGGGGAAAAAATTAGGTCATTTAGTCGAGGCCTAACCTTTGTTTTTATCCAGAGCTTAACCTACTAGCATACCAAATTTCATAAAAATCCTTTCAGTAGTTTTTGCGTGAAAGAGTAACAAAATTCCATCCATCCATCCTCGCAAACTTTCACATTTATGACATTAGTATACAGCCTCCGTGGTCTATTGGAGATATATAGAGCCTGGCTCTCGACTCAGAGGTCGTGGGTTCGTTTCCCGCATTGGAACATCAAAATAAGTTGTTTCCGAGTTTGGTTAGGACAATGCAGGCTCATCACCTAATTGTCTGACGAGAAAGATGATCCATGCGTCGGATGGACATGTAAAAAGTCGGACCTGTGCCTGATCTCTCAGCAGTCGTGTCGGTTATCCGATCCACTGGGTTATGAGAGTAAAGCATGAGAGAGTGCTCTTGTGTACTGCGCACACACTTGGGCACTATAAAATTACTCCTGCGTAACTGGCCTGGTTTCAATGAAACCGGCCACCGTCACCGAAATCGGTGTGGGGAGTTATATTTATATTAGTAGGATTATTGTACCGTTTCTTTTTGATCTGTGTCCTTACGTACCAACTACCATCTCATCAACAAAAAGTTGACTGGTAGAGATTGCTTAGTAGCAATAAGTTCGCCTTTTGTACATCATTTATGTATTAGTATTATCAATATTGTTGTATGTTTTTGGTGTGCAACAAAGTAATATTGTATTGTACTTACCCAAATAAATGAAACTCACTTTCCAAAATAATACTATGTTTCTTTATCCGATAACACAGCTAAGATATAGCAAACACTACAGGGCAAAAATCGCTTTCTCAGCGTTTGCATCGCATGATGAATATTTGCGGAGTTCTCAGAAACTCCACGACAGATGCTTTCCCGGACATTAGCGAGCTCATTTATATCTGTACTAGATGTTGCCCGTAACTTTGTACGCGCAAAAAGAAATCGCGCGGGAACCGTCAATTTTGCTGCGCTAAAAATAGCATATGTGTTAATCCAGAGTCTAAACTACTACCATACCGAATTACATTAAAATTCGTTCAGTAGTTGTTGCGTGAAAGAGAAACAAACGTCCATCCATCCATACATTCTTACAAACTTTCGTGCTTACAGCCCAAACAATAATATCCTGATAAAATAATATTTTAGTATAGAACTCACGTTTATGTTGGCTGGTACCGACTTCAAAATTATGAAACATGTGTAGGGAAATAGTTAAAAGTTTTAGCCGAATTTAAAAGGGGATTTATTTAGAAAACAACATTTATTTCATACTGTACATTTTTACTTTTGAAGTCGGTTTAATTTATCGGTATATAAGATAATGATGATGATTAGTGATTACTGTAAGTTACATAATGTCATAGTATGCTTAAGCAGTTCTTTAAAGAATGCCGGAATTTCCAAACGTGTTTCTTTAAATACTGAGGAGTTCTATTCAGTGCTTTTGGATCCAGGGTTTTATATACTCTTGGCACAGAACTTTACTTGTTGGTAGCATATGCTTGATTTACTTCACAAAAGTAAAATCCAAATATATGTTCGATTGGGAAACGGAAAGATACGAAAAAAAAAACTATATTCCGACTACGTAAAAAGGGGTATAAAACGGCCGAAACAAGAAATAATTCAGATAGAAATCCATTAATGCATAGGTACAAAAATGGTCAAGTTAGATCCGCGGTCGCATCTACTAAATGTTCGGAACAGTCGATGTCAATTACAGCCGTCTGTATCTATCTTGGGGTATGCATGTGTATGACGAATATATACGCATTTTCTAGAAACTTCTCTAGGCCTTAGGGTCAGCACACACCTAGACGCGACGCATCTCGGTGTGAATTGACGCTAAGATGCCAGGAGTGGGTGCACCCACGGCTCTAGCTTGACCATTTTTGTACCTATGCATTTCTGGATTTCTATCTGAATTATTTTCTTGTTTCGGCCGTTTTAGACCCATGTTTACGTAGTCGGGTTATAGTTTTTTTTTAAATATTAAAACCTTTTCGCCTTGTGTAAAGGCACTGTCTCATTAGGTTGTTCGACATGGTTGTGTGTGAGAGTGTGTGCTGTGTTGTGTGTAGGCAGACTCGTGGGATCCGTCGTATATGGCAGCGAGTATCCGGCATTAACTGTCAGTTGTAACAACTCACAACCGGATTCAAAACCGTTTTATTTCACCGGAATCTTATGTTTTCTTATGCCGAGATTTAGAGAAATATTATACATTCCTAAATCCTATGTACCATACTATGTACCTAACATTAGAATGAAATAATTGTAGGAAATTTATAAATGTCCAGAGCATAATAATTGTAATATGTGGCTAAAAGGGTACGGGCATTAAGCCTGTAGTTTGTTTTTAATAAGAAAAAAATATATTAGGTATATTATTGTGTATGATCTTAGTAGATCATGCTTATATATAAATTTCCACCGTTTGATGTAAATAAGTACATACTTACTATAATTAATAAATAATTACTACGTCAATCTGGTCCTGTACTAAGCTTCCGAAGAACTTGTATCACAGGTACCAGACAAGGGAAAAATTATGGATTTTAATTATACTGTCAGTACATAATATTATATTTAATACATATCCAAGACCCAGGAACACAGAAAAACTTTTCTTTTCGCTTCTTCTCACCGGGTTAGTTCCCGGACCGGTGATAGATGATCGACGTTTAGAAAATAATTTTAAATACATTTAAATAAAATAAATAAAATACCAACTTGGAATAGAAATTTTTGACTTTGATTTTATTTCGTACTTGCGACCTCCGTCTTATGCGCAGACGAGCTAACCAGTAACCACTGAGTCACGGAGGTCGTCAAATAAATAAAATAAGTACAAAAAAATAGACTAATTTATATTGAATGAGCAGCACTAAGTATAAGTAAATAATTTCCATGTCAATATTACCCTATGTAATTACCCATTTATCCCAATTACATAGGGATGCATCATGCAACAGCGATGGTCTTAGTAAATAGGTGAGTAGGTAATGGTTAATAATAATGAAAAAACGCAGATTTCGTGTCTCACACGACTATCGAGCACATTGGAAATGAACCTACGGAATTCTAAAAAATATTGTCGCGGAAAAACATGAAAGTCGGGATTAAGGTTAGGCTACAGGGCAAACCCTGAATACGATAGTTTCTGTTTCAGGCTCAAATTGTAGCTGACTGTCCAGAGGAGATTTAGTCAAAGTTTTGATATCATTCTTCGATTTCAAAATATCGAGCGCCAAAATCAAAAAATCGGCCATAACATTTTTTGTTTTTGACTTTCATACTTACATTACAGCACTCGTAAATACGTCATATCTTCACTAAACTCTCCGAGATATAAGGGGATCGCACATTTTTGTGAAATAAGAGCCTACGAAAGACATTTCCAATGTCAAAATGCAACAAAACGTTTAAACTAGCATCAAATATAGTACCTTTCCGTATAGAGTTCAAACTTGAAACGGTTGTAATGTATTAATGTCCCATAACTTCAATATCAACCGCACTCGCGGTCCCCCGGGTCTCGGTTACAGTGGTATGGTGTCGGTGTACAGGAAGAGTTCATGTTGCCATGATAACACCACTTTTGTAGCTCTACTATAGAGTATAAAAAATAGAAGTCACGTTGAAGATTTTTTCGTAAAAGCCGAAGGTAGAGTCTTATAATTGAGCTTTCGTAGGGTCCATACTCCAAAATGTAATAGCCCATAAGGATCTGTAACTATTTACACTACAACTACTTTCTTAGAGTCCCTCGAATATCTCCATAGATAGCAGAGGGACAAACGATGTCATGAAGTTTTTCGACGGACCGGAGGTGACTCTAAGATTCAAGTCTGACCTAAGCTCAATGGAGCCTATTGCTAATAAACCAACAAAAATCTATACAAATAAATAAAATTGAAATGTCTGTGTGTAATTTCAAATTGACACCTTTGCACTAAATGCATATTATAATGGTATATTATACGGATTAAGGTACCTACGCCAATTATTATTTTTAATTTTGGTCTATCGGTCCGTCTGTCTTTCTGTCTGTCTGTTTATCCCAACTAATTTCTGAAAGGACAGGATCGATTTTGAACGGACTTTCACTGACAGATAGCTGATGTTATAAGGAGTATCTTTGGCTACTTTTATCTTGGCGCCGTTTAAAACAATAGGGTTCCGTTTTCATTAATAGTTGTTGCACCAACTTTGATTGCGTGGAATGGAACTATTGACTAGTAAAAAATGTTAAAGACTGACATACAGATACATCACAATAAGTAATTGAAAACAACTTTAAAGTTTAAACAGCCTAGGCTACCATATCTACCGTCTACCCCATCCCTGCTCTGTGGGTCTTCACGCATGATCAAGTCAACTCGTGTTATTTTACCTGATTCCAGTAACAGATGCGATTTTATCGACTACCTATCAAGTGAATACTTTTTATTACAGCCATGACTCGCAAGTATTTTTCTTGCTGATAAGTCCCCAAGTACAGCCCATAGATATTGGCCACTGGATACCCATACACCCATGCGATACCAAAGGCGTTACAAATGGAGCACTCTTGAAGTTCCAGTACCTTTGTGGCTTTCACTGTTCTCCGACCGAGCAAGGTGGTATGCTCACTCAGGCCGAAGCCCACTGTAGAGGGGGTAATTATTTGGTATATATTATTATATTTATTACCAATATTTTGGTATTATACTAACTACTTAATTTTCAGATGTTGTATATAAAGCGCCGAACTGTGAAAACTTCGACAGCGCGATTCAGGATGGCGCTAATTGGTCCGCAACACCCTTTTCACTCTTTCCTCTGCAGTCAAACCGGCATGTTCGTGCCGAAGTTCTCCCACGGTCCACATGGCCCCATGGCCCCAGTATAACAATTATAACAAGTAAAAGCACAGCTAGAATCGAAATGGAATATTTGAATGTAGTAACGTGTAACCTGTCAGGCTCAGTGATTGAGCAGGTGCTGTGAAAGGTCACGGGTTCGAGAGATAACAACATGAACTTATAAAATTTAAGATATTTGAATTGGTTATCTATATGAATAAAAAAAAACTTGAGAGGTGTCAAGGGACACCCGGATGGAACGAAGTTCCTTTCGATTAATTAGTGAAGGAATTGTAATTTTTTTTTTTTTTTTTAAGTTATAATAATATTTTTTTTATTATTAACAAATATAATGTAATATAAACTTAATCAGTAGGCTAAATTTTAGTAATAATTGAGAAAGAGAGAGAGAGAGACAGACAGAGAAACACGCGCACGCCGCACGGCTTACAACTATAGCAAAAAGTGTCGTTACATCTTTTATTCTTCACTTTTTCGCAACGCGCGATAAGGAACTTCGTTCCAAAACCAGCCCAGTGTGAGTTGGCACGAACCATACCATAATACCAAGATTTTACATGTTTATTTAATATTTCGTTATGTTTGTAGGAAGTTTTTCCAAGTAAGCGCATTGTACAAGTGAGGCATCTACAACTCCTGAACTTAGTCGTTAGAGTTTCATTTCTAAGTTCATCGCATAGACTACCATCATGATTTTTTTCAGATTTTTCGAGCCAGCCGTTTAGCTTTTAGAGGGGGGACGATTTAACAAAAAAAATGCACTTCAAAGTCGTATATATTGCAAACGGATACCTAAATAAAAAAATCGTCTTTGCAACCTCTCAATGTTTTAAATACCTATCTTATGATATTACACACTATGGGGTAGACGAGAGAAACAAAAAACATCCCGACTTTACTTTGTAGGGGAGATACATTATATATTTCATATTGTGGGATTTTAAAAAACTATACTTCAGAATCCGTATTTAGTAGTCATAATCGCTACAGGTGGCGGACATTCCGGCCGCCACGCCGGTGCACGGCGGCACCGGACGTCCGTGCTCGGCGGACGCGCGCCGTGTAGATAATGCCGGCGTCCGCTCTGTAACGTCAGCCTTGTTCCCGGTGACGTCACTGGAGCACTGATCCGACGCATGGATATAATCTTTTTTGTCAGAGAATCTGGTGATCAGTCTGCATTGTCCAAACTAGACTTTAAATATTATTTTGTTTTTCCAACGCGGGGATCGAACCCACGACCTCCGGAGTCGAGAGCCAAGCTCAAACCACTTGACCACGGAGGCGTGTATAGGACATATTATTTAGTGAATAGTATAAAGTCTGAATAAGAGTTAAAACACACATCTGTATGTACGAGTAACTGGATAGGACATCAGTTTTCCTTATAGCTTCACTACACTGCACAGGTCCGCACTGTAAGAACGTCGGCTTTGTTTCCGTCACTGGAGACCACAAGATCTGTCTGTAGCTAGAAAGGATAAACTCTGGATATGATAAAAACAACTTCATGTATATTAGGTACCTCATGTCGCTGCATTGGCAGTGTTTGACAGAACTCTACAAAGCTCTCTTTTCTATGGTCGATGTGCATTCCTATTGACTTTAACTGAATAGCCGTTTTGTGTTATCAGTGTACCTCGTGGTTTTATTGCACAGCAGTGGCGATGGCTGGTTCTCCTTCATAGGGAATCCCTAACCTGTATAATAGGTAAGAATTTGGATCTTAGGTCTTCAAAAGGTAAGTGGTAAGTGGAGCCGATAGTAATGGAGTTATAGGAACCCACGCCACTGCTGCACAGGGGCACATATTTTACTGTCAAATAATCATAGATGTATTAAATAAAAAAGAGGAACTAAACAAAGCAGATAATAATTTGTGCGACCATGTTTCTAATGATTTTCGAGAGAGTTGTAATTTTTGACACATCGTCTGTCAATTTCATTAGAAAAAGGAAGATTGTCAAAACCATTTAGCAAATTGGTTAACTACATTTTGTCAAAACCTTTAAATTAAGAATAAATTAGCAAATTGGTTACTGTAACCGTCTATCTTCACAAGCTGCTGATTTACGTCGCGTCGCTATAAAGGATAGGCCACTAACCTCTACGTGACTAGATAGTATAATGAAGTGTGAACAGGACTACTATCCCTCGTGGTTATAGAACCACACAGCGAATTAAAGTCTCCTAATGTTTCTTACTAACGCCAAAATAATCAAACACTTCTCAAAGTTAAGAGTTCTCAAAGCTCTCATGTCGCAGTCCGTAACAGTCAGTGTTTTAAGGGCCCCTTAACTTTGAGAACACGTCCGTTGGTAAATACAGGTAGTATAACCTGTGGTATAACTGTAAACTGATTTAAAGGATATTCCGTGGAAACAGGTTTGAAATCAATTGGCCACGGAGCTCACCCAGGACACTTTCTACTAACGATTGTAATACCACTAGCTAGGGTTAACACAAACACAAAATTTTATTATTGACAGCCCTGGTATTTCCATAATCCATGGTAAACGTCCATTCACAGCACACCCACTACCAAAACACCCACGAATTCTACGTATATTGAACTACTCCATAAATGTATTTTATTGAGGCCTTAAATGTTGTATTTTTAGTTTTTGTGTTCTATAAACTGTGATTTATGTATGTAAATTGTTGCTAAAGTTTAAAAATTTGATAATAAAATGATAGTAAATGTTGAAGGTGAATTATGTTTCCTTCCAAAATTGGCGAAACCTCCTTAAATTGAGATGCCTACACTCGTATATTAGTGTGCTAGTTCGTTTTTTTTAATAATTTTGACAAACATAAACTTTCAAAACCAAACAAGCCTTCGTTTGACGTCCGGTAGATATGCGACATATCGAAATTATTTCGTACAAATTGGAATATTCGAACAAGATACTTCCTTTGCCAATTAAGGAAGGACCATATCTAATTGCAGCACCCACTGATTTGTATTTTGGCAATGAGTGATGACACATGCATTTATTCGTTTAACTGGGTTAAATAAAGACAGGGACTGAGACAAATGACTATTGACGTGCCATACGTAGTCGTCTGTCTTTACTAATTGTAACAGTTTTTGTCTTTATATTATATAAACGAACGGTGGAGCAGCCACTGATGTTCCAATGGACGAAGGGCCTTTTCCAAATTACAATATCAGAGATGAATTTGTCGACGTCAAGGCGCTACTTAAATCACAACCAAGTCATAATTATGCTCAAGCCATATTTTGTCTTTGTCATTCTGCCAAGTAATGTACGATTTCTTATTTCCCCTAACTATGTCGAAGTTGAATTTGCCACAGCATCGGGTCTGCGGACATTATTATCGGAGCCTACGCCACTACTAGGGCGGGGGCGGCGTGGGCGCCCGCGTAGGCGATACGGCAGTCGAGCTTAGGGTTGCCACTTCGAAATATAATATGGCAAAATAACAATTTTTTATCCTTAAGGCCTAGCAGGGCTTCAATGTAAAGATGTCTAAGTTCATTGGTATTTAATTAAAATAAGACTTTAAATAATTTCTTTTTGGCAGAACAAATTCTAATTTAGAATTATTATTATTATTACCCGTTTCAAATGCATTCAGCTGTGTTTGTATACTTGACCAAAAAGCATATTAATTGTTCCCAGGGTATAATGTAATTACAAGACAAAATACATAAATAATATACGCAAGTGCCAACCCTATCAAGATGTATAACGAAATATTCGTATTTGGATAATTAGTATGTATGGCACGAGAGTCTGACGTCATCTTGTCTTTCGTGTTATAAATGGAAAGTTTATTTTTACCAGAACATTTGAAATGTATCCCCCAATTTTATATGCCTACGCCGTCTAACTCTTACACAAACTACACTATCTGAGTATCTGAAGTTAAAGGATCAATTAATGAGCGAAGAACGAATGAATGAACGTGTTTTTTTTTCTATTTTTGACCGCGGCATTGGTAGTGTTATCTACGTAGGTGGTACAAACTTTGCAACACCTTTAAGCCATAAGGAATATAATTTAAGTCGTATCATATTGTATACTTTGAGCAATAGTATGTTGATTTGACGACCATTTATGGTTTCAGTTTATTACTATGTACCCATACAGATCGATAACGTCTCTAGGGTTACTATAGTCTATATATAAAAATATATATCAGTCAGCACCACTCTCCAGAATTAATGTCATATCGTACAATTTCACATTCTTTATAATACCGTGCAAATATGATCGATGTTTCACTACGAGTTGATCGTTTTGTAATCATGGAATACATCAGCAACATTGTTGAAGGCACAGACTAGACAGAATGTTGGCTGTCGTTGATAAATGCCACGTTGTCTGCCAGACTTTTGGCACCAGATCTGGCAGCATGCATCAATATCGATTAGCGAGATGTATGAATCAAAACGAGCATCATCTTGCCGAAATAGCTTTAGATACAGTATCATAAGGCTGCTGCCTCGTATTACCACAGATTAAAGAGGAACAGATAAACAGCTACATAGCTATCGATAGACGATTTGATTGTACTACTACAAGCATAGCATGTGTCCACGACTGTGTGAAAAAATCGTGGGGGGTGAATGGGACGTAATAATTTTCGAAATTGGATTAATCGATTTGGATCGTTCTATAGTCCCCCACAGACGAGAGGCCGATTGTTTCAGTTAGAACTGATGTCAGTTCGGCCTGAACGAGATTCGAGCACATACACGGAAAAATTGCATCAGTTCGTTCTGGTTTTCCGCGAGCTAAGGCCGTGTTTATTAATTGTATTTTTATTACACTCGAATTTTATTAGTTATTACACCTCGAAAACTCACTACGCTTGTACACGATACGCGCCCGCACGGCCGCGGCTCTGGCGAGAACTGAAGCGATTTGTCACACATGGTACGTTCAGTCCATCCGTTCAGAATTAATGTTGCCTACTTAGTTGTTTTACAAAGTTTTACTACTAAAATAAGTATTGTATTCCCTCCTCAGTAGGAATTTAGTTGTTAATAGTGTTTTAGTAGGAAATACCTAGACCGTAATAATAATTTGCAAAATGGCCTAGGTTAGCCACAAATAAAACAATAAAAATTGACTTACAAATGTGTAAGTATGTATTACTTACAAATGGTGTTAATGGCTTACAAATGTGTGTAATAAATGAAAACATAATAATACATCGTAGCATTCGTTCGTAATTTGCTTAAGACTACACATTTAATGACTATTTAAGTAATATTTCCTAGTATATTTTAATTTAACGGTAAAATTTATAGTAAAATTTAATAAATAAAAAAATTTCAATGTAAAAAAACCTAAAATGCAGTAGTTTTTGGGGGCTTTCGGGATTCCGAAGTTTAGTAGATTTTTTTAAAGTTTTCGGTATTATTTTAGTAGAAATTAACGCGAGTTTAGTAGTTTCGCAAAAACAGAGTTGGCAACACTGGAACGAATCACTTCAGTCCATCCGACTGATCCTATTTCGAAATTGCACACAGACGATATGATTTTGCATCCGTTCAGGCCGAACTGATGGTAAACCGGACCGTATATGGGAGCCCTATGAAATATGTTTCTCTGTAAGTAAACGTGTAATATTATATATTATTTTCTACTGCGGCGCGGCGGCGGGCAATGATAACGTTAAATTTGGACAGTAGTATTAATTTACAATGTAGACACACACTTAGAAGGGATTTTGAAAAAATCCACCTTTACAGGGGTGAAATAGGGGTTGAAAGTTAGAATAGAAAATCATTGAATCTGCACCGATTTCCATGAAAATTCAGATTCATGCTCTTAAATACATTTTAGTTAAATACGTGTTCCGGGGTTTGTTAGAATTCTGGAAGCTGTAAAATGAGGTATGAAAGTTTGTATGAAAAAAAAACTGATAGAAATGATTGAGTACATATTTTATAGTTTTTTGAAATCCGTCCCCTAAAGGGGAAAAATGGGAATCTAAATTTTTTTAGTGAAATATCAACAGCTGGTCGGATTACGTTGAATTTTGTCACACACAGTTATTATGACGCAGAAATCCGTTAAAAATGGATTTTCGAAACATTCCCCACGGGGGTGCTAAGGGGATCCATGCTACGCACGCTACGCAAAAAGCTAGTAGCTTAAAAAATGCCTATGTTAACGCATCCGCACAAACCCGTAGTATTTTGTTTATCACTTCGGTTATGTTCGGCCACGTTCGGCACCGCTCGGGCGCGCTCGGATGCGCGTGCTCAACCCCGCAGGAAACAGGAAGTGGACTAACCGCGGGTTTCCGCTCCCATTCGCTCGCCGGACGCACTGTTTCATTCCCTCGTAGGGCTGCCACACCCCATTTGTTTACTTTTTTATATATGAATGGAACACCTCCGTGTAGTTTGAAAATTAAATTTCCTCTCTTGCGTTCTCATAACTTTACTGAAGTTAAACGGATAAAAGACTGAAATTTAGACCCCTTGTTCCGCCGGAATTTCCGTTTTTTTATTTTTATTTACTTCATAGCTCTTCCTATGATTTTGTTTTTAGGTAAGTTCTTATTAAGTATTGGGTATAATTCGACAGTGAATATATTTTGGAACTATATTTTGTACTATTTGTGCAGTGTGCTATGGCTATAGTCTATTTGCGATAACATGTTCGTTGCGGGAGCCTATTTCGTTAAATATCAGGCATTCTAGGCCTGTTTCTAATCGAATTAATTCGAATTGGTCTTTTCGACATTCAATATGTTTATATCCAATTTACTTGCTGGAGGTACGTCAGTTTATTTTATTGAACTGACATATTTGCAATGAACAAAATTACAGATCTTTTCGACCTTATGTCCGCACTGAACGTAACAGTACACTGGGGGATGGGGGGAGGGGGAACTAAAATCTTCAAAAATTGGGTTACGTAATACTTGAACGTAACCAAAATTACTATCGATAAAATTTTAGTGTTGTATAAAATTTTACTGTCGATAAAATATAAAATGATTTAATAAGTTTATTTTTTAAACATTTTACGGACAAACACTTGATGAATATTTGTTACTGAAACATTATTACACATGAGATCAACTAGTGTGCTAGACGTTTTTGTTATTAGATTTTACCGTAATTTGACAAAACATTAATTTTCACCAGTAGTATAAATAATTACACCATAAGTTACACATACGCATATATTAACTAAATCATATTATTGTGTTTTTTATTTTTACTGTTCATGAGCTCTGCACTAGACAAACTGTCCTTAAATCTAGTGCGGCTATCAGGTCATCGGATATAATTTGGTAGAAAGGACCTGATATGCGCATTAGATGAAAAAAATTAAAAATATTTGCTGTTAGTATCAGGATTAATCGACCCGATATGTTTTATTGTACCTTTTTTTACATTAACTGTCTCTTTTCTACTCCTAAACAGTAACTGTCTCTTTTCTACTCCTAAGCAAGTCAGCGAATCATGCCTACATACTTCATAATATGTCAAAATGGCTTTATTAAATTGGCTAACAAGAACACAGCTTAGGCGTCATTGGTCAATTTTAACATTTATACGCATAATTCACTGACTTCTATAATTCTTAAATCGGATAGACTATCTCTCTCTCTCTCATATATTATAGACAAGGCATGTCGAGGCAAAAACTGTTCTCACTTAAATGGCCCCTTTGGGGTTGTTTGGGGCCATTTTGACATTTGAGGTTTGGTGAAATCCAGATGGTGAACTTTTATTCTTGTATGAAGATTTGTTCTACCAAATGTACGGTATAACCTTTAATTTTGAAATCTTTTCTATAGCTTTCTTAGTGGGTACTGCATGGGCATAACTACAGAAAGAAGTTCTTATACCCATTAGTTATACAACTCTGTATAAATACTTATAAGTATATTTTTGACAGAATTTTGACAAAAATATTATTTATTTCTTTTGAGTTTAAGAATGAAATACAATGATAAAATTTTGTGAATGAACGATTCGAATGAAGCGCATCGTTTCCTTATATATCTGACTTTGGAGCTGCAGCAAGGTCAAGCCTCACGTGATTCCATGTACCACTTTGGAACCTTATTGCTATAGTAATAAGGTCGACAAATGGTACTCCGGCGTGTACATAATATTCAAATAAATATGTAATATAATAATTACATATTATTATATTGTTATGAACGTAAGTATTAAATTGCTAAACGGCAATATTTATTCTAAGAAGTTATCATTTTGCAATTAGAATGCGAAGCGAAAAATAATTCATTTTAAATTGAAACAGTACGAAATAATACACTATACGTAATCTAAGTGTAGAGTTTATATTACTGAATACAGTGCGGTAAGCACGACCAATTGACAGCAACGTATTCGTAACGTTATGCAATGACTAATGATAATTGTTTGATAAACATGACAGCGCTTATACAAATTTTTATGTTACGAATACGTTGTTATCAATTATTCGTGCTTACCCCACTGATCTTCCCCTTATTAGTATATATCTGAAGCTTGTACTACCTCCTACCACCGACTTATTTTAACTACGCAAACATTATATATAAAATTCTTAAACTGGCGAAGTGCGAGTCGGAGTCGCGCACAAAGGGCTCTTTTTTATGAAATGAACCAGGAAACGAGCAGACTGATGGTAAGCGATTACCGCCACCCATAGACACTCGTAACACTAGAGGAGTTATACTTGTAACTCCTCTGGTGTTGCGACTTGCGTTCCTGGTCCTTAAAATCCCCAATCACCTCCTTGGGCCTCCAGTAACCCCACTAACTAGGCGCAACACAACTCAAGCGTTATTTCACCTGCAACCTTAGCCTGCAACTTACGGTTTCTGTAAGGTCGTGGCATTTATCCGGTCGAGCCGGCCCATTCGTCCCGAAGCTCGGCTCTCCCTCAGTTTCTCTGTACAAAACGACAAAAAACCACCCTTGTTGTATGAGAGCGACATTTAAATATTTATTTTTTTCCTTTTTTAGTATTTGTTGTTATGGCGGCAACAGAAATACTTCATCTGTGAAAATTTCAACTGTCTAGTTATCACGGTTTATGAGATACAGCCTGGCGACCGATAGATGGACGGAAAGCTATATCTGAGAAATATGGTCCCGTTTTTACCCTTTGGTTACGGAACCCTAAAAAAGGGCAAGCTCTTCTTTACAAGTCCTATGTCCTCCACATAGGACTTGTAAAGAAGAATGGTCTTTACCTTCGCCTGCGACAAACCAGTATGCTCATTGAGCATCTGATCCAGAAGCGTAGCGAGCCTTAATGGGGCCCCATATCAAAAATAGTTTTGGCCCACAGTGATGAGTAAAAATTTGCCGGGGGCCCCATATAATTGATACGGCTGATACAGCGGTAGCTACGCCCCTGATCTGATCTCAAACAAGTTTTGTGTTTCATCGATTGAGTGAGTCTAAAAGACTGGCAAAGCTCTTGTTACTTGCTCTTTCCATGTGCCGCTGTAATCGCTTACTATCAGGCGCTCTGCTCGTTTTAACTCTCTCATTCCATTTTGTCGGCAGCCCTACGCATGTACCATTGATGTAATGTTATCTAGTTGTAGATGCTGCGCGCGGCGGAAACGGCCGCGTAACGCGAGACTGTTTATCTCTCCTGTACTTTTATTTTTATTGCACTGTCTTCCTCAATATAGATAACGTGTAGTTTGAAACGGAGATTTGACGAAGGAGGATTTCACTTAGAAATTGAATAGTAATCTATCCTTAATTAAAAGATAGACATATCTATGCTATCGCGGACTTTTTTGTAGACCTATAAAAGAGAAACAATCCCACCATACATTGTTTTGTTATTTATCTCCAACGGGTTAGGTTAGGCAGCGTTTTCGATAAAAGTTCCCAGACGGCTTGATTTTTTTCGACAACTTCAACAATTATCGTCATAAATCAAACAATTTCCACAAAACCTTAACAAATTATTATCGACCTAAACCTTCCTAAGGAACCACTCGGTCGGTAAATGTAAACGGCATGCAAATCCTATCAGTAGTTTTTGAGATTATCGCGAACATACAGACAGACAGACTCGGTGGGGCACTTAAGTATCCAATATCCGTCTCCTGGTTCTAAGCTATCTCCCTACCAATTTTCAGCCAAATCGGTTCAGCCGTTTTTGAGCTATCAATAGTACATATTATTTATAACTCAAGAACTAACACGACTTGAGAAGATTGTTGCATGACGAAAGAAAAATATATTATATAGCTTAAAAATGCGCAGTTTCTCCCCCATAACTTTTTCTTTTTTGGGAGAAAAACCAACAAATTTCAGAAGATTTTGCCTGATTATACCTACTGCAAAGAATATATGTTTATATGTTACTAACGTAAAGTATCGTCACTCCACCGATTTACACGACAGCTCATGGCTGTGTTGCGTGGCTGGGCGAACGCGGAGGCGGGTGGGGCGCGAGTTTTTTCCAGCCAGGACTTTCGTTCACGGGGCTGGCCGCTAGTCGTTTTGTGCTTTGACATAATTGACAATATAATTTCATAATCTTTATGATAGATTTGTCTAACGCAACGTTTAATATTATTTCGGTGTCAACCGTAGGTTTACGTCAATATTGCTGACATTCGCCGGTGCTCGAGCTGTCATTTGAAGAGAGTGTCGCCCCTGTGCCTACTGCGGTAAGCAATTAATGACAAATTTCAAACTTCGACTGCCCCAAACAACCCCAAAAGTAGGACAGTTTAGGTGTTAGGTGTGTATACTTTTGCTTCGACATCACCTCGTCTACAATTATACATATATAAGGTTTGGTAAAATCAATTACATATATTTTGGGCATATTATGATCTACTGCTTATGTAAAGACATTTAGGAAGAAAAATAATTTCTAATAAAATATATTAAACCAAATAAATTTACATTGCGCTCTCTAAGGCGCTGAGGTCATTGACCTCACAGAATAAGCTAACTTTAAAGCGAAAGAAAAGTCTTTACCAAAATAATATCAATTCAATCAGCTGTGTGAGTTCAATGACCTCTGTTGCACTGTAAAGAACATAATGTAATTTTATTAAGAAACTAGCTTTTGCCCGCAGCTTCGCCCGCGTGGGAGAGTGTTCATGGCAAAAAACTTCTATAGCAAAAAATACCTACTGCAATATAGTATAGTAGCACAGAGTAAAAATATATACTTATAATAAATTTTCACACGTACTTTTTTATTTTAATGTATCTCCTAGACAACAATTAGGTAATATTGTATCCGTATAAATAGCTTCTGAAAATACCACATTATTTGTGATCGGTTTCTTAAACATACGCCCGTATTAATAAACCGTTCTCAAACTCGTTCTCAAGACCTTTCTTGGCTGAGACAGTCTCAAGTAACGATTAGTCAAGATGGTCTTTAATTCATAGTACGATCTCAAGACCGTCTCAGTTGATAACGTAATTGCGATCACTTACTCAACTTTTAAGCGTCATCTACACGACAAAGAACGAATAAAATAACGTTTCGTTTACACTTCTACAAAGAACGGATTTATTGATTATACATTCCTTCAATATTTATTTTTTAAAATGCAATATTTGATAATATAAATACCAAAAAAGTTTAGTTCTGTAGTAGTAGTAGTGATTTTCATTAATTTTTACGTAGATATTAATATTTATTATTGTCTAGCATAATAATATCCATTTTTTTTTTGGAAAACTACGTAAAATTGAATGCGGATCATTGCCATTCGAAAAAAGTTCTTCTTCTTCTTGTTATTTAAAGTTGCTCCTTAGTGATTCGCCAATGTGTTGTGTTGACTAAAACTCTGTCTTATGAGTGGGTTTTATGAATAAACAAGGGCACGGTGTACAGGAGGAAGTCTGTTGAATAATCTAAAACCTTGAACAGACACAAACATTTAGGGCCAGTTCCACAGTATGTACATAAAGTTTCAGTAAAAGGAGTATTTACAAAACACAGAACAGATTTAAGGTTGATAGGGCGAGGAATTGTAGGAGGGAGGGATCATATAATGAGGATTGTTTTTTGGGCAGCGAAAAAAAGTTCTGCTGTCAAGTGTCAAATCAAGTCAATTAATAAAAATCAAATAGGTAATTCGTTTAATATAAATATATAAATAAAATAGAAAATATGTCTACAAATACTCGACACTGTCAGAATGGTGCAAAACCTTTGCAACCGCGATTACAAAAAAAAAAAAATAAGTATCAATAAGCGTCTTTTTTTTAAACTTTATTTTGTGTTGAGTATGCAGTGTAAATTCTGATTTTGTTTAATCATAAGTATTTAGATTTAAATTTACATAATTGTAACACACCCAAAAACACCACAAATAACAATGTACTATATCCCAATTTCCAAGCAAGCCGTTCTCAAGTCAAGGTTTGACTGTACCCACCCACGAAACCGCGTCTCAAGTAACAGTTTGACAGCAATGACAGCGTACTTGAGTTACGAGTCTCGTTTATTAATACGTTCGCACTCACTTGATACGCCGTACCTACAGCTGTACTTAAGTACGGTCTATTAATTAAAACAACATCTTAAGTACTTTCTTGAGAATTGTCTTAGAGATAAGAACGCTTTATTAATACGGGCCTTAGAATGGGTATAGTAACCTATGCTTAAAAGATAGACATATGTATGCCATCGCAGACTTTTTTGTAGACACCATGGTACTGACTTCAAAAATATGAAAATTGAGTAGAGAAATAGTTAAAATTTTAGCCGAATTTAAAAAGGGAATTATTTGGAAAAGAAGTTTTATTTCATACTTTTTGTGCATGTTTACTTTGGAAGTCGGTTTTCATTTTTGGTTTAAAAATAATTATTTTTCTCTTTTTATTTATATTTATTATTATTAACACATTTTAAGAAAGTTTTTAATACAAAAAAAGCCTTCGGTGTTCTCATCCTCTCAGCAAAACAAACTCAAGCATTTTTTTATGCCGGTTTTCTGAGAGGGCGTGGTATTTCCCCAAATAAGCATTACCGATCTGTGGACCAAATAAACAATTACCAGTGATGATAATGATTAGACACTATTGTAGTAGTCCGCGGAAAAAATGTAGCAGCTAGCATTAAATATAATATTATAGTGTAATTTTGGCTACAGCAAAATTTCAAATACATTGATATCGGTGTACAAAACTATGAGAAGTATCTATGTCACCATAATAATATGTTGGTGTATCATAAGAAGATGGTGGTGATGATGATGATGATTACTGTTAATACTATGTCACTCATATAGCTCCCCTGTAATAGTTTTTCTTATATATCTTCCATGTACAGACAGCGACCAATTACGATTTTATTATATTATGTAGGTATAGATTAATTTTCGAATTTTGAATTTTTTCTACCTCAACGTCTTTACATATTAAGTAGTAGATCATTTGCCCAAAATATTCATAATTGTTTTTATCAAATCTTATAGATCGATAATGGTACTTACCTAATTTTACTTCTTTTCAAAACGCCAACATAACACATAAGTGATAAGAGTATGGTTTGGACTTGGTAGTGGGCACCTCAGTTGGGCACCTGCCACCTACTTGGCTGAACAATTGTGGTAAACACTAGTGGTATACCTATAATAATTAACTAATTAACATAATATTTTTATATACATATGAAACAAAAACATCACGTCAGTACTCAGTAAGAATTATAAATGGTTCCTTAGAATACGTTTTGAAGGGGGAAAAACAGCTCTATTATGAAATAGAGATTATTTTCGTCACCCCCTATAACCTTCAGTAACAAGCAGTTGAATCAAATTCACAACCACTATCAATGAAAACGTCTCATCTACGCCAGTCCTCCTCGACATATAGCTCTCTCGTTTGCTCGGTAGTTAAACACGGCGTGCGATAAGGACGGACGCAGGAAACGCGAGAATGGCGGTTCAATGAAAGCGCCGCAACCGTGACGCGAACTTTATATTCACCTACTTGTAGGGGAAACATCTTTTTTATGAATAAAAATTCTTACAAGGCGCGACGTATTGTTATAATATATTACTGGTGAGGCAAGAGTAAACAATCAAATCTATTTTTTTGTATCTATTTATGCAATAAAATGTTCTGCAGGTGTTGTTTCTAAAGCTACGACGTCTTTAATAAAAGTTGTAATCTTTTTAACCGCCCAGGGCACTGGTAATGCTAAAACCGGCACTGTCACTACTCATCGGAGTTTTGTGCACCGATATCATTGAATTATATTTGTGATCATCATCATCACTATAATATATTTAATGCTTACTGCTACATTTTGTCCGCCGACTACTACAATAGATAATAATTATTATTTAATAATCTAGTACCTAACCATTGTCATCATTGGTGATTGTTTAGTAGGTCCACAGATCGGTAATGCTTATTTGGGGAAATACCTAAGAAAACTGCCATAATACGCTTGAGTTTGTTTTGCCGAGAGAGAGAGAATAGCGGAGGCTTTTTTTGTATTTATTTTGTAATTTTCTTAAAATGTGATTATAATAATATAATAAATATAACTAAAAAGAGAAAATATATTATTTTTAAACAAAAAATGAAAACCGACTTCCAAAGTGAAAATGCACGAAAAAGTATGAAATAAAACTTATTTTCTAAATAATTCCCCTTTTATTATCGGCTAAAATTTTAACTATTTCTCTACTCAATCTTTATAATTTTGAAGTTGGTACCAGCCAATTTGAACGTGAATTTTATAAAGTATTGTTTTATGAGGATGTTGTTCGAGTTGTTCGGGAGTTAGTTACCATTGTTTGCCACTAGGGGCTAGATTAGATCTGATCTGATTATACTACACCGGCTCAAAAGTAAATCACAATTTTACCCTGATGTTTCTCAGGGGTAAGACAGATGGCAAGTTACTTAGCACGTTTTAATTAAAGCCCCCAAAGGAAGCACTAAGTAGGAAACTATAATTGACGGCGGATGCGCGGGGCGGGGGAAGAGAGGAAGCGGGCCCCTTTCTTTCCTGCTGGCCAACCGTGGGAGTGACAGGGCTGACGGGAGAATTTCGAATTTTGACTAGATTTTTTTATGTTTTCCTAGCTTTGCCAGTCAATGTTTATTTAAACATATTAATACGAGTATTACTAGCTAGGCATCATTTGCAAGATGATAATAAAGACGTTATCACCAAAAAAATTAATATTATGAACTTCGGCAGTTCGATACCTACAGTACTATAAATTTCTAATCGAATATTTTTATTTTGCTTGCCAAAATGATATAAGTAACATTTTAAATAAACGAAATATTTAATTTACTTACTACAATTTACGAGCATTTAGAATAGTAAATATTTGTCTTCATTTTGACGTCATCAACGCTAGTACTATTAAATTTACTTAATTTGTATAATGTTTACAAGAATTCATTATTTAATAGTAACCTTGTTGAATTTTTTTCTACATAGCTAATTAACTTTATCCTTCACAAAATTTTCCAAAAATGTTGGCTACACTTTTAGTTAAGTAAAAACATATTTAGGCAGTACATTTTTTTTTTGGGTAGTACAATAGTAGTTACGGAGCCTATTCCATGCAAACAAACAAACAAATATTTCCTATTTTTATTATTAGTATAGATTATTATCATATTAGTATATATTTGTATTAGTATAGAAATATAGATAATAATTTTAACAAAAATCTAACACTGTGTATTTGTACCACGGTATTTCACAAAAAATAAAAAATATATAATTGACAACCCTACCCGTCTAACTCATGAATGAAAGTAAAGAGTCAAGTTTAAAATACATAAAATTAAATGTGTTCTTTCACAGACGAAATCACCTTGAACGAACGCGAATGAAAGAGGTATTTTCGTTCCAGAACTTTCTACACATGGATAACTAAAAATGTTCTATACGCGAATGTTATAATTCGTATTCTTTGGGGATAATGTTACTTGTGTCATTTACAAGTTCTGTAACGATAATTCATATTATTTTTACCCGACTATGGCGAAGCCAAAAGGAAGGGTAATTTTTTTGAATGCTTTGGATTCTATAGCTGGTAGAGTATACATATAGTCTGTAGTAAAAAAAATTTTATGAGCTTCTGACTTCGTTAATTATCTTTTATTATTTTTGTACATGAAACAGAATGAATATATATATATATATATAGAATATATATATATATATATATATATATATATATTCTATATATATATATATATATATATATTCATTCTGTTTCATGTACAAAAATAATAAAAGATAATTAACGAAGTCAGAAGCTCATAATATATATATACACAGCCGAAATACCGCCTGTATTCCGCCTTGCTGTACTGTAACCGCCTTCCTTTTTTTGGAAGTCGGTTAAAAATATGACCGGTCGCCGACAGATCCGGTGTACCACTTTTCGATCTTATAACTATGGCAGTAAGGTCCAAAAGTGGTATTGTCCGTATTTGTCGGGGACCGTACGTGAGCTTTCTTGACTATACCTTATCCTACAGTCAGATCACAAAAAAACATCAATACAAAAGTCATATTAAGCAGACTGAAGACTAACGCCCAAATATTGGAACGATAGTTAAATTAAGTGACGCTCAATTCACATGCTGTCCTTGTCTTTTTGGTTAGCAGAGGCAGCAACAGCCTGTGCCTCGCTCAGTATAAAGTAAACAGCGACAAAACAAGCCCTAACAGTTTTTGTGCTAATTCTAGTGTCCGTTCAGAGGCATTTTACATCTGACAGGACCTTTATTCCAACGATATGAAGATCACTTTTATTGAACTCTGAAGTCTGAACACTATAAACAAGTTTCATCAAATCAAACAGGTTCCAATTTGTAATCTCGATAAGAGATTAGTTTTTAATTCCTACACTTTGTAGACAGGATGTGAATACAGGAAATGTTGACGTTCAATTAAATAATATCATTATTATTAATTTACATCTTATTTATGTCTAATAATACTAATAAATTGTTATTCTAACGTGAAATCCGGGTATACACTACTTAGTCATATTTACATGTAACTAAAAATATTTTAGCAAAAATATCAAAGTCAGCTGATTACTGAATTGCATTCAAACATTACCACCTTGACGAATGTAACAAACAATAACGTACGTACGTATAACGTAACGTAAGACAGCGTAGACTAAATAAAATATTAAATAACCTAACCAAGAGAACATCTGCAGTCTGATGTCAGGACTCGGGACATGTTTATGGAGGGTTCCGAAACTATCGACGCGCAATAGGTTATTCCAAATTTCTTGAAAAGTTTGAGCCCGATTTCCTTGAAAGTAGTTTTCCTAATGGGTATTTACATTTTTCTACCTTTTATAGTTCACAAATAGTAGGGGTGTGAGTGGTGTGACCAAATTGTAAACAACTTGTATAACACACGGCGGGCGCGAGGCCGAGTACTCGAAAATGGTTCAATTGATAAAAAGTTATGTATGAAACCAGAGGGTCAATTCTGCTAAATAAAATACAGTTACAATCAAGTCCCGATACGCTTAAGCCTTAAACTGTCAAACCGGTATTCTCGTTACCGTTAAAGCAGCGTCTAACGTCTACTGATTGGTCCAAACGTCACAAAATCAGTTTATTATTATCAGTTTATTTACAACAAGTCCTTTCACTTATAATACAATCAAAGTAAAATTAAAACCTACTTTAAATACGAGAATTCGAGAATTGGGTTCTCGCCTTTATTTAAAAATACCAATTCGACGATACTCCACACGATGGGGTAGAATGAAAATAAAGTTCATCCCCACTTCCCTGCATGGAGACTGGAGATCCGCAAGTTGTTGTTATTGTATGATTCCAAACACACAATATATAACTATACCAAATTTCATCAATTTACATTCATAATTACAGATGTTTTTCGGACAGACAAACAGACACACGGACGGATAGAGCGCAACTATAAGAGTTCCATGTAGTTTTACTATCAAACCCTAAAAACCGATGAACTCCATGGACTAATATCCATGCAATTTTTACTCGCAAGCATGAACAAAGCATGCCTTTAATATTACAACTTAAAATATACGCTTCAACAATTGATAAGCCTAGTTGTTTTAAAACACATTAAATCACATGTTTAAACATTAGTGTCAAACGTCGCGTTATCATTTATGAATGAAGTGGACGCGATAAGAGTGGCCGTTGGTGGGTGTATTCAAATTAACCAATCGGATAGCTGCAAGGATCAAAGGTCGCTGATATACACTATTGTCATTATAAGCCAAATACATCATCGTCACTAACGTCTTAACTACTTTCAGCTGTTACACAGTGCATTTTTTGATGTGTAACATCTTTCCTCTCGCTTTCTTGCAAATTGTGGGAGTGATTTCGTGAAATGGGACGGAAGTGTGTAACAGGAAGTCGCAGATGCGCGCGCTATTTGATTTGACGAATGGGCGTGCGGTAGAGTTGGCCGTCAGATTCGAATAAAATTTCGAATAATTTAGCTTTTTTACATTTTCAGGTTGATTTGTCTGTCACTGCTTAATCGAAAAGTTTCCGTATTTTTTTTATCATATTAGAAAAGCATTGTGGTTTTTTTTTTATATTTTCATAAAATGTTACACATCATATGCGACCACTATAAGGCTCGCTCGTTTTTTGCCACTATTGTCGGTAGGTGTTTGTTTGTAAGAATGTAACGCTTTAAAACCTTTGCTAAGCGGCAAAAAACTATTGTACTGCAGAGATCCCAGGCCCGCCTGACTCCCATTATATTCTTACTGATAAAATGTAAACCGGCTAGTTTGTGCGGTGGGCCAATTTTAAGTACAAGGTCCTAAAGTTGAGGAGAGCTGTACTCACTTCTGATAAAGTATCAATCTTATTTATTGGTTTTAGAACAACGTAAGTGATAAAACTTATTTAAGTAATTTTTCTCTAAACTTAGTATGTCTGACTGTACGGCTAACTCGAGTCCTTACGTGTATGGCTAGTTTACTAGGTAACATTACTAGACTGCAAGTACATAGTATATGTACCTACATAGTCTACCTAGACTAACATTACATGATACTCACAATATACCCGTACATTGTAAGACGGATTGACACTACATATTGAATGAGTGAACCTCAGGTTTAATGAAATGAATGGAGCGCCTCGCATCTGCCAGGCCAGGTGTGCTTTTGTACAGGGCCACCATATTATGCCGGCAGTAAAAAGAGTTCGCCTGTGTTTCTAATGCCGAAAAATTTAAAAAAGAAGTTCTATGCCTAAAGGTAGAGTTTCGAGCACTATAGCAACAATTGGCAAACGAATATCTTTAGAACTCCACAAAAGTTACAATTTATAACATTTTCTACTTAACTTACAATTAGTATGGTAATAATCCCTGGCAATTTATCATTTTTAAAACCCGGATCTTTTGGAATATTAAATACTAATATTATAGAGAGCCAGGAGAAAGGTTTGTTTCTTTGTATGTTCCGAAACTACAATACCGATTTTAATTAAATTTAACAGAGAAATAGAGTAGACCACGGGGAAGCCCATATGCTACTTTTTATTGCGACAAAGTGTACGGTTCCCGTGTAATTTCCTTTTGCCACAACATCTAGTCTAGTAATTTATAGTCATCTAGTAATTTATATTTACCTACCTATTAAGTTTAATTTTTACCGACTGCTCTACATAGAAACTGGTGACTGTATTCATATCGCTTAATATTTTAATTGACGAGAACTGTAACTATGTATTTGGTGTTTTTAAAGTACTTTATAATATTAATCACTTTAATTTCTTTTCATTTTATTTTTTATTCGGCGGTAGGTAACCCTGAGCGAATCCCTTTTCGATAACGATCTAAGGCTCAACTCACACTGGCGCAGAGTCGAAGCGACGCGACGCGTCATATTTTTCCGCCTAAGCCATAATCATCTCTATTGTTCTATTTTTTAAGTACAAATTTGTGCTATGTAAACATGAAAGCGCGCGTCGACGCGCGTTGACGCGCGCATTCGCGCTACGGCGCTCGGCTGGATTCGGGTTGGGTTTAACATCGTCTGATCATTTCGTTTTGCCATGGTACTGCCCCATGCTCGGATATAAAATAAGATTTGAATTTCTCTCTGATCACCATGGCATTTGTCGTAGTTTGATAATCGACTGACCGTATATCTTGTAATATACTATTACTTGGCAATTCCAAGTTTTCGAGTTCGTAATTTTCTCTTATATAATTATGCAAACAAGTGCATGCAAGAACCATAGAATCAAGATACATCGGTTGCATTTTTATATTTTTTTTGAAAAATCTAAAATTTTTGTGATAGGATTCCAAAAGCACTTTCTACTAGGCGCCTTGCTCGGCTTAAGCGATAATTAAAAATTTTATTTTCATGAATGTCACCTGATTTCCAGGATATGGTCTCATAATGTGTTCGGACAAGGGAAATGCTTCGTCTCCCACAAAAACATGTGGCATTTCCTCTATCATACCTGGCAACCTTTTATTAGGCGGTATACCAATCGTATTATTTTGTAATCGTTGTCCAAATTTAGAACTGTTTATTATGCCGCTATCGCTGTTACGTCCATATGCTCCGATGTCAACAATTTTTTTTGTACTTTGCGTCAACAACGGCTAACAAGACAGTACTGAATTTTTTTTTAAATTAAAGTACAAACTGCCTTGCTTGCTTGACGTGTTTACCGTCAATTGCCCCTATACAATTAGGGAAATTCCATATGGTTCTGAATTCCTCCTCTATTTATTCCATAATTCTTGTGTTGGCTTCGGCATACCAAGTGGCTGTAAATGTTTCCATATTGTTGCGCAAACTTCATGTACAATTGTTAAAACAGTGCTGTATCCTACTCGATAACTTTGAGCTAAGGCTTGAAAGCTAATTGCTGTAGTCATAAATCTGTAACCATTTAAAAAATACACATAAATAATACATTTTATTGGATTAAAATAAGAGTTACAATTTTGTGTTCCTTTTTTAGAGGCGTAGTGTCAAAAGCGGTGGAAAATAATTCGAGATTGTTACAAGAAAGCAATTAGATTAAGTCAGTTCAAGAGTGGTTCTGTTAGTAATGATAAGCCAATAAGATTTGAAAAAGAATTGGAATTTTTAAAACCATACTTGCAGAACAAACCACAGACGTGTAACTTAGATAGTTCCGAAGAAAATTACCTAAACACTGATACCGACACCATCTTGTCCGTTGCGTCGCCATCTTGACCCGAATCACAATTATCCAACCATTCCGATACTACTCAAAAAAAGTCACAACCACTGTCACAAATGCTATTCGCACAATATCTGGAAAATAAGAAAACAGAAGAAGATCCAACAGACACTTTTTTTCTTTCAATGTTAAACGGATGCCTATACAAATGCAAGCGCTACAAAAACGACAGATATTACTTTTAGTTACTGACGCGGAAATAAAAGTTGTTTCCAATGAAATGTGCACCTTTCAACCTGAAACAACTAATATCAACTCAAGGCAAGCAAATACTTCTTCATCTATCGGCTATACAACAGAACTACGAACCGAATCAGAAAGTCTTCAGCTACAATCTAATTCCACTAACTGTAATTCTAATTCTAACACATATACAATGCAGCCAAATACCGGGTATTATACAACACAGCTACCAACCACTTATACTCCTTCTAACACATACTCAATGCAGCCAAATACGTCAACCAGTAGCAACAGCATAACCCCTAATCAGTTCTAAAATAACACTTCTTCCACCTGCCTGCCACCTTCACCGTACATACCATTGGCGATTGGGACGATGAAGGCGATAATGACTATAGTGAGTGACATTATATATGCATTAAAATGATGTGATATATGCATAGTATCAGTTTTCGGAGAACTGTCCCTTACATCTTGTATAATAATGCGTAAAAATTATGACTAAAGATAAATAAATCTATTTAAATAAAAACAAATGCTTTTAACTCTTCCAAACCTCCCAATCTATATATTTTTTTTAAATGTACCTAATGTTTCTGAGCTAGCTTAAAAATTGACTTACCTTAAGCATATTGATATCCGCTCAACGGAAATAGGTATTCTTAAATTTGTTTCTTGCTTTTGGATGTGAGGCCTCAAAATATTTACCAAATTTTCAAACTTATCTAAGCCCATTTTATAATAATCATAAAAATATCTTCGGTGCAGACTTAAATAGTTACTATAAAGTGTTTTGAATTCGCCAAGTATATGTCTTTTCTTACATAACTCGTGAACCCAAAATTTTCGTTTTATTTTTCTATTCTCAGCTTCTGATAGGAATTCGCTTTCTTCCTCTTCAGCTTCTGATATTAGTGCAATCATGATAAGATCAATATCAACCATCATATACTATCGAGCGAGCACCATTCACGAATGTTCAAAAGTCTCTGAACTGGTTCCGGCACTGACGCGCCGTCGCGCACAGACGCGCGTCGCCGTGCAAAACATGACGCGTCGCGTCACTGCGGCTCTGCGCCAGTGTGAGTTGAGCCTAAGAAATCTTGAATCGTTCCAACAGATTCATCAAGATCCGTGATAAGCTCACTGGAACTCGTAAACTGCGCGGATTAAAAAGTTATCAGCATAACACGCTTTTTGACGCTACTGCTAATGTGTATAACATCACGATTCACGTGTCTTGAAGAACGAAATATGCGATGTTTTAAAAATAGTTACGTGAGGAGAGGGACACTTGATCCTTAAGGGAGGCTAGCTACACTTAATTACAATAAAATACAGAGCCTATATGGGCAATACCCACTTAGTACTTTTATATAGCCTGTATAGCTACTTAGGTAGCAAACGACACCAGCAAACTTTTGCGAGCGCATGTACTCACTAGATGAGCCTTTTGATGGCCTTTTAGCTAAATTTGTAAGCTTGTAATTTTAACAAATACTACTAAATATTTTGATTTTTGGAAAGTTAATTAAACCAAATATATGAACAATCATTTTCATACTTATTAACCTTACGAACAATAAGCTCGGTAGGAGCATTCCTAGTCCAGGATTACCTATGTAGGCAAATCTTTGTGAAATGGGAATGAGAATAATTACTATTTAATATTTATCACTCAGATAATTGGAACAAATAAGAACGTCACATATTATGGTCACGAGTGTAACTCTATCTTTATCTCTCTTCGATACTAGCACTGGCGCGATGTAACAGAGTTTAGGAGATAAATGGGTATATGTATATGATAATAAATATCCCTTTATTTTGCATCTCAGAGCAGTTGGACAAATGGGAACGGTGGATCGGGTGTTGTAAGCTGTGTATGTAGCGCAATAGATTGCAATAATAATAATTGCAGTTCCCACGTCGCGCGTCGGCAAACACGTATAACAGCTTCTGACGATAGTGACAATATTATTGGCGGGGAGCCGGTAACACTGAAAGTTCCGTCATAGCAGAATAAAAAAAAATTAAATAAATTAAGCTCGGTATGCGTGGATTCCTATTTCATAAATAATGTAAAAGAAATATATAAAAAAAATGAAAAAAGGTTTTACCGTCATCGCGGATGGTAAACTTTATCCACTTTTAGAAAAAAATTACACAAACCACTTTATATTTCGCCGGAAGGGTCTGGCATACCTATTTGAAGTGTGTGATGAGGGCAAAAATTTGTCCATCATGCCGGAAACCTTTTTTTTTTTTAACATAATTTTTAATAATATCTTGGTATGCGGACTCAAAACTGCCGGAAAAATCCCGCATACAACCTTGAAGTGCATGAACTATATTAGCATCTACTCCAAAATGTACGATGTTCAATAAATTTATTTTGGAAGCATTTGCTTTTTGTCGAATTATAGTGCGACATAAAAGGTTAAAAATAAATGAGGCCGCCACCATCACATAGCAATACTGATTTGACTACTCAAAAACTCTTTTTTAAATTGTTTCGGCAGTTAGGAGTCCGCGCATACCGAGCTTAATTTATTCCTATATACTTGTGTTCTATTTATTTAAATAAAAAAAACCGCTATGACGGGAATTTCAGTGTTACCGGCTCCTGGACTATTACGATTTACAAGTAGAAAATCTTATGAAGATACACTTTTATACGTGATTATTAGGGTTTCACACTATTACTAAGAATCCGCTGTCCGTCCGTCTGTCCGCCTGTCTATCACAGGGCTGTATCTCATGAGCCGTGATAGCTAGAAAGTTGAAATTTCCACAAAACAGAATAAATGGACATAGATACACCAAACATGTTTTTTGCCGTTTTGTACGGAACCCTTCGTGCGCAAGTCCGACTAGCACTAGCACTGGCCTGGTTTTTTTAGTTATCTTTTACTAAGCTACCCTATCTGAAAGAATTAATCTTCTATAAGAATGAATCTGTCATGAATCTATAACCTAAGTACATGATATAATATACTACAGATGTAAAAGTTGTATATAAGTATATATATAATTCTATTATAATATTACGAGTAATTAATATTCTATTACGTCGAAAATAATCTTAACTTTTTTTTATACAATCATAGAACATAAGTTCGGTGAATTAAATATAGAAACAGTCTCTATCTCTCATTCATACACACATCCAAATTTATTAATGAGACATAAAGAGCATTGATTGCATACTCAATACATATGCGGATGTCAGTTTTTACGTACAGTATGAAATTAATTAGGGCCGAGCGAGTAGGTGGGTTCCCACGCCGCGCCGGAAACCCCCCGCCCGCGTCCCCCTTCGTCCCCTCGAGGGGGCCGGGAGGGGTCCTAAGCCGAACGTCGTTCGCTCACGCACGCTTCCTACGAAAACTATCACGTTAGACGGGCTCTTCAATGGGAGATACGAAGGAGTTGAAACTGTTTGCTGTTGTGGTAGAGTTGTAATTTGTTTGTGGATGTATGTAGTACAAGCGATGATACTCATTGTAAGGACACGCGAATTTAAACTCTAGCTTCAAGTGGGAGGGATGAAAATCGCGTGGGATCATTTTCAGGATGTGGGAATATCAAGAGTGATCAAGGTATTAGCAGCAAAACGAATTCAGAAGCACGTTTCTACGCGAAACCCATTGAGTACCTATGTCTTGTGACTGTTTCCGCCCCGCATTAGAAGGGTACGGAAACTGTTTCTTTATGACAAAATATGCTACTCAAAACCGGAAACGCTCTGTGTCTATTTTGTTCCGCACTTCCGGTTTCCGTTTTGAATTTGGCTTTATTATCCAGATGGGCCGCCTGGACAAATATGTCATTATAGTTACAAAAAGTAAGTAAAAAGTAGAGGTTTTCAGTCGTCCAATGGCTAAGTATATATTTTATGTATAACTTTAGTGTAAGCTTATAGAAAAACTCGAATCCTATTACATCTTAGTTGTAATCAACGAGATTTAAATACAACTAAATCAATGTTTGTGATACGCAAAACAATGTTTTGTATTATGCATATTATTTTGTATAAATAAAAAGTACCTGGATAACCGATCGAGCTTTGCTCGGAGCTATAGTAAATTAAAAAAAATAAAAAGAATCACAAAAATATTTTACCGGGGTTCCTACCACATTCCGAATTTCCGAACGCAATTAATATAGAGTCGAAATTTATTGATATATTAGTGCACGACGAAAGAAAAAACATATAACAACCGATAACTTAAAAATGCGTAGTTTCCCAGGGATATAAAACCCAGCTAGGCCAATTTTTCTCCCCCAAAACTTCCTGCATTAGTATATGCATACTGTAGAAAAATTGGAAAAATTTCATGTAAATTCTTGGAGCCGTTGCCGAGATTACGATTATATATATACAAGATTTTCTCGTTTAAAGTATATGATCTAAATACTAATTCACATCAAAATCTCGTTACAATGAGCATAATAATACGATCCTTATAGCTTACCTCTCAGATTATAAAACAATACGATTATAACCTTTGAAACTTCAAAAGTGATTTCGAATTTTGATTAATAAAGGTGAATAAAACTTTACTTTTCTATTAAACTCTGACTTCATTAAAAATCAGTTTTGCGAATTAAAACAAAAACAAAACAATATGGATAAGTTTGGTGTGTGGGTAGAGGCGGTTGAGAAACCCTGGAAAGGACGGAATGTCCCGGCAGGTGTCCGCACCATTAGCGACAGGAACATGTGGATACGCACGGAAAAACAAGTAAAAAAACAATACAATGGTATAAAAATCAAAATGTTTGCATCAAACAATGGAATAGGTAACTTTTATTTGAATATTTTTCATTGAGAATTAGAAGTTCAAATTCGGGAGACCATTCATTTTGCCCAACAACGATATAAAACTTTGTAAAAAAAAAGTTGTATGAAGCGAATGGTCCACTTTTTCATGTTTTCTCAAGCTTTAATATGAAATATCTCGTGCCATTTAGCGTAAGTTCACACCGAGAGGCGACGTGTATCTTTTTGTGAAAAAAGTTCGATTTTGATCCGCTATATTAAAAATGCAGCGCAGCGTCGCGTCTCTACTTCACGTGATATCTGAGCCTTAGATATGTGAAACGTAAAACTATTTTGTACGAAACAATTAATTATTATCTGTTGTATCTAAGAATCGATTTATCACTCCCCAAACAGCAAACCCAGTCATGTCAGCCATGCCAGTCTGACCAATAACAAATTAAAATACCTCGTCTTATCCACATCACCTTTCGTACCAGATTTCGGGTACCACATGTCGTTTCCTGCAGCCATGTGCGGCAGGGCAGGGTAGTACAAGGGCCAATAGGTGATTCGCAAAAAATACACCCGCACCTTGCTTTGTGGCTATTGTCTTAGCTCGCCATTGTATATCAGCTCATCGTCATCAGCTGGATGCCATCTTAAATATTACACTCTCATATTTAAGTAGGTAATAGGTATATATTAAACTTCTATAGCCGCGTTGGGCACTTTTTGGTAGGGGAAAATCTTATGGGTTCGCGTTACCGACATGCTCGTGACTGACTTGCTTTAAGTCCGTTAAAAATTATTTTACCTCCGACTTGACTTTTATGCCGACGACATAAGGATCTTAGTTTGTCATGTTTTTTCTTTCGTCGTGCAATACAAATAAGATATTATGAGTAATTTCGCATAATAATGTCAGATACGCGTTACGCAGTTTTTTTATTTTTTTTATTTATTATACTTTATGCACACAATATGGTACAAAGGCGGGCTTAATGCCTTGTGGCATTTTCTACCAGCCAACCTATGGGTGATGCAGAGACAGTGTGAGGTAGATGCATAGTATTAAAAGGAAACATAGACTTAGACATTTTGTGTATATATACAATATATAATAATAATAAATACTACCATATAAATACTAATATAACTCTTTATTTAAAATTAACCTACTAAATATTTTAAATATGTAAACCTAATAATATATAACATAATAAGATATCTAAATAATTTACTTATTTATTCTAGTCTATTTCTAGTCTGCCAATGATTTTAAGTATAGTTCACGAACTCTGCGTTTGAATAAATTTTTTGTCTCAGACATCCTAACGTCTTGGGGTAGTGAATTCCAAAGGAGGATAGACTGAATATGGAAGGATGAATGGACAAGGGAGGAGCTATGAGAAGGACAAAGAAGGAGCAAATTATTTGTAGAACGAAGATTTCTATCATGGCTACTGCACAGATATTTAAAATGAGGAGTTAGGTAGTGAGGAGCAGAGGGGGAGTGAAGAAGGGAATAGAGTGTACACAGAGCCCGTAGAGAACGACGTTGTCGTATTGGCAGCCAATGAAGCTTAGAGCGGAAGGAGGAGATGTGGTCGTACTTACGGAGGCCAAAAACAAATCTTATACAATTATTAAGGAGCCGGTCGAGTTTGTTGAGTAGGTCTGCATTAAGGTCGAAGTAGCAAATATCACAATAATCCAGTATTGGGAATATAAGGGCTTGAACAAGCATAGTTTTTATATTGGAAGGCAAGAAATTTTTCAGACGGTAGAGAGATCGCAAGCAACTGGTAACACTATTACCAACATTAGCGATTTGGGTACGCCAGTCAAGATTAGCATCAATATATAAACCGAGATCCTTAACACACGAGCTGAGAGGAATAATGTTGCCGTTATAGATAATAGGCGGGAGACTTCCTGTGTCAACTCTACTCAATAGTCTTGGAACTCAAGTCAGTTACGTAGGCGCTTGGATTTTGCATTGTTGACCGAGTGGTCTCGGGTTCGAATCTCGATCAAATTTTTAAAAATCTTTTTCTTTCTTTTAGAATTTTTATTTTTTACTTCAATCGGCAGTCCGTATAACTGCCAATATTTTTATTACAGACTACGGCGAAGCGAAAATAAAGGGTAATGATTTTGGCAGCCTATGTATGTAATACATACTATGTATGTTTGTTCCATCGTAGCGCCTAAGCTACTAATCCGATTTTAATATACTATGAGGTGTCCAGTACCGGATTAGCCACATAGGCGGAGGCAGCAAGAGCTACGCGCTCCAACGTCTGCCCGGCCGCATCAACCGCGGGAGCGTAAAAAATAATTTTCATACATAGTAATAACAGCGCTGAAAATAAAAGTCTGCGCTAATGCCTAATACAATAATGCTGAAAATCGAACACACGACAACAATTAAAAACTTGACGCTTGTAAGTTCGATTTTCAGCTCTATTGTATAAACCCAATAGAACTGAAAATAGTTATGAATACAAAAAAAAATCTAACTAGCTTTTTAACGTTCCATATTAGCAGAGGCGGTGTGGCGACCGCCCACGGCCTGGCAGTGCAGTATGTTTTATGTATGCCTCAGGCAAGCCTCAAAACATAAAGTATGGAAAATCCAAAAATACACGCCACCCGGTTTTTCTAACAATGAAAACATAAGAATTAATTCTTAACTTAAAGAAATTTCTCGAACTCGTGCACAAATATGGTTTGGTAAAATTTTGGTAATTTGATCTACTGCATAAGAAAGGCGTTTAGGCAGAAAAAAATGTAATTAAAAATTTCGGAAAAAAAATGCATAATAGTAAAAATAGAAATTATATTACGTTCTTTACGGCGTTCTTTAAACCAGTAATATAAGAAAAAAAATGCTCGCTCGCGCGCTATATACTTATTCAATATGTTAAATTATTTTGTACTGACGTTCTGTTCTAAGCTATTGATTTGATTGTATTTTCCCAAGTGCAGTCTTTCAGGGTTTAAAGTTTATATAGATTTTAATTGGTCAAATAGAAAAAAAAATTCTCGCTCGCTCTCCATTTTACATAATCAACATATTATACATTTTAAACTGACGTTCTGTTTTAGGCTATTGATTTGATTGTGTTTTCCCAAGTGCAGTCTTTCAGGGTTTAAAGTTAAATAGATTTTAATTGGTCATGTAGAAAAAAAATTTTGCTCGCTCGCTCCGTTCGCTCACTTTTAACATAAACAACATATTATATTACTTAATACCGAAGGTCGGTTTTAGGCTATTGTTTTAGGCTATTGATTTAACTGTAATTTCTAAAGTCTTTCAGGGTGAAAAGTTAAGTTCAGACTTCAGGTAGTAAAATAGAACAAAAATGCAATTATTGCTATCGCATTTACACAGGTGCGCGATAGGAGCACGATTGTAATATATTCGTGCGCGAGTAAAGAGTAAACGTGCTCCGTGACCCCACTTTACCTTAGTAGTTTTGCAGGAACCATAATATCATAATGTAATGTACAAAATTAATTTTCAAACTGAGCAGATGTAGGTTACGACAAAGAAAAGGTTCCCAAGATTCATCACCAAAGTGGGATATGGAGTTCACCGTCCTAGATTTTACGGTGAAAAATGAAACAGGGGTTCAAACTTCATATAAAGTAGATCTAACGCGAGCGAAGCCATCGACAAAAACTAGCTTTTATAATTAGCATATTTTATAATAATAACAATATTACATATTTTATGTGTTTTATTTAATATTTTATTATTTTTACAAGCCACTCGTGCTGCGTTACGACTTTACGAGCTACTACTAAATGGCTACTAGTAACTTGACATTCTAGTTTTATAATTACAATTTACAGACCCAATAAAATGCTCTAGATTGTATTATACAAATAATATTCTTAGAATATTATTATGGAAGAGGAAGGGTTCGGAAATTGTTCTAATCGTCAACATTCTTTAAAATATTCGTCTGACTTAAGCACTACTAAATGTTGCCCGCGATTCGCGAACCGTACATTTTGCTGCGATAAAAAGTACCCCAGGTGTTAACCCAGAGTCTAAACTACTACTATACTATTGGAAAGGTATATTATGCGTCAATTTTAATTTTTTACCATAAGATGAATAAATTGTAAAACTTGTACATTTGAACCGTTATGATTTTTGAATAAAATTTGCTATTAACCTAGTGCTGATGTCAGGCCAATACTTAAACTTTTACCTCGTACTGTGAATAAAAATTACTCAGGACTTTCATGAGCTAAGGCGTGTGCTACCGACTACTTAGGTCCGCTGCTAATCACGAAACGGGACGAACAGGACACATACGCCATTAGCATGCTGCGCGCGCACACGCCGGAAGCCGCGCAAGATGGCCGCACAAAATGGCCGACCAACATGGCGTACAATGAATCGATAATTACAAACGATTTCATATCCTATAACCGGAGATGTAATGTAACCGCCACCTTATGGAACATCCTTGAGCCTTCATAAGGACCTAAAAACTGTGCCTGCATCTTTATTACTAGGCGTAGGGTTGCGACATAGTGATTAATATTCAAGATAATAGACGAAGGTATCCTTGGATCACCAAAGGGATCAGTTACTAGTTATCCGTCTTAGCCCTGTGCATATTGCGCATGCAGCAACATTTGAACATTAACATTCAGAGTTCATACATACGTGATACGTATTCAATCTGACTAGTGACTACCTACCTAGAAGGTTCGTATATAGAAACATTAGAAGGAAAGTCTTAGGGGTCCCATACACGGTCCGGTTTTCCTTCAGTTTGGCCTGAACGGATGCAAAATCGTATCGTTTGTGTGCAATTTCGAGATCGCATCAGTCGGCCGGCTGGACTGAAGCGATTCGCTCCAGTGTTGCCAACTCTGTTTTTGCGCAACTACCAAACTCGCGTCGTTTTCTACTAAAAACTACTAAAAGAGTACCAATAACTATAAAAAAGCTACTAAACTTAGATATCCCTAAAACCAACAAAAAAAACACTGCATTTTCAGTTTTGATATATTGAAAATATGATAATTTTACCGTAAAATAAAAATAAAAAATACGTGTGGCACTCGGGGACTGCCGCGGTAAAGCTATTGCATTTTTTATACTTTCTCACAAACAGCTGGGTTTTGTCACAAAGGTTCAACTAGTCGTGGGCTCGAACTCACTCGTGGACGCGGCCAAAAAGCACGCTGTCTCACCTAGCATTGTGTCTAAAAGAGAAAGAATCAGTTATGAGCAGTTAGCAGCTAGTCTACACGCATACGTCTAGTAGCACGCACACAAACACCGTGCCGAAGTCTGCCGAACTGAAACGACGTTAGACGATGCACGGCTTTCAACGCCGCACCGGTCGGAGTGGGGGGTGTTAGGTTTATTTTCGTTACGGAATTTCTTGATTCGGTCGCCGCGCTTAAACCCCGCGATAAAAGCTATGCAATAGCTTAATATAGTAGGAAATATTACGTAATATAGAAATAAATCGGTAGTTTTAAGCGACTTACGGACGCGTGCTACTATGTGCTATTATGATAAGGTGTCATAATAGCACATAGTAGCACGCCATTTTGCAAAACCACTACTATCAACTAAATTCCTACTAAAGAGGGAATAAAATACTAAATTTAGTAGTAAAAATTTATGAAACAACTAAGTTGGCAACATTAATTCTGACCTGTACGGATGGACTGAACGGTAATAAAATTGGACTGAACGGTATTAAAATTCTAGTGTAAAATAAAACCGGTCAAGTGCGAGTCGGCAAGAGGGGTTCCGTACAAAATGGAAAAAATCACGTTTGTTGTATGGGAAACTCAAATTTTTATTTTATTCTGTTTTTAGTATTTGTTTTTATAACGGCAATAGAAATACCTACAGCATTTGTGAAAATTTCAACTGTCGAGCTATCACGGTATAAAAAGGTTAAGATACAACCTGACAGACGGACGGACAGCAAAGTCTCAGTAATAGGGTGCCCTTTGGGTACGGAACCCTAAAAATGGCAACGTGGGCTAAAGAATATTTATTAGAGGTCATTGAAGTATTTAAAACTTTAGAGCCATGACTATGGTTGATAAAATCTAAAGACTATTACTATAAAACAAAGAGAAATTGTTTCTATAACATATTACTGGAAAAAATTATGACACAATAATTTAGTTAACAAATAGTTAACAAAAGTTAATAACATTTCATATGTATCTACTACTTTTTTTCCATCTTGCTGCCCTATTGTGAATTGTGAAAATGTTACTAGTAATAAAAAAATTATTTCAAAATTTTCATGGCTTACTAGTAGTTGCAACTAAGACAAATAAAATTTTCAACTATCAATTTAAAGTATTTTCAGTACTAAGATAATTCTTAATATATTCCTTAATCCCAGTTTAATAAAAATAATGTTTACAAATCGTGTTGATGGTTTAAAATGAAATATAAGTTATATTTTTAGATTTCACGATAATAAGAAAATCAAATACAATAATTTCAATTTTAAGAGCAACATTTTCCGTGGAAATTGTCCCTTAAAACTGTACACACTCGACAACATTAATGTTTTGTGTGCGTGTCGGTATGTAATGCTTTCGCCATGTAATGATTTCGCCTACATCTATCTGTTGCTTGCTTCACTTTGTACGATGCGTTTGTTTGAAGACTATCTAGGCGTTATTAATCTAAGGGCTGAACTGTCGTCAGTTCTAACTGAAACGATCGGCCTCTCGTCTGTGGCCGCATATAAATGTTAGACTCAGCTATAAGTATAGCCTAAAGCATCGTTTCTCAACCATTTTTGTCGCGACCCACGAAAAAGCCAAAAAGTTAAGTAAAAAGTCTTGCGACCCCGTCACTATAAAATTATAATAATATGTACCTACATGGCGCGCTATTTTCATCAGCTATACGTCGTATTATCCCTCACTGGTTCGAACGCTTTTTTCGACGTTCGATACAAAATATTCGTTCGACAAACGAATGTTTTGTACCTATATGTAGTTTGTATTTATTATTTTTCAACGGACTGCTACCCCCTTTAAAAACAAACTCGACCCCCCCAAGGCATAGATTGCAGCACTAATGTTTGTCTCTATCGCTCGATAATAAGTAAGCAGCGACAAAACTTCCGAATAAGCTATCCGATACTTATTACAACATTATGAAACAGCTGCCCAAAGAAAAATGCTTGTTGGTGTGAAAAGACACGAATACTGAAATGTATTATTGAATCGGCTTGATAGGTATCATAAATTGATTTTTGGAGTTTAGGCCAATCAAAACGGATTTGGTCGTTTGTTTGACGTTTATGAGAATACCGTTTTGCAGTTTCAACGTATCGGCTATTACTTACCTGTATAATTGCAGGATTTTATTAGCGGAATCGACCTACTGGTAAAATCGTAAGTACAAGCCCATTTTGTAAATTGGAGTAAAACCTCTTGGTAAGTTGATAAGTGAAGCGCGTCGACTTTTTACGTCTACCCGCAGTGACGGTCGGCTGGCCGCGCAGCCGTCACGACTCACGATAACCAGACTCCGAAGCCTCATCTTTTTTGTAGCACTGCTTTTTATTGATGTTCCGCGTCAATGGTTTGGGCTAAATGTCCACCTGGATCCGTTTACCGAGGGTTTAAAGTTCATAATAATAGGAGAAGTCTAATAACTATCTATCTAGAAGGTAGTAAGATAGATAACTCCCTACACTGATTTCGGTGACGGTGGCCGGTTTCATTGAAACCACGCCAGTCACTCAGGAGTATTTTTTTCTAGTGCCCAAGTGTGTGCGCAGCACACAAGAGCACTCTCTCTTCCTTTACTCTCCAAACCCAGTCTATAACCGACACGACTGGCGAGAGATCATGCGCAGGTCCTACTTTTTACATGCCCATCCAACGCATGGATCATCTTTCTTGTCAGACAATCAGGTGATCAGCCTGCATTGTCATAACCAAACTTGGAAACAACATTTTTTGTTCTTCCAATGCGGGAATCGAACCCACGACCTCCGAGTCGAGAGCCAAGCTCTAACCACTAGACCACGGAGGCTGTTATAGAAGGTAGTATAGTAGTAGATAGTACCTGTAGATATATCTAGCAAAATCTAAAAACGAAAAGCTTTAAATTTAATATTACTTAATACGTCCCCAGTCAATCGATAATACACTTTCGATGCAGTCTATGTTACAACAGCAAAATGGTATTCTCATAAAGATCATAACAAAGTTTAACGCGTTTTGATTGGTCCAACTCCAAACTTCAAAAATCAGTTTATGATATCAAGATGATTCATTTATAATTGATTGAAACTAGATTGAAAGTCTTGCCCGTTTTCACCAACTGACTCCTAATTTTAAGTATCCCTTAGCGGCCATTTAGGGCGCCTCTTAAGAAAAATTGTTTTCACCAATGCTTAGGTGTCACCTAAGACCTTAGGAGAGCCTCTAACTTTAGGGGCCCGATATTTCGCGCCTTAACTGTCTCCTAACATTACATTGTGATTGAAAAAACGTGAATCTCTTGAATTAGAAGACGATCTATGCCAGTTATTGGTAACTTTAGGCGCTGTTGAAGTGCTTGGATTATTTTCTAATGACTTGCTACCAAAAAGACCCCGTTTATATCGCCAAAGAGTGGAACATTTTGATAAATATTATATCGACTTCTTCATCCGATGTAGGTTAACAAAACAGAGGGTAATATTTTTATTAGAAATTGAACATCTTCTTGAGTATAAAGACAGGTGAGTGTATTATTCATTTACATTTTACATTTAGGTACGTTTCTCGTACTTAGCTACATACTCCTTAACCAAACAAATTTTCTAATAATACTTGAATATCATGTCGAAATCAAAAGCAGTGATTGTTCTTTTAATATGTATTTACATGTACCATTGCCTACTTGGACGTCTCTGATATTATATCAGATATATGAAATTATTTTCAAACAAATAGGTATATCACAAGTAGCAGGCAGCGAACTGTAGTTAATGAAAAATATTTTTAATTAATCTAATCAAAAATGATATAATAATTAACCACAAAAGAATAAACGAACAATTTGGAGATTGTGAGACAGTAAACGTGGTTGTGAATTGTAAATAAACAACATCAAATGACTCGTCTGTCACTCATCAGTAAAACTGACATTATTACTTTTTAATTAACAGCACAGTTCATTTTTAAACATGCTGTACGTCATCGTCTTACTAATTTATTTATTAAAATTGCTGAATAATTTATCAACTCATACAGAAGTACACTAACTTGGATTTATTTATGTTATATTATTTATCTGTGAATTATTTATACTAGACTTTGCAATGTTACATTTATCGATAAAATATCAATAGTATGAGCGCAAATTAGAAAAAAAAATACTGTCACTTAACTAGGAGTTCCATAGCTAAGTGTTACCCAGCTTGATGAAAATGAAATTAGGTAGGTGCCGATTTTAGGAGACCACCTATCCAAAGGGTCACTTACATAAGAGTTGTTTAGGAATCAGTTGGTGAAAACGGGCAAAGTTAAATACTATCCTAATCCTAGGATCCCGCGAAACAGATTTTTTAACGATGCACGAAATTATCTCGAAAACCAGGGGGCGTAGCCGGAACATTTGACAGCGGCGTAAACGTAACGTTATCGAATGAAATTTGTATGGGCGCTGTAATGATTTTGACAGACTTTCATACAATTCTCATTCGACATTTTCGACAACGTTACGTTTATGCCGCTGTCAAATGTTCCTGCCAGGCCCACAGGATCCTGTCATAACAGCTATAACCAAAGTTCCAAGTCACAACTATAACCAAACTTCCAACGTTGCTTCTCCACTCTGCTATAATTCCACATTATTACTTAAGGGGCTTTTACGTGTTTGAGTGACAAATACACATCCACACGGTCTCACACATTTTAAAAGATAACAAGAAATTGATAAGATTACTACTAACCAGATCATTTCACATTTGTCACCCACAAAACCCGTATCAATGACGCAGCGGTCGTGACGTGGCGAGAGAGGAAGAGAGTGTGATGAGGGAGGGAGAGGGGGGATGCAGGGCGCTGACCCCGGACGGCCGAGCGAGTTTTTAACGCACTTTAAATGTGACTACTTATCTACTAATAGTGTATTTTATATACGAGTAGTTGCAAGAACTAATCCTGGTATAGCGAATTAAAGTTGGAAATCATATCGATTATTTTGCATTATTTTGGTAATCTATATAAAGTTGAGAAACAGTAGGTATTACATTTTTCTTTCGATGTCATGACTCATGTGAATAAGATAAGTAATCGAAGAATCCTGAATTAATATTGAATTAAACGGTCAGGCACTGATGAAATAAAGTAAAGACTGTATAAATTCAAAATCTTTAGCAGAATTTCGAAGACAGAAAGAAATTTAGCAAAGAATGCTTGGTGACTTGTTGAGACGTAATAATCCAGTAGATAAATCGAAAATTAGAATTAGGTATTTTATAAACTACTTAATTTTAGAAGATTCATTCTCAATTCTCAATTCAGAAAATTAAGTACTTGTAGTTTTCACGAGCAGTAACGCAGATGTAACGCAATGAAGAGAGGGACTGAGACATACGAAGACCGTATGTTATGATACGTCAAATAATATTTGTAGACACATTTTCTTCAGGTCCAGTCTTTGTAAAGAGTTATTAGACTCCCATATAACAGTGCCTACTAGCTTTTTCCCGCGGGTCCGCCCGCGTAAATACATAATAACCCACCCACGGGAACACTACTTTTTCGAGATTAAAATTAGCTGTGTTTATGTGATAATCCATGGTTTAATCTACTACCATACCAAATTACATCAAAATCCATTCAATAGCTTTTGCGTAAAAGAGTAACAAACTTCTTTCTATCTAGACAAACTTTCACATTTACAATAGTAGTAGGATAGAGAACAAACTGCTTTATATGCCAATACTGCTTACATACATATGTACGAGTATTAATGTACAAATCGAATCAAATTCATAAGCAGGTAAAAGTGTCCTCATAGTATTTGATTTATATAGGTAATACAAAATGACGGCATGTAGTCGCAAATCGCAATGCAATTGTCAATGACATAATCAGTTTCATATCATATTATGTCTGCTTATGAATTAGATCCCGTGTTCGTACATACATTGATTGTACACTTCATGTTGTACAGACATACAGTGCATTACCGGGAGTGACGATAACAGAGTACAGAAATTAATTATAGAGCGATGTTCGGCCGGAAACAGGAAGGCGTCGTCGCGGCTAAATATACCGCATCCGGCAGGGAGCGTCTGCTGAGTTGCTGACGAGAAATGTTTCCTCAAACTATGGAGTGTAGAGGAATGCAGAACTATCTCTGTATGGGAGCAACTTGAAAAAGTGTCCAGCTGTCGCAGAAAATAGCAGTTGAAAAAATCGTCCACGAGCGGCGCTAGCAGCGGCAAAGGCTATTTTACTTACCAATAACTAACTTCACTCAATCTCTTATTGCTAAATTCATATCATACCCTCTTCTGACTTTAGCGACATTATGGCCAGTTTTGGAACTGTTATTTTCCGCTTATTTACGGACATTTTTCATGTATGGACATAGTTCTCCTTTCCTCTATACTCCATACCTCAAACTGTGTATATGACGTACCCGTGGTGGGCAACCGTGGTGGACTCCAAGTTACATCTAACACTCCTACTACCTAAATATATGTTTTTACTCTGTGTTCCTACTCTGGGCTGGGCTTACTAAATCATAATTGTAGTCTGTGAAGTTTTTGACAGATTATATGATTTGTATATATGCTCTAAAATCTTAATTATATCAACCCGTAGTCAGTGGTGGATTTACACTAGAGGCAGTCAGGGCTAGTGCCCAGGGCGGCAAATTTTGTGGGGCGGCACAATTTGGAAAGTAAAAAAAATATTTTTAGAATTTTTTTTTACAATTATCAAAATTGCACATTAGAATAATTAATTAATTCTATTAAATCATTTTTTTATTTCTTGTTTGAAACGAGTTAAAAACTACTTACGTTTTACAATGACTGCAAATAGTTCCAAAAGATTGGCTATTCTATGCATAGAATATGTACGTGTACGTCTACTTTAACGTTAAGATTGTGAAGATTAAATCGACCAATTTACTAAGTCGCGTGTGTTATCCTGACAAACAAATGTAATACAATCATAAGTCATTGTTAGTGAAAAATTCATGATTCTTACAAAGATATATGATTGGCTTCGCTATAATTTTAAATCCGGCCCTGCCCGTAGTAGACATCCGATATCCACTAGGTACTGAACCATATGAGGGAGGTCTCCTCCCTCAGATCAATTACTGATTTGGTTTCATTTGGTCGCAAAATCTACCGAAAAACAGCCAATTTATGTAAATGCGCCCTTAACTAAGGGACTAATCATGACGCGTATCCAATGTTACGGATATCCTTCCACGCTATTCATAACCAATAAACTTTACCGGGAACATATCAAAGTCGTTTCTGTGGAATGCTATTATGATTGCCATTATAATTCCAATCGAGTAGTTCGCCGGACACAATTATATAATTTCTATTATTTATATGCGCAGGGTACGAGGGGGGGGCCGGGCTTCCTTCGTACGAAGAAATCGGCCGGTACCCGCTAAAGAGGATGTCGGTACAAAAAGTTCCTGTCGCTGCGCGTGGGCTTCCTCTATGGTAAATTAAACGTGTGATTGGCTACGTGAGTTGTATTCACTTTTATATTAGGAATTAGTTGGAAAAATTGTCCATCCCATCCATAATTATAGGTAGGTATGTATATAATAGGTAGGTAAGAGACGTATGAACAACGTATATTCGGAGACGGTCTCTCGGCCCTCCAAAATTGAAGATAATGTTGCAGTCTAAACTGTGGACTTTAATGCAAGCAAATTAAAATATATTTTTGCAGATTAAGTAAGCTTCTCTAAGTACTTATATCTTACCTACCTTTAATCTGAATCCATTTACGAAATCACAAGGAACATTGAAAAACTATGTACTTACTAACCTATAAGTGTCTGATGAAATAAAAAACCGTCCAAGTGCGAGTCGGGCTCGCGCACGAAGGGTTCCGTACAAAACGGCTAAAAATCACATTGGTTGTTATAGCGGCAACAGAAATGCATCATCTATGAAAATTTCAACTGTCTAACTATTACGGTTCATGAGAAGCACAGACAGACAGACGGTCAGCGGAGTCTCAGTAATAGGGTCCCGTTTAACCCTAAAAACCGAACAAGATCTCGAGTAATGAAAAGGAACCCCAAAGAGCAACTTAATCCGATTCGTTCGGTACCGATAGCTTTGAAAGTACCACCAGAAGCTCAATTTATATGCTAAACAGTATAATACCATTTACATATCTGAATATATCATATCTGAATATATATCTAATATTAACATTGGTCTTATAATTTCTATGAATCAAATATTCACAAATTAATATTCGTCGTATTATTGAAATTGATTTATGTAAGGATGTAGTAGACATGCCAATCGCTATCGCTAGATATAATATTATGTATTCCTAATATTATAAATGTGAAAGTTTGTCAGGGATCAGCATGAATGTTTGTTAATCTTTTATGCAAAAACTACAGAACGGATTTTGTTGAAATTTGGTATTAGTTTAAGCTCTGTATTAAAACATAGGCTACTCTCATTTCGAACTTTTATCTCGAAAAAGTAGTGTTCCAGTAGGATACTGTATTTACGCGGGCGGAGCCGCGGACAAAAACTAGTATGAAAATAAAGTTGGATCTTCTTCAACAGAAATTCTTTACCTGGAATGAAATTTGGATTTGCAAAAAAGCATATTAAATAACAACAAAGGTAATGATTACGATGACACAAAAGAGAAGTAAGTAAGTACCTAATTAAACTACTTATGTACTTTCAAAATGTCCCTCGGTAACATCGTATTTTATCATCTAAGTATGGCAGCGACCAAAGATGTATGGAACACAAAGTATCCCAAAAGACATTAAGAAGTAGGTACTGCAAATAATATAGATAATTATTATGTTTCACGAGTTAAGAGAAGCAACATATTTTGTAATGCTATTATGAAACAGTCTGTGATCAATAGGCGTGTCGTCTAAAATTTTTTTTCGTCTATTCGATGTTAGACAACACGTTAATAAAAAATCTAGAACTACTTACATTTTCGTATATCTTAATTTAAATTTGCAATATGAAAGAGAGCGATATATCGGCCTGTGACGTCACGTGTTTCACCCGCCATACATTAATTGTCATTACAAAATGTATGGCGGTAGCACTTTGTGACGTAACAAATCGTTTTGCGAAAAAGAGATGGGCAATATTTTTTATTTGCATATAATTTTTTAATCGAGTCAATCTAAATACCTATTTCTTTTAGATTTATGTATCTTTAATCAACAATTTTAAAATTTAATTTATAAAAATGTGTAATTCCACACTAGGCAACATCCCTATTGCTTACTATTTACTTTAAACGCCCTTATCTACAAAATTCTTGCATCTGTGATTTTTAACCTAACATAACATAAGTTGTAGTTGATATCTTGATAATAATATTTGTGTGCACAAGTGATAAAAGGATAATTACTTCCTCAATGAGGGTGTTTGATAATTTTTCTGCCGCTAGAGGGCAGACCCAACGCAAACAAAGCGTCATCTAGTGGCGTAAGTGGTATCAAAAACTGTTAATAAGAATTTTCGATTCTTTTCAGTCACCAGGCGGCGCTCGGTGACCCGACGGTCCGTGTCGTGTCAAAAAGCTGTCAGATGCCACGAATTTAAAGTTATGCCTATATTAACCATTTAAGTCAAACACGGCAATATCATTTCAATAATAAGATACCATACAATGTGATACAATACACTTTAAAGGATTTTTGCATTTGATGTGAAATTTAGTATATTGGAACTTTGCTAGCCGAAAAACAGTGATAAAATTGTGTGATTACAATCTGTAATTAATATTGTTTTTTGCTTTATGTGCGTTGCGTGCTATATAAGTAATATTAATAGTAAATGCCTACATTTTAAAAATGAATATACTAAAGACAGTTTTGCTATTTATTTTTCACAGGTATTTCATTGTAATTCAAATATTTGAGCCACATTCTATGTATTCATATTCTAAAGACTTACGTCCAAACACTGAAACGATAATCAAAATTAAGAGCCCTCCTATTCACAGGCTATCGTTGTCTCTGCTAGCCGAAATGACAAGGACAGCATGCGACTTGAGCGCCACTTAATCTAACAATCGTTCCAGACTCCAGTATTCGGCCGATAACAAACTGGACCAATTGATCTCCTGCTATTTTTCCACTTATTTGAAACTTTCTTGAATGAGTAAAAAAACAACATAATATTGACTAAACAAAAGACATATTTTATTGTTTACAATAAATTATGACACAATAAAAATTAATCTGTTTACATAACATTTTATTAAAAATACAACCATGAAACAGATTTTATTTAAAAAAATGCATAAAAATATTTGCAGTGGTTGTATTATATACAATTAATTGAAATAAGAGTGACGATCTCAGAAGCCGGAGGTCACAGGATCGAATACCGTCGAATGAACAAAAAGTTTTCTGTGTTCCTGGGTCATGGATGTGTTAAATTTGTGTTTAATACAATACAAATCTTAAATATAAGTAGTATAAAAATATTAAAAATGCTTCTTGTTATATGCGTCTTGGTGTAGATTGACGTGGTGTAAAAGCGTCCATAGATAATAATATCTATGGACGCTTTTAAGTATCCGTGCTAAGTATCCGAAGAACTTCTGTTACAGGTACCAGAAAACGGGAAGTATATTTAATACTTTTATACTATACATATATTTAAGATTTTTATTATATTATACACATATTTAATACACATCCATGATCCAGGACCATAGAAAAACTTTTGGGATTCGAACCCGCGACCCCAGGCTTGAGCACCAACGCGCTGAACCACTGAGCCACAGAGGTGGTCAAAATATATAAAGTTCCTTACTTAATATTGACAATATGTTTCATAGTTTTCTACTATTTTAAAATCACATTCACACTAAAATCTAAAAAAATCACATTTGCAACTAAAAATTAATGCTTTATTTACGCAGTGCATTTCTTTTAAGGGGTTGGTAGTATTTACATATCTTAAATATTATGACCATCAAAAGCACATTGTTCTAAAGTCAATAATCAATCTGTATAATAGCTATTTGAATAAGTACCTTATTTGAGCCTTAAAAGGGCTTAGCAAAAATTCAAAAAGTAGATTATATTTGGAATGAAATCAATAATCATTTTTAATTTTACAAGCCATGAAATGGGTTACAAAAGTTTAATTTTAATGTGTGCAATATAAAAGGTCTAAGATTTTGTATAATTATTAGTCTAGACTAGATCATTATAAAATCTATTAATTTCACGCAAGAATAAATCTTGAAGTACCTAGAATGCTTGAAAATGCATTTTGAATAAAAAAGTAGCCAAACTGGAAACTCAATTGTCATGTTTTTTTAGAAATAGAAAAACTGATCTTCTTTTACATTCTAGCTATAGTTTGCGGTTTTGATATCGTGTTTTACAACATCAATTTAGCTACATAATTCTATATTAAATGCTTTAGACATAGAACAGACGAACTCTTGATGTAGTTATCAGAAGGTCACCATCAAAGAACTTTGTTTCTATCACCACATTCCCACTGAAAATATAAATTTAATTACAAACGATATAGGTACCAAGTACGCAACATACATGAATATTATGAATAAAAAAAAATAGGTACTTACCTAATCTAAATTAAGTAGGTACCTATTTAAAAACACTCTTAAGCTATTCAAAAACAAATAAAATGAAAATCATCTTCATAACCGCCTGTTACTATTAACTGCCCAAATAGATGAATTTAGTTACGAGGCATGCCTTTTAAGTTCTGTCGTTTCCATATATCCCGGCAATTTTGAATTTGGAACTGTTCTATATTCGAATGTGTTTAAATTTTGAATCTCAATACAGTTGAAAGTATTAGGATTAATGCTATTGTTTAGTCAAAGCGTCGATTGGAATCTATCAGGTCACGTACGAAAATGAATCTTTCTAAGGAGAATGTTCGTGTAATAATTTTTTACAACTTTAGAAGAGGCCTGACACGGCTCTGAAGCCGTCGAAAACACTGAGTTTTGAAGAGCTAACATCTGTGTTCAGTGATGAAGCCCCATGTCTGCGGACTGTAGAACGCTGGTATTTAAAATTCCAGCGTGGACATACTAGTGTTAGTGACAAATCTCGCGAAAGACGCCCAAAATCCGCCTTCACTGAAGATAACATCATTGCTGTGAGACAACTAATTCTCGAAGATCGTCATGTGACATATCGAGAGATAGAGGCTCTATTAGGCATCTCAGGGACAACCATTCAGAAGATCTTGCACAAAGTGCTTGGTGTGAGAAAGCTAGTTTGCCGTTGGATACCGCATCTGCTTTCCGACGATCACAAGGCAGCCCGCGTCAGATGGTGTAAGAAAACTCTGCAAAGGTTCAACCGAGGAGAGTCAAATCACGTCTACGACATCATCAGTGGTGACGAATCTTGGATCTATGCCTACGATCCTGATTCCAAACAACAATCTACAATCTGGGTCTTTCAAGACGAGCCAAAGCCGACTTAAGTTGTTCGTTCTCGAACACTTCAAAGGAGATGGTGGCCACGTTCGTTGGAAAATCCAGTCATGGTTACGACTATGGCACTTGAAGATCGTAGAACGGTTAACGCAGAGTGGTATACCACAGTTTGTTTACCACAAGTCATCGCCGAACTTCGAAAATCTAACTCAAAGCGACGCATCATCCTGCACCACGACAACGCAAGCTCACACAGCGCTCGTCAAACGATTGAGTATTTGAAGCAGGAAAAAGAAGAAATTCTTGACCATCCTCCATACAGTCCTGACCTAAGCCCTAACGATTTCTTTACATTTCCTAAAATTAAGAAAAGTCTTCGTGGTCAAAGGTTCCAGTCCGGTGAAGAAGCAGTCAACACGCTTTCAAGTCAGCCATCTTGAACACCCCTACCTTAGAGTGGAATAAATGTTATAATAACTGATTTGAGCGAATGGAAAAGTGTATTAAGCTACGTGGTGAACAGTTTGAAAAACAATAAAAATTACTATAAGATTCTAGTTGTGTTTTTTTCTTCAAACGACAAAACTTAAAAGGCATGCCTCGTATTTAACAATCCAAGTAAATATTAATATAATTATATGTTTATCATCATATCAGACTGTTCCCATTTACTGCTGAAGGTACGCATACTCAAATAATTTTCACGTAATATACTTTCAGCTTGCAAAAAAGAGTATGACGATGTGACAGCAGGAACTAAAAACATTTTTGTGTGTATCATTTATTTAACCTTATTAGATTAGAATGAGTTTTATTATAATTATTTGTTAAATTTTATTTTTAAATTTATATCAAATATGTCATTCCAATCTCCTAAGGATAGAAGAGGATACAGTCGAAAATGTTGTTGTTAACTAGTTCCTTCTGTCACCGCATCATACTTTTTTTCGCCAAGCTGTATATTGTTAGGATATCAAAAAAAATCCAAAACCAAGTAGCACACAGGATTGTAACAAAAAATAGAAACTCACTTTAAGACATTAGCGGGCATCATTTGAGATTCAGGTGCTGATTCAATAATGGATTGCCAAGTGTTTGTGGAGTTCGGTATTACATAGCCAAACTCAAAGAACCACTCCTCCAAACAGCGTCCTTTAAACAGCACTTTCTAAAAAAATAAAGTGTAGAGATACAGTACCCGCATGCATAGGATAAATGGATTCTGTGTACCCACAACAGATTGATAAAGAAAATCTGTTATTTTGTCTTTATAACCTATCACTTTTTCCATTCTTTCACAGGCAAACCTTTCTATGGCAGTGTATCAATCATGCAGGCTAAATGTTTATGCAGAGAATGAATATTTTATTTAACTCATACTCATAAACTAGCCATTAATCCTACTGAAATTATAAATGTGAAAGCTTGTGAGGAAGGATGGATGGATGGACGGATCGATGGATGTTTGTTACTCTTTAACGCAAAAACTACTTAACCGATTTCGATGAAATTTGGTATGGTAGGTAGCGATACATAACTAGTATATTCATATTTGTACAAAGTAAATAAGTAAAATTTAAAGTCCATAAAACTATTGTTAAAACCTTAAAGTAAATAATAAGTAAAACTGTTTAACTTTATTATAGAGTCAAAATTTCATGTGTAAAATGTCTAATTAGACACCTGTTTCTTTATGTAACTACTATTAACTTATAATTAACGGTTTAATATATAAATTATTGTAATTTAGAAAATTAATGACCTGCTTCAAAGGCTAGCACCCCTGTGCTAGCCTTCACGGGGGTTGAGTATTTTTTTTAACTGGCAATTGGTAGTTGCAGCGGTCTCCGAACGGGAGACCGTTAAGTCTGGGGAGGGCGAGGCCATAATATAATTTTCCTAACTTACTCAGTCCTCGGCAGCTTTCCAGGAATGACAGATGTAAAATTGTATGGTAAATGTTTGTAATTAGAATATAAAAAAAATGTATAAAACTTTATTTAATATGTAAATAAACGATGTTTCGAGTTAAGGGGGTGAGGCATGGAACGTTCTAGAAGGTTGCCAACCTTCGAACGAGCTGCCGGTATAAGTGTGTGGCCGGCGCCCATACAAGTAGTAGTTCGCTCTCAACCAGCCGCAAAATAAGAAGAATTCCTGCCTCATCACCTATCGAAGTAGTGAACAGTAATTGGTAATATATTTTCCCTTTCCTAATTCCTTTAATCCTTTACTGTTTTCCGTCTACTTTCTCAGTATCCTTTTAATTTCCTTTTCCCCCTTAAATTTTCCCCTTGATTTCGATCCTAGCCTGTTGCCTCCGGTAATCTAGGCGTGCCCCCCACATAGGATACTTTTATCCCGAAAAAATACAGTGTTCCCATAGGCTACTGCATTTACTGCATTATGCGGGCGGAGCCGCGGGCAGCAGCTAGTAATTCTATAATTGAAAGTTTTGTGAAGTCATAAAAAAACGCAATATTAAAATACTTTTTGAATATACTGGGTGATCTGAGTAAAAAATTGTACATGAAATGGAATAATACTATGTGGCATGCATATTGTACTTTCTTTCTTCTTTGTCACATGGCAAAAAAAATATTCTCTTATAAACTCTTCTATTATAAACTCTTTTTTTTTTCAATTTAATGGCATTCAGGTTTCCCCGCCCCGGGGAAGTTTTGATGCCAGAAACACCATAAGCCTTTGAAAAAGTATTTCGGATAAAAATATTGAAATGACAAATAATTGTCACTGCTAACCAGGGGGGTGAAACTCTTACAAGTACAACTTTACTGGATATATGTATGTATGTAGATGGCGTTATACCGTTTTAGTTACTAACTTACTATTAAACCCGCTAGATGGAAGTACTTACTGCCTGATATTTTTTATTGAACCGAAATAAGTTATTTACGAAAGTTATAGACATCTACCAATGATTCAGAATGACCATATTCCCATGTAATTGTAGGATATGGTCACTGCAAAACTAAATGTCCGCGAGCCTCTTATACAAACGCCTCGCGTCTTCGATAATGCTATGTAGAAGCCGCTTAGTGTCATCTGTTGGAGCTATCCGAAAATTTTCTGTTTGTACTGGAAAGTCGCGTTGAGTAGTCGCTGTTCTCTGTACATGTATAAGAGTTTCACCCCCCGACTGCAGTTGACCCCTATGGCGCACGGCGTGCACCGCTCCCGTCGCTCGCGAGCTACCGTCCGCCACCCATGCCAGCGAGTCAAGTACCTACAATCTACATGCGCTAGGTAGGTAACCTAAATTTATGATTTTACAACTTTTGCTTATATGAGCTTTGACACAAATACTTTTGTTTTGTGTATAGATTATATTGTTTTCTACTTACAAGTATATGATTATTTATAACAAAAAGGATAGTAACAGGAATGGCAAAAAGTTTAGGACATATCTAGTAGATATAAAGGGAAAAAATACTACTCAATTCAAAGCAATGTTCCTACAAAACCTTGGTTTTCCAAATTAAAATTTAAATAAAAATCTCATCTCCATATTATGCAGAATAAGATTAGGACATTGATGCGCTCCAATATTTTTGAATAAATTAAGAATAAAAGACTCCTCGATATGTGAATGTGGTCTGGAGGAAGGTTTGTTGGATCATATATTTTTCTCCAGTCCAATAAACAACAGCACTTTATTTTAGATGAACTTCCTGAATTAAATATTCCCATGCCTGATAATTTTATTTTCCTTCTTACAATTTTTAATAATCCAAAAATAATATTCCTCTTAAATCTCTTATAAGTTATTAGTAATAACAATAAATTATTAACATTTAATCTCAGCATGCATATTATTTTTGTTTGTTTTGACTACCTAACCTCAAAATAACAAATTTTAATATTTCAGAGACACAAGAAACAATCGGTATAATAAATTTAAAAAAAACCGCGTTTGATTTTTTTTTTTAAATATATGGCATCGGCTTATAAACATTTGCCAGTGTCAAGTTAAAAAGGCGGGAAATAGAACTTTCGTTTCAATTTTCAACACCGTATTCCTAAATCGTCAAGTCTAAAGTCTAGTCAAAGTCCAAATAAATAGTCAGTGCAGTCAATGAGTCATGTCAGTCGATTCAGTAAAGTGGTAGCTTTACTGAAAATTCCTAGGGAGTTTTGGAGGGAACCACACAAAATAGCACGTTTTTAGAAGTTGTACCACTTGCCCACACTTGTGCACGTTAACGAATATTTAATGGTTAATATTCTACCAATATTACACATTAAGAATCGAAATAACACAAATCTATGAAAAAATACAAAATCCACAACGTCACCCATTGAATTCCCCGGCAAAACTCAACCGTTTTTGAATATTTTATAGATATCGCCAACGACGCTGGCAGAATATCGCCAAAAAATGGCGGTCGTATGCCAAAATTAAAAGAATTATGAAAAGAAGATATTGTTGAATTATTTTCTGCCTTTGTTTTTTCTTTAGACGGAATTAAAAGCCTCCCAGGATTTTTAAATCACTCTTTAATAAAATTACCTGCTCCAAACGAAATTTGTCCATGCTCTCGGTTGAACTAAAATTCATTTCCCGGGACACACTTCGACATTTAAGAATCCGTTTTGGTACTCTCGCCTCGTGCTCCATGTCCGGGCTGGACATGTCCTCATTGTTCTGCCAGAGAATTTTACCTGAAACATACATTAAATGTAAAAAAAAATGACACAGAAAGCCTAGGTTGGATCTTTTAAAAATCTGGCAAAAGCTTGTGCTAATCCTTTAGCGATATGTTCCCATAAAAGGTTTTTTTTATAGTGATAGAAAAAACTGCACTGTAAATAGAACACTGCGATAATACAACAGAGATGAAAATGAAACACACAAACAAGTGTTGAGTTACCGAATTTATTCTATCACCACCACAAAAAAAAACTCTAGTGGGAACGAGGGCTTAGTCTTTAAGGTGATTTGTGGGTGGAGGTTATCTCTTACTATCACATAATCTGTCAGATCTACAAATTAAAAAGCACTCCTAACTCCCGTCATACATGAAAAGAATTAAGTTAGTTATTAGCCTAAAATTAGTCTATATTCTATAAATTAGGATGTGATGAAATTAGCCAAAGCATAGTTAATTTAACAGTTTACCTGTATCGGCATCTCGCAGATTCATCCAATTTCTGTACAAAGTTTATTAAGGAACCGTGTAATAATTTATAACTATTTTAGTACCTATCGGATATAATTAATCTTGCCAACAAAAAATAAGTTGGCGACTGCACATGAGCATACTGTATTACTGAATTTGGCAGCGAATTAATATGTTGGCGACTGAATTTCTAAACTGGCGAAAGCAGTCAGGTGACAAAAAATACAAATATCGGCAGATAAAAAGTAGCGGCCAAATTGGCACCGAAATTTATAAGTTGGCGACTTAATTTCCGAGTTGCTGACCTGATGGTCATTCGTTCGTATAATTACGATGTAAGCAGCTATAAAACCAGATTAGGTTTATAAACGAACGACTGCTAAAAATTCTATTTATAGGCTACTGAATATCGAAGTTTTGGATACTGTTGGAGTTTGTTTTTCTTTGGTATGGGTGTCGTTTTCAAGGTTTTTGGGAGTGCAGAATAATATGAAAATTATATCTATTTTGAAATTCCAAAATGACATACATTTTTTTTATTAAAATTAATGTCTTCCAATTTCAATTTCCAAAATGGCGAATTTTCATTCTTCGTTAGTGGGATATTACATTGTCAAATATCTCTGATCATCTAAATGATCATATATTTAATCCAATATAATTGACTATTTGAGTCATATCTGTGTATTACACTATCAAAGTTCTTTGTGTTAAAAACGTCATATGTGGTTACAATGGAGAACGCGTCGGTGGTGTGCGCTACTATTGCTCCGGCAGTGTCCGTTATTTTACTATTAAAAACGAAAAAGAAAAAATGGAATACAAGAAAAAAAAGAAACTAGCTAAGATCATGGATTGCACGACGTGATCATATCGGCGTTACTTCAAACTTAATTCAAGAGCTAAAAGAAGAAGACAAAAGGTCATTTAAGATTTATTTACGAATGGACAACGCAGTATTTGAATACATTATTTCAAAAGTTGCAGCCAATATTGCAAAACAGGACACACATTTTAGAAACTCAATTTCTCCAAGAGACCGACTATTGGTGACTACGATTTTTAGCTACTGGAGAAACTTATTCCAGTTTACAGTTTTCCTTTCGGATTCCTCAATGCACCTTAACTCAAATTATACCAGAAACATGCAAAGCCATTTATGAGTCTCTTAAGGATATTCATTTAAAGGTAAGTGACTATTGTATATAATATACACCTTATTATTGAAACTATCAGTTATTCGTATGGCTCATCCTGGCAGAGACAAGTCATGGATTTGGATTCTAATAATGCCAATATTTAGAATTACAAAGCGATTGCAGTACAAAATAGGATCAGTGAAAGAAATAAATAGAAGATTTCAGTTCAAAATAGTGTTGGGCTCGGGCATGGGACTCAAGCTCGACTCGACAGATTGATGACAGGGTTACCAGATCTCAGAGAATTCGATTTGCCAAAAGACATCGTCGTTTTTAGTATAGCTTGTTTTTTGTTATTTCATCAAGATTATGCAAGTATATAATTAGAAAAAGAACTACCTACATTACATTATTTGAAACATATTAACGAACAAGAAATTAAAAACTCTTTTTTAATATTAAATAACTGGCAACACCTGTTTATATGACCGTATTGGATCCAATCTTTCAGCAAATGTCAAAAATCTATGATCAAGGAGAAAATGAATCATGTCTATATTACATTAGCCAATATCATTGACTCATAGATCTATGATCCAAGATAAATGATAGTGTAATATGCCCCTAAAAAAGACGAGCACTAATTTAAAAGTTGTTGGGGATGCTGATTAGGATTGATGATTATTATCACAGTATGTTATGTAGAAGTACCAGCTATGTAAGTAATACAATTTTTTGGAAATTCAGGATTTTCAAAAAAACTTATCATAAAAGAAAATACGTAAGATTACCTGTTTCCGAGATAGAAGCGATTATAATCAATTTTACAGAAAAATAAATATTCGCCATTATGGAATTTCAAAATGAATGAATTTTTGTAATCAGCAACTCCAGAACCTACTAGCTTATTATGTTTTATAAAATGAAATATGTCCGCCATGTTGGAATTTCAAAATGTAATTTTCGTATCCAGCACATCAATTTTACGAAAAATAGATATCTGGCATTTTTAAATTTCAAAATGAATCTACAGTTTCACACCCCTCAAAACTGAGAAAAATTAAAAATGGGTATTTTGTATGCTCCCTCACGTTATTTTTATGTGCGCTTGTTTTGCTGTTTATTATGTTTTGAATTACCTACATCAGGGAAAATACATATGCCTATTCTTAAATTAAATGTGTACTCTTACATTTTCGCCAAGATGGTTATTTGTATGCTAAAATAATATACATCTGCCATTTTAGAATATTCAGTGAACAAAACTGGTATTATTTAGTCGCCAGATTTGGCATTTTTTGTTCCTTACATTCTTTCGCCAACTTGCTAATTTAGTATTCAATATTCGTTTTTTTTTTACATCTAAAATTTGATACATTTGTCACAAGTTTAAATACATTCCTTATAGTATTTATGTTTCAGAGATTATAAAATTATTATTACTACTGGATAACATTCTTAATAGACATGTGTAGTTCGCTAATGAGTTGTTTGATTGGACTAGTTCATTTTCGTCATGTTGTCAATCATTCATTCAGTTTTAATACAGACATATCTTTACTTCACTCCACTGGTCATGGTGTACAGCAGCCCTAGAAATTATTTTAGAGACGTGCTGAGTAGTCGCCGAGTCTGCAAAGCCCATTAATTATGCGGCCACATTCATAATCGGCAAAAAGCACCAACCATCCATTTTCGCACTTTATATATATACACATTGTCTGTCACTTCCATATAAAAACGAACAATACCGAAGGACATAAAGTTCAAGTGGTGTTAAAATTAAAAGCTCTTTAGCATCTTACTGTGCATTGAAATTAATGCATGAAGCGAATAATAACTTATTTTCAGCAAGTAACATTAAACCACTTGTTAAATGAAAGAGAAAAAGCAACAAAAATCAACTATTCTGTGGAGGAGAACTGAGAAATATGACTTCGGCCATTACACATTGGTCAGCGCCCAGTGGCCTCACAACTGAGCTAAAAGAATGATATGGTTCACCATGATCAAAAGTTAAAGACATATCTTATCGACACATTATGCGCACCTCTAATTCGTAATGTAATGTAGAACGTGGATATATCCACGTGAGAAGAATAAACACATACTAACAAACACAACAAAAGGATACAATTGAAACCCTTTTAAAATAGTTTCCATACGGTCTTGCTTGGTTTCTTCCATTGCTAGAACTTCAGTCATGTTCTTGTCGTTTATAAAATGCTGCTTTCTTTATGCTTCTGTAATTACTTCGATTATATTATGTTGACTGTCGTCAAACTGTTGTTCTCCAAAAAATTTATTGTCTTTTTAGAATATAAGTTATTGCTGAAATATTTTTCTTATGTTGTGAATTCTTGACTGTGAAGAAGTCCAAAACAATAATAAAACAAAAGATTTTAATATAAATACAGAATTAACTTCTATAAAATGCAAAACGCAAACAAGGTATCATAGTTAAAATCACAGTTAAAATTGACATTTGACAGATCTTTTTTTTTTATATATGGCATCGGCTTATAACCATTTGCCAGTGTCAAGTTAAAATGGCGGGAAATAGAACTTTTGTTTCAATTTTCAATACCGTATTCCTAAATCGTCAAGTCTAAAGTCTAGCCAAAGTCCAAACAGATAGTCAGTGCAGTCCATGAGTCATGTCAGTCGATTCAGTTAAGTGGTACAAGCTTTACTGAAAGTTCCTAGAGAGTTTTGGCGGCACACAAAATAGCATTTTTTCAGAAGTTGTACCACGTCTTGCCCACACTTGTGTACGTTAACGTTTATTAAATTGTTAATATTCTACCAATATTACACAAAATGAACCGAAATAACACAAATTAATTTAAAAATTAAATAAATTTTTGGTCATTCATTGAACTTCATTGAAATATAATGCAAATAGGGTTGTTGCCTAGTGTCACATTTTTATTAATTGAATTTTAAAATTGTTGATTAAAGATACATAAATCTAAAAGAAATAGGTATTTAGATTGATGCGATTTAAAATTATAAGCAAATGAAAAATATTGCCCATCTCTTTCTCGTAAAACGATTTGTTACGTCACAAGTTGCTATCGCCGTACATTTTGTAATGACAAATGTATGGTCATGAATAAATAAATAAAAAAAAAAAAAAAACAAATGTATGGCGGGTGCAACTCGTGACGTCACTGGCCGGTATATCGCTCTCTTTCATATTGTAAATTTAAATTGTTTGCATCTTCGTTATTTTTTAAGATATACGACAATGGGTTCTATATTGTTTATGGGATATAATTAATCTTGCGAACAAAAAATAATTCGGCGACTGCACATAAGCATACTGTATTACTGAATTTGGCAGCGAATTAATACGCTGGCGACTATATTTCTAAATTGGCGAAAGCACTCAGGTGACAAAAAAAATCGACAGATAAAAAGTGGCTAAATTTAATCCTTATTAGCACCGAAATTTATAAGTTTGCGACTTAATTTCCGAGTTGCTGGCCATTATACGATGTAAGCATCTATAAAACCAGATTGAGTTGATAAATTAATGGCTGCTAAAAATTTAGGTCGATTTGCAGGCGACGGAAAATCGCATTTTTGGATACTGTTGGAGTTTGTTATCGACTATATATAGGAGTTATCAATTTCCACAATGGAGAATTTTCACTATTCGTAAAAATTACATGAGTACTAATTTAAAAGTTGTTGCGGATGCTGATTAGGATTGATTGTTATTGACACAATATTGTAGGAACCATGTATGTGTTATTGTACGAGTGTCAGCACTTTTGTGCCTGAGAGACAATGTATGTTGGTGACGACAGGCAGTCACTGCGTTAGGCCTTGTCGGTATGTACGAGTGTTAGTTTCGGGGTAATAAAAGGCCAGTTAAATTGATAATTCGTTTTTATTTTATGTGACCATTAAGATAAAGTCAAATGTAAAAAGTGAAACTACAGTGATGACCCCGACGTGATTTGTCTTAAAAATTAAACATTTTTTCTACAAAATCGATAAATTGTTTACTGTGATATATCAATTATAATGGAGAATTCGGGCAAAGCAAAGTCGATGGAAGGTTGGACGGGAAATGTTTCACAATTATTAGCTGCCATATCTGTAACTTCCCGTATACCGGATTTTTGGACAGAGATGCCAAGATTGTGGTTTGTGCAAGTAAAGAGCATGCTTGCACCGCAAAAAATGGGGGATCAGGCCAAATATGATTAATTTGTGAATTATAGTGACCAAATTAGGACGTGAAGCTCCTCGGCAAGTAAGTGATATACTTATGTCAACTCCAGAAATAAATAAGTGCGAGATACATCGCAGATGTTAAACACCGTCGCAACAATAAATTTGCAATGTGCGAACACACACTGGATCAACCTCGCCATTACATAAGATATGATAAGCCACAAGTACTGGCAAAGGAACACCGTTATCGCCCAAGAATGATACGCGAGGCTATAGAAATTAAAAAGTACCCCAATTTTAACCGAGAAGATGGCTGGGTGCTGCCATCTGGATTATTGGGATCCAATAATTAACAAAATAAAATGTAATTTAAAATCACCGCGGCTTCAAGATACTGTTAGTATGTTTTGCGTGGATCGGAACACAAATAATAATTGAAGAATCTTCGAGTAGTTTGAACAACTTCAACAAATAGGACAATTGACACCTCAGTCCTCCCGTGACCACGGCTGCTGGAAAGTAGCCGAAACGTCGGGAAAAAGAAAAGTGCACCGCGACACAGTAGGATGCACCGTTTCCGAGATAGAAGCGATTATAGAAATATATGGCAATGCTCTACTTTGAGATACGATACGATGACGTCGATACGACGAGATACGATGAAAAAAATATGTGGTTGCAAGGTTACTAAGGGAGAGGAAATTTTCATTACTTTTTCAGTAGGACGCACAATTTTACAGATATTAAAATATATCCGCTATTTTGAAATTTCAAAATAATAGATTTATTTTATTTATAATTAACATCCCCTAAGCCTAGAAAAGGACTACGTGTCCTTTATAAAATTCATTTTATAAAAAATAAATGTCCACTATCTTTGAAATTCAAATTAGATATCTTTTTTGTATTCAGCACCCCTAAAAACCTCAAAGATGACACTCGCATCAATTTTACAGAAGAAAAAAAATCCCCATTTTGATATTTGAAAATGAATGAATTTTTATAATCAGTGACTCCAGAAGCCTAGAAAAGGACACCTATATCAATTTTTTAAATGTCTACTATCTTGGAAATTCAAAATGGATGACTTTTTTGTTATCAGCTCCCCCAGAAACCTACAAAAGGACACACATATTAATTTTTATAAAATTATACGTAACGATATATGTCCGCCATTTTTAAATTTAAAAATGAATCTACATAATATCTACACCCCCCGAAACCGAGAAAAATTGAAAATGAAAATTTTGAACGCTTCTTTACGTTTTTTTATGTGTACTATTTTTCCTGCTTATTATGTTTTATGAATTATGAGGGAAACATCAGGGAAAATATATGTGCATATTCTTAATTAAATGTGGAAACATTTTAGAATTTCAAAATGGATTTAATTTTCATATTATTTTACACCCCCAAAAACCTTGAAAACGACAGCCATACCATGGTAAAGCAAACTCCAACAGTATCCAAAACTGGGATTTTCCGTAGCCTGCAATTTGAATTTTTAGCGAACATAATTTATCAACCCAATCTGGTTTTATAGCTGCTTAAATCGTATAATAGTCACTAACTTGGAAATTAAGTCGCCAACTTATAAATTTCGGTGCCAATTTGGATTAAATTTCGCCACTTTTTATCTGGCGATTTTTGTATTTTTGTTACCTGTGTGATTTTGCTAGTTTAGTAATTTAGTCACCAACATATTAATTCGCTGCCAAATTCAGTAATACAGTATGCTCATGTGTAGTCGCCAACTTATTTTAGTTCGCAAGATTAATTATATCCCATTGTTCATTATCCTGTTGTCTAACATCAAATAGCCAACAAAAAAAAATTTAGGCAAGATGCCTATGGGTTCACTTTAAATCATATTTGTTGTCACAAAACGGCCAATCCCAATAAACGCCGCGTATAGAAGTTATAAGCAAGAATCAAGTCCAAAATTATAGTATGTAAAGATGTAGGTTTATGTGTGTTTGTTGGTGTATGAACTGTAGGAGTATGTAGTTACGTTGCTGTTGTAGTTGGGTAGGTGTAAGTTAGAGATTAGAGTTGTATCGGAGCTTTGTTACCGCCGCCACAATTATTGCGGAACTTACCTACCTACCTAATCTTACTGTTAAATTTCGTTCTCATCCTAGGTAAATTATAAGTACTCGGTTGATAATATTATGCTACGATACCCAAATATTTTTAAACCAAGATAGGCTATGACGTACATTTGACAGAACAAATCTTCCTACAGTAAAAAGTTACGCCATCTTGATTTTCACCATACTTCAAATGTCAGCCATCTTGTTTTCACCATAGTTCAAACGTCAAAATGACCCCAAAAATCTCAAAAGTGGGGCCATTTAACTGGAGGCACTTTTTGCCTTAACATGTCGCTAAGGCTAACGCTATATATATATATATTTAAATATATAGCGTATACAATTTACACCGTATTCCTAATCGTCAAGTCTAAAGTCTAGTTAAAGTCTAAATAAATAGTCAGTGCAGTCAATGAGTCAAGTCAGTCGATTCAGTAAAGTGGTAAAAGCTTTACGGATAGTTCCTAAGGAGTTTTGGAGAGAGCGCAAAATAGCACGTTTTTTAAGTTGTACCACTTTTCCACACTTGTGCACGTTAACACGTTCGCGGACACTTGGACCGATTATTTAATGTCACTTTGACACTTCCTTTTTGTATGAAATGCTTTAGCCGCTCCGTCACTGGCAGAAGTTACCAAGTATTCAAATACGATCACCCTGGCTATAGCCTTCGCCTGCTATAGACGTTCTGTCATTAGTGATGGTCATAAAACATAGAATTTGGACTTGCCGGTTATACCCTGTGCCTGCTTTTGCCGTTCTGTCACTGACAATACTCAATATGTGTACATATAGGCCGCACCTGCTATAGCCTGCGCTGCTTTAGCCGTTCTGTCACTGACAATGCTCAATATGTATACATATAGGCCGCACCTGCTATACCCTGCGCCTGCTTTTGCCGTTCTGTCACTGACAATACTCAACATGTATACATATAGAACAAACTAACTATAGCCTTCGCCTGTATTAAATGTCCTGGCGATGACAATAGTCTATAAATACACAAATAGGACACAAAGGCTGTAGTCAATAGAGACCTACCCGTTCTGTCAGTGATAATGATCAGCAAGACAATTAAGACTGGACTATATAGATGTACGTCGTCTACTGAGCCTCACTCAACATAAAACTGCACAAAATATAGTCATAAAGAATATAAGTCACCTTATTAAACATTTTACTGGGGTAACTACTAGGAATTAAAACACCAGGCCATCGACAAATATCATTTAATAAGTAAATAATACTAAGTAGTTAGTTTGTTTTTTCTTAGGAAACTATTAAACACAAATAACACATATTCTTTTGAGCAACTAATTCGTTCATTCTACTTTAAATCAACATAATATCTACTTTTTGAAATGGTTAGATCATAGCATTGGTAGGTATTTTAGTACTTAAAATTAGAATTAGAGTATCGTAACAAGTCAATATTTTTATTTTAAAAATAAACTTACGTATTCTAAATCACAGCACAATGCTTCATAAATTCGTTTGAAACTAATTAAGATATAATCACATATTACTATGAATTACTTATAAAATAATCAATCAGTCAATATTTTCTGTTTGGGAATGCCATTGCTCGAAGCATCCAGAGCATAACGGTGGGTTAAAGGGACATCCTTTGCACCGGTAGCTGATTTCCTTTTTCATTTTATTTTTGGTACACATACGGCACTTTAGGAAGACTTTATTATGCTTGCAGTTTTCGGTTTTAGGTATTAATTCAGGCCAGTGGATGTTTGACGGTTCCAAAGTCGTGTTTTCTTGATTATTGTCCTGGTTAGGCTTATACATTCTCGGATCTGATATTTTTTTATAGGAAATTATATCAGCGCAGCTCAATTGACTAATCCCTAGGTAATACTTTATGATTTGTTCTCTAAACCCTAACATTGTTGCCTTATTATTACAATGTTTTTGGAACGTGTAATAGGCATTCCAAATTGCCATGTCAAAAATGTGGAAAAACACTTTTTTATACCACCGAACAGTTTTTTTCGGCGTGGAATAATAAGACAACATCTAGCCAGAAATGTATTCCTGACATAAATTTGTTATATTCAGCGACCTCTTTTGGTTTTCTCAAAAGCTTGCCAAATCGATTTCTAGTCACAATTAGCCGAGGATGATGTTGCGTAGTGATCATAGTCACTTTTCGTTTGTCTTTCCAGGCCGAAACATACACTTTACCTTTTCTCATCCATACATGTTCATCTTTTTTGAGCACTTTAGTCACAACATCTTCTGGATTATCTTTCCTATCTTTTCTTAAAGTACCTGTTGTATGTGTCCTGCAACTTAAGAGTTTGTTCGATAGAGGTACGCTGTTATAGAAGTTATCCATGTAAACTTCATGGCCCTTATATAAATATGGCTGCATCAGATTCATAACGAGCTTTTCAGTTTTCGATTTTAAAAGGGTGTCAGTATCCATGTCATCAGTGTCATTGTTCTTGCCTTGATAAATTTTAAAATTTAGGATGTAACCATCACTAGTAGTTAGAATATAGAATTTCACTCCATATTTAGATTTTTTCGATTTATCGCTGCATTTCCTCCATTGTAGTCAGTTTAAGTTTTTTTGCGACTGCCTCTAGTGTTTGGTCTGTTGACATTGCATAATGCAGCACCGTAGAAATTGGTCCGCTCTACAAGTTGTTCAATCTCTGTCGGAGGAAAGAATCTATTAAATATGTCTATTGAAGATGTATTTTTATCAATGGAAAATTGAGGTCCAACAGTGCTGTCATCAAACTTAAATTCTGTTATAGGAGCGGTTGATGTTTGCCATTCTTCCTCTATGATTGGTGGTGACATTGGACGTTGATTAATATGGGCTGTGGGTGCGTCTAAAGTTTATGATGCAGATAGTGGTTGCTGATCAGTGTTCTCTGCGTTTAAAGTAGGTGGTAATATAGGTTGCTGTTGACCGTTAGCGCTTTGCGAGTTTGATTCAACATTTTCACTGTCCATCTCCTGCAAAAGCGACATCGATTAAATTGATCTTGGTGGAGTTTTATCGGAATCATACGAACGTAAGTTATTCAAATTTATCTTTGGATTGCATAATTTTGGGCATTCTGCGGGCTGGCTGAAGTCGAAACAGACTCAGTCGAAGCAGGAACATGGATGTGGACACCTAAATCTTTTAAGGTAATTGGAGATTCAACAGAAGGCACTTGTTCACCTCTCATCAGGACCGAATTTTGTATATTTTGTGTACTAGCTCGGTAGGAAATAGCAGTTAAATTAACTAACGAGTCAACCGAAGCAGGAACATGGACGTGGACACTTAAATCCTTTAAGGTAGTTGGAGTATCGACTGATAGCACTTGTTCATGCCTAACACGTTTAGTTGTACGCTTCACGTTATCACCGTCTTCTTCAGGGTCAGACACGTGAGTTGTTGCTATCTACATTAGGTACGTAATTAGTATCTGAACCATAGTCACCATCGCAATCGTTGTACGGATCCTCTTCTGACTCTTCTTTTTCACTTTCGCTCGATGTTTCTGGTTCTTCTGACTCTGAATGACAAGAGAGTTCGCCTGAGCTCGCGTCATTGAATAATTTCATAATTATTTCATTCTCCCGCTCATATGGATCGAGGACTTTTTTGAGCCTTTTCGAGACATCTAAAAAGTAGACAATGTACTCAGTATAAGTGTATTTCATTTCGGAGGTTAAATTATAAACTTTACGTTGGTAATATGTATTACCCTCAGACTAAAAGAATAACATATTAGTCTTTTAGTCTGAGGTATTACCAACTTAAAATTTGGTAATACATAGAAAATTACATGCCTAAGTTGAAATACAACATTAGTTATTAATGACATAAGTATTTTGTGAAGTATAATCATTAAAAAATAAATAAAAACCAAATATACTCGATACTTACGTCGATCAAAATCCGCGCGCACAAACACCGCGTCACTTCCACTCAGCGGGGCACTCGCCGGCCACAGGCCAACTGAACAAATCGTCATACGATCGCCGCTGCTATAACAGGTGTGTCAGTGTGAGTGCGCACACAAATGTTCCTATTAGTATCACATTTGTACCTATATGTAAAAATACGTGTTATGTGACACCTAGGATATTGAAAATCTCAATTTGGGGGCACTTGATAATGAACTGTATGGTAGTAGTATGAGAATTCGACTGCTAAAGCATGTGTGTCTCTAGAGAGCAGAAAAATAACGACGGGTATAGCAGTCGCGTCATTCTACACAGATCACTGATGAATGCCATAGCCGGCGTGTCCGCGAACGTGTTAACGAATATATAATGGTTAATGTTCTACCCACGGAATATAAAACACAGGAGGAAGGGGCATAGGTAGAATGATTATTGAAAACCGCTGTCGCCAAACTCACACAAAAACATTTTACGCACACTGAAAATGAACCAATTATAACTGTAACAATTTCTCGAAATCACAATGTAATAACGACTATTAAGAATGATACAAAAACGACCTTATCTCTTTGACAATAATGAAGAATTTAGCAATTACACATTGTGACTGTTATCGGCATTCCTTCGACATGCTTTCGGCCATCTTTGACTACTTAGTTCAAATATTTGACGCTCTTGAAATTTGCATTTTATGCACGCAAATTTGCACTTTACAGCCATAGACGCAAGGTTTTAATCAGTTTTAATTCAAATTCGTGTGATTGTTTCTTTCTAGAATTTTCTGCTACTCAAATAGGGATGTAATCATATGAATGTTTATGATCTCGATAAAATCGATAGATTCTGAAATCAATCAATATAAATAATATAGTTATATGTAAAAGGGTTATAATTATTGATCGTGCGAACAAAAATAGTTTGCGACTGCACATAAGCATACTGTGAATTTGGCAGATAATTAATATAATATATTATATCTATACAGATAAACAAAATTGAAGTGTCTGTTTGTAATTTCAAATTAACAGCTTTTATTTTCACTTAATGCATTTAAAAGTATGATCGGTACTTACAATAAAATATAAATTGTTAACATTTTTCTGTCCGTCTGTCAGTCTGTGTGTTTGTTCCGGCTAATCTCTGAAACGGCTAGACCGATTTTCACGGGACTTTCACTGGCATATATAGCTGATATTATAAGGTCTAGCATAGGCTACTTTTATTTTAGGGTTCCGTTTAAAAATAAGGTTCCGTTTCCGTTAGTTCTATGCAAACGAAGTTGCGGGCATCAGCTAGTCAGCTAATACTTAATATAATTGTATATTAAACTTTTATTCCTTGGACATATTTGTATGATATTTCGTACGAATTTTTATCGATCAACTATCGAGTTGATAGTATGCGCACGGTCTATATTGATATAATCTTATGAAACACAACAAAACAGTTGTTCAACTAAAAGTTATATGTATGCCTAGCTAGCCCTAAAACTGTATTTGTGGTTTAAGAAAAATGTATGAATACTTGTGTACATGATAACACATAATTTTTTCGTGGGAACTACATGGTGATCTCAATATCTGTATCCTTTTTTTGTTATAAGGATTGCATTTTCTGCAAAATGTTCTGAACAAATGCAACTCGATTTCGTAGGCATCCAGTTGATCCTACCAGTCGCAGTAATCCACTTCTCTTTTGTATGAGGATCTTTAGGAAATCTAAAACGAAAATAATCAATACTTTAGATAACTATTTTGATTTTAGTTAAAATAACAATTACCTATATCTAAAATTAATAAATCGATAAATCGATGATATCGTAAGTTACAACCCTAATGTTCGTTCCACCTGCGTCTGTGCATAATTTCAGATTGTGCTTACTACTCCACACCAGGTGGCGTATTAAGGCTCATGTAATTTTAGACTTTATTTCAATAGCAATACGTGTCATTCTTAATTTTCACTAATATTTTAAATAGATAGAGGATTTTCTGAAAGATTATTTATTAGTTATAAATTAAATAATGACTTATCGATGATAAGAAACACCTGATCGTAGTAAGTTCTTCGTACCACTATTGTTTTTGCACTCGAGGATGGAACATCGAGTCATTATAAGGAGTTTTTTATAAAACACGCGTATGAAAATCACCGGCAGCACATGTCACAATACTTAAGCAACCACAAAGCAAGTGAGTCCAGTTAAGTCTCGCTGTACTTAACTATGACAAGCGGGCCACGCCCACATGCCCTTTCCTCTTGTGTTTTATATTCCGTGGTTCTACCAATATTACACATTAAAAACCGGAATAACACAAATTTTGTAAGGACATACAAAAACCACAACGTCACCCATTGAGTTCCCCGGCATAACTCCCATTTTTTTTTACAAAATAATAAATATCGTTACTTAAGTATTTGCCACTAAAAGAAGTAGGTGAATTATTTCGCTTTGTCTGTGTAATCTGCGCACTTGCAATTTTCCAAAATGGTTGACCTATTGACAGTCAATTTTGTAGAGACATCGAATAAATAAATCAATTCTTTGTAATTTTTCTTATATGTCTCTTCAACTAATATTTTCAGAATATCCAACAACAAGGACATATTGCATTTATTGAAAGCGTGTACACAAATGCGAATAGGTAAAAAGAAATAATAAAAAAAATACACATTATTATTTTCTATGAACCCGAACAGCAAAACTGACGGAGCTTCCAGGTAATTTTCTATTTATCATTTAAATTTCAAATGGATCGCTATACCCTTAATTTTTTAATAAAAATTGTCCATAAAAAGAATATACTCTTACAGTTATAACAAAGATAGAGGTTAGGCATTACTTGCAAAATGTTATTTATATTGCAGAATTGCTATAATTGCGCAATTTTGTATAGTTTTTACATTAATTGATATATTTATTACAAAAGGGGTAGTGAAGGAGCATCGTCGAATAACAACACAACCCCAAGCATACCTAAGGATCAGTCTTCAAGTATATGTCAAGAGGCAAGTCCAAACACAACACAAGACATTATGAAGCGAGCTGCTGCTAGAGAATTAATAGAAAAGTATTTCTACCAGTTGTTAGATGGCTGTGGTAATCCAACTTGTGATAATGAATACTGTGCTTCTAGTGGAGAGGTAGGTTCTTTGATAAATTATAAATAAGGTAATTAAATAATTTAGTTTGTACATTTTCATTACAATGAATTGTCAGTGTTCTAGTAATTATACTCAAATATCTTTAAGGCAAGAAATTTAACTCCAAATGAAGCAGCAGCAGAGGCCATAAAGTTATTTTATAAGGAAGCCAGACTGTGCGATATTCAACCACCCAAAGTTGCCCGAACTGAAGCAAACTCACATGGCCCTAGTGAAGGGTAGGTTTTTTGTAACAGTTTTTACAATTATTATGAATAAATTTTTATAAGAAATGTATGTGATTCATGCTGTGATTCACTTACCTGCAATTGATGTGAATTTTTTTTTTATAGTTCACATTGGCCTATTTTGTAAATGAATAATATGAAAAATGTATTCACAGTATGTGATTAAGCCAAATTTAAGTATATAAAAGTATAAATATAGTTTTATGTATTGGTAAATTTTTATTTATTTATATTCACAATTATGTTGTGTTCACATCAAGATTGCTTGTATTCATTTAGTTTTTCTAAAATTCCAGTTACATTGTCATATAGGGAATTTATTCTAGTTTTTAAATATACATCACATGCATAGGTTTGTTGTTACTAAAACAATTTATTAATATAATCTTGAAAAATAAAAACAAGTATGATTTAGACCACAACTTAACCTCTCGAGCGTCGAGCTCTAAAACTGTCAAACAGGGTGGAGGGTGGGCGGGTTTTTCCGCTTTTTAAAGTAAGCTGGTGAATGCGTGACGAGAGCATTACGAAAAGTGTGATCGGGCGAGGTGAACGGAAGTTGAGAGGGAGATATAAGTTGGTGAAGATGAAAAGAGATAGTTATGTTTCGTACATAATAGATATACTATAGGAGCAAGAGAGAGCAGTGCGCGCGCACAATTACTTTCTCTCTTTCTCAGATAGCCAGTGCATGAATTATATATATCTCAGTCAGTAGTTTGTTTGCTTTACTTAATTGATGTTTTTGACCTTCATTAATTTTTTTTAGATCAACCTGTACTTGTAATGGCAACATCACAGATGAGTCTAGTGATAGTGAAAAAAAGACAGAACTTATGTCGGCAAGCACATCTGCCTATAAGGAGAGTAAAGCACAAGATAAACAGGATACTAGTCAAAATATATCTCTTCAGAATGATCACAAATCTCTTAGTCATGACAGTAAGAATTTTTTTTTTTACAGTTTTACCCCAATCTTTAGCGTTACAGAGCATGAATTTTACTAAAATGTTATTAAAAATCTCATAAATATAAACTTTAAATACATTTTTAAATATTGTTTTGATAGTTCCCGCTTTTACCATGATTTTAAAACCTATTCAATTAAAAATTTACAGACGGTGCGCTGTTAACAGAGGAACGTATGTATGAGTTGTGTCACGAGTGTATAGAGAACAAAAGACCGGAGCCGCTCATACGAGCATTAGGAGAAGTGTTCATTGATCCTATCATACTGTCCAAATGTTTCCAAAGTAAAAGTAATGTTGAACAAAATAATGTGGACACAAGACAAAGTAAGTTAACCGTCATTATATATGATTGAGATATATTATGTGATAATAAATATCATATAATTATCTCAATAGTCTTAAAGTATAAAAAAAATTATTTGATTTTATGATACATGTCACATCATACACATTTTTCCGCCAAACTCACCCATAATGGGTTTCAACATTCAACATTATGGTATTAAAATATAGATCAAAACCAATCAATCATTGCAAAATTTTTTGTAATTTGTCAATTAATGACTAAGAAATAGATCATTGAAGTGACATTCCCAAACCAAATTCTACCCCTAAGAGGTTGAAAAGGGGTGGGAAATTTTTGCATGGAAAATCTATAAATCTGTACAGATTTCGATGAAAATTGAGATTCATGTGATAAATACATTTCATTAGGTACGTCTTTCAGGTTCTTATTAGTTTACCCCCTGAGGGTGTTAAATAAGGGTTGAAAGTTTGCATAGTAAAAATTTCAACAATTTCCATAATTTAAATATCTGGGCTATAAATACAAACAATTGTATTCGATCTTTTTTGAAATTTATCCCCTAGAGGGGTGAAATGGGTCTAAAGTTTGAAAATCTTTAAATCTGTACTGATTTTGATGAAAATTGCGATTCATGCTCTTAAATACTAAATTCTACATAAGACATTCGTCTTTCAGGTTTTGAATTGAAAAGTGGGAAAAAGAATTTCCACCAAAAACCAAGAACCCCGCCAGAACTATCTTTGTTTCTTCAGAAGTGTTTGTTCTTGGTTGAAATTCTTTTTCCACTTTTCTATTCCTCATTTTGTCAATTCTCCTTTGTTCCATGTCATGTTTCATATGCAATGATTAATTATTATAGACAAACCTGTATGTCAGAACTTTCATAATGAAAATAACTTAAATGAGTGTAATATTAGTTTTATTTAATTTTAGAAGACAAAGAGTCAAAAGCAATGTGTTCAAGGGATCCAGACAAAGATGTAGATAGTGTTTCTGGTCCGGGTCTAGATATAGCGTCATGTCAGCGAGCCTTCAAACATCTTGCCAAAGTGAGTTTTAACTTTTAACATATTCAATCAGCCTATTCCTTTATTCTTTATTATACAGATAATAAAGATGATCACAAAATACACCTTTTTATCTCCTTAATAACAGTAGTTTTTCCATACACACACCACTACTAGACAGGCTACTTAGATTTTGTAAAGCATCATCTATGTTGAACACTGCCTGTCTGTCACTGCTTTGTGCATAAAAGGAAATCCTGTTTAACGCCAAGGCCCATGTCACATTTGCATTCTTTTTGGCTGGGCACTGTATCTACATTACCCGGCATTATTTTAATCTGTAATGACCAAACATATCTTCAGTGGCAGCAATCTCCGACCATCAAACTATATCAATCTGCTTGTTTATGGAAAATCTCAATAAACACTTACTTTTTTCAGGTGCCATCAGATTACTATAGTTCAGCCTTAGTCACAGCTTTGACGACGTTGGGCAAAGATATAGCAATGCATTTAAGGTTTATCCGTTTCTATGGTATGAGTCTTGAGGATTTAATAAACTGTATAATCATAGCGTTTGAAGTGCCTGATTTGGGGTGCAGTGATTATTTAGAAGTGGCCCTACCTGCTTTGTGTGTTGCCGTGGATAATCTAACTATCGAAGGTGAGGATTAATTAGTATTTTAACTATGTTCATACATAAGTATTTCAACTATTTCTTCATCTGCTGGGCTATGTCTAGATCTTACATGCTGATACAGTTTTATAAAGTATTAGATAATTATACCCTTGCTGTTTCACCGGAATTTATTCAAATACTTATGAAATACTAGCTGACCGAAGTGGCCGTTTTGAAATTAAATAACTACGCCTACTAGGTAGTAGGCGTAGTTAGGTTTGTAGGTAGGTTGTAGGTGTAGGTAGGTACCTACACCTACAACCTACTGGGGCCGGACCATTCAACATTTTTGAAAGAAAAACAAATATTTACGAAATATAACATTTTTTAATTCTAACAAAATTTCTGAACCCACCTATAAATTATATTTGACAGTCAAGTGACACGGGAGGCCCGAATTACCGCTACCAATGGCACGAACTTCAAATGTATGACAGGTAGGAACAGTTGGTATGGGAAAATTAAATTGTCGTTATTTTTATTTTCCTCACAATTATCTAATATCACCATTTAAACCTTCCCTGAAACTTCTGTTTCAAGATCAAAATTAGCCAAATCATTCCAGCCGTTCTCGAGTTTCGGCGAAACAAAGGAACTGCAATCCATTTTTATTTTACATATTGTCCATTTTCCGCTAATAAATACAATTCGTCATCAGGTCAAGCTAAATTAGCGCGGTTGTGGGCACAACACTGCAAAGAGACACTGCAACATGTGTTAGATAATTTACAACAGCTGATCACACTACGAGTTATGTCCACGAGCTATTCTGTTGGTTATCAAGTGCAAGATGATGAATCCGTTACCATGGCTACCAAACTTATGAAGGTAAATTGATAAAATGCTAGTACAGTACAACTATGTGCTCTCATAATGCTCCTTTGGCAAGCACCGGGTGTCCATCTATATTCTATAGCATGACAAAGTATGAAAAAAGATATTTCCGAAAAGACATTAAGAACGTTGTACTGTAAGAAACAGAGCCATTAAACTTTAAAGCCTTTTGAAGTGATTTTTTTGTCTGCATTGATAACATTTTTTTTTTTTACTTTTTTCATTTGGTGGATGTAAACAGTTCTAAAAATGCACGCCCATCTTCCACAGTCACAACTTGCGAGGTAACAATATAATAGTGTGGGTGGAGCGTACATTTTTAGGGATTCGTAGTTCACATCTCGGAACCCTTATAGTTTCGTCATGTCCGTCCGTCCGTCCTCGGCATACCTTTCAAACGTTTAGAGCTAGAAAGATGAAACTTTTGAAAAATTGTCAGCGAGGTAATTCACAGTTGTTGCAGTTTGATCTTTCTAGCACTAACCATTTTGGACAGAAAGTTGAAGAGTCCATGACGAAACTATAAGGTTTCCTAGACGTGAACTACGGAATTCAGAGAGTGTTAAACTTTTGTTTCATTAAATACAAATTTAATTATTTGCTCATGCATATGTATTAAAATTCCAGGTAATTTACTATGCGAACATGTTAGCCGGTGTCATGGAGCCCAATATATTGAGGGAGGAGCCGGTGGTGATAGCCAATCTCGACCCGCTAGGCGATGCGTTAGACCACCTGTATCCACCCCTAAAGAGCTCCAAACAGTCACAACCTGAGGAGCCCCTAGGTAAGTTAATAAGCTTCTTTTGCCACGTTCGGAAAAACATGAGAGATTTTTAAGATTGCACGCAGACAGCCAAAAACGATATGATGAAGTTAGCTGCTAAAGCTCAAGTTTCCATGATAACTTGTAACTAACTTCTATTTATAAAACAACGTAGATTTATAATATTATGATGTCGCACAAAATATACTAATGTATAAATTTTATATTCCAGCCATTGAGTTAGATATAAATGTGTTGGATGCGCGGAAGCCATACATACCTTTTGAAGATTTCTACAACGAACCCTTAAGTGATACCATAGAAATGGATATAGATTTAGCCAATTGCAAAACTGATGTTACAAACAGTAAGTATGATTAAATTTATATAGATATATGAATATCTAATCTGTTTTCCCTCTTTCTTAATTATCATTTTACAAAAAAAAAACTACAATGGCTTCTTATGCAACAATTTATTAGTAAATGAATAACTACGGCCTTAAACACGTAAGTATGTAGTAACATACGTGTTATTCGAAGCTAATAAGCACTAACAATTTCACTTGGTCGGATTATAATTTAGTGTCTGACAATAGGCATGTCGCCTAAAAAAATTTTTTTCGTCTATTCCATGTTAGACCACATGTTAATAATCAATCTAGAACCCATTTTCGGATATCTTAAAAAATAACGAAGATACAAACAATTTAAATTTACAATATGAAAGAGCGATATATCGGCCTGTGACGTCACGAGTTGCACCCGCCATACATTTGTCATTACAAAATGAAAAGCAACTTGTGACGTAACAAATCATTTTGCGAGAAACAGATGAGAAATATTTTTTATTTGCTTATAATTTTTAATATTGTCTATCTAAATATCTATTTCTTTATATTTATGTATCTTTAATCAACAATTTTAAAATTTTATTTATTAAAATGTGATATTCCACACTAGGCAACATCACTATTTACAAAATTCTTTTTTTTTTAATAACAAATATTGGATAGACTAGTTATCGACCAACTTACAAAATTGTTTTTTTAAATTTGATCTAAAGGTTAGTTAGATCAACAAAATATTGTTTTACAGTTCGGAAGTTCTCGTTTCTCCGCTACCCTTTCATTCTCACCCCGGCAACCAAGTCCCTGGGGCTTTACTACGAGAACCGCATCCGTATGTACTCGGAGCGTCGCGTCTCGCTGTTGCACGCGGTTGTCGGTGCCGCGCCCGCCGCGCCGTTCCTGCGCCTGCGCGTGCGCCGCACGCACCTTATAGAGGACGCCCTGGTCGAGGTAATTACTAAAGACATGGATCTAGGGCAGGGATGGAGAACCATTATGTATTAATTTTTTAATTTTATTGTGATTTAGAAGCGTATTTAAAGATTTGGCGCCCGGGCCAATACATATTTTGCTGCCCATTAAGCAGTCACGGATTGCCAATTATAAACAAAATTGTTTATTTTACAAGTTAAATTTAAGTACTCTTTAAATCCTATCTAATAGCCTAAAACCGAACGACGATAATACGTTTTTTTTTCTACTTTATCTATTTAAACTTTAAATGCTAACATACTGTGTACTTTGAAAAAATACAATTATATAAATAGCCTAAAACTGAACGTCAGTACTAAATATTATAAAATATTATATTCTTTAAGCCAAACACGAGTCAGCGGAGATAACGAGCAAAAATTTTTACTTATTTTACAGGTTAAAATCTGTTCAATGTGAATGTGAATCAAATGTGAATTTCGGCTATAAAATTAACCAGCTACAATAGAACATTGGTACTAACTAATATGATATGTTCTTCAAGTTAAATGCGAGCGAGCAAACTTTTTTTCCTATTTAACAGGCTAAACCTCAAAAGATTGTGATACTAGCATCATTTTGAAATTTAAATTAAAGTAAAATTTGTGTAATTTCTAATGTTGTAAAATAGATGAAAATATAACATAATATTATGTTAGGCAACATGTCCTTTCACACTTTTCTACATAATTACAAAATTTTGTGATCAGAGACGTGCCCAAAATATTGTGTCGCCTGCCATTGATGGCACGCGTGCCATAGTTTCGCCATCCCTGTTTAGGCCTAGCAATCTAAGACGCGACACGACGTGACGTCCTGTTACGCGCGTATTTCGGGCCAATAAGATTTATAAAACAAATCTATCGCACACCAATTCTTTTCCAGCTCGAGATGATAGCTATGGAAAGGGCTCTGGACCTCAAGAAGCAGCTAGTAGTGGAATTTGAAGGTGAACAGGGAGTGGATGAGGGTGGAGTCAGCAAGGAGTTCTTTCAGCTGATAGTGGAAGAGATCTTCAACCCGGACTACGGCATGTTCACACAGCAGCCAGAGTCGCATACTGTGTGGTGAGTGCATAGAGCGTAATTATCGAGATTATCTTAAAAAAATAATTAACTTAAATAAATGTTAGCGCGGCGAAAAACAAGCGGTGCCCGCCTGCCGACGTAGCCCTTTGTCTGTTAGCAATGCGCCGTGGCGCGGGTGCTTCAAAGAAATTGCTAATAGACTTGGTTGGCATAAGTGAAAAGTGATTAACTTTCAAGTTGTTTTACTGTAAATTAAGAAAATGTTTATTTATTCACAGTGTCATTACTTACGTTATATAGTGGCCTAACGTTGGGTAAAATATATCCGTCGGATAGAGCAATATCCTGCATGTCTACATCGCGCCGTTGACAATACTTTCTCACATCCATAGATTTGTTTGGTGCGAGAGCTATGTCCACTGCGCTATGATAGGACATAATTAATAATAACTATAGCTCGCGTCGTGAATACCCCGAATGTACTAAGACTTGTAATTACTAAAAAGTTAGTGGCCGACTATAATTCATTTAAGTTCAAAATTTGTAACGGTTCTTTTGCCTCTTAGATACGAAATAAAAAATGTAAATGTTGTCTATCTATATTATATATATATATATATATATAACTATACTAATTCGTTCGCATAATTTTATTCATTAACGCATTACTATGAATATATATTATGATTCTTCCAGGTTCAATCCCACGTCGTTTGAAACGGAAGCACAATTTACGCTCATAGGTATAGTTCTAGGTTTGGCCATATACAATAACATCATACTACCGGTCAATTTCCCTATGGTTGTGTACAGAAAACTCATGGGAAAGAAAGGCTCTTTCGAGGATTTGGCAGACTGGAATATGGTGTGTATTTTTAATTTTTTTCTTCTGTGAGTGCATGATGGAATTTGATGTAATCAAAAGCTGTAAAGTCGAAGCTACGAAGAGAATTAACTTTTATTTACAATGAAATTCTGTCAAAATGAAAATAATCCAAAATTCCATCAACCCAAAATAATGTACATGTCGTTCAAAATTGATAGGCAATTTCACCCTAGCCCTTCGACCGAAGTTTTGGGATCAGTAAAATCTGCACTACTAGGGTGTCTGTGTGTGTGTGTGTGTCTGGGTGGCACCTTAGCTCTACGACCGAAGTTGGGTTCAGTAAAATTCTGTACTGCTAGGGTACCTGTACCACAGGCGAGTGTGATGGTATGGCCCCTAGATTATATAACAGTCACTTTGGTTTTGAGTCTTGAACCAAAACTCAATTTTGCGCTTGCTATGTTTTTTGTTAAGGCTGTAAATATGTAGCAACTAACAAAACTGTTTTTTCTATTAAATTGAATGTTTTTTTTTTTTAATTTCTTAATCCCAAAGTTGCGTACTTTATATTAAGTTTGATTTTTTTAAATGATTTTACATTAGTTGGTATATTATTATTATTTATGTTACAGACACTGTACAATGGATTAAAAGACTTGCTTCAATATGAAGGGAACGACGTAGAGGAGGTATATTGCCAGACATTCAGGATATGCTATCAAGATGTGTTCGGCAACAATATATTCCACGATTTGAAACCTAACGGCGACAGTATTTTTGTAACGAAGGAAAACAAAGAGGTAAAAAATGAAAAATCGATTATGATAAAATTAGCTACGATAATTATTAATAAGTGCATGTTTTTTTTTTAATGTTATCTTAAAAATTAGTTTCCTTGTTTATAAAGAGAACTTTCGTTCGAGTGAAAAAAAAAAAAAAAATAGGGCTAATTGTACTTTATGCTGTAGGTCATCAAAATGGGACAATATCTAATCTATGGCATTTATAAAGTTTGTAACAATGACGATTTTATTTCCAGGAATTTGTAAACATGTACGCAGACTTTCTCCTCAACTCATCAGTGGGTAGTCAATTCAAGGCGTTTAGACGTGGCTTCGTGATGGTGACCGACGAGAGCCAACTGTCCACGCTGTTCCGACCTGAGGAGGTGGAGACGTTGGTGTGCGGGAGCAAAGTAAACATCTCACAATAACTAACTGTTCTTGCGTCCGTTTCAAACGACGTGGGATTCGACAACTCTTAGTACATTTCATTTATTTTTCATACAGTCGAACGATACAATTAGTTTCCAATATATTTAATTTAAGGTGAGCGCGCGCCGAACGCTCGCGTTCAGTAGGCAGTAGTTACAATATTTCTCTCTTTAAGGCCGTTCCCGCTCTTTTGTACCGCAGCCATGTGTAATAATGAATATAAATTGATAAAATTTGGTACAGTTATAGATATTGTGATGTCACACGCAGTCACAAGACAGTTAGGGGGAAACAATATTTTTGCATTCGAGTATGTAAAATCATAACTATTGGGTATTTTTAATGAAACAAAAACGATTGTATATGTATAAATAAAGTTAGTAGTATTTTCATATTATATAGACAAACCTAATGAATAAATGCCAATCCGATATTAATATGAAAAAAAATTAATTCCAGAATTTCGATTTCAACGAACTAGAAAAATCAACAGACTATGATGGTGGTTACACTTCGAGTTCAGAAACGATCAAAGATTTCTGGAGTATAGTTCATAGTTTATCATTGGAAGACAAGAGAAAGCTCTTACAGTTTACCACTGGCTCCGACAGAGTGCCAGTCGGTGGTCTGAGTCATTTGAAACTTGTGATCGCTCGGAATGGACCGGACAGTGACCGTTTGCCAACCGCACACACATGCTTCAACGTTCTGCTGCTACCCGAGTACGAAAACAAAGAGAAACTACAAGACAGATTGTTGAAAGCCATCAGCTATTCCAAAGGCTTCGGTATGCTTTAATTATTAGCTCATTTAATTCGCTAAAGTTCACAAACAATTGAGTTATATTTGATGTGGTGCTCATAGAATAAAAGCTTGGAAAATAAAGTTTTTTATACCGAAGTTAATCAATATTTGGTGCAAACCAGAAACCTATGGTATGTGAGATATTTATATTACATTTTATACAGTATTTTACGTTATAAGGATTTTGAGCGATGTTTGTTGTGAATATAACTCAAATGTGTGTGAATTGCAAGAAAAATGTGATTGTCGATCCTGTAATTACGTTAGATTTACAATCACGAGCGCTAACTAGTATACGTGACATTCATAGAAATGTAAACAATGCACCATTTAGTATGTATAAACAATGTTACATATTAATGGCCTATAGAGCTGTTTACATATTTATGGTAATTTTATTGCGTATATATTTTAGTACTCGTGACTGTACATGTACAGAGAATATTGTTTATTGATATTGAATTATTTGAGTTTTGTAAAATCAAAGTCGACTATTTTTAAGTCTTCACAAAGTTTTGTAAGATGTTGTATTGTTATTTAGACGAATTAGGAGTTTTTCAAGAGGATGTTTTTCTATTTGTGTTGTGAATTAGTTTGTTTAAAATTTTGAACACTGATAGTTATAATGTGTTCAGTCGTTTCAAAACGACCAGTTTTGTATTTATTAGAATTGTTGACACAAAAAAATCGGTTCATGAAATGTAGTTTTATTTATTGATAGTCGTCTTTGGTATTTCAGAACTCGCATGTTGTATTCTCATAATATTCATAAATACAAAAACATGGATTTTAGAAAAATTAAAAAAAAAAGTCCTCCGTGACGTCATTCTTTTATTTATCGCCATCAAATTTTATTCCTGTTGTTATAAATATTTGATATACACTTAGAGAAAAACAATAATCCAATAGAATTTCATATGTATGTATATGTATATATTTTTTTTAATTTTTTTTTCCTTTATATTTGAAAAAAATGTACTATTTTTTAGGGTTTCGTAGTACTCGAGGAACCCTTATAGTTTTTTCATTATAGCTTTGCTGGCTATTTGTTTTAGTTCTGTATATTTTATGTTGCAAGAAAATATTTTGACAGGTTACATGACAATTTGGCATCAGCACTGCCTACAATATTTAGCTGCCCTCTTAGCACAATAGGGATGTTGCCTAGAGAAATGTTGAATAGAGATACATACATCTAGAAGAAATGGTAATTTAGGTTGACGCGATTAAAATCATAGCAAATAAAAAATTAAACCCATCTCTTTCTAGCAAAACGATTTGTTACGTTACAAATTGTTATCACCATACATTATATATGAAAAATGTACGCCGATAGCGGTCGTTGAAGTCACAGGCCCGACATAACGCTATCTTTTTAATTTCAAATTAAAATTTTGCACTTTCGTTATTTTTTAAGATTAACAAAAATGGGTTTTTGATTTTGCGATAAAGAGATGGGCAACATTTTTATTTGCTTATAGTTATTAATCGCGTTAACATAAGTAAATTTTTCACTTTTTTAGATTCAAAAGTTTTAAAATTTTATTTGTAAAAAATGTAATATTCGACACTAGGCAATTTAAGGCAGATTACACGACAATGTTATATCGCACTCGCTTAAGCCGCAAATCGTGCACGGCTACCGGGTACAACTGGCGACACTGCGGCGCCGCGTGCGACTCGCCCGTCGACGCGCGACGTTCTCGCTGCTGCGGCCTGAGGAACGAAACTGTTTAATACAGCTTTTTATAATAATGACGTTTATGTAACGGCATGCTCTTAAGTCGGAAGAAATAATAACACCGGTCTGGTTACAATAGTCAGCGTCTAAAGTGCGGTCGCAGAGCACATAGAATTTTGTTCATTGACTCATCTCTACTTGATACTTTCACTCGCGCACGAATGTATTGCTACCGTGTTTACACAGGCACGCGATAGGAGCGCGATAGCTATATATTCGTACCGCACTTTAGTACTAGCGTTCAACAAGTAAACAGTTAGCTAACAAATGTTGGGCGTGACATAATTACTTGTGACGTGATAACTGAACGAAAAAGTACATCGCAATTTTGTAGGGCCAATATGTGTGCACTATAAATGACCAAAACATGATATAGAGATATAAACCTTTCTAAAATTGCACGCCCGTACCATAATTACACTATTTTATTGTACTGTGACAGCAATGAAGGCACCTGCAATGTTAGAATGGTTAACGACTACCTGTGTCGTGCGATGCACGCGCACGCCGCGTGCGTGTAGTTAGCGGCGGCGGCCCAGCGCCGCTCGTGGCGTGAGCACACGCGCGTTGCGCTCTCGCCTCCGCCTCCGCTCTCGCTGCCGCTCGTGCCCGCGGCAGTATAGCGTGCAGGCGCGCTGCCGCGGCGGTGAGCACGCCACAGAGACGCGTGCGTTGGCGCCGCTACCCGCTCTACCTGCCAGCGATGGAGCAGATTTATTGGAGTTTGGAAACTTTTATACCTACTACACACACCGGCATATTTAGCGGAACATAAAATAAAGGTTTGATATCAGTATCATATAAGGTCGCTGGCTGGTTTATACGTCATTTAATTTAAAAAGAAATATTTTTAAATTAAGAAAACAACTGAACATCACATTTTATGCAATTGTTTTAATTTTATTCAAATACACCTTATCTGGAGCGAACTTCGAGTATTTCTTCCTTCTGAGTTTGATTTAAAATTTCATTGAAATACTGTTTTTTGTTATTTTTTTTTTAATCGCGTATCTTTTTGGAGTTGAGGACTGAATTATGCCTGACTTAGCCCCAACGGAGATTGCCAGGGCACTCGAAATGCGAAGAAATGGTCAAACCTACAGAGTGATATCCAGAGATCTTCGTCGACCAGTTTCAACGATCCATCGCAGTATCTAACGGTTCAGGGAGACCGGTACTTATGTGAGAAGAGCAGGACAAGGCAGAAAAAGACGCACTTCGAGTAGGGATGATCGTTTCATTCGGCTTCGTGTACGTAGGAACCCCCGTTTGACGGCCGTCCAAGCCCGACATGAGTTAGAAGCAGAGCGGGGTGTAACCCTAAGTGAGCGTACGGTACGAAGAAGGTTCGAAGAAGCTGGTTTGGGTTCATTTGTGCCCGCCAAGGCTCTAAGGTTCGAGGAAAATAATCGTAGAAACAGGTTAACTTTTGCTCAGGAACATCGACTTTGGAACGCGGACCAATGGAGTAAGGTATTGTTTAGTGATGAGTGCAGAATTCTCTTAAATCAAATTGACGGCAGGCAAAGAATATACAGACGCAAAGGAGAACGATACATTCAGACAAATTTTGAAACTACAGTTGTATACGGTGGTGGATCAATAATGGTTTGGGCGGGCATTTGTTTGGGAGCTCGTACAGACTTGGTAGTGATTGACAGAGGGAGTCTGACTGCAGACCGCTATATCAGAGAAGTTTTAGAAGAAAATGTCGTACCGTTTGCCCCATATATCGGTGACGATTTTGTTTTTATGCAGGATAATGCTCGGTCGCATACCGCTCGGGTAACTCAAGCTTATCTTAATGATATGAATATCACTGTTATGGAGTGGCCGGCGAGATCACCGGATATGAACCCACTAGAGCACGTTTGGGACTTGCTGAAAAGTAAAGTTAAGTCCAGAATTCCAGCTCCTGCCAACGTGGGTGAACTGCGAATCGCCGTAGTTGAGGAATGGCGGAGACTATCCCAGGAGACCATCGATAGCCTTTACTCGCAAAATCTGTTCTTAATGTGATCTCATTTTAAGTAAAACAAATGAAACTTTAAATAACAAAAGAAGTGTAGTAAGTAGATTTTAAAATAAAACCATATTTTTTTAATTATGGACCTTTTTTTTGTGTTCCGCTAAATATGCCGGTGTGTTTATATTATGAAATTGATGAAGATCAGCTAATTTTAAATAATTTCGATATTTTATAATCTAGAAAATATACAGATTATATTAAGTAATTTACGATGATACAATTCTCTTGATTTCTTAGGAGCTTTGACTTTAACGATTCGATTTGTATGCAAGAGTACAATAAGTTATGTACAGTGCGACCGTGTTTTCATTTTTCATACATCGTCTGTCAATTTCTGTAGAAAAACGAAGATTGATAAACCATTAGCGAATTCTATTTACCGTCACTACATTTTTGACGTGAAACATCTAATGCCGGATAGCCCGTCTGTTGGTCGCGTCGCTACGTATTATGTACCTACTCATCGTACCTCGAAGGTCTGCTTGCGTCGCTTCTGCTTGGGTCTCTCTGCGTCCTGTCGCTTGCGGCGCGGCGCCGCCGTGCCCGCCCCGAACAGACCTCGCTCCTCCGCCACGCGTATCATGTATTTAGCGTCCAGTCGAGTTATTTCCTGTAAATTGTAATCCTTGCTACTTTTCAGTGGCGTGGAGTTCCTATAGCTCCATTCCTATCGGCTTCACTTACTTTTTGAAGATCGTCATCAAAATCCCTACCTACTATACAGTCTAGGGCTTCCCTACAAAGAAGAACCAGCCTTCGCCACTGCTACTTTTATGAACGCAAAAGAAATTCTCGTCTAAACCACTGATTGAATTTCTATTAAATACCTTGCAAGGGTAGATAGACCTTGAGGAAGGACATATCGCATAAGCTTCTTTATTCACAGGAATAAAGAAGCTTATGCGATATGTCCTTCCTCAGTACGATATACGGATTTCTATGCGAACAACTTCTAGATTCAAAACAACTACAATTTTTATTTAAAAAATCTATAACCCGAAATTATATAGTTTATGTTACTCGGAATATTATTACGAACCTATTGACACCTCATTTATTAAAATCGGAGCGGTGGTTAAGGTGCTACGTTGGAACAAACATAAATAGACTGCCAAAATCATTACCCATCCTTTTTGGCTTCGCCGTAGTCGTGTAAACACCGCGGCAGGCTAGCGTGGTGGGCGTGGTTAGTGGGTATTTTGGGGTTGATTACACATGACACGCGCCTTTAGAATGAACTACCAACCTTCCTCTGTATCAAGCCGAGATAGCAGCCGTCTCGATCTAGTATGTGGTGTATGTCGATGCCATTACCGAGATTAGGCAACTGATGAACTTCGAACAAATCAGTGTCGGGCACCTGAAATCATAATTAAGACATTAGTATAAGCCATTTTCTAAGCAGGAACCCAAAAAACCGGCCAAGTGCGAGTCGGAGTCGTGCACGAATGGCTCCGTACAATGTGAAATATCATTTAAGTATGGAATAGAATCCTGAATGAATGTTTGTCAAAAATAAAGCTTTTGTTTTTAATGTTTCATTTTTAAATTTTATGAATTATTGAGTGAATGATATTTGGAAAAAATTAAGCTAATACTTTCTATTTTAAATAGATCGGCCGAGTGTGAGTCGGAGTCACGAAGGGTTCCGTACAAAACGGAAAATAATTCAAGTTTGTTGTATGGGAGCCAGGCCCGGATTTAAGGGATCCGGGCCTCCACAGTAGACACCGAAAAAAAAACAGTCGATTACGGGAAAGCACAAGACGCAAATCTGACACCGAAGCAACCGCCTTTATACCAGTGGTCGACTAGTTACGTATCAAGATGCTTATTAAAATAATAAAGGAATCTATATATGGTTACAATAAATTTATTGGAAAACTCGACTGAAAAAAATTGACCATTTTATTTGGAAAATAATTTGGGGCCAGGTGCCTCCACTCCTTTGTTGCCCGAGGCCTCCAGATCTCTAAATCCGGCACTGATGGGAGCCCCTTAAATCTTTCTTTTATTCTGTTTTTTAGTATTTGTTGTGATAACGGCAACAGAAATAATTACATCTGTAAAAATTTCAACTGTCTCATTATCATGGTTCATGAGATACAACCTGGTGACAGATGGACAGACAGACGGACGGACAGCGGAGTCTTAGTAATAGGGTCCCGTTTTACACTTTGTTTATGTAACCCTAAAAACAGCATCTCAGAAGGACAGGCAAACTAGTTCGCGAGCAACACCATACTCACCAAGACATTCGGGCAGTCCTTATCCGGGTCATGCGGTATGGGCTCGTCCGCGTGCATCTCCGGTATGGGCCTCGCTTTTTTCGTCACTCGGGCGTCCACATTAGCACTCTCCGCTCGTTTTCTGACCACAGTGTTGGCTGAGTCCATTCTGGCCGTCGCAGGAGGTGAGGACATTGGTCTTTGGGTCCGTGGTGATGTGACGTCATCGTATTCTTCTTTATCGAGGTCAGAGCGGGAGAGAGACTGGTCTAGTGTCGTCGTAGACGATGTCTCTTTCATTTGGGACATCTGAAGGGAGTTATCAAATATATTTGGGCTAAAGTTTAAGCCTTAGCAAGTAAGGCTATAATATGATCCAGAATCCGGAAAGCCGGAGAACTCTACGCTAATACAATAGAGCTGAAAACCGAACACACGAGTCAAATGTCAATGTCATATATTATGAAAGCTCGACATTTCGATTTTCAACATTGTATTAGCGCAGACTTCTATTTTCAGTGCTCTGAATTTTCTCGGGCCCGCCGGATTCCGGATCATATAGTCCCAGTACAAGGAGCTTATGGCCATAGACATAGAGTTAGAAAATTGACTGAACCGTACACTCTTCACTCATTCTTCCTGAAAAATACAAAAGCAACGTGAGGTTAGTGGTTATCTTATCTTTATCTACGTTATTTAATTACTAGCTTTTACCCGCGGCTCCGCCTGCGTAAATACAGTAAATACGGGATAAAATGTAGCCTAATTTTTAATCCAGAGCCTAAACTACTACCACAACTAATTTCGTAAAAATCCGTTCAGTAGTTTTTGCGTGAAAAAGCCACAAACCTCCATACACCTATCCATCCATCCTTCACAAATTTTCACATTTATAATAGTAGTAAGATCGCCCGCGGAAAGCAAATAGACACTGGCCGCACATTCTCAAAGCGATGAGCGCTTCGTAGTACCTACTTAATCCTTTCTTCGTCTATGTTTAGGACTTAAAAATCAGAGGTTATGTAATTATGTATTTGTATGTCTCACACTAGAATGATCCTTATGTTTCTTCTTCAACGCGTGTTTCTCTCGCGCAAGTCTGTTGGCCTCCGCTACAGCACGTGTCACTTGGACAGTATTCTCCGCATCCAAAGATGAGTGAGTCTCGTATAAGATTAGCTGGATCTAGAAAAGATATTGAAAAGTAAAGATTAGAAAATAGGGAACACATTTTGTAGACTTAAGGTTCCCACAGACGAGAGGCCGATCGTTTCAGTTAGAACTGACGTCAGTTCGGCCTGAACGGATTCGAGCACATACACGGAAAAAATAGCATCCGACCCAACTGACGTCATTTCGGCCTGAACGGATTCGAGCACACACGGAAAAATCGCATCAGTTCGTTCTGGTTCGCTGCGAACTACGGTAGTGTTTATTAATTGTAAATTCGTGTAAACGCTTGTACACGATACACGCCCGCACGGACGCGGCTCTGGCGAGAACTGAAGCGATTTGTCACACATGGTCGGTTCATCCGTTCAGTTCAGAATAATGTTGCTAACTTAGTTATTTTATAAAGTTTTACTACTAAATTAAGTTTTTATTCCCTCCTAAGTAGAAATTTAGTTGTTAGTAGTGTCTTAGTAGGAAAGAGCCAGACATTAATCATATGCAAAATGTCCTAGGTTAGGCACAAAAAAAAACTTTTTTTTTTTACAACTTATCATTATAATACATCTTAGCTTTCGTCCGTAATTTGCTTAAAACTACACGTTTAATTTAACGGAAAAATTTAAAGTATAATTCAATAAATAATAAAAATGTTATATGTATAACAAAACCTAAAATGCAGTGGTTTTTTGGGGGCTTTAGGGATTCCTAAGTTGAGTAGTTTTTTGTGATAGTTTTCAGTATTCTTTTAGTAGTTTTTGGTAGAAAACGACGCGAGTTTAATATCACACAGTTTTAGCACAAAAACAGAGCTGGCAACACTGGAACGAATCGCTTCAGTCCACCCGGCCGACTGATGCTATCTCGAAATTGCACATAGACGATACGATTTTGCATCCGTTCAGGCCGAACTGAAGGAAAACCGGACCGTATATGGGATCCCTAAGCAATTATAGCAGTCGTCCCGCGTCATAGCCCAGCCAGGTCGTTTCTTGTACCTACTTTAGCTGTAACTTAAACTTTGTACAATAATTATTAAGGACACAAATAAATTCAATAAAATATTTATATATTTTATTCACTAACACTTTCTTCTAATAAACTATTTTATAACTTTAAATTATACCATTAGAGTTACATGGTGACCCCGACGTGATTTAATAAATAAGTGCGCGTTTATTGTTTCGGGGCAGCTCAAATTATTAACACCTGGCTGGCGCCAACTGTATACATTGTATAATTAAAACATATTACAACTTGTGGCTTTGAATAGTTTAAACTTAACGTGCAGTGACTTATTTTTGTAATAAATATGGCGGAGCCTCAAAATGTTGAAGTTAATGAACAGTCTAGTGAGGCGAACGTACTTAATATCAGTGTCATCTCGGATCGCGGATTTTTGGACTGACCATCCGGAACTGTGGTTCGTGAAGTTCGAAGCTGTGGTCGCGCCGCAGAAGACTTCGGACGAAGCCAATTACCAACTATTAATCGCGAAATTGTGAAAGGCAATTATCCAGCAAGTAGCCGATTTAATTGGAAGCCAGCCTGCGATTAATAAATTCCAGGCCCTCGAGGCCCGTTAGATTTGTTAGATATTTATGAGAGGTTGTTAGATATTTATGAGAGGAAACGGAAGTCGTATCCAGAAGCTGATGGGAGAATTTCAGTTAGGAGACCAGAAACCCTCCAGTTGCTTCGGAAGATGAAGGAGTTGGCGGGAAATCGTGTTAATAAAGAGACACTGATTATATTATGGCAAAATCATCTGCCTTCGTCGGTTCGGGCAATTCTGGCAGCTACATGATCTGAAAGATTTGGAGAAGTTAGTTTCCATAGCGGACAAGGTGCATGAAACGCAGAGATATGAACCCATTTCCATCCTATCGATCTACTATATGTAATTATTAATTACTAAGTTTTTTTCATTGTGCAATACTATTTAGTAGGTATTTATTTACCTGTGGTTTTGACATCAGTGCTTTTAATGTTTTCTTCTGTTCTTCTAGTACTGTTTGGACACGAGCTTTACTTTCGCTATCTATTTCAGATTCGGTTAAGATCTGCAATTGATTAATATGAGATTTGAGTGAATAATCAAAAAGTTACAAATAAAACTAAAATTTACTTTCGCTTGTGAGAATAAAAAACAATTGGAAATAATAGAGTCTAAGCCTTCGTACCCCAAGAGAGTTTTCTTGTGGTCGCGGGTACGAGGGCTTAGGGTCGACCCACACGTAACACAACCACACCATATCGAATAGGTACCGATGCGACAAAAGGTGTCAAGCTGTGCCCAGGTGTGAATAGTGTCGCGGCGGCTACCTGCGATTGCGTTGTGGTACCGACAAAAAATATTTATACAGCCGAATGTATAACCGCAACCTTTTTGGAAGTCGGTTAAAAATGTTTAATTTTGTCATGAATTACAGTTATAAATACTCGGTGTCGCTGGTGGTCGCGTTGTGGTTGCGATGTAGTCGGTATCACGCGTCATGTGGTCGACAATGACTGCAAAATGTGGTACGCCGTACCTACGTGTGAATAGCACTATTAATTTTCAATACAACATACCTAATATACGCCTGATTACGTAGTGTGGTTGTGGTACGCGTGGGAAGACTAAACTAGATATGTCAATATAGACTTAATTTGTCTCTCTTTACTTTAACTAGTGCCTTAATCTACACACCTCAAGCATAGCCAAATCACCCCCACGGCCGCACACCAGGTCTATAGGATCTGTCACAGCAGAATATGAGTTAGGAGGCGTCGCTATGGCCGCCACTACTCCTTTAAGTGCCCCAGTGACAGTCGGACAGTCGCAGTGTATGGCCTCTCTTAACACGCAGACCGACGCGTCGGATTGTGATAAATCGGAAGCCTCCACGCCAAGTTCTTGTAAGGCGCTTACGTAGTTGTCTAGTCTGTTGAGAATTGAGATTAAAGGGTCTTAAGCTCTTCAAGCTCACAGCTCACTGTATGATTTCAGTGAATCTGCTCTTGATTAACTTATGGTTATAATATCAGTTCTTGATTCAGAGGTCGAGGGCTCGTAACTCCACGGACCGAAAAAGTCTGAAAAGCAGCTTTTATGCCTTCAGTTTCCCAGGTTGTGACGTGTATCAATCAGACTTTTTCAGATCTCAAGTACATTATACGGACACTCTAACGGTGAAGGAAAACATCTTGAGGAAACCCGCACATGGTTGGCCCTAGAGTATTGACTAGTCATTCCTCTGGCCTAGGCTGACTGTGTTGTGAGAATGCCGTATGTGCTTGGGCAACGACATTTAAAAACCAACTGTCCCAGGCACTGCAGTATTTCAAGGGTGGTTACTTCGCTCGGAGAATACTGTATAAATCATTCAATAACGTATGAAAAGGCCTAAGTTTTTATTTATTGCTATGTCTTCCTTCTCTAACCTCAAACCTCCAACCTCTTTTACCAACCTATCTCCAGCTCCAAACACCACCAATCTGCCCAACTCGGGCGTCACCGGCGCGGGCGGTTTCTGCGCCCGGACCACCGCAGCCAACTCCTTCAGTAAAACAGCTAGGTAAGCAGAACAGCGTGGCGAGGACGCATGGGTTTGTGCAACCACGCCACATAGGTTGTTGGCCTGCAGTGCCCGGCAGAGGGTTGACGCGCCTTCGCAAAATTCGCGTTCCTGCGAAAAATCTTAAAATAAAATGCAAGAATTATTATAGCAAAATACAAAATGCCTCAGTAAGATCAAAAGGAGTTAGAGGAGTTGTGTGTTTGAAATAATTTATTTATTTCATAATTTACATACCTAGTATATTATAACAGAATCCAATTTAACAATTAAACAAAAAACAATTACAAAATACATTTCCACAAATATGTAATTAAGTTAACCTTGAAATATATAATACCTACTAGGGCTTCCGAAGAGTTTCTTTAGGACTACCTAAATGAGCTACTTGTCTATTTCTTTAAGGTTTTAGGACTCATGCTGACTTAAGAAGTTATACGTATTAAAACTTACCTGTAGCACAATAACACCATTCTTAATCAGATCCAGTTGGCCAATACTTTGGTTAGCCGGTGGCCGAAGTGTTATAAATCTGAAATATAGGTTTTCAATGTAGACACTAATATTATAAAGAGGAAAGTTTTGTTTGTTTGTATGTTTGTTTGCATTGAATAGGTTGAACCGAAACTACTGGACCGATGGTGATAAAATTTGGCACGAATATAGGGTAGATCTTAGCCAAGGACATAGGCTAATTTTTATCGCGGTATAATGTACGGTTCCCGCGGTATTTCTTTTTGCGCGCACGAAAAAGCGGGAAACTTCTAGTTGTAAGATATTGAAGTACCTGGGACAAACGCGGTCGAAGTGGAACTCGCCGGCGCACAGCTGCTTGGAAGTGCTATACGTGTATCCTTGTTCTCTTAGCTCTTCTACCAGCAGTGATAACTTCCTGAGGGAGAACAATGAGAAGAACATGGTCAGTGGTAAAGGACGTTATGCTGGCCATACACTCTACGGTCTACCCGTGCTGGTATTCCTGCGCAGATAGACCTCTACCTGTGCTGGTATTCCTATGATATTCCTATGAGGTAGAACGCAAAGTGTGTGGAAATAGGCATGCGCAGTTTTTGAGCCTGCGCAGGCGACTAGCGCATTGGCTTACTTGACTTTGAAAGTATTGATCCATCCAGTCAATGTGGTCCTGTTCAGTGTGGCAGACACACGTTCTTCGCGCAAATGTGTGGGAAGCAACTCTGACAATCTACAAGAAGAATTAACATCAGTTGTCATATGAAATTATTGCCCGCGGCTTCGCCCGCCGGAAATTAGGTTCTTTTTTCCCATCTAACGGCTGAATTTCAGAAAACGCTGAAATACGTAATTCATTATTTTTTTCCGCACTCAATTCATACGAAATATCATGCAAATATGTCTAAGGAATAAAAAGTATACCCTAGATCCAAAAGCACTGAACAGAACTCTGAGGAGTTTTTTAAAGATTTTTTAACGCGTTTGGAAATTTCGACATTGTCTAAAGAACTGCGAGCATATGCCAATTATGTAACTTACAGTAATCATCATCATCATCACCTTATATACAATACCTAATGGAATTAATGCTGCATATTCAGTAATACATTCGATAGTTTATTTTTAAAGTTCTTAAAATGTGTTAATAATAATATAACAAATATGACTAAAAAGGGATAAATTATTATTTTAAACAAAAAATTAAACCGACTTCCAAAGTAGAAATACACAACAAATTACGAAATAAATCTTATTTCTAAATAATTCCCCTTTTAAATTCGGCTAAAATTTTAACTATTTCTCTACACAATCTTAATTTTGAAGTCGGTACGAGCCAACTTAAACGTGAGCTTTATAAAATAATGTTATAACAGGCTATTGTTTGGGCTGGTTTGTTATTGGTAAAGTCGGTTTAATATGTATATATAGATAACATCGGAAAAAGAAACGAGGCAGATTGCCTGGTCACTGGTGCAATGTTGGTATACGATTACACCGCACATATACCTTACCAGTAGCGAAGGCTGGTTTTTCCATCAAAGGGAAGCCCTAGCCTGCAGTAGATATAAGATCAGTTGCAGAACTTATTTTTACACATATCTTAAGAAATTTAGTAGGTACCTAGGACAAAAAAATGTTCATGATGGGAAAAGGCAATGTTGTAGGCATGGAGCTTTGTAGGTTACGAAGTGTTAAACTGTATTGTCATAGTTATTGTATCTTAATTATACGTGAAGCCGGTGTAAATCGTGTTACATAAACACGTCGCTACTGATACCTACTTAATACCAGTAGAATAACAAATCCGTTCTCGTTCTTGACACTCTCCAGACGAAAACCACTTTTAGGTCTCCGGTATTCTTCCTGAACTCAACGTTATTTACTAATAACGATTGTATTTCATGCCGGTATTTTGCAAGGTATCTCGGAAAAGCAGGCCCATTCGCAATTCTGACAGAAGCACGGTATCCCATGGACTTTTCTATTCTCAGTTGAAAAAAAAAAGACATGTCACAACAACAGTTTAGAACATACGAGAAAGCTTTATTCTTGATCCGTATTCTCGCTATGGCAGCTGCAAAGTGAACCCTCTCATTCCAAATAGCCGTCTCTACCGCCAAGAATGGTTCTCCAGCTGATGCTAGGAGACGCTTGGCCGATTCCACCTCCTCCTGGCTCCGAGCCACCCACCGACGACGAGCCAGCTCCATCAGGAACAGCCAGGTTATGTGACGGTGATTCATGAACTAAAAAGAAACCGCATATTTAGAATTATGGCGGGGACTATAATTAATGGGAAGTGTCGATAGCATTGTTGAAGGTTACAAAAGTAATCCGATGTACCAATAACCTTGTAACAGCATTTTTTAACTATATTGCGATCTTGGTAGTTGGTTGCTACATACCTACTTCCGAAAAAAGAAATAAAAACTTAAAATAAAACTCTACATAAATGCAGTAAATACAAGTGATCACGATCCATATTACTTTTAACTGCTTTTAAAATGAGCATTTTTAGAAAATTATACAGCCATTAAACTGTTACAGCCGTAAGTTAGAGTTTTTTAAGTACACATTTTAAATGTGATTTATCTAACTCAATATTATTTATTCGATAACTTTAATCACGAAAGCCAATCGGCCTTATTCGAATATCGTAAGTAATCGGAATACAATTTCGTGAGATTTTTTTTCACAAAAAATACAGTCACGTGATCGTAAAGTAGGGTAGGGCCATCGTATTTTATTTCGATTGTCATCCACTTATCGATGGTAAAAAGTTCGATTTACTATGACCTTTAGATTTGATGGATTATAAAGGTCAAGAGCAATATTTGCGTATTGTCCTCGTGGTAAAGGTAAAAATTAAAAATAATACGATACAGGCTATAGCGGGCGGAAAACCCTTTATTTATTATTTACGATTAACTGAAACACTTAGGTACCTGTGGATAGTCACTGAAGAAATTAACATCATCGATAGCTTCATCTAATATTGATTTATCTGAAATAAAAAAAGTACTAAGTATGTATGAATCAAATTTAATAATTCCAAGCGGGTTAACTGGCGGATCGCGGGCAAAAGGTAATAAAACGAAAAAGTATTTTTATTCGTCTTAAATATTTATTGAAATAGTCGCGTGACGATGATGGGCTATAAAGTGGGTGGTGGTAAGTAGGTTGAGTGGTGTCACCACACCGCTGTCACCACTTCAGCCCCATTAGTCTTCACACACCATCTGATGGTAGATAAATCGCTAAACGTTAAAGCCAGCACGAAGATTACTGTCTACAATCATAGGTTTATTTCACGCACGCTACCTTCAACGGCCAAGAATTTACCCAGAATCGACAGCAACGAAATGATTGATGTTAAATCAAATTTGATGTCACCAAAAGGGCAATCCCGAAATATGCCGGGTATAGAAGTTTCAATATAGGTATATACGGGTATACCCAACAACAACTGCTAATATTGGGTATTTTTTTTTTTTTTTTTCCTCCCCCTAACATAATCAGGGCTGTTTGTTTATCAGTTTAATTATTTTCTTTTTCAATCTTATATCTAATATTTTACAATTTCTTATTTACTATTTACAACGATTTTTTATTCTTACAATAGTAATTTGTCAGTATATATAATGTACTCGTCAAAATTTTTTACCTTTTTTATAAAAGTCGGCGAGATATAAAATAACAATTGTTTAAAATTTTCTAATTCAATAAATTCAATTTAAATAATTATCTACAGTATAAATCAATAATAATAATTCAATAAAATTAACTACAATAATTACAACTAATAACAATCAACAATAAAACGACGGCACAGTGTAGAGACTAACCTAATATCACAATAAAATAATCTAGAGCCTATACTAAATATCACACCAAAATATCACAATTTTTTCTATTTACAGATTCCACAATATTTTTACAGAAAGAGAGAAAAATTTCCCTCTTCTTTCCCCCCAGGATAGAAGACAGGCTCTCACCCGTAATCGATATGCCCAATTTTTGCTCAGTATCGTATCTACTGTTAGCAAAAATTGGGCACTCGAGTAACAGGTGAGGAACCGTCTCCTCAACTCCTGGCTGACATGAGCACGACGGGTCCTCCTTCAACTTGAATCTGTTCAAGTAGAAGGCGAACCCGCCGTGTCCAGTCAGTATCTGTGTGGTGTGGTGCGTAATGTCTATTTTGTTGACTATCTTGTATGCAGCAGCAGCGCTTGGGAAAAAGAGCTTCGTGGTTCCAGCCGTCCCTCCCACTTCGTATCTCCTGTCCCATTCCTCAACCGTATCCTCTCTTAAGATACGCTTGACGAATGAAACAGGACACAGATCGTAGTCGGGTTTCCTTTTCAATCCCAGCGCGGCCCCCTTGGCTAACTCGTCAACCCTCTCATTCCCTCTCAACCCTGCGTGCGCCTTGATCCAAAACAGGGAGACCTCCCGCCTCTGCAAAGCAGTTTTTCGGAGGGCCGCCCTTGTTTGCACTGCCAGGGGATGAGGGGAACTAAGGGTGACAGCCTGGAGGGCCGATCTGGAATCGCTAAGGATACCGACCTTCTCCATTCCGCTCTTGCAGGCTATGTCTACAGCTCTATGGAGCGCTAGAAGCTCGGCTTGGTAGACGGTGCAATACGACGGCAACGCAAGCTTGACGGCCTTTGTCTCGGCCTCACCCTCCCATACGGAGAGTGCGGCTCCGACTCGACCCTCAATCTTCTGCCGTCAGTATAGATCCTATGGACGTGGCTGTTAACCACGTCCGCATAAGAGTCCTCGTCTACCAACCCGAACCTCAGCTCTTCCTGCTCTGCCGGATGTGGGTCCTCGACCGCTGGAGCATTTCGTTCCACCTCCCTGTCCCTCAACACCGGGTGAGGTACCCCCTTTTTGATCTCATAGAGCCTCGAAGCTTCGAGTATCCTGAGATCAAGTGGGAGTATCCCAGCCAACAGCATTGCAGAGTTCAGGGAGACGGTCCGGTATGCTCTGCAGATCTTCTGGGCAAAACCCCGTTGGACGGAGTTGAGCCTTTTCTGGACCCCCATCTTTTCCACGGTGGGTGCCCACGCTGCCGATGCATACAGAATAGTCGGCTCTATCACGGCCATATATATAATCTTGACTATCTGGGGGTTAAGCCCCCAGCCTACTCTAGCCGCTTTCGCTAGTTGTTTGTATCGTGCTATAGCTTTTTTACTCACGTTACTCACGTGGGCATTAAAAGTTAGTCCGCTGTCTATGGTCAGTCCCAACACTTTAATCTCATCGTAGTATTTAAGGAACACCCCCCCCATTGCGAGTCGAGGGACGTCGTATTTGCGTTTGCGTGTGCTTAATAGAGCGCATGTTTTGTGGGGGGCGAACTTCAATTTGTTCGACTCCCCCCACTTATTTATTTTATCCAGTACCCCATTGGCCTTCAACTCTATTTGAAGAGCGGTGTCCCCTTCAAACACCAACACTAAGTCGTCGGCGAAAGCCTGACAGAACACGTCCATCTCCTCTAACATCCATAGCAGGGGGTCCAACAAGAGGTCCCACAGGATCGGTCCACCTATGGACCCCTGCACGCACCCCTTGTTGGTCTCCCTGCTCACTTCCATTCCAGCATATCTCACATTCACTTCTCTTTCCCCCGGGACCAGGAAAGTGATGAAAGAGAGGAACATCGGCGGACGCGCCGGCGGGCGGAGTCCTTGGACTCCGAACCGCCGACGGGTCCGGACGACCCTCCTTTCATCATGGAGGAGTTGAAGAGAGCCGTAAGGTCCTTCAACCCCAAAAAGGCCCCCGGGGCGGATGGACTCACGTCAGACATCTGCCAACACGCTGTGGAATGTGACCCGGAATGGTTCCTTGCTCTGCTGAATAGGTGCCTCACCGTCGCCTGCTTCCCCAAACAGTGGAAGCGGGCGACTGTGGTGGTGCTAAGGAAGCCGGGCAAGGAATCGTACCGGGTACCAAAAGCCTATCGCCCGATCGGCCTCTTGCCTGTTCTCGGCAAAATCTTCGAGAAGATGCTGGTCGCCCGACTTAGGTTCTACCTGCTGCCCAAGATCAGCCCTAACCAGTATGGCTTTATGCCCCAAAGGAGCACCGAAGACGCCCTCTATAGGTTGGTGGGCCACATCAGAAAGCAGAGGGAGGAGAAGAAACTTTCTGTTGTGGTCTCGCTGGATATAGAGGGGGCCTTCGATAGTGCTTGGTGGCCGGCCATAAAGGTTAGGCTGGCTGAGGTTGGGTGTCCGGGGAACCTGAGGCGGCTGATCAGCAGCTATCTGAGTAATATTGGGTATTGGTATACCTAGAACTGTCGACCATGTGTTTTTTGGATGGGTTTTTCGTCCAAAATCAATAAATCATTTTTCAAAGGACATGACCATTTATTTGATGACACACTGACTCAGTCAGCGTGTCATGCCAGAGGCGTTGCGGGTTCGAATCGCGTCAATGAACCAAAATTATCCGTATCTACGTTCGGGTTATTGATATCCAAGAGTATGTATCTGTAGGTATAGTTTTTAGGAAATATAGCTTTCTAAATCTTAACGATAGAAATTAGAATCTAAGTACAAGTTCACTTAACTTTTTGATTGCATAGCCGTAGCTCAGAAACTTATTATTAACCCTTTCGCAACAGTTAACTATAAATAGGTAAATGAGATTTTCTATTTAGGTTCAGAGCACGCAAGCAGTAAAGTTAACACGGACTAACTCGTTACGATAACAGCGGCAGGCGTCATGTTATTTTAAACGTTTACAACTTCACGACAGTTTCATTTTCAAATGTTTAAATGGAACACGCGAGTTGTTGTTTTCGTAGGAAACTATTTGATATTCTGATAGGCATGATAGAAATTACGAAATTGAAATATCCTGAAATGTAGAATTAATATTTATTTATGTTACCTATGCCTTCGTGTTGGTGTATTGGGAAGAGGGAACCAAATTTGATTTCATATTTTAGTTGATAATTATATTTATAGGTACCTACTCACATCTAAAAACCTCATAGATGAGTGCGTAGACGGCTCGCATCTCTTGCTCGTCTTCGAAGTTGACCGTCAGAGGTGGTTTGCTGAGTAGGCGCGCTGCATTTATAACCTGTAAAGTTAAACCAATAAGATTTAAAATGGAATTCAATAATTGATTGCGCATTCGCTGGTCTTAAGGCGGGACTATATTGTCCGGAATCCAGTAGGCCGGGGAAAATTCAGAGCATTGAAAATAGAACTCTGCGCTAATTTAATAGAGCTGAAAATCGAATATACAAGTGTCGAATTTTGCGAACTTTGAATGAATGTAAAATCTTATCCACCTACTTGGTAATAATTTGGTATTTTAAAAACAAAACTAGTGTATCTGTATACACAAAAGGTTTACTGTAACAAAGTTTGAAGTGATTTAACATACCTAAGTAGTTACATTCCTAATTTATGAAAATAAGTTTCGTACTACTTTTACCGATTATTATTGACCTCAGATTACCCAATTTGTCCCACAGCTATCGTAGCATACCTACAAAGAGTGTAAACTGCGATACTCTACCTCCTCCGAAGCATCATGGTGGTGACATCATCTGGGCTGGTAATTTTTTGGTCCTAATCACTCAACCTCTCCTGACTTGACGGTGGTCCTGACAACCACTCAGCCGAGGTGGTCCTGGCCTCACCTGTTCGATGTCCCAGGCCGGCCCCGCGGTGGTCCGCACGTGGACCGGCGGCGGCGCCTTGGGGCTCTTGGCGGGCATGGAGATGTTCCACGGTGCCCACGCCTCCACCTCCTCCAGGGGGTGGGGGGTGACATCATCTAAGCTGCTAAATGAGAGCATAATGTTACAGACTGTATATAACGTTCGACTCTCAATCGACACAAGTTGCCATTTAAATAATTATGTAATGCGTACTAAATTAAAAATTACTAATTATTTACTTTTTTATTAATTATTCATTGTTTACTTCTCAAGACAATTGTAATTAGGCTACTATGAGATTAAAGAAAGAAAATGCGACACAATGCGCCATTAATATGTTCACATTTTTTCAAACAAACGCTTTGCCATTCATCCTAAAACTGGTGAAAGGGTCAGCTCACACCGAAACGTGTCGCGGCGCGCACTTCTTTAGATAACTATTCAACATTTAAGTTTATTCATAACACAAAAAATATATAAGTTTCATTGCAACATCGGCACCGCGCTATGCAGCACGGTGCAGTTCGCAATTCGAACTCTTGCAATGAAATTGTACCTTTTTTGTAGTAAATAAAGTTCAATTAAACATCACATAAATTAATATATTTTACTAGTTCTTAAACAGTAATAAATTCAATAAAAATTATTTACAGCTGTGATTGAACATCATCATTGAATATTTCGTCCATTTTTCTTAAATGTTGAGACCATTTTTAATTACATAAGATAAACAATCTTCATATTAAAAAGTTAAAATTATTACAACAATTTGTATAAAAATTATTATAAAAATTCAAAAAGCACGTCAGCTGAAAAATGTCTGTCAAAAATATGAAGCAATTGTCATAAGACACATTTTTTTTTAATATAAAACAATGAGTAAAACACAAAGAAATGAAATAAAAAAAAACAAAAGAAAAACGGGGACCGAGCTACTGTCACGTTACTGGGTACGTTTGTAAAATGTTTATACGCACCTACTTAGTAGATTAGATGGTTTACTAAACTTGGTACGTGTAATCAAGGCGATAGGTATAGTGTTCTACTTAGTACATAGTGGGGACTCAAGTTCATCAGGCCACGGAGGCAACAGCTACCTACATAGTTAGCTTTCGATTTGATTGCACTACTAGATGCATACGGTGTGTCTACGATCGTGTGGAAAACTGTGGGCCGTAGAAGGGGACATCAATTTTTTCTGAATTTGGATAGATTCTTTTCTACGAAAGCTCTATACGTAACTATATATATTTTCTACTCTGTGACGGAGGCTCAAACGATCCTCATACATATATTTTAGCTATACATATAGTTATAGGTACGTACTGATTGAAAATGAACATGTTTTTTTCTGAATAATTTTGAAACAAACACTTTCAGAATTGTACTAGGTACTTGTTGACCTACCACTAGTTCGGAAACTACCCGGCGAGAAGCAAAAAGATGTCAATATTTTTCAATGTATTTAATTCTAATTCCCAGATTTGATAAAAACCGCTCAAGTGCGAGTCGGGCTCGCGCACGAAAAGTTTCATGTCCATTATCTATAAAAATGGCAAAAAAAACGTTTGTTGTTTGGGGGCATAAATATTAATTTTATTCTGTTCTTTTTTGTATTTGTTGTTATAACGGCAACAGAAATAAATCTTCAGTGAAAATGTTAACTGTCTAGCTATCACGTTCATGAGAGACAGACGGACAGACTGACGGACAGACAGCGGAGTCTTAATAATAGGGTCGCGTTTTACCCTCCGGGTACGGAACCTTAAAAAGTTTAACGCAGACTACTCTTAGAACATTAAACCATTAATGCTCTAAGCAATATACTCGATAAAATTGTAACCATACATTGAATTACTGTAATTATATCCGAAATACAAATAACCAACTATAACCCATTAGTTATGTAATCATTACACTATTATGGTACTATTGCATGCCAACTGGCTGTATTGCCATAGATAGCTTGTTAAATCTTGATCCAACTAAAAAATTGGTTTCTTTTCTCGCATATTCATTTGAAATCTTGCAATGGTTTTATATTATGTCAATAAATGCAAATGTGTAACCTTCTTTTGAACGTCGGCTGAAATACGACGAATCCTATGATTATTTACTATAATTAATATTATATCTAGCAATATCCCGCGAAAAAATACCCACAACCAGCAAGCAAACGTGTCGAGTGCACGCATAAGTATGCGTAAAGCACCTCCCTCCTCCCACACTGCTCATGCGTACACTCAGAAACAAGAGTGCAAACGTGCAAACACCACCACCACACAAGCAACAATGTCAGCAAGATCGTGCAAGGCATCACGGTGCAGGTAGCAAAACTCTTATAGTAGCATTCACACATTTGCTTGCAGGTTGCGGGTGTTTTTTATTGATATAATATTAATTAAATTGTATGCTATGGATTTCCGCCAAGTGACGCCTGATTCCATTAACTATTATTATTATAGTGATCTCACAAATGTTCAAATCTGGGAAAATTTGGATCGCAAAAAATGTTTTGTAGCATAATCGTAGCGTCGTAGCCTTCGAGCTACACGCCTCTACGAAAGTTCTGTGTTTCGTATGGACGCGTAGCACTGTACAAAGTTGATACTTAAGACCTCAACCCATACTGTAATATTATTAGGTGGCCATTTTTAATTTAGTTTAAATTAGTTACAATCGAAATTATAACTATTTATTGCTATTATATAATTTAGTAAATGTGTAAGTGCTTATATAACATTTTACTTTGCATTTTTTTGCCTCAAAATCAAGATTCGAACTGCTACAAAAGTTATTCAATTGACTTCCAAAAAAGGAGGCGGTTATGCATTCGGCTGTGTATATATATGTATATACAGACGGTGGCGCCGTTTGTGGACCGATTTTTTTATGTAAGGGTATAATCCCAATTTGGTCCCGTTTTCACCAAAGTCGAGGGAACTCCTCGAAATTTGTATGGACACATATGGTAATTTTGACTTTTCTGAAGTAGTCTAAGCATATGCTACTAAAAAGTAAGATTTTGCACCAAAGTATACTCCTGATCCAAAAGTACTGAACAGAACTCCTGACTCCTTATAGATACATGTTTGGGGATTTTCGCGTTCTTTCAAGAACTGCAAGCATATGCCACTATGTCAATTACAGTAATCATCAACACTATCGTCACACCATACATCATCACATTATGATGATATAATAGGTGCGTGTAAAAATACTATGAGAAATAGTATTTTTACATCGACATGGATATCTTTGAACATTAGTCATTACTTTGCCGTATGTGAACCTATTTGCAAAATTGTTTTGTTGTTGGAAAGTATATAATTCGACATTTGTCCCTTAAGTACTGAATCGTTGTTTAAAGAACTGCAAGCATATGCATACCACTTATAGTAATCATTATCATCATGACCACCATCTTCACAAGAAACACCAACATATTATTATGATGACATAGGTACTCACTACTCATCACAGTTTTGTGCACCGATATCAATGTGTTTATAATAATATAAATAACGAATTTAACTAAAAAGTGAAAAATCATTATTTTTAAACAAAGAATTTAAACAGACTTCTAAAGTAAAAATACACAAAAAAGTATGAAATAAAACTTATTTTCTAAATAATTCCCCTTTTAAATTCGGATAAAATTTTAACTATTTCTCTACTCAATCTTCTCAATTTTAAAGTCGGTACCAGCAAATTTGGACGTGAGTTCTATAAAATATTATAGGATATTGTTTGGGCTGGGGGGAATTATTTACTAGTTATTTCATAAAATCAATGTTATTCGATGTTCACGTATTGGCAGCGTGAGCCGTGACACACAATGCGGCCTATATACGTTCATGGTCACGTACACCATCAACCATGCCGCATGTGTGACCTTCCACTGGGCTTTCTTTGTAACAGAAAAATTAAATATACTAATACCTACTATTTTCTTTCATTACAAAGAAAACTCACGATTTCTGAAATACAATATGGACTGTTAATTTTTCAGAGGATTTTAAATACATCACTGCCGTAGAAACTTCTATTGTAGTTAATAAAATAAGGCGTTACTTTGCGGAAATCCATGGCATACAATTTAATTAATATTACATCTACAACCTGCAAGCAAATGTGTGAGTGCACGTTTACGCATGCATAAGCGTGCTCTCACACATTTGCTTGTTGGTTGTGGGTATTATTTCGCGGGATATTGCTAGATATAACATTAATTGAATTGTACTTATAATGTACATAATGTAGCATGTAAAAAAGTTTAAGGAGATCGTGATATTATGATCATAAACACGAAGTATTTTCTACAGACTACAGGTAGAATTAAGTTATCAATCTATCAAATAGACGCGTCAAATTTTAACAGGAATGTAAACATACACGCAGACACAATATCCAAGACACATTGCATCTTTAAACTGTAGGTAATCGTACACATTTTTTGAAACGAAATATTTTTCATGTTGACAAATTTCCGAATTACCTACTACTTTTTGTTATTTTAGTTTTTTCAACGTTTCGAATATATTGTAACAAATGTCTTATCGTTATTTTACTTTGTTAAATAAATTAGAACAAATAAAGCGCCATACTAATAGCAGCCTGCAAATCCAATACCGCGGCCCTGAAGCGGACTTGAAGGCAAAACTAAAAATTATTGACATTATAGATACTTATGACGGCCTATAGTACCGGTGCTGGATTTACAGGCTGGACGGTGAGTAAAGCCCTAAAGTACTTAGCAAAGCCTAAAAAATACCCATCACTATCAATCTTCTGCATCTCCACCAGTTTGAAGTACTGCGAGAGTCGCCACTCCTTGTCGCTGGGGAGGACCAGGTTGTCCAACTCCCGGGTGTCCTCCAGTCTGGCCTGGTCATCCTGCCGGAGTATCTCCGACAGTACCCTGGGATAGACGCTGAAGAGGTCCAACTCGTGTTGACTCAGAGCCGCCAGCAGAGCGTTCGCGTTGTACGTCATCACCATTTTGATTTTGCGTAGGTATATTATGGTGGTGAATGAGCAAAACTAATTAATTACCAGAACCCCAATTCTCGTATTTAATTTATTTTTATTGAATTTTAAATTAATCGTCTTGATATCTATAAACTGATTTTTGGTGCTTAGATTTGGATCATAATCAAAACGGGTTTTGCAGTTTTAACATAATATCGGGACTGGATCGTAACTGCATTGTTGCAGGATTTAATTAGCAGAATCGACATTCAGGAAATTGAACTTTTTAGGTATTATTCAGTTTTCTAAATTAACTATGATTTAAAATTTTACACTATTCATTTAAAATTGTTGAGATTTTACTTCGCAAAGGAGCATACGGTTCGCCTGATGAAAAGGTACCTCATCGCAAATGAATGTTTCATGGACACAACGTATTCATTCTGCATTAATTTTACTTTAGTTCAGGGATTCATATAATGGGAATTATTATTATTTTTAATTAAGTATTATGATGAGTATTTATTATGTTACAGCGGTTTTATCGCACTTTTTTGTGAGCGCAAATTTATTTTTTCCCTTAAAATAAGGCGTCAAACCGCAATAAAATGTAATAAATGATGTTCATGCATAATAATAATAGTCACTTATGTATATTTTAGATTACATAAATGCGATTTTCGTTACTTCTTGTCTTCTTTTCTCAACGAATGAACAAAATTAATAATTTTAAAAAGGTAACCCCCGAATTGTCAAGCAGTGACCTAGAGTCAGCTTTAAAAAAAACCGCATCTAAATCGGACCTTTAGTTTAGGATGTCTGATGCCACGTACAGACACACACACAGACAGAACGTCAAATTTATAACACCCCTCTTTTTGCATCGGGAATTAAAAATAATACCACTTCTTGGTTCGGTGCTCGGACACACACTGAGCCGAAGCCTTCACAAGGCTCTATGTATGATGTAAGCTTCACAAGACTCTATGTATGATGTAAGATTCTTCCAACCTGTTGCTTTACCTTTCGTGATAATCGTTTTTTATTCCCCAACGAAAACAGATGAGTTTTATAAATAATTGAAGTGTCTGTCTCTGTGTGTATCTTTGGGAGTCACGATAACACGGGCGTGTTATCGTGACTCCCAAAATGATGAACAGATTTTGATGTAGTTTTTTTTTGTTTGAAAGCTGATATGATCGCGGCTCTTGACAATAATTCAGAGGTTAAATATTTTTTTTTATTTTGTTTATTTACAAAGTTGCCACTGAATATTGATATGAAAATAGGTTTACTGCACAATTGGATGAGACATGAAGCCTGCGATCGCTAGTTCCGTAATTTTTTTTTGGCATTAAGACTAAGCTTAGGTACGTATAATGTTAACAGATCAAAATAATAATTAAAATTTTTAAGTGACCCCCGAATTGTGTTAAAAAGCAGTGAGCTTATGATGATAATTTATAGCTAAGAACATTCTCGATCATGTTAGCTTTCAAACAAAAAAACCTAGATTAAAATCTGTTCATCCGTTTGGCAGTTACGATGCCACGGATAGACACACACAGAGACACACAAATAGACATGTCAAACCCTCGGTTTTCGTCGTTGGTTAAAAATATTCTTTAGTAATAAAAGAGATAAAAATATGACATAATTACATGACACAAAACTGTCTTTAAAATTTAATTGACAAATTACAAGATGGATGAGATAGTTTAGAGAGTAATATAATAAATTCACAAAAAATAATATAAAAGTCATGGTGAGTCAGAGTTCTTCTGGAATCAACATCAATACCTACAAATAATTTTACAAGTACCCACTTGCATACCACATACTTAGTAACTACAGAAAAATATAATTTCCAACACGCCATGATTTAACTATGAAAAACTGTAACAGACTATAGTATCAAGAACTAAGTATATTTTACTGTAGCCATTTAACAGAACCTGTGAAAAGTATCCACGATGAATAGGTCTATGTCGAAGGAGGAAAGCTTCGCCCAAAGGCGAAAGCTGTTCAAAGAAGTGTGGGCATCGGCTATAGACGGTGATGATAACAACTATAGGAGCAGGCCTCATGTTGTCAAGTATGTACATAAGTATTTGATACAGCATCAAAAAACCCGGCTTACCACACTTCGACCCTGTTATTAACTGATAATATTGCAAAAATGTTCAAAAGTGGTACACCGCAAATGTCCAAACTACGACTAAAAACCTAAATTCCTTTACATAAAATATGAAGGTAAATAAAAGACAGGCAAAGAAAGATATTATACCCTGAGAGAACCATGTCCCGAATTTCGGCACGAATCAGCTGGCTAGACCCGAGTACCACGGCTTTACAGAAACCCGGCGCGAATAACGCTTGCGTTGTGTTTTTGCCGAGACAATTTTTATTGTTTACTGATGGGGTTACGAGTAAAAATAACCAAAAACTTGCGGTTGTCCAAGAGCTGTGATAATTGCTTACCATCAAGTGATCCAGCTGCTCGTTTAACGGTCCTTCTTTTTGCTGTTTCAAATTACAATAATGCTTTTCCACTTAGTTTTCTTTTCAGTTCACACCTTTAATATATGTATTTTGTAGGACATTAAACTTAGATGACATAGAACGGTCGACTGGTAAAAGAAAGAAGCGGAAAATCAGAAACTTGAGAACCATTTGTCATAAACTACTTGAATACTGCGATCATCAGGAACTTAATTATTTGCCTGCACGGGTCGGTACTTGGTACCTACTAAATAAATAAACTTGTGAACTTTTAGTTACATAAAGCATCTCGAAATTCTAACTTCACAGAATAAAGTATAATAAACAAAGAAGACCGATCACCCAATCTTTTTTGTTGGGTGATCGGTCTTCTTTGTTTATTATACTTTTTTCACCTTGGTCACAGACTACTAAGTAGTTACTTGCCTTGGTTGTTATGAATTGCAGTCAGCTAAACCTAAAAATCGAGAACAATCTCGTGCAACCCACAGCGGGAACGACAACGCGAAACCGAAGCCTAAAAAAAGAAGTAAATCCACAAGTTTGAAGTTACTGAAATCATAGTCGGGACAACAACAGCTATTACCTATAATATTTGAAAACTGCTTGGCGATAAGAAAATGATCGCACCTGAAAATGAAGATTGCGCCATAAAACAATTATATACTTACCTATTCCTACAGCTACATATTAAGTACATACAAATAGACAAATCAAGGTAAAATCTGAAAGTTGACTTTATTTTATTTGAAACCGTCTACAGTTTATAATATCCTATACCTACTAAATCCTTTTTCAATCCTAAGACCGCTTTTCCATTATCCGATCCTATAACCGATATCGGACCGGAAAACGCTCTTATGTCGTCGGCAAAAGTGCGTTTTCCCGTTATCCGATCCGATATCCGACAAATGTAATTTATTCTCTTGTCTTTGTAATTACCGGCCCGTTCTTGGAAGAAAAATAAGTACCTATACATGGAGGGAGCACTAAAAATTAAAATCGAAGCTGTAGGCAAGCAGCTAAGTATCTCACAAAACATCAATGGCAAAACCTATAAGAGTGAAAGAGAAAGCGAATCCATGTCTTTTCGCTTTATCGTAGGCGTAAAATCGAAAGTAAGGGATTTGCTTTCTCTTTCACTCTTATGGGTTTTTGCCATTGATGTTTAGTGAGACAGATATTAAGTAAGTAGCTGTTTTCAGGCTTCAGCTTTGATTTTAGCGCTCCTTCCATGCATAGTCTTTTTGCAAGGGGACGGGAAGACACCAAAAGTCCACCCAAGGCGTGACGCCTTTATTGGACTTTTGGTGTCCTTTTTTACGACGTTGGAATTACGACTTTAATATGGCACTCATAATAATTAGTATTGTATTAGCGGGATATGGAACGGTATTTGTTTCTTCTCTTACTAAAAACCCGGGTTTATATGTATGGAGGTTAGAGGATAGGAGGACCATGTCCATACAATGGGTCTAGTAGTTATACTGGATAGCAAATTCCGAATTTTGTGCTTTCTAAAAAGAACTATATTATAAGCTAATATAGTTTTTAATTCATTGCAATTCATTGTGAAGTGCACTATAACAGGGGCAAATCCGAGCCGAGCGAGATAGCCAGAAAGGAGGCCGTGTGTCTCGTTCTTGCATGTTGCCAACCAAACAAATTTTGGTGTTCTTAAAAAATAACTTGAATAATCTTAGATAAAACGAGTGAAGTTTATTGTTATTTTAACAAATAGTTATTACTTTATTATATTTTAATTAAAAGTCATATCTAGTCATATATTACTAAATAAAAATGTATTTTAATTGCCTTTTGCTTCTATAAGTTTTAGATGGTAGGTATCATTCGCAAGACAATAGGATTGGACACCTTGAGCAAAGGATTCAGCATCCAGCTCACAATAATTAATAAAAATAAAAAATAGTTACGCCATTACACATATTTTACGCTGAACACCGGATAATATTAAACTTTAAAACATTTTTTACATCTTACTCTGATCTCTTGATAGCTAAGTGTGAGTTTTTCTTTTTGCATTCGATCGTGAGCGCGTTTGGCGTTTACTAGGAATTTGTATGTGACTTGACCTAGTTGTCGCGTCTACAACTAGGTGGCGCTGTACAAATCACATACAAATTCCTAGTAAACGCCAAACGCGCTCACGATCGAATGCAAAAATAAAAACTCACACTTAGCTACAACTAAAAAGATAACCGCCTCCTTTTTTGAAAGTTTGTTAAAAATGTTGAAGCCGGAAGCACAATAGGTTCCAGCTTCGTTTGACAGTTCTCATTTCATGGCTTATGTCAAAATGCACAACGTCACACGATTTGATTGGTCTAAAGGGCGTTTCATTCGTTCTCTGAAGGACAAAATGGCGGACTATTTAGTTGGACATGTCCGTAGGCATGCGCAATCTTTTTTGACATTTTATTTTTTTAAATTGTGTTTTTAAAAAGTTGTAATGTCAAAATGATGACCATGACCAACGAAAGTTAAAGTTTGTAATAGCCCCGCTGAGTTCTATTTTTAATGCTCTGAATTTTCTCCGGTCGGAGAGATTCCGGTAATATAGTCCCAGCCTTAATCTATAGTATTGCTCTGATTGAAAATCAACTGTCAAAAAAGATGGTTGATTTTCTCCGTGTGGCAAAAGTAGGGTAAACCCGTATGAATCCCGCATTATTTTTCAACGGATGAGAGTAATAATATCTATTTTAAGTTTTATAATTCCTTCGTTGATTTTTAACCTATTTTAAAGTATATAATATTATTAATCGCATTATATTTAAGTTTGTTTGTTTAAACGTAGGAACCTAATGTTGTTATAAAAGATACTTCACGATATTAACAGTATTTACTAGGGATCTTTGGACTATCGCGAGCCTAGTTTTGTGGTTTGCAAACAGCAAGTCCGATCATGGACATGAATATCTATTGTCCTTTATTATTGGCTCCTCAGGGCTTAGTAAAAATGAAAATAATTTATGGTTCTCATATGACATTGACAGCTGATGTATTTTTATGTCATCTGTCATATTAAAAAACGTACACCCATCGCTGGTGGCTTTTTAGTTAATAATTTTTTTAAATAAAATGTATACGAACGTATTTTGGGAATAAATTAATGTAGTTCTTACGATCTTCCTTTATGAGTAAAAGACGCACATAAAATGTTTTATAGTGCTTAAAGGTAAGGGAATTCATCCAGCTAAACTTATTCTACGAACTTGTCATGAGTTCTAGTTTGTTTGTATAATGTCAACTTTTGTTTAAGATTCTGTTAAAATGTAAATAACAAACAAAAAAATCAGTTTAGTGTTTGTTTTAGAAGATTATTTTGGGATCATCAAAATGTCTGACTACGATCAACAATTTCAAGAAGATCTGGAAAAGGCACAGGCGTTGAGTTTAGAAAGTCTTGCTTTGGAGCAGTTTCGAAGACAGAAGCAACCGTCTATTTCAGGTACGTATTCAACACTTGTTGTTATCGATAAGATAAGTATCATATTATTAAATAGTCCATAACAAGATAACTTAAAACTTAGGCTTGTATTGAACATGTAGTTCATTTTATTCTATTAGAATCCATTTTAGTAATCTTTCTTTGTGTTGTCACACAGTATGTTTTTTCCATACATCATATATCCCTACATTAAAATAAATGAGAAAGTAGGCCTATATCCCAAAAAACCATTAAATGAAAAAGGTCCAAGTATTTTTCACGTAAAAAGTTTGAGATATCGTAGAATCCAAGTCTAATTTATTTAGGTTAGTCCCTAATTATTATTACTTAGTCATTAAAATTTTGTGACTGTAAGTATGTGGATAATTTTACTTTTGAAATAATGATTATAGTGACTTATGGAATAAATATGGGAACAAGCAAACGGATCGGACACTTTTTGGACACTTAGACATCTAAGACACCAGAGGAGTTACAAATGCATCAGCGATCTTTAAAACCACCAACCTCTGATGATAAGAAGTTATAACAATTTCTAAACATCGGGTGATCGTTTTGCTAGTTTCCAAATTAATTAACAAAAACTTATTACAATTTCATACCAAAGGTATTAGAATTTCATACCAAAAGGAGATTTGTTTGTTTGCTCATTTCTAGATCTATTCCATAATTAAAACAATTACTGCCGCTCATGGGCACAGAGGAGTTGCTTGTGCATTTCCGATTTTTAAAACCCACTTTAGGTCATAGATATAGGTACCTTACTGACGCAGTGAAACACAACAATAGTGCTATTTCCCATTGGTTTTCTGTGAGGCCATCTTATTTATCTAGTCAAGTCAGCCCATTTGTCCGGAAGCATCTACTCGAACCTAAAATAACCTACCACTTCTCAATTTTTGAGGTTTGTTATATAAATAAGGATTACAAAGTGATCAGTGAACTTGTGTTCATACATTTTGTTCCTGTGAATTCGTAAAATAAAAAAATCTAAAATATATATTTTTTCAGAACTTTTACTTTTTATATATTTTCCCTTTATATGTAACTACCTATCCTGACAGCAAATTTGAAATTTCTAAGTCTGCTGGAAGTATGTTTTTATTTTTGCTTATTCTCCCTACCTCCATACCTCTCTTTCAAAACCTCGTTTTTTGCCGCTTAATATCTCCTAAACTATGCACTCGATTTTTACGAAATTTGAAACATTAGCTTGTGCTGCTAACGACTTCTCCGCGACAAAAATTCAGACCGCCAGCTTTATTACAAGCGAAAATATGGGGGCACGAGAAAGCCGCGAAATGCTTCGAGAAAAGATAGTTACGGCCGCTTAAAGTCTAAGACTTGGCGATAGTTACAGATATAGGTACTATCAGATTTTACATTGTAAACTTAAATCTATGTTAAATATAACAAAAGTCTAAAGTACACAAGTACATAGAGACAGCCTTGCAGGGAGCATCTTATTCCCAAGGTGTGCAATCGTTAACTAAATCATTTACTTTATAATAAGCTTTAGCACACAGACGTTCTTTGACTACTTTTTTATTTATTACAAACGAAAATATGGGGGCACGAAAAAGCGAAATGAAATGCTTCGAGAAAAGATAGTTACGGCCGCTTAAAGACTTGACTTGACGATACCGCTGCCACGCTATCAGATATTTTGCATCCAAGTAATGTTTTAAATGAAATTACTGTACTACTTAGTCTGGCCATAAATACTGTAGTGTACAGTTAAAAATAAATAAAATATTACATTTTAATTAGGCATCTGTCATTTTTATATGATTGTTCATTGAGTTTTCTCATTTTGGCGCCAATATATTGTACAATATTTTGCGATATTAAAATGGAGTGGAGTGATAAAGAGAACCGAATCGCTGTGATTGCATTACACAAAGTAGGTATGGAGCCAAATGCAATTTTTAAAACTCTATACGCTTGGTATTAGTTAAATGTTTGTGTACCGGGCTATTAATAGGTACAATAAGACCTCCTCTGTTTGTGACAGAAAAAGATCTGGCCGTCCACGTAGTGTTCGTACGAAAAAAGTGGTCAAAGCAGTAAGGGAAAGAATTCGAAGAAATCCTGTCCGAAAGCAAAAGATTTTATCTCGGGAGATGAATATAGCAACCATGACGCGTATTTTAAAATATGACTTAGGACTTGCAGCCTATAAGAGACGTAATGGTCATTTCTTAACTCATAATTTAAAAAAGTATAGGGTGTTAATATCGAAACAACTACTGAAGTGGTACGCAAAGGGAGGTCACAGAAAAATTTTGTTTACGGATGAGAATTTTTTTTACAATTGACCAACATTTTAACAAACAAAATGACCGTATTTATGCTCAAAGCTCTAAGGAAGCTTCCAAATTAGTCGACCGAGTGCAACGTGGGCACTATCCGATTTCAGTGATGGTTTGGTGGGGTATTAGCTATGAAGGAGTGACTGAGCCATACTTTTGTGAAAAAGGTATCAAAACATCGGCACAAGTGTATCAAGATACCATTATTGAGAAGGTAGTGAAGCCCCTTAAAAACACAATGTTCAATAACCAAGAATGGTCCTTCCACCAAGAGCATTATGACCCGGCGCCTCGGCGCCGGGTCATAAAGCTCGGTCTACGCAGTCTTGGTTGGAAACGAACGTTTCGGACTTCATCAGAGCTGAAGACTGGCCGTCGTCTAGTCCCGATCTTAATCCGCTGGATTATGATTTAGGTATGGTCAGTTTTAGAGAGTATGGCTTTCTCTAAACGCTATGATAATTTGGAGTCCCTAAAACAATCCGTACGATTGGCAGTAAAGAATTTTCCCATGGAAAGAGTGCGTGCTTCTATTGATTACTGGCCTCGACGTTTAAAGGACTGTATTGCAGCCAATGGAGACCACTTCGAATAAGCTTTTTATATTTTAAATTGTTTTATATTTATATATTAAACTAACACACTGTAAAAGAAATAAATGTTATTTGCAATAGACATTTTTTTCTTTATTTCTTTATTAGTATTTATGGCAAGACTAGGTATAGCATAAGATGTTGGTTACTTTGTGTGACAGAATTGTTTTTTCTACTATTTTTATGTTTCTCGATAGAAACATAAATCATATTATTTAATCCATCCTTGTTCTTACTAATCGCAAAGTCGCATTGGTTTAAAATCGGCAAAAGTCATATATTTTCCGAAAGGAAACATGTATATATGTACCAATGAAAATGCAAAAAATTCAGTACCTAATGAGTTGCAGAATTAAAAAGAACTAAAAAAAGTATTTTTTAGCTATAAATAGAAAGACGAAAATTTACCATTTAAATCCTTACGTTATATGTGACATTTTTTCTTAAAATAATCTTAAACATTAACCCACTAGTTATGATAACAAAATCAATTTTGTATTAATCTCCATACGTTTTGAACTGCGGTTGTGACCAGTGACACCATTTGTCATGCATTTTTTGTATGTCTTTGGGTTTTTGGGTGTCTTTAATTTTCTTCAACAATGTCACTTGTGATGACTGTATTTTGTCAATGGTTGATTTTAGATATTATACATGGACAATATTTCTCAGCTTATTATGTACTTTTCAAAAACCCAATAAATAAAAACTATGCATACCCCTTAAATGGAGTGAAATTAATGCTAAAACACCGCACGCGAATACAATATTAGCAATAGGGTATTTTCCTGTAATTTTTTTATTGCATAAATGAATAGTGCTCCGAAAAATGAGACAGTTTACAAAAGGAATAGTATACTAAAACTCAATATTTTCAAAGTTACTGCGGATTGTTTGATGCATTTTTGTGACTCTTGTAAAAAGGTCCTATATAAAAGTCGTACAAGCAGGTGACGTCACATGCTACTAATGATGCTACGAAATGTATATGCACAAAATTTCTGATATCTCCGAAGTTTGTGCGTTTATGTTTTATACATACCATAGTAAATTTTTTTGCATTTGATGTTGTTGCATAAACTAATTATGTAGGGTTTTCACACTAACCTTGTAAAAAAATATTTCAACTTTTTTGTGAATGAAATGCATATAATTACAAAACTACACATAAAATTTTAATTCTTTTTACTTTTATCAAGTTGTAATACCAAATTTTTCGTATTGTTTAAAAAAAAACTAGAATTTTAGTTGTAGGAAAATACTCAATTTAAGCTTTTAGTGGTTGAATAAGATTTAAGTGAAGGTAATATTATCATATTTTTTTTTACTCTTTTTAATATATCTTTTTGTTTAATATATCTTTGTTTCATGCAACTTAAAAAATGAATATAATAAAACTTACTTTTTGTAGGTAAATTAGTTTGTCTTTTTCACTGATATACTGTTGGCTGTCGCAGATTCTTTTAACCAGATAAATTCCACTTATTCCAGCAACAAAAATTAAAAAATAGGACCTATATGGAGGTTATCAGGGCCCTATTCCTTTAATGATTTTATAATAAAAAACCATTAAAAAACGAAAAATACCTCTACGCCGCCCGGTGCAGCGTCGCCACTCTTATTATGATGGGTCGGCGCGCCGCCGCGCCGCCGCCGGGAAATGTTTGCCCGCCCCCCATGTCTACTAGAATGTCCATGTCAAGAAAAATAGAAATTCAGCAGATGTAAACATAATATATAAAACAAATATATTCAAGATCTTCTGAAATTGATCCTAATTGGATCATTTTCCCAATAGTACTCGGTATGCCATACAAATGAATTATGTAAATTGCTTAACATTAATGTTTTCTGACTGTACCGAAAACATATGGTGAATAGTCTTTGTATTTACAACACTTTGTTCCTCATATTTTCCACATGTCCGTGATCAAAACATGTGCATTTGTCACACTAATTTAAAGAACGAGATGAAATTGCATTGTTCGAGCCCAATAGAGACCGTATCAAATCTGGTAGGAAGTGGGGGTCATTAGCTTCAAGTGCCGTACGGAATTGGGTCACAGGAGTTGTATGTTGATATATATGTATCTAAGAAGTGCCAGAACTGACATGGATGTTTTTGTGTGTTTCTTTTAATAGCTTCTGTAAACTGTACACCGCACTGTCGCCGACAAAGCCGGTTTACTTACTATACAGAGCGTATTTTTATCCGAATGAAATATTTTTCTCGACATTTGGCTATAATATTACGAATGATAGTATGTATAATAATACTTTTCCGTAATTTACAGAAAAGTAACACGATAACTCATCTTCTTTACTGACAAGTATGTACTATGTATCGTCGAAAATCCACATTTTTTATAAACAATTTTCATACAGTTGAGGTCATTGAATCGCCCCTGATTACTATGGAGATGCTTGACAAGTGACATGCATAGAACTCTGTTAGTCCATGAAATCGGGCTACGATTTTTTTTATATGTGTAGACCAAGTCAAAACCTATATATCGAGTTGTTAATTAAAATCAGTAAAAAAGCGTTATTAAATCGTTTGTATTAGACTTAGTAAAAATATTATACCTGTATTACATGCTCCATTTATATCCCCATCGATTAAATATATTCAGTGGTTGTTAACATACAGTGCCAGTCATTTTTCATATTTCTTTTTTAAGAAATCGGGCCGTAAAATTATGGATTTTCAACGATACATACTACGGAATTTGACACACTAGACAATTAGGAATTCTACTCTCGTATTTCTTTTACTAAAATCTTTACTAAACTGTAATAAAAAGTACATGTCACTGATTTGGAGTTTATAAAACACTGTGCCATTTAAATGCATCGATATATGTATAAATGGATTTTAATGGCACAATTTAAAGTTCATTGAATTTAAACTGCTTTTAGAATTTTGGTTCATAAGCGTAAAGCAAATAGATATTATGTTCACATATTGTATTATGCAGTTGTGCAATTTGTCTATCGCGCGAATCTAAAATCGCCCCTGAATAGCTTCACTATAAACAACATACAATAAGCTAAGAGCGAGGGCTACCAACCCTAAAACATTTCGTCCCGTTATCACTTCAAAATTGAATTCAAAACTTCGTTAAATCTAGCTGAGGCTGGCAGCCCTAGATCACACAAAGTGATACAAGATAAAATATGTCAAAATTAATACTTACAATCTTATCGCCTTATATAGCAGATAATAATGGGACAGTCAACGTCGAACGTAGGCGAGAGGACGAAGGCCCACTCCCTGCGCTGCCGCCTCCCCCCAGGAAGCCGCCTCGAAGAGCATCATCTACAGACACCAACAAGTAAGGGATAAAAAAGTTGTTTCATTTAAAATCATCGAACGTAGGCGAGAGGACGAAGGCCCACTCCCTGCGCTGCCGCCTACCCCTAGGAAGCCGCCTCGAAGAGCATCCTCTACAATCTACAGATACCAACAAGTAAGGAATGAATAAAGTTTTTTCATTTAAAATCATCATTCGTCAACGTGTTTATGATAGAACTGGTAAAAATTAATAAAATGTGGTTATACTCCGTTCAGATAAAATTGAATCCAAATGGAGACAAAGAAACAATAATAATTTATTTACCGTACAAATCCTACTAATATTATAAATGTGAAGGCTTATGAGGATCAATGGAAAGATGTTGGTTAGTCTTTCACGCAAAAACTACTGAACGGATTTTGATGCAATTTGGTATGGTAGTAGTTTAGGCTCTGGATTTAAAACATAGACTACTTTTTATCCCGAAAAAGTACAGTATTCCCGTGGAATACCAGATACTATATTTACGCGGGCGGAGCTGTGGGAAAAAGCTAGTATTATAAATGTGAAAGTTTATGGGGATGGATGGATGGATGGATGTTTGATACTCTTTCACGCAAAAACTACCGAACGGATTTTGATGAAAGTTGGTATGGTAGTAGTTTAGGGTCTGAATTAAAACATAGGCTACTTTTTATCCCGAAAAAGTACAGTTTTCCCGTGGGATACCAGATACTATATTTAAGCGGGCGGAGCCGCGGGAACAGCTAGTAAGAAATACAATGACACATTAATTTGGTCGAATATAATTTTTTTATTTGCGTTTGGAATAAATTAGATTTAAATATAATATAAAGCTGCCAAGTTAATATCACGACTGAAAGAAGTCGAACGTACAACTGGGTGGATCTCCGAAACACCTGACTTTTGTTGAGGATAATGACGGAAGGTTTTTTAGCTCTACACGTTTATCGTCTTCAGATTTTGGATTATTGATTACGACACCTTGTATAAATTAGACATTCTGTGTAAAATATTGGCTGCCAGACAATAAAATTTCGCGTAGTGCTCAAAAAACCTGCCGTCATTACTCTCAACAAAAGTCAGCTGTTTTGGAGATTCACCCAACTACATGCAGTGGAATACACCGACGGTGTGCGGTTGCTGCGATGCAGTCCGTCTGACGGTAGCCTAATTAATTATTATTATATATTCTTTACAAAGTTTTTGCGTACTTTCTTTGCAAAGTACGTAGGTATTTCATGACAAAGTTTTTGTGTCAGTTAAATTAGAACATTTCTATTTTAAAACACTTTCAAATGTACTGTTTTATTATCAATAAATAATGTTTGTAATGTCATCAAATCATTATCTTAGTGAGCATTATTTTTATATTGAAAATGTTTCCAATTAAAAAATGTGGAGGATCACTCGTTTTATTATGAAATTGGGTGATTTAATATATATATGTACCTCTCTATTCCCCCTTATTGATAAAAATATTTACGCAACGCATACGCTGATCCATGTTGCTATTTTTTTTTTCTGTCAAGTGACTTTTGCAACGTATCAGACAAAGACATCAACATGGATTAGGTATGGGGAATCCGACTCACGATTGGCCGGCTTTCTAGAATCATTTTCACTAAACAAGACTCGTTTACAATATTCCAGTTCGACAAGCACCAGTCCCGTGGGTCCGGCCAACAGTGACCTGATCTCCTTCGCCAGTCCCACCAGCAAGACACCAAAGGATCCCCATGCCTCGTTCAGGGAATACATTGATCAGATTAGCAAGTGAGTTGCACTACTTTTTATATTCTAAATTGTAAATGTTACTAAATAGTTACTAACTATTTAGTAACATTTACTAAGCAGAGATGTATGCAGTAAGAATGTATGTATGTATTAGTTACTAATTCAGCAATGGACTTACATCAAACTTTAAACAGATATAATATTATCAAAGGTTGTTGAAAATCATTCACGGATATTTCGGGCATATGATCTACTGCTTATGTCAAGACGTTTAGGCTGAAAAGCAATTAAAAAATTCGAAATAAAAAATAATTATTAAATGAAATAGATTTTGAAAACGTATCCTAGCGATATCATAAATTAAAAGCTTAAGATTGAAAAATAAAGTTGATTTAAAAATTTGTATTTTTGTTTTTTAATTTCTACTGATGAAAACACCTCGAAGTATCTTCCGGCAAGGATGTGACGTCACAAACACACTAAACACATACGTAGTAGTGAAATGGAACGTGTTTCTCTAAATAAATAGTTAATGACATCTTTTATAGTATTAGTAAGAAGTCACAGCACAAATATATATATACAGCTATCAACCAACATGGCGAATATTGTTTTCGGCGGTTTTTAAAAAGTGTATTTTTAAAATATTTTTTTTGTAGGTTTTTTGGTTTCAAAATAATGTACCTAATAATTTTTTTTATAATGGATCAATTATGAAGCGTTTAGGACATAAATAAAACAAGGTCAAGTAGCCTATTATATACAATAACAATCTAAAAAGTTTTTTTTAATGAACAAATTTCCCATCATTTTATTAAAAGGTTCTTCTCGACGGGCTAGTTTCTGAACCGGTGGTAAGCATCATGTAGGATAATAGGCATGCTGCCTATAATTTTTTTTCGTCTATTCGATGTTAGACAACATGTTAATAAACAATCTAGAACCCATTTTCGTATATCTTAAAAAATAACGAAGATACAAACAATTTAAATTTACGATAAGAAGGAGAGTGATATATCGGTCTGTGACGTCACGAGTTGTTTATTAATTTGAAAATATCAATGGATAAGCCCTCACACCAATGGATAAGTGTTATTTTGTTGTGCTGTGAACAGTACTTACCACGTTTTGACAAAATGAAATTTGCCGAATCCCGAATGAAAATAAGCGTGGCACACGAACCACGCCTACTTCGCACCTCCATTTGTTTTCTGGTTCGTGGTTATAAATAATGATTAAGTGTACGGTATTGGCATTTCTGTTATTTGTACAAAATTAATTACAGATTGGGCCAAACGACTGAGGAGCTCACTACAAACCCAGATACAACAATGAACAATCAATACAACCAGCCCTACTATGGGCCCTACCAACCTCCGCCGTACACGCCCGCACCCTACCCCACCTACGGCATACCCGTACCCATGACACCACCTACCCTCCCCAACCTACCCTACTACCCCGCGGCTATCAGCGAGCCCAAGAACCAACCACAGCCTACCAACCAACCATATCCTGCGAACTATCCGAGTGCATACCCTACGAACCCATATCCGTACAGCCAAACGCGACTAGCCGCTCCCTCTTACGTAGGATACCCTCCGCCCCAATACAACTATAACACGACCAATATGATAACACGGCCGACTAGACCGCTTTACCCCCAGCTGAGTCAACTACACACTTACCCCCAGTACTCGTCTCCGCCGAGTGCACAGAACACCAACACCCCAGCGTTGCCGGTTGTCAAAAATGAACCTAAAAGGGACAGTGTTGAAAGTAATGCGTCGAGAAAATCGTCTGCTGCTAGTGTTGGGGTGAGTATTTATCATTACATTGGTAGTAGTATTACTAATGGTTCGCCAGTGGCCGAAATTCGCACATAATTCATATAATTTTTAAGTTTGAACTTTATAAGGTTTCTTTTGCCTCTTGGATACGAAATAAAAATAATAATGCTGTATATTGAATGTGTAAGACTAAAGCGCGCGATGTGTCACGTCTGCCAGACGTTATTTGCTATCTGTGATTTCATGAAGTACATAACAGAAAGCCAGCGAAGTGCGTGCTATTTGATTTGACTAATGCGCGCGAGCGGTGTTAAAGTTCGCTGTATTGAGTTGTGCGTGTTTTACAAATTAAAAATCCGAATGTTACAGCCATAAATGTTTTTCAACGTTTCAGTCGAACGAGTCAAACGACACGGTCGGCAGTCTGCCTAAGTCGCTCAACCTGATAGATTTCGGCCGGACCAGCGGGCAAGGTAGCGTAAGAGTCAGTGTGCTAGAGGCGTTTGATCCCCTACTAACCGACCAGAGCGCGGGTGAGTGGTATCATCTCATTGTTGATGGCGTACATAATAATAATAATAATAAGGGCCTGTTTCACAATCCACTGATAAATGTCGTGTAGCTTGTCCGGAAGTTTTGTCGCTGCTTGCTTTATATCGGCGTTGATGACCTATGTGGCTCAGTGGTTAGCGCGTCGGTCGCCGGAGGTCGCAGGTTCGAACCCCGCCGAAGGGTCAAAAAGTTTTTCTGTGTTCCTGGGTCACGGATGTGTATAAATATATGTATAGTATAATTAAAATCTTAAATATGTGTATGGTCTAAAAGTATTAAATATACTTCCGTTGTCTGGTACCTGTGATAGTAGTCCTTCGGATTCTTAGTACAGGACCAGATTGATGTGGTGTGGAAGCGTCTATAGATATTATATCGAGCCACAGGGACAAAATATGCCAATATCTGACACTTATCCGTAGATTGTGAAGTAGGTCCTAAGAATAATAATAATAAACATTTATTTGACAATACAGGATTACAAATAATATCGATAGTTATTCTCTCTGAATCTCAGTCAGTAATATTACAGCTAAACTTTCTGTCTCAACTAACTGACAAAGAAAGATGAAGTGAATAAAGCGTCATTTTACTGACTAAGATTATAAGTCGTATTATAAAAAAATATATAGCTATATCTTGTAAGGCGTGGCGGGCCAGATGATGATAACTGTGCCTGTGTTTATGTTTTATTTTGGAGTAGAAACTTTTTAGGCGTGTGAGACTGAGGCGAATTTCAAGGTCACGACACCACAGAAATGGAATCGTCATGATATAATAATATTAGCCTCGTCATCTTAGATTTCCCGAACACACTTTCTTTTTAGGGTTCCGTAGTTCACGTCTCGGAGCCCTTATGTCGTCATGGTCGTCCGTCCGTCTTCGGCTTACCGTCCAAACGGTTAGTGCTAGAAATATTCAATTTTTCATGGATATGTGTATTTACCACGTCGACAAAGTACTAATATAAAATTACGAAAAATATATTTTTTGAGCTACCTCTCCTACACGTAACGTGGGGATGATTATTTTCTCTCGCGTCTACTCCATAGCGTGGTTGATCATTAGATAGGTCTGGCTCTGTTTGCGAGCTATTCAACTTTAAACATATTTTTTTTAGTAAAACATGCCCCCCCGTCTAAAAGTTATAAGGCTGGTTTGAAAAATCAGAAAAAATTCATGATGGTAGTCCATGTGATGAACTTGAAAAGATAACTATAACGGCTTATATAACTTTATTATTTCAGGAGTTATAGATATTTAGCTTGTAAAATGCGCTTACTTGGAAAACTTCGTACAAAAATAACGAAATAATAAGTAAACATGTAAAATATTGGTATAATGGTACGAAAACCTTCGTGCGCGAATCCGACTTCCACGAGGCCGGTTTTTATAAAGCTTTATTTTTTAGATGAATCTAGGTAAATGTCATCTATCTTGGTACGTTGGTTTTCCGAAGTCATTTTTCACATCATAGTCGTTGCAATGCTTATTCCATTATTTGTTTTTTTTTTTAATTCAGAATAATTAAAATCGAATAGTGTTGCGCTGGCAACAGTGACGTACTCACAAGACTTTAAACTTTTCGCTCATACCTTAATACAAATTCTAAGGTACCAATGCTTTCATTCATTTGAGTGTGAAAAATATGTTTTGTGTGGGCTAAAAATACAACAAAATATTGTAATAAACGACAACATATCACAACAAAGTAAAGAAAAACATGGTATACAGAATAATAAATCTTAATTTATAATGTCACTACATTGTGCCAAGTTCCATAAGCACAATATACAGATTATAAACTATGTAATGGTACAGCACCTCATGGTCTGGCATGTAATATGTGGGCAGTTGGGCACCTTTATGTTGTGGTTAACTTTTTATTTAAATTTTAAATTTCATGTTATAGATAATAGTTACCTAATTTTAATAAAAATAAAATAAAACAAAAGTCTTAAATGATTCGCAATAGCGTTCTGTTTAAAAAATATAACATGGTGTTTTTTCAGTCAATGTCCCAAACTTTCAGGAGTGAATATACTCTTGAATATAAGCAACTTTTACTATTAAAAAATCAGCTGTTTTCTACAAAAGGGCGACGACGGCATAGATAGCATTTTGTAGGTAACAGCTGATTTTTTTTTCAAGTAGGAAAGTCGATCCCATAGTAAAAGTTGCTTGTATTCAAGAGTATATTCACTCCTGAAAGTTTGGACACTGAATGAAAAAACACCCTGTATATTTTAAAAGCACTAATTAATTAAAAAGTAATTTAAAATATGTAAACATAATTTGCTACAGATTTTCAAAAATAATATGAGATATTTTATGCATGCCTTCTCTTCCTTTCACACATGCTATCTTCCCTTAGAATACGCGGCGGTGAGCTCGAACCAGTCCAACTCGAGCGTATACGAGGAGTATGACCCTCTCGACTTTCTCTACGGCGAGACGGAGATGCGAGAGAGCGTGTACGCGACGATCAGCAAGCGAGAGAGTGTCGCGCTGCCTTCGCCGCCGCCGAAGAGCGTGCACACGCCGCAACAGTCGCGCAGGCAGACTACGGTAAGCGTTGTTACATATAGTGCCCGACACTGGTCAAAATATCTTTTTAAATTTGCAAACCGCTAAGTAACAGTAGACAACTAAACAACGAAAAAAAACAAAAAAAAAACAGTAGACAAAGCGAGTGATTATCGCTGTTCATTAATATACACACCAGCGTCTTTAAAATCTATAAACACAATGCAAGCGTAAATTTACGCCGATTTTCTGAGAGGTAATGTAGCTGTGGTGGACTAAAGTTTATGTACATTTTAATCAATATTATATCTAGCAATATCTGCGAAAAAATACACCCAACCTGCAAGCAAATGTGCGAGTGCACGCACAAGAATGCGCAAAGCACCCCCCTCCTCCCACACTGCTTATGCGTACACTCAGAAACAAGATTGTGCAAACACCACCACCACACAAGCAACAATGTCAGCATGATCGTGCAAGGCCCCACACCACCACGCAGGTTGCAAAACTCGACGCGCGTTTTGCCCCGAACCCGGAGCATCCTCAGGAAGTGGACCTGCGAACATAGTTCGTTAGTCAACAGTTAGCTAACGAACTTTGTTCGCTTTACTTGTGCGTGCACTCGCACATTTGCTTGCAGGTTGTGGGTATTATTACAATTTAATTAATATTATATCTAGCAATATATCGCTATATTGCTAGATATAATATTAATTAAATTGGATTTCTGGAAAGTGACGCCTGATTTTATTAACTATTTAAAGTTTGACTACCAATCGTGAACTTTTATTTAATAATTTTATCGGCTTAGGGCCTGTTTCACAATCGCCTCATAAGTGTCGAATGCTTATTCGAAAGTTTTATCGTCGCTTACTTTATAGTTTATACTGAGCGACGGAGACAAAACATGCAAATTAGCTATCTAACGCCTATCAGTAATTTAAATGTGCATGTTAACGCTACTAACGTCATTATAAGTTTATTTTCTCACTAACGTTCTATATTGAATGGCTGTTTTTGTTCTTTCTATTCTTTTCTAATCTACTTACCTGAAATATACATTTCAGATTAAACTTTTTCAGAACAAACTATACGACTGCATAGTAAAATGCCATAGTAAAACTTACGATAGCGAGCACAAAGCGTTCCTGAAAATGGTTCTCGATGTCCGAAGTGAGTATATTCAATATTGTTTTAAGTTCATCATATTTTTAACTTTGCAAATATTTTTAAATATTTATGTACACTACGGGTTTTGTTTTATTTCCACCGCGAAGTGTTGAATAATATTATAATAAATGTGCTATACATTCTGTTTGGTGAAGACTACATATACGATTTCGCGGGCAACTACTAAATAATACATATTAAAGGAGATCATTTTGGGCCCAGATGTCGAAGTGCTGGCCAACAAACATTTTTTATAACATTGTAAGCAATTAATCTAAATATTTGTTGTTATACCATAAAAATTTTCAGATTGACTGGGTCTACAATGTTACAACAATATTTTTTGAACTTTTAGATCTGGTCCTAAATTCGTATGGATCGTTAATTGTCTCCTTTTTCAAGATAAATTACTTAATTCTTGAATGTTATCGTTTCAGAAAAATTTGTTCACACGGACGAGAACCTCAACCAGGGCCACGTGGTCGCGGCTCGCTCGACCGGCAAATACCCGCCCAACACCAGCGTCAAGCTGCTGGTCCACAACACACACACCGAAGAGCCCATCACTTTCACGTCTGACGGTATGTCGCTACCAATAGATTTATAAATATAGGAGATCATTGTTATGATTTTATTATCTCTGTAAGCACACTAGCAGCTAAAAGCTGATGCGTGTGTATCACACGATTTAAAGTTTGTCCAGTCTATTTTATATGAACTAACTGTGGGTGCCATTATTACAGTCTCGGGTAGCTTGTTCCACTCAGGAACCACTCTATTTGGTAAGAAGTGCTTTAATAGATTGCTATTATGGGGTATTCTCGATAGTTTAATGACATAAGATATGGGACAAGCCCCCCGATTACCATGCACCGCGCTTGTCGCCAGTCGAATCTGAATGTTAACAATATGACATTTCGTATCTGAATACAGATACGGATATAGGAAGAAAATTATATCCGTTTCGGTTACGAACATTATATTATTTCGGATTATTCGTCAGTTTCGCGTAATTTCGGTTACGGATTTTAGGTTTATGATGAATGTAAGTAAAATGCAAATACTTATTTGTATTTTACAAGTTTAGGTAATCATTTGGCCTAAAAAGCTAGTAAGTCGGCAGTCGGAATGGCCGGCATATTAAATAAACATGTCATATTATACTCCGTCTATATCCGAAATTAGCCGTTTATATCAGAAACTTTTATATCAGATTTGGTTATAGATCGTATTTTATTTCGGATATCCGATAGTTTTGGTTACGGAGATCCATAACATCCCTGCAGTCGAATTCACTCACACATGAAGCATGTACGCGCGGAACAGCGCCGCCCAAGTTCCGTGCACGCGTGCTATGTACTATCGAACAAGTTGCCGCTCGACCAGACATAAGATGAAAATCGCTTAAGAGCACGCACACAAATACTCAGTACTCAGTACTAGTGTAAATACGTAGTTCAAACACATCTGCCGTAGTTACGGTCACTTCCTTTGTGTTTAAATATTTAGAGGCATCGTAGTGCAAATATAAAGAAAATGTTTAGAAACTGGTCGAGCAGGAACTTTGGCGATATTGTAAGTACATACGACAGTGTATGCTCATAACTCATGTATTGCATACAGTGATCGCGTCCTTTCTATAGCGGTTTATTATAATATAATGTTGACTATGTACTGAACTTATCATATTATTATAATCGGTATACTTATTTTTGTTTTTGTTGTTGGTGGTCTGCATAAAATGTAATGTTATTTTTTCAGTGGAGTCAACGGTAGAACATATAATATTAACAGTAGTTTGTACTCTAGAGGAGGAAATACGTGAGGATATGTCTGGTTATATGTTAAGGGTAAGTTCTTTAGTATTTATTAACTCTTGCACGCCGCCGGAAAAGTCGAAAAGGTGCAACATAATAATATAATTTGCTTATCGCGACGATTGGAGCAACAACAAACAAAAAGTTTTAGATTTAAACGGATGAACTTTATTGTACGTATAGTCGCCGACAGATCCAGAGTACCACTTTTCGACCTTATTTCTTGGTAATAATAAAAAAAAGACCTTATAATATGTCACAAATATGAAATTCATTATTTGAATAATACAATTATTATGTACTCGATTAAAAAGTGTTATAGGGTTTTATACTATTTTGTTTTCTAGGTATGGGGCGCCAAAGAATACTTAACTCCGGGCAGCACGCTCAGCGAGTACGAGTACGTGCGTGAGTGCGTGCGTCTAGAGAAAGACGTGCGTCTCTGTCTGTGCGGGCGCGACCGCAGCTTAGCTCGTACGGCGCGGGACGACGCTCGCGACGCCCACCTGCCGCTAGACGACCTGTTGCCACCCGCGACTGTGCCCGCGCTCAACTTCGACAACCTGTCTATATTGCTAGGTAAACTGCTTAGACAAACTGTCTACATTATACTTAGCGAGTACGAATACAATATTATATAGTCGTATTCACTAAGTAATCTGTCACTTACTTTAGACTCTAGAGAAATACACTTACATTTACAAAAGTTGCATTTAAAGAAAAAAGAACAGCACTTTATGTAACCTGCAACTCTAATCGCGCAAAATTAAACATATGTATCCCACGGGAAACTACATTTTTTAGTTGCATGGGACACTATATTTTTTCGGGATAAATTACTATTTACTATTTTACACAAGCTACAGGCTATGTGTAAATTTGGCCTACAAACTATCTGTGTGCCAAATTTTATTGAAACCCGTTCAGCCGTTTCAGTGTGAAAGACAGTCAAACATACATACGTCACACACCCAAACTTCCGCATCTCTAATATTAGTAAATGGTGTGAATATATTTTTTCAGAAACACTAGAAGGCGAATTATCACGCGCGGCAGGTGTGGTCCGCGCGGAGGGCAGTTGCTCGCCAAGTGGCGTGTTCCAAGCGGTGAAGGCTATATGCGCGCTCGCCGGCCATCTTGAAACACTGCATCTGACGCATTCGCTCAACTCGTTTGCGCAAGCCGCCACTGCGCAGGTATTTCGTAATGTGTTATCATAATATTTATTCAGTTCTTAAATTCTTAAAATGCATAGTTTCTTGTTGTCTATTCGCAGTTGTATTTTAAAAATTGAAATCGTCTACTGTCATGCATATTATGCATTATTAGACATTCCTAATAATTATATTATCAGTCGTGTGTGAATCTACTAACTTTCAAAGACTAAAATTAAACTTAAATGGTAATAAAAATATTGTTTAAAGTGGACAGCAGGTGCAGTTCGACCAGAGCTAGGAGCGGAGTCTGGGCCGTATTGCAATGTGTCGCTGCGTCCGGGAGGTGCGGCGGAGGCGACCGCGCTACAGTGTTCCCGCGTCCGCGACGCCGTACGCTCGCTACTGGCACTGTATACACGCAACGCGCTGTTGGACTTCCAGCTACCGGACGCACCGATCTTAGCGAACGACCCCCAAAGTGAGTATACCCGTCGGAAGGTTTATAATATGAGTGACGGTTGGTAACGTGTACTTCTTGCGTAATGAACTAAGTTCAATTTTATATAGCTATCTTAAAAATGCAGCGCCGCGTCGCGACTAAGACCCAATATATATTTGTATTATTAGTTAAGCTATATAGGTTGTTTTATTGTTTATGTGTAACATCTTTCCTCTTATTACACGAAGATTTTTTCATTTTATCAGGAACACTGGCAACCACTAACTAGTACTAGCATATCTCTTAATTTTTTCAGAAGCAGTAGCGGCGGAGACTATAAGCGAGCCACTACTTCTATGCGTGGAGGCGGTTCACGATTTGCCGCCATGCTGGGCCCATGATGAATACGTGTTCCACGCTCAAGTGTACTATGGCACGCGCCCGCTCAAAACTATACACCTGACGAACACATCCAAAATAGACTGCGCGGGATTCTATCCGAGGATTATTTTTGATACGTGGTATGTGGCAATGAATAATGTTGTAAGGATTGATGGATGTTTATTTTATTAAAATATTAATGACATCTGACGTCACATTACCTAATATAATTTCAGGTTGAATCTAGAAGATATACCAATAAACACATTGCCGCGTGAATCTAGACTGGTGTTGACGTTGTACGGGCGCACGCAGCGCACTGTAGATCATCCTCACGCGGGCAAAGAGCAACACAACGGCAACGAACAGGAAAGTGACGTGCCGGAAGAAAATGGAGACGTGCAATTTGAGCAAATTGAGCTGGGATGGGGGGCGATTCAGCTGTTCGATTATGACGGGTAAACTGATTTGTGACGTGAATGCTAGTGCACACATACGCATGCGTGTACGTGGCTTTATGTGCAGACATATGCATTATACCCACTTTAAATTGATGAGTTGGATTAGCATTAAGTCAGCGTGGGAAACTGATGTTGTATCCTGTATATATATTTGTATACTTATGGATGTATGAAATATAACATCTGCTTATATTAATACCATAATTAACTATTTATGAATAAAACAATACTTCTTTAACTATATAATATGGAATTGTACAAAATCATATGATTGTAATTTTTTATTTGTTCATGATGGAAATCCTAATTCATTCTTTCATTACTAAAATACATTCATTGAATATATGTATCTTATAAGCATGCTAGCTTACGTGTATATTTCTAAAAGCTAAAGCATGACTATATCTATCTCTGTCACACACAGGATGCTGGCCAGCGGTCAATACGTGCTGGCGCTGTGGCCGGCGCGCTGCGACCGCCGGCTCGGCCCCGCCCCGCCTGCGCTGCACAATCCACCCGCTCCCGGCGCGCTGGTAAACATAGGTCAGTTACACATACACGCTCACACACACGCACACATATATATACATGGTATGGCTTGTTTTGGGTCAATATGGGTTTACAAGTAAATTATAATATAAATAAATAAATAAAACGGTAATGCTACCTGACAGATGTTTGGAGTTTGGACCTACGCGTCAAGTCATCAGCCATCTGGGGGCCTAAAAAGGCAACTTTAGGTGTTTCATATTATGTTTCATATATTTTTATTACTCTTATTATGTGCGCCATTTTACGCATTTCTATTGAAAACTGTCAAAATTGCTGTTTTCTAATATGATGAAATCAGGTGAATCATGTAGCCATTTTACCATTTCACGATTTTTGTATGGAAAAAAAATATATAAAACATAATATGAAACACGTAAAGTGGTCTTTTTAGACCCCCAGGTTGCAGAAGGGGTATCACAAAACTTCGACGTGTGTGGTAGATACATTTTCGGGTCTTAACAGCCATCAGATAGTACAACCTTGAAAACAGTCATTATTTTGAAAATTTATTACTTATTTTCTAGAATCAAACAGTGCTCTCTGTTGCAGAAATACCAACATACACTCGCACTGGAGTTAAATGGATGGAATGTGATGAGGAGAAAGTGAAGACGCCTGAGGAATTGCCCAGTTTCGACTCGCTCGATGGACACACACAGTCGCAGCTTTTACATTTGATCGAACAAGGAGCTTATCAGAGAATGCCAACTGAGGGTAGAGAGGTACTTTTTGACGTAGATACGTCTATTTGATATTTCCATATTGGGGCGAAAGGCGAAAAACAACTGTGACGCGAAGACCGCTGTGTAATCGAAATCGCTGCTATTTTGAGGTAATTTTTTAGGGTTTCGTCGTACTCAAGTAATCCTTATAGTTTCGTACTGTCCGTCCGTCTGTCTGCCTGTCTGTCTGTCACTCTTCTAGCTTCTGTAATTATTAATATAAATTTTTGAAATTTGGTATAGTTATGTATTGTGTATAGATCTCGGTTTTGGCATAATAAAATACCCCACCGTGTGGGGCATCGTTGAATAGGTCTTATAAATTAGGGCAAGGTTTCGCACATGACTTTTTTACAAAGTTTACTCGAAAATGGTTACTTTCGAGTAATCGGCCTCCAAAGTAGTTTATAAGTTGGTCCCCCTCCTGGCATTTCTAAACTATGAGACTTAGAAATTTGCAATTTTCCATGCTGGCAAATCATGCTAAATACTCTTTAGGAAAATTATTTTGAACAAAATCGGACAGTAACTTTTGAAGTAATTTGAAAAAGTCTATTATGCGTTTATGGTTACGGAACCCTCCATAGATATGTCCCGACATGCTCTTGGTTAGGTTATCTGCGTATTATTTTGACGAGATGTCTAATTGTATATGATTACTGAAGTTTACAAGTGATACTAGCTAGTATAGGCATTATTAACACCATTCTAAACTCCTACGTTTTCCGGCCTGCCAAAAAACAATTGTCTATATTCAGTGAATGATGTCATGTTACAGTGAAGTATAGTTAAATCCATTTTAAATATTTGCATTTTATTACCAATAATTTATTTATCAATAAAAATACATAAAATTTCATTTCGGCGCATTATAAACTTATACAAGTTTTACGATACGTCGTAATTTAATCACGTGGTACGTCGTAATTTAATCACAACGTTATTCAATAATGTCGCTATAGGTGATGTGGGAGAAACGCCAATACCTGGTCCAACTGCCCGGTGCGTTGCCCCTTGTGCTTCTGGCCGCTACGAGCTGGGCGGGGGAGGCGCGCGCGCAGCTACTGGCGTTGGTGCATCGATGGTCCCCGCCCTCCCCTCTTAACGCCGTACATCTTCTGTTGCCCTGGTAAGTTGCCGCTCGCCTAGTAGTAGTCGAGTATCCCTGTCCTCTGATGCAGTTGTTTTATTTTTATATACATTAAAATATCCTTAAAACTAAAATAACAAACAGTATTATATGTGATGTACACGACAACAACGGTGTACCTAGTATTGTAAGTAAAAAGGTATATACTACGTACTCAACTCATGTGTATGATAAGTTTTCACTACAATATATAGGTATATTTATTTTGCGCAGTTTTCCCGATGCTGAGATCCGCAAGATGGCCGCTGCGTTACTTAACAAAATGTCGGACGATGAGCTGCTGCGAGTGTTGCCGCAGTTGACGCAGGCGCTCCGCTACGAGACGTACGAGTGTAGTCCGCTTGCGAGTATGTTGTCAATTTAATGGACAAGTATAATAAAAATAAACAGTCATGGACGCTTGGCAGATATGAAACATCGTAAGTAAAGTGTTATATAGCCCGCAAACCCACAGTGAATTTGGGAGCATCTATGTCACGACATGCGGGTCGAATTGACTGAAAAGCACGCTGTTTAGAATTACAAAATAATTTAATTAAGCCACCACTTATTTGAGATAGAATTAAATTATTTTGTTTCGATAATACACTGGCGGACACATAAACTGCATCATAGTGCAAGATAACTTTCAATGAAATATAATTTCTTAAAAAGAAACTTTCACTAAGTGCAAACTATTTTGATTTATTTCAATGATAATGCTAAGACTGGTTCTTAATCTGATAAAAAGATCATTTCATGTGTGTATAGGTCAACTTTTCTCACTAAAAGAAACAAATTACTCCTTTTGCAGCTTTTTGGAATGAAACAGTGAATAGAACAAAAACGGCTTTATTATGAAAATTTTACAATACCAAGAAAAGAAAAAGTTTTTTTTGTTTTTAATAAGGTGTATTACCTCCTCTTGCCCTAATAACTTTTTTTTAAAGATTCAAGTCGTTTTCGCATCGACCTGATCAGTGTTTTTAAAAGATCTTGCGGAGTATTGTCCCATCCTTGTGACAATGCAACTCTGAGCTCCGCAACCGTTGTTGGGACCGGATTTCTTGTAAATACAGCTCTTTTTAGGTTGTCCCACACGTGTTTTATCGGATTGAGGTAAGGGCTACGTGCTGTCCAATCCATGGAACGAATTTCAACCTGAGTAAAGTATTGCTCAACTTGTTCGCTGCGTGCGGACGAGCATTATCCTGCATCAGAATGAAGTTTTCGCCTATAAATCCGCTAAAAGGTACCACATGAGGGTCCGATATTTCCGTTATATAGCGATGTGATGTTAAACCACAGTTACCACGGCTATGTGTGTCTGCGTCAATAAACACAAGTTCAGTTCGAGCATCCATCGATATCGAGCGGCCCATACCATACAAGACGCCGCCTCCTAATGGAACCCTCTCCTCAATGCAATTTTGAGCATATCGCTTTCCTCGTCTACGGTAGACTAGTCTGTGACCATCAGCACCGTACAAACAAGTCCTACACTCATCAGTGAATAATACGGAAGCCCATTGCTCTTCAGTCCAATTCACGAGCAAATCTTAGTCGAGCTTGCCTGTGAGCTGCAGACAATTTTGGTCCATTTGCGGGTCTAAAAGGTGTGATATCATGCTCTTTTAGTCTTCCTCTTATGGTTCGTGCACTAACTGCTACGTCACGTACTCGGTGCAGCTCATTTTTAATGCTTATAGACGTTAAAAACCGATTTCGCAACGAATATGTCACAATAAACCTGTCGTCACGAGACGTTGTCACCCTAGTTCTGCCGGTTCCACGTCTTCTTTTCAATGAACCTGTCTCCATAAACCTTCTGTAAACTCGGAAAACCGTAGACGGGTTTACATTTAAATCTGCAGCAATTGTTCGTTGGTCTAGGCCTTGCTGCACTGGTGTAACAATTTGTGCGGCTTTTTCGGACGATACGTCCATATTCGTGAGAGAAAAACGTGTTTTACACGATTTTAAACGATTATTCAACATGTAACAAAACAAAAAAAAAACTATTAATCACAACATAAATGTAACAACGAGTTAATCTTTAGTAAATTGACAAAATTTCTTCTATAGAATATTTTCTTTCTTTTGTGACAGTACCATATTTTAAATTAATTTTGTTTTTTGTGTTTATAAACCAGCCTTTATTTTCCAATACCAACTAATGTAAAAAGTTTGCATATTTCGTAATAAAATTTGTTGAATGTGTTCTTGCACTATGATGCAGTTTATGTGTCCGTCAGTGTATTATGAGAATGTAAATATTTTTTGTTGCTCTTAAAATAGTTATTTTTATTATTCCAGAGTTGTTAATATCGCGGGCGCTCTCTGCGCCGGCGGTGGCGCATCGATTGTTTTGGCTGCTAGTGCACTCGCTACCGAATGTGATACAAGTAATTTGTTCAAACTATGTACTAGAATTTAGACAAGAATACCTATAAACTAGGGTTTAGAGTGTTTATTTCCTTAATTTAAGATAAAGTATGAACTTAAGAGCCGTATTACAAATCTGCACTCTGCGAGATTAGGTATTTGAAGCGTTCTTGACATTTCGCATTTTGTAGTAATTTTGCAGTTGTATTTATAATTTTTATTGAAATAGGTTAATAAATTCAAGCTTTAAAATTATAAAATCTTTATTCCTCATGAAGTAACAATTGTTCTGGTATAAATTTTGCTTAGTAATATTATAGTAGACACTAGTAATTCATAGATAACTTAAAGCTATTTTCGTTGTTTCTTTGGCTTAGAGTAAGATTTTTTTACTATATTAAATCAAAGATATTTCAAAATTCTAAGCCCGCTACGAGCTATACGACTATATAGGAGATAACATTCTCATTTTATTCTTTCATTTGCTTAGAACAGTAGTTCAATCCAGGAGCTCAAAAAAGTGCCTTCGCGCATTTTATGAAAATCTTTCTCTGCAATTTTGGGTTTAATTAAAAACTTAAGCAAAATTTACAAAAAGCGAGGCCGCTACGAGCTAGGCCAATAGCCATTCTGCACAATTCAATACGTCAAAATTGTTGATTTATCTTTGTTTCTGAGATTAAGAACGCCATAATTGGCCATTTTACGCAAAACTCGCAGTCGAGTAATACGCGTCTTAAACACACCCATGTCCTGTAATATTCACAAACATTACATTTCAAGTATAAGGCTTTTTTATTTGTATATTAAACATTCTGTAACATGGTGATATTTTTAGGCACCAAATCAAGAATTCCTAGGAATAAATATAGAAGAGAACTCGAATGATTCTCACGAGTTTGACGCTTGTATAACCGCGACGTGGAGGTATCGACTGATCTTGCAAACGTTACTCGCGGTGTGCGGTGACAATCTCAAGAAAACGTTGCTACGACAACTGCTTCTAGTGAAGGTATGTAGCATTCATTTGTGAAAGTGATACAACGAATAATAGCTTTTGACAAATTCCACCCTTAAAGGGGTGAAATAGGTGTTGAAAGTTGGTATGGAATATTTTAAATCTGCACTGATTTCAACGAAAATTGAGATTCACGCTCTTAAAAATTAACATATATTTCAAAACGTGTTTCAGGGTTTATTCGAATTCACCCTATGGAGTGGATGGTGTTGAATATTGGCACGCAGATAGTTATTATGACGTACTCGTAGATATTCGTTAAGAAAGGATTTTTCGAAATACATACCCCGCGGGGGTGTAATGGGGCGCGGGGGTCGAATGGAGGTGGTGTACGCGGACGAAAGCTAGTTATATTTTCTAATTACAAAACAATCTGAAAATCTTTCTAGCGACAAAGCAGCTAGGTGAAATAATTTTATTCCAGTTTAGTAATGAAATTTTGGCTAAACGGCATCCTTCTCACAGACCGTAGCGGAAGTGGCGATGTCAGTGAAGTGCGCGAAGGAGGCGCAACGGCAGAGAGCGTTGTGTGCGGGCGGCGAGAAACTTGCTGCGTTACTGCGTCAGGAGCCCGCCGCGTTACCGCTCGCCCTGCATAGATACGTACACGACATCGATGTTAAGTGAGTAGTGGCGTATATCTAGATTAAATTAAAAAGAGGGTCAGAGACAAACGAAGTCGATATATGACCAGTTAACATTTTGTATGTAGACTCATTGTCTTAGTCCCTCTCTATATTGAAACGAGTTATCTAGGTAATTCATACGTAATACGTACTTACGTACGCGTTAGCGTACATGCGTACGTACCTACCTCATACTTAAAACGTACGATTGCATACAAACGTTAGTTTACGTTGGTTTCAATTACTGGAGCCTCGGCAGTAAATCTTTTTTATTATTAATACCTAAATAATAATAACAATCATTGATTTTATTTACAGATCATGTTCATACTTCTCTTCTAACACGTTACCTCTGAAGATTAATTTTATCGGTGTTGATAATGCGGTGGTTCCTGCTATGTTCAAGGTGAGCTATTTATGCATTTTCTTTCTTAATTTATGTATATATTATATCTGTGCATTTTAAATACTACTTTAAAGTATAAAGATTACTTAAGAATTCATTGTTATTTCAAATAGGTAGGCGACGACTTGAGACAAGACGCCCTTGTGTTACAAGTGATAAAAATAATGGACAGTCTGTGGTTGAACTCTGGCTTAGACCTAAGGATGGTCACTTTTCAAGCACTACCAACTAGCAACAATAGAGGTAATATTAAAGCATACTGTTACTCCTTACGACTTTGTAGTTATATTTTACTATCTGTAAAACATTACCACAATGTACTGGAATATGCCTTTTCCCGTGTAATTTTTTATTTTAAACAGATAACTAAAATTTCAAAACAAGAAACTGGCTAGCGGCTATTATGGCAAAATGAGCCGTTCTCAAAGGGTTACTCTTTATTTTAGCATTTAAAATGTTATTTCAACCGTATTATTATTATTTTTCACTTCATTAATAAATAAAGTTTGAAAATTCTCTTTTTATCTGTTACTAAGTACATATTTCAGCTTCCACTTTCCTGACTGATTTCATAAATCATAGTATAGATACTATATTGTTTTATCACATAGGTATGATAGAAATAGTATCAGAAGCGGAGACGCTTCGCGCGATTCAGACCGAATGGGGTCTGACAGGGTCATTCAAGGACAAGCCGATCGCCGAGTGGCTCGCCAAACACAACCCGTCCGAGCTCGAGTACCAGCGAGCTAGGGACAACTTCACCGGTACGTATAATTCGCTATTAGCTTACGATAGAGGGGCCTAAAAAGGGGGGAGGTAGCAATAAAACGGCTCACTGATTGGTGGTCATAGGTTATACAGATATATACTAGTATAGATGAGCTACTCTAAAATTGTAGATGGCGTTGTACCGTTATATTTACTATTAAACCCTCTAGTTGGCTACTGCCAAATCATTTTTATTGGATCAAAGTATTGGAATTAGAGATTATTGGAATTACAATCAAATATCCATAGATAAGTACGAATATAACATCAGACCATATTGTGAATAATGACTATATTCCCGTGTATTTCTAAGTCAACGAAGTGTAAAATCTTCGTGAGCCTCTTATACGCCTGACGTTTTCGAAACCGCGATGTAGGAGCCGCTTAGTGTCATCTGTTGTTGCTAAAAGTAAATTTTTAACCTGTTAGTACCGGTGATCTGTTCGGAGATGTCGCTGTTCTCTGTGAAGTTGTACACTGTATGGTAGGTTCACCCACCTGGATTCGGTGGTCACTGCACCAAAATACTAACAGGTGTGTAACGCTGGTAGTCAATGCGACAATGCGGACGGGACGGCAATATTAATGGTGTACGTCCGATATATATTATTGTAGTTTTGACGTGTAAGTTATAACTGTACTATTTTATTCTTACTGCAATTTAATCTTTAATTTATGGAAAATATTATTGTGTAGCATCTTGCGCCGGCTACAGCGTGGCGACGTACCTGCTCGGCATATGCGACCGGCACAACGACAACATAATGCTCAAGACCTCCGGCCACCTGTTCCACATCGACTTCGGCAAGTTCCTCGGTGACGCGCAGATGTTCGGCAACTTTAAAAGGTAATGTCTTTGAATGTCCAATGAATGTAAGTATGTAGACTTCATTTGTCTTAAAATCTTTCATTTATAGTTTTATGTGCCAATTCTTTCAACCCTTTGTAAGTATTAAGATCTCAATAAAGCCCTTATTGAGACATACAATTATTCTGTAGTGTTACCTACATAGGCAGTATATGGCAAAAAATTTTTTAGAACGAGAACATGGTTGTGCCATGCACAGTGTACGCTGTCTGTTCTGCGTCACCGCTTTTGCGGTGAAAATTTGAACAATTTTATTAGAAAGTAACAGCTGCAGCCGCCGCGCTCCCACTTAAATCATTCTACGCCTCCTCCACGTGGGTCGCGCCCCTCCACCGCGTGCGATGCGTCGCAGTCCTCACTTAACGTAATAAATTCTGTGATCTTATAAATGTAAAGGTGTAATCGAAATGGTCAAACATGATTTAGTACATTGTGTGTAGCAGAGACGGGACGCCGTTCTTGTGCTCACGACATGGTATATATTATTATCAATCGCGAGGGAAAAGACATAGTTCTCACTTAAGACTGAACGACAGGGTCCTAGGGACGCCACTTCTGCACTTTTGTGGTTTTTTTTACTTTTTGCTTTACATATTTTTAACTTGGAATACGATTCCGCGACCTAATATTATAACTATAAAGCAATAGAAATGTAAATTAATTAATTTATTGAACTATAATTTGCAAAAAATGGGTCTTTATCGTATTTTGACTTATCACTCACACATGCATGACTTTGCTAACCATTCTCTGTTACTTATCTAGTAATACATAATTTTGCAATTTTCGACCAAGTGACAATAGCGTAACGCTAGCGTACACACTTCTAATATAGTTCCTAAAGTCCAGGGTTCGTATCTCGGCCACAGAGTTTTTAAATCTATTTTATTTCATTTTTATCATTAATTTTATTAATCATTATTCTGTACAAACAATTTATATTAAAGAAATACATGTAGATGTGTAACCTTATATTATTTTTATGATAAAAACTTAATAAAACACGTGAAGTGTATCGAATTCAAAACCGTTTATTAAATGTTTATTTACATCCCTTTTTACACATTACTGAAGATCAATGCATTTTTCACCTTTAGGTTTGAGGTTTTATAAAATTTCACCAGTTGTGGAATCATACTATTAATGAAATTTTCATTCTTTGCTACTTCTATTACTGTTATATGTGATGACACGTCTATAAAGCATATAAAGTAGCATTTGGCCTTCTTCGTAATATAAAGTTGTCCCTGGACCTGAAAACACAATGTTTGTTTATTCAATAGGTACACCTCACATCTTTTCTTAGTGTATTATATGCAAAAAATATGACATGTAGTGTAAAAAGAAAAATCTTAATTATAAAACCTACCTGATAATAATAATTGTGAGTTGGTTTTAAACTCAAGATTCCATTTTTTTCAATAATGGGAAAGTTTTTATTATTCTTGGCAGCATTACTGATGTCTTGATTTTTGCGGTGCAGAGATGGAAAACATTTTACTTCTATTATTGCATCCTCATCCTGCACAACTCCTGAAACAAAAGAAATAAAGTCACTATACATATTATGCACCATAATGCGTTCGTTACAATCTATTAATGGAAACAAAAGTTTCTAAAAATAAGAAAATGTTTCTTACCATCCGGACTGGCACCCAAAAACCCAAACTGTTCGTCAATAAAGAGGCCAGCTGGTCGGACTTCCTTTTTATAACTCTCCGTAAAGAACATTCTGGCCACTGATTCGTTTTGTTGCCCATACAGCATGTCTTTAGTTGTAGCATTACTCTTATAGAGGACAGTTTTAACTTTGTTATGGGATTTCGTCGTCTTTCTGTGTTTACATATCTATAAATAAAAGAGACAGTCTATAATCTACGATGTCCATATATTGATTTTAATTATTTTTGATCAATAAACTCAGGTAACTAACCAATCCGAATACACTTGCAGTCAACCTATCACTTCTGTGGATGTTGTATTGGTCATTGTCATGTTGCCCTACTGTGCTTTCTTCAATGGCTTGATATTCTGCGGGTGTTTTTTGGAGCTCTTGTAACTTAGCATCACACATTATTTTCAAGTCGGCCATGTTCACCGAATCGCTTGTATCCTGAGCTTCAGGGCCATATCTTTTGTCTGGCAGAGGTTTAACAACTTTCTTCAGGAATATTCGCCTGCGTGGGTAAGCTTTTATCCTTCGTTTGGCTTTTTCACAACGGGCTATGTACTTTTTAAAAGTTTTCCCAGGTGAACTTTGAGTACATTTGCGCCAAGCAGGACCATGCCAAGACTGTCCTGTGAGTTGTGAAAGACCTGTATTTCAGAAAAGGAAAAATAATGTAGTTTGTATTGTGCAGTTTTGCTGTTTCTTACATATCTGTATATAATATATGAAAAGAGAACTCCTGACTGACTCACTCATTTATCAATTCCCAGCCTAAATCGTAAGACTTAGAAAGCTGATTTTTGCACAACATATAGAAAACTGTGTGTTGTAAATCAAACGAACATTTGTAATTACCTGCAACTGTAACTCTTCGTTGGTACGATCCACCTTTGTGCAAATTGAGCCGCTTACCACAGTTGAATTTACTAATTATGCTCATAAAGTTTTCAACATGATTAGTGGTGGCATTCGTCAATCGGATTGTTTTGGCCATTACCGCTTCATTGGCTGCAGAAATGAGGGCCCAAACAGCAGGAGCTTCTTTTTTCAAACAATCTACATGGTTCACATCTGACTCGCTTGTTGTTCTGTATTTGCAGTAATAAGGCTTGCATTTTTCATGTAGACCAAAAACATGGGAGGGGCCGTTCTGCAAATCAGTCCTCATAGTTAGTTTATCCTTGACTTGCTGCTTTATAATAGTTTTGGCTACAGTAGTAAGTCTTGTTAATTTGGCCTTAAGCAGTCTTCGGCCGATGATAGGCAATTTTTTGTTGGCATGTATCTGGAATGAAATAGAGCACTGTAAATATTATACCTAAAATAAATATTTGATTACAATAATGAATAACAACTAACGGTAAAAAATTACCTTATACAGTGCACTGGTGTAATTTTTCATTACATGGTTCTTACATTCGGTTTTCCTGATCTTGGAACCATGCAAAACTTTTTCCTTCAATCTAGCAAATACTGAGGAGTCTCCATCGCCAATAAAAGAAAGATATTGCACACCATGCATTTCTACAGATTTCTGGAAACCTTCCACCAATATTTCTGCCTCCATGCTGGTTGAAGAACCTTGATAATTCTTAAAACATTTGTGTAGGGGCACTGGCTTTTCCTTTTTTTCATACAGTTGGCAGTGATAGCAGTATTTATTTTTGATCCCAATATACAAACATTTCTTTGTATTTTTTCCAATAATGCATGCCTAAAAATATTTAAAAACATAACTAAAATATTAATAGTTTTGAGATAGTAAAATAATGGTTACTTACCATTCCCGAAGGTGAGTTGTAGTTATGACCATAGCTCCTTTTAGCCCATCCACCATCCACTAGAACTTCTATATATAGAATGCCATCACTGGAAATTTGTCCATTTTTAATAGCTAGCTCCCTCTCCTGTGGAGGAGAGGGAGCTCTCCTGTTCTCCCACTTTCTTTATTTCTTCTGTCAGCTGATCTTGCCATATGTCATTCAAAGATTTTTCCCTATTTCTAAATTTTAGTGGCCTCATTGTTGGAATATCCATCACATTAGTTATATGAGCAGCTTGCGTGTAATAACCTCCCGCTGTGACAGTTCCCCATACAAAATCTGTATTTAGTTTTTCTTCATTTTCATTGCTTCTTCTAAATTCTTGTCCTCACATGCTGCATTGGAAAACAAAGAGACTGTTGAATCACGCAGCTCTTTGACAAACTCAATCGTACTGCCTGCACAAGTCCCTGAATGATATCCCGTTGCCAACGCCCAGCGAACAACATGTTGCATCTCAACAATCCGGTTTCCGGACAGACCAGCTAACTTATTATCAAATGTTTTCTCAATAGTCAAGACTAGACTTTCCAACGTTGGATCAAGCACTGGTTAATTTATTTCCATGCTTCAGTTTCAGTATTAGTGACAGGAATTGATGTTTGAGACAATGTTTGTGTATCGAAAGTAGCCTCCACTCGTAAAATTGGTTTCTGTCTGCTGTAAGTTTTCATACTATTATCTCTGTGAAAACCAAATTCAAGTCAATACTAGGTCCCAGTAACAATATGAGTATACATGCTGCACAAACTAACCTAGCAATTCCCGGTGTTTCATTTTGTGGAGTTGTGTTTTTTTCGCGCCACACCTTGTCACGACTGAAATAAAACAACGAGTGTAAGTGATAAAGATGTGCATATTGAATAAACAATTTATTGTTACACAAAAATCGATGGCACGCGGACTGTAATTATAGTTTATACGTCTTACGACATTAGATCACTGTCATGATGTCGTTTTAGTTGAGCTCGAACTTGCTTTAGAGACTTTTTCGGCCCTGAATATGTGTGCTTTTTATAACGCGCACTGGATGTCCGACACGGACCCATTTTTTCCAGATTTAGTTTTTCATTTCACAATTCACAAGGCACAAACAACACAAACATAACTGATAAAAAACATCTTGTTACAGTAACAATCATTGACGCACGAACGCGGAACGGCAGTGTTGCTACATCCGTGTGTTAGAATTACCTTATAAAGACTAAAGTTATCGTATTTTTATTGCAACGTCAATTCCCTAAATGATCTAGATCAATCGAGAAAATGCGAGGCACTATACGACTATCTTTATTTCAAAAAATAAAAAAAGAGTAAAGAAAATTATTTGCAAGGTGTAGTAGGTATATCGCAACATTGGTCTAACAATCAAACTAATTTAGGCAAAATTGTTTATATTGGCAACATTGTCAACGATGATTCAAAAGATTTGAAGAAATTAGAAATTATGTATATTGGTAATGGAAAATTGGAAAATGGCAGAGTAGACCAGACAACGTCGCGCACATGCGATATAAGCATAGGCTATCTTCGTCACACATTATTTCGAATGACAATTGACAACGTCGCAAAAACTTGTGTATTTACGCAAATTCTGTCACACACACATGGGTATAATTAAGGATTTTTTTCAATCGATTTTTATTAGATTTTTGTATGAAAATTCTTTATTTTATTCAATCTGCGAGCGCAATTAATAGAAAGGACATAGCTGCGCACAACTTCATGCATTATTAATACCATTTGCCTCAGAAAATGGGCCGGAATATTAGTATGGGAATCGTTCCACCTTAACGTAATATATTTATCACAAGATATTTCTTGTGTAACAGGGACAGGGCGCCTTTCGTGTTAACTCATGACATGGTGTACGTCATCAACGGCGGCGAGCGGCCCACGCAGCGCTTCCAGCACTTCGTCGAGTTGTGCTGCATGGCATTCAACGTCGTGCGCGCGCACCACGACCACATACTGGACCTGTTCGCGCTGGTACGTTAGCTAAATGCATACAATATACTCGTCTGCTGTATGGCGTTAAAGTCTGACACATAGGCGTTGCTAAAGAGCTAGTAATTTGACGTCTTTCTATTGAATTGAATGACCTAGTATCGCCTATTTTACAGCACCAGCGATCGACATCAATAATCGCTAAAATAAAACAACTTTAACCGCGAAAAACTACATGGAAACCCCAATTATAACTCCTGAATCCTCGACTAAAATACAATTTATAATTTCAGTCAGTGTTATGACACTTTTATTCAAATCACATAATGAAAAGAATTGACAAGCAAAGATAGATAGACTAACTTTATCTGTCAATTAATGGAGACAAAGCTTTGTTTCGGCTTAGTTAAAAATAGAGTTAAGCAAATTACCCATTATTACACATGTACGACCAACTAAGTTAAATGTGTTACAGATGGCGTCGTCTGGCGTACCGGGCGTGTCATCTACGGCCGTGGCGTACGTGCGTGCGGCGCTTTTACCCGCAGCGTCCAACGCAGAAGCTGCCGCCGCTTTTGCCAGACTGATACACTCATCGCTTAAAAGCAAGTGAGTATTTATCTCCACTCCAAGACCAGTAATCGAGTAGGCATACTATATTTTTACACTTTTATGGAATATATAGCAAACGAGCAAATATATCGCCGCCCAGCGGCAGTCGCCAGACTCATTCAGCCATTCGCCAGCTTGATGACCATATTTATATTATTACAAACATTTTTATGAAATAAGACAACCACCGAGCAAGTATCGTATCAAACAAGTATCGACTGATCATAAGAGATTTAGGAGACACCGTTTATCACTTATTGGCTGGATCGTAATTTCGTTCGATTTCGATTTCGATTCGTTACTCCAAACACCTAATCTATATCTAGCATATTGATGTAACTAATTCTAGTGTCATAATAATATAATAATAATAGATGAGTTATATACAATAATGTTTAAGAAAACTTTAACAAACATTATCTCGTCCTGGAAGTAATAAAAATATTTAGGTCATATCTATTATGCTATCCTAATAAAAACAATTGTTATCAACTAATTACTTTTTTATCTAGTTATAACTTAATTGAATAGTACAAAATTACACATAATATTCACGTATGGATTTCCTGTTAAAACAATAATTATGAATTGTCAATAATAATAATTTAAAAAATTAAATACCCATTTCTACAAAATTACTTGTTCTTTATCTTTGTTTTTTTTTGTTTTTTTTTTTTTATTTATTTATTTCTATAGAAGATGTATTAACATTCTTAAACTACTATAGTTTACGAAATGTACTTATTGAAAATGCCAAATTTTATGAAGGAAAATTCAATAAAATATAAATTAATGTATTATACGATATTTTTTCACAGATTCACACCAATAAATTTCTTCCTACACAACCTCGCCCAGCTGCGAGCGAGCGGCGACCAGAACAACGCAACGTCTGAACTGCTCTCCTTCATGCCCCGGACGTATACGTAAGTTTTTATGACATCTCGTTAATTTAGTCCCATGATAAATTTTGAACTTGGATGGAATGCCACCTAATTTCAAAGTTTTTTTCTTGTCCATGGGGTGGTCACAATCTGGTATCTAGATAAAATTAAAAGAAGAAATTTTAAAAAATTAAATACATATTATAAATATACATATTTAGACGGTTAGCGCTTTGGCGCTCAATCCGGAGATCGCGGGTTTCCAAATATCCGAGAGCAGAAGGTTTTCCATTTTCCCGAATCCTGGGTCATGGATGTGTATTAAATATGCGTATAATGTAATAAAAATCTTATAGCAATAAAATGTTATGTACAGTATAAAAGTGTTAAATAATACTTCCCGCTGTCTGGTACCTGCAACACATTAAGTTCGTCGGATACTTAGCACGGTGCCAAAGTGATGTGGTGTAAAACTTCCATTAATATTATTATCAATAATAACAAAACTTTGTTTACTAAAAACTGACTTTGATTCGTTTTATCTATTTTCCTCGGTGAATAATTTCATCCACATTCTTATTCGTCATATTTCATCATTTACGCAACAAACATTCACGCAAACTTTATGTGCAGGTTGGCGCAAGAGGGCCGTCTATCGCGTGTGGAATGCCTCAGCTACGAGAAACGCTACGATCCCGAAAAGCATTACGTGTATGCACTACGTGTATATCGTCAAGGGCAGGCCACGCCCTCCATACTGTACCGCTCGTACAAACACTTCACAGAGCTGTACCAGAAGATATGTCTCCACTTCCCGCTGGCTAAGGTCCACAGGTGAGTTGTGTGAGGCTAACAAGAGGACTGATCGCCTGATATTTTAACATCGGTCAATTTAACATGGGAAAATCGACCGTGTAAATGACATTTTGGCAAAGCAATTTTGCAAAAAAAAAAAAGTTAAAATCGAGCCATGTAACACAAAAAAAAACAAAGCGACACCCGCAACACCAAACGCCGGCATCTCGATTCAAGTGTGTTTTTGAAATACTGCTACTACTTAGTATTAATAAGGTTCTATTATAGTATTTATACATAATAATATAAGTAAATTAGCAAAAAATTTATGCTAGTATAAAGCATAATAATTTACAACTTAAGTAAATTTATTGTCCTTAAATATTATAAGATAAAACCACAAAATATATAACAGTCCTGAACTATTCTTAGTAATAAAAGTATATTATATACCTAAACCTCACTATTATCTCTCCTATCCATCATGCTATAATGTAAATCTATATGAGTCTGCTTAGAAACGCTCGAAGTAGCTTTAGGTCTGTTCAACTGCTGTCTATGTTCAGAAATCAAATCCCAGCTGCCGAAATCTTCGGCTGGCGCTGAAAAACTAGTATTTCCTGTGTTGTCTTTTCTGTTTCGTGCTAAATTTCGCTCTTCTGTATACGGTGGAGGTCCGCTAGTCCTACTGATAGAACTTTCTAGAGTATTTGTAGAGTAATTGGACGTTTGTGGAATATTATTTGCTGTTGCAGTTACAGTGTTGACAACTTGAGGCTGTGGTGCGGCATTCTTTTTCGATTTTACTTTTGATGCCTTCTTAACTTCTTTCTTTTGGACCATTTCCTGCTCCTTAACCTCTTTCTCTTGCCCTTTTTCCTGTCCCTTATTAAGTTTTTGTATCTCTCGCTCTTTCAAAGCTAGTTTCTCTCTTTTTTTCTGTTCCTTTAGTTCCAATTTTTTTCTTTCTGCCTCGCGTTTCTCTATTCTCTTCTGTTCCTTTTCATGTTTACTTTTTCTTGGTGCTGGTTCGGAGTGTGCTATGTCTGGCATACTCTGTCTTGTGTTGGGCAGTTGTCTGTTGCTTAATACATTGTCAGAGCTATGAGCGTGTTTGAGGGTGGGTTGGGTGTATGTCATCTGTACTAAAGGTGATGTGTTCCTTTTCGTTGGGTCGTTGCTACCTGTAATTTAAGCATAATATTCATGCTAATTCGATTCGTCATAGAAAATGACTAATAAATTTTAAAATTATATTTAAAACATTTTTCTTTGAATCAGGAACGTCACAAAATACATAAATAATAATATTATTTTTTGTTTTGAACTATATAAAAACCGACCAAGTGCGATTCGGACTCGCCCACCAAGGGTTCCGTTTTATCATCTATGACTGTAAGTACTTATATCGAGTAAAAAACATCGAAAAAAATATTTTTTTTGTTTGGGAGCTAAAATATATTATTTTATATTTTAATTTCACTATTTATTTTAAAGGAAATACACAACTCAATATTCAAGTGCTGCCGTTCTGTTGCCTCCTTAAATATTTATTTTATGCTGTTTTCACTATTTGTTGTTATAGTGGCAAACAGAAACACATCATCTGTGAAATTTTAAACTATCTAGCTATCACGTTTCACGAGATACATCCAGGAAATCGAAATCCCATTAATAGGGTTCCGTTTTTAACCTGTGGGTAACCATACAAACGAAACCATACAAACGAAACCATACAAATTTATATTACTATTAAGTATAAGCAAATATATGTTAACTATGACCAGGACCACCTTAAGTTACTGTATAAAGTCTCCGAATCTTTTATAATTTATAGTTTTTTAACAAAATAACTTACTGAAGAATTCCTCCCGGTTAATCGTGTAAGCGCCGCAGATTGGTTCTCCAATGTTACCATTCTCCTTATTCTGTTTTACTATCGATTTCAACCTGAACGTTTTCTTGAAACCGCCAAAAAGAGGCATCTTTAACGCAGATTTGAATTTAGTAATTAAAAAATTGATTAACTAATAGCGGTCACTATGTTTATATGTCAATACTTTACTCTTTACCACCAAAACATATTTGTGTTGTTTTTCTTAGTCACATTGAGCTCCACTTGTGCTCTGGTTCCCAATGATACCTTATCTGAAGTATCGACCATACAATGAGTTAACATAATCTAATCGCAGAATTCTTGTCGATAATCGAACTCAACGGTTTTACCGTGTTTTAATGTCTTTGTAATGTGTATCAATGTAACATTATGTAATAATTATATTATATTTGTAATGGTATTTTTTTTTAATTTGAAGCCCTACTAGAAATCGACACATTAAACTGAAATAAACATAATATTGTCTTTGATTTTTCATATAATTTGACATATTAAATGTTGTTTCAAAGTTTGGTTAGGACAATGCAGGCTGATAGCCTGATTGTCTGACTAGAAAGATGATCCAAGCGTCGGATAGGCATGTAAAAAGTCGGACCTGCGCCTGATCTCTCGCCAGTCGTGTCGGTTATCCGTCCCAGTTTCGAGAGTAAAGGAAGAGATAGTACTGCGCACACACTTGGGCACAAAAAAAAATAACTCCTGCATAGCTGGCCTGATTTAAATGAAACTGGCCACCGTCACTGACATCGGTGGGGGGAGCTATTATTATTATTATTTGAGATAAACAATAATATATATTAATATCATTATTACGTATCTCCAGTTATTTTATAACATAAAACTTTACAAAGCTAAATCTTTATGATTATTGTATGATAAAACTTTGGAAATTTATTTTGAAATTCTAATTGATATCTACGTATATTTACCTAAATTTTTCTTCTCGATCTTTTTTTATTTTATCCTCTAGTTTCTCTATCACCACCCTGGCATATATATGTACCGTTCCTCTATCACCACCCTGGCATATATATGTACCGTTCCTCTATCACCACCCTGGCATATATATGTACCGTTCCTCTATCACCACCCTGGCATATATATGTACCGTAATATACCTTCAATATAAAGCGTTATAAGTAAATATGTTACATTCTTGCTACTTTTTATTCCAGCCTCCCCTCCGGCCTGCACGTGGGTAGATCGAACATCCGTCAAGTGGCGGAGCGTCGCTTCGGCGACGTGCAAGCGTTCCTCACATCGCTGTTCAGCTTAGCGGACGAGATCGCTCACTCGGACCTCGTGTATACGTTCTTCCATCCCCTCCTCAGAGACCAACAGGATGTCGAGCCGCAGAGACTGAGGCGAGGTGTGTTTGTTATTTAATTACAAAAAGGCACGATTTGGTACAGAATATATAATGTAATAGAATATCGCCACTACTCTCGTCTTAAGGTAGCCTTCCGATCTATGCGACCGCGTCCAGGAAACCAGCCAATCACGTTCTCTGGCCACGCTCACAGGTCCCGCGACGCGGGTCGCGGCGATTGTTAAGTGCTCCAAATAAATTTATACTAAGCAGTGGCTCCGCGACCCTACTTAGGTCTCGCGTCGCGCGTCGCGTGCATCGGAAGGCTACAATGTCAAGCGGAGCGTTTAGCGTTTATGTGTAAACATGTGCGATGCATTGTAATCGCGTAATTTTGTATATTTTCTCATCTAAGTCCATTTAGAATAGTATTTAAAGGTAATCTAGAAAATATCAAATTTATTTTTAAACAACATGAAACAGCATTAGAGAATTGTTTGACACAGATCAAGTATAATTCAGTTCAGGTGAAATAAAGTTTCATAATATTACAATATTCATTCAAATAAATTAAACAAGTCTGTTTGTTTGCTAATTTTTACCCGACTACGGCGAAGCAAAAAGAAAAGGTATTGATTTTGGCAGTCTATGTATGTATGTTTGGTCCACTGTAGCGCCTAAACTACTGGGTGGTTAACTAGGTGTCAATAGATTCGTAATAATAGCCCGGGTAACATAGGCTATATAATTTACGTAGTCGGGTTACAGTTATAAAAAATATAGTTACTACATACGTGCTGTTACGTATCAGGTGAAGCTGTGGAGCCGGAAAGCAGCGGTTCCGGGTCCCTGAAGCTGTCGGTGCAGTACGCGGGCGGCGTGCTTGCCGTGCTCATACTGCACGCGCAGTCGCTCGCGTGCGGCCCGCAATCCCTGCCTCCCAACCCCTACGTCAAGGTAGATAAACTCTTTCTATGGTGCATCATAGTATGGTGGCAGGTGCATTGTCATTCTTATAAAATCTTGTGGAAGAAGTTTTTTCTCACTGAAATATACTTCTGTATACAATATTGAAAATGTGTTTTCTGTTTCAATGGGTAAACACGGAACCCTATCACCTCGACGCGACGTGCGAGACCGCTCGATATATATTTTTCCCGCTTGAATATAAATTTTACGATATCTATTAAATATAAGATATTAATTTAAACTGTATGGTTTAAAAGGCTACTATAATCTGTATAAAATGCTTAAAGTGAGTAACGTATTTGATTTGATAAGGATCATACTGTATCCGTCTAAATAGCTTCTGAAAATAACGTTCATAATAATATTTATGAACTGGGCACGGGCTAGGTTACACTACTACTAGGCACTATTTTTATGAAGTATTGTTATTTTCCTCGCTAGAGAGCTCCGATAAACGCGTGCGATCATTGCTAATCTTAAAGTGCTATAGTGCGAAGCGCGGCGATCGACACGCTATTTATAGGCACACTCCACTGTCACAATCTGCTACCGCCATACATAATTGCTTAATCACAATTCAATTTACAAAAATGGGGCCAAGATTGTTTATTATCATGTTGTCTAACATTAAATAGACGAAAAATATTTTTTAGACAGCGTGCAATAGGCATGTTGGCAAAAAATTTTGTTTTGCTTTACTTAGATACACTATTCACGTATTTTAATTTTTAGGTGTACCTAATACCGGACCCGAACAAAGAGACGAAGCGCAAAACTCGCGTGCTCAAGCGCAACTCGCACCCCTCCTTCATGGAGATGCTCGAGTACCGCCTGCCGGTCGACGTCGTCCGCACGCGCAGTTTGCAGGTACAAGCATGCACGCTCGCACTCGCCTACATAAATCTGATAAAGGCACGGATGTTAAACTGAAGGAAATCGTATATAACTTTAGTTTACTGGAATCCTAGTTAGCGTTAATGAAAATGAAGGTTATACATATTTGCTTTTGCCTCCAGCTTCGCTTCTATTATTTGGTATGGGAAAGGCTATAGATATAGAAGTTTTCATATCGATTCATTTATTTCAGGCTACGGTGTGGAACTACGATTCTCTACAGGAAAACCAGTTTTTAGGCGGTGTGGTGATACCATTAGCGGGCTTAAATCTACGAGAGGAGACTGTAGCGTGGTACCCGCTCGAGTACATACCGCGGTAGCGCCGCCGCGTGCGTGTACCTACTTGTATGGGCACATTATAAAAATCATGTGGACGAAACGAGACTATATATCTCTTAACTTTCTACACAATATTCCCTAAAACCAACATATTTTAGAAAATATTTTCCAAACACTCGCGTGGAAATCTTTGACCGCTCATGTGGACATGTCAAAACGTTTATGTGAACATTGTATAAGGCGTATATTGGTGTAGACAATTCCTTATACTCGTGTAAACGTGTGTCGAGTCGAAACGCTTATACTACTCGTATGTCTACCGCTTATGTTAAGTAACGTTCTAATGTTCGTGTAGACGCGACCTAACGCTTAAGTTGTCAGGTGCTACCGCTCACGACACGTCCTACAGCTTATGTAGCCACGCCCTGAAGTTCATGTATGCGCGATCTAACCTAATTATAATATGTAGACACGTCCTAACGTTTTTAAAGAAGTATCAACGATCATGTAAACACATCTTTAGTTGATCATGTAAACTTTAAATTTCGGACACCCGTGGGATATTCACTAACGCTCATGTAGTCGCTAATGCTTGTACAGACGTCCTGTCGTTTGTGTAAAGACATAGTAGCGCTCATTTAGAGATATAACGTTCATGTAGACTCGTCGGTTACATGTAAAGGCACATCCTACTGTTTATACAGGCACGTTGTAGAACGTGCCTGTATAAACAGTAGGATGAAATTAGGTCCTACCGCTCATGGTGACATATCCTACCGCGGTAGTATCTACCGTCAAATTTAGACTATAAAGGTGGCAATTGGCAATGGCTGAACACATTTACACAAATAACACTATGGCAAACTGCCAAAGAGTGTTTTTATCTATAATGTAACATCAACGACACTTAACGATCTCCCTTATTTCTTTATCCTTGAATTATCTTCTATTTTCAACAGATTACCTAAATGCCTAAGTTTATCTGTCTTTGAGTTTGCCATAGCGTTTTTGTAAACGTTTTCTAACTTTATACTAAACGGATTAAGGATTTATTGACGTAGAAGGTATAAACCTACGTCAGTATTTTTACAGACATTTTTATAAATTTTTACAACAACTAGTGTAATTTTATAGCTTAATGTATACATCGACATATCTAGCAGTATTCTATAATAATTATAAATCAATTATAGCAATATTACAAACTCAATATTTATATTACTTGCTCCGTCTAACGTTAAAGCTTTTCGCTTGCTCACAAAAATGTATGTAATGAAAAATAATTATTTTATCGCAATTTTTATTATAACTACTACTATTACTACTACTACTACTTACAAAAATATTATAATTTGTTTTAGGCCGCTGCCTCGAGTTTCGCGGTGAGCGGCATTAAAATATTGTCAAAACTATTCTTATGATTTATCTTCTTGTTCAATTTAGATTTGATAAAATGATGAATTTAAATATTTTTGTTTAGCGATACCAAAAAGTTATTGGTTTTTATTTACATTCCAAAAATATGTTATCCTTTAATCGACTCGCTTTGTAAAACCTCGTGGTGCTTCCTTGTTCGCTAAATAATTGTGTACTCATGTGTGATTATGATTTTTAGATCTGAATGTTATTTTTTATATTTAAATATAATCGAATTCGTATATTTTGTTGAAAGTTTTGTTAAAAATCTGAAGTAAGCGTTATTTCACATAATGTGTTGAAATAGCGTTGGTTCGTCTGGTTCTAAGAGTTTTTCTGCGTAACTGCGTCTCAATTATTATCAGACGCAGAAAATTTGCTAAGTTATTTAATAAAGTTTCTAAAGTAAATTGTAAGTAATTATATAAACTGTAACTTCTTATTTTCTATTTAAAAATTACTTACTGTAAATATTATACATGCGTTATTTTTTTAATTTAATTATTTTGATCGGTCACTGCATATTATTTGACATTATAAAATTATTTTTACAAATGTTTTTGCTACTTAAAAACTACAAATCACGCTAAAATGTTTAAAATTATTATTCATATGATATAAATATATCAATATTTAAATAGTAAATTGATAATATTCTTGTCTACAATAACTTATCTATGAATTATATAACTAAAAGTATATGGTTTGCGTACGCTTTTATAACCTAAGGCAAGCATTACATATTAATATTATTGCGTATCAAAATTATGATCATATCACTTGAAAATGTAAGAAAAAAAATCTTAAAATGTAATTTGTTATCAGGCGTAACACGTTTTACAATATAAATAATGCCTTAAGACATTGGATGGCAAAGTAATAATTTTTACAAAGATCACAAAAGTTGACAAAATTATTATATCAATGCCATACTTATTATAATTTACATTTACAGACAGATTGGCACACTACAAAAGGCTTCCATTTTTGTTGAAATATTTGCGAGCATAAATTCAGCTTGTGAAAAGCTGTGAACACATTTTTGAGCACAGTTTTGAGCAGTATTGTTTGTGCATGCAACGTGTACGCAACGCGCACGCAAAGTGCGTACGCGTTAGTGTTTGTACTGTATAATTCATTGTAAAGTTTTGTTCGTGAACATATTATATCTGATCTATATAGTGTGTTGTATATTGGCAATGTAACATTGAATATACATTTGAAATGTATTATCTGAATTTTAATTATGTGTACTTAAGTTCTATTCAAATATTTTTTAAATCCATAGTGCCAATTCCATCAACGCCTGTTAAATTTAATCGTTGATTAAAATAATGATATCTCCCTTGTTCTTCGTATTAATGAAAGAGAAGGCATGATATTTAGACAAACAATTAAAATTATCAGGCTTTGGTGAAATTGGGACTTACATAATATGTACACCTCCGTTGGCCCGCGCCGGACGCACCGCGCGCACGTCACGCAACGGATTTTAGTTTGCTTTGTATGATTTTACATAGAGCTGCGTCTACTACCCACGCCGCCCGCATCGAATGCCGGCATCGGTAAAATCATACTCGAGAGAAAACTAAAATCCGTTGCGTGACGTGCGTGCGGTGCGTCCGGCGCGGACCAGTGAACGCCTACTTTAAATATATTAAACAATATCGGTGGTAAACATATCACAATCTAATCACTACTTTCGCACATCGACTTGTAGGATTCTGTTCATACTTCCAAGTCTTTGTCATCTGCTATATCGAGTAGATAGTTATTGGCATCGTACTTTCTCTTTTCCAAGCCTTTTTCTGCCATATAATACGGCTCGGTGGTTAGCGTTTGCAAGTAGTAAATTCCTGGTCGGGAGAAATTCGTGTGCGGGCCTAAAGAGTTGACGACTTTTGGACTATCATAGCAATTGCCATGTCGCACATCTAGCAAGGAGTCGCAGCGTACGGCGAGATATTTGTCGGGGTTGTATAGGGCTCCCATCCAGTATGTCGCTGCCCGAATGTGGCTGCACAGTTGGAGACACGGCAGCAGAAACTTTGGAGCTATGCGCCCCTGGTATTCTCCTGTAAACAGGTTTTCATATAAATAAGAAGGTAAAAATGAATTAAATACAATGGAAAGTATGGGCTCCAGACAATGTCATGTCATCTTAGAAAACTAGTTAATAATAATGTTATAAGTTGTATTTCGCCGAATTGTAAAGAGATGATTCTTAAAATGCACGCCTCTCCACCACTTAATTAGACTATACTTCACTAAAGTATAACTACGGCGGAGGGCGTTAATTTAATGCCCGCTACACCCCACAACGATAAAACTGCACAGTTCGGTCACAGTAGACGTTACATACAGTACTACATCTTCATACTAGACCGACCCAATCGGCACGCGCATGCACATTTACTAAATATTTCTGCTGTGAGTTGTGACCGAACTGTGCAGTTTTATCGTTGTGGTCTGTAGAGGGGATTAGAGTGGATTGTTAACGCCAATTTTCATTCTTCAAATGAGCTCTGAAGAATGAAAATTGGCGTTAACACGGCAGAAACGCATTTGTGACTACGCTTAATAATTCTATAATTACTCGCGTCTCTCTATCGCTTACCATCAGGCTCGTCTGCTCGTATTCATGTGAATACAAAGAAGACGATGCATCTGATTTATAAAGAAGCGTGAGATAATTTAAAATAAACTTTATTTCTATGGAAATTTAGGGGTCAAACGAGCAGACGGATCGCCTGATGAAAAGCGATTCCGTCGCCCATGAATACCCGCAACACTGGAGTGTTCTTTCAATGATTAATACAATTTTTCTTGAAGGTTTGTAGGTCGTAATAGTCCGGAAATACCGCTGGCGACATACGATGGGTCGAAAATCGGCTTTCATAGAGATAGAAATTAAATCTCGAAAGTGACTGATTTTATTATGGATATTGCTTCAGTTAGGTATTACTATGTAGAAAATAAAGTTTGAGAAAATTTGGCCTAAAACTGAGGGAGTAATATTTTTGACGTGATAACGTCTTATAAATCGATGGAGCCGGCTGCAACGCACGAAAAAACATGACTCATGCGTTATCGTTACCAAGTACCCAAGTACCAGAGTTACCTCGCATTGCCTTTACCTCATTATGATTATTATTGTTGTTGTTGTTGTTGTTGTTGACGTTGTCACGTTCAACTATCGTCAGTAACCCGGCTTTACAGACAACCGGTATTTTTTACGAAAAACTTGTATTGGCTCCATACTACTATATATTACTATGTAGAAAATGAAGTTTGAGATAATTTTTTACGAAAAACTCGTATGGAGCCAGTGTGAAAAATTAGATTTTTTCAAGAACAGCAAACCGTTTTATGATGTATGCCAAAAAAACATTAATAATTGGCACTAAAAAAATCTGTCAGAATAACCGTAAGGTTAAAGTTGCCGTTATTGAGAAAATTGAATTTTTCACATTGGCTCCATACGAGTTTTTCGTAAAAAAATTATTACTCCCTCAGTTTTGGGCCAAATTATCTCAAACTTCATTTTCTACATAGTAATACCTAACTGAAGCAATATGCATAAAAAATCATTTACTTTCGAGATTTCATTTCTATATCTATAAAGCCGATTTTCGACCCACCGTGCGACAGTTCATTCCAAAGTTTTATTGTGCGCGGCAGAAAGCTCCGGGTAAAGCGCATAATGGAGGACTACCACTTAGCAAGGTGATGAGGATGGTAGTTTTGTCGCGTGGGACGGTGGTGGAAAGTTGCAGCCGGTATAAGTCCGAACGATTCCTCGGAATACTCCCCATTAGGTATATAACCGAAAGGTGCAGAGTGATGCACATCTCTACATAGTGCCAAGGGGTCGGGCCTATTTGAAACACGCGGCAGTCGACAACTATTACCTCCATTGGCATAATAATCAACATGTCCCACAGCGTCCGCTATGCCGAACCCGTCGATGTTGGTGTGCAGGACATCCACCCGCACGGCGGCGTCAGGGTTGATACGCTCGTGAGCGGGTAGGTTGCGGAAACAGGGGCCGGCTGGGTCCAAACCTGAATAAGTAAAAATTTTATTCAAAATTATATAAAAAGTTCTAAATTAAACCCGCGCCGAACGAATGGAAAGAAACTATTTCTCTATATCTCGTGAAAACCTCTCATAAAAATAATACCGCCATAATATTATTATGTCCTCATTCAGGATACGAACTATCTTCTTATCTTCTCCTTATTTATAAAAATGCATTGGAATTCCAATGTGTCGCTAAAACTCGAGAACAGCTGGACCGATTTGGCTTATTCTGGTCTTGAAATAATTGCTGAAGTTCAGGGAAGGTTTAAAGGGAGAGTATTATTCGAAAAATTGCGGGGAAAATACTAAAAAAGACGTTTGAATTTTCCCATACTAACTATTCACTATTTTAAATATTTATGGGTTCAGTTTACCTGTTTGGTTTGGTAGGCGTAGTTGTAGTTGTTGTAACACCTACACCAACAGTAGGTGTTGGTGTAGGTGCAGGTTGTAAGTGTAAGTAGTTATTCATTTATTCCAGTTCATAGTTAAGACAGAACCACATGTGTCGGGGCAGCTAGTAGTATATAAAAGGTAATCTGTGTTCAAACTTCGAAGCGTAACAACCAAACGCATATATTTTGCCTATTCATAGCATTGGGAACAGGATGATTATTGGTTAAACATCATTCACTAAAGGCCTCTGGCTCGGACACAGCGGCCTTATGAATGTCATGCAAGACTGTTCTTAAATGAAAGATGAATAACGGTCAGTCCATAACAGCATTGCAAATAACCGAGTTCATACGTTTGTATCTTATTAAGTTGATAGCAAAATTAAAGGAAGCAAATAATTGCTAGAGATGATCATGGATGTATGATGAAGGTATGAACGCACGCACGCATAGTTTCTACAGATAAACACATTTAAGCAGCTATTGCCTATTACGTATTATTTCTAGGTTATCTTATAAGTTGGATACAACTTTTAACATTGTAGTAATTATATTATAACTAGCCTTTACCTATTTCCGCGTAAATACAGTATCCCACGGGAACATTGATATTTTCGAGATAAAATGTAGCCAATGTTTTAATTCAGAGCCTAAACTATTATCATACTGAATTTCATCAAAATCCGTTCAGTAGTTTTTATCGTGAAAGAGTCACAAACATCCATCCATCGTCACAAACTTTCACATTTATAATAGTAGTAGGATAGTTTATAACTGATTTATAAAACCAGCAAAAGATTAGATTAAATTTTGAAGTCGGTAACTACCAGATAACTTGAACGTGTGTTTATTTTAAATATTGTTTTATCAGTATGTTGTTCGGGCTGGTACCGACTACAAGATTATGAAGATTGAGTACAGAAATAGTTAAAATTTCAGCCAAATTTTAAAGGCGAATTATTTAGAAAATAAATTTATATCATACTTCTTTGTGAATTTTACTTTGGAAGTCAGTTTAATTTTTTGTTTAAAAATAATCATATATAGAATTATATGAGTTTCAAATTCAGTTTCAAAGTCAAGCAACTTCTTGCTAAAGCTGTTTTTTTATGAAATGAGCCAGGAAACGGATCGCCTTATGGTAAGCGATTACCGCCGCCCACGGACACTCGCAACACCAGAGGAGTTATACTTGTAACTCCTCTGGTGTTGCGTCTTGCGTTCCTGGTCCTTAAAATCCCCAACCCCTCCCTTGGGCCTCCAGTAACCTCACTCACTCGGCTCGGCGAAACACAACGCAAGCGTTATTTCACGCCGGTTTTCTGTGATTTGTCGTGGTATTTATCCGGTCGAGCCGGTCCATTCGTGCCGAAGCGTGGATCTCCCACAGTTTTGGCATAAGCAGTCGGAAGATTAGGTTGAAAGTTCCTCCCCACTTTGAACTTCAACTAATGTAATAACTCTCTTAGCCTCTCTAACCTCCCAAAATAATTCAGCGTCATAAAAAGCAGTCAGAAGTTTTCTCGATTCGACCAATAGGAATCAAAGGTTCCCCGACCTGTGGACTTGTGACAACGAACAAAGCTATTTTTTTCCTGTAACTACACGTGTAAGTTACCTGTAAGTCTAGAAATCTTCTGTCCAGTAGCATTAGTGTACGTCATGGCGGCGAACGAGGCGATATGCGCTCCAAGACTGCCGCCTAGCATCTGGGTCCTATCTGGAGACAACCCTCGCCGGTACAGCTCTATGAGGAAGGCGCCTAAGTGTTTCCCCAGGGGCTTGGTGATACGGGCGGCTCTGGAATTGAGAATCTAGGTTTTAACGTTAGTAATATTGATTTCTTTGTGTTCACGTGAATATTACTCATATGTTGCATGTAAAACGGCTGTTACGGGGGGCTTGGTGATACGGGCGGCTCTGGAATTGAGAATCTAGAGTTTTAACGTTAGTAATATTGATTTATTTGTTTACGTGAATATTACTCATATGTTGCATGTAAAACTGCTGTTACGGGGGGCTTGGTGATACGGGCGGCTCTGGAATTGAGAATCTAGGTTTAAACGTTAGTAATATTGATTTATTTGTGTTGACGTGAATATTACTCATATGTTGCATGTAAAACTATTTTTTATATCGGTTAATTTTCATTTAAGTTGATCCCTAGGTTTTGGCTACTTTACAGCAACCGTGATCACGAGATAAATAAGAAAAACAAAATCACAGCACTCCAAGATATTGTAAGCGCTTTCCGCGTGGATTGGAATTTGGAACACAAATTAACATTAGACAATCATAATTTTCGGGTAGTTTGTAAATTTACCATTCCTGTCTTCTCAATCCTGCCGTGACCTCGCGGTTGTTGTAAAGTAACCGAAACGTCGCGTCGGTATAATCTTGAAATCAAACCGCCATAAAATAGGTACGTAAAATTAGTTTTATTTGGTTTTTGTACGGCACAATGCTGAAGCGTTATTTAATGTTATCGGCCGCCCCACATCACAGCCCACAGGCTGCCACTGCCCCTGCTTGGCAGAATTACAAAGACAACATATTGTGACTAGTGACCAACGATCTTATATTTACATCAATGCTAGTGACACATAATTTAAGTAGCGTTTCAGTATTTACCGTAATAAAGTAGAATAAGACCGTAAGCTTAAACGCGCACTGGTGGTCAGGCCGCGGCGACCACCGCGCACCGGCGGAAATCTATGCATTGTGTCAGCAGTGCGCGCACTTGGCCGCTTGCATTACATTTCGGTGGCCGCCGCGACCTGGCCGCCAGTGCGCGCTTAGGCTAAGTGCATTTGAACTTACATCGGATAAGACTTGACCAATATCGGGAATAGCTCCAGTATGATGACCACCTTCCCGTCCTCCAGGTAGGGCTTGGCGACGCCGCGGGTGATCGGAGAGTACGAGAAGTCCAGGTAGCCGCTTGAGAATATCTGGAGAATGAAAATGAGATTTTCAGAGAGACAGAATTTGATTTCCAAATGAAACTTAACAACTTTCTTCTTTCGGAAAGTCAACTGAAAAAGCTACCACCGGTTCAACCCTAACCCGCCGAGCAGTAACTAATACTTAACCTGTGCTAATACCATAGATTTATAACCTAGTAACGACGAAATTGTCGACTAATTTTTTATTCGGCGCACTTGCAAGTTGGTACAACCCGTGTTTTTTAAAAATAGATACGTAAATATAAATTCTTTGTAATAATTAAGAAGACCGATAATAAGAAAGACTACTAGGTATGTTCTATATTGAAACTTATGCATATCGGATCGGATAAAGGGAACGCCGTAATGCGTTCGCTTAAAAAAGTTTTTGAGACACTTACGTCTGTCGTACCCGTTGGTAGGTACATACTCTAACATAATGTAGGTACCAAAATATTATTATGTACTAGCTATTGCTATCCCACGGTTACATTGTACTTTTTCGGGATAAAAAGTAGCCTATGTTTTAATCCAGAGCTTAAGCAACTACCATACCTTTCATCGAAATCCGTTAAGTAGTTTTTGTGTGTAAGTGTAACAAACATCCATCCATCCATCCATTCATTCATCCTCACAAACTTTCACATTTATAACCAAGTATAAAAAGTAAAAATCCTTACCACAACCTCCTCCGTGGCCAAATTGACGTGCGCAGCCACGCAGTCCGCGCCGGCCTCGTCTAGCCCGCACGTAGTTTCGGCCTTCTGAAACCACCACGTGGAAGAAGGCCACACCACTCGAATGCGCAGGTCATCTTTAGTCCGCTGCGATAGGCTGGTGATGGACTTCATCCCTGGGCCTGAAAAATTTCATTATTTACTAACAAAATTCACTAAGCATTTAGGTTTTTATTATTATTGTTCGACCACCATTGAGAATCAAAGGCACATTAACTGCATTCGGCATTTTCTCAATGAAGAATGCTACACGAACGAAATTTCGATCCGGGATTCCGATATTTATCCCATATATAACATTCGCCAATGGTTGGAATTGGTGTAAACAGGACTATATTCAGACAGGCTACAGCGGGTTAGCAGACTTAAAGTGAGGGCACAAAGATCAGTCATGTAGGTTTCCAAATTCCGCATAAAAGGTTACTTTACTACATACTTTAAAAATCATAAATCGTACCCACTAGCCATACCACACACGTATATAATATTATAGACGAGGCATATTGAGGCAAAAACTGTCCCCGCTTAAATGCCCTTACTTTTGGAGTTTTTGAGGCAATTTTGACATTTGTTGTGTGGTGAAATCAAGATGGCTGACATTTGAGGTATGGTAAAAACCAAGATGGCGTAACTTTTCCTTGTATGAAGATTTGATCTGTCAAATGTACGTCATAGCCTATCTTTAGTTTTGAAAACTTACAGCCATACGGGATCAAACCTGCATTCTGCACTCTCGTGTATGCAACTCAAGGGATCTACCACGAGCGGTCCATACTGCTCATATTAAGTACATACCTAAGCGAGTTTTTGCATTTCAGTCAACGCCATGGCAACTTAAAATTATAATGCCGCATTGTAAATTATCTAACACGCCTAAAATAAATTTCTAACGCGGTCAAAGTCATAACCAGGGTCAGTGAATGAGTTAATGATCAATTAATGAATTGATAATAATTATATGATCGATTAGAATTATTTGTATTTAAAAATATTTAACTCTTGGCCTAAATGGCGTGGCCGTCAGTTAAAAAAAATCACATCATATGAAAAAAAAAAACTGATAGAGGGTGCGCTACTTTACATTTGCTAAAACTTTTTACCTCAATATTTTTGTCAGTATTTTTTATTGCTTATTTACCTTTTTCTTTATTTTTTTCACTACAAACTCCACAAAATGTATTAAGCGCCTGAAGCGACTTGCTTTGCTCCATCTAAGAAATAAGTAAGACCTAAGTAATTTAGGTAATTTTCACATTCAGATTAGGTATTTGATTTTGTCAGAGAAATATTTATTTTTAGCAAAAGTTTTCGCGCAACAAAACAAAAGATAGATAATATTATTATTATTTTTTATATAGAGTTCGTGATTCGTGATGTGACCAAGTGTGTATGAGGTTGTGACCAAGCCCTAAAAACCTTTTACAAATCATCCTACTCGTTTTAAATTTTATAGACTTTGCGATAAGACTCAAATGTTCGCAAGTTGTCTAACACTATAGAGTTTAGTAATACGGCTCTCTGGTCTACTCTCTTCCTAGTAATTCCATAGTTGTTTGAACCTATTCAATAATTCCTACACGTTTTCCACTTTATTCTAATAAAGTTTAATGACCTACCCACAAAATGAATGTGATAAATTAATAAATAATTGTATTTTTGAATACATTGAACAAGTTACATCAAGTTAATCTAGTTCTTTACCCGCTCTTTCTTGAGAACTTGTATTACTGGTACTATTCAATTTGTCTCCTCATAATTAACTATAAATACCCATACGAAACCTTTACACAAGTCTCAGGAGTTTCCAACCGGTAACCTCTCGTCCCGCACTCTTGAGTATCACATACCCCTAGACGCTATTTTTTACGACTACGGCGAAGCCAAAAGGAAGGGTAATGATTTTGGCAGTCTATGTATGTATGTTTGTTCCACCGTAGCGCCTAAACTAATGCTCCGATTTTAATAAGTGAGGTGCCAATAGGTTCGTAATCGGAGCCTGGGTAACTATATAATTGACGTAAGTAGTCGGGTTATAGTTTTTATAAAAGGATATAGTTATTAGTTAGGTATTGTTATAACATTTGAACGAATTAGCATTGCTCATATTAAGTACTTATATGTACATAAAATCTCAAACGAATGTTTTTTCGTTGATTTACATAGGTATCACAGTAAATAATGTATATATTAGAGCTTACTGTACAGTCAAGAAGGCTTTCTTGAAATGAAAGGCTTTTCATAAGAAGCGTCGACACTTCACAGTCCAAGGGAGGCCCAAGGGGAGTTGGGGATTTTAACGCCTCGGAACGCAAATCGCAACACCAGAGGAGTAACAAATGTAACTCCTATGGTGTTGCGAGTGTCCATTGGCGGCGGTATCGCCTACCATCAGACTATTTGTATGCTCGTTTACTGGTTAATTTCATAAAAAAAAGTTGCAGTCACTTAATCACAAAACACTGGTCACTGCAGGGCTACACCATAATTCAGGAAGTCGGGCTTTGGCCTTTGAGTGACTTCTTTTCTTTCATATTTGGGATAACACGACCACTGTGTGGTTTAATAAATATTGATAACTAGTATCCCACTTACTAGATTAACCGCATTTTCCTCTGGACTCTTTTAAAAAGACAGGTTACACACTTGTGGAGTTTAAAATCTTTTGCGATGTTTATACCATAAATAAATGATTCCACAAAAACAGAAAATGCAGATGCCCTACATCGTCGGTGGCAAATTATGTCAAAAAAAATAATTGACTGGACTTACGTCTTCTATAAATTAATAAAAAAAATACTTACAATCAGCCAACAGTCCTGCGGGATATCCCGTGTCATGCGGGACATGGTCGCACGAAACCACCGCACAGACACACAAAAACATATAAAAATACATAACGCACACACAACCTATCCGGTCAACCTGTAGCTTATTCTATTTGAGGCCAAGACGATTTGCTTGAGGTCGAACATTAAAATATTTGCCTTCATACAGAACTCGTTTCCCGCGCACGCGAACACATCTTAATTAAATCAGACTTTTTCAGCAATGAAAATGGAAGGATCATGGGCGTGTGGACTTAAACAACTTTTTTACGAAAAAAGCTACGTTGGACTCTGAGGAGTCCAACGTAGCTTTTTGCATTTTACACCGGGGCGGGGCTTTACCAACTATAAGTCGAGTTCATGAGACAGAATAAAAACAATACTACAAACGTTTATTTAGGGGTTCGCAATCTTTGAATCAAATTGATTAAAAGAGTTCCGTCACTTTGTCATCTTGATTTAAAAGTCTGTAAAATTTACTTATAAAACAGCGTCGTACCTATGTTTACCAATTCATGTGTGTTATAATCCGATCCGATCCGAAGTGATATTGCTTATTAGTTGCGAATGACACGTGTCTATAAGTATACTTTGGGTTGCTTGGATTTAGAAATATTTTATTTTGACTGTGTATTTATGTAAATAATGAGCTGATGATCAATATTTACATAAATTATTATTTCTCGTGGTTTTTAGTATAGAAACCCTCGTCCTCCCTCGCAGTTTTGAGAAATTTTGTGACTTCCACCACCACACTGAGTCGATGGCGATTTAAAAATAGCAACGTACCGTACCGTACCGTACTCGTTACATCCCTGGTAATGCGGCCGTCCTTGGTGGCAATGGTGTACCGATATCGTACAGACATAACTGATACATAGGTATATAATAATATTGAAAATTGACTATTGCAACCACAAATGCCTAATATCGCTATATTTACCGACTCAGGCGTTAGTGTAGAGTATAGATTGTAGATTTTGGAGTATTTGATACTATATAGAGCAAAATAGAGTTATGAAGCGGTTAGGCTTAATTTCTAACACTTATGTTTTGTAGCTTGTAGCCTGAAAACTCATTTGTATTCGAAATTCCACGCTCGTTAGCAGTAAGTGCCTGAAGAATCCATCAGGGTGAAGGTTTTAAACAGAATAAATCTTATTTTTTCATAAAATCCAAATTATCGAATTTGTAAGACAGCTTTCTAGCACAATTGATAGTGCGTCTTTTCAATGTTACTTGTTCTTTACATTTTTTTGAAAATTAGGCCCGTATAGTTTATTACGTCGGTTCTTCTCGCCAGGTTCCGAACCGGTGGTAATTGTAATCCTTTTTTTTTTGTTTTACGTTCAGAAAACAAAACCTTGTTTTTTATTCTGAATAAAAATATTTATTCAGAATAAAAAACAAGGTAACAAACAACAACAAACAAAACCTTGTTTTTTATTCTGAATAAAAAGATTTATTCAGAATAAAAAACAAGGTTTTGTTTGTTGTTGATATTTTTATTTATGTATTTTATTTTTATTTTATATAAGTTGTAGTTGTTGAACTTGTTGGTTAAATTACATGTTTTAAGGTTTGGATACGTTTAGCATCTGCTGCTGCAAAAACTAAAGATTCCTTAAACGGACCTTTTAAGTAACTATATTCTATTCGCTTGGAAGTCGCGCGTAGTCGGTGACCTTACCCAAATCTTATACATAAAAATGATTTAACGTAATTTAATATAGTAAATGACCGTCTAGGAGCCTTGAAATATTCAGATTGGAGAATCTTTAATTTAAGTTTAAAATTATCGGAAATGACATAAATTGCTTTTTAGCAGTAATGGCTTTTTAAGAATCAATATTCATTGGCAATGTTAAAAAAAACTACACCAATCGATAGTGCGCCGCTAATACGGAAAAAGTATTACCAAAAAAAATATGAAGAATTGAAAACCCCGGTAGTCATTGTGTCTAATAACTACAGTTTTTATAAAAAACTATATCCCGATTCCCGACTACGTAAATTATATAGCCTATGTTACCCGGGCTATTATTACGAATCTATTGACATGTCATTTATTAAAATCGGATCAGTAGTTAATAGGCGCTACGGTGGAACAAACATACATACAATATACATACATACATACATACATAGACTTCCAAAATCATTACCCCTTCCTTTTGGCTTCGCCGTAGTTGGGTAAAAAGGGAATGGACCTTCTTTGCTTGTTATTCATACTTAACCCTACTAATATTATAAGTTTGAAAGTTTGTGAGGATGGATAGATGTATGGATGGATGGATGTTTGTTAATCTTTAACTCAAAAACTACTGAACGGATTTTGATATCAAATCTTACCATATAAAATTGTAATGAAATCCGTTTAGTAGCTTTTGAGTGAAAGAGTAACAAACATCCATCCATCCATACATCCATCCTCACAAACTGTGGTGGATAGTTAATATTACGGATCACCGCATTTTAAAGAATGTACTAACTAGGTAGGTTCGGAGAGTACCTAACTGTTTTCATATTTCTGATCAATGCTTCCAGACACAGTTTTTAGAAATGTTATCATTACAAACAATAGTATTGACCGAGACAAAGGACTATAAGAGCACTCGGGGATTGGATGTCAATGCCATCACATAGCACATACCTATCTACTAGGTATACAATTTATCAGATCACTATCCTACTTAATATTATAAATCTGAAAGTTTGTAAGGATGGATGGATGTTTGTAACTCTTTCACGTTAAAACTACTGAACGGATTTTGATGAAATTTTGTATGGTAGTAGTATAGGCTCTGGATTAAAATATAGGCTACTTTTTATCCCGGAAAAGTACAGTATTCCCGCGGGATACCCGATTGTATTTACGCGGCCGGAGCCGCGGCCAACAGCTAGTTGACTATAATAATATGAGCGAATATTGAAAGTTGAAACCAGGCCAGCTACGCAGGAGTTATTTTATAGCGCCCAAGTATGTGCGCAGTACACAAGAGCAGACGTCTCTCTTCCTTTACTCTCGAAACCCAGTGGGACGGATGACCGACCCGACTGGCGTCTGGCGACAGGATTAGGTACAGCACCGACTTTTTACATTCTTATCCGACGCATGGATCATCTTTCTTGTCAGACAATCAGGTGATCAGCCTGCATTGTCCTAACCAAACTTGGAAACAACAATTTTTTGTTGTTTCAACGCGGGAATCGAACCCACGACCTCCGAGTCGAGAGCCAAGCTGGGCTTAACCACTGAACCATGGAGGCAAAAGCCTTTTTTGTACAGATCACTAGTATATATTTCATATTATCTATTATTACATATAATAGATAATATGAAAACCAAGCAGTTTTTTAACATTAGAAATAATTTTCCAATAATGAGGAGGTCACTACCCAAAATATATAAATAAGAAAAACTCACAAGTAGGTAGGTATTTAATTAAGTAAAGATACACATGGCGATAGTTAGGAATTACAATCATAGGATAGGTGCTAAGTTCTAAAAAAATGTTTTAACATCACAATTCACAGACCACACCTATGACGCAACTACCTTGGCCTTCGAGGGATCTGCTTTTCAATGTTAATAATTATTTACTGACATAAGGTACTAATAAATTATATAAGAGACACCAAGAGACAATAAATATTATTTGTTACTTAGAACAGTGAGCATTTGGGTAACAATAATTATCAACATAAATTTCTTAATATTCTTACTTTAACATATATAAATAAATAAATTTATTTCCAAGATATTGGTACAGAGGTGTTACAATATTATGTTTGTGTTACAATTTCTGCCTCCAGGGCGTGGAAATATCTTCTATTACTAATAAAAATTATTTAGGTACTGTTAAAATTCAATCACAATTAATAAACGAAATATAAATCGAAGCGACTCAAAGTCAAAGATTAGTATTTAAAAAAACTCATGAATTAATAATCTACTTAGTAACTTAAAGATAATATCAATCTAAATATTCTACAATCGATGTCAAAATATAATAAACTATTAAAATAAAAAAATAATTCAAAAATCAATAAGTCAAACAAAAAGTCAACGTTAAAACTATACTTTGACAATGACAGTCTAAGGGGCCCCATATACGGTCCATAATGCAAAATCGTATCTTCTGTGTGTAATTTCCAGATCGCATCAGCCAGCTCTGTTTTTGCGAAACTACTAAACTCGCGTCGATTTCTACTAAAAGAATACAGAAATCTATTAAAAAAGCTACTCAACTTGGGAAATTCCTAAAGCCCCAAAAATGCATTGCCCCACTGCATTTTAGGTTTTTATCGTTAAATTAAAATATACTTGGAAATATTACGTATATAGTAATTAAATGGGTAGTATTAAGAAAATTACGGACGAATGCTACGATGTATTATTATGATAGGTGTCAATTGCTTTTGTTTTTTTTGTGCCTAACCTAGGCCATTTTACATATGATTACTGTCTGGCTCTTACCTACTAAAACACTGCTAACATCTAAATTCCTACTAAGGATGGAATAAAATTCTTAATTTAGTAGTAAAACTTTGTAAAATAACTAAGTTCGCAACATTAATTCTGGACTGAACGGACCATGTGTGACAAATCGCTTCAGTTCTCGCCAGAGCCGCAGCCGTGCGGGCGTGTATCGTGTACAAGCGTAGTAAGTTTACAATTAATAAACACGACCGTAGCTCGCGGCAAACCAGAACGAACTGATGCGAATTTTATGTGTGTGTGCTCGAAACCGTTTAGGTCAAAATGACGTCAGTTGGGTCGGATGCGATTTTTTTTCGTGTATGTATGTGCTCGAATCCGTTCAGGCCGAACTGACGTCAGTTCTAACTGAAACGATCAACCTGTCGTCTTTGGGGGCCTTAATTATTATTCCATAAGTCAAAATATAAAATAATTAAATTTATAAGGTGATGACTACATCCAAAATATTTAGTTTTTTAATATACTCAGAAATATTGAGGCATTACTACTTGGTAAATGTAAAAAATGTAAGATTTTATGAGTAGTTTAGTAATTAGATACTTACATCTAAAAAGTACAAAAAAGTTTTTTTTTTGCTAAATTAATAAACAAAACCTACATCATTAGTTTACTTACTACATAATATACAAAAAACATTTATTAATGTAACTATGAACTTAAACGATCAAATATCGGAGATATTTACAAATAAGTTCCTGCGGCCTTATGCTTCATACAGTTTAACCTAGGCGTAACGTCACAGCTAGGTACGACTTTAGTATGGAGCGTTTTTACGAGACTTGTGAAATTTTGTATACAAATCGCTGTTGAACCTTTGAAAATATTGACTTTTGATATACTATTTCTTCTGAGAAGTTACTCATATTTAATTATTCAAATGAATATGCAATAAAACATTTTTTGTCATCTAGCCTATTATTATATCAGTTTCAAAGTTTATGATTACAATTTAATTTTTCTTGTGACCATTACATCGTTAAAAAGTCCTGGGTGGTATAGTAATACTTGTCCAACAACCAGGCAAATAATATATTTTTAATTTTGTTATACATATAATTATTTTTGTTAATTCTAACAGGAATATTATTGTAGATTTTGATTGTCATGAAATATGCGTTTTTACTGTTTATTACCAGTCTTTCTGTGGGTATAACAATTTTATTAGGTACTGTTTCTGTTATTTATAGTGCTGCCTTGCGTTATTTTCTCAAATAAAAATGTATGTCTCTCCACAAATAGACACGCTTCTAGTATGTACAAACTGGCGAAGGAGAGTATTTTAATTTTTTTTTAAAAAGGTTTACAATGTATTGTACGGTCCACACCTTCTATAGCTCTTAAACATTTCTTTTGTATTATAAATGCTCTGTTTACGTCCACTGAGTTTCCCCATAGTACAAGCCCATACTTAACATCGATGAGACACAACCATGATATGTTGTTAAAGCTGCTTCTTTCGATACAATATTTCTAATTCTTCTCAGAGCATAAAGAAATCTATTAAGTTTATTGCATATATTATCTATATTTTCTTTCCAATTTAAATTCCTATCTACAGTGAAACCTAGGAAAGTAGTCGAAGATACACATTTTATGGGCTTAATTGTATTTTCTAAGTTGTTATCCTCATCAAGTGTTGGTTTATGAAATTTTAATTTTTTTTTATCGAGGTTAACCTGCAAATTATTAGTGCTAAGCCAGTTTGTAACATTTTAATTCATTTTGGATTTAACGGCTTAAAACATTTTTGCAACATTTTATTAATAAAGTCGTGTCATCAGCAAACATAAAACAATTATGTTTGGTAACATGGCATCTCGTTTATATAAATGAGAAACAGGGTAGGCCCTAAAATACATCCCTGTGGTACTCCACTCATATTTACTCTATACTCAGATCTATAAGTAAAGCTTTTGTTATGTTTAATTTTTGTTATTTCTGTGCATTGTTTTCTGTCAGTAAGATATGATTTAAAACCAATTATATACATTCCCTCTAATACCAAATTTCTCCATTTTATTCAATAGACGTTTATGATTAACAAAATCAAATGCTTTGCTCAAATCAAGGAAAACAGATGCTACTGATAGTTTTTTGTCAATCGCATCTGTTATTTCTTTTACTAACGATAAACAAGCCAGTGTTGTAGAGCTACCTTTTGTGAAACCATATTGCTATTGACTAAATATATTTTTTATACTAAATAAATGTAGTATCTTAACTTACATAGCTTTTTCAAAAATTTTAGAAATAACAGATACATTTAGAAATATTAGGTCCTTACATATGAAATTGGCGTATTAACATATCTCAAATATATTATCTTCTTTGGTTAAGAATTCCAATTTCAAATTGATACCACTATTTACTCATGCATTTGTGTTTCGAAAACCGTAATTTATGCGTTTTTTTCCTCTTTTGGCTTTTTATTTGCGTCACTTTGTTTACAAAATAGAAAACTTGAAATATTGTATTATTTTCGAGTACGAGTTCCACCGTGGCACCTGCTGCAGAATCGGCTCGAAATATTAATGATGTGTATGGCGGCGGTGTCGCAAAAGAAAACACAGTGCGTTTTTGGTTCCAACGTTTTCGTTCTGGAAATTTCGACCTGCAGAACAAGCCCCGTGGACAGCCGGAGATCAAATTTGATAATGAAGAATTGAAGGCTATTGTGGAAGCGGATCCATCGCAAACCACATCAGAGTTAGGTGCAGGCTGCGGTGTTAGTGATAAAACTGTCTTAATCCATTTGCAGCAAATTGGGAAGGTGAAAAAGCATGAAAGGTGGGTACCTCATGAATTGAGTGCAGCAAACCGATAAACGCGCTGCGACTGCTGCGTTACATTACTCAACCGTCTCAATAATGAAGGGATTTAAATGGAATCATTACCTGTGATGAAAACTTGATCCTGTACGATAATAATCAGAAACGCTCATTGCAATGGCTGAACCCTGGCGAACCCTATTGACTCAAAAAAAGTTACTTGTGAGCGTTTGGTGGACTATTGCCAGTGTCGTTCACTACAGCTTTCTTAAATCTGGCCAGACGATTACGGCAGATGTCTATTGCCAGCAACTGCAAATCATGATGGAAAAGCTAGCTGCTAAACAACCGAGGTTGGTCATTCTCTTTAGGCCACTGCTGGTTCAAGACAACGCTAGACCACATACTGCACAACAGATGGCTACCAAATTAGAGGAGCTTTAATTGGAAAGACATCCACCGTACTCCCCTTTTTTTCAAAACTTGGATAACTTCTTCAAAGATTTTTTTGATTCCTATCCGAATGGTTTTTTAGTATCAATGTACTGCCTATGAGATGGCAAAAGTGCATACATAGCAATGGTATATACTTTGATGAAATAAATATTTAGTAAGGGGTTACTAATAAAACTATTTACACAACGGATAACTTAAACAACGTTGCTGTCTTTGTCTGATACGTTGGAAATGTCACATGATAGAAAAAGATAGCAACGTTGTTTAAGTTATCTGTTGTGTAAATAGTTTTATTAGTAAGGGGGTAAATATTTATTTCACGATGAGTTAACTAAATGACAAATAGGGATGCAAATGTATTTAGCACATTGTTTTAGGATCTTTGTATTTATGTCATCATATCAAGTTGATTGAGTATCATTCAATGAATTAATCATTTTATAGATGTCATTAGAAGGGTGATAAATAGATTGAGTTAATTTGAGTATTATTATTATTAATTAGGTCGTGGGTTCGACTGCCACATTGGAACAACAAAAAATGTTGTTTCCATGTTTGGTTAGGACGATGCAGGCTGATCACCTGATTGTCTGACAAGAAAGATGATCCATGCGTCGGATGGGCATGTAAAAAGTCAGACCTGTGCCTGATCTTCCGCCAGTCGTATCGGTCTGTCCGTCCCACTGGGTTTCGAGAGTAATGGAATAGATAGTACTCTTGTGTACTGCGCACACACCTGGGCACTATATAGTAACTCCTGCGTAGCTGACCTGGTTTCAACGAAACCGGCCACCGTCATCGAAATCGGTGTGGGGAGCTATATAGATAGACAATTATTATTATAATTACTATTTAAATTATTATTACTATTAAAATTACTAGTTTTTGTAATGTCAATTTAGTTATGTCATTCATTTTTGTATATAGTTTATCACCTATACGCATTTTATCAATATTGTTTTGTATTTTTTGCAGTAAGTTATTTTTTACTAGAGTCTACGTAGCTTTACATTTGTTTTTTGGGTTTTTTATAAAATACTATTATTTTTTGTTTGTGTGGCATTAATACATTTTTATTGGCAGTTATTTGTTGATTGCCTAGTACAAATATTTCATTATTTTTACTCGGACATCCTTTAAGTACTATTCAGTCCTTGGGTCGCGATGATCGGTGACTCGGCTTCGTGTGTTCAGTAGTTAAGTCCGATAAATCTTAAAAATTAAGTGTTGGTGTTTCTATTGGGGGTTTAAATGTTAAGCGGTAATAGTTTTCTTGATAGTTTTGTGTGTATTATGTCCTTTATTGATTTTGGTGTGCTGACAAACTTTCTAGGTGTGAAATGTGTAGTTTCTGATACACAATTTAGAACAGATTAAGTACTTATTTTATAAACTTCTAACTCTTTTTTCATGTTATTTATTGCTAAATTAAAAATTATCGTTTTCGTGTGCGCCGGTAAGTTCCGTTTGTAATGTTTACTTACTTTTGTTTTTTTTTCCAAAATTTGATTTCCAAAAAAAGGAGGCGGTTGTGAGGTCGGCTGTATGTATTATTTTTTATATATTTTCAACGATACCTCCGCCGTCTGTTGACCGATTTTCTAAATTATTTTTTTGATGTAAAGGTTACACTTCGAAGTTGGGCCCGATTTCAGAAAAGTAGTGACCTGATGATGGGATCCATGAGGAATCGAGGGAACTTCTCAAAATTTATATGGACACATATTATAGTGATTTTGACTCTTTGTGAAGTAACCCAACTATGCATATGCTACCAAAAAGTAAGATTTTCGGAAGATCGGAAGTCGGTTTAATTTTTTGTTAAAAATTATAATTCAATTTGCGATTTTAGATTTATAACCTACAACGTATCAGATGTTAAGCTATTGGGTTGACTTGCTGTATATGCTGCATATGAAGAAGGTTATTTTCAATGTTCACGGGTATTTAGGCTAAAATATACCTAATTTAAATAAAAAAAAAATGCTGAATAAAATTACATTACGCTCTTTAAGGTCATTGACCTCACCCAGCCGATTGTATTGATGTTATATAGGCAGTCTTTGCTTCCTCTTTAAATCAAGTGTTTAGAGAGCGCAATGTAATTTTATTTAGTATAAAATAATCGAATTTTATATTGAATAAATATAATAATTTATAGATACTTACTACCAATTAAAATTATTTTGTTTATTTCCTAGATGTTCTTTAAATTATAATATACCTATATAAATCTTCTGTATGTGTCACGTGTGTTTGTAATTGAACCCCTTTTAAACAGTTGGACCGATTGTGATTAAAGTTTTTGTGTGTGTTCAAGACTCAAGGGGATTCGAGAATACTTTAGATTTACAATTTGGTCCAATAGATGACTTTTATAAAATCATCAACGTCATTAATAGATAACATCATACAAAAAAAAACACTCGATTTAAATAAGGATTTAATTGCATCCAATCGTTCCAGGATTCCGAGTAAGAATTTGGTCTGAGATGAAAACAAGTTGCATATAATAGAAAGCCAATTATTCGCTAATCGCTACACTACACCGACTCGCCCGCAGCTCGCCACTCGCCAGTAAAACTCGACAGGTCTAGAGCGAAGCACGTATAATGCGCTAAAATACCCGCGAATAATCCCCCGGGGACCGTACTTGTGAATGACATTTAGAACAAGTAACTTTTTTTAAGATAATTTTCTTGGACTTGGAAAAGTTTCTTGGACGTAAGAAAAGTTTGTACTTAACTTCATTCGGGACTTAAGATCCAGGAAAATGAATGAGACAGGCAGGAGTACGTGGGAGGAGGTGTACGATGTGATGCGGTGGTTCCTGGAGGACCCTGGGCAGTACCAGGGGGTCAACATGAGCGATCTGGCGATGGACCAGGCTTACATGGTCGGGGTGGCGGATCAAGATGTGTCGGTGTATTCCGTCTCTGATGATTGTTTTCGGGTGAGTATTGTAAACTTATAGAGTGGAATAATAATAATAATTAATTAAATTTAAATGAGGGTATGAAAAGAAAGAAATAAAAGAACATTTATTTGGTAAAGTAAAAACACAAAATAACATAGGTGTACTTGACTTAGAAGAAAACCACATGAAATTGTACCAAATTGGTGCCCACTCAGCATAATATTTTGTTGCGAGCATTGTTTGCTACGCTGATTTTCAGTGCAGTTATAGGTTATAATATTATAAAATATTAATATATCTATGTTCCGTGGTCGCTTTCACATCACGTCAATCTGGTCCCGTGATAAGTTCTCGAAGAACTTGTGTTACGTGTACCAGACAACGGAAATATATTTAATACATTTTTATACTATACGAATATTTAAGATTTTATTTTATAATACACATATTTAATACACACCCATGACCCAGGAACACAGTAATCTTTTTGTTCCCTGGCGAGATTCGAACCCGCGACCTCCGGCTTGAGCGCCAACGCGCTAACCACTGAGCCACAGAGGTCGTCATAAGTACCAGTTAAGTACAAAAAATACATACTAGTATTTTTTGTAATTATTATACCTTTTTTACGGATTAGAAATAATAATAATAATTAATGAAGATTAAGTATATTAATAGTATGCTTAATTATTACGGTTATTTTGTCACGGGATATTATTAGGGTTCCGTACGCAAAGGGTAAAAACGGACCTTACCATCTGTGTTTGTCGCCAGGCCTTATCTCATGAACCATGATAGCTAGACAGTTAAAATTTTCACACATGGTGCATTTTGTTTACCGCTATAACAACAAATACTAAAAACATATATAAATGGATATTTTAGTGGGCATACAACAAACGTGTTTATTTAGCCGTTTTGTACGGAACCCTTCGTGCGCGAGTCCGACTCGCACTTGGCCGGGATTTTCCCAATTTTTGGTGTCGGATTCTTTTTAATACTAATCGTAATAAGTATCTTGATGTCTATTTATGATGCTTTCAAAAGGTATAACCTCAGATTAAACCTATTGTTCTATAATCTGAAGGTAAAACAAATTAAATAATTGTAGTTATAGCAACCAGTTTTGTCATAAATTCATATTTCATAATAGCCTATAGCAATGACTTTACGAGTATTTTTAAAATACTATTCCTAACGCTAGTGCTGGACCAGTATCTTCCGTTTGCTTGGGAGTAGAAAAGAGACAGTTACTGTAATATAATTGTCTCGTTAAATAATTTAAAAAGGTACAATAAAAACGTATCAGGTCGATGGGTTCTGATACCGACAGGGAAGAATTTTTTTTCATCTAGTACGAGTATCAGGTCCTTTCGACCTTATACCCGATGACTTGATAGTCGCACTAGATTTTAGGACAGTATGTCTAGAGCAGAGCTTAAGTGATGTCTACTTGGGATAATTAATAAAGTGAAATAATTGTTACTTTTTAATATTTATTTTTATAGAAAGACTATGTTATCAGTTAAGTTTCAATAAATATTATATTATTTCATTGTTATTTTTTTTATCGAAAATTTATCCGTTCTGTGCGGAAATAAGTTTACATGATTCCAATTATCCGATTTGCAAACGGCCTTAGAGGTATGTTGACAAGTTCATTGAAAATATGTCAAGACATTAAAATAAACTGAAATGATTACCTCCAGCTAGTAAATTGCATATAAACTTATGCATGTCGAATAGATCAATTCGACACTATGACGCTGCATGGACCAGTTTACAAACAGGTCTAGTATGCCTGATACCAACTGAAATTTATCGAAATAGGCTGACGTAATGAAGGTGTTAACACGTTCATTGCGTTATCAGCTCTAATAGAGTCGATAGTGAACTTGCCTCCGGAGCGGCAGAGAAAATATACTGTCCCTAACGCTGGTGCGAGAGCAATATTTTCGGTTTGCTTAAGAGTAGAAAAGAGACAGTTACTGTTATTTAATTGTCTCGTTAAATAATGTAACTTTTTACAATAAAAACGTATCGGTACGATTGGTTCTGATACCAACATGTAAGATTTTTTTTTCATCTAGTGCGAATAACAGGTCCTTTCGACCTTATACCCGATGACCTGATAGACGCATTCGATTAAAAAAAATTCTTCCCTGTCGGTATCAGACTCAATCGACCCGATACGTTTTTATTGTAACAAGTTACATTATTTAACGAGAAAAATATATTTTCCGGGATAAGACTGGGGCCTGGGACTATTATATGAGTCGTAATCCTGCGGGCGGGCTGAATATTAGGAGCATTGAAAATAGAACTCTGCGCTAATATAATACATATGAAAATCGAACATACAAGTGTCGAGTCAAATGTCAATGTCATAATTTAAGACAGCTCGACACTCGACACTTTGATTTTCAGCTCTATTGTATTAGCGCAGAGTTCTATTTTCAGTGCTCTGAATTTTCCCGGGCCTGCCAGATTCTGGATCATATAGTTTCAGCCTAAAAGTGGCCTATGTGTATTGTGGTATAATACAAATGTTGTACAAACTACGTGTATGCCAGATTTTATTCAAATCCGTATGTAATATTCGTAAAAAATTAGGGCCAATTCATTCACGCTTGACTCAGGTAGCTTGTTTTGAACGTCTTTTTAAAGTGCTTCATATAAACCATTTTGCAACGTGTTGGTACTGTAGAAATCTATACTTAGGTATTAACACAGGCATTAATAAACTGGAGAGATACAACGGCCTTATAAAAACCAGCGTTTAACAAAGCTTTCGTTAAATTTGAGATTGACACACTTACTAGGCGAATCACACTTACTATTTGTATTTAAATCCCCATGAACGGTTGTCACGCTTTCCATCAGGCGCAAGCGGCCTGTCTACTCGTTTGCTGCCTAGCACGAGCATTTGATAGCGGCGTAAATGTAACACACTCATCATCGTAGTATTAAATCGGGCATTGTAATCAAGGATAACGAAATCTGTAAGTGATATTGCAGGATGCCTGTGCACTTCAATGCTCATGAATTGCTTAATTAAATTTCCTGTACCTACTTATTAAAAAATAAATCATATTCATTATATTTTTTGAACTAAATGTTTTTCTTTAGTAATTACCTACGAATTAGAAATCATTCTAGGATATTAGGCAGTCTTCCATGATTTTTCGGTCTTTTTACTTTGGTCATTTGGTCACTTGGTTGCAGTCCTAAACGGCAAGGTTTTTGTGCCATTTCCTGAATGTAAATCTTATACTTTATACTTATTTTGTTTAATATAAATAATCGGTATCTCGTCAACGGCTGCAAGTATTACCGTGAAATTTAGCATGCAGGGAGTTTTGGGGGAGAAAAATCGATCTAGCTCTAGGTCTTTTAGAAACTGCGCATTTTAAGCAATATATTTCGTCGTGCTTGTTAATATATCAATAATTTCAATTCGTTTACTTCAGGCCGATTGGCAGCTCGGTATGCGTATTGTTTTGAAATTCGGAGTGTTGGTATGTTCGAATCCCGGTAAGATAAATATTTTTGTGATTTTTATTATTTCTTTTTCTTCTATATTTTTTTGTTTATTTTTAATTATTTTATCGTTCTACTAAAACCTGGGAGACTGGGGACCTGGGAGACCGAGCTTTGCTAATTGTTACTTACCCAATAACTAGACTATTTTAACCGACTACGGCGAAGCCAAAAGGATGGTTATGATTTTGGCAGTCTATGTAGGTTAAGTATGTTTGTATGAATGTATGTTTGTTCCATCATAGCTAACTTAACTACTGGTCCAATTTTATTAAATGACATGTCAATAGATTCGTAATAATAGCCCGGGTAACATAGCGCAGACTATGTAATTTGCGTAGTCGGGTTAGCAGCCGACTTTCAAAAAAAGGAGGCGGTTATACGTTTGGCTGTATATATATTTGTATGTTCAACGATAACTCCGCCGTCTGTTACCCGGTTTTCTAAATTCTTTTTTTTGATGTAAAAGGTATACTCCGAAGTTGATCCCGTTTTAACAAAAGTGACGACCTGATGATAGGATCTATGAGGAATCGAGGGAACTTCTCGAAATTTATATGGACACATAATATAGTGATTTCGACTTTTTCTGAAGTAGTATATGCTGCCAAAAAGTCAGATTTTGCACCAAGATATACCCTGGATCCAAAAGTACCGAACAGATCTCCTGACTCCTTATAGATACATGTTTGGGGATTTCGGCGTTGCATAAAGAACTGCAAGCATAAGCCAATATGTCCATTAAAGTAATCATCATCATCATCATCACCACCATAATCATCATCACCACCATAATCATCATCACCACCATCATCACACCATTAATCATGACATAATGATGATATAAAAGGTACTTCTCATAGTATTTTACACCGACACGGATATCTTTGATCATTACTCTGCCGTTTATGGACCGATTTTCAAAATTATTTTTTTTGATGTATTGGGTATAATCCGAAATTGGTCTCGTTGTCACCAAAGCGGTGACCTGATGATGTCATCCATGAGGAATCGAGGGAACCTCGAAATTTATATAAATTGGTGAATGGTCTATAGTGATTTTGACTTTTTCAGAAGTAACCCAAGCATATGCTACCAAAAAGTAAGAATCTGCACAAATGTATACCCTAGATGCAAAAGCACTGAACAGAACTCCTCAGTCTTTAAAGATACGCGTTTGGAAATTTCGACATTGTTTACAGAACTGCAAGCATATGCCATTATATAACTTACAGTCATCATCATCTTATACATATACAATACCCAATGGACGCGAGGCGCGTATTCAATTATACATTCGATCGTTTATTTTAAACGTTCTTAAAATGTGTTAATTATAATTTAACAAATATCACTAAAACGGGAAAAAATATTATTATTTTTAAACAAAGAATTAAACCGACTTCCAAAGTAAAAATGCACTTATATTCTAAATAATTCCCCTTTTAAATTTGGCTAAAATTTTGGCCTGGCTGGCACCGACTTCAAAATTATGAAGATTGAATAGAGAAATAGTTAAAATTTTAGCCAAATTTAAAAGGGGAATTATTTAGAAAATAAGTTTTATTTTATAATTTATTTTGCAATTTTACTTTGGAAGTCGGTTTTATTTTGTTTAAAAAAAAGCCGTGTGGTGTCGTGGTACACCAGATAGGAACGAAGTTCCTTATTATAAAAATATCGATTTTAGGTTCTATTCGAGGTACTATATAAAGAAAATAATAAAGACTATACATAAAAATCTTACGTTACGGACGTTTTTTCCCGGCTAGGGTACCCCTCCGCATCGCCCCATAAGGAACTTCGTTACAATAATAATAATTAATATTAATAGTCGGGTATAGTTTCTTGCGTGATAACATCGTAGTAGGTGTTGGAGCACCGGAATTAAACAATCAAATATATACAGCACATATATTTTTAAAATAAAGCTCATTTCTTTTCATCAGTTCCATCGATTTCCATACAAATTTATTTTCTCTAATAATATAAAATACGTAGCCTACACCTAAAATCCTAAGCAAAAATATATTATATGAACTTATTGCACAACTTTCGAAAATATTTAGAAATAAATGACAATTGAAATAAACATTTTAAACAATTGAAAGGCAAGTTTTCATTTAAAAAAGCCGCTAATTTGTGATATTTTGTAAATAAAAATCATAATATCACAAAATCTAGATGTGATTAAAAAAATTGGTCAACAGGAACAGATTTAGAGCATTAAAATCTTCATATTTAAAACATTAATTTTAGAAGGATGATTTCGTTGGAGACCAGTGTTATTACATATTTGAATAATAAATTGATGGTAGGTATACAAAGGTAGTTACTATAACTTTTAAGTTCATATTAATCCTTACTAATATTATAAGCGCGAATGTATGGGTGTGTGAATGTTTGTAACACTGTCACGCAAAAACTACTGAGTGGATTTTGACGAAATTTGGTTTGGTAATAGCTTAGACCAGGGGTCTCCAAACTTTCCAGCCTTAGGGCCATACTGATTACTCCAGTAAGTTCCGAGGGCCAAAACCATATTATCATTGTTGCCGGTGGTAAAAAGTGAAATAGTCCACTGATGAAAAAAAGAGTCCGAAAAAGTACGCAACGTTTAAAAAAGGCTGCAAATCGGACTAAAGTCCGCAAAACGGCAACACTGCATATTATTAATTTTCCTGTCATTATCTGTAATTTCTAGATTAGTCGTAGAGTACGAGACATGAGGAGTAACGTGACACGACATCTGGTGGACACGAGCGGAAATAGGTAGTACCTTCTATCGCTAACAGATGGCGCTAATAGCACGTACAGAATAATCTCGTTGGTTCGAGAAAGTTCTGGTGTCTTCCACTCACTTCTAGATGGCAGTAATTGGAATATATAAGAAGGCTAGTGGCGCAACCACAAGTCAGTTCCTATGACACTGTTGTGAAATAAAATAGTGCGTACCTCCTTAAAACGTGTTTGTGCGTGTTTAAGTTTAATACATCTTTGTAACAGTATTTTGATTTGAATTGTTGCTTTTGTGTGTGATTTAATAGTATGGAAAAGAAGCGAAAAATTGATAGTGAATGCAGAAAATTCAAAGATCAGTGGAACATTCAGTATTTCGTAATTGAGTCCAGTAACAAGGCGCTATGTTTGATTTGCAACGAAAGCATAGCCGTTCTCAAAGAATATAACATTAAACGTCATTATGAAACAAAACATTTTCAAAATTACTCAAAACATACAGGAAGTTTGCGGACAGAAAAATTCGAAGCTATGAAGCGCGGATTGAAATCGCAGCAATCTTCATTTACAAAACTCAAAACTGAACAAGAGGCTGCAACTCGTGCCAGCTTTCGTGTGGCTCTTGAAATTGCAAAACGTGGAAAACCATTCACCGTTGGAGAAATTATCAAAGAATGCATAATTGCAGTAGCCGAAGAAATGTGCCCTGAAAAGGTAAATTTATTAAAAACTGTCAGTATGTCAGCAAACACTGTGGCTCGAAGGGTAGAAAACATCGCTGAAAATATATCCTCTCAACTGTTCGACAAAAATGGACATGTTGAGTGGTTTTCTTTGGCCTTGGATGAGTCAACGGATGTGTCAGATACTGCTCAGGTGTTGATTTATATTCGAGGAGTAGATAAAAGCTATGAAGTGCATGAAGAACTTCTTGATATGTATAGTATTCATGGCACAACTACTGGTACAGATATTTTTAAAGGAGTTGAAATGGCCATTAATCAAAAGAACCTTCGATGGAAAAACTTGAAATGTATTACAACTGATGGAGGCAAAAACATGAGTGGAAAAGATAAAGGAGTGGTCGCTCTTGTGTCAAAGGCTGTAGAAAATGACGGTGGTTCAAAACCATTAGTCTTACATTGTATCATTCATCAACACACTTTGTGCGGAAAATGTTTGGATATGTCTGAAGTTCTGAATCCAGTCATATCAACTGTTAATTTTATCAGATCTTTTGGGCTGAATCACCGACAATTCCGACAATTTATTGAAGAGATTGGAGAAAATGACTTACCTTATCATACTGCCGTACGTTGGCTTAGTTGTGGGAAAGTCCTTCAGCGCTTTTTTGAACTTCGAGCAGTGATCGAAATTTTTTTGAATGAAAAGCATCGCCCTCTTACTGAATTACAAAACAACGCATGGCTGTGGAAGTTAGCATTCTATGTTGATTTGACAAAACATGTGAACGAACTGAATTTGAAATTGCAAGGAGAAAACCAGCATCTTCTCAGATTTATACACTAATATCAAATCATTCCGGAAGAAATTGATACTGTTTCAATCACAACTACGAAGTAAATGTTTTTCACATTTTAAAAGATGTGAAATATTCAGCCACACCACTGAGACTGAGTTTCCTATCGATTTTGCAATCGAAACTTTGAGTGCTTTGAAAATAAATTTTGATACTCGTTTCTCGGACTTTGATGCCATTGCGAATCAAATTAAGATTTTTCAGAATCCTTTTGATACTGGCATTGAAACCCTAGCCCCGGAACTTCAAATGGAAATGATTGATCTCTACAGTGCAGTGATATAATTAAGAACAAATATCAAAACTCATCTTTGTTGGAATTTTATAAGGGTCTTCCACTGACACAATTCGATAATTTGCATAAATTTGCTCGTGGGCTGTTTTCTGTTTTTGGTACTACTTATTTGTGTGAGAAGACCTTCTCCAAAATGAAGTACACAAAAATGTTTACAGATCTAAACTAACTGATGAGCATCTTAAATCTCTTTTAATAATTGGTACAAGTAAAATTAGTCCACAACTACAAACTATTGTCAGTGGAAAATCTCAATTACATAAATCTCATTAGTATTTCATGTCATTATGCTTGTTATAAGTTATGTTTTTATTTAAAATGTATAAAATGTTAGTTGGATTCATTTCAATAATTTGTTAGTTATTATATACTGAAGTTAAATTTTCTGCATATTATACATGTCTTTACTCATTACAATTCTGTGTTTCTTTATCCAACTTATCACAAAAACAATAACAATAAGCCTACAACAATGTTATGAGTAGTTATCCCATGACCATATCAATATAGATGTCATATTAATAATAATTATTTAACATAAAATTAGAATACTTCAGTAAACTAAATTTAATTTGCTTAAAAATATTTTCTCTAAAAGGAGTTTTCAAGTATGCTAGCTCTCCGCGGGCCGGATAAAATCTGTCCGCGGGCCGGATGTGGCCCTCGGGCCGTAGTTTGGAGATCCCTGGATTAGACTCTGGATTTACACATAGGCTGATTGTTTATCGCAGCAAAATATAATATGCTCCTGTGGGATTTTATTTTGCACGTACGAAGTCGCGGCAAACATCTAGTTTCATATAACACCTATTGTTATTCAACTACAAAATTACGTATCGTTTCACTACTGATTGTGTTATTATAAAATATGTTTTGAATAAGATACATAATAGATTATATTAAGCCATCTATGCAACTAAGCATATTTTTCTTGACTGTCTTCTAAGGAGGTGCTATCGAACAAGTTGCCGCGCAACCAAGGATAAAATGAAAATCGCCTAAAGGCCTCTACAGACGAGAGGCCGTTCGTATCAGTTAGAACTGACGTCAGTTCGGCCTGAACGGATTCGTGCACATACACGGAAAAAATCGCATCCGACTCAACTGACGTCAGTTCGGCCTGAACGTATTCGGGCATCGGGGATTCGGGCGGACACACGGCAAAATCGCATCAGTTCGTTCTGGTTTGCCGCGAGATACGGTCGTGTTTAATAATTGTGTAATAATTAAACACCGCGAAAACTCACTACGCTTGTACACGACACACGGCCGCGGTTCTGGCGAGAACTGAAGCGATTTGTCCACACGTGGTCCGGTGCAGTCCATCCGTTCAGTCCAGAATTAATGTTGCCAACTTAATTATTTTACAAAGTTTTACTACTAAATTAAGTATTTCAATAAAATTCTAAATTCCTTAGTAGGAATTTAGTTATTAGTAGTGTTTTAGTAGGAAAGAGCCCAGACCTTATCATAATAATACATTCGTCCGTAATTTGCTTAAAACAACCCGTTTAATTACTATATAGGTAATATTTTCTAGTATACATATTTTAGTTTAACTGTAAAATTTATAATAAAATTGAATATAATATTTTTTTAATATAACAAAAAAATCTAAAATCCTGTGTTTTTATTGGGGGCTTTACGGACTCCTAAGTTTAGTAGCTTTTTTTTATAGTTTTTAGTAGTTTTTAGTAGAAATCGACGCTTGTTTAGTAGTTTAGCAAAAACAGAGCTGGCAACACTGGAACGAATCGCTTCAGTCCATCCGGCCGACTGATGCGATCTCGAAATTGCACACAGACGGTACGATTTTGCATCCGTTCAGGCCGAACTGAAGGAAAACCGGACCGCATATGGGCCGCATATTTACAGCGCCATTGAATCGTGCACACGCACACATACTAACGTGTAACTATTTAGTTCAACCACGTCTACAGTCGTTGCGGTCATTTCCGCAACACACACTTGCGGTTTAAATATTTAGAGGCATCAATAGGACGCCCCAAAATGAATAAATAAAAGAAAATATCTAGAAACTGGTCGAGCAGGAACTTTGCCGTTGTTGTACCTAGGCTATAATTAGTTAGATATGTGTCATAAGGGCTTTCCCGCGGGAAATTACGGGAAACCATCGATCACTAGAAAATGTCACATGGGTAACTATTCCAAATTATGGTTATAATAGTTTACCTTAACATAATATACTAGGTGTTGCCTGCGACTTCGTGCACGGAAAAGGAAATCTCGCGGGAACCATACACTTTGCCACAATAAATATCCTATGTCCTTTCCCGTGGTCCAGCAGTTTCGGAGCCTATTGTAAAAAAACATACAAACAAAACAAACATTTCTTTGTATAGACAAGGTAGGGACTAGGGTTGTATTAATGGTGATTTTCCTTTATTTTTGGGGGATAATTGTCAATCTTCGCTACCAATGCGAAGCTCTGTAATTTACATTTTTATGATGGGGCAAACAAGTAACCGGGTTGTCTGATGAACAGAGATTGCGGTCGCTTGTCGCACGATGACGCTGGACTACACCAGGAGGTGCTTGGCCCTAAAAACACAGAGTACCTACTCTATATGGCTAATTAATTATTATAACATAGATTCCAATAATAATATTATATGAAATCTTATTTACTTAATATAATATTTAATTATGATTCATTCGTTGAGGTTTTGTAGTTATTTTTTTCTTTTTCCGATTCTTTTTCTCATTTCTTCTCTTTAATGTTTGGAAAGTACCTACGATTATATTATAGTATATCAGATATTACTTAATATGTGTCGTAAGTTATTTTAATAACTTAATCAACGCTAGGCAATTAATGTACAGCACTCAAGCGTTGCAATGCGTCTCTACTTTCAAAATGCAGCGTTTCATTTGTTTGAGACACAAACATTGTGATTTTATCCAGTGTAAGCGTAGTAAAAGATATTTATTGTTGTTCAAAGAGATGCGAAGGTTTAGTTTTGATTTCATGTCGTTCCGAAAAACTTTTCCCAACATGTGACTTTTTTGCCGCGATATAAAAAATATGGATATGACACATTTTAATACTTAATTAGATAACAGTTTTATCATTAGGTAGAGATCGCCCGGTGGTCGAAATTCGATCGATGTAGCTATATTTAATTTTTTTTGCATAAAATTTTAGGGTTCCTTTTGCCTCTTAGATACGCAATAAAAATGTGTAAATTTTGCATATGATATTTACAGTGCCGAATTTATATATTTGCCGCCCGAATTAGGCTATTCGGTTTTTGTCCCTCCACCCCCAACTTCCTTCTCAAAATTACTCATCTTACTATTTAATCTAATTATCTACTAATCAGGAGTGCAACTGTAGTTTTTTACAATAATTGTATGGTAATTGTACGTGGATGAAATTTGTACCAAATTTCCCTATTTGAAAATCTTCTAAATGAAAATATCCAAAAAAACCTATTTGAAAGTGTGTATTCTTTAAATAAAAACAACAGCGTAATATATAATAATAATAATAATATCATTTATGCGTTGGATGCGAGCGAGTAAAAATTTCTCTAACTTCGCAGGATAAAATTCGATAAATATTTTTTTTTTAGCTGAAAGGGTTTATTCTTAGGAATAATAATCAACAGCGCAAATAAGACTAGACTACTAAATATTAGAAATAATAATTATATGTTCTGTGCGTTGAAAGCGAGCGAGCATAAATTTTGCCGGTTTCTGTTGGATAAATCCCTATGGACCAAAACAAATGGCACACAGTAACACACTGTCGAAATCTGCAGAGTCGCATATCTTCTCAATACCAAAAGAAAGCCGCCATTCTCGCTCATCTAAAAAATATTGAATTTAAATTGTATTTTATAATATTGAAACGCTTTTAGAATATTTTGCACCGTATATTAACGCAAAAGTATAGTTTACAGAGCGTTTAGTAATTTTTTGTATTCAGACGTTGGAGTTTAAAGTACTCGTATAATGTACAATTCGAGTACAAATACTGAAATATATATTTATTTCTTAAATTTTTGAGAATATTTTTATTATTTATATAATATTCAGTAAGACAAAAACATGCCACATTTGCCACCCCCTAAAATTTGCCGCCCTTGGCTTCAGCCTACTCAGCCTTCTGGTAAATCCGCCTTGATATTTACTACTATTTACAAGTAACAGATCTTTAACAGGCTGCTGGACTGTGAGGATGGCCCTTAAAGTAAGTCCTAAACCGTGAAAACGTGATTTTTGCTTCACGTACTTCACATTATGCGATACGATGTCGCTTATCGCGCGCGATAATGTGAGGGACAGCTATATTTTTTTAAATTTTTTTAAATAATAATAATACTATGGACGCTTCACACCACGTCAATCTGGCCCCGTGCTAAGTATCCGAAGAACTTGTGTTACAGGTACCAGAAAAAGGGAAGTATATTTAATACTTTTATACTATACATATATTTAAGATTTTTATTATATTATACACATATTTAATACACATCCATGACCCAGGAACACAGAAAACTTTTTTTCCTTCGGCGGGATTCGAACCCGCAACCCCCGGCTTGAGCACCAACGCGCTGAACCACTGAGCCATAGAGGTCGTCAAAATATTATTTTTTTTATTTTTTTTTATTATTTTTATATTGACCTTCTTATTTGTTATTTTGCCTCATAAATAGATAAAATTAAAAATAAATGTTGTGACAGATTGACAAATTAACGTCAACGTAGGTATTAAAAATATATAAAACGCACGTTAGGTAGTGTGAGCTAACTGAGGTAGCGATAATAATTATAAACTATAATTAATGTAATAATTAAAAGAATATCTGTCAAGTCTCATTAAAATTACGAAAAATAAAATGTCACTCATGTTTTTCACAATGAAACCGAACGTCAAAACTCGTAAAGATTGCAATAATGAACCGACCATAAACCGACCATAAATTACTTTGACAATTCAAATACTCGTTTTTGTTTGACGGCGATTCGAAAATCGGTTTGATTTCAACTAATAACTCTCTCGTTTGGACAACAATATCGATTAAACTTCTCAAGGGTACAACTAATAAGGGTAATTTAATGTATTTCTAAGCATTATTTTAAGAAATTTAATCTTTTCGCACGCCTCAGCATAAACTTTAATTGTGCCAAATTTTACTCAAATCCGTACGCACAATTCTCGTCAAACTGTACTAGAAATATTCGCTTCACGTATTGTAACCTATCTATAACTATTTGTTAAAAACGTCGTCAGTCAATCATTTGACGGATTTTTGCGATACAAATTTGACGTTTCTAACAAATAGTTATTGGTAGATAGCTTATTGATACGGGCCATTAATATGGTATGGTATGGTACGGTGTCAAAATGTAGAGTTTCATTTGTTGGAGACACTAAAATTGTGATTTTATATAGTGTAAATATTGTAAAAGATATTTATTATTGTTCAAAGAAATGCGAAATCAAAGAAAAACTTTAATGTTTTTTCCCAACATGTAACATCGCGGGATAAAAAATATGGATATGACAGATTTTGATACTCATTAAGATGACAATTTTGTTTCATAGCTTGTAGCTTAAATTTTACTGCTATGACTTTTGGTACCTGTAACAAAAATATAGTAGTGTTCAAATACATATTACATTACATGATACATATATTATGTTGTTGCTTATTTTCATTATGTATAGTCAATTGTATATAATGTAAAAATTATTTATGTATAATCAATATCTGTGCAATTTTTGAAGGATTTATTCATTGATATCCATTATTTACTGGATTATTAATAAATCCCTATTTATTAAATATTCAATTTATTTTAATATTTATTGGAGTTAATTTAACATTTTTTCCTCAACATTTTCTAGGCCATAAGGCCATAGGCCATAGGCCAACCCTGCCATAATAATATTGTTCGTGGGCTTAGGCCTTAAGCTCTTGGCCCATCAACAGCAAGTCCGTATTCCCGTAAATTGTATTGTAACACTAATCACTATAGGTACGGTCGCCGACAAACACCACAATACACTGCATCTTATTGTATGCACTGTCAGGGAATCTGATTCATAAGCAGGTAAAGTAGAGTGTTTGCATTGATTATTATTTTTCATTATAAGGACGATAATATGCAGTCACAACTTACAATGCAATTGTCAAAGACGTGTCCGTTTGATATCCTAATATTCATTATATTAGTAACAAATCATGACAATATTCAACCTGCTTATTAATTAGATTCCCTGATAGTGCCTCATGCACCACTTTTAGCAAAAAGGTCCAAATGTACACCGGATTGTCGACCGTACAATTTACTATCTATGTAGATCATTCGAAGATGCCGATCACGGAAAATCTATTTACGCAATAAATACCGTGTTTGTGTATTCGCAATTACCTCGTCTGTATGTGTGTCAGCTCCGCGCACGCGACTGGAGAAATTACCGCGTAACGAGCGGAGACGGGACTTTATCTAGTGCTAGAGGCGGTCAAGAACTATTGGACACTAAAAACGACTTTGTTTTCTGTGTTCCTGAGTCATATAATAAAAAAAAATTTAATATGTATAGTATAAAAGTATTAAACATATTGTACTTCCCGTTGTCTGGTCCCCGTAACACAAGTTCTTCGAGTACTTACCACGGGGCCAGATTGACGTGGTGTGAAGCGTCCATATATATTAATTTTAATGATAATAATAAAAAATTGAATAACGTTTTATTTCGGGCTGCAATCCTCCTAAGCAATGCTAAAATGCTAAAGAGAATTAAATAACAAATAGCCATTCACAAGAAGTTAAGTAGTTTGCCTTTAAAATAAAATGAACATTCTCTGCATAGGTATTTTCCTACTAATATTATAAATGTGAAAGTTTGTGCGGATGGATGGATGGATAGATGGATGGAAGTTTGTTACTCTTTTACGCAAAAACTACTGAACGGATTTCGATGACATTTGGTATGGTGGTAGTTTAGGCTCTAGATTAAAAAACATAGACTACTTTTTAACCCGAAAAAGTAGGTTCAGTGTTCCTTATATAAATAAGGAACACTGAACCTACTTTTTATAGATTTTTATAGATTATAAATGCAGATTATAAAAATCATTTTATAGTGAATTTTTCTTGGTAATTAGCTTCATTGGCATATCTAGTATTATTTCTAATCTGTGTAGTATCAGTAGAGGAGAGTCTTCGCGGTCATCACAGAGCGTACAACTACATTGTTATGGTGCAAAAAATTGGGTTAAACACAATATCGGGAATTACTGTAGGATCTTGTAAAATAAATAAAACAAAATTTAAAAATGTAAGTAAACCCCGAATTGTCAAGCAATGAGTGGGCTGACGATGATGAATAATAACTAAGAACAGTCTCGATCATGTTTGCTTTAAAAAAAACACGATAAAAATCGGTTCATTCGTTAGTAACATAATATATTCTTTGCTACGGACAGACACACACAGACAGACAGACATGTCAAACTTATATCACCCCTCTTTTTGCGTCGGGGGTTAAAATCGATCTTTATGGTAACCGTAGTAATTATTATACACATATCCTTATACCTAAATATTTTAAGCTCTCTTCTCTGATATTTAAGTAGCTAGTAACTCAGTATACTAGTATTACACTTTGTAATAAAAGTGTTATACTAGTATTATATAGTATAGCTCCCCACACTGATTTCAGTGACGGTGGCCGGTTTAATTGAAACCAGGCCAGCTACGCAGGAGTTATTTTATAGTGCCCAAGTGTGTGCGCAGTACACAAGAGCAATATCTCTTCCTTTACTCTCGTAACCCAGTGGGACGGATAACCGACACGACTGGCGAGAGATCATCACCACCATCATCACACCGTAAATCATGACATAATGATGATATAATAGGTACTTCTCATAATATTTTACACCGACACGGATATCTTTGAACATTTCTCTGTCGTTTATGAACCGATTTTCAAAATTCTTTTTTTGATGTATTGGGTATAATCCGAAATTGGTCTCGTTGTCACCAAAGCGGTGACCTGATGATGGCATCCATGAGGAATCGAGGGAACTTCTCGAAAATTTATATGGATATACATATAGTTATTTTGACTTTTTCATAAGTAACCAAAGCATATGCTTCCAAAGAGTAAGAATCTGCACCAAGGTATACCCTGGATCCAAAAGCACTGAACAGAACTCCTCAGTCTTTAAAGATACGCGTTTGGAAATTTCGACGTTGTTTAAATAACTACAAGCAAATGCCATTATGTAACTTACAGTAATCATCATCATTATCTTATATACAAAACCTAATGGAAGCTTGGCGCGTATTCAATTATACATTCGATCGTTTATTTTAAACGTTCTTAAAATGTGTTAATAATAATTTAACAAATATCACTGAAAAGGGAAAAAATATTATTATTTTTAAACAAAATATTAAACCGATTTCCAATGTAAATATGCACAAAAAAAATGAAATAAAACTTATTTTCTGCCTTTTTTCAGCCAAATTTAAAAGGGGAATAATTTAGAAAATAAGTTTTATTTCATACTTTTTTGTGCTTTTTTACTTTGGAAGTCGGTTTAATTTTTTGTTTAATTACGTCGTAATTCATAAGCTCTCTATTTGTTGCAGTGCCCCTTCGAGCTCCGCAAGAACCTATCTGCGGGGGTGGAGAGCTGGTGGACGGCCAGCACCACGCACAAATCCACCTGGAGAGTCTACCACCAGATCTCCGAGCAGTACATGAGCGCCAGGAATACCACGTAAGTGTATAATTGTCCCACCAATCAAAAATCAAACCACACACCGCGACAGATCGCTTTACAAGATAAGGCGTAGTTTCGTTACATGTGTGTGCGTGACACTGGGTAATGAGGGTTTTTAAATTCGTGACACTGACAGCTATTTAACACGACAGGGACCGTGCCCTACCAAGCGCCGCCTGGTGACATAAAAAGGATAGAAAATTCTTATTGACAGTTTTTGATACTACTTACGCCACCAGATGACGCTTTGTGTGAGTTGGGTTTGCTTCTTAACGTCAGAAAAAATATCAAAAACCCTCATTACACGGCGAGGCGTAGCTTACACCTCAATGTGTGGTTCGCCTCAATGTATTTGCCCTGAGGCGGGCACACGCTTCTTCAGAACGATTGGAATTAGTTTTGATTTTTTTAAACTACTAGCTGGTGCTCGCAACTTCGTTTGCGTAGAACTTACGAAAACGGAACCTTTGTTATGAGTACCTAGTCAAATCAAATCAAATCAAATCAAATCAAAATTTTTTTTATTCAAAATTGGTATTTTTAAATACTCTTTTTGAACGTCGATACTACGTGATGCCTACCACCGGTTCGAGAACTAACCCAGCGAGAAGAGCCGGCAAGAAACTCGTCTGGGGCCATCTTTTACCAAAAAGATGGAAAATTATTCTTTTAAAATCAAAATTATTACAATGTTTACTTATGTCTATGTAACAAATAATAAGATAAGATAAGGAGCCACCTTATTCCCAAGGTGTGCCGTCTTGAATAAAGTCATTAATTTTATAATACGCTTTGGCACACAAACGCTCTTTAACTACTTTTTTAAACTTATTAATGGGAAAGTTTTGAACCTTTTCTGGGATTATATTGTATAAGCGTATACATTGGCCTTTAAAGGATTTACTAACTTTGCTTAGTCTGAACACTGGCATATCTAACTTGTTCTTATTTCTAGTGTTTACACAATGATTATCACATTTCTTTTTGAAGTTGTTTAGATTCTTTCTTACATATAACACATTTTCCAAAATGTATTGAGATGCGACGGTCAGAACTTTTATTTCTTTAAACTTTAGTCTATATTACTCCTTATAAAATCAGCTATCTACCAGTGTCCCGTGTACTATAGTGTATGTAGATACAAACACTGAACCAAAGATGGCAATGACGTACATTTGACAGAACAAATATTCATACAAGAAAATGTTACGCCATCTTGGTTTTCACCATACTTCAAATATCAACCATCTAGATTTCACCATACCTCAAATATGAAAATGACCCCAAAATCTCCAAGAGTTGGGCCATTTAAGTGGAGACCGTTTTTGCCTCAACAATCTTCGTTTATAACATATACTCCAATGAATTTAGATACAACCACTAAACAGACGCTTAAATTTTATTTATTTGTTTAAATAACAGCAAAACGTGCTAGGTTAGTCTGTCAGATGCGGAAAGAAACAGTTTCACCTACTTTTTCACCTACTTTTCATCCATCTCAGTCTAATTCTAAATCATTCTGTGGATCAGATATTAAACAACACTTTCTTCACAGAGCATTGAACTCATGACCTTTAATATCTATATTAGATTCAATACTTTTATTTTGACGCCGAATAATTACATAGTAACTTTCTAACATTGGCATTTTATATGCCGAAATAAGGCATTCCTTTTAGTAATAGTCTTTTTTGCAAAATGTAAATACTTTTATCGTTTCGTATGCACTTTGAATATTTTATGTAACTGCTACGCTTGTAAATTGCACAATAGTTGTAACTTGTAACTACAGAATCACAATTCACGTACCTACTGATTACTAAGTTGAAAAAGTAAAAGTAAATAGTAGTGAAGTGTGTGCTGCTGGCTGCATGCAATTTTTTTATATATAGAATTGTTGTTAAGAATTGAAAATAAATACTTTTGTTAATATTGAAAGTTTACAATATTGCATCGATAAAAACTTCATAATATATCCAAAAGTAGTTATATGAACTGTAGAATTTATAAGTAGATTATATTTAATTCCTAAACCTACTCCTTAATCTGAAATTATTCGTTAAAGGTTTCTATTTAAATCAATTCGAAAACAATAACCAACTATGTGAACAATTATAGATGATAATGTAATGACGAAGAAAGCAAATGACCTCTTGTCCTCTAGTGAAATGACTACACAATTTGTCAATTTTCCTATAATAAATGAGAACCGGTAGACGATTGTTTATAGTTCTCACTGATACATACTGACAACATTAATAACCTAATGGAAATTACATTTGCGCCGCATAAATTAATGACAGTTACCTATCTGTCAAAATCAAATTTACATCTACCCTGCACAATTGACAAAACGATTGTAAGTGAACTTAAATACTGAGTAGATGACAGTATTTACGCTCGAATACGGCGTTTTTAATGTGTAATCTAGGTTGAATCTAAAATACAAGGGAATAAAAAACAAAATAAAATAAAAGGTAACATTATTATCTGATGTCTATAGATGGAGAGCTACTAGGAAATTTAGAGCTGGTGCTTGAGGCAAGCTGTAACCTTGTCAAATACTTCTCCCATTGTACGACACCACGAGACTGCAGGACTGGCTGGTCAGAAGCGGGGATAAGTCAGTAAACAAATTTTTGAAGTGTTTTTTTTTCCAAAAAAACACCTCAAACATTAAACTACAACATATCATAATTTTAAATTGCCTAAAACACAGACGTATATACCTATTATTATAGACGAGGCATGTTGAGGCAAAAAGTATCTCCAGTTAAATGGTCCCATTTTTTGAGATTTTTGGGGCTATTTTGACATTTGAAGTATGGTGAAAACCAAGATGGGATTTTTCTTGTATTAAGACTTGTTCTGTCAAATGTACGTCTGACGTCTGTACGTTGAGTTTTGAAATCTTTGCTAAAACATATTTTTTGGAAAAAAAAACACTTTTCACAGTCCTGCAGTCTCGTGTTGGGGTACAATTTATAGAAGTATACTGAACCCTTGTCCTATAGGACAAGGTTTCAGCTTGCCTCAAACACCTGTTCTAAATATACTAGTAGCTCTTGGGCCACTACAAGGAGTCACGAGTAACTTTATGCCTGTTTTTTACCGCCTACGAAAACAGATGAGTTTTATAAGTTTGACGTCTCTGTCTCTCTGTACGTGGCATCGTAGCTCAGAAATGGATGAGGCGATTTTGATGATCGAGAGTGTTCTTAGCTTTATAGCTATTTCCATACCAATTTCATTCGATAACGTTACGTTTACGCCGCTATCAAATGTTCCTGCTAGGCCCTCAGAAATGCCTATATATATATATATATATATAACGATGTATTATGTACAATTAACAATTAACATCTGAAGTATATTCGGTTATTTTATTGTGATGCTTATGTTCAGAAGTGTCCAGCCACCATTTAATAATGATGAACATGCGGGGCTATTTTTTGGTGACTGTTGATCAGGAACAAGCTATTTGAGTGTTTTTTCTGTGACAGGGGACTGTTGTGCTAGAAGAGTAAAGCGCCCCGAGACGATTAAACGGTTTGACTCAAACACGTAAATTTTGGTTAACCTATTTGATCCTTTACAAAGCTAGTATAACGGTTTGTCAAACATTTAAAAGGAATTGAAAAGGAAGAAGTTTTGAAAACGGCTTTGATGCTCGTTTGATGGAATTGCATGTTTTTGTTTTGTTTGACAGTGAAGTGACAGTGAAACTGAACAGTGCCATTTGACAAACTGATCAAACCGACGTCAAACGGTTGCATCAAACACGTAAGGTTTTAGTAAAACCGTTTGATCGTCTCGGGGGCTCGGGGGCCCTTTAGAAATTTATTGAGTGTTGCTTCTGTTGCTTCTGTTGACAGGGGACTGTTATGTCAGATCCGGCCGTACCTAGGCGAGTTTGGAGTGTACCGCCTCAATGCCACACGAGATGGCTGCGATCTGCGCACTGAAAAGGAACCTGTCGACATTTATTTGCGTGAGTGTACTTTATTTTCCTTTAAATAGAGTCCCATTACACGTCATTAAACATGCAGCTTCTAACCGAATTAACAACGCGCAACGCCAAAAACTATCCATTACTATCCTAGCAAAAGATGATAATAATAAAAACTTGGGATATCTAAAGGCCTTAAAGTGTCTAAAGGTCGTCAACGAAAGCCTACCAAAAACAATAATTGAGGAAGCAATTGGCTTCTGTATGTTTTATCCAATACACATAAATTTCTAGGATGCTGCCTTTTTTGGTACTGTCAATAAGACTGCACCTTGACACAATAAGAATGTCCTTTTGTATCAATTTTATCACTGAACATAATATTATGTTTATCATTTCCCTGGCCTTCTTGAGAATCTGTTAAGTTTGATAAGGGCTGTCAGAAGTTACAAAATTAAGTGCCCAGTTTTATTCATTACGAGATGTTGCCCGCGACTCGTGCGCGCAAAAGGCAATCACGCGGGAACCTTACATTTTGCCGCGGTAAAAAGTAGCATAGTCCTTCCTCGTGGTCTACTCTATATCTGTACCAAATTTCATCAAAATTCGTACAGTAGTTTCGGAGCCTATTCGATGCAAACAAACAAACCTTTCCTCTTTATTATATGAGTGTAGATAAATACTAGGGCGGTGAATCCCGTGGTCTAGTATGATAAGTGGTTTCAAAGATTTGAGTCTATGCCTATTTCCCTTTGTCCTTTCTTTATGCAACGGACGGCGGACCAGGAAACGAGCAGAGGGATTAATATGTATAATATCAATGTACGCTTTCACACCACGTCGTTCTGGTCCCACAGGCAATGAAAATATATTTAATCCTTTTCAAACTATAAGTACTTATATTTAAGATTTTTTATATAAGGTTTGGTAAAATCAATTACGGATATTTTGTGCATATTATGATCATCTGCTTATGTAAAGATAAATAGGCAGAAAATAATTTAAAAATTTCGAATAAAATATAATATTATGCTATATAAAATTACAATGCGCTCTCTAAGGCGCTGAGGTCATCAACCTCACAGAAACAGCTGACTTTAAACCGAAAGAAAAGTATTTGCTAACTAATAACAATTCAGTCAGCTGTGTGAGGTCAAAGGCCTCTGTAGCGCCGCAACAAACGTAACATAACTTTTATAAGTACTTTCTTTATCGAACATTTTTAATTATTTTTACATAAATTGTAGATCATTTGCCCAAAATATCCGTAATTGATTTTACTACACCTTATATAATACACATATTTACTATACATCCATGACCCAGGAACACAGAAACCTTTTTGTTCCCTGGCGGGATTGGAACCCGCGACCTCCGGCGTAAGCGCTAACGCGCCACAGAAGTCGTCTATTTTGCCTGATGGTGAGCACCACCGCCAATTGACAATCGTTACATCAGTGCGTTCCCAGTCATTAAAATCCCCAACCCCCCTTGGGGCCTCCGGTAGCCTCACTCACTCAGTGAAAGACAACGCAAGCGTTAATTCACGCCGGTTTTCTGTGATGCCGTGGTATTTAACGGGTCGAGCCGGCCTACTCGTGTCGAAACATTGCTTTCTTACCTTTCCTAGTGCGTTATGTCGTAATGACTTATTGTCGTTAATTTGTTGTAATATGTTGGTAATGTTAATGTTTAATATTTTTGTGTTACCTCCCTATTATAAACACAGGAACTTATATATTTTTAACTAGATTTGACGCCTTGATGGATTTGAAGGAATTAAACTGATTAATGGCTTGTTGATAATTTAATTATAATAGTTTACAACAACAATACGAAGGAAACAGCTATATCCAGTTGCTAAACGATCGCATCTAATTATTGTGGGGAAATACATCAATTATAAGTTAAGTTATAACTAGTACTATGGACCAATAAAGCGGTAGTAAAATTAAGTTCATCATCATCATCAACGTGTGATAATACAGGTTATTGCAATTCCAAAATTCTAGTTCTTATAAAGGATGTCGTTGTTCTAGATGTATAAAAAACAAAATTATTTTTTAAGTAATAATAATAAAATTACTCCCCAAACCGATTTATAGTGCCCAAGTGTGTGCGTGTGCGCAGTGCACAAGACCACTCTATCTTCATTTACTCTCATAACCCAGTGGGACGGAGAACCGACACGAATGGCGAGAGATCAGGCGCAGGTCCGACTTTTTTACATGCCCATCCGACGCGTGGATCATCGTTCTTGTCAGACAATCAGGTGATCTGCCTGCATTGTCCTAACCAAACTTGGAAACAACATTTTTTGTTGTTCCAATGCGGGAATCGAACCCACGATCTCCGAGTCGAGAGCTAAGTTCTAACCACTAGACCACGGATGCTGTTTTTAAGTTATGAAACTTCAAACTGATGACACGTTAAACTTATAACACCCCTTTCTTGTAGACAGGAGTTAAAAATGTACTTTACTAAACTTTTCGTTTAAAATATACGGCGCGTTATCCCGCATAGTGTTGGCCCTAGACGTATTGACTAGTCGTTCCTCTGGGCTACTAGCCCAGGAGAGTCACTTGTGAATACGCCTAGGACTAGTCCAGGACTAGTTCTGAGATTCGAGAATTCGAAAATGTGCGAGGTAAGTATAATTACGAGTTCCACGACATTTGAAACCACTGTGGGGGCGAAGCTGGGCGGCGGATAAAAATGTAATAAATGACGGATAAAGTAATCGCCCAGGGCGCTGGTAATGCTAAAGCCGGAACTGATTTAAAGATTTGTTAACTCGCTCGGAGAAAAATAAAAAGGTCCAAGTAAGCTAACAGGATGATCCGAAATTATTATTCTTTACACCAAGCATTACACCCAATAAAAGTAACGCCTGAGGGAAAAATACATAAACGAGTTAAAGTTACATCGGCGACAGTAACCGACAGAAGTACGTTGTGAGTTTGACTTACATTTTATTCAAGTTCGAGCTAAGGCCAGTGTGACGTAGAGAGTGCATTATTTCGGTGATCAGTGACAATAGCCGGGTTCGATTCCCGACAGGAAAATATATAAGTTCGACTGTTATGTGTCTGTAAATCTGCCTGTGGCACGTCGCAACGCGACGTCGGGCCTAAGGGGTCCTATTTGTATGAACTTTTTAAGTAGCGTTTAAAATCTGGACGCTAATAATTCTTAGGGTCTCTTTCACAATTTACTGTTATGTGACAGATAGCTAGTTGTTTCCATGTTTTGTCTCTGTCGCTCGATATGAAGTAAGCAGCGAGAAAATTTCTGAAAAATCTGCTCGACACTTATTAGAAGATTATAAAACAGGCCCTAAGTTTCAAAATTATATTTTAAAATAGAGCTACACATAGATACATAATTATTTTAATCTTATTTAGCTTAAGGGGTTGTGCGCCGGATAGACCTAAAAATTGGTGTTCTTTGAAACCTTTTTCTCAGCTATGGTCGTATTGAATAATCCCCAAATCCATTTTTTTATATTAAAACCTTTTTTGTCTTCTTCTATAAGCCACACGAGTGTGAAAATTATTTCAGTATTTTAAATAAGACAAGACTCAGGTGAAGGTCGTTTTAGTTTTTGCAAATTATGTCTCAAATATTTAAAGCTATTTTTTTCCGATTTCAATACTCTCCGGTCGGCGCGATACGCCCTTGCCGCCTAGAAAATCAGTATGGGACTTGACGCTCAAGGTCACTGCCGTTATACAGAACCTTAAGCTTTAGAGTTTAGCGCCCTCCGTGGTCCAATGGATTAGAGCTTGGCTATCGAATCCAGAGATTATGGGTTCGATCCCCGCGTTGAAACAACAAAATATGTTGTTTTCAAGTCTGGTTAGCAGGCTGAGTACTTGATTGTCTGACAAGACAGATGATCCATGCGTTGGATGGGCACGTGGAAAAAGGTCTTGCGCCGGATCTCTCGCCTATCGTATCGGTGAACCGTCCCACTTTGTTACAAGAGTAAAGGAAGAAAGAATGCTCTTATGTATTACGCACACACCTGGTCACAATAAAAATTACTCCCGCGTAGCTGGTGTGGTTTCAAAGAAACCGGCCACCGTTACCGAAATCGGACAGCTAATCTTAACTACCTTTGCCCGCGGATTCGCTTGCTATAAATTAGGTTTTATACAATTTATAGTAAATGACACTCACAAGTCACAAATAATGTAGCTTTCTATCGGTAAAGTACGATCGATACGAACGCCAACGGGCGTTAGTGCGAGATCGCTTGAATATCTCGCGCGTACTTTTTAATTTTTCGATGCGATGATATTAATTTAAACTGGTGTAAGTAAGTGGCTATTATATTGTGTACGAAATGTTTAAAGTGACTGGTAAGGATTCGAATAAGAACAAATGTGCAATAATATTGAAATGAAATAAAATATGCAAGAATGTAGTACAAAACAGAGATCTTAAAATAAGATATAGTGTATATACATTCTGCCATTGGAAAGTTATGACTCTGAGCACATCGAAAACTCCACGAATACTCTATCGATATTCTGTCGAAATTCCTGTGGCAACTCTTCGATTCAGAGATCGGTGGTTTAATCATTAATGTATTAACGCACTCTTATATAATCAGTGTCAAATGCTGTAATCAGTATTCTAATTTACGTCCCCGTATGCTAATTATTTCGGCCAAGGTGAAAACTTCGATGACCTTGTTGTCTCGAAACATGTTTTTGAGATTTTGTACAAAGATAGGCTGTAAACTTGTAAACAAGTATTTTGCAGATAGTCTTATTGATAAGATTAGGCCGTTGGGTTACGTTGCCGCGTACAGGGGGTCCAGCAGGAACATTTGACAGCGGCGTAAACGTAACGTTATCGAATGAGACTTGTATGGGCGCTGTCATAATTTTGACAGATTTTCATACAATTGTCATTCGATAACTAAATATATCTAGATCTACGAATTTATCTATCTATATAGATAAATTCGTTACGTTTACGCCGCTTTCAAACTTTCCTGCTAGGCCCACTAACCGTTCAGAGTAATTTTACCTTCTACAGGACTTTTATCCCAGCGATGTAAGGATCACTCTCAAAGAAACTCCAAGGCCGTAAAACTCTGAACGGATTAAGTGCCAAACTCACCGTCCAGCAAGAATATCCAACGCCGGGCCCTTGAAGCGGACTTATACCAAATAATATATTTATGTTATATTTTGTAGGCAAAAATAATTATAAATCATTGACACTGTTGACACTAATGACGGCCACTGGCGCTGGATTTGCTGGCTGGACGTTCAGTACAGCGATCAGCCTAATTTTTAAGCTTCTTTTCTTGCTGGCCATCTACTACTAATATTCTGCGCATTTTAAAACCATAAAGTAGGTAGTAAACAAGTAGTAACAATACCAATTAATACTTTACTTTCAATTTTCCTATAATACTAAATACATAAAATGAAAGTGGATTAGTGGAATGACTGTCTCCGTAGTAGTCGAACGAAATCGTAAGATTCGTATCTTGTATATCGATCGATCGATATCGATCGTATCTTGTTGTTAAAGTAAAACGAAAAAATAAGATAATCATTTTAATATTATATTCATATTGGCATATTTTAATTGAAGTACCCGAGTAACCGAGCTTTGCTCGGAGTTCTTATATGAGTCCGATATCAGAAATCCGAATAAAGCTCGGTTACTTAAGTTGCACGACGAAAGAAAAAAATATATATTATAGGTTAAATTGCGCAGTTTCTCAGAAATAAAACCTAACTAGATCAATTTTACTCCCTCAAAACTCCCTGCATACTGAATTTCATGATAATACTTGCAGTCGTTTTCGAGGAACCGATAATATATATCTAAACATGATTGTCTCGTTTAAAGTATTAGATGTAGAACGTATAGTTATGACGGACACGCGGCATCTGCGATTTTTTTCTTAGCCTGTGGGCTAATTTACATAAAATATAGCTATTAATTTACATATTTCTTCAGTAGATCATTTTTTGATTGAATATGATAGAAGTCACGCGCCAAGGGACAGTGAAAATTGTAGAGTCGTAGCGGAACAAAATGATCGAGCGAGCTGATGAAAGTTTATTCAATAAAATATAATGTCATTATAATAAAAACTATTATAGATAGAAATCTTTGATTATTATTGTTGTCTATAGACAACAGTTTGATTTTATTAAGAATAGTTTATTTATAATATGACAAGCTTTCCAAAAAGTTTGTGATAAACAGGTAATAGGTATTTTATAATCTGATAAAAATTTTGGGAACCACTGAATCAATGCACATAATCCTATCATATTATGATACATTCAAATGTAATATATAATAAACAAAAAGCTTAATATAAATGTAAAAAGATGATCTGGTCTGATAAATGGGGCTCAGTGTTTTAGAAAAACTCACTGAGCAGATGTACTGTTATTATTAAGTCCTTTGTTTTGTAGTTTGGATCAAAGTAACTAGGACTTTAAGATATTTTCTTGTTCAATCGAACTAGTTTAATCAGAATTCGTAGGCAAATCTAGTCTAGTTGCCTATAAATTGGCGTATCCACCCTACGCCAATTTATAGGCAACTGGCCATATATATATATATTATAGGCCAATGTGTCCATAACGTAGCATTGAATGAAGCCGATCTTATAAGATCCGTTAGTCGAGATGTCCATTCTAATAAAACTATGCCAGACTAAATTACTCAAGAACTATACGGGTGATTTCAAATCGAGTATATAAATGATAATTTAAGGAAATACCAGTTCATATACTATTTTAGTTTAATAGCCAATTAACTATTTCGCATTTTCTATAATTAGGGAACAAGCGTTTGCCCGTGGACTTAAAAAAAAACTTAAAAAAAGAAACTCCTACATATTTATGATTTAAAGGAAATACAGTAAATTCACACCTTAAGCCTCTGTATAACGCCACTGACCTTGAGCGTCAAGTCCCATACTTATTTTGTAGGCGACAAGGGCGTATCGCGCCGACCGGAGAGCATTGAAATCGGATAAAAAATCGATATAAATATTTGAGACAAAATTTTCAAAAACTGAAACGGCCTTACCCTGAGTCTTGTCTTACTTAAAATACTGAAATATTTTTCACACTCGTGTGACTAAAAGAAGCAAAGATAAGATAATAGGTTTTAACTTAAAAAAAGGGTGGACTTTACATATTTTTTAATCAATATTTAATTAAAAAATTCAATTTATAAAAAGACAATCGTCGGCTAAATATAATGCAGATTAAATATATTTTTTGGGATTTTTCAATACGACCATGACTGAGAAAAATGGTATCAAATAACTCCAATTTTCAATTCTATCGAGCGCACCGACCCTTAAGTGTTTATAAGTAGGCAAAGAAGCCCAAGCTATGCTATATTATGCGATGTCCACAAATATTTTTTTCTACTTCCTAATTAAATCCTTATTTATAAATTAAATTTTATACTAGTGAAATATCTAGAAAATATTTTATAACGAACAATATTTTATTTAATTAGAGCCAATTATGCTCAACAATATAAGCATTGGACACTATGTGACCTGCATACACTTAAACCTATTAGGAAGGTGACACACTAAAGGAAACTGTGTCAGCGTGTTTCAATTTTCGGAAAATATAAACCAATAAGGCACCCACCTAAGCCTTAATAAGTAGGCTTTAGTCCTAACTACCTTTCTGTTTTATAATTCGCTAGACATCGCAAGATTAATAAGATAAACTAAGTAGCAAATTCTAAATATCAAAATATGCTTTACTTTGTAATAAAATATTATTGAGTCATTATTCAGTCACAGCCTTGCCCTATTCCCAATATCAATACCTAATGCATTCCCTTGAGAACTTATTGTCCTTCTCATACAGGGAGTAGAACAGGTCCCAAAACGCCATACGATCCTTGTTGATTCGACTCTTCATTTCCATATCAGTATCTATTTTTAAATATGGTCTAGAATCAGATGAAACTGGATTCCAAGTTATCGGTAAATCTTCCTCTTCTTGTGGTGTTGGGTTGCTGAAATATTTTTTAATGTAAATTAAAATTAAAAATATTTGCAAAAAAGTCTTGAGAGTAAAAGTCTTAAAAAGAGAGGAATGTAAATTTTTGAGTTGTTAATTTAACAAATATGTTTTTACCCATATTTGACGAAGTTAGACCACATGTTTATCATTCTGCTTGCAATTACATTGTTTTCTTCGGATTCCTTTGATGCTGAAAACAGATATTTTATCTCTTCGCCATTTGCGACACCATTCTCTTCGCCTTTGTAACTAAATTCATATTCATACAACGGATGTGCATTTTCATTCAGCAATTTCGTAATCGTCCGTTGTATAGGATGGTTCACGTTTACATCAGATTCGAACTTCTCGAGACTTGCCTTTATAGATGTGGATATATCTTCGTCTCCGATGTAAAAGTGTCTTACTATATCAGCTGCTCGAGATAGCTTATCCTCATCGAGATTAAAATTATCTTCAATTTTCTTGTAAAATGGATTAGTCTTGTAATAGCTGTCATCTTGAATTTTATTAGCAAACTCATTGCTTGTATGTCCAATGAGAACAGGTGTATTTCTCACTTTCTTCGGATTCGATAGAGCGGAAGGTTCATTTTCTATAAAATTTTCAACGCCACTAAATGACTTTTCACGGCAAGGCTTAAATTGCATATCTAGGTCTCCCGCAGCCCCTGCTATTAACTCATACGACGTTTCTTTTAAAAAGTCAAGAGCTTCCATAGCATCCGAGGTATTGAAACCCAAATAAGATGCTAGTTTAGAGGCTGCTTCAACATCACCATTGACAAACATTCCGACATTTTGTGGACTGCCGCTTTCTACGATCACCTTGTTATATAACTTTTCTTTATCAGAATAAAGATGGAGTAATGCAGATGTAGATCCCGCATTTTGACCAGCGATTGTAACGTTGTAAGGGTTACCACCAAATGCGCGTATGTTATTTCGAATCCAGACCAACGCTTCATATTGGTCTTTCAAACCTTGGTTACCTGGTAACGAAGGAACGTCGAGACACATGAAACCATACGGACCTAGTCTATAATTGATGGTGACGACTAGAATGCCTTTTCTGACCAATTTATCTGGGTTGTATTCTCCAGCGCTTCCAAGTGCAAAGTCACCTCCATGAATCCAGACTAGTACTGGAAGTGGATTCTGTGTGCTGGCTAGAATAGGGGAGTAAATGTTCATTTTTAGACAGTCCAAGGATTCAGTTTCCCTTGTCGAAGCACGTGACGATAAGGGAATTGATTGTGGGCATTTAGACAGCCCGTTGTATGCATTGAACACATCGCTTCCAAATCCATTGTGAGGCAAGGAAGGCTGGAAAAAAATGATTTAATGAACAACACATTGTTAAATTAACTTAAACAATGTTAAATTAACTTAAAATAGCAGTTAAAACGCATGTTTACTGCAACTTATTAAAATGCTAACGGTAGAAAACGATTTTAGGTGTAATCGCAATAAACAAGGAAAATAATTATTTTTTTATAGGGTTTAAGATGTAAAAAAAAGATTTTGGAAGGATGACGATACTGTAATTTATACATTTTTTTATATTTCATTTATTAATATACTTACACCAAACGGGTTGTTTTCGTCGATCGTAGCGTATGGTACACCCAAGAAAGACGAGTAGCTGCCATCTCTGGCCTTTAACCCTCGAATTAATCCCTGGTCTGTTAGCACCAGTGGGTCAACTCTGTTTTGAGCGCCATGGGCGTAGAACACGCATAAAACAAAAACTAACATACACTTCATGTTGAAACAGCCATTCAGTAGCTATGAGCCAACTGCTAGGTAAACTCCCGAACAATGCAACTGATAAAACACGATAAAAGAATTTATCTTAAGTATCGATTATCTGATCACTGTGTCATTTGATGTAGTGAAAATTTCAAGGCCGAGGTTACGTCATGCCTCAAGAAGAACTAAAACTTTCCTTTAATTCAATTTCGATAGTACGTATGGTCGCAATCGACAAAAAATATCCCAACGAATTCAATAACTCTCATAAACTAAGTATAAAATATTTGAAATACCTACCTGTTTTTGGGATGAAATGAGCCTCGGCCTTACTAATCAAACTTTTTTAAAATTATATACCAAACCACAATATTTTACCTCCTCATTAAAAAAGCGAAACATAATTTATATTAACATTATTTATAACTAGAAACCTAAGTGATACTGCAATCCCGATTACTGTTATCAATAAGGCCACCTCTTACGACTCTCCGATAGTGACATCAATATGCTGTTCCAGCTCTCCTGCTACTTCTGGCCGTGCTGCTCGGAGTATGGGTGATATACGGCGTGTTCAAGCTGATCATGTCACGGGTGACCAGGTCCGCCAAGCTGCGGTATGGGGACAAGGAGTTGGCGATACAGCAGCGGCTAAGGGCACTGGATACGTTCAGGGGGTAAGACAGTTCTAGAATTTTTTGAAGTGGTATAAGATTCTTAACAGCTATACTTAAGTATATAAAGGAAACATTTGATAAGGTAACTGTTTTTTTAATAACTATTGGGTCTTAATTTTATTTTAATGAGCTATACCAAAAGACTGTTTTAACCGACTTTCAAAAAGGATGAGGTTATCACTTATCAATTCGTCTGTATGTTTTTTTAACAAAAAATTGAAAGCCTTTATTGCCGAAATTACTTCGTTTTTTTCTTCGTCGTCCTAATCCTACAAATATTATAAATTTGAAAGTTTGTGAGGATGGATGGATGGATTGATGTATGTTAGATATATGTTTGTTACTCTTTCACGCAAAGATACTGAAAAAATTTCGATGAAATTTGGTATGGTATTAGTTTAGGCTCTGGTTTAAAACATAGGCTACGTTTTGTCCCGATAAAGTAAGTACAATCTTCCCGTGGGATACTGTATTTACGCGGGCAAAAGCTAGTTCTATTATATTATGTAGCTTATTCTTCAATCTATATTATATCTCAATATACTACATATTATATCATTAAACAGTGTGTGTCATCTCGGGTATAAGAGACTTTAACAACAGATAATATTAAGTTTCATTTTATTGACAAATTATAGTATAAGTTTTATAATATTTGTATGCGCTTTGAGCATTCTGTTGATAGTCATCAGTTGACTTTCTGTGGAAGGAATAAACTTTGAGTCAAGTATTTTACGTCAAATAATAGGCAGTATCTTCAGGAATTCTGATAATAAATAAAATGTTGGGGTAAATGGGGTTAAAAATATTTATAAGATAAAAAAAAATATCTAGAAAAATATATATATTTTTTTGAGATTTAAAACTATTATCGTAAGGTAGTAAACATACATCAAATATTCAATTCCTTGTACTTAACACTGGGGATGAGGGTTGCGACTTTTTACACCCCCTCTTTGACGTTTGACACCCCCATTTTGTGGGTGCGACCCACAAAAGGGGGGTGTTTTGTTGATAAAATTATCTACTGTTAAAATCTCTTAGCCTCGAGACGACACACACTGTATATTTGCTATATATATATTGCTATATAACCTATGAAATTGCCTATCAGCAGTACTGGCCATTTCAAATCAAAATAATTTTTGTTTGGCTAAGAATTCTAATTTCAAATTAATTTTATTTTAAAAACATGGAATTCTTTTTCCAAAAGTAGTCATTTGTTTATTGATTAGTGTTACATTTTCATCGCATTTCAATCTTTTTCGTCATCATGGATACGTTAAAAATTCGAGTAATTATGGAATATGAGTATCGTCGTGGCAGCAACGCGGCACAAGCGGCACGCAACATCAACGACGTTTACGGAGCTAACACTACAAACCAACGCACCGCCTGTTATTGGTTTGCTCGCTTCCGTTCTGGAAATTTCGACCTGAAAAATGAACCTCGCGGTCGTCCGAAGACTTTGGTCAACAATGACGAATTAAAGGCGATTGTGGAAGCTGATGATATCTACGGCTGAATTAGCAGCAGCTTTCGACGTTAGCGTCAAAACAATATTGGTCCATTTGCGTGAAATTGGCAAGGTAAAAAAGCTTGACAAATGGGTGCCCCACGGACTCAATGAACGCCAGCGCGAAGTACGCGTCTTGCCTGCCTTGCACTGCTCAACAAACACACAATTGCTTTGATTTGATTGCAGCTGATTTCTTTAAGAAGGGCATCAATAAACTGCCACTGCGTTGGCAAAGATGCATTGATTGCCTGGGTGATTACTTCGATTAATACAAATAAAAAATACATGAAAAAATTTCGTTTAAATTTTTTCATCCAAAACGGCAATTTCATGGGTAAAGACCTAATATTAAAAATCTATCTATTATTAGATACAACATGTGATTTTGTGAATAAACTAACTTTTTCACAATCTTCCTAACAAAGTATTTCTCTGCACAGGATAGCAATTGTGTTCATGATCTTCGTGAACGACGGCGCCGGTGGGTACTGGTGGCTGAAGCACGCGACGTGGAACGGCCTGGCTGCAGGGGACCTGGTGTTCCCTTCCTTCCTCTGGATCATGGGGGTCTGCATACCGCTGTCGGTTAAGAGTGCCTTCGCCAAGGGCGTGCCAAGGTGGAAGATTTTCATACATATAGTTCGGGTAAGTTTAGGGATTAATGTAGTATTTTAAAGTTTTAATAACTAGGTAGGTGGGTAAATTCGTAGGTAGGCTTTCACTTTGTAGGAAGGTGCATAATTTATCCAAAATTATCTTTAATGTGTCAATTGTCATCGCCATATTATAATATGAAGCGCCAGCTGTGCAAATTGTACTAATACTAAACAAGCTGAATACTTAGGCCGGTATAAATAGTCAGTACTTAAGATGCGACCCGGTTCTCAAGACACGGTTCAGGCTCTGTGATTGGTTGGCTGTCAAAATTTGGACCAATCACAGAGCCGAACCGCGTCTTGAGACCGGGTCGCATCTTAAGTACTGACTATTTATACCGGCCTTAGAATGTTTCACTTTTGCCAGTCGTTCGCTCTGTTCTTTGCTTTTTCACATGTCACAGGTAGAGAATAAATTAATTCTTCTAACGGATAAACTATTCACTGTTTCTTAGTCTGATACGTTGGAAAAGTCACTTGACAGTTGACAGTTGTCTGATACGTTGGAAAAGTCACTTGACAGTTGACAGACAAAGATAGCATCTATATAATTAATTGAATAGCATAGCCGTTGTGTCAATACTTTTATTGGTAAATAGATAATAGAGTTTTGCCGGGGAGTTCAATGGGTGACGTTGTGAAATTCACTTCATAAATTTGTGTTATTTCGGTTCTTAATATGTAACATTGGTAGAATATTAACCATTAAATATTCATTAACGTGCACAAGTGTGGGCAAGTGGTACAACTTCTAAAAGCGTACTATTTTGTGTTTCCCGCCAAAACTCCCTAGGAACTCTCAGTAAAGCTTCTACCACTTTACTGAATCGACTGACATGACTCATTGGCTGCACTGACTATTTATTTGGACTTTGACTAGACTTTAGACTTGATGATTTAGGAATACGGTGTTGAAAATTGAAACGAAAGTTCTATTTCCCGCCTTTTTAACTTCACTCTGGCAAATGGTTATAAGCCGATGCCATATATATAAAAAAAATAGATAATATATAAGATTTGTACTATAATTATAATTTGTAAGCAAAAAATTAAAGTAAGTTAAATCGCAAAAAGTGTGATTCCGGCCAGGATCGAACTGGCGGCCTTCTGCGTGTAAAGCAGATGTGATAACCGCTACACCACGGAACCTGTTGGAAGCGCAAGCGAATTTTTGATAATGGCTCATAACAAGATCATTTACCATATCTTCTGAAATATACTACGTCGAAATAAATTCATATCTTCATTTAAACAAGTTATACCAAACATTTTACAGCAAAAACTACTGAACAGATTTTGATGAAATTTGGTATGGTAGTAGTTTAAGCTCTGGATTCTGGAATAACACGTAGGCTAATTTTTATCCAGAAAAAGTAGTGTTTCCATGGGGTACTGTATTTACTCGGGCGGAGCCGCGGGCAAAAGCTTGTTATTATACTAGCTTTTGCTTGCGACTCCGCCCGTGTAAATACAATTCCCCGAATCAGCGCATCCCACGGAAACACTGTACTTTTTTAATAAAAAGTAGCCTATGTCTTACTCCAGAGCATAAACTACTACCATACCAAGTTTCATCAAAATCCGTTCAGTAGTTTTTGCGTGAAACAGTAACAAACATCCATCCATCCTCACAAACTTTTACATTTATAATAGTATTTTTACTATTATAAATGTATATTATAAGTGTATTAGGCGATTATTATCAAGCGATTATTGTCAACTGAACACTTATGTCCCTTCACCATCGTTTTTTCACCAGATTTTTTCCCCGATAGTTTCTCAAATTAGAACTATCCTGAGTATTATTCTTGTTCCTGTATTCTATATCGAGACGAATAAAGGACAGGTACACACTAGCTATCTAAGGGCATACGCGATACAGGTTCGTATTTCCTGTTAGGGACAACCAGTTGTTCAGGGCCGATTATGTAAGGGTTAGCGAACCACGTAAGGGCTTCTACGGAGATGGCGGGAGCGATAAGCGTTTTTGTGCTCTTGTAAGAAATGTAATTAGGTTTTGTACACACAACAGCCACGAAGACCGGGTAACATAGTTTGATAATTGTTTCAAATTCCAAAAAACATATACAACAAAATTAGGAGAAACTAATGATAAATATTACATCGGTAGAGAAAAACCATTCTAAAAATGTGTACCAACTGTTAGACCGCGGTGAAAGACCACCATAGATTTTAGAATTTAGGGGGTTTTTTTTTAAAAACCATAACCCGACTACGTAAACTATATAGCCTACTACGTAAACTATATGTAACCCGAGCTATTATTGAGAATATATTGACACCACATTCATTAAAATCGGATCAGTAGTTTAGGCGCTAGGGACTACGGTGGAACAAACATTTATCCTGTCAAAATCATTACCCTTCCTTTTGGCTTCGCCGCGCGCCGTAGTCGGGTAAAAAAGAATGCTTCAAAGGTAGGCAAACGCTTACATAAGATTTCCGTTTAGTTTTCGTACATGTTCTTACTTATGAGACTTGGAATGCCGTGGCGTGACGACTGTTTTCTACCGTAGTACGCTGCTACTTTTTAACAACACGGCGTCTGAGATGAAATTTGCTTAGCTCAATAGCAAAAAGCTGTACCTAGTACCTACCTACTCTAAGGACTTGTTTTTCTACTTTTTATAGTTTCTTGATGGTGAACAGAATATGGCGTTATTAATTAGTTACTATACTCTATTCGCGTTAAGAATGCAGTATTAAATAAAACGCGTTTATATATAAAATTGTATTGAATTGTATTAAGAGGCATATTACATCTCGACTGTGATTTTTGCGTAAAATAGCCAGTAATGGCGTTCTTGATCTCAGAAACAAAGATACATTAACAATTTCGACATATTGAATAGTGCAGAATAGCTATTGGCCTAGTTCGTAGCGGCCTCGATTTTTGTAAATTTTGATTAACTTTTTAATTAAACCCAAAATTGCAGATAAAGATGTTCATAAAATGCGCGAAGGCACTTTTTTGAGCTCCTGGATTGAACTACTGTTCTAAGCAAATGAAATAATAAAATGAGAATGTTATCTCCTATAAAGAGTATAGCTCGTAGCGGCCATAGAATTTTGAAATATCTTTGATTTAATATAGAAAAAAATCTTATTTTAAGCCAAAAAAACTTCGAAAGTCGTTGTAAGTTAACTGTGAATTACTTCTATCTACGATAATATTATTAAGCAAAATTATATTATAAATACCAGAAGAATTGTTACTTTATGAGAAATAAAGATTTTATAATTTTAAAACATGAATTTATTAACCTATTTCAATAAAAACGATAAATACAACTGCAAAATTACTACAAAATGCGAAATGTCGGGAACGCTTCAAATACCTAATCTCGCAGAGTGCAGATTTGTAATAGGGCTCTTAAATACAGCCGCAATGAGAATGCAGCAAATTATCAGTACAAATGTAAAAATAACTTACTTTAATTAGTTAATGTGAAAAGGGCTTATGCGTCATTGGTCTATTTTGACACTTGTCCTGATAATTTGCTGCATTCTCATTGCGGCTGTTCTTAATACAATTCAATACAATTTTAAACGCGTTTTATTTAATACCTACAATCTTTTCTTGCGTCTTGAGCTTAGGAATTTACTACTTAACACCATTTTTTTTTTAAATCACAAGTCACAACTTTACACAAAACATTACACTAAAGTTTAAAAATCGAAAAGATAGAAACGCAAAATATTTAAATAACAAGCGTATAACAAAACGCTTTTTTCCAGTGCCAAATTGCAGCCCTAAAGTAAGCATACTGTTGCCGAGAGAACCAATTTGGTTTTGATTGACAGGCGCTGGCCAGGGACCACCAGAGTCAAACATTCCAGCAACCGCAGATTTTTTGTTGTTACTGTAGGTTCTGAATAAAAATTACAAAAATATACGGGTATTAAGAGTATAATCTATACTTCTCTACTGGTTTTATAAAGCGGAAAGGTTTGTTTGTTTGCATCGAATAAGCTCCGAAGCTACTGGACCAATTTTGATGAAATTTGGTAGAAATATAAGATAGATAACGGGTAAGGACATAGGATACTTTTTATCGCGGCAAAATGCACGGTTCCTGAGAAATTTGCGCGTACGAAGTCGCGGGCAACATCTTGTGTTTTAATAAATCACCAAGATTACTAGAGAAATACTTACCCCCTTACTAATAAAAATATTTACACAATGGATAACTTAAACAACGTTGCTGTCTTTGTCTGTCAAGTGACTTTTCCAACGCATCAGACAAACACAGCAACGTAGTTTAAGTTATCCGTTGTGTAAATCTTTTTATTAGTAAGGGGGTATAAGTATAAAAAATATTAGTCAACATTACCTTAGTATCTATTATGTTATATTATATTATATTAATTACTTCCTACATCATACTGAACTATGCTATACTATCGATGGAAAACTGATAAATTAGGTACTGAATACTGACTTTAAACAGTCAGTATGTTCCATGTACCTAGTTCAGTCGCTGTGAAAAATCGATAACGACATACATTATTGACCCACTGAGGAAATACGGCGTTAGCCCGGTTTACTTTAATCTACTGTCAGTATTATTACTACAGTCCGTGCACTAAATTAATATAATATGGCCAGCAAATTTTATGCCTATCATGTACACTAGAGCGTTGGTCGTCGAACTGCGGCCGTGGATGGCGCGGCCCTCGTTATAGCAAACAATAATAATAGTCAACTAAATTAATATTATTGGACGTATTTCTGCCTCGGCTCGGGGCGCCAAATCTTTAATAACCTTGGCGGTCCGGCCAATCGGCACTATAGCAAATAGTTTTAATAGTAAAAAAAGCAATAAAACTGATTTTGCAGCGACACTACCAAATCCCAATTTGTGCCTTAAAATATATTGTATGTACCATTCTATTCACAGCGTTCCATAATAATGTTCCTGCTCGGAGTATCCCTCAACACGATCTACGGCTCCACCATGCTGGGCGAGATCCGCGTGTTCGGCGTACTGCAGCGGCTGGCCGTGGCGTATCTCGTCGCAGCTGGGTTCTACGCGCTCACTGCGCCGAAGTATTACACTCCGCCGAGGGTATGTGCTCTGCAACATCTCTATTAGACTCCTAATCTACGGCTCGCCCATGTTAGGCGTGATCCGCGTGTTCGGCGTACTGCAGCGGCTGGCCGTGGCCTATCTCGTCGCAGCTGGGTTCTACGCGCTCACTGCGCCGAAGTATTACACTCCGCCGAGGGTATGTGCTCTGCAACATCTCTATTAGACTCCTAATCTACAGCTCGCCCATGATAGGCGTGATCCGCGTGTTCAGCGTACTACAGCGGCTGGCCGTGGCCTATCTCGTCGCAGCTGGGTTCTACGCGCTCACTGCGCCGAAGTATTACACTCCGCCGAGAGTATGTGCTCTGCAACATCTCTATTAGACTCCTAATCTACGGCTCGCCCATGTTAGGCGTGATCCGCGTGTTAGGCGTACTGCAGCGGCTGGCTGTGGCCTATCTCGTCGCAGCTGGGTTCTACGCGCTCACTGCGCCGAACTCCCAAGTATTACACGTCCAACGAGTACATACTCTGAAACATCTCTATTAATCTCATAATCTACGGCTCGACCATGTTGGGCGTGCTACAGCGGCTGGCCGTGGCGCATCTCATCGCAGCTGGGTTCTACGCGCTCACTGCGTACTACATGCACTGCATGCAGAGTGCAGGTATTAGATTGTAGCTAGCTAAACTACTGCCGTGCGATGCGATGGGATAATATGGATGGGACTACTTAATGTGAACAAGGTCGAGGGTCATTTAGTACTAACATTTCTTTTGCTTTTAGGGAGCCTGCGGTCAAGCGCTGAAGGACGTGCTGTCGTGCGTGTGGTGCTGGGCGCTGGCTGGAGCCCTGGTTGCCGCCCACAGCGTCATTACCTTTGTCATACACGATCCTGACTGCCCCGCGTAAGTGTACCTACTTCAAATTTTCTCTCCAAACGAAGGAGTTTCTTATTATATTGTAAGTATATAATATAATAAATACTATGTTGTTACATAAAAATCTGTTAATGCCTTAAAATTTCACGTTAGGTTATTCAAGGCCAGTTCACGTTATTATACTGGCGCATGTGCGTTGGCAATAGCATGCCAACACAAAAGACATTTTATCAAAAATATCCACCCGGATTTACCCCTAGGGCCATGGTCATAGAGGACTATATGGCATAAAATGTCGCCTATGTTGTAGATAATTAGCGTACACCATTCTCTTTCTTTACTTATAGATAAATTAGAATATTTGGAAATTTATCTAATTTATCTATCATATCCCTATTCGTTGAGATACGTCATCTTTACTTGTATACCGTTGAGACTTATCGCTACATTTTTGAGATATTTTCATTCTCACTAACGTGATAACTGGATGACCTATTGTTTCGTTATCAGTAAAGACTTTATCCTGATGGTGGTGGCAAATTGTTTGATGGACATATACCGCCATGTAGACCGTTATGTAATGACTGGGCTTACTATTTAGTCTGTGACTTGACCTGCGTTCGATCCGTTTTTTCCGTATTCCGTCCGTATTATTAGCTTTCCGAAATAAACTCCCTTTTCTAGGTTTGCCTAATTTTAGTGGAACCTTACATAATACGCGGTGATTAAATGCATGATGATGATAGATCATATATAGATCTGCAGTTAGAGTTGATTGACCTTACTTACCAGAAGTAGGTACTATCTCTTTACGTTGATGTCGTAACATTTATTATTATCTAGGAACTTAACATTCGACTTCAAAATGTGTCGGAGTACTTAATGTAAAAGAAATAAAAGAAAAAGGCTGATTTTCTTTAACTGTTATTATGTCGAGTACCCAAGTCTGCATACAATTTTATTGCCGCGATTTGGAAATGTATGCGAAATCCCCAAAAATAGTACCTACTAATTTAACCAAGTAAAGGTACCCAAAAAATATAAATACGTACCTATTACCTTTATACAAAACTCTGTTTTAATCTTAAGGTTTTCTGAATTGTTTGTATGTCATGGAGCAGATAATAAGTACATAATTTAATAATGATGTATGAAATAAATAATTTCCAGTGGCTACCTCGGACCAGGAGGCGAGCACGATGACTGGTCGGCGGCGGAGTGCGCGGGTGGTGCGGCGGGCTACATCGACCGGCTCCTGTTGGGGCCCTCGCATCTGTACCAGCACAGCGACGCCAGGAACGTTTATGGGGGCCCTGTGACGGATCCTGAGGGGTTGTTGGGTGAGTGACAAACTTCTCATGTAGTGTGGGCTCTGCACTCGCGCCGCGAAAGCCTACGTTAAAGCCTACATTGCGGCGTTTCACGTTCGTTAGCAATATTTGGCCTGATAGATTTGCGAAGCGCCGAACCAAACGCGTTCGCGGTTTGCGTGCAAGTGTAGAACCCGCTTTTGATATAGGTAAGTATATAGTAATAGTAATCGATTACTGGAGACGCTCTTGGACACAACAACAGAGTAGTGCCATGTTTCTCGCCGTGAAAGTTTATAGTCAAACCGCAAAACTGTATTATAGGTAATAACACGTTTCTGGCATTCTCTCGGCCAGTCCATGTAATTGACTGGCCGCATATTGCACTCTGTCGGTTCCGACTTCCTGATGCTCCTGACAAACATAAAAGTGTTTTTTCCTCAGGTTGTATCACCTCAGCAGTCCAAGCTCTACTCGGCGTGCAGGCGGGGGCCACTGTGCTGCTGCAGCGCTCGCACAGGGCCCGCGTGTCGCGCTGGCTGGCCTGGGCCCTGGCGTTTGCGTTAGCTGGAGCCCTGCTAGCCGGCTTCTCCAGGGAGCACGGAGTTGTGCCGATTAATAAGAACTTATGGTAAGTTGCCTTAATGATCTATTAATGTGTTCGTTTGTGCCCGCATGAATCTGGTAGCCTTGGGCACATGGGTAGGTATTAACAGAGAAAACATATTTTAAACATGTTTCATGTCAAAGTCCAGATCCATTTGATCCTGTAGTGTGAGAATATAAGAAGCCAAATTCTAGTAACTATTTGTGATTATCTTTTTGTTTCGATCCGCGCGCTGTCTCACTCGCTCAGGCGCGTTAGACGCGTGTGTGAATACGACACCGCGCGGACCGAAACAGGATTATGACCACAAATAGTTACGAAAATTGGGCTTCAGGTGACAGGTTGTCTACACAATAATCTTGCACCTTGCATTATTCTTAGATATTCTGATTGATATGATTATCCAATATACTTTGGAATTAGTACCTACCTACCTAAATATAAGGTAGTTAACACCTACCATAGTGGTAATATTATCATGAATAGTCAGATTTTTACCCGACTTCGACGAGGCCAAAAGGAAGGGCAATGATTTTGGAAGTCTATGTGTATTGTATGTATGTTTGTTCCACCGTAGAGCCTAAACTACTGATCTGATTTGAATAAATTAGGTGTAATAATAGCCCGGGTAACATAGGCATTATTTACGTAGTCGGGTTATAGTTTTTATAAAAAATTATAGTTAGGTTAGGGGTTAGGTTAGGTTAGTTAATACTTCTAATGTTAGTTGATATCTTTCCAACAACAGGTCCATCTCCTTCGTCCTAGTAACATCTGCTGTATCGTTGGCGATACTCAGCATCTGCTACACACTCACTGACGCTTGGAGGTTCTGGGACGGCGGACCCTTCAGGGCCCCGGGCCTCAACGCGATCGCCCTGTACGTAGGGCACAGTATTTGCTCGGACTTATTCCCCTTCCACTGGCGAGTTCCGTCCATGCAGACGCATGCCATACGCCTCGTCGAGGCAGTATGGGGCACTGCTCTATGGGTAATAATAGCACACGTTATGGCCAAGAAGAAAATATTTATAACGCTTTAAATAGGTACTATGGTCTCCGCAGACTCAGGTATACCACTTTGGACCCTATTGCTGTAGCAATAAGTTCCAAATGTGGTACACAGGGTGACCGTATGCGCGACTAGTGGTAGACAGAGCAAATGCTGGCGAGCGAGATAGTATAGCGTGTTCGCTCCCACCTATTGCTCAATCTTCGACTAGTATTTTTGTTATGTAGGTAAAGATCCAGGCTAGTATACCAAGAGTAAGAAATGTATAGACCACTATCATAAGACATAGTATTCTCTGTTCAGATTTAATTTAATCTTTTTATAAACAAACGACTAAATTCGGCAAAATTAGCGTGTCATTGTATTTCATTAAGTGGATTGGTAGCATTTTAGTGTCTTTTTGTTTACACTCAGACTTGACCAAAGATTTCAAAACTAAAGATAGGCTGTGACGCACATTTGACAGAACAAATCTTCATACAAGAAAAAGTTACGCCATTATGATTAATTCATCGTACCTCAAATGTCAGCCATCTTGATTTCACCATACTTCAAATGTCAGAATGGCCCCAAACAACCCAAAACTAAACTAAAAAACTATCAATTAAGTGGGGACAATTTTTGCCTCGACATGCCGCGTCTATAATAATATTAGGTTTTAACTTTTCCGTTAAGTGCTTTCCTTGTGTTGCATAGACCATATTGACATACTAAGTACCTACAGGCTAACTAACGCCCGAAATTAATAACGTAAGTATCTAAAATCAGAATGACTTTAATCTCAGATTCTCAAACAAATATTGACGTAAATTGGTACGTGAAGTTAATCCTAAGATCGTTAAATATATTGAAATCTTGATCTCAGATAGCTAAAATTAGATTAAGATTGATTATTAATTTCGGGCGTAAGTAAGTATTATGAATAAAAGGTTTATTACCTACTACTAAAAAGGTTTTTTATATAATTTTGTACGAACACTGTTTATAAAACTGTAAAATATCTAAATAGAATGTTATTAAATGCTTGATGATTTAGGAATTAGGCTTAAGATTGTGTATAAAGTGTTATTTAAGTAATTGCTGAAATATTCCTAGGTATATACCATACCTATATACCCAATAGCGGTGACGAAGAACGTAGACGATTTTTTTGTTTAGATTTTGGCAGTTTTATATACTGTTCTTCTATTTGAAGAACATATAGATGGCTAATTTAATCTAGAATATGAGATTATTTTATAGATGAAAATTATTTGTAAGCTACTGTATGGTGTAAAGTAAAATTTATTAAACAAGAAATTACTTTAATATTTTACACTGCCAGTTAGATTATATACAATTTAGAAATAAGAAACAATTCATTTTTATTTCTATACTTACTCAATTATAAGAAATGCTCTTATAAGCGTTCCATTTTTTCCTTGAAAAAGGAATGAAAAATTACTGTCTTGTGCCTTTTGTGTCGCCAAATCAAACATTTTTCGCATGTTTTTAAGACTGATGGACTCTGAAATTTTAGCATATAGTCTAAAATAATTAAATATTTATACATTTCGACACTTTACATTGTCCTTGTAAATTGTAAAGAATTGTTAGATTTAATAAATAAGTAAGATATTTCACTGCATTTCATTTAAAACACAAAAAATCCTTCTTCCTTTTATGTAAAAGGTTGTCAGTTTTTATAATTTGTCTTACATAAAAATGTATATAATATAATAAGTTACTTACCCATGAGCTGATAAAATGGAATGTAAACATTTTATTTTCAACGTATAAGCGACATCTAGCGTGTAGGATGGAACAAATTATGTTTTAACTAATTTTGATTTCACTACTGAACAATAAGTTATGTTCTCCTTGTACATTTCATTTAAAAATATATAAAAATCTACACCTACCTACCCTCAACTTATTGTAGAATGTAGGTAATTTAATAATAAACAAGATTTTAAACTGTAGTTCATTAAAACCTCACTTGTTTTCTTTATCTGCCTACCAACTTTCAAGAGAACTTTGCATTAACTACTCAACAAGAAATGGCGCTTTAAGTGTTTAATGAATCTCCTAATAAGTTATATTCTCCTGGTACTTTTTTCCTAGTAACACTTTCTTTCAAAAAAATTTTCATTTACATACGTATACAAGTTTTCAAATTGCCTTTAATATTTTATTAAATATTCTTCAAATCTACACCTTCCCCAAACTAATTAATTGTTATATCAGAATTGATAATTGGTCTAGCATTTACAAACATTCTGATATCTTTAAACTTGATAAATATTGTTGATTTGACAAAACATCATTTATTTCCGCGGGGCTATTCACAATTTCCGTTCGACTCGGATTAGAAAACTTACCGCGTGGTTATTGTTCAACGCTTAGCGCGGCAAGCGTCAATTGGTTCCCGGCTGCCTCGTAGGGAAGTTATCGAATTCCAGGCGAACTACGCATTTCGTATAACGGTTGGAAATAGGATATGGTACAACGGGAAAAAATACGGATAAAGTCGGGTGGCAAACAAAAACAATCGATATACGTCTGACGCTTTATTAGCTCTGGGTTGACAGACAGTCAATCAGCAATGTCATTGGTGTATAACAATTCAACAAGACTCGGGTAACAGCATAGTTCCAACAAAACTATCAATTAAATAATACACAATACACATCATTACATAACGATACACCGCCAGTGTCCCCCACATACCACCGAGACTAACACACATTGTATAGTCGAAGTGAAGTTAGACATGCTCATTCGTCGCATCAGAAATTGGTAATATTATTCTTTCCCGATGTTTAGCAGCTGATTACGATACCACTGCATTATAACACGAACAAATCATGAGGATGATCCAGCTGAGGAACATTCATTTCCTCTCACTGCATAGTGAACATATAGGTACAATAAAGTAGGTCTGTTACATACAGACATGTTTGTTTTAGCACGTGATTTTTAATACATTATCAAATAAATAATGATGAACTTTAAGAATACAAAATAATTATTATGATAAAAAATTAAAATTATTTTCTAACAGTTTGTTTATAATATTTATAATGGTTATAAGGCCCACTTGCGTGAATATGAGTTAAAGTTAACCCTGGGTTAAATATCATGTTATCTCTCTCGTTCTTCGTATATATGGATGGATGGATGGAAGAAAGCGCATGCAATTTTAAACCAGGGTTAACTTTTACCCAGAACTGCGCAAGCAGGCCTTAATGAAACAAATAAAAACTAATATTAATGGAAGACAGAAGTGATAGAAAATAATATGGTGGATATTTTTTGTCTTATCCAAACAGTAGTAAATGTTAAAAAAAATTGGCCTTTGATTTTAGGGTCATTTCTTCCGATAAATGTGCTAATAGTGTTACAAATAGTTTTTGTAAACGGAGTTTAAAATAACTATTTTTTTCAATCATAACTTAGATCTTTTATAATTTTAATTAATAATATCCTACTTTTTACTCCTAAAAGTAAATAATATCTTCTGTAATTTGATTTTATAATTTTAGTAAATAGCAACACTTGTGTTTTATTTCAAAAAAGTAATGTTAAGTTAGTCTCGGTGAGATATACTTTGTCAACCAGTGTATGTACGGTGATCAACTAAATATGTTTGGCATTCTCATGACGCGATGACGGTTGCCAGATTTAAAAAATAAAAAAAACACTTTCGAAGGCAATAAATAAATTCGTTCTAAGTCCGAACATCAAAATTATTAACAATCGATTAAAGAATTGTCTAAAATAAAGGGAAGACTGGCAACCCCCTCGAATAAACACTAAAAATATTAACTATTTTAGTAAATTTATATAAGTCGTTTTCAATATTATAATCACTCTTGTAGACGGTAAATGCCTTGTAGGAATTAAATATATCATCTAAACGTTAAATACTTTCTCCATAAGTAGTTACACAGTACAGTTCCGTAGACTAACGACAGCTAGTGGTATATCTAACCGATAGGCAGGCACGCTTCCATCCGTATATCTAACGTATTAACTACCTAACTACAGCGACAGAGACACGTAAAACAGTGTTATATTATATATATTTCTAAAATTTTATTAGAAAAAATATCTTAAAATATATCTCAATAAATTCTTTCATAGATCCCACGCGGGCATATTATATTATATTATTTCAGCGCGATATAAATAGAAATTTACCTTACACCTAATTAGGAAGAACTATGAATGTAAAAAGAGAACAATAATTGCACACAAACATACCATTAAAGTATTTGCCGATAGTGTTGTACGAATTCAATAAATATCGATAATATTTGTAGACACGATAAAACTCTTTTATAAATATGTTTAAAAAATAAGAGAATTTGTACAGTGCTAGAAGATAAGTACTTCACTCACTTTAAGTCGCTCCGTTAAACTAACAATGGAATGTTTGAAGAATGTTAGTTTTTGACGTGACAACGTCTTATAATTCGATGGAGCCGGCTGCACGCACGAAAAAACATGACTCATGCGGCGTTACCGGCGTTACCTCGCTAAACATGACTCACGCGGCGTTATCTCGCTCTGAGGTGTTCCATTTCTTATGACGTTGTCACGTTCAACTATCGTCAGTAAACCGACTTTACAGACAACCGATTTTTTTCCTAAATGTCGAGAGTCGCCGAGGCTGGCAAGACCGAACTGAGCGTAGTCCGGGCGGTCGCATGCGACTTTGCGAGATTCTATATTAATACGCAATGAGTAGAGCTTAACTTGCCACGCCGGTTTTGTACTTGATTAGAGCGTAGAGTCGAAGGCGTCTCCACAACGAGACCTCTCTAAGAGACTAGACATTACCGAAAACATTAACGAATCTGTCTTCATTTAGGTCCGTTGCATATATCTAGTTACCTTATAATAAATCTAGGACGATACACATTTCGCTATAAATGCAAATTCATGGAATTCAAAAATATAATAAGGCGTCGCCTTACATAGTATTTATTATGCTAATAATTCCTGATACTTTGGCAGCCATTCGTGTGCATGCGTGGCGCTAGGAGGACCTGAGATAGAAGATATATAAACTTTCTTTTGTGTGCGTCAGGAGATATGTACGCGAGCACGCACGCACTGCGTACGCGCTAACGTACACAGCGCCGCGCACGCAAATGAATGGCGCACCGCATCGCGTTTCGATCCTCTTTCTTTTGGACTCTATGTTTTACTAACGCAATATAAGCGAGTGATATTAAAATACACGAGGCCGATATTCGATGTTTAATTTTAACAAAAATTTGTACAGATGAAATACTGAATAAGTTAAGAAAGATATGAAGATATTTTGCTTTTTAGGATATTAAGGAAGGTTTTTGAGAGAGAATATCGCTCGCTCCATATTGGTTAATTGGTTGGACTTGACCATCTGCTCAAAATAATTACCCGTGCATTAGTTGATGAAATGATAGACAGAGATGGATATACTGAGCAGATAGCGCCGTCTCAACCTTAAAATACTCGCGAGCCAAATCACGAGTAATTTAATAACATTCAATAAATATATAGAGTAAAATAACAATCAGCAGTAGAAGAGAAGTAAAGCGACTCGCTGTAACATCGATAACTTACGATTTCGGTAACAATTATAATGCCTTAACCTAATTGCATGATAAAAACACGCATTAAAAGACTTAAAATACGTGCCCTGGGGCCTTAAATACGAGATTTCTAACGCATACACCACAACTGCTGACCCCATACGTGTTTTAAAATAAATATCTAATGTGGCACTACGATCGACAAATGGCGACCGTCTCAGCACCACAACACTAACTACGAAACAATGAGCAACCATTGAAATTACAGTCATTTTTGGAGACTTATCCACATGTAAATTACATCCAAAATATACATCGCTATACATACACGGACGTCGTTGTTATACAATAAGAAGATATGTGCACCTCGATAAGCCGCGTAGCACATCCCTAGTCTTAACAAAACTATCTCAAAATCAGACTCCCAAGTATGAAACAGTTTTACCTATACTGTGAGAACACTTTAAAATTTCTGCCATTTCTCACAGCCTTTAGTGGTAGCAGTTTAATCACAAATGCCATAGAAATAATACTGTTCTATAGAAAAAGCTTGCAAATAAATTCGTTATCGAAATATTTTAGTTTAGACAATTGATGCGTTGAGGTTTTTGTGATCAAATATGCACGCGTCTTCGTTGCAAAATATAAGCTCCAAAGTTTTTATCTCCCTCTTACACTTCGCATAGACAGAGACATAAACTCTCTCGAACTCAGATTGTCATATCATATCTATAGCCTGACCAGGAAATAGAAAACTTCGCCATATAGCGGAAAATTCACGAAACTAAATTGAAACGTCATTAATGTCAAGTCTTCGAAATTTTAACTAATCACGTCCCAACTTTTCGTAGTGTTGCTGCAATAAAAAATCAAGCGCCCGCAGTGCAGGTTTTTTATTTTCCTGGTCAGAATTACCTATGGCGGTCAAAATAAACAGATTAAGTCCCTGTGCATAGTGTGACGTCATTGTTTTTAAGATGACGTCACTTCCTAACCCCCCTCGATACAAGGGCCTGCAAAGCTGCCAATTGGCTCATGAGATTGGAATTTTTCTGCTCCAAAGATTCTACTTTCTTCCTGTAATCGGAGTTCTCTGAAACTAGGATTTCTACTTTTCTTTCTAATTGGTCCATATATTCCTTCTTTTTGCGTCTGCTCTCTTGGGCTGATATCTGAAATAATAAAACAATTTAAAATATTTTAGTTTAACGGCAAAGAAACGATGATATAATTAATATATAATAATCATGTGTAATGTGTCGAGTTAGCGAACGGTCGCGCTTCGCGTTATTCATATGCAGTAAATATTAATTATTTAATTAATATTTTGTTAATCGCGCGGCTGATTGCCGCTGCACGTGATCATGGCGCTCGTGGCCAATGAGTTGCTGACGTTTATCCAGCATGCCATCGACACCATGGACGAGGTCAGCATAATGCAGATCTGCAAGTCTTCCTTCACCAGCGAGGAGATTTGTGAAGGCAAGCATTTGCTGTACAAGACGCTCGGCCAGAGCGCGAACATGCCATCGCGACGGAGAGATGGAACCGAAAGAAGCGTGCAGGACATAATCTCCCAGCTAAAGCAAACGGATCCGGATGAAGTGCCAGCTTTTGTAGCGAAAAAACTGCATAAGCTGCCACCGGTGACACTGGACCACGTCAAAGTCGTCAGCCTACTGAAGGACATCAAGTTCCTGAAGGAAGAACTGACCGAAGTTCGAGGTAGATGGGGAGGCTTGCGTCCCCCTGCCACCTCCCCCGCGTCCGAAAAACAAAGGGAAGAAAGAGGCCCCTTCAAAAGAGCGTCCTCTTTCTACAAAGGACCGAACGTGAGATGATGACGGGTTCATCAAAGTCGTGAGGAAGAAAAAGGAACCCGTCGTCCGCAACCATCGCGGCACCGCACCCGGAGGATCCGAGCAGCAGTTGCGGTGTGAGACTCCCGCGACACCGCTGTACGTGTCCAGGTTGCATTGGTCTACGACGGTCGAGCAGGTCGTGGACTACATCAGGAGAAGAACCAACTTCGCCTTGAGGGTCGTGCGTTTAGAATCTCGTCATAAAGTGAACTTTAGTTCTTTTGTGGTGAGAGTTCCAACCCATCACTTACCGACCTTCGAGAAGGAGGAGTTCTGGCCTATGGAGTCGTCTACAGAAGATTTAGAGGACGACTCCCGAACACTTCGCGCCCCACGTCGCAGACAATACGCGTTTAATGTTAGTGTTAGTATAGTTAGTGTTATATATTATGTATGTTAGTCTATAAGGTATATATAATATGGGCCTATGCAGCCTGAAATAAACGGTATTTAATTTAATTTAATTTAATTAATTAATATATAATAGTTCCAATAAAAATTAACCTACAAAATTGTTAATACTGTAATGTATATTTTAGCAAGACCACAAAACATTTTACTAGCGTGCGCATGACGTCATAATGTCTGTAGTGGTGTGGTTTATTTGACCAGCTACCATAGATGAACTACCTACTAAGTTTTTTTCCCGTAAGAGCGTTTTCACATTACGCGATAACGATATCCGATATCGCGCCGATATGTCACGTAATGACTAAGACAGAATATGTTTCATAGGCCCACTTGCGCAGATCCGGGTTAACGTTATCTCTGGGTTAAATATCATGTTATCTCTCTCGTTCTTCGTATTTATGAAAGAGAAGGCATGATATTTCAACTAGGGTTGACTTTTAACCAGATTTGCGTAAGTGGGCCTAAATGAAAAATATATGTCATTGTCATTAGGTACATGACCTATCGGCGCGATATTGGATATCGTTATAGGGTAGGGTTGCCAACCGTCCTGTATTCCCTAGTTTTTGCAGTGTCCTGGGGTGTCTTGGATAGTTTTAAAGCAGCGTCCTGGGTTTTTAAAATTTTACATTTCTAATTTTATATTATTGAAATACTTTTATTAAAAAATATGATTATAAGCACTCCATGTATTTTATTTATTAATTTAACTGTTGCTACTCTAATACTGCGTCCTGATTTCAAACTAAATTGTCCTGGTTTTTCCAACTTCAAAATCATTTTTTTTTAAATTTGGGGTTGGCAACCCTATTATAGAGTAATGTGAAAACGTTCTTACGAGTAACTTCTAGCATCATATCACGTTCATCGACATTATTTTTAATGGCAAAGATTAAACAGTACCTAAAGACTATAGAATATATAAGGCGGGACATAACGTAGTAGGCAGATTCACAAGTGCGTTACAAGCCTTATGACCCCACACAATATTAAACATACCTTATTTTTGATTTTCCTCCTGATTTTCTTGAGCGATTTTTCCTCAGCCTTGGTAAGAGGCAGGCGCGTGGGCACGGGGTAGCCCTCAGCTAGTAGTGTGCGTTTCTCCTCCTCTGTGAGTATTAGTGTGCCCGTAGAACCTTTCTGTAATTGTTGTTATTATATTTTATTATCCATAAATAATAGTAAAGGTGTTGTGTTTATCCAGGTATCAATGCTGTTTTACCGACACGGCACTTTGCAGTTAACTCAACAACACAACAACACAACAACAAGCTCATACCTGTTTCGAGAAGATGGTAGGTCTAGTATATTGAAAATTGGAAATTGACTCTTATTTTATCTTCTAGGGGCAGCTGCCCCCCCCCCCCCCCCCCCCACCTGGGTATGCCCATGTTAGTTATGAGAACTATTTCTACTCACCGGCTGCGTACTTATAAGCGGCGTGTTGATCGGTTGTCGCGAGTGGTGCGACACATACAGGTGCGAGCGGCGCGCGGGCGGCGCAGCGGCGGGCGGCGCGTCGTGCGACGGTGATAAAGCGCCTTCGCTGTCTGACGACGACAGGGAGGATGGCGGCGTCGGCGGCAGGTTAAATCCTGAGAGTAATTTTTAATTTAGAAGGATTATACAAGACAGAGCACTGACACACAGGACTGAGCGTGCCAAAAACAATACTATTAGGGAATTATCGTTGTAGCTTAGAATGACCTCATAATATTATGTCAGTCTACGAAAACTACATTCTTGTAATTTAGCCTATGATAGCAGTACCTACTTTATAAGATCATGTTTGTAATTAGTCATGGTTACTAGAATAGAAAGAATTTTCTACCGATAGAAGGTGAGACAATGAGGATGAAACTAAATTGGTGAATCACTCTCGACACTCCGTAAGGCTAAGCTCTTTAATATAATATTTACATAATTTTGTCCTTACCTGAGCCGGACGATGTGACTTTGATAGAGAGTTTGTTGTTTAGCGAGTTAGCGATGCGCGGAGCTGTACTTAATACTAGCTGTTGCACGCCCGCCGCGCCGACTTTCTGTAGTACTTCTTGTGGCATGTGTATTGTACCGGTCTGTGAAAATGTAAACGTATTATTAAAAAAAAACGGTGTAAAAAGTGTATCCTACTATTCTACTACTATTATAAAAGTTTGTGAGTATGGATGGATGGATCTTTGTTACTCTCTCTCGGAAAAACTAATGAACCTATTTCCATGAAATTTGGTATGGTAGTAGTTTATGCTCTGGATAAAAACATAGGCTATTTGTTATCCCGAAAAAGTACAGTGTTCCGGTGGGATAGTGGGCGGAGCCGCGGGAAAAAGCTAGTTTATCATATTGGAAAAAATCGGTTGTCTGTAAAGTCGGTTTACTGACGATAGTTGAACGTGACAACGTCATAAGAAAATACTGATGGATCGCTCACTCAAGTAGGAGAGAGACAGATTCCGCGCTCTCGCTTGCACTTCAAGCCTTAAATGGAACGCCTCAGAGCGAGGTAACGCCGCATGAGTCATGTTATTTCGTGCGTGCAGCCGGCTCCATCGAATTATAAGACGTTATCACGTCAAAAAGAAACAAATAATACGGAAAATTCAGATGACTGTTTTACCATCAAATTAATGCATAAAAGCGCCATCTATCTGTGGTGTTTTGAACGACAATAGGTGGCAGCGTAACATAACGGTAGTAAATACACTGAAAATTATCTACATTGATAAATTTCGCAGTACTAAATAATAATGTGCCGACACGCATAATAATTAGAAAGTGTTAGTAGTAGCATTACTCATCAAACCACGATCACCATTTAAAATTCCGTTACCTGACAGTCATATTAAAATAAGAGTCTATGTAGTTATAATGTATTCTTAGGTATAGGTATTCTAGTTACTAGCACTCTGCAGGCGACCATAATCTTTATTTTTGAGTTATATAAAAATTAGGTAGGTTTCTGCTTAAATGCACTCCGATGTCGGTGACGGTAGCCGGTTTCATTGAAACCGGGCCAGCTACGCAGAAACTATTTTTATAGTGAGTAAGTGTGTGCACAGTACACAAGATCACTCTCTCTTCCTTTACTCTCGAAACCTAGTGGGACGGATAACCGACACGACTGGCGAGAGATCAGGCGCAGGACCGACTTTTTACATGTCCATCCGACGCATGGATCATCATTCTTGTCAGACAATCAGCTGATCAGCCTGCATTGTGCCAAAATTGGAAACACCATGTTTTGTTGCTCCAACTCAGGAATCAAACCCACAACCTCCGAGTCGAGAGCCAAGCTCTAAAACACTGGTCTACAGAGGCTGCTTAGGTAAGTAAGATTCCTGCCATGGAGCTAGTAAAAAGGTTTCTGCTTACCAGTTTTCTAGCCATACGTAACATGTTCTAATATTTTCGAAGAAAAATTATTGAGATTAAAAAAAATTGGTGAAAGTGTAAGTAAAATATACCTGCACTGTGATGACCTTTTATTTAGCCGAGTCATGTATGGTGTTTGAATTGACGTTTCTCAACTCAGATTCGTCTTCGTGGAGTTAGCGCCCGCATAAAAATTAATGATCGCCGCTATCGTGGATTCCAAATTCAAATTTTTATTTTTTTAAATGATAGGTACATTCAGTAAAGGAGTTAATAGCATACAGCCAATATATTTGAAGCCAATAAATAATAATTAAACAACAGAACGCTTCGCTCTGACAATATCAATTTGCTTCGCTGGTAACTCGGACATGATTTAATTAAAGAAGGTCCGTAACATTTAATAACTTTGCAGTAAGTCTTCCCCACTTCAGATATCAATTTATTTTTGTAATTAATAAGTTTTACGATTTAAGATACACGTGTTTACTTCTAGCTTCTCAATAACTCTTTACTCCACCATAGACATTAATTTTTTAAGCAACTTCACCACACGGTACACCACACACTTTATTTTAAGTCATAAAGTCCACAGCAGCCAATAATCAAGAAGTAAAATGAAAAGAGAAGCTTTCTTTGTTAATACAGATGTTGATTTAAATGGTATGTGCATTGTGCAGCTGCAAATATGTTAATGATGACGATTGATAATGCAGCTTGCCGTGTCGACGACGTAGTTGACACGACTCACGACGGTAGCTATGACGACGATGACGTCACTCACCGTGTGATCGATGACGTAGTCGACGTGTGTGACGGGCGTGCCGGGTGTCGGGGAAGGCGGGCAGGACGACGCGGGCGATTCGGGTTCCGACTTGGGTTCCGATTTGACAGCAGGAGGTGACACGCAGCGCGCTCGTGACCGCCACGCGCTGGCTGGGATTACTGGGTAGCATTCGTCTTCCATATCTGAAATGAGAGTGAGGCAATTAGTGACAATACGTCAAAGTTCCATAATATCATGAGAAACATCTAACGGCAGGTCCAAAGACGACAACAGCAGTGTGCAGGCGTAGCATGACCATCGTAAAAATGAGTCTTTTCTATATCATAGTGGTAGTGTTTTTAAAACGAATACAAACATTCTCCACATCGCCACGTTACTAGACTTTGTGTTCGTTATAAAAACAGTTATTACATTGAGATTTGAGCCTCGCCAAATAATGATAATCGTAAAAATGCTCGTTTTTCGTTTTCGATCGTCAAAAATCCGCGCGCCAAGAAATGTTGCCTTCCCCTCACGATGCTACTGTAGATTAAGAACTATATTTTTCTATTCTTCCATAGAAATGACTAATTTCTACGGTGGTCGTGCTACGCCTGCAGATGCAATGGACCGGCCGCGGCACTTTAGCATCACTTGTAACACCCATCTGTTTGCGTCGGGGGTTAAAAATAAAGACGTTCATTTACACTTTTATATAAAAAAAATGTAAAACATCGCATAAAAACTACTAAGTAGTCAATTCACAAGCGTCCCACATTACTGTGGGACGAGCCATTACTCTGAATCTCACCGTGCCTGGCGATAGGCACATAATTGCCCATATTAAATGCCGATTGTCTCACGGCGGAATGCCCACACTCCACACGACATGAAATGATTTATTATTGATCGGTATCTATGACATTAATGGCCGAACTCTTAAACTCTACATAAAGTAAGGTGCCCCTAAATCACATGCTAGAGTCTGTTTGGCAGAATGTCGAAGACAGCGTGTGACTTGAGTGCCTCTTAATTTAAATAGCGTTTGAGTAATGGTCGATGCTACTAAATAAAACAGATGAATTAATTATTACCGAATTTGTTAACATTTACCTACTAGCTCTCACTGTAACTGCACACTAGCATGACCATACCACCATAATGAGTTTTGTTTATACAAGAATAGACGTACTGACTTATAATATAGAAAAAATGACAGCTTTCCTTTGTCAAACTGTCATTTTGTCTATTCGTCCGTAAAAGTAACATTTCTACGGTGGTTATGCTGAGCGTACTGGTAGCGCTCTGTTTTCCATACATTTCGGTATTTTAATTTTAAATTTAACTAATTTAAGAAAAAAATCTAGTTTTTAGCATTTGTAACTCCTCTGAAATTACCGGCGTTTGACGTTCACGAGTGGAGGATAGTCAGTATTAACTATTATCAGGCGACACGTTCAAATTATAATCGAAATATTATATTCAACCGTTTTATAACTCACAATGAAACTTAATCAATAAAAGTTATTAACCAGCAATCAATCAACAAAGGGGTTAATTAATTTTATCTATTGCTTTATTATATATTATAAAATTTTAGACGCAGTTAAATTAGCAAACAGAGGTTAATGTTATTTGTGTAGAAAGTTTTTTAACCCTTTGTCACTGTTAAAAATCGCCAAGGATAAAAAACTCATGATACCTAGTTGTTTTTTTTTTCGGAAACTCTTCTACACATTGAAACAGTACATCATTCAATTCTCAATATTTATGGATGGGTACACAGTTGTACTCAAAAGTGATAAATCGAAAATTTTTAAAGCAGTGCGTAACTGTGTGAAAAAACCTGCACTATGATTGAAAATCAATATACCGTGGCACAAAGTTCTTGACATTTCTCAATGATTCAAACAGTCAATTGCTTACAATTAATAATAACATCAATCGCCAAGTTAAATTGTACTTTAAACGTTGTTAAAGATAAGATAAAAAATTGATGAGAGTTATTCAGTAGGTACAGAGATTATGAAACTCCTTTCACTCAAAGATTTCAAAACTCAAGATAGAGGTACATAGGCTATGACGTAAATTTGACAGTACAAATCTTCATACGTTAAAAAGTTACGCCATCTTGGTTTTCACCATACTTCAAATGTCAGCCATCTTGTTTTCACCATACTTCAAATGTTTTTTGCGCGTTGATAGTTACGGAACCCTCCTGTCATGTCCTGATTTTTTTACTTTATCTAATAGCTACTTAGTTGATGGTGTGATGATGACGATGAACGGTCGCCGACAGATCCAGTGTACGACTTTCGATGTTATTACTCGGCAATAAGGTTCAAGATATATACACGGGCTCTGTTGGAGACTGTACCTATATCGTGAGAAATATGGAAACATCGAAACAGCTTCTGGGAAGTAGAGGGAAAGGTTAAGTGTAATAAAGGAAACAGCCAGACATTAGGCGGGAAATTGTTACGTTTTAATGCGAATACATATTCCCAGCCCAAAACCAAAGTGAACTAACCCAAAAATATGGATAGTTGATGTAGCTATATTATATACCTTAAACAAATGTTTGTTTGACACAGAGGTGGCTTACTGCCGCACTCAGAGACATTTAATGCTTACTTAAGCCTCAAGGAGTCACTTAGTAGCGATTAGTAGTAGAAACTGTATGAACTTTATGTCAAAGTGTGTACTAGCTCCTCAGTAGTAATAGCTCCATAAGTTGGCATGAAATGTCTCTGAGTGCGGCCGTTAGAGTTTAAAAATAGGTAGCAACTAGTATTCTACCTCTACCTAGAATTTTCATAGATTAAAGATTTTCATGCAGGTAAGAAAAACGTTGTATAATAATCATCAACTACTGACAGTTCCACGATTGATCACATTGCACAGTTACAAGTCACCCAACATCAAATCCGCATGATTTGGCACGGCACAATTATTACTCTTAAGAGTTTCTAATATTAAATAACACATTAGGGCATTAGATAAATGAAAAGCTTATTACGACACATCAAGTAGGTACGTCACAGGCCACGGTTGTTGAATTCATGAACAGAACCTCAATTCTCGTATTAAATGTAGACTTTCATTTTACTTTGTATTTTATTATAAGTGAAGCTACCTGTTATCATAAACGGATTTTGTGACGTTTGGTCCAATCAGGAGGCGTTAGACGCTGCTTTAACGTTTACGAGAATACCGGTTTGACAGTTTTAGCGTGTTGGGACTTGATTGTGATTGTATTATTGCAGGTTTTATTTAGCAGAATTGACCCTCAGAGCTCAATTCTATAGAACTTTTTCTCTGACGAAAATCTGCCTACAATGGCTAGTTTCAATCGCTATTTCTTTCTATAGTAATACGTGTCTTCGGGACTGGCAAAAGCGTAACGAATCAACATAATATTATGTTTTGTTATCGATTCAATGGATTTGGAACGAGACTTATAGTTGAGGTTTTACTTTGATAACTGAGTGTTCCTTTCGCTAGCACTATTATAATGAAAATCCTAACGAATGTTTGCAACCTCTATCACTGCTCGTATCCACAAGTTTTTGAAAGTTGAAATGTTTACACTTTGTAGGGTTCCGTAGAACAAGGAACCCTTATAATTTCGAATTTCGATCTGTCCGTTCGCCTGTCTGTCTGACCGTCCTTGTAACTTCTGTCATTAATGTGTAACATATTTCCTCTCGCTTTTTTGCAATTTGTGGGAGTGATTACGTGAAATGGGACGGAAGTGTATAACAGGAAATCGCGGAAGCGCGCGCTATTTGATTTGACGAGTGAGCGCGCGGTGTTAGAGTCAGATTAGAATAAAATATTTAGCTTTTTTAAATTTTAACGTTGATTTCTGTCACTGCTCAATGGAACAGTTTCCGTATTTTTTAAACCATATTACAAAATCGTACTAAGCATTTAGTTTTTACTAAGGTTTGATGTCAAATGTTACACATCATATTATGCGAGTACTGTGAGGCTCGTTCGTTTTATAATAAACACTAATGGATGAAATCTGGTATAGTTATAGATTGCGTATAGATTATTTTTGACATCACATAAAATAATAAAAACAAATATATTTTTGGGGTGGCTCTCCATACATGTGAAGTGGCATAGTGTGAGGTATCTTCGAATAGGTGTTTTTAAATAAAGGCAACGTTACATAACGTTTTTACAAATCATTTTCGAGTAATCGGCCTCCAAAGTGGTTTACAAGTTAGTCATCCCCTGGCATTTCTAAACTATAAGAGATAGACACTTGTTACTTTCCATGCTGATAGGCTATAGTGGCGAAGGCTGGTTCTCCTTCATAGGGAAGCCCTAACCTGTATTATAGGTAGGAATTTGGATGTGCATCTAAGTGAATCCGATAGGAATGGAGTTATAGGAACCCCACGCCACTTATAGGCTATAAGCATTCTATCTTATCAGAAGTTTCTATCTTTACATTTAGTTAGATTTACCACAGATATGTCATGCTAAATAGTAAATACCTACTCTTCACGAAAATTATTTCGAGCGGCGTCGGATAATAACTTTTTAAGTGATTTTGAAAAAGCGTTGATAGTTACGGAACCAATTGTCTAATGAGACATGACGTCCTGACAATCCTCAAATGCTCTTAGGTTACGTTCTTAAGTTTCTCTAAACATTTAAATTTCTTACCGTTTCCATTTTTTCGCGAGATTCGTTTCTTAGCCGTCGTCTACTAACTCGTAAACTCTAAAATAAAGTAATAACGGAAAAAAACATTAATAAAGCGATATCAAGTAGCTATCCGGTTTAAATCGAAATCATTTCTGCTAATTATCTTATCATTAATATAATTTGGAACTAACGTGAGGCTTTCTGAGACGTATCTGACAATTAAAATAACAGGATACTTACCCCCGGTTTCTGAATGGCTAATCAACGCCAATATTAACTAAGCAGCGGTCAAAACTCTTGTCAGGTGTAAATTGAGTTGCAAAAAGCTTGATCAGTCGTTTGATTTGATCAACGTGATAGTTAACAAAACTAATGTCAAAACCATGGTCAAACCGAAAACAGTGTGGTGTCAAACGCTGTTTTCGGTTTCGGGAAAGCTATTTGAGGTGTAAATGTGTCATGTCATGATCAGTGATTAGTAAAATTTTCACTAATCAGCGTTTCAGAAACGCTAATTGATTTAACTATCCTGTTAACTCAACGACGTGTTAGTTCATCAACTATTTGATTAGCCTTTCAGAAACCGGGTGCTAATCAATTAAAATACTAATCTGGATTTTGGTTTTTTGGTTTGGAAGTCTAAGATTTATTGTGTTAGCAATTTTAACACTTGCCGCGTTATTACTACTTTGCCCACAAACAATTTGCTTGTGAACTTTTCTTTCATATTTATTCTGCGGCTTTTGCGAGAAAGGGTAACAAGTTACTTCTATTCTTACAATAACACGAAAGCATGTAAGCACAATGATATGTAATACGAGTTAGTTAGGTAGTTACTATCGAAGAAGTTGCCGCTCGATCAGGCATAAAAAGAAAATAGCTTAACAGCGCCGTTGAGTCGTGTGCAAGCACACAAACTCACGTCACACGTGTAAGTAATTTATGTAGTCCAACCACGTCTGTAGTCGTTGCGGTCACTTCCTAGTTTAAATATATTGAGGCGTCTTAGTGCAAAGGAAAACTGGTCGAGCAGGATCTTATTCGATATTGTATGTACACGACATACGCTAGGCAAGCGACTAGGCTAGGGCCCTAGAGCCCAGCCTAGCTGTTGCTTGTCTAGCTGTTTTCCTAGACTCTAGGGAAACCTGCCCTGTCTTTGCCCTTTTGTTCTGCGGGTCCTGCCGAGCTTCCCCATCTCCATGGATGCCTAGCGTGTGCGGCCGGGCCGTTATGATAAGCTTCGTGAGCAGAATAGGTACTCATAATAGTACATTTTCACCATAACCATTATATAGTGTATGACTATCTGATGGTGTGTTGCTCACTATACGACAGTTTCACACGAAACGTGATAGCGAACCCACAATTATGTGAATGACAGACTTACAGCATGCACGACAGTATAGCAACCTACATAGAGTTATTGCATGACTGGGCATTAGTGAGCCTTTGATTGGGCAAACACGTTAACCGATCAAAAGCGCTATTGAATAGATAAACTACCGACAAAAAACCTCAGAAACCGGGCATTAGACTTTTTTATATTATGGTCTGAGATTTGGCCTATAAAATATGAATTAGTAGACTATTATAATCGACTTGATTAGTTGTTTACTCCTTTATTAACAAAAGTATTGACACCACTGATGAGCTATTCAATGTTGCTGTCTTCTGAACTCTGTAGCCGATATGTAGATTGTATTGAATAACGATATGGCTCTTTCGTCGTTGCTATGTGAGATGTTTCACACAAAAGTATTCATTACTTTTTTACAGGGATTTTTTTAATAATACATAGGTATTAAGAAACAAACAACCTATATTAAAATATAGGCTATATACTAGTAAGTGTATTTATAAATTTTCTTCATCCCACACGATATTTTTGTACCAATATCTTTCATTCAATATTTCTAAGCGAATTAGGTTTAACTTCATTCAACTGAGTACCGCCCACACCGGCAGCCGGGAGTTTTAATTACATATTAAGGAGGTAATAACGATATGGGCCTTTAGAATGCAATTTTGTTACATGTTTTGAAATTGAATGAATGAAAGTGAAATTACATATTATTATGTATATTATTACCGAAAGCCTCATATTCATATTTTTACAATGCCAAAATAAGTACAAAATATTAAATTCCAATCTCTTAAATTAAATCATCATTTCTCAGTACCATATTCAGTCATTAAAAGCATGTTGTCTTATAATCCCAACCAATATTATAAACGTGAAAGTTTGTAATAATGTATGAAGGTATGGATGTGTGAATGTGTAGACGTTTGTTACTCTTTCAGGCAATAATTACTGAACGAATTTTGATGAAATTTGTTATGGTAGTAGTTTAAGACTCTGGATTAACACAGGCTACTCTTTATCGCAGCAAAATGTATGGTTCTCACAGGATTTTAATCTATTTTAAGATTGCATTCAGCTAATAATTCAATAAGATCTCAGCAACGAAAGAAGTAATATTAAGCACCTGATAAAAGTTTTTTAATTTCTTTGTTGTTTTTTTTTGTAATGATAATATTTTCTTATGATAAATTGTACAGCCCTACGTATAAAAATCTAGAACGCATTCTAGAACATTCTTGTGCGTATCCCAGTTAATCTCAGATTCGCTGTTGGCCTGGGACGTGACGGTATCCACGATAGTGATGTGCTGAGTTGCTGACGCTAGAACGCGTAATGTCACGCAATCACGTACATATACCGATATGATAAACACGATCGAAACGATATGGGGAAAAAAACCGGCCAATCGCGAGTACAATACCGCGAGTACAAGCGCACGAAGGGTTCCGTACAAAACGGCAAATAAAAACCAAGTTTGTTGTATGGGAGGCTCACATTTAATAGTTATTGTACAAATATTTATTGTATTCTGTTTTATTTTTAGTATTTGTCGTTATAGCGGCAACAGAAATAGATCATCTGTGAAAATTTCAACTGTCTAGCTATTACGGTTCATGGAAACAGACAGACAGCGGAGTCATAGTAATAGGGTCCCGTTTTTACCCCGGGAACCGGTTGTGTTCGGAACCCTAAAAATGATGAATATATTTTATAGAGATTAAGAATATAACTTGCACCACTAAAGTTCTCTTAGTAAGTTTTTCCAATATATTATATTAATCATGCCCATATTGATGGGCACGCCGCATGGCTATTGGATGGTCATCCACTTGATGTTAGATTGGTGTCGTCACTAACAGCATGCTAGCCATTAACACCAAAGTCTTAAAAGCGTTTTCAGTGTTCCTAACGTAGACTTTGGTATATGGTAAGTAGTTAGACACTTACCATCGACTTTAGTATGTGGTTTGACATTTACCGTCGACATTAGTATGTGGTTAGACACTCACCGTCGACTTTAGTATGTGATTTGACAGTTGACACTTACCGTCGACTTTGGTATGTGGCGAGCCGGGCGGCGACTCGACGTCGGAGTGGAGGCTGTAGCTGTGCTCTGTCTTGATCGGCGCGGCGCCGAGCGCGGCGTCGGTCATTAGCCTGTCGTGGAGTATGACGCCCAGCTTGGAGTCCCGCTCGATCAGCCAGTCGCCCATGTCTGATTCCTCGTCGAGTACGTCTTGCATCTCCTGTAACAGAAAAAAAAAGTTCAATAAACATGGTTACATGGTTGGAGCTACTGATAGTTATGGTATCGTAATGTCTACGCCCTCCATCGCGGTATGATCGTCACCCTCTTGTTTACAGCAGAACCATGCTCTTGGCGAATCCGCTCGCGTCGCTATCAAATGCCACTTGCCAATGTTCAATTTCACTGCAACTTTATTTTTAATATAAATTAAATTTTGTTTATTGTGATTTAACAAAATTATTGATTATTCGTTTAGAAAATTGGATGGACATTGAGCTTTTCTGTACAATATCGACAAAGTTTGTTCACGACCAGTTTTGAAACAATTTCCTTTGCAATAGGCCGCCTCAAAGCACAACGGAAGTGACCGCAACGACTGCAGAGGTAGTAGCACTATGTATGTAGTTCGACGACGTCAGGGTGTGTGCGGATGTGTGTGTGCGCACGATTCACCGGCGCTGTTACGCTATTTTCATCTTACACCCTGTCGAGCGGCAGCTTGTTCGATAGTACATGGTTTGCCAGCTAATTCAGCGCCAATTGCCAACGGTCGAGGAGAAATGAAAAATCATCTGATTTAATCGCTCAAATAGGTACTGCTACGACTACGCACCAATTATTTTTTTTAATGTCTACAATATAACCTTTAGTTAGTAAAACTTTACGAAGTACGTTTTAAATACTGCTACATACTTAAATTTAATTGGTAGCGCATTCTCCGAGTTCCTGCCTGAAGAAAAAACGTGTCGTGCCAGGATACTATTTAGTACTTACCATAATAATAATAATAATAAAAATTAATAATATGTGAATCACGAAAGTATTGTACACTTTGGTCTTATACAATTAGATAGTTAAAACATACGTATGCTATCTACAAATTACAATCTAGTAAATGTACACTCTTTGTTTTCTTGTCTATGAATAATTCAACAAAATATTTTTTTGAGTCCTTTAAAATTTATAGACACTTAATAGAAATGATTTTATCAATCAACTTTCACTATGCAAATAAATAACATTCTTAGAAGACTTCCAGAAATTCATCAATTAACGATCAATAGATCAATTAGTACAGATCCGAACGATCAAAATGTTCGGATCGCTTAAGCAAGTTTTTAAATTATGTATTTTTAAGGCAGAAAAAAAACTATCTATAACTTTGAAATCGGACTCCCCGTGTTTGCTGTGCCAAATAACATACTCCTCCGTTCGTACAATTCTCGTACAACTGTACTGAAAGTTTTAGCTTCTTGTATTAATGATAATGAAAGGATTTTAAGGTACAGAAAATAAGAGAAAATCAATCACTTATACCAAAAAAGTTTAAAAAATCCTTTAATTATACTCCGTTTAAATACACAATTACTTAGCTAAAATTTGCAATAAAAGAAGTAGGTGGTACAATGAAATATTTATTTAATCGAATTTTGATCAAATCAAAATAAATATTTCCATATAGATTATTAACCGCCGGCCGGCCGGCAACGCACCTGCAGCTCTTCTGATGTTGCGAGTGTCCATGGGCGACGGTAGTTGCTTACCATCAGGTAACCCGTTTGCTCGCTTGCCCCCTTATTTAATAAAAAAAAAAAAAAACATAAAATAACACACGGAATTGTCCCTACGTGATGCCACCACCACGCACCGGTTCGGGAACTAACCCGGCGCGAAGAGCCGGCGTAAGAAACTCGCACGGGGCCATATTTTAGCAAAAAGATGGAAAACTGTTCAATCTTTTTGATTTTATATGAAATTTGATGAAGTTTAGATGAAGTTGGATCTGAACCGAATATACAAATAGTACGGATGTAGAATTGAACTCCGCCTAGAGTTGAACAGCCGAGATTCGCGGCCGTGTCACCTTGGCCTAGCAATGGCCGCCAAACCCGGTCGATGACCTCGACAGCCCGGCCAAACGCACTAACAATAATATATTAACTTTCATTCTAATTGAAATACCTGTAGAATTTTTAATGTGAACCATCAAAATACTAGATATGTTGCCCGCGACTTCGTGAGCGCACAAGGATATCCTGCTGGAACCGTACATTTTAATTCCCATTGGTCTACTCTATATCTGTGCTAAAAATCAAACAAACAATCAAATCTCTCCGCTCTATAAAATTTGTATCAAGATTAAAGATGTGAAATGTATGTGGCCGTGAAATGTGGATACTGGATACACACAATACTCTGTTTTTAATGATAAGATTGCAAAAAGTAGGTGATTGAAGCTCTAGCAAAACCTATCATGCTTCAAACAGTAAGAAGTTAGAATTAAGCAAAGATACTAAAATATTAAAGTGCCTATTCATAAATTACATATTCATAAAGTGCTTATTTATAACATACTAAATAAGTAACATTAAATGCACTTACATGGGCTATAAAAGTAAATGTTTTTCTCACAGCAGTAAACAATAGAAATGTCAGGGCAACGTTGACTGATTTAGTAAGATTGTATTTTCATTAGTCACAACTCACAATATTAGTATAGCTAACAGTAGTTGTTAGTAATTACTAATCGGATAATTGTATGTATGTAAAACATGTAAAATAAATTAAAAAAAAAACAGGTAACAGGTCCTTTCAACCTAATACCCGACGACTAGATGAAAAAAAAAATTTCCTGTCGGTATCTGAACCAATCGAATAAATCGATCGATCGATGTTTTAGCAAAACCTACAACTCATTTATAAAAAAAAACTGTAACTTTTTTATAATTTAATTTAAATAAATTCTTATTTTAAGTTGTAAGTATATAATATTACAATCTGAATAAATAAAAATACAATCTGATTATATCAAAATTAATAAAATTATATTTATATTTTCACTTTTAGAAATATTTTAAATTACCTACTTTAAAAATATTTTTACAGTTTTATAGTTAGTATTTTATTTGGCACAAGGTACACACTCGTATCTATTAAAAATATTCATTTAATGTGCGTCGCTGATAGCATAATAAAATCTAACAAAGTGCGTAAAAAACAATTAACTATGTACTCAGTTATTATTATTATATCCATTTAAAATCTTAAAAATCAACATTATTGGAAATAAAGTACTAGCTTACTGTTCTTTAAAAATCGTGATCTTGAAAAACAAAATCGTCAAGTCTTCGTTCGCTACGGTGAGATCTTGTTATATCTCGTTAGATACTACATCTTCTAGCAGTAAAGAAATATAAAAAAGTAGAACAGCCTGTGATCTTTTCAAAGTTATTTTTTTTGAAATCTCCACCACTACCACCACCACCACCGTAACCGAAACTTATGTAGGCAAATTAGTACAGTGTAGTGAAATGCGGGAAACTGAAAATTCTTCAAATTAAGATCCGGGGAGTGAAGCCTTTTTTGAAGTAAGAATAATTTGAAGCCATCATATGTATGGTCGAAATTGGACCACTTTTGAGTTATCAAAATTAAAAACCCCACCTGTTTGGGTTATAATAAAACACCTAAATGGTGCTCTTATTTCCTTTAATCCCTCGTTAATTAACATAAGTACAATTAACAAATCTAATCACAATTTAAACTCGATAACTGTTTTAAGATCTTTATTTTGAGATTTAACTTACAAATCAACAGTAACATCTCACTCGTCATTGCACTTTGAAGTTTCCTCGACCATAAGATGAAAACTACATAACCAAAAAAATTAACACTGGTTTACACAAACCGTTAGTGCTATATTTGACACCTACATCTTATCTCTATTATATCTTTAAAAAAATAATTACATCTACGCAAAAACGGGAGCGTTGATTTGCATTCGGTTTTTCTAGTGACCGGTTAGGTTATGTTAGTTTAATATAATTATTTTATTTATAAAAAAAGTATTTTGTTGTTACCTGTATTCATTCGGGCAAACTGTCTGTAACCAGTCAGTCGATAATTATCGACTCCAAAACTACTTCCCAATTTTTTTTAAGGATCTATTCAGACATCATAGAGATAATATTCAGGTATTAGGACATAGGTATACAATATTTAGAATTTAATTAAATGTAGTTAAACCACTACATTTCTTTCTAAGTTGTCATATTAATTTGGTATTCTACGATTGTAGAAACTTAAAAGTGCAATAGTACACACTGTTATGTTCAATAAATATTTAAAAAATACAGGTTTAAATTGTGTTTAGATTTGCTTATTGTACTTCTTGCTACTTGATCAATTGAAACCATATTCAGTGTTTTTATAAAGTGGGTCGCCTACTACTACAGAAAAAATATAAAATGGTGAAACAGTCCAATATCGGCCATACATATAGCAGATCTTCATCCCTCGGATCTTCATTCAAGGGATTGACTATGTTCTACCAAATAACCTGTATAACATGGAAAAATGTGTCAATAATTTCAGCAGTGCCACAAATAATGTCGAATTATTCAAATATTGTACGTCTAGAGTACCTGATTATAATGTACAATTCAAACATGTTATTTTTCATAATAAGTAGTAACCAAGATTCGAAAAATCGAAGAAAATTTTTATTTAACGCTGGAAAATCCAAATTTTTCGAATTTCATAATGTCATAGCCTATCTTTAGTTTTGAAATATTTGGTTTAATACGACAAAATGATGAAAACTGTTTTTTCAAATTCAACAAAATCAAAATTCCAAAGTAGCGAACCCCTAAATGCTTGTTTACTTTTTTATTTCGTCTCTTGAACCCGACTATAGTATAAAGTACGCAGTTAACTTGTCTATCTCTATGGAACTATTCATATGCCACATGTTTTTCATTCCAAGGAGAAACCGAGTGAAAACGAACGATAAATATTCAATGTAAATAATTAGTATTTTCGGGGCTGTTGCACCGTCGCGTCGCGTCACGTCCCGCCCGCGCCGCCGCCACCAAACGTGATATACGTTTCAATCTCAGACAGAAAATTCACTGGCTGCTATGCCTATATGTCATTATGAAACTTGTTAGTAGATAGTATAATTCATTATATTATTGTTACAAGAGCATGTCAGAACAAGTCTAAGGAGGGTTCCGTAACTATAAACGCGCCTAAGTTTTTTTTCTTCGAATTACTAATATACCTACTTCAATAGTTGTTATCCGATTTCGCTCAAAATAATTTTCCTAAAAACTATTTAGCATGATCCCTTACGATGGAAAGTTTTATCTCTTGTAGTTTAGGCCAGAGAGCCAGACCAACTTGTAAACCACTTTGGAGGCTGATTGAGATAAAGACCAGTTCGACGATACCCGACACGATAAGATAAAACGAAAAAAAAAAACATCCCCGCTTCTGCTTCTCTGTGCACACTCAGAGCCACCCCAAAAATACTTTTACATCTGGCTTTCTGTGCATGTGAAGAGGGGATGAAATTATTATTTAAATTAGTCTAAATCTAAACAAAATTTCATGCTTTTATTGTTACAAGGGCGGACGGGCAGACAGACAGACGGACGGACAGGGCGAAACTATAAGGGTTCTTTGTCTGCGGAACCCTAAAAATTGAAAAGTTTCCTCGTTTTAAGTTATTTATTTCAAGCTATTTATTTTATTAAGTTATCAGCTATAAAGTTCTTTTTAAGTTAATTTTAAGCCACTTAAAAAAAATTTGGGAAAATACATTTTACTTCAATTTTCAGTTTCAGGATTTTATGAATCAGAAACTAAATCGAGAATACCTTGAAAATACGCCGTTGATTTCACTTTCAATTGTACGTACAAAATTATAAACAGATTACGATAAAAACGGTACAAACGAACAATGATCGATTGAGTGGCGGCCCGAATGGATTCCTAGAAATATTGCTTTCCACTAGATAACGAAGACTAAAAATACTTTATCTTGCTCATGAAATTCCGGCTCAATATTATTATATGCTCCATAGTCTTAGGGGAAGATAGGGACAATAAGACCTAAGGTCCAATTGGAAATATTTTGGCACTTGAATACGCGGAATTTATCTGGATACAATCTATGACAACCAACAGAATATATGTAAAAAGAATAATAATCTACTAAAACTAAAGACAGGGAATTATACCAAGTGTACCCAGGGTGGGTTATTTAGGGGTCTAGGGTTTATATCTTTTTGTAGTGGGTCTCCCACTTCAAAGAGCATTACTTCCTTTATCTTCTTATAATCTAATCCTATAAAATTAAAACACCAATAAAATAAAGGTATGAGTAATAAGTAAAATAGATTTACTTATTACTCATACCCCGTGCTCACTTTTCTACGACCAAACGAGAGCGCATTGACATCTCGAACTTATCCCAGCGAATTGTGCTCGATAGGCAGGCTCACCATTCAAGATTGGCCCCAATTTTGCTCGATAGAAAGTATGGAACGAATGATATTGCGTCGCATCTATCGTGAACACGAAAATAAACAGTTATAATGGAAAAATAAATAGCAAGTCACTCTCTGATGGCGAGATTTCAATTAACAATTAAAAAACTAGCACAAATAGACAGAAAGATTAACGAGGCCTAGCTTTATTGTGCGAGTGTTCGGCGGAGAAAGAGTCGATAGTTTGTGCGAGGGGGCTTGCACTCTGCACTGCCCAAAATGTGATTTAGATGATTTGTGCGCGAAGGAGGAATCTTTGGTGCACAAGAAGTCAATTAAATATTTTGCGGGAGACAGCATAAAGCAGAGCCTACGACTGATTGCAATTACCTTTACATTATAAAAAAAACATTATGTGTATTGTGTACAGAGTACACGTGGCAAAAGTTAAGCTTTATACGTCATTTAAAATCCAAAAATAATGCATTTGCGTCATGCATTGAGATGTACTTTAGAAAGGTAAGTTGTTATGTAAGAAGTAGAAGCTTCCGACAGATGGCGTTATATCCAAAATCGTGTCGTGACGTGCAGCTACCTTGAAATTTAATTCTCAATGCCGCTAAAGTAGTTTCACTTCAAAAAGTGTATATTTTAATTGCACATTACCTTTCTAAATGTGTGTGTCGTGATCGTGAGGTGGTATTGGGTAATGTCCTTTATAATTAAGGTTACGAAAGTGTCGACTCACTAATCTCCGACATGAATCTTCCTTTGGTGTTACATGTTCACATTCACACCTTTCAGTTCTCTAGAGTCTAGGCTCTAGACCTTAAATAAATTTGACTCGTTGCTTTAAAGCAATAGTTAAAATATCAAATAAATGTGACAAGAATATAGCTTACGGCGTAACTTCTTTTGTAATCTGTGTTATGGCTTTTGTAACATACTCGTATGAATTTTTTTTTAAGTTGTGTATTTATAATTCTAATTTATATCCAATGTCGATGTAATACTAATGTTTCGCAAATTGTAATATACTTGTAATCCCTAATTTATACTATTCCTACTTAATGAAGATGAAATACTAAACAATGTAGATGCAATTCTAGTTATTGTAATCGTAACATGCAGATATAATACAGTTTGCAAAGGTAAATGATTAATAAGTAACCCATCAAAACCTAATTAAATAATACTCGGAATTTTGAAGACCCATTCGATTTTAAATATATTATTTTATTTACCTATTTCTTGTTCAATTAATCGAATAATGCAAATGTGTTTAATTTTTATACAAGATAGAGGGAGTAATTATGAACCTCTAATAACTGTTGGTTTCGTGACCATCTCATTGTATTGAGCTAATAAATCGTAACTACGCTGATAATTACTTTTACAATCTAAAATCTAAAAACTAGTCTTTGAGAATAAAGGGCGTCACTCGTCAGAGACGACGAAGATACTATAATATTTTATCGTAAGATTCCTACATATAAAATGTACTGTAATATGTAAATATAAAGTATCTAAGCCGTCTGTGATAGTTCATACAAACTGTATGAACTATTACAGACTACCTATGTAGTAAAATGTACTGGTATCTTAAGATAAAATATTAGAGTATCTTCGCCGTGTGTGAGACCCTTAAAAGAGGCAACAGCTACGAAATATTATATTATAGCTGGCGCCTGGTGTAAGTGTGTGGGAAAATCGGACAAGATTCAAAATTACATTCCAAATTCCGGCTTGGAAGAGCACTTTGCGTTAAACAACGCAAACTGGCCCGGTCCCCGGTCTACTTACCGTGCCGAGTAGAGACGGTAAGTAGACCGGTACGTGTGATCAAACCTTTATTTATTTATATATTTATGGACCAAAAACAGTTTTGCATCAAAAATAGCATACAATAATAAAATACATTCAAATTTACAGCTAGATACAAGAACTAATTACATTTGGCCTCAACGTGCATTGGAACACTATTTTATACTAAAAATTAAATTATTATATTAGGTACTAATATTATAAAACAAGTATAAAACAAAGAATCACAACCCCTAAATCGAAAAACAATAAATAAAGAAATTGGATTAAAAAAAATATTCATAACATGCATTTCATAAAATTGCATTGCTTATGTCTATAGCTAAATACATTTACAAGATAAAGATACTTATTTATTAAAAATTACATTAGAAGCTAATTATTAAAATAATCATAGATAAAATTAAATTTGAATTTAAATAGGTAATAAAATCATAATAATTTTAATAAAGTTATCTGGAACTTGATTAAATTTTCCTAAAACAACCTTTTTTATTTTTGTAAGTCTATCAAAAAATACATCAACCTGATCTGAAATACTATTATACAAGTTTATAGTCCTGGAAAAGGGAGAATTTTTACGAAGATTCGTGCGGCTTTTGAAAACAAACATACCTTTACTTTGAGGTCTATTGTTACCTAAAACGTCTTTTCAAAACACATGAGGAGGTTCTCAATTCGTGTGTATGTTTTTTTTGTGTGACTCCGCCGTTTGTGCACCGATTTTCGAAATTCTTTTTTTTATTTTAAAGGGTTGACTACTAAGTTGGTCCCATTGTCACCAAATGGTAGATCTGATGATGGAATCCATGAGGAAAATTTTTGAAGAAACTTAAGCATATTCATACCAAAAACTGAAATGTTGTGCCAAGGTATACACTGGATCCAAAAGAATGAATGGTACTCCTGAGTCTTTGAAGATACACGTTTGGAAATTTCAGGATTATTTATAAAATTACAAGCATGCACATTTTTAAATAATCATCATCACCACCACCATCATCACACCATACATATCATGTTAATATAGGTATTTCTCATAGTCTTTTACACCAATATCGATTTATTTGAACATTCGCAGCTACCAAAAAGTGAAAGTTGTGCCAAGGTATTCCCTGGATCCAAAAGGACGGAACAGAACTCCCCAGTCTTTAAAGATACATATTTGGAATTTTAGCATTGTTTAGAGGACTGCAAACATAATATATCACTATTAAATAATCATCATCATCACCACCATCATCATCACCACCATCATCACACCACACATCATTATATTATATTGATATAGGTATTTCTCATATACTTTTAAAGATACACATTTGGAAATTTCAGCATTATTTAAAGAACTGCAAGCATATATCACTATTAAATAATTATCATCACCACCACCATCATTACCAGGTAGGGGCATGGGGGGGGGGGGCAGCCGCCCCCCCTATCTGAAATCCTGGGTACGCCCTTGATCATTACACCATACATAAGTAATCATAATATGATGAAATAGCTATTTCTCTTAGTCTTTTATTCGTTTCCTTTGAACATTTGCTAGCCTCATCATCATCGCCATTATATATTGTGTATCAACTGTTACATAATTTCCGCCGACAACTTCATTTTTCGGTAACTTAAGCATATGGTACCGAAAAGTGACACCAAGTCAAGGTATAACCCTGGTTCCAAAAGCACTGAATGGAACTCGTCAGTCTTTAATGATACACGTTTGGATATTTTGTAATTGTTTAAAGAAATATGCAATGTCAGACATCCGTCTTCCAAAGCTAGGTCTTATCCCAGATAAATCACACATTTTTAAGTTTTTACGTTTTCCTTTCGATGTACAACAATACTTAAATAATTTCGACACTATTAATGGCAGTTTGATGGTAGATTGGTAATTTGTGCGTTGTTTACGAATTGGTCTCGGGTTCGAATCCCGGTCAGATAAATATGATTCATTTTATTTCCTTTCTTTCCTATTTTTAAATATTTTATCGTCCCACTTAAGCTTTGAGTAAAGCTCGATCTCTTACTAAAAAGGAGAAAAAAAAAAAAAAGTAAAAAAAAAATTAAAAAAAAAAAATAATAATAATAATAAAATTAAAGAAAAAATATATATTTTAAAATTTATATACACCGACTTCCAAAGAAAAAGCAATGACATTCTTAAAAATCACTTAAAAGTATGAAATAATTCTTATTGTCGAAATAGTTCCCCTTTCAAATTTTACTAAAATTTAACTATTTCTCTACTCAATCTTATTATTTTTGAAGTCGGTACCAGCCCAAACAATTTTATAAATCCTTTAATCAAATAATCATTAATTGTAACACTACTATATAATATACAAACAATATTTGAAAGAACTCCCGTTCAAATTGGCTGGTAATAATAATTATTTCATTCCTTTAAATGATTTTTAAGAATGTCATTGCTTTTACTTTGGAGGTCGGTTTATATATTTTTTTTATTAATATTTATTTTTAAAATGAATTCAAGTTTTACTCAATTAAATTAAAATGTTTGTAGGGCTATTTATCAATGATAGCGCGAGGAGAAATATATATTAATTATTATCACTTATAAGTGTACAATGCCATTTTACCAAAAACGGAGAAGTTCAGATTCGCCGTTTTGGCCTCGAAGCAATTACGCCAAATTACACACGCAACGGTGAACGGAACATGATAAAATCAGCCATAAAAATGTGAAGTTCTTCCATAATGACGTAGAGTTCAAAAGCACCTAGAATATAGATATGGCTTGTTAAGCTCGTTCTCAATATCCTATGATAGAACGTTGGGTAAATTGTAGGCGAAACACCGAGATGAGATTTTTCTTTAATGCGACTCTAAAATTGTCGCCGGTTGCCAGCAACTTTATAAATTAACAGTTACCGACGAGTATTTTTTATAATCAAGATGATGATGGATTACAGCTAAAAACACGGATCATGTCAGCTTACAAACAAAAAAAAAACAAGATAAAAACTAGACACACAACACCGCTCTGTTTTTGCCAGAGGGACAATAATTGTTTATATTATAAAATCGGTTGTCTGTAAAGTCGGTTTACTGACGATAGTTGAACGTGACAACGTCATAAGAAAATACTGATGGATCGCTCACTCAAGTAGGAGAGAGACAGATTCCGCGCTCTCGCTTGCACTTCAAGCCTTAAATGGAACGCTTCAGAGCGAGGTAACGCCGCATGAGTCATGTTTTTTCGTGCGTGCAGCCGGCTCCATCGAATTATAAGACGTTATCACGTCAAAAACGTGCAGGTTCCTTCAGGCAAAGCGCTTCAATAATCTTTTAGATTATTTAAATCTGTGACGTCACTTCTTAAGTTAATAAGTTCGCGTACTACTTCGGTGCGTAATACGCAATACATTATAATGTCGATTGCCGACACAGACCTATAAATAGAGGGTCCTAGACAGCTAGGCACAACTACGAAAAATACTATCTACTCACTAAAGTAACTGCTCCGAGTTTCATACTATTAACCATAGAACTATATATTTAAGACAAGGCATGACAAAGCTAAAAGTGTCCACACTTAAACTGCCCCACTTTTGAGGTTGTTTGGGACAATCGAGGTTTGACATTTGTCATCTTGACATTTGCTTTCCGCAGTCGCAGTCAACATTTAACTGAGAAAATTACAAAATCAAGATGGCGTAACTATTTTTTGTATGAATATTTTTTCTGTCATATGTACGTCATAGGCTAAAATAACATCCTTAGTGCGGCCTCTGGCCAACTTAGTTATTAAGTTATCGCCAAAAAAATAACAGAAATGGCCCTTCCTTAATGTCAGGATGTTTATACCTCTCCTTTTCAGTATTAATTGAGGGCAGCCAGCTCTTCAGACTTAATTCGACATAAATTAATATTTATATCTCATTTTGGAGGTCATTTAGTAATAACAATGATTGACAGACTTTGCTTTTAATAGCTTTATATTTTCGTAGTAAAATGTGTAACACCACGTTAATTTGTCACTACGGCAAGATATAGGTTCGGTAGATTGGGACAGTTTGAAGTTCAAAGCTTGGAGTCCAGTCCCTGAAGTGGGAGCGGACACCCCTAAATCATCATCATTACTGACCACCTGCTGAGTCTCGGGTCTCTCCTCAATGTGAGGATTAAGATCCACTACGCTAGCCTGTTTGCAAGTTAGAATCATGTAAATGTATACATAGTCATTTTACAGCTTACTGTTCGTGCCTTTAATAATGCACGCAGATGCGCTTGTGTAGTAACATGAGAGAAGTCTGGTCGAAAGCCAGGTTCAAGTGAAAATGATGAATTAGTGATACACAGCATGTTCGTCGTTCATTTCTAAAAAATCCTTTTTAGATATGAACGACAAGCGTGCTTTTAAAATATTTAATATTATCAATTTATTGAATACCTACATTCTTTTTTCAAATTGAAGACTGTCTTCTTTTTAGGGTTCCGTAATTCACAAGGAACCCTTATAGTTTCGCTCTGTCAGTCCGTCTGTCTGTCTGTCTGTCTGTCTGTCCGCGCTTCAAGCTTCTGTAATAATGAATATAAATGGATGATATTTAGTATAGTTATAGATTGTATATAGATCTCGGTTTTAACATCATAAAATAAGAATTATTTAATATTTTAGGGGTGTCTCTCCATACATGTGAAGCGGGGATGAAAAATATTTTTTCACTCTACCCCATCGTGTGTGATATGGTGGAATAGGCCTTTAAAATAAAAGCAAAGTTTCATATATAATTTTTTACAAAGTCGACTATTTTCGAGTAGTAGCCTCCAAAGTTGCTTGTAAGTGGATGGATCGATGCTACGTGCTGACCAGGAGAGATGCGCTCTGCTTGCTGACCGGTCGTTGCAGTGAGAGTGCCCGATGAAGCCGATGAGGGTTCGACCTATTGTAGTCATTTCAGGTGCGTTAACTGTTTAGGTGTTTACATTTTCTTTCTCTTACTGCTTGACTATTCGAATCGGGAGTTACATAATAATTTATCATTTAGTTTTTGTATCACCACTGGTACTAATAAATGAACACATACAATTGTGTCTCGTTTTAGCTATACACTACGTATGTCAACAACAGTAAACTATATATTATGTCACATGTAACATACAAAACATGCATATCGCGTCCACTGTAGTATATTATAGCCGACAAATAGGTTTTAAATAATAATGGTGTTCTGATATAATAAAGATAATAGAAGCTATTCAATGCCACCTCTATCCGCCTTTCCTTTTATATATCACAATAATATAATAATAATAATATCTATATATTCTAAGCTTTTCCTAAGGGACTATGGTATAACAGGTTTAGGCACACGATCTACTGTTTATGTGAGGTACAAAAATAATAAGAAATTTCGAAAAAAATAATATAATTATACTAAATAAAATTATGTTGCGCTCTCGAAAGCGCTCTCTTAACCTTAAAGAAACAGTTGATTTAAAGAGGAAGCAAAGACTTTGCCTAAATATCATCAATACAGCCGGGTGAGGTTAATGACCTTAACAGCGCCAAAAAGAGCGTAATGTACTTTTACCTAGTTAAAAAAAGTTTTTAACCATGCAGGTATTAAAGTTACCCAAAACGATAACGTGTGGGTAATTAGGTGTAAATAATTCGAGAGTATGTTCAAGAACTGAAAAGTAATACATTTGTGATGAGGGACAGTAATACATAGTAATGAACGCCAAGGAGAACTTTGTTATTAACAGTTTATTAAACCTCAACAAATAAATATTCGGAAGAATCGGGAGGCGGAAAAGAGCGTAATGTAGTATTATTTCGTATGATTTTTTTTCGACATTATTATTTATTTTTCAGACTAATAAACGTGTTGACATAAGCAGTAGATCATACTCGTATGCCCAAAATACCTGTCACTGATTTTGTACAACCTTGTAATATTCTCTATGCCAATGCATATTTTTATATAATATAGTACACATTTCAGCATTTATCTCCACGGTGTGCACTGTGCACCAGTTCTCGGCCTTACTGGACAAGGAGAGCCGCATAGGTCCTGTTCATCAAACTTTCCACCAGCACCTACATAGCAAGGTCCATTATAAATTAAATATATACATGAGCTTCATTCGCAAATACTCATATCTCAGATTAAATAAAAAGTGAAGACAGAGTTCTGCGAACCACAGAGTGAGGCCGGTCTATACTACCCATTGTCATGTCATGTCACCACACACATGTAATGAAACTACGCCTTACATCGTGGTACGGTGATCTATCGCGGCGAGTTTTTGTTTGACAAAGCTCTGTCTTAACTTTTTATTTGGTCTGATATTTAAATTAATAATTAAAATTTATCAAAAAGGGAATTTCCTTTGTATTTAATGTTGCCGTACTCAATAGCAGGCAGCATATACTAGATACCAATTTCATTCGTGATGGAAGATACAATTTATCACTAACAAAATATTGTTAGAGCCAATCCAGTTATTTCAGTGGGGATATTATTACTTGATCGGTCATTTTGATCCTATAACTTACGAATTCAACACTATCTCTACATATTAAAGTAATTTGTAGACATAATTATTATATATGTATGTATGTTTGTATGTGCGCTTCACACCACGTCAGTCTGGTCCTGTGGTAAGTATCTGAAGAACTTGTGTTACGGGCACCAGACAACAGGAAGTATATTTAATACTTTTATACTATACAATTATTTAAGATATTTATTATATTATACACATATTTAATACACATCTATGACCCAGGAACACAGAAAACTGTTTTGTTCCCTTGGTGGGATTCAAACCCGCCACAGAGGTCGTCAAGAACCTTTAACTACATTTTTACATCTGGATAAAGCAAAGGAAGAATATCCACCTGTTCCAATTTATAATGATGATGATGGCATTTCCACAAATTAACGCGAAGGTCCGAAGGCCGTCCAGTGACATTTCTCGACGAGCGTAATTTACATATTGAGTGCTGTTTGTGAATTGGTATTGACTGCCCAAATATCTATTATTATATCTAAGCGCTATGTATGTCACCGTCAAATTGTAAAAACCGTTAGATTCTAATACAACTAGCGAGATTGTAAAATTTCAGAAGATTGCGAACCCGTACTATCTGTTCACAATTTAACGCATTATTTTCCGTTAGATTATTATATATCGCAGAAAAATTTTCGACATATTTTTACAATCTCGCTCGTCATATTACAATCTAACGGTTTTTACAATTTTGCGGTGACATGTATAAGCTTATAAACACTAATACTGTATTCACAATGGTATTGTAGGTACCTCAATTAGTATTTCGTAATTAAATTGTTATGGATTTGACGCAGTTTGTGTGGTTCGCAGAACTCTGTCTTTACTTTTAATTTAGTCTGAAATATGAATATCTTGTAGTGTATGTCCTAATCTATCTTATGAATGTTTTTTAATTCTAATATTAAAACGAACGAATCTCGTGTATTTATTTAAATGATCATGGACCATGCTATGCTATATATATAGGTGCGGGTGGAAAGTTTTCATCCGTGCCTGTTTCACAATCTTCTAAAAAGTGTCCAATAAGCCTATTCGAAAGTTTTGTCTCTGTTTCCTTTTCTCAAGTGACAGAGACAAAACATGCAAATATATCAGACGCCTACCAGTTGATTGCAAAACAGGCAGTTAGTGTTAAATAGAGAGAAGATACTTTATAGTTACACTAACAGGTGCAAGTGGAACTTTAAAGTATCTCCAAAGTGATGTCAATAAGTTATTACATAGATGAATCTATATTATAGCCCCCACACCGATGTCGGTGACGGTGGCCTGTTTCATTGAAACCAGGCTAGTTACGCAGGAGTAACTTTACAGTGCCCAAGTGTGTGCGCAGTACACAAGAGCACTCTCTCCTCCTTTACTCTCGAAACCCAGTGGGGCGGATAACAGGCGCAGGTCCGACTTTTTACATGTCCATCCGACGCATGGATCATCTCTCTTGTCAGTCAATCAGGTGATCAGCCTGCATTGTCCTAACCAAACTTGGAAACAATATTTTTTGTTGTTCCAATGCGGGAATCGAACCCACGACCTCCGAGTCGAGAGCCAAGCTCTAACCACTAGACCACGGAGGCTGCATAGATGAATATAAAATCACTAATTCATGTCATCCTATCACTAAGTAGCGGCCAAATATCCAAACGCTATTTAAATTAAGAGGCGCTCAAGTGCCTATATATACTTAAAAATATTTACACAATAGGTAAGCATTTTAATGTTGCTGTCTTTTTCTGATACGTTGGAAAGTAACTTGTCAGACAAAGACAGCAATATTGAATAACTCATCAGTTTAAGTCAGAAAATATTTTTATTACTATTGTAAGTATTTATTGTCTATAAGCCTTTAAAACAGTAACCTTAACATTTCTAATATTAGGTCATTACATATGAAATTGGCGTTTTGTAAAGGAGGAACATGACGATTTTTTTTAACATAATATATTTATTCATTCAAAGTATACCATTGATATATATGCACTTTTGATATCTCATAGGTGTTGCATATTGACAAAAGTAAGTGTCAATGTCATTTTTGACATTGACAGATGTCATGAAGTAAAGCCTATTTAGTTTGTTTATTTCAGTTGGCCAAAAGGCTATAAATAGTGTAGACGTAGGTATATTGCTATGTTAGGCATATACCTCATATTAAATGTAATACGTAATCAGTGTTAAGCACCAATAAAGGAGAATATAATAATTGTTGCTGTATTATTATCATCACCACTCAGACACACATCAGGACTTACAATCAAGAGGTCGAAGCCCGCTACAATAGGTAGTTCATTGATTCCTTTACTAAAAAAACCATTCGGGCAGGAATCAATAAAATATTCGAAGGCGCTTTGGACTGCCCCATCGGTGTTGAATTTTTTCCCTTGCAAAAGTTATCCAAATTTCGAAAGAAATTGTAATTTGTTGGAGCAGGGTCCGGGGAGTACGGCGGCTGTCTTAGACATTCCAATTGAAGCTCCTCTAATTTGGTAGCCGTCTGTAGTGCAGTGTGTGGTCTAGCGTTGTCCTGAAGCAGCAGTGGCATAGAGCGAATGACCAACCTCGGTTGTTTAGCAGATAGCTTTTCCATCATGATTTACAGTTGTTGCTGGCAATAGACATCTGCCGTAATCGTCTGGCCAGATAAATCTGATATGATATATAGATAGCTGTAGTGAACGACACCGGCACTAGTCCGCCAAAGAAGTAACTTTTTTTGAGTAAATTTTCGCTTGGGGCTGGCTTTGGCTGGTTCGCCAGGGTTCAGCCATTGCGATGAGCGATTCCGATTATCGTACAGGATCCATTTTTCATCACAGGTAATGATTCGATTTAAAATCCTTTCATTATTGTGCCGATTGAGTAATTGCTTTGCTGCACTCAATTCATGAGGTTCACCCAATTTTCTTGAAGTGGATTGAAACAGTTTTATCACTAACACCGCAGCCTGCAGCTATCTCGGACGTGGTTTGCGATGGATCAGCTTCTACAATAGCCTCCAATTCTTCATTATCAGCTTTGATCTCCAGCCGTCCACGGGGCTTGTTCTGCAGGTCGAAATTTCCAGAACGAAAACGTTGCAACCAAAAACGCACTGTGTTTTCTTTTGCGATACCGCCGCCATACACATCATTAATCCTTCGAGCCGTTTCTGCAGCACTGGTGCCACGGTGGAACTCGTACTCGAAAATAATACGATATTTAAAGTTTTCCTTTTTGCAAACAGAGTGACGCAAAGAAAAAACTAAAAGAGGAAAAAACTAATGAATTACGGTTTTCGAAACACAAATGCATGAGTAAATAGCGGTATAAATTTGAAATAGGAATTCCTAACCAAAGAAGATATATTTGAGATCAAAGTGGCCAGTACGACAAAACGCCAATTTCATATGTTAGGACCTAATAGATAACAAAACCAACAGTATTAAAAGATATCTACACCGCAAAAAAGATTCAAATCAGTCGAGCACTTATATGATAAATTGATAATTAAATTACTAGACATCGGCACCTAAAATGTTCAAAGTGGCTGGATAAGATAAACATGTCCTGACACTTAATGTAGTCATTTGACAATGTTCATAATCTTGCTGAAACTAGTATAATTGACTGCTATTTTAGCAATGGAAAGGCTAAGTAGTAAATACAGTTCCCGGCCAAAAATAATGCACATAAAGCTGGAAAGGATAGTTAGTGTATTTGTAGAGCATCATCTTTTACGCACAAAACAATGACAGTTTGGCTTATTTCTATGGGCAGATTTGGCCATGAAACATAAAACAATGAAACAAGTAAATCATGAAAATTTTGCTGATTTTCATGTCTAACTTGTGTGTAACGAAAAACCGGTCAAATGCGAGTCGGACTCGAAAAAAGGTTTCCTTACAAAACGGCAAAAAAAATCTGTTTGTTGTTACATATATGCCCCTTAAATATTTATTTATTTTTGTTTTTAATATTTGTCGTTACAGCGGCAACAGCTAGCTAATACGGTTAAGGAGATACAGCCTGGTGACAGACAGACAGACAGACAGATGGACGGGCGGACGGACAGACGACGGACGGACAGACGGACGGACAGACAGACAGACAGATAGACAGCGAAGTCCTGGAGGTCTAAAAAGGCCACTTTAGGTGTTTCATATTATGATTCATATATATTTTTTTAATAATATTATGTGCGCCATTTTACGCATTTCTATTGAAAACTGTCAAAATTTATGTTTTCTAATATGGTGAAATCAGAATAATCATGTCGCCATTTTTGATTTCACGATTTTTGTATGGAAAAAAATATATGAAACATACTATAAAACACCTAAAGTGGCCGTTTAGACCCCCTGAGACTTCGCTGTCTATCTGTCTGTCTTTTACAGATAATAAGGTCCCGTTTTTACCCTTTGGGTACGTAACCCTAAAAACAACTTAAGATACGGGAAACTTTTCTTGTGCAATCACTATCCTGCTCATTAATGTATGTGGTTTGTAACCTGTAAGAGTTGTCTGTTGCAACTGGAAAAGCGAGCATAAAATTTTATTGTCTTGTTAAGACAAGTTGGGCGTGTCGAACCAGTCAACACGAGAAATGATCCACGATAAGATCAGTAACGGAGCTTTGTAGAGGCTTCAATGGGTAAATTGGAGTCTATGGAATGACCGTTCGTCTATGGACCGACCCATGTTCTATGGAATTAGAGAAGAAAGTAAGCCAAAGGCTAAGAACCGTGGGCAATTTTGTGTTCAGATTAACGAACATTGAGATTTGAGAACTACTAGCAGTTTCTGATATATGTGAAGAATTATTTATACATAGATAAAGCTTTACGAAATGAAAGAGAATAATATAGCGGCGCATGATAATTTTTAAAATGTCATGCCTGTGCCTTAATACTACATTTAGTAGCATTAAGGCACCAAGTTGAAGGTATTGATAATTTTACCGCTCTATATTAATGTATTCTATACAAATAAATAAAATTTAAGTGTCTGTTTCTAATGTTAAATTAACAGCTTTTAACTAAATGCATATGAAAGTATATAACTTACTTCATTAAAAATCAATTTTAAAATTTTTGTCTGTCTGTCTGTTTGTTCCGGTCTATCTCTGAAACGACTGGCCCGATTTTCACGGGACTTACACTGGCAGGAAGGTCATGTTAAAGGAGTTACTTGGGCTTCATTTTTTCTTAGGGTTCCGTTTAAAAGAAATTGGGTTCCGTTTCCGTTATTTTTAAGCAAATGAAGTTGCGGAAACCAGCTAATCCGAACAGTTAAAGGACGTTTTTGTGTTTATAAGGTTCATGGGTTTATAAGGTACTCTAACGTGATACCTTTATCTATTTGTGCTGCAGAAGCGAGCAATACGTTCAATTTATAAAATGTCCCCTTTTGAATATCTGAGAGAAATAGGTATTCTGACCGTAGCTTCTCAATACATTTTGGACAGTGTATTATATGTTAGAAAGAATGTTAGTAATTTTAAAACTAAAAGCGACATTCACTGTAGAAACACTAGAAATAAGCACAAGCTGGATATACCGGTGATCAAACTAAGTAAAGTAAGCAAATCTTTTAAACGCCTATACAATAGAATTCCAGAACACGTTCAAAATCTTACATACTTTAATAATACATTTACTTACGTACATTTATAAATTTAAAAAGTAGTTAAAGAACGTTCGAACGGGCTATTCGCAAGGGTTTGGAAAGTATCCCTCGCCCAAGTGAACGTAAGCGCGTAAGGAATGGGAGCATTTTTTGTGAGATCGACTTTCACCATCGTATCCGGCTGGTACCGTTCGTATCGGCATGTCTTTGCTCTTATTCTAGTGACAAATTTTGGAGAACTTATATTGCTAATTAGAGTCTTGTGTTTAGAGCGTATCCGGCTGGTACCGCTCGTATCGGCGTGTCTTTGCTCTCATTTCAGTGACAAATTTTGGAGAACTTATATTGCTAAATAGTGTTGTTTTCAGAGCGTATCCGGCTGGTACCGCTCGTATCGGCGTGTCTTTGCTCTCATTCCAGTGACAAATTTTTGAGATCTTATATTGCTAATTAGAGTCTTGTGTTTAGAGCGTATCCGGCTGGTTCCGCTCGTATCGGCGTGTCTTTGCTTTCATTTCAGTGACAAATTTTGGAGAACTTATATTGCTAAATAGTGTTGTTTTCAGAGCGTATCCGGCTGGTACCGCTCGTATCGGCGTGTCTTTGCTCTCATTCCAGTGACAAATTTTTGAGATCTTATATTGCTAATTAGAGTCTTGTGTTTAGAGCGTATCCGGCTGGTTCCGCTCGTATCGGCGTGTCTTTGCTTTCATTTCAGTGACAAATTTTGGAGAACTTATATTGCTAAATAGTGTTGTGTTCAGAGCGTATCCGGCTGGTACCGCTCGTATCGGCGTGTCTTTGCTCTCATTCTAGTGACAAATTTTGGAGATCTTATATTGCTAATTAGAGTCTTGTGTTCAGAGCGTATCCGGCTGGTACCGCTCGTATCGGCGTGTCTTTGCTCTCATTTCAGTGACAAATTTTGGAGAACTTATATTGCTAAATAGTGTTGTTTTCAGAGCGTATCCGGCTGGTACCGCTCGTATCGGCGTGTCTTTGCTCTCATTCCAGTGACAAATTTTTGAGATCTTATATTGCTAATTAGAGTCTTGTGTTTAGAGCGTATCTGGCTGGTACCGCTCGTATCGGCGTGTCTTTGCTCTCATTTCAGTGACAAATTTTGGAGAACTTATATTGCTAAATAGTGTTGTGTTCAGAGCGTATCCGGCTGGTACCGCTCGTATCGGCGTGTCTTTGCTCTCATTCTAGTGACAAATTTTGGAGATCTTATATTGCTAATTAGAGTCTTGTGTTCAGAGCGTATCCGGCTGGTACCGCTCGTATCGGCGTGTCTTTGCTCTCATTCCAGTGACAAATTTTGGATAACTTATATTGCTAATTAGAGTCTTGTGTTTAGAGCGTATCCGGCTGGTACCGCTCGTATCGGCGTGTCTTTGCTCTCATTTCAGTGACAAATTTTGGAGAACTTATATTGCTAAATAGAGTGATGTGTTCAGAGCGTATCCGGCTGATACCGCTCGTATCGGCGTGTCTTTGCTCTCATTCCAGAGACAAATTTTGGATATCTTATATTGCTAATTAGAGTCTTGTGTTCAGAGCGTATCCGGCTGGTACCGCTCGTATCGGCGTGTCTTTGCTCTCATTCCAGTGACAAATTTTGGAGAACTTATATTGCTAATTAGAGTCTTGTGTTTAGAGCGTATCCGGCTGGTACCGCTCGTATCGGCGTGTCTTTGCTCTCATTTCAGTGACAAATTTTGGAGAACTTATATTGCTAAATAGAGTGATGTGTTCAGAGCGTATCCGGCTGGTACCGCTCGTATCGGCGTGTCTTTGCTCTCATTCCAGTGACAAATTTTGGAGATCTTATATTGCTAATTAGAGTCTTGTGTTCAAAGCGTATCCGGCTGGTACCGCTCGTATCGGCGTGTCTTTGCTCTCATTTCAGTGACAAATTTTGGAGAACTTATATTGCTGAATAGAGTGTTGTGTTCAGAGCGTATCCGGCTGGTACCGCTCGTATCGGCGTGTCTTTGCTCTCATTCCAGTGTCAAATTTTGGAGAACTTATATTGCTAATTAGTCTTGTGTTTAGAGCGTATCCGGCTGGTACCGCTCGTATCGGTGTGTCTTTGCTCTCATTTCAGTGACAAATTTTGGAGAACTTATATTGCTAAATAGAGTGTTGTGTTCAGAGCGTATCCGGCTGGTACCGCTCGTATCGGCGTGTCTTTGCTCTCATTCCAGTGACAAATTTTGGAGATCTTATATTGCTAATTAGAGTGTTGTGTTCAGAGCGTATCCGGCTGGTACCGCTCGTATCGGCGTGTCTTTGCTCTCATTTCAGTGACAAATTTTGGAGAACTTATATTGCTAAATAGAGTGTTGTGTTCAGAGCGTATCCGGCTGGTACCGCTCGTATCGGCGTGTCTTTGCTCTCATTCCAGTGACAAATTTTGGAGATCTTATATTGCTAATTAGAGTCTTGTGTTCAGAGCGTATCCGGCTGGTACCGCTCGTATCGGCGTGTCTTTGCTCTCATTCCAGTGACAAATTTTGGAGATCTTATATTGCTAATTAGAGTCTTGTGTTCAGAGCGTATCCGGCTGGTACCGCTCGTATCGGCGTGTCTTTGCTCTCATTCCAGTGACAAATTTTGGAGATTTAACTTTAAATATTGTTAAATAGAGTATTCTGGTCAGAGTTTAGGCGAAACACTGGTTGCCAAAGTAAGCATTGCGCTGGCAGGCAGTTTTAAAATTTTTATTTTAGGTATTTAAATACCTACGCAAAAAAGGATATTGACACGTCATTTTAGTACAATAAATAAAATATTCGGCTAAAATTTTAACTATTTCTCTACTTAATCTTCATATTTTTGAAGTCGATTAACCAGCAAACTTGAACGTGAGTTCTATAAAATATTGTTTTTATCAGGATATTATTGTTTTAGCTGGTAAATTTTAGCCAAATTTTAAAGGGGAATTATCGTGCATTTTTACTTTGGAAGTCAGTTTTAATTTTTTGTATAACAATTATTATTATTCATATAGATTTAAAAGCAATGTTTACTAAATTGAGAAAGTCACCTCACCTCGAAGTCTCATGATTTGCATACTTTTGCCACGTTCTTTAAAGGTTAGATGGAATCTGTGCGAAGGCGGAACCATTTCCCTCAGGGACTTTAATACATTATGTTAATAAATATTATATACGGTGGTTAATTCCTTTTTAATAATTACTAAAACGCATGTCCCAGATTGATGCGAATTGGCGAATTGTTGAAGCTATAACTAACGTTTAATTAGGCTGACTCTTCTTGCAGAAGATTTGCTTGCTGAGGGCCCCCATATACGGTCCGGTTTACCTTCAGTTCGGCCTGAACGGACGCAAAATCGTATCGTCTGTGTGCAATTTCGATTTCGCATCAGTCGGCCGGATGGATTGAAGCGATTCGTTCCAGTGTTGCCAACTCTGTTTTTGCGAAACAACTAAACTCGCGTCGTTTTCTACTAAAAACTACTAAAAGAATACCGAAATCTATCAAAAAAAGCTACTAAACTTACCAATGCCCCCAAAAAAAAAACAGAAATTTTAGGTTTTGTTATATTCAAATTTTATTATTTATTGAATTTACATTACATACATTTTTCCGTTAAATTAGAATATACTAGGACATATTTTTTAAACGTTAAATTTTTTAAGTAATTAAACGGGTAGCTTTAAGAAAATTACAAACGAATGCTACGATATATTATTATCATAAGGTGTCAACAGCCTCCGTGGTCCAGTGGTTTAGTGGATTGGCTCTAAATCATTGGACCGCGGTGAAGGTTCGATTCCCGCATTGGAACAAAAAAAAGTGTTGTTTCCAAGTTTGGTTAGGACAATACAGGCAATCACCTGATTGTCTGACAAGATGATCCATGCGTCGGATGGGCATGTAAAAAGTCAGATCTGCGCCTGATCCCGCCAGCCGTGTCGGTTATCCGTCCCATATTGCCAACTTTGTAAAATAACTAAGTTGGCAATATTAATTCTGGACTGTACGGATGGACTGAACGGACCATGTGTGACAAATCGCTTCAGTTCTCGCCAGAGCCGCGGCCGTGCGGGCGTGTATCGTGTACCGTAGTTCGCGGCAAACCAGAACGAACTGATGCAATTTTTCCGTGTGTGTGCTCGAATGCGTCAGGCCGAAATGACGTCAATTGGGTGGGATGCGATTTTTTTCCGTGTATGTGCTCGAATCTGTTCAGGCCGAACTGACGTCAGTTCTAACTGAAACGATCGACGACAGGGAGTTTTGGGAAAGAAAAATCGATCTAGCTACGTCATATGATCATATCTCTGGAAAACTGCGCATTTTTAAGTTATATAATATGTATTTTCATACATCGCGTAATATTAAATGAGTGATTGCGATTTCTAAATATAAAATCCCGTTGGCAGCTTGGTTAGCGTTGAACTTTTTGCGTTGTTGGTAAATTGTGTCTCGGGTTCGAATCCCGGTCAGTCGAATTTATTTTTTTTGCCGTTTTGTACGGAACCCTTCGTGCGCGAGTCCCGACTCGCACTTTTAATTAATTTATCGTTCTCCCATCCCCCAGGTACTGAGGAATTAAGTTAGTGACTTGCCACTCACGGTTATTATTATTATTGACGATGTTGTGATACGGCTTTATAAAATGAGGGTTGTCGATTGTTACAATTTTTTTGTTGTTGAATACAAACTGGCTGTAAAATCTAGCACGTACAGTTCCTGGAACTTATATATTTAAAGTACTTATTACCCAGTAATTGGAACTATATAATTCAGTTTATACAACTTCTTATCTATTGAATTAAGTGATTTTGATAAAATGACATTCTAAAATTTTCCAATCTAATAGCGAATTAAATTAAAAAATTAGATGTAATTTATAAATAAAATATTGATTATGTACGATTATATTATTTATCTTCATTTAGATTAGATAATTAATCTTATTTAGGTTGATCGTGATCTTTTAATAATTCAAATTAACAAAAATGCCTATAAAAGTAGGCATAAAAATTATTTGATAATATAAATAATTATAGTTTTAAGTGTTTATAATTTACCAATTTCAAAATATTCAAATGTTGACAAACATAATTTAAAGCTTGTCATAAGAAACACAAGCAAATTAATAAAAATTACGACATTTTTTTTTGGTGTTTAGAAATTTCAACATCCACAAATAACTGAATTTTCGCCCTTTTCTACGATTTAGTCATCGAAAAAAGCTGCACAGTCAGGGAAAATAAATGAGAGTGAAAATCACGCCTTTCGGGGGGGTAAGTCCCGGGGTTTACCGGTAAGGGTTTCTGAAAGGCTAATCAACGCCAAAATCAACTAATCAGCGGTCAACTTCTTGTCAAGTGTAAATTGAGTTGCAAAAAGCTTGATCAGTCGTTTGATTTGATGAACGTGTTAGTTAACAAAACTAATGTCAAACGAATGGTCAAACCACACCTCAAGCGCTGTTTTCGGTTTCTGGAAAGCTATTTAAGGCTTGTATGTGCTTGTATGTGTCATGTCAATTTGATCAATGATTAGTAAATTTTTCACTAATCAGCGTTTCAGAAACGGAAATTGATTTAACAAGCCTGTTAATTCAACAACGTGTTAGTTCATCAACTATTTGATTAGCCTTTCAAAAACCGGGTGCTAGTGTCGGGAAATAGGAACATGATAAATTGTAGAGTATACTAAACATTCAATTTCCTCGACCGTACACGTTCTTAAGAAATGCTTACTGATCAATACAAATGGCTGCCGCGAGAGCAGAAGAAATCTGTATTTTTTTCTTTTGAGCGCGAGATCTGCAGGCTTAGCGTAACCACCGTAAATATGGTATCTTTCTACGGACGAATAGACAAAATGACAGATTGACAAAGGAGTGACCGTCATTTTTATCTGTCAGTATGTCTATTCTTGTGTAGACAAAACGCTTTTCTATGGTGGTCACGCTAAGCGTGCAAGTTCCAAAAATAAAAAAGTTTAAACGAAGAGTTGCAGGCAATAGTTAGTTGTAATATAGCTAATGTGTCAGCCCTGCGCTGCGTCATGGATATGGTATTGCGTCCTTACTCCTTACTCACGTCGTTTGGCACGAAATGGGTCAACGAATAATGCTCAGCGTTTCAGATTTATTAATAGAATGTCTTGTGAAAACTAGACATCGAACGCAGCCTTAAAAGTGAGAATTGTGGACAAATTTGATAGCGAAAAATATTTTTTTGGCAGATCCGAGGTAGAGGGACATCAGGATTTAGGGGAGACCTTTGCCCAGCAGTGGGATAACTTAGGCTACTAAAAATTCCACATGTAAAATTAGCTCGTACATTGCATATTATCGATTCACGTGGTAGGTACTAGCTGGTCATAATTGTACCAAAATCCAAAATACAAATAGACAATTATACTCGAGAAAAGATTCCTGGAGCCTTAGACAAAGTGCAATATTGGAACGATAACGAAGTTCGTAAAGAATACAATGTATCGTACAGTTACTTATGTATTATAGAAGATAACCACGTAATTTAGCGATGAAATAAATATGTCAATCCTAATGATAAATTTTATTCTTTTGGAACTTCGTTATCGCTTTGCTTTCATGTTGTTTCTTTGTCTATGGACCCTTGTCAATATCATTAATATCGAAATGCTACTCATCAAGGATTTTTTTCTTATTTTACTTACTTGTTACAAATCAATAATTACGTAACTTTACTAATGAGTAAACCAAATTAAGTACGGAATAGGTTACTTCTTTAATGTATTTTCTAGTCTTGTCTAGTGGAAAGTAGGTCTAACTGAAACAAAGCGTAATTGAGTTAGTAACAGTTAAGTGACGTCACGTATAAATCGTCTAGAGCAGACATGACCAACATGCGGCCCGCGGGCCTTTGCCATGCGGCCCCTGAGCTAATTTAGCGGTTCACTCGGTAATCGAGCGGTCGGTTTTTTAAAGTCGTCGTGTACACCTGCGTTTTAAAACCATTGATTTTTGGGGTTTTGTGGACGAATTGTAGATTTTTGTAGATGTGCGGCCCGTTAGGGTTTTGCTAAAATAAAAAATGGCACGCAATTAGGAATTGCAAAATTTTTTTTTTCAAATACGGATTAATGGATTTTTTCTCACAAAAATCCGGATAAAGCTTTATATAATTTTTTTTTTTTGCATATTATATAAAACTTTGACTTTTTTTACTTCGATGTTTTAGCAAAACCTACATTCATTAATAAAGTAAATCAGTTACTTTTTATAATTTAATTTAAATAAATTCTTATTTTAAGTAGTAATTATTTAAAATTACAATCTGAATAAATAAAACCACAATCTGATTATATCAAAATTATATAATTTATATTTTCGCTTTTAGAAATATTTTTAATTACTTCTTAAATTGTTTTAATGTTCAGTTTTATAGTTAGTATTTTATTTGGAACAAGGTACACACTCGTATCTATTAAAAATATTCATTTAATATGCGTAGCTGATAGCATAATAAAATCTAATAAAGTGCGTAAAAACAATTAATTATGTACTCAGTTATTATTATTATACCCATTTAAAATCTTAAAAATCATCATTTTTGGAAATAAAGTACTAGCTTACTGTTCTTTGAAAATCGTGATCTTGAAAATCATAAAATCGTTAAGTCTTTGTTCGCTACGGTGAGATATTGATAGATACTAAATGCTCCAGCAGTAAAGAAATATAATAACCTAATCAAGAGCATGTCAGGACATGTCTAAGGAAGGTTCCGTAACTTTTACTAAACTAACAACGAGGGTTGCGCGTTGATCGCAATAGGTTTTCTTTGAATTACTTTAAAAGTTATTGTTTGATTTCACTCAAAATAATTTTCCTAAATAATTTTTAGTATCATCTATAGACATGGAAACTTAGAATTTTCTATCTCCTATAATTTAGAAATGCCAGGGGGGACCAACTTATAAACCAAGAGGTTTATTTACCAAGGGGTTTAGGAAAATCCTTTTTCAGTAGTAGTAGGTGTACTACTACTGAAAAAATATAAAATGGTGTATATATTAGAAACAGTCCAATATCGGCCATACGTATTATAGCAGATCTCCATTTAACGGATTGACTATGTTCTACCAAATACCTGTATAACATGGAAAAATGTGTCAATAATTTCAGTAGTACAACAAAATATGTCGTATGTCGAATTATTCAAATATTGTACGTCTAGAGTACCTGATTATATTTCAAATATGTAATTTATTCATTATAGTAACCAAGATTCGAAAAATTCAAAAAATAATAATAATTTAAAGCCGGAAAATCCGGATTTTTCGAATTACGAAGTATCCGGATGGCAACCCCTACACGCAATCTTAAAAAGGATGGTTGTGCCTGCTCTAGGCATTTCTGTCCGAACGGGGCATCTGCAGTGAACAACTGACAACAACGTATTCGTAACGTTATTAAATGAAAATTTTATAGGCGCTGTCATAATTTTTCATACAATTCTCATTCGATAACGTTACGAATATGTTGATGTCAATCGTTCCTGCTAAACCCGGATCTCCATAAATAAAGTTATTATTCATTTGTTTACATAATTAATGTAGGCCTCAAGCCTTATATAATAATTTAAACCTATGTTTTAATCCAGAGCCCAAACTACTGCAATACCATATTTCATCAAAATCCGTTCAGTAGTTTTTGCGTGAACGAGTAACAAACTTCCCTTCATCCATCCTCACAAACTTTCACATTTATTATAGTAGTAGGGATTTTATATTTTACCAAATCCTTTTAACTTCTACTCGCAATCTTGTCAACTTATAACTCCCATAAACAAGTAACGGATGGCGCATATGGTAACAATCTTTCCATTTCACTTTCCTTCCAATTTTCCGCCTATTTCGGCCCACGGGCGAGGAAGGGGAAGAGGAGAATGGGCGACGCTCTGGGACGAGGGGAAAATGGGCGACATTCGCCCACGCTCGTGGCCCACGCAGATTCTAAATAACGAGACCAGCGTAAAATTATTTTTAAATGTCACTATAGTACGATCGCGTACAGGTACAGGTACAGGTACTATAATTTTTTTTTAAATATACCTTTTTATAGGAGGACGGTATTTTATTGCAATCATAGTGAATCCATTCAGACGGAATCCGATCATCTCATGCTACAGAGAAAACAAATTCTGCTGTTACATTTTTTTCGGACGTAACTTTACTTAAAAAAAGAAGTGATATCCAACTGTTTCTTCTCTCTCATTATCCCCTTATTATCATCAACTCTTTCACTACTCTCATTTCTTAGCACTGATATACAATATTATCTGCGATGGCCGTCGCCATGGTGGCAAGATTGTCAGTTGGTAAATATCTAGAAAATGAATTATGTTATTACTTTACAATATCTTTTATTTTGCTCTTAGAGCAAGATTTTGCTTCATATTTACCAACTGACAATTTTGCCATGGATCGTTGTCACAGATATATATATAAAATGTAACCTCATTGCTTGTCCTTGATACAATGTTTATTATTTAGACTAGACAATGAATGTCAGGACAGACTTTTATATTTAAATTCATATGAATTTATTTAATTTGTGAAATATATGCATTAAATGTTGTTTCTTTCGTTGTAAAGCAACACATTATCTTATATTTCCACGTTGTTAAAAATCTTATTATATACATCAAGCACGAGCAGCTATTTCAACATAGATTTATACGTCCCATTTTCCGAAAGATTGTTCCACTCGTCAGTACCAGGGGTGCGTTGCTACGTCACGGGGCGCCGGTGTCGTCACTCGTCCACGCCCCGTCGCGTCGCTTCAATTTAGAGACGGCTGCGACCACTGATAAAACACTTTATCACCATTAAACCTATCGTCATTTTCAATATCCAATAGGTTTTAATATCTTATAGATTTTGGAGTAATCGTTCATAAAATAGAGTGTATTTTTTATCTTTTTTTAGTAGTTTAGGAAATATGTGGTTTAGATTTAAAAAAATCTTCAAATAAATTTAGTTTATGTCCATGTTAACGTGCGTTCGGTGAAAAACTTTATTTTAGCCTTTATTTGTGCTCTAGCTTAACCCTTTTGTTAAAGTTTGGTTTCTTGACTAGTTACTAGTAAATATTTATGATTTCAATTCTCTCGACTTGAGAATAAAAATATGTTTTTAAAGTAGACATGGCAACTGGCGATAACTCTACGTTTTCGGACTCGACGTCGTGGTACCACATCGCATTTGTGTCTTCGCAAGAATGTGATATTGTTTGTTTGTTTGACATAAAATAACAATAAAACAATCGTTTATTACATTATGCGAGATTAGTGGAGCACACAAACCCAATTCTTGAAATCATAATTGGATTGCACATGTAACACTATTAACTGTGTCTTAAAGATGGAAGCCTAATGACAAGTTGGACATTGAAATTAAAAGGTAAATTGTTCATGGTCGCAAATGACGAACGAGACGAAAATTAAAAAGTTAAAATTCTAAGACAACGAAAGAAATCAGAAGAATGATCATACATCTTACACACCAAACTCTACATTTTCTACATTGTGGTGGCGACTGTCACAGATGATATTGCCACTAATTCTCTCTACGTCACTGTTCTCATTATTGCTCTATAAGAAAGCCTAATCCAAGCCCGCCGAGAAGCCTCGAGGATCGTGCCTGTGTCTCGACTCTCGTCCTGGCATCTCGCTTTCTTGCAGAACACGACTTCTCGCCTTCTTGCAGAACACGACCTCTCGCCGTGAGTCTAGGTATAGGTGCAGAAGTTGCTCATAGTGTCTGACTAGAGAATTTAAACAATATTATACATGTAACTTGATAAATGTATTAAAAATATATATAAAAATGTATGTGTAGTTTTGTAACGGAATAATATCTAAAAAATTATGTTTGTGATTCTTTTTTTTATTTATTAGAGCTCTGATAAAGCTCGGTTACTCAAGTACATAATTTACTTAAATGAGATATTTTTTTTAAAATTATTATTATACATTATTAATATTCATGATTATGCACAAATTTCGGAGACATTAGCAATTATATTCCCGCGATCCTTATATTTCACACAACTTTATTAGGAACACGTGACATTTGAATGGAGTGTTTTCACGGGACTTGCGAAATTCTGTAAACAAATGACAAATCGCTGTAACTTTGAAACATTGATTTTTAATATAGGTACTGTTTCTTCTATTATCTTACTCATATTTTAGAGTGCTATTCATTTATGCAATAAATAAGTCAGTTTACTAGGCAATTGTTGCAATAATACACGGTCATATAATGCCAAATTATTTCAAGGTTGTTACTGAAAATAACACGAATTAACGTACAATCGTTTATCACAAAACTAACGGACGCACAGGAAGGAAATTAACTGTCGGCCACTATCGCACTTTATTTAATTATTATGTAAATAATCGTCTTACTGTATTCTGAGAGAAGTTTCTTTTGACAAACACAACAGGAAAGGTTGGATTAGTTAAGTAGCATGATGTCACCAAGAATGAGATTTTTGCACCAAGATTTTTGCTGATGAAAAAATATTTCACAGATTTTTGAAGTTACACCTTTTGCCGCGATCGGGAAAATCGATCGGGAGTAAAATTTTTACAATGCACACCTGACGCCACACCGACACCCAAAAAGGACATATTGAAATTAGCTGATAACTGTCATTCACGTTTCCGTGAAAACTTGTTGCTAACTTCAAAGAAGTGTAACTTCTACATTGCATACATTGTGCAGTGTACACGCAGACCTTTTTACGAAGACGTGTGTTAAAATACAAACAATATTTCAAAACAGTTTTCTAAGAGGAAAAGCAATAAAATCGAGTTGCTCTATCATTTCCTATAAGGCTATTAATTTTCCATCGAGCCTTCTCTTAGCTATGGGAAATCTATAATATAAATTATAATGTATCCTGGTGATCCATATTTTGCCTCTTTTATAAACAGCTAATCTGGGCTTAATATCAGTCCTTAATTAACTCGGTTTTTTATATTTTTACGAAATTAACCAAATGTCCATTGAGACTCGCCACACCGTAACTCCTCTGGTGTTGCGAATTGCGTTCCCAGTTCTTAAAATCTCCTAGTGAGAGAGACCCAAGGGGGGCCTCCGGAAACCTCTCTCACTAGGCGAAACACAATGCAAGCGCTATTTCACGCCGGTTTTCTGTGAGGCCGTGGTATTTACCCGATCGAGTCGGCCTATTTATGCCGAAGCGTGGCTCTCCCACAATTAAACCCTACATGCTACTACTATTTTAAATGTGAAAGTTTGTTAAGATGGATGGATGGATATTTGTGACTCTTTTAAGCAAAAACTATCCAACTGATTTTAATGAAATTTGATATGACTATGGTAGTAGTTTAGGCTAGATTAAAATATATGCAACATTTTATCCCGAAAAAGTAGTGTTCCCATGGGATCCTGTATTTACACGGGCCGAGCCGCGGGCAAAAGATAGATATATATATTTTAATGATATTTTGATATTTAATTTTAACATGTAATTTTCTATTGTACTTGTGGTCTGTGACAATATATTGTCATTATAATACGAACAAATTAGGAGAGCTATTTACATACTAAAAACGAATTCCCAAACAGTGCCGCGTGCGTGATCACTTGCCACAATTTTATCAGTTGGTTATAACCAAAACGAAAGGATATTGAAGTATTACTCAACAGGTCATGTTTTGGGATGGTATGTCTGTCTGTGCTGTGTTTCTACGAAACTATGCTAATATGTACTAACGGTACTCGCATTCCCGTCCGCCGTGACGAGCATACGGCCTTTCCAATCGCCTGTGTCACAAGCCTGTATAGATACAGTGTATAGCTGTAATACACAAGTCATACGCGTCGGTCAGCAGGAGAATAGATGAAAGAATTTAGATTACTAATTACTAAATGCCTAAATCCAGATATATGCATATTCGGTCATAGTAATTAAACCATTCATACATCTGAGCACTTTGACCGATGGCACCTGGTGGTCTCTTTAATCACCTGTGGGCCATCCAAACCTGCATAGCTGTAATGCATTGACTACACGCATACGTTCTACAGGACGCTAAGCTGGGACAATTGCTATCTTACCTTGTATATGTTACAGTCAAATATCGATATGGAGTCAATTCCTGGAATGACTACTTTATCCTAGGTTTAATTAGGAAATAAATTCCAATTTGGTCACATTTTATTTTATCTCCATTTTCATCCAAACGTCGAAAGTAAAATATATCTGTTTCAGGTTTTGTCTTAGTCGATCTTAGAAGCGACTAGATGACTGAGTCAAAACTTCAATTTTTTGGGCGTTAACTAAGACGCCAGGTTAGATTGAGCATTGACTAGTCAAACCTAGGAGCGCCGGAGCTTCGAGGTTTCACTATAACATTTATACAAGGAATCAACTATGAGCATTTTAACAATATGATATCTTCAATTAATAATAACTAATTAATATAAACTGTGTGATGCATCAGCATACGTTGTTTAGGATAAAAACCAGGCATTCTTCTAAATTACTCTAGATTAAAGCGGCTGCAACATACAATGCTTCATTGCTTTCGATGGTCATTACTATTAAATATCACGACTTACGCAAAGAAAGAAAAGAAAGAAAGAAAAATACGAGCGTACGTACGAGTAGGTTCTAAAGGAGATCGAAACAATTACATACAATTCTGGGCCCTGTATGTAAAGACATGAAAATGGTGTGAATTAAAAGGTTCAAAATTATGATTTTCCTTGCTGAAAATTCTATAGATATTGACAATCTGTAAGCTGAGATATTGGGGGTTTAGTAAAAGTGAGGTTATGTTGCAATCTTTAAGTGTCAGATGAATACATGTAAAAATATGTGAAAAATATTTTTTATATCTAGTAGATAATGTCTGATAAGTCATAACAAGTTGATGAAGACTCAAACAAAGACAATAATGGTTTAATGGTCGTGATTCGTGATTCGTAGACCTAATGTATTGCAGTGACTAGTTGCTATCCCACAATTCACACAGCGATCCAACGTTTCAACAATATTCAATCCACAAGCTGGCGACAAAATCCAAATTAACAATTCCAAGTCAAACGTGCAGGCAATCTTCGGTGTCCAATATGAAAGCAAGGGTCGTACAACGTAGGCGGGTTCGGAGTCCGTAAAAAACAAAGCAGTGGTCGTTGAAAATATAAAATGATCGGGAAAGCACTCAAAACGCATCGAAAAACACGAAACAAGTGAGACACAGATAACACAATGCAAGCAAGAGCAATTGGTAACTGTCAAGTGTCAAGTGTCAATGTCATATTGCCACAGACTATGAATGATTTTGATCGATATGAAATCGATAATCGAAAAGGATGTTTTTAAATGAAATATACTTATATTATACGTTTATGTTATATTGAATTGTAGACGTATATGGTGTAGTTTAATAAAATTACTATAAGTTTAATACCTAGTGTGAAGATTTTTATTCTGTAAATAAATAATTGAAATATCATTTTTAATTCAATTAATCGTTAATCGATTATTTCACAAAAACAGTTATTTGCATATTTCTCCGCTTGTAGATTGAGTATTTCATACAAAAAAAAATAACAAATTTTTTAAACCAATTCTGAACTTATTACATCTTGGGCCCACCAGTTTCCATCTCCTTTTTCCAGCAAACTGTGAAGAATCGGCCAAAACAGCTGACAGAAACAACATTATATAGAAATATATAGAAGGAGCAAACGTCCTTTTAAAAGGCATTTTTAAGACGTATCTAATCATATTGTATCAGTAAATAAAACAGAAATAATTGCGCTAGCCACTTTCATTACTCGTATAAAAATGAATAACGTTGCACAATTATCGTTTCGCCCTGGTTTCGTATCATGTGCATATGTGGCGCACCTCCACACGATTTGCGGTCTTATTACAATGGATTAGTGTACTATTTACGTTGTATGTAATGGTATGTCCCAGATTGACACGACTGGTGGTGACATTGCGCCAATCGCACTCATATCTGTTTACTATTGTGATAACGTAACAGCTCTAGTTTTTAAGGTTCCGTACACAAAGGGTAAAAACCCAACCGAGATATTTCACTTTATAAAAAAAAAACATGTATAAAAAAAAACATTTCCTTTATTCGTCGATACCCCACACGACCGTGACTTTTTTGTTTTGTACGGAACCCTTGGTCCCCGAGTCCGACTCGTCTTTGGCCGGTTTTTTATAAGACTTTTGTGATGTAATGAGGCAAACAAGCTGACTTATCGCCCGATCGAAAACGATTTCATGTTATCTCCACTATAATATTCGCAACAAGAGGAGTTACAAGTTACCTCTTGGACCTCTATATTTTGAGGATTTAATACAATATTTGTGATCATTGATGGTAATTTCAACATTGCTACTATCTATGTTAGTTGTGGTATATAGAGCGAACTGGGAAATGCATTTTTGCAACCTTTTTAGTAAACATATTTTCACCGCGGATCGCTAAGCTGTACTGTCTGATACGTTGAAAAACCCACTTGCCAGATAAAGACAGCAACATGGATAAGCGTATTCGTGGTTTAAATATTTTATTAATAAGGGGGCTAGTGTTTATAAAATTTGAAAACACAAGCCCGTCATTAGGAGAAGCAGTAGACTTTTCAAAACCTATAAACGGGGTTGACAATTTGAAGTTCACTGGTAGTGATAATCATAAAGATAATGTAGGAAAATACTAACGAAAACTGATTCATTATTCTGAGCTCCGGCCTTAATCGATCTAGGACTTAGAAATTCGTCAATCAAACTATCATTTAACGTAGCCTTTATACCCTCTGTATATCAAGTGCTTTTCCAGCCAATTCAATACCAGAATCAACCTTTCAGAGTTTATGTCATGCACAGAGTACAAACACTAGAGACGTCACTTAAACATTTGTGAGAACTGAGAACTGAATTTTTTGACGATGTCTAGAAAATACCATTAGATTGATATTTGTCTATGTCCGCACTTGTAGCCCTCCTAGTTGGGGGTGTCCAGGAGCGGTGGCAATCGCTTAGTGTCAGGCCATCTGTCTGTTCAGTTCTTCTCCATAAAAAAAGGGCAGGCATACGGCTTTTATGTCACGAACAAGTTAACAAGTAACAATCTACGGAGTATAGACACTACTTACAAGCCTAATAATATCTTTACGATTATACCTAAGAATCCCTAGTAACGTGAATTACTAAGAAACATTACTAGTAAAATAAATATTATGTAAACCGTTTCTGTGAAAATAGGCGCCGATCACACTTTTTGTTTTTTCTGAATGTCGACTTCAGACTTTGAAAATCCTCGGCATCCAATTAATTTGAATGAATTTACGTAAAGCGCCATACTGACCATCCAGTCTGCAAATCCAATGCCGCCTTGAAGTGGATTTGTAGCCAAAAATTATAAATAATTGACATCATTAACGCTAATTACAGCCATTAGTACCGGTGCTGGATTTGCCGGCTGGACGGTCTGTATGGACCTTAAAACCTTCTGAATTAGGTGTTAAAATGTTTACCTATTTGTTTTGGTCCTTCTTTGGTACAATTTAAGATGTCCAAATTATTCGCTTTAACAGTAAGAAACAGCTGAATATACTCATCGTTGTGTCTACTCTACATTATGCGGCATTCAGACTTTTTACCAAAGTTTATTTTTTTATGCTCACATCTAAACAATATCCTATATAATATTAACCATCTAAGAACATTCTGCCTATCTCAAAGTCTGAAAGCTATCTCAAATAATAAAGCGAATTCTCATTGCATCATTTTGCTTTCGCCTCTAAAAAACATGTTTCAACATGTTGAAAACTTTGATCATTAACGTTCGAAAGGATTTTAAAAATCTATACACAGTTTTTAAATAAGCTGATTAAAATCGACGTGCTTTGAAACTTTTCACGAATCAGCGACGATTTAAATTTTGAACCTTATTATAATGGTAATACGTGCGTAGAGTTTTTTAAATTCACTGCACGCTTATTATTCTAATAGCGAAGGGCCGTGGGATAGTAGGATACTTTATTGTCTACACTCTACCAAAACATATATATTACTAAAGTAATGAGCCGTCTAGACGTTGTTGAGGGTGCGAGCGGCGAGCGGGGCGTGAGATTTTTCCGGTCAGGACTTTCGTTCACGGGGATGGCCGCTTTCGTTAAGTGCATTTTCATAATTTCATAATATTTATGATAGATTTGTCTGACGCGGCGTTTAAAATTATTTCGGTGTCAACCTTAGGCCACAGATTAATAAATAGTTACTACGTAACAGATACATCACTCCCATACAAAAGCGAAAATACCTACGCTAAATGTACCTACAAAATCTTAATAATAATATCTGCTTTTCGCAGCGAGAAAAACTGAACCATAATTACGCTCACAAGGAGTCGAGATTGTGTTGCCGGCCGTCCGTTAAACGTGGATTACGTGCGCCATCGCACGAGTGCGCCAGGGTGCGCCAAAACCTATGAGGATTATTGTAATTTATTTGTCAATCAAATATGTTATAAAATTATTTATTATACATTTTTAACCTTCATTGAATTCTCGATTATTAAATTTTATAGTTGAAAATATCCTAAGCGCGTTTATGTTTGACAACCCTACACATTATACAACCCTACACATATATTCGCTCTATTCTATACTTTTATTCGTTGTCTACATTTCACTTTAATCTCACTACCCACGTGCAAGTGATACCAATTTAGATGACGTATAGAGCCCTAATTGAATAATATTGATAAAAATCGCGATAAATTCTGTACTGAGGTTAAATATTATGACGTCTTTATTTTGCAATTATGAAACACGATGCAGATATTACAGTGATAAACAACCTAGATCTTTAGACGACCTCTGAGGCTCAGTGGTTAGCGCGTCGGCGCATAAGCCGGAGGTCGCGTGTTCGAATCCCGGTGAGGGTAAAAAAAATCTCTCCTCGGAGCTAGTTGTACCTTGGCTAGTTGGTTTTTTTCTAGGTATTCCTGAGCTTTCGAATACTTATTCCTAGGTCCTAGGGTATTCGCCACCTCTTTACCGACTATCTTATTTATTAGTTTACCACTAAGCCAGTCCTTGATTTTATCGAAGTTTGATTATATTTTTATCATAATTAGGAGTCTGCTAGTTTTAAACGTGTTTTAATAATAATATAAATTTTAAATGCGTACGGTTCTTTTATTTATCAAGTATTAAAACAGTAATAATCTTGCGTGATATACATTAAAATATTTAAAATCCGCCATTTTGTTCAAGATTACACAGTGGCCAAGGTCAATATTACACAGGCCAGTGTCGACTTGTAGCGTAAGCACGAGCAACTGACATTGTTGCTAGTATTCGTAACATTATCGAATGAAAATCATGACAGCACGCCGCGCCTATACAGATAAAGTTTGGAGAGATAAACTATTTTAATGCGTTCTGTCTAATTACCGGGTATTAAGAGTTTTTTTTGTTTGTATTTAAACATGCAAAGAAATACTTTAATTTATAAGTCGAATTTGTTCAGAAACTGTTTGAATAAAAATTTTTGACTCGACTTCTTAACTACCTGTTTATATAAATTATATTTATTTCTTTGTTTAATATGGCACTAGACACCATTAAATGAATAAATATCTTATAATATCTAGTCTTTTCGAGTATATACATTTTTAACCGTAATTTTAAAGTACAACATGGTATTGGGCAAAGGTACATCAGGTATGTTGTACCTCGGCCTCGTTTTAGATATTTTTAAACGATTTTGAGACATGTAAGCATTTCTGGTAAACTAGACCCAAATAACCAACCTTCCAAAATGTTATTTAAACAAAAACAAAAAAAATATTTAAACGCTTATGTGCAGTAAGTCAAATTAGTTAAATAACGATTATCTGAAAAACTGGCCGAGGTACAACAGGCAGTGTTAGGAGAACAACTGCCAGTAGCTATTTATGTCATCTTTTGGGAGTTCGCACTATAGTCATTATTTAAATATTAATAATTAAAATATACCTTTACCATTTATAATTAAATTCAATCCTTAACAAAAACCGATAAAATCACAGGCAAAATCTTAATAAACGAAAAAGGGTGAAACCAATCAAAAACCGTAAAACAAAGTTGCCATCATAAAAAAAAAAACAAATTTACTAAATTATTCAATTTTGCGGCCAAGACATATTATGCGAAGTATTTTATAACATGAAATTAACAGGGTATTATTAGATGTACGATTTACCCTAATATGTTGTAACAAAACAAGATGGTCATAAAAAATAATTAATATTTCACAACATTCATTCTTAGTTAATTTATTCCAAAGTCCAAACAGAAAAATAATAAAAAAATAGGAACATAACAATATTTCAAACACATACAGGAAATTTATGTTTAGTTCTAACGGACTCAAAACCTATGCATATTGATGTAAATGTATGAAACATGCGTTTTAATTAACTGAAAATTAAAAAACTATATAAAAGAAACAATTTAAATGTGTGACGCATATACAAGATGGTGTCTATATTGACTTTACCCACAGGAATTCACAGGATAAACCCGTTTTATCTATTTAATATCTTGATTGTCTGTCCCTTTCATTATGCCTGGTATTTCTTTCTGTTCTTGTCTAAGCTATGTCCTAGGACCTTGGGGACTTGGGGACTATGACTATCCATCCTTCCCTGTTCAACCATAATAACTGAAAGCAAAAGCTAGTCTTACGGCTAAATACTGAAACGCTTATCAAAATTAAGAGCCTCATATTCACAGGCTGTCGCTGTCTCTGCTAGACGAAAGGATAAGGACGGCATGTGACTTGAGCTTTACTTAATTTAACTAACGTGCCAGTTTCCGACCGTTAGCACCTCACTTTAAGAGATACTTAAAGACTAAATAATTCTTAAAATAGGACTATAATTGTTATTTATACAGGTGTGAATTTATTTGTCATAAGTCAACTACGAGAATTCCTACTAAAGGGTTCTAAAATCCATAGATTCGAAGATAACAGCAACCTTTTTTATTATCTGTAGCATTTCTCTTACATGTATATCTATCTATATGTGTTTCAATTCCATATTATACTTTATTTTTATATCTAATTATATCTCTGCATAATATAGTGTCTATGTCGTTAGGCATGAGAATTGAGAACTTATCCATTTCCTCTGCCTATAGACCAGGTTTAAATCATACAGATAATATCTAGTGTATAAATAGAGAAATATTAAGTCTAGACACTAGAGTCTAGACTATAATTGAAACCTAGTTATATTTAGCACGCGTCCTTTACCTTGCTCTGTACGGGTGATTCCACTTTTTGTCTGTCTGTGTGTCTATGAGAAAGACTCTTGTCGACCCTGTCTTAAATGAAAATGGTCTATATTTCTTGTAATAAGTAAGCAAGGTTATTGTTGCTATTATATTATACTCGTATGTTTTGTACCACCCTGTCAATTTATTAAAATACAGAGTTATTTAGAATATTAACCTAAAATGTATATATAAATATATATATATATATATATATATATATATATATGTCGCAGATTCGAATGGATTAACATCCGCACGGTCGCCATCGGTGTCCGACATATTTAAATTTTATCACTTTAAACACAGTCAGTGCGCACAACCGGCGCAGGCGTTGTTCTCAGAGCAAGTGAAGTCTCGACTAATGAACAAACGCACCACTGACAGTTATAATGACGTTGACAACTGACAAGTTATCAAGTTGACAGCTGACAGCTGAAGTCTGTACAGTATTTCCGGTACAATTAATTTTTAAATTATTTATTATCTCTTACACGGCCATTCTGCGCATAAACGCGCTCTCGCGTTTCGCCTTGACGTTATATGTGCCTAGACGGCAAAGCGCTTATAGCACACACACATACACGCACACATAGCAAAGCGTAAAAGCTTTCATCAAGTTTTAGTTTTAGCGTCTAGCATAGCCTCGGAGCTTATAACATCACCTGCTCGTAACACATAAGCAAAGCGTTGTAGCTTTCAGCATCAACTATGAGTATCAAATATTCTCAAACACAATTTCACTGCAAAGCGTAGTAGCTTTCAGCAGATCAGAAGGACAAAGCGTCAGACAAGAGCTTTCAGTCCACTTTTCTGTAAAGCGTTGCAGCTTTCAACCCCAAGCTCAACTGCACTGCAAAGCGTGGTAGCTTTCAACACACCACACAGACAAAGCAATCGCTTTCAGTTCTTCCTTCAACAAAGCGTACTCAGCTTTCAGTTTAAATAAAACATTTTATTAATCAGTAACGGACTTACGTCTTTTATTAAGGAATTACCTTACTTGTTACAATTCATAATATTGAACAGAAAGGATAAGATACAATCACGAAACAAAATTCACTACAATGTAAAAACTCATTTCAACAAACAATAAACACATTATTGAAAACAATCTGTTCTGCAATAATTATTAAATAAAACTAATCCGCTATGAGTTCTACACGATCAAGACATTCTGACAATCCTGGAAGACTAGCTGGATATTTACGTAATCGTTCATGGCACATGTATTGTGCCCGTCCTCCAGATAATTGTTCAACCATGTAGCGCTCATTTGGACAAACCTTGGTAATTTTACACGGGCCGCTAAATTTTTCACTTAGCTTATTAATTATTCGGGGTTTTCTCTGAACTAATACTAGATCACCATCAACAAAAGGATGAATAACAGCTTTATTAGAGTCATAACGCTTTTTATCTTTTGACGCTTGCTCGTCCATCCTACACTTAGCCGTTTGTCTTATTTCAGGAAAATCCTGTTCGTTTGTAGCATGGGACTCTACTGAAAGATAGTTTAATTTGGGTGGGGATTTATTAAATCCAAATAATAACTCGAAAGGACTCTTGCCAGTACTTTTAGAAATAGTACAATTTAAAGCTAATTGAACTTTACCGATAACAGATTTCCAGGATTTATTTTCATGATTCTCAGCAACGGTAAAACAATTAGTTAAAATGGACATTAGACGCTCTACTTGCCCGTTAGCACGGCAAACGCCGCTAGCAATTTCATGGAATTCAATACACCATTCCTTACAAAGATTTTGAAAATCTTGACCTGTGAAGGAGGTGCCTTGATCCGAGATAATGCGTTGCGGTGTTCCGAATGTGTGGACAAAACTTCTGAGGGCTTCGCAAGCAGATCGAGATGTTAAGTCTTTGACAGCTGTTAAGTGGCAGAACTTAGTGAAAGCATCGACTTAATCTATCACATATTCCTTGGACATCCTACCACCAGTCAGTTTACCACTAGTATCAATGTGAATGGTATGAAAAGGTTTTGCAACTTTATCTATGGGATGCAACGCTGATTGTTTTTTACCAGAAGGATTTTTATTAATTTTGCACGGTAAACAATGGTCTACATAAGCCCTTACCGATGAAGACATATTTGGGAACCAAAAATGCTCACGAATTTTAAACAAAGTTTTGTCCCATCCTAGGTGTTTTAATTCATCATGAAATTTTTGAATTATTTGCCAACGAAAGTTTTTGGGAACAATTACGCGACTAAAAGTTTTACCATCTAATTGAAAATTTTTATACAACAAATTGTCTTTGTAGGTGAAAGATGACCAAAGATTAGCTTCAATGGTATCGTTCTCAATGGACTCTATAATTCGGTTTATGTCAGAATCTAATCTTTGTTCAGCTTGCAGCCATTCATCACTCACACGCGTGACATTCACTTCCTTGCAGTTCGTGGGGTTACGGTTCAAATAGTCTACGTGCGGAATTCTTTCACCCTTTCGATACTCTATCTCAAAATCGAAGGTTTGCATATACGCCCACCACCTATGGACACGCGGTAAAAGCTCTCGTTTGTGACGTGATGCCTTTAACGCGTTGCAATCAGTCACGACTTTGAATTCTCCAGTTCATAACTATGGTATCTACTTTCTGCGTTCGAAGTCCTTTGACTGAAATAACCTATAACTTTTAATTGATTATCAAACTTTTGAAATAAAATAGCGCCATATCCGATCGAGCTCGCATCAGTGTGTAGTTCGATCGGCTTACTAGGGTCAAAAATCGTTAATACAGGTTCGGAAGTCAAATAGCCTATCACAGTTGCATGAGCTTTTGTGTGTTCAGTAGTCCATATCCACTTAGCGTCCTTTTTTGTAAGGCAGTATAGAGGCGCCATAATAGAGGAGAAATTAGGTACAAACTTTCGGAAATACCCAGCGAGACCGTTAAATTGACGTAACTCCTTCACATTAGTTGGTAAGGGTGCGTTAGCTAAAGCCTCTATCTTCTTAGGATTAGGTTTAATGCTATTGTTGCCGACAATGTAGCCTAGGTATTCTACTGAAGATTTGAGAAAGGTGCATTTCTTCCAGTTAAAAGCAAAACCTGCCTTTGATAGTGCAGATAACACCAGATCAAGGTCACGAAACGCATCCTCCTTAGTTTTTGAAAAAATTAGGACATCGTCGATATAAACCAATGCTACCTTATCTTTTAACCCTTTAAGCGCCTTATTAATGGCCCTTTGGTACACAGAAGGTGCGTTGCAAAGCCCAAACGGCATTTTCAAATATTCCCATACACCGTCCGGCGTAATAAACGCGGTTTTTTCAATGTCCGCCTGGGATGCCATCAAAATTTGATGGAACCCAGAGGCCATATCTAAGCTTGAAAAATGAGATGCTTGCCCAAGAGCATCAATTTGTTCCGATATCAGCGGCAAAGGGTAACTATCACGTACAGTGTTGGAGTTAAGCTCCCTATAATCGACACAAAGGCGGTCAGACCCGTCCTTTTTCTTTACTAGCAATGCGGGGCTAGAAAAAGGAGAGGAACTTTCGCGGATTATACCTTTACTCTCTAAATCAGCAATAATATCTCGCATAATAGTGCGTTCGGAAGGGGCTAGTCGGTACGGATGTCGCTGTACGATTTTATCGGGATTCTTAATCGCTAATCGCTTAATCATCGCTATTGAGAGTAAATATTAATCCAGGGGTTTTAAAAATCTCTCTTCCTAAGATTACGTCATACGGTAGTAAGTGTGAATCGACTATAACAAACGTGACCTCGGTATGTAACCCGTCAAACTCAGCAAATGTCATTTTACGAAATGAAAAACATGGCACCGAACCAATACCTGAAAGACGAGTAAACGAAACCTCCTTCTTATCGGGTAAATAATCAGCTATTTCCTTTTTAATCAATGAACATTCTGAACCACTGTCAATGAGTGCTAGTAAAGTATAGCCACCAATACACGTTTTAATCAAAGAGTCATTGGAAGATGAACAAACGTTAACCGATTTCGTCTGTAATTTGGAATCTTTAAAAATTTTTGATTTTTCATCGCGCTGTTTAGTAAAACAAGTAGATTCAGAATATCCAGTCTTATGACAATAAGAACATTGAGTAACATTTTGCTTATTACTAGGTTTATCGACTGACATGCAAGAATCGGGGTCCTCACGCTTATTTTTATTACGCAACTGTAAACAATGTCGCTTCAAATGGCCGGTCTTATTACAATAATGACAGCGACGCTCGGGAAGTGGCTCGCCTAGTCTGGAACGCTTGGGAATTTCATTATCAGTTCGCGTCATAACGGATTGACGCTTTAAAATTTTAATTTTAGGGTACGTATTTAAATGTCTATCAAATGCCACAAAATTGGTAGGCGTGTTTTTAAGTAAATCAGTGCGTACCTGAACGTCTGTGATGCCGGAGATCACCACCTCAATTTTGTTAGACTCACCCCAACCGGTATCCAACCGGTCTATCAGCGCCATTTTGTTAGTTGAATACTCGATGTACGTCGCCGCCTGGTCGCTCGTGTACTCCACCATGTCGCGAAACAAGTCGTAGAATCTCCTGGTCGAAATAAACTGCTGTGTGAGCCGCTCCTTTAATTCTTCCCAAGTCTTGCACAGCGGGTACGAACGTGCTGCCCATTTCTTGGCACGGCCCTGCAGGCGAATAAAAGCCGGATTCCTGGTTTCATAATCCGTCCACGAGTTGCGCTGTTTGTGGTTCTCAATCTCGTCGCACCATTGTGCCGCAGTGGATTGACACTCGTCCGGATCAAAAGAGGGTAGATAAATTTCGCTAGCTTTCAGTTTTCTAGATTCTACGGCGCTTGTTGGAGACGATTTGGAGTTTTGGAGGCCCGCCATCATATTTTGGAAGAACACAGCCCAGTTTTTAGGTGAAGGCACTGAATTTCCTTTGTTCTCCGATGTTGGGGGACCCGCCACATTGTCACCTTGATCTTCGCGTTCCGGCCGAAAATATTCTTCGTTTTGAGTAGTAGCCATTGCGGTAGGCATGTGAGATGATTTTGAGATCAATCCCGCCGCTGCTGTCGCAGATTCGAATGGATTAACATCCGCACGGTCGCCATCGGTGTCCGACATATTTAAATTTTATCACTTTAAACACAGTCAGTGCGCACAACCGGCGCAGGCGTTGTTCTCAGAGCAAGTGAAGTCTCGACTAATGAACAAACGCACCACTGACAGTTATAATGACGTTGACAACTGACAAGTTATCAAGTTGACAGCTGACAGCTGAAGTCTGTACAGTATTTCCGGTACAATTAATTTTTAAATTATTTATTATCTCTTACATATATATATATATATATATATATATATATATATATATATATATATATATATATATATATATATATATATATATATATATATATATATATATATATATATATATATATATATATATATATATATATATATATATATATATATATATATATATATATGTATATATAAAAGAAAGTCGTGTTAGTTACACTATTTATAACTCAAGAACGGCTGAACCGATTTGGCTGAAAATTGGTGGAGAGGTAGCTTAGAACCAGGAGATGGACATAGGATACTTTTATCCCGTTCCCGTGGGACGTGACATAAAACGTGGTATAACAAAACGCAACTGACAGCTAAACGTAATGTTGTCTATGGTTAAGTATGGTATAGGTGTAGATATTTATTTATAGTTCATAGTTGAAACAGAACAGCGTGTGTCGGTGTTTGTGAAACAGCCTAGTTTATCGTAAAAATTATGATATAGAGGTAAAACGAACAAACTGATGGTAAGTGATTACAGTCGCGACTGTATATCCACAATACCAGAGGAATTACAAGTGTCCAACGCACTTGAACGGTGTACCAAGATATCCAGAATCAGAACAGCATGGTAATACAATGCTGTTTATTTTTACAATTTACAAAAAAAACTTCAACAACAAAGTTTCACTGTATATTAAGTTAATTACTAAGTTGAGTGACTGATTACGAAAATACCTGTTCGTCGAGTACCGAAAAGCGTACAAAAAATTGGCCCGGTAAAAAGTATGCCGCAATACAGTTACCGTTAAATATCGATCAAAAGTATTACTGTTACAATCAGAGTGCTAAGTGTGAGTTTTTCTTTTCGCATTCGATCGCGTAAAAGAAAAACTCACATTTAGCACTCAGTACTTGCTCTATCTATATATTATATAAAAGGCAGAGCAGATGGACTGATGTATCAACGCACAGGCCAAACCCCTAAGGCCCCCACAGACGAGAGGCCGATCGTTTCAGTTAGAACTGACGTCAGTTCGGCCGGAACGGATTTGAGCACGTACACGGAAAAAAATGCCATCCGACCCAACTGACGTCATTTCGGCCTGAACGGATTCGAGCACACACACGGAAAATTCGCATCAGTTCGTTCTGGTTTGCCGCGAGCTACGGTCGTGTTTATTAATTGTAAACTCACTACGCTTGTACACGATACACTCCGGTTATAGTTAAAAAATATATATTATGTAGTTATTTGACTCGCTGAGGTTATAAACCAGAGTTTAGAATGGTAGATTCTATTCAAAACTCAAATGCATTTTAATGTTAAAAGGTTTTTTTTTAATACTATCTCTGTATTACTCTAGTTATAAAGACTTAACTTATAAAATACGCTTAGATACTTGGAAAATTTCGCACAAGAATAACGAAAATAAAAGTATGTAAACATTTAAAATATTGGTATAATAGTACCTACCTACCGAACCCTACGTGCTGTGTTTGTCAAAAAAGTATGGCATTTAAAAAATATGCGTTTAGGTTAACACGAGTAGGCAACAAAAGATAGTACAAGTAAACAAACTCTATAGAAAAACACCTACGAATTTCGCGTGCCGGTTAGCAAAACACGTGTAGTGTGTGGCAATACCTGTATTTGGAGAATAATGTGAGCTCAATGACCGCGGACCCCGTGGTGCCTCACTTACCTGTGAAAACACATGTCGTTAGCAAATGAGGTAATTCCAATCTTTTAACCATTGTTCGCGTCTGTTTGTTATCAAATCATCATTCAATTCAGTCATTATTAGTTCGCGAATCGTGGGATGGTGGTGAAATTGGTAGGAAGATTAATGGCCGGTTTCAATAACCCATCTAACTATTTGTTAAAAACGTCACCATTCAACTAACTTAGATAGGGGAATCTTTGTCTGTGACAGCGAGTTCGCTGACAGCGATACAAATGTGAAGTTTTTAACAAATAGTTATTGTTAGTTATTGGTAGATAGGTTATTGAAACGGGCCGTAAGGGACAGACCCGTCATAATCTACTGATAATCATCAGATAGCTTATTTACATGTTGCGTCACTATCGCTCGGTATGAAGCAAGCAGCGACAAAACTTAATAACAAGCTATTCGACACTTATTAGAAGATTGTGAAATGTTGCATATTGACAAAAGTAAGTGTCAATGTCATTTTTGACATTGACAGATGTCATGAAGTAAAGCCTATCTAGATAGTTTATTTTAGTTGGCCAAAAGGCTATAAATAGTGTAGACGTATATTATTGTGTTAGGCATACCTCATATGTAATACGTATCTGTGTTAAGCACCAATAAAGGAGAATATAAGAATTGTGGCTGTATTATTATTATCATCACCACTCAAGCACAAGAAGGACATACAAATCAAGAGGTCGTAGCCCGCTACATAAAATAGCCCCCAAAGATAATATTCTAGTAGGCATATCAACCTACTTCCACGCAAAGTCGGATTTTTATATTATATTAATCACATAAGAGTCACGGTTCATGAGATACAGCCTGGTGACAGACAGACGGACAGACGGAGTCTTAGTAAAAGTGTTTGTGTTTGTTTGTGTACCCTTTCGTTTTATTATTGAGTACCAAGGGTGCTTAATGCTAATTTTTAACCGACTTTCAAAAAGAAGGCGGTTATACGTTCGGCTGTAATTTTTTTTTATTGTGCAAACAAAGTCGCTGGTTTGGACATAAACACACACTTTAGCATCTTTCCACTTTCATGTGAATATTTCTATTCTAATAAAGTATCTTGAATGCTCCAAGCTTTAATAATATTATAATAGCTCATGCAAGGCTGGGACTATATGATCCGGAATCCGGCGATCTGATCTGAAGAATTCAGAGCACTGAAAATAGAACTGTGCGCATTAGCGCAGAGTTCTATTTTCAGTGCTCAAAGGTACAATATACAAGATACAGTTGAAAATCGAAGTGTCGAGCTGTCATAGTATACGACATTGACATTTGATTCAACACTTGTGTGTTCGATTTTCAACTCTATTGTATTAGCGCATAGTTCTATTTTCAATGCTCCAATTTGTTTCCGGTGTTCTGGATTCCTGATCATATAGTCCCAGCCTCAGCGAGGAATATAATAGCCTATGTTCACAAAAGGCAACAGTAGTCATGTAAGTACCTGAGCCAAGACTATAGATATGAATTCTTACATCGACATGCGAAGGGAGTGCTACAGTCATTACACACCACACCGTGTTTTGTAAACTCCTCTCACTTTGGGCGTTGTCGACTTGTCAGTCAATACTTTGGACATTTACTTCAACACTGCACTTTATAAGTACCTATATATATTTTCTACTCTTAACTCTGTGACTTTGTGCCCCAATTCGTCGATTGCGATAAAGCGGTTTATATGCCACATTTAAATCTGCTATGCAAGTTTAAGGGGTTGTGCGCTGGATGGAATTGAAAATTGGAGTTCTTTGAAACCGTTTTTCTTTGTCATGGTCGTATTGAAAAATCCCAAAAAAATATATATGTAAATCTGCATTATATTTAGCCGAGGACTGTCTTTTTATAAAATGAAATTTTTATTCAAATATTGATTGAAAACTTAAGTCCGCACTTTTTTTTTTTAAAGTTTAAACCTTTTTTCTCTTCTTCTATAAGTCAGACGAGTTTGAAAATTATTTCAGTATTTAAGGTAAGACAAGACTCAGTGGAAGGTCGTATTAGTTTTTGAAAATTTTGTCTCAAATATTTAAAGCGATTTTTTCGAGACTAGACGGTCAAGGTCACTGGCGTTATACAGCGCCTTAAGTGCGGCCGCAAGATAAAAGTTTCGGCTTGATGTAAAAAGTGACAGGTGAAACATAATAATATATTATTTACTGTGTGCTAAGTGCTTATACTAAAGGCCTGTGAATCGCCTAATAAGTATCGAATAGCTTGTTCAGAAGTTTTGTCATCGCTTCTAAAGGAAGCGAAGGAACTGGGCAATGGAGACATAACATGCAAATAGGCTATGTGACGCTTATCGGAAGATTTTCAAACAGACCCTTAGCCTACGTTCCCACAAGACTTTTATTGAAATGGCGATGGAAAAATCAGCACTGTAAATAGAACTCTGTGCTAATACAATGGAAATAAAATTCGAACGCGTGACTCGATTGTAGAGTTGTCGAATCTGATTAGCGTAGAGCTCTATTTACAGTGCTGTCTTTTCTAACGCCACCACAAAAAACGCGTGGGAACGAGGGCTAAGAGTTACATATAGAAATATTAGAAAGTAAAATTAAAAATTTTAATTAACCTCCGAATTGTCAAGCGGTGAACGAGCTGAAGATGATGAATTATAGCTAAGAACACTCTGAATCATATTTGCTTTCAAACAAAAACAAACTAGATCAAAATCGGTTCATCCGTTCGAGAGCTATGATGCCACGGACAGAAGACAGACACGTCAAATTTATAATACTCCTCTTTTTGAGTTAAAAATTTACTACATTACGACGGAGCTGCAGCCGTGGAATCCGGTAAAATTCAAACCCACGCGACGATGCTAATCAAGCTCTCTCATCGCATACGTCAGATAAGTGAAAGAAAGAAAGAAGTATTCTGTAAACCATTTTACTTTGCAGATAAACTACATTACTATAAAATTATTACTTTAAAGAAATCGTGAATCGATAAATAACATAATATCCCATCTTACCCAACCGCTCTAGATATAGGCGTTTATCGCGTAAGGACAAATTCCACTTTCCCGCCGGCCTCGCCCGCAGCCGCGCTAAATGTCACTCACTTCACAGCATCGACAGCTCTGAAGTCGGAGCGGATTGATTGACACTACTTCTTCTTCGTCTTTTGGAACAGTTTTATAATAAACAGGCTATTTGGCGTTATATATATAATAGGCGTTTCGTGAGCGGTACTCTAGACGGAGTGACACAGAAAACAATTTAGCCAGTTTATTTTGCTTAAGATAAAGTACAAGAGAGATACTGGCCGCAAGATGACGAATGCAAGATCAAGAGTTAGCTGATAGCTCTCTATTCCTCTTAAGTCTCGGTGTGATTAAATACTTTGGAAGTAGTTCTTACTTCTTACTGCTCTAGGATATACAGAATGTCTTAAAAATATATATATATATATATATATATATATATATATATATGTAAGAGATAATAAATAATTTAAAAATTAATTGTACCGGAAATACTGTACAGACTTCAGCTGTCAGCTGTCAACTTGATAACTTGTCAGTTGTCAACGTCATTATAACTGTCAGTGGTGCGTTTGTTCATTAGTCGAGACTTCACTTGCTCTGAGAACAACGCCTGCGCCGGTTGTGCGCACTGACTGTGTTTAAAGTGATAAAATTTAAATATGTCGGACACCGATGGCGACCGTGCGGATGTTAATCCATTCGAATCTGCGACAGCAGCGGCGGGATTGATCTCAAAATCATCTCACATGCCTACCGCAATGGCTACTACTCAAAACGAAGAATATTTTCGGCCGGAACGCGAAGATCAAGGTGACAATGTGGCGGGTCCCTCAACATCGGAGAACAAAGGAAATTCAGTGCCTTCACCTAAAAACTGGGCTGTGTTCTTCCAAAATATGATGGCGGGCCTCCAAAACTCCAAATCGTCTCCAACAAGCGCCGTAGAATCTAGAAAACTGAAAGCTAGCGAAATTTATCTACCCTCTTTTGATCCGGACGAGTGTCAATCCACTGCGGCACAATGGTGCGACGAGATTGAGAACCACAAACAGCGCAACTCGTGGACGGATTATGAAACCAGGAATCCGGCTTTTATTCGCCTGCAGGGCCGTGCCAAGAAATGGGCAGCACGTTCGTACCCGCTGTGCAAGACTTGGGAAGAATTAAAGGAGCGGCTCACACAGCAGTTTATTTCGACCAGGAGATTCTACGACTTGTTTCGCGACATGGTGGAGTACACGAGCGACCAGGCGGCGACGTACATCGAGTATTCAACTAACAAAATGGCGCTGATAGACCGGTTGGATACCGGTTGGGGTGAGTCTAACAAAATTGAGGTGGTGATCTCCGGCATCACAGACGTTCAGGTACGCACTGATTTACTTAAAAACACGCCTACCAATTTTGTGGCATTTGATAGACATTTAAATACGTACCCTAAAATTAAAATTTTAAAGCGTCAATCCGTTATGACGCGAACTGATAATGAAATTCCCAAGCGTTCCAGACTAGGCGAGCCACTTCCCGAGCGTCGCTGTCATTATTGTAATAAGACCGGCCATTTGAAGCGACATTGTTTACAGTTGCGTAATAAAAATAAGCGTGAGGACCCCGATTCTTGCATGTCAGTCGATAAACCTAGTAATAAGCAAAATGTTACTCAATGTTCTTATTGTCATAAGACTGGATATTCTGAATCTACTTGTTTTACTAAACAGCGCGATGAAAAATCAAAAATTTTTTAAAGATTCCAAATTACAGACGAAATCGGTTAACGTTTGTTCATCTTCCAATGACTCTTTGATTAAAACGTGTATTGGTGGCTATACTTTACTAGCACTCATTGACAGTGGTTCAGAATGTTCATTGATTAAAAAGGAAATAGCTGATTATTTACCCGATAAGAAGGAGGTTTCGTTTACTCGTCTTTCAGGTATTGGTTCGGTGCCATGTTTTTCATTTCGTAAAATGACATTTGCTGAGTTTGACGGGTTACATACCGAGGTCACGTTTGTTATAGTCGATTCACACTTACTACCGTATGACGTAATCTTAGGAAGAGAGATTTTTAAAACCCCTGGATTAATATTTACTCTCAATAGCGATGATTAAGCGATTAGCGATTAAGAATCCCGATAAAATCGTACAGCGACATCCGTACCGACTAGCCCCTTCCGAACGCACTATTATGCGAGATATTATTGCTGATTTAGAGAGTAAAGGTATAATCCGCGAAAGTTCCTCTCCTTTTTCTAGCCCCGCATTGCTAGTAAAGAAAAAGGACGGGTCTGACCGCCTTTGTGTCGATTATAGGGAGCTTAACTCCAACACTGTACGTGATAGTTACCCTTTGCCGCTGATATCGGAACAAATTGATGCTCTTGGGCAAGCATCTCATTTTTCAAGCTTAGATATGGCCTCTGGGTTCCATCAAATTTTGATGGCATCCCAGGCGGACATTGAAAAAACCGCGTTTATTACGCCGGACGGTGTATGGGAATATTTGAAAATGCCGTTTGGGCTTTGCAACGCACCTTCTGTGTACCAAAGGGCCATTAATAAGGCGCTTAAAGGGTTAAAAGATAAGGTAGCATTGGTTTATATCGACGATGTCCTAATTTTTTCAAAAACTAAGGAGGATGCGTTTCGTGACCTTGATCTGGTGTTATCTGCACTATCAAAGGCAGGTTTTGCTTTTAACTGGAAGAAATGCACCTTTCTCAAATCTTCAGTAGAATACCTAGGCTACATTGTCGGCAACAATAGCATTAAACCTAATCCTAAGAAGATAGAGGCTTTAGCTAACGCACCCTTACCAACTAATGTGAAGGAGTTACGTCAATTTAACGGTCTCGCTGGGTATTTCCGAAAGTTTGTACCTAATTTCTCCTCTATTATGGCGCCTCTATACTGCCTTACAAAAAAGGACGCTAAGTGGATATGGACTACTGAACACACAAAAGCTCATGCAACTGTGATAGGCTATTTGACTTCCGAACCTGTATTAACGATTTTTGACCCTAGTAAGCCGATCGAACTACACACTGATGCGAGCTCGATCGGATATGGCGCTATTTTATTTCAAAAGTTTGATAATCAATTAAAAGTTATAGGTTATTTCAGTCAAAGGACTTCGAACGCAGAAAGTAGATACCATAGTTATGAACTGGAGAATTCAAAGTCGTGACTGATTGCAACGCGTTAAAGGCATCACGTCACAAACGAGAGCTTTTACCGCGTGTCCATAGGTGGTGGGCGTATATGCAAACCTTCGATTTTGAGATAGAGTATCGAAAGGGTGAAAGAATTCCGCACGTAGACTATTTGAACCGTAACCCCACGAACTGCAAGGAAGTGAATGTCACGCGTGTGAGTGATGAATGGCTGCAAGCTGAACAAAGATTAGATTCTGACATAAACCGAATTATAGAGTCCATTGAGAACGATACCATTGAAGCTAATCTTTGGTCATCTTTCACCTACAAAGACAATTTGTTGTATAAAAATTTTCAATTAGATGGTAAAACTTTTAGTCGCGTAATTGTTCCCAAAAACTTTCGTTGGCAAATAATTCAAAAATTTCATGATGAATTAAAACACCTAGGATGGGACAAAACTTTGTTTAAAATTCGTGAGCATTTTTGGTTCCCAAATATGTCTTCATCGGTAAGGGCTTATGTAGACCATTGTTTACCGTGCAAAATTAATAAAAATCCTTCTGGTAAAAAACAATCAGCGTTACATCCCATAGATAAAGTTGCAAAACCTTTTCATACCATTCACATTGATACTAGTGGTAAACTGACTGGTGGTAGGATGTCCAAGGAATATGTGATAGATTAAGTCGATGCTTTCACTAAGTTCTGCCACTTAACAGCTGTCAAAGACTTAACATCTCGATCTGCTTGCGAAGCCCTCAGAAGTTTTGTCCACACATTCGGAACACCGCAACGCATTATCTCGGATCAAGGCACCTCCTTCACAGGTCAAGATTTTCAAAATCTTTGTAAGGAATGGTGTATTGAATTCCATGAAATTGCTAGCGGCGTTTGCCGTGCTAACGGGCAAGTAGAGCGTCTAATGTCCATTTTAACTAATTGTTTTACCGTTGCTGAGAATCATGAAAATAAATCCTGGAAATCTGTTATCGGTAAAGTTCAATTAGCTTTAAATTGTACTATTTCTAAAAGTACTGGCAAGAGTCCTTTCGAGTTATTATTTGGATTTAATAAATCCCCACCCAAATTAAACTATCTTTCAGTAGAGTCCCATGCTACAAACGAACAGGATTTTCCTGAAATAAGACAAACGGCTAAGTGTAGGATGGACGAGCAAGCGTCAAAAGATAAAAAGCGTTATGACTCTAATAAAGCTGTTATTCATCCTTTTGTTGATGGTGATCTAGTATTAGTTCAGAGAAACCCCCGAATAATTAATAAGCTAAGTGAAAAATTTAGCGGCCCGTGTAAAATTACCAAGGTTTGTCCAAATGAGCGCTACATGGTTGAACAATTATCTGGAGGACGGGCACAATACATGTGCCATGAACGATTACGTAAATATCCAGCTAGTCTTCCAGGATTGTCAGAATGTCTTGATCGTGTAGAACTCATAGCGGATTAGTTTTATTTAATAATTATTGCAGAACAGATTGTTTTCAATAATGTGTTTATTGTTTGTTGAAATGAGTTTTTACATTGTAGTGAATTTTGTTTCGTGATTGTATCTTATCCTTTCTGTTCAATATTATGAATTGTAACAAGTAAGGTAATTCCTTAATAAAAGACGTAAGTCCGTTACTGATTAATAAAATGTTTTATTTAAACTGAAAGCTGAGTACGCTTTGTTGAAGGAAGAACTGAAAGCGATTGCTTTGTCTGTGTGGTGTGTTGAAAGCTACCACGCTTTGCAGTGCAGTTGAGCTTGGGGTTGAAAGCTGCAACGCTTTACAGAAAAGTGGACTGAAAGCTCTTGTCTGACGCTTTGTCCTTCTGATCTGCTGAAAGCTACTACGCTTTGCAGTGAAATTGTGTTTGAGAATATTTGATACTCATAGTTGATGCTGAAAGCTACAACGCTTTGCTTATGTGTTACGAGCAGGTGATGTTATAAGCTCCGAGGCTATGCTAGACGCTAAAACTAAAACTTGATGAAAGCTTTTACGCTTTGCTATGTGTGCGTGTGTGTGTGTGTGCTATAAGCGCTTTGCCGTCTAGGCACATATAACGTCAAGGCGAAACGCGAGAGCGCGTTTATGCGCAGAATGGCCGTGTAAGAGATAATAAATAATTTAAAAATTAATTGTACCGGAAATACTGTACAGACTTCAGCTGTCAGCTGTCAACTTGATAACTTGTCAGTTGTCAACGTCATTATAACTGTCAGTGGTGCGTTTGTTCATTAGTCGAGACTTCACTTGCTCTGAGAACAACGCCTGCGCCGGTTGTGCGCACTGACTGTGTTTAAAGTGATAAAATTTAAATATGTCGGACACCGATGGCGACCGTGCGGATGTTAATCCATTCGAATCTGCGACATATATATATATATATATATATATATATATATATATATATATATATATATATATATATATATATATTCAAGATTCGATTCCAGTTGCAAAAATAATATAAGAAGCTATTCTAAATGTTGATCAGATTATCCTATAAAAAACTTAAATCCTATTCGTAGCCACGCAGGCGATTCTGCGCGGTGGGCGCGTGACATTGAAAGCAGGCGCGTTGTTCTACAGTATGAGGGTGTCCATGCGTAGTTCGAATCGGGAAATGTTAATCGTGTTATTTTTCTGTAAATTACGAAAATTTTGATTTATGCATACTGCCATTACTTATCGTCATTCGGATTAGAACACAACCTGTTTATATAAAGGAATGTATTGTCATTGCATTCTATGCATTTATTGTTTCAATACATTTTTGCAACAATACCCAGAGCTTCATATCAAAGTTGTAGTGTGTACACGGGTGATGGGTGTAAATCCGTAGTGTTATACAACAAATACAACAAATCTGCTAATCACATTTTGTAACGACACTAGCACGTGCCGATGTATTTGACGACCAGTCTAATTACTGATTGATACTGTCAGAGCATAAATACGTACCCGTATACTTTAGCACTATAGTAATACGGGTGATATCGTAAAGTGTTTTTGTTATTTCTAGATAAGTTACATAATATTTTGAAGAACAGTGAAACAAGGAAAAGTCTAAACTCCAAGTAATAAAAGTGGCCAAGTAGGAGACTTCAGTTCGGATAGTCTGATTATTTATCAATTTTATTCTGCTTTGGTACACTATTATTTATTTTATTCTGTTTTTATTATTTGTTGTTGAAGCAGCTATAGAAATACATCATCTATGAAAGTTTCAACTGTCTAGCTGTCGCGGTTCACGAGATACAGCCTGATGACAGACAGACGGACAGCGGAGTCTTATTAATAGTCCCGTTTTTACCCTTTAGGTACGGGACCCTAAAAACCTACAACTGTGCACATATACCTACCTATACAGAATGTTTAAATTTTGAAATCCAATAGAACGCACGCAATAATATTATATATATATATATATATATATATATATATATATATATATATATATATATATATATATATATATATATATATATATATATATATATATATATATATACTACCTCGGTTAGGAACGCGAATGTATTTAGTTATTTAAGAAACATTCTGTATTTAGTCGCAAATCTTATCTCTTAGGCTGGGACTATATGCTCCGGAATCCGGAACGCCGGTGAAAATTCAGAGCACAGAAAATAGAACTCTGCGCGTATACAATAGAGTTGCAAAAGGAAGTTTCGAGCGTCGAGCTATCATAAATGACATTGACATTTGACTCGACACTAATGTGTTCGATTTTCAAGTCTATTGTATTTGCGCAGAGTTCTATTTTCAATGCTCGGAATTTTTCCACGGCCTTCCGGATTCCGGAGCATAATAATATAGTCCCGGCCTAACAGCAGAAAAATGCGCCATCTAGTACTTTGTGGGTTTCTTAGGTCTTATAGCCTTGTTTGTTTTACACGTACACGCTTGTTTGTTAGTCCACAAACATGTTTATCGTTAAAACTAACTTTTTATTACATTCTTCCTTTTCTAATGACGCCAATGTAAATGAGGTTTCTAGTAGACAATGCACAAAAACGTCAAGTCATATTATAATTGCGAAGCGGAGACGCGCTCGATCGGTCGCTTTGGTTAGCTGAACATATTGACGAATAGTTTAGGTGAATAATAGTATATTAGGTCAAGCTATACTTTATATTACAGATACTCGTATCTGTAATATAAAGTCATCATCATAATCGGAATGTTTACTTAGTTTTAGATATTACCGTGAGTATATATTTTATTTATATACAATGTCACTGGTATTACGACTATACTTATTAGAAAAAGTCACGACCAAATTGAATAGCAATTTTTTTCAAGTAGCATCCGTGTTTCGTGCCAGTTAAATTGAAATTGGGTATTAGTTTACAGAACGCGGGACTTAATAGGTCAAAAATTGCTATGTTGGTTTTGTACTTAAAATAGGGGCTTCCTAAATGACTGGCTCTCACTTGACGTCTCTACCTGCCAGAGTGATAAGGATCACTTATTATACGTGGCGCTTCAATATCCGGCCGTGATTTTTGTATATATGTTTGTGTTCCACCGTAGCGCCTAAACTACTGGTCTGATTTTAATAAATGAGCAGATGTCAATAGATTCGTAATAAAAGCCCGAGTAACATAGGCTATATAATTTACGTAGTCGGGTTATAGTTTTTTATGAAAATTGTAGTTATTAAACGTGATACAAAACGAAATGTCCTTTGACATATAACTACTATTTACTATTTAGTGTACTAGATGCCCACTGTACGAGTCCCGCGCCAGTTAACAACGAGTTACCAACTCTCAAAAATATTTCTCCCTAAACATAAGCGATACCTGATTTAGGTATCGCTTATGTTTAGGGAGAAATATTTTAAAACCCCAAAAATGCAACTTGAATTGTATGATTCAAAATACTATAAATACTACATAAATTAATATTAACAAAAAAAATACTGTTCTGTGATATTATTCTGTCATTTATAAATTGAAATATGCCTCTAAAAGATTACTTTCTTCAGGGTTCTGACTTTCAAATCGTTTGTCTATATATCAGTTAAAAACCCCTAAAAATAACCCTAAAATATTCTTCCCCATAAAATGTACCTCTATGTAGGTTAATTCCCTCTAAATTTAGGGGAAAATCCCTAAGTTGGTAACACTGACTTTGCCCGTTGCGGTCGGCCTTCGAGCACAGCACCGCGCCCGGACAGCATTCCTGCTCGATCACAAATCTGCTCAGGAGTCAGAACGGGACGTGTGCTTACATTGTATGAAGCATTCAGTTAGGATATGGCCTATGTGGTCAGAATGTTCGGAATTTTGTAAATTTCCATCCCTTTTTCTGTTTTCACAACTTAATTTCAATTTTGTGAAAATGGATTTTGTTTTCTGCTTACACAACTATGTATATAATACTTACAAAAGTGGAGGACTTTTTACACTTACGTAACTATTAACTAGTACCGAAATTGTTGTTCTATTCCACCATACTACTCATCATATACTAACAATATAAAACACTTTGAATTACATTAAAGAAGTATCATAGCGGAGACCAACAGTTACGAGAGTAAAAAAGGTCCTCCACTTTTGTAATTATCAAATATATATATAGATATATTAATACATGGTTGTGAAAGAGGAAAAATAAATTATAAATTAATTCCGATGTCCCAACATAGAAAATTAAGCTGTAAAACCGGATCAAGGGCTTTCCATCCGCTATTTTCCGAAGAAAGAAGCTCGAGTTCATGACAAGCAAGATCCCGAGCCGACCGAGAGAAGACCGAGATTTTTTTTATTTACAGGTAACCTGTAATTTATATGTTTATTATCAATTATATATGTATATAACCGATAGGTTTCCGCTATGGCGAAACAAGAAACAACAGAAATCCCAGTAGTTACATCTGCTAATATATCAGCATTACGAAGATAACATTTGACATAACAATATCAGAATTACCCAGTAACCTCGAAAGATGCAAACAGCGGGAAACCCAGTCCGTATATTCCTTGGACGTCAGTCCAGCCTGAACGGATTCGAGCACACACACGGCAAAATCGGATCAGTTCGTTCGTTTGCCGCGAGCTACGATCGTGTTTAATAATTAAACAACGCGAAAACTCACTACGCATGTACACGATACACCCCCGCATGGCCGCGGCTCTGGCGAGAACTGAAGCGATTTGTCCACACATGGTCCGTTCAGTCCAGAATTAATGTTGCCAACTTAGTTATTTTTCAACGTTTTACTACTAAATTAAGTGTTTTACTCCCTTAGTAGGAATTTAGTTGTTAGTAGTGTTTTAGTAGGAAAGAGCCAGACAGTAATAATAATGCAAAATGGTCTAGATTAGGCACAATTTTTTTTTTAATTTACCTTATGATGATAATACATTCGTCCGTAATTTGCCTTAAACTACCCGTTTAATTACTATATTAGTAATATTGCCTAGTATATTTTAATTTAACGGTAAAATTTATAATAAAATACAATATAATATTTTTTTAATATAACAAAACCTAAAATGCCGTGGTTTTTTGGGGGCTTTACGGATTCCTAAGTTTAGTAGCTTTTTTATATATTTTCAGTAGTTATTTAGTAGGTTTTAGTAGAAATCGTCGCGAGTTTTGTAGTTTCGCAAAAACAGAGCTGGCAACACTGGAACGATTCGCTTCAGTCCATCCGGCCGACTGATGCGATCTCGAAAATTCACACAGACGAATCTATTTTGCATCCGTTCAGGCCGAACTGAAGGAAAACCGGCCCCTTAGACTCTGGATTAACACATATATATATATATATATATATATATATATATATATATATATATATACTTTTTATTGCGGAAAATGTACGGTTCCTGCGATATTCGTCTTTGCGCGTACGAAGTTAACGGCTTAACGGATTTGAATGCGGTTTTCACTAATGCATTTTGGTTACTCCTCTCCACTTAAAATTGAATTAACCGACTTCCAAAAAAGGAGGCGGTTATACTTTGGGCTGTTTATATGTTCAACGATTACTCCGCCGCCTGTGAACCTATTTTCAAAAATATTTTTTTGCTGTAAAGTTTATTATCCCCAATTGGTCTTTTTGATACTAAAGTGGTGACCTGATGATGGGATCCACGAGGAATCGAGGGAACTCCTCTAAATTTATATGGATACATATAGTGATTTTGACTTTTTCTGACGTAGTCCAGGCATATGCTACTAAAAATAAAGATTTTGGACCAAGGTATACCTGGATCCAAAAGTACTGAACAGAAGTCGTTGTAGTTATATGTTTGGGGATTTCGGCGTTATTTAAAGAACTGAAAGCATATGCCACTATGTCAATCAAAGTAATCATATCATCATCATCACCGCCTTCATCACACCATACACCATTATGGTAATATGTAATTCTCATAGTCTTTTACACCGACAACGTATATCTTTGAACATTAACTCTGCCGTTTGTCGAAGCATTTTCAAAATTATTTTGTTGTTGTAAAGAATATAATTCAAAATTGGTCCCTTAGTCACCAAGGTGAAGGCCTGATGATGGCATCCATGAGAAATCGAGATAACTCCACAAAATTTTTAGGTCATTTATAGTAATTTCAACTTATATTTATAGTAAGTAAAATTTTGTGCCAAGGTGTACCCTAGATCCAAAAGCTCTGAACAGGACTCCGCAGTCTTTAAAGATACACATTTAGAAATTTCGGCATTGTTTAAGGGACTGCAAGCATATGCTACTTACATTAATCATCATCATTATCATCACCGCCATCTTCTTACGATACACCAAGATATTATTATGGTGACATAGGTACTCCTCATAGTTTAGTACACCGACATCAATGTTTTTGAAATTTATATTATATTTAATTACTTATAAGTTATATCTAATGCTGAGTGCTACATATTTTCAGCCGACTACTACAATAGATAATAATAATTATTTAATAATATTGTCTGTAATCGATATCATCACTGGTGATTGTTTATTTGGTCCACAGATCGGTAATGCTTATTTGGGGAAATACCACGGCCTCTCAGAAAACCGGCATAAATTATCTTGAGCTTGTTTAGATATAATATGATATGTATATCTTTTAAGGATAGGTAACTATACCCATTCTAAGTTTCTCAGAAGCTATTTACACGGATACAATATTACCTAATCATTATCTGGGAGATATATTAAAATCAAAAAGTACGTGTGAAAATTTATTATAAGTATATATTTTACTCTGTGCTACTACTATATTGCAGTAGGTATATTTACTAAAGAGGTTTTTTGCCATGAACACTCTCCCACGCGGGCGCAGCTGCGGCCAAAAGCTAGTTTATAATATTAGTTCTAAGGATATAAACTAGGATTTTAAGTAAGTGAATAATATAAATCATGTTTTTTTTTTAATTTGTTTGAATATGAGATTGCTAATTAATTGACATACATTCAAATCTAATTAATCGACAAATAAAATCGCTTGTTTGGATCAACAGAAGTGTTTAGTCAGAGGAGGCGTTTATTTAACCTACTTTATAATTCATGTTTTGCAATTAACGATAATATTTGGTAAGTCAGCATTAGGTGCAATGGATTAATTGGAAAATTGTGCTGTTTAGTTTTTTGATTCAGTCCTACATTAACAAATAAATATGCAAGTCATTTTAATTTTGTGTTGTGAAAACCATACACCTATATTATATTAGGTCCTTACATTTGAAATTGGCGTTTTGTCGTACTGGCCACTTTGATCTCAAATATGTCATGTTCTTTGGCTAGGAATTCCAATTTCAAATTTATACCGCTATTTACTCATGCATTTGTATTTCGAAAACCGTAATTCATTTGTTTTTTCCTCTTTTGGTTTTTTCTTTGCGTCACTCTGTTTACAAAATGGAAAACTTGAAATATCGTATTATTTTCGAGTACGAGTTCCACCGTGGCATCAGTGCTGCAAAAACGGCTCGAAGGATTAATGATGTGTATGGCGGTGGTGTCGCAAAATAAAACACAGTGCGTTTTTGGTTCCAACATTTTCGTTCTGGAAATTTCGACCTGCAGAACAAGCCCCGTGGACGGCCGGAGACCAAAGTTGATAATGAGGAATTGAAGGCTATTGTGGAAGCGAATCCATCGCAAACCACGTTCGAGTTAGCTGCGGTGTTTTAATCTGTTATATATATGTTATAAAAATCTGTTATATATAATTTTAAACTGTTTTAATCCACTTGAAGTCAATTGGGAAGGTGAAAAAGCTTGATAAGTGGGTACCTCATGAATTGAGTGCAGCAAACCGACAAACGCGCGTCGACTGCTGAGTTACATTACTCAACCGGCACAATAATGAAGGGATTTTAAATCGAATCATTACCTGTGATGAAAAGTGAATCCTGTACGATCATCGCAATGTCTGAACCCTGGTGAACCAGCCAAAGCCTGCCCCAAGCGAAACTTGACTCAAAAAAGTTACTTGTGAGCGTTTGGTGGACAAGTGACGGTGTCGTTCACTACAGCTTTCTTAAATCTGGCCAGACGATTACTGCAGATGTCTATTGCAAGCAACTGCATATCATGATGGAAAAGCTAGCTGCTAAACAGCCGAGGTTGGTCATTCGCTCTAGGCCACTGCTGCTTCAGGACAACGCTAGACCACACCTGCACAACAGACGGGTACTAAATTAGAGGAGCTTCAATTAGAATGTCTAAGACATCCAGCGTACTCCCCGAACCATGCTCCAACAGATTACCATTTTTTTCGAAATTTGGATAATTTCTTGCAAGGGACAAAATTCAACTCCGATTGGGCAGTCCAAAGCACCTTCAAATATTTAATTGATTCCTTTTCGAATGGTTTTTTTAGTAAAGGAATCAATTAACTACCTATGAGATGGCAAAATTGCATAGATAGCAATGGTATATACTTTGATTAAATAAATATATTATGTTTAAAAAAAATCTACTTTATGTTCCTCCTTTACAAAACGCCAATTTCATATGTAATGATATATAACCTAATATTATAGATGAGGCATGTCGAGACAAACAGTATCCACATTTAAACTGCCCTATTTTTGGAGTTGTTTGACAAAATCTTCTGAAATCAAGATGGCGTAACTTTTCCTTGCATGAAGATTTTTTCCGTCAAATGTGAGTCCGGGTAGCCCATACGTAGTTTTGAAATCATCGGTGAAAACACTTTACATGATACCGACCTTTAATAATGCTCTTCTCTTGTAGAATAGACCGTAAAACGGGCAGACTGATGCTAAGCGAGTACACGAATAACCAGAGGTGATACAAGCGCAATTTTTCGAAATAAGTTTTTAAAAGCCCTTAGGCCCGGACTCCACAAAAGCGGAGATGTTCGAAGCGGAGACGAGAAGAGATGTTTTTCAACAAAGGTAAGTATATCCACCAAAGCTGAGCGGAGATGTGTATTGACTAGACTGTAGGCTCCAGTCGGCCGTCGCCAACTTGCGAGGCGCAGCTCACATCTCTGCTAGTTCGATCGCGCCATACAAATATGATACATCTCCTCTCGAAGGTACCCACTGAAGCTGAGCGGAGACGAGATGTGTGAATATGAATTTCTGTTGGCTGTTTAAAACAAAGCTCCTCTCCTCGTTATAGCAACAACGAACGTGCGTTTTCGATCTGTAAGACCCACGTAGATGTACAGGGTGCCCGATAATTAATGGAATGAAATGTCTTATAGTAGAACTTATGGCCGTTCAAAAAAAAAAACAAAAAAAAAACTATCATAAGTAGTACCTTAGATAAGTTTATAGTTTTTTGAACACTATGACCAGAAATGAATGAATTACATCGGTTTTTTTATTGTTTTGATATTATACACTAACTATGCTGATAAATAGACAGTAAGTAGTATGAATGACTAGCTATTGCACTTTTTTTTTTTAATATGCAAGTTCATTTATTTTTGAAAAAATTGCATAATTTTTTTTTTAATCGAAGTTTAAACATTTTGGGGACAAAAATTGTATGAAGTCATGAGCGACCAATATTTTTTAAATAATGTCGGTTTCAAGTATATTTTATAATGGTACAATTCATCATTGTATCTACCATGAATAGTGAATTATTGCTATTAATGTAGAAACTGAGAAAAATGTACTCAAGAAAGAAATTTGTAATTGGGGAACTTTAAAAAAATAAGACCGAAAAAAGTGTACAAAGTTTTTTCAATAATAATAATCAGATAGGTGCAAATAGACTAACCGAACATTTGGTTACGAAGCATCAAGTAGAGTGAGACGGGGTTTCAGCCGATATTCATAATAGCGAAAGTTCGTCTGTCCGTCCGAGCGCAACTAAAGAGACGTTTCCTATATAACACGAAAATACGTCAACGATTTAGGTAACAGGTATCTCTGTAGGTATTGTCGCTGAAAACGCTGTAAAGATCTAAGGCCCACGGTACCGCCTTCAAATCCAGCAATAGTGTCAAATTGAATCGGACTAGTATGCGGAAATTAAAAATGAATAGAGTCATCTATTGACTCACGTCACGGCCATAAGTACTGGCGCTGGATTTGCATGCTTGACGGTCAAGAATGGCCCTTTATACCTACAATGCCGTCTCTAGACGAATATCTTTTTTCAACGCGTCGGGGTGCATACTTTTTGCACAGATTATAGAGAGCACAGATAAACAGCTACATAGTTAGCTATCGATTGCACTACTACACACATACGACGTGTCCACGATATAGTGGAAAAATTATGGGCCGTTGAAGGGAACGTCAAATTTCTCAAAATCGGATCGTATTATATAAGGGTACTCAGTAAGAACTTCTTGTTAGATTCAATTAGCAGAATCGACCTACTGATGTACAGCTAAAGCGCCATACTCACGGCCCATCCAGCAAATCCAGCGCCGGTACTAATGCCCGTCATTAGTGTCGTCGATCATTTATAATTTTTGCCTACAAGTCGCGCGGCCTTGGGCTTTCAGGCTGGATGGTCAGTATGACCCTTATGTCTAATTATAGCTTTTTAATTCCATAGTCCATACGTGTAGGTCGCCGACAAACTTGATGTGCCACTTCTGGACCTTATTGCCATAGCAATAAGATCGGGTCGGGAAATGTGATCGGGTCTGTCGGTGACCGCACAGCGCACGCCTAAAAAAGCAAAACAGCATTTAAATGTTTCAATGGATACTATAGATGTATTATATTATTAGGAGGATGGATACCGGTCTGATACCGGATAAGATTTGGCATAACATTGTTTGAATATACGCAACTAATAAAGTCACAATTGGCCTCAATAGGCTGATGGAAAGTGATGATGCCCTGAGAATATGCCTGTTACGTGTTAGAAACGTCTGGGTCACGCTTGAGCGCGGTATTACAAAACTGTTTTTTTAATTGATTCAAATTGTTCTTCTTCTTTGTGTTACAAGATCGCTATTTTGCCAGTCTTGCCATTTGAAAACTGTCGCACACTGTTTAGAATTAATATTGAAGCTGTATAATATATATCTACAAAATAAACATGATAAATTTAGCATGGCTGAAAGAGCAAACAATTTATACATTGTGTATGTTAACCTTGACATTCGTATCCGTACCAAAAATGAATGTTAGGAGCTAAAGTTAACTTAATTTTAATGATTATGCACAGTATTTGAAAGTATGTCACACACACATTTTTGAGATTTTTTGGAGAAGGAACGAGGTAAAAAAATAATTTTGCAGTTATTGAGGTCACTTTTTCTACATTTTGGGGTCATATTATAATAATATTATGTAAATCATACATCACTTATAATTAATGATTATTGCATTAAAAATATATGCGAAGGTTGGTTGTGACTTGTGATTTGTGAATATGGAACCACGAAGAAGAGTTAATTTGAATATTAAAGTAATATAAATGGCAAAATAAAAACAAGCTGTTGCCCGCGGCTCCGCCCGCGTAAATACAGTATCCCACGGGAACACTGTACTTTTTCGGGATAAAAAGTCGCCTATGTTTTAATCCAGATATTAAGCTACTACCGTAGCAAATTTCATCAAAATATGTTCAGTGGTGTTTGCGTGAAAGAGTAACAAACATCCATCCATCCATCCTCATAAACTTTCACATTTATGAGGATGGATGGTTGGATAATGATTAATAAGGATAATCAAACAAATTGATTTATTCATAACATAACATAATTGGACACATCAAGGAAAAAAAATTATTATAACTTTTCCTTGATGCGTCCAATTATGCATCAATCCATTGAAATTTTGTATGAACCTTTGATGGCCAAGACTAGACGGCAGATTAATTTGAAATTTAATATTCCAGTCGTCTCAACTCCTTATGATATTGTCTATAACCTGTTCAGAACGAATTCAATATTTTTGTAAACAAAAGTTGTATTTGTATTTCTCTTTTACTGCACGGTAAATATTATACATGTGAAAGTTTGTGAGGATGGATGCATGGATGTTTGTTACTCTTTCACGCAAAAACTACTGAATGGATTTCGATGAAATTTGGTATGGTAGTAGTTTAAGCTCTGGATTAATTATTTATTTTTATTACTTTATAGATTACTGTACTTTTTATTCCGAAAAAGTACAGTGTTCCCGTGGGATACTGTATTTACGCGGGCGGAGCCGCGGACAACAGCCAGTGAATAATGTATTTAAATTGGTAATAGCCTTATACTGTGCTAATGTCATATTGCTTACAAACAACAATATTAAATTGGATCTCAACAGAATGTAAGTGTTTGCCGACTTCATAATATGCAAAATGAAATGAAATGTTTCTATCGCAGAGGGGATGTTGCCTAATATGGAATAACATATTTTTACAAATTAAGTTTTAAAATTTAGAGAAACATTAATCGAAAAGAAATAGGTATTTAGGTTATTGCCCATCTCTTTCTCGCAAAACGGTTTGTTACGTCACAAGCTGCTACAACTCGTTATATCGCTCTCTTTCCTATTGTAAATTTAATTGTTTGCATCTTAGTTAGTTTTTAAGATATAGGTAAATGGGTTATAATTTGTTTATGAACATGTTGTCTAACATCGAATAGATGAAAAAAATAATTTTTTAGGCAACATGCCTATTGTCCATGTTCCCGGGATAAGAGCAAGGATATAAACACCACTGACTTGGGGAGCATAACATAATACAACAATTTATTTGCATTGTAAATCGATAACTCATATACCATGTAATTGGAAGCAAAAAAAAACTATAAAAGCAATATCATAAGTGTTGTAAGCTGTTGAAGTTTATTAGAATGAAATTTTCTTTCCCATCGAGTAAGCACTAAGAAGGGTTTGGTCGCGGGTGTGCTCACGTTAGAACATCGAGCTGGAGAGTAATTATAACAGTGTCTACATAATGTTTGCTCCGAGTTAGAGTTCAACACTTTGAAGTTTGCGTTAAACCAATCCTACTTGTATTAAATACCTCATGGGTATTGTTAGGTACCCTTACGCGTTAGGATTATGGATCTAAGTCCGTAGCCAAGACATATAATATATTCTTCGGCCAAGATGCCTTTGCTAATAACAATGACGAAGTTCGGAAACAAAAATGTATCGGATTGACATAACGTTCGCTAAGTGACATAGAGCTCGACTCGTCGATACCATACATTTTTAATTTCTATCTTCGTCATCGTAATTAGCGACGGTATGTTGGCTAAGCTCCCCGAATAGAGAACTTTAGTCTCTACTCTCTACTTGCGGATGCATGTATATTATTGTATATTGTAAGATGTTGCCCGCGACCTCGTGCATGCTAAACACAATCTCGCAGGAACCGTACATTTTGTCGCGATAAAAAGTTACCTATGTCCATCCGCGTGGTCTAACCTACATAATATATCTTTACAAAATTTTATGAAAATCAGTCCAGTAATTTCAGAGCCTAATCAATTCAAACAAACAAATCTTTTCTCTTTATAATATTAGTTTAGATCTATGCTGTGGACTGAATGCGCGGGTATGTGCGTGTCTATTACTTATTTTGTCACTACTCAATATTCACTACCTATTGTCAGAACGAGATGAAATCGTGAGATACGCGTTGGCTTCTAAATACCGGACCACAGATCTCAGAAGCGACTAGATATCGCATTACGTAAAAGTTCAGTAGCTACTTTTTGATGTGACACAGTCATGCACTAATAGTGGTAGATTAGAAGAAAAAGCTAATGAGCCATAGCTGGAAAGTGGACATGAAGTAAATATAAAACGAAATAAGACACTTTATAATAAGCTTACGATGTTTCAAATTCTCATAAATTGCACCCGTAAGTAATTAGCCATCGACTAACTATTAATTGGTCTACTTACTCATAGCAAATTTTTTTCCCGTAGTGAACCACAACACAAGTGTTAACGACGAACCTATCGAGGTAGCGATACATAACTAGTAAATTCATATCTGTACAAAGTAAATAAGTAAAATTTAAAGTCCATAAAACTATTGTTAAAACCTTAAAGTAAATAATAAGTAAAACTGTTTAACTTTATTATAGAGTCGAAATTTCATGTGTAAAATGTCTAATTAGACACCTGTTTCTTTATGTAACTATTAACTTATAACTATTAACTTATAATTAATGATTAAATATATATATTATTGTAATTTAGAACATTTATGACCTGCTTCAAAAAAGTAGTAAAAAAATAATACGGGTTGGGTTTTTTTTACTGAAAATTGGTAGTTGCAGCGGTTTTTTCCGCTTGGGGTCGCCTCGGCTCCGATAGAGACTTACTGTGTGAAAGGGACCGAACGGGAGACCGTTAAGTCTGGGGAGGGCGAGGTCATAATATAATTTTCCTAACTTACTCAGTCCTCGGCAGCTTTCCAGGAATGACAGATGTAAAATTGTATGGTAAATGTATGTAATTAGAATAAGAACATTGTAAAAATGGTATATAACTTTATTTAATATGTAAATAAACGATATTCGACTTAAGGGGGTGAGGCATGGAACGTTCTAGAAGGTTGGCATGAGCTGCCGGTATAAGTATGTGGCCGGCGCCCATACAAGTAGTAGTTCGCTCTCAACCAGCCGCAAAGTAAGAAGAATTCCTGCCTCATCACCTATCAAAGTAGTGAACAATAATTGGTAATATCATTTCCCTTTTCTAATTCCTTTTAATCCTTTAATATTTTCCTTCTAATTTCCCAGTGTCCTATTAATTTCCTTTTCGCCCTTAAATTTTCCCTTTGATTTCGATCCTAGCCGTTGCCCTCGGTAAGCTAGGCGTGTCCCCCATAACAAGGTTGGGTATTTAACGATGACGTCAGAATTTAGCGCACTATAACCTAGTGGACTATTTGGCGTGTCTCTGCATCTTGTTAATCTACATTGACACATTACGAACGTTACAAGGGATTCTGCGTTGGCGATACAATACAATCAAGCCATAAGAACTGTGGGCGGTTACGTCATTCATTAGAAAGCCGACGTATCTGTAATAGATCAATGAATGTGCTCTACATGTTAAGCTTAAATTACACTGTCTGATTTGCAGATAGAATCAACGTGCTAAATGTTATGTATCAGATTTTCAGGTAAGAGGACAGCAGTCATATACGTCAAGCGATAACTTTGTACCTACTCCGTTTTACAAAAAAATATGCCAACGGAGGAGGATCAAATTTGGCACAGTTAAAGTTTATATAACGCTTAAAAAAATAAATTAATAAAAATAACACTACATACACTATCTCAGATTAATTATTACTCATACTGCCGTGTCTTTCACATTCAATAGACAACATTTACCTTTTTTATTTCATATCTAAGATGCAAAGGAACCCTTAACAGTTTAAACTTAAAAATTAAATGAATAATGGTATCTGTATCTATATGTATATCGGGTCTGGTACAAAGGAAGAACTAAAGGGACTCAAAATTACAAAAAAATATATTTTCCTAACTGTCTGTCTGTGTCTGTCAACACGGCAGACCTTTGCAAAGACGGGTTTCCAAAGATCCTTTCGAAGGCGATCAATCGACGGACAAGTTTCTATGAAGAAAGTAGTAGCACGAACGAACCCGGAGGAAATAGCTATATTTATATTTACACTACTTGTATTATATTGTATTACATGAAGAAAGTAGTAGCACGAACGAACCCGGAGGAAATAGCTATATTTATATTTACACTACTTGTATTATATTGTATTACATGAAGAAAGTAGTAGCACGAACGAACCCGGAGGAAATAGCTATATTTATATTTACACTACTTGTATTATATTGTATTACATGAAGAAAGTAGTAGCACGAACGAACCCGGAGGAAATAGCTATATTTATATTTACACTACTTGTATTATATTGTATTACATTTAAATATTCAGATTTGAAATATAACTACATACCCACTTAAGGCATGCAGTTATATTTCTAAGATTCGCCAAACTTATGTTGCCAATTTACCGATCGTTACATGAATATATTTATCACAAAATTACAATGTCATATCTCCTAAATTATAAAGTAAAGAAACAGGAACAGATAAACTGCTACATAGTTACCTTTGGATTTTTTTGCACTACTAACTACTAGCATGCGGTGTGTCTACGATTGTGTGGAAAAATTGTGGGCCGTTGAAAGGAACGTCAAATATGGACACTGGAATATCTGAAAGTTTCGAACATTATATGGATTTAACTATAAAACAGGAAAAATTAAAAACTAGTTATGATAACAAAATCAATTGTACCATAAAAGTAGGTAAGTACTAAAAAAATAATAACTACTCCAAAACTTAAAATACTACAAAACAAAGAAATCTCACAGGTCGTCCCCACCAGGCGGAGTACCTAGAAGGCTCAAAGAGTTTCCTCGCTGGATTGCGATACTTATTCTCTGGGCCAGGTGGGTGCCGGCTCTGGGGTCTCGGGTGGCCTCAATGAGTTTTTTAGAGATTTCTCTGAAAAGTTAAGTTTTCTCGTTTTTAATTTTTCTAGTATAGGTTAGTATTAAAATACATTTTATTTTCATTTCATTCAAGTTTACTATAAAACCACATAATATGTTCGAAACTTAAAAAGTTATTATATAAATAAATATTATATTTTTAGGACTTCGGAATAAAAAGTTATGAATCTCCGAATATCAGAGAGTTCATGTGCAAAAAAGTAACGCTGTGGTAATCGTATGGTTATCATGCTGCATTGTCAATATGAGGCGTATAATCTCCATCTAGTGGCCTTTCCTTCTTGTGGACGCGTATTTTAATTACCAGGCAGTAAATGTATGACGACTTTCCGATCTCCTTTCAAATTTGGATCGTTCTATGAAAGCTGTTTTTCTGTACGTATATATATTTTGTACTCTGTGAGACAAGTTGCTGTTCCTTGTACATATTAATTATAATGCCGTATGGGTTACTAGGTACACGAGAGTTAATATAATAAGGATTAATTTAACTCAAGTAACTCACCTCTATTGAAAGTATCAAACAGTTCCGAGGAGAAAATTAAGGAACTTCCAAGAAAACTAGCAAAGTTTTCTTTGGAGTTAGTGTTGCATATACCATCGTGACATTTAGCATATAACTTGTTTAGGTAACAGGTTCTATTAGCTTACACGAGTGCCAATAATTGCAACACAATAAAATCGTGAATGTTTTCTCACCACGTCAAACACGCTTGGCATGACCACAATAAAATTATGCGTTTTGTCCACATAAGAATAGACACACTGACAGATAGCCTGGACAAAAGACAGCTTTCCTTTGCCTGTTCTTTTGTCTATGCTTTCCCGAGGACACAAAAAAGTTTTTATTTATTGACTTTGACAATTGACATGATAAACGAAATCTAGCAACACACGCAGTAAACCTCAGATAAGCGTCGCTTTTCCCACCAATCACGCAATGTGTCACTGTCTTCACTTAGCGTCATGAATTCTTTAATCCTCGTGCTATTCGGTGATGTCATTGAATTTGATATGGAGATGATAGATAAGTCGTTAAACTAAACTGAAACTCCCAACTTTCATGCGTTTTCAATACTTCTAGCAATTTTGAGGCGTATTCGAGTCAAAAACGCGGACCAAGTTCATACACCGTAGACCATAAATAACTAGTTGGTAACTAATAATTAATAACCGTATGCAGATGGTTATATTAACTGCGTAATGTTTGGCAAATAACTTGAGTCGATGAACTCACAAGGTCAAGGTTACTTTCGAGATTCGTTTATCTCAATACAAAACGATGTTGGGTCTTACTAATTTATCATTCGTAATAAAGATTTTATAAAATATTGTTCGAAAAGGTTTGGAACTGTAACTGTGGTTTAAGTGGCCCTCATGTCACATTCTATCCTTGTCATTGCCAGCTACCAAGCCGAGACAGTGGCAGCTTGAGATTTAGAATACTGAAGGCTAGTGGATTCTAAGTTACGGGCCTTCCATGCTTTGCCTAAGTAGTATTTCATTATTTGGGCGTAGGTATATTAATTATTTACCGTTATGACTTAGTTTTGAAATAAATTACAGTGCAAAGTTTTTACTTTTTATAGGTATATACATAACTAGCCCTCGGCACCGCCGGCGTTAATACAGTATCCCACAGGGACACTGCACTTTTTCGGGATAAAATGTAGCCTTTGTGTTTCAATCCAAAGCCTAAATTACTATCATAGCTTTCATTACAATCTGTTCAGTAGTTTATGGGCGAAACAGTCACATAAATCCATACATCTATCCATCCATCCGTCCATCCGCACATACTTTCACATTTATAATAGTAGTAAAATTTATAGATTATAGAAGAAAAAAATTTTACCTTTACATAAATAAAATGTATGAATAACTAACCACGAATAGCGGTAAATGTAAACCCGTACCATACATGATAGAAATGCTTTTTTGACCGACTTCCAAAAAAGGAGGAGGTTATACGTTCGGCTGTATCACTATATAGTATAAAACAAAGTCCCTTTTTATGTCTGTCCCTATGTATGCTTAGATCTTTAAAACTACGCAACGGATTTTGATGCGGGTTTTTAGGGTTCCTTAATACTTAAGGAACCCTTAAAGTTTCGCTCTGTCCGTCCGTCTGTCCGTCTGTCTGTCTGTCTGTCTGTATGTCTGTCCGCGCTTCTAGCTTCTGTAATTATGAATATAAATGGATAAAATTTGGTATTATTATAAATTGTGTATAGATCTCGGTTTTGGCATCATCAAATAATAATAATTTTATAATCTAGGGGTGGCTCTCCATACATGTGAAGTGGGGATGAAGAATATTTTTTTCATTCTACCCCATTGTGTGGGGTATCGTTGAATAGGTCTTTTAAAAAGAAGGCAAGGTTCATACGACTTTTTACAAAGTCAACCATTTTCGAGTAATCAGCCCTCCAAAGTGGTTTATAAGAGATACAAACTTGTAAGATTCCATGCTGATAGATCATGCTAAAAACTCTTTAGGAAAATTATTTTGAGCTAAATCGGACAATAACTTTTGAAGTAATTCATAGAAAACCTATTGCGCGTTGATAATTACGGAACCCTCCTTAGACATGTCGTGACATGCTCTTGGTTAGGTTATATTAATCGATAGAGTGATTCAAGAGGAAGTTTTATATGAGAAAACACATATAGAGAAACACTGATAATTTTAGAGTTTTCTAATGTCGTAAATAAACGCGTCGAAAATAAAACATAAATTATTTTGCGCTCACATTGCAAAAGCTAGCTGAACCCTACGAGATAGATCAAAATAATGTACTACAGAATTGTACACACCTTAAAAAGGTATACAAAAAAATCCATAAGTATATGTGTATCTGCTTTGGATAACCCACAGTATCCATTTTTAATCCTTTCCTTTTTACGAGAAATAATGGCTTATTAACGAAGCGATTTCAAGCAATACAGCATCAATCCTTATCGAATCAAGTACCATAAATACATTGTGCATTTAATATAGATCAATGTGACCCTGTATTATTAATATTATTATGTAATTTAAATGAATATTTTCGAAGATATTTATAATACAGACTTAAAAGGCAGGGACATAGCGGGTGCGGGGCGGCGGTACCGCCGTCCGCCGGCCGGTACGAAACCCTAAAAAACATTTACAATATTATATCAGCAGTATATTTCAGTGAGTACACTATACCACACGGGCGAATATTGTAATATTACGTAACTTAAACAAACTTAATCGTGAGCTCTATATTTGGTACCGACTTTAAAATAATGAAGATTGTGTAGAGAAATAGTTTAAATTTTTTCCGAATTGAAAAATAAAGGAAATCTGTAATTTTGTCTACACAATCTGTCGGTATGTCTATTCTTGTGTAGACAAAACGCATATGTACGGCGGTCATGCTACGCGTACAGAATAGTATTATTTTATCTCAGTATCAAATCTTACAGCTACTCGCCATTTTTTATTGTTATGAGGCGTTTGTGAAATTTCACATGTCAACAATTTTAGATTTAGGGTCATTTCACATCGCGACGATACGCGGCCCTGCATTTTTAGGATATCTAATCTAAATTTAACTTTTTTCTCTACATGTACGTGTATCCACGTTTCATATTATGACATCAATCATATACTGCACACGCGCTGTGCAACGTGACATTCGAACTCTTACAATGAAACGTGAATCTCCTTGTGTAATTAATAAAGTTCAATTTTGAATAGCCATCTTAAAAATTCAGCGCCATATCGCGTATCGTTTAATTTCAGCGTGAATTGACCCTTATTCACAATTAATTTTTTAAAACGTCCTATAAAAAGTATAAACATTATTTACGGAAGTAAAGACACGGCCCAGTGAGCAGATGACTATCAAACGATTTCACTGATAAAACTAAACTACTCGTGGGAACAATATACACGCGAAATAGGTCATTAAATCCATACAAATGAAAATATTTTGTAACGTTCTCTATTTGTGAGCGTAATAATTGTGCGATTATTTAATTTTTCACTTTGGTGAGTGCGGTGGCGTGACTAAACGGACTAGTGAAATTGCTGCGAAACCTGAAGCGCTAGATTTACATAGGGTTGTCGAACGAAACAAATGCCACTTACAGATGCAAAAGAGGATAAAAACTAAAAAAAAAATATTTGGCAACCCTAGATTTGAGATAGTGTCGCGACTGTCTCTGCCGACTTATCGATGTAACTTAATTTACCAGTGAAACTTCTAAAGCAAACTATAAAGGTTTTCAAATTTTACCGATCAAACGCTGATGATAATGATTATGATAATACATAATCATCTAACAGTTCCCTTATTTTCACTCGAGCTGTATGCTAAAAGATAATTAACGTATTGTTACGTGCGACTATGAGTCGGCATGAGAACGTCGACTTTTTAATGTAGATCAGCTCATTAAATGTCTTCATATTATGTTTGTAGTAATTAAACGTTTAATAAGCGTATAATGTATACCTGTCATGCGTGGAATTTGGCTCCCGTGCGAGCCTTATCTGTAAACCCATTTACTATTACGTAAATATGACCATAGGCAACTACAATCAATTCAATAATCGTGGATTAATGAGCTTCCAACCCATAGAATACACAGCAAAGCTAATGTAAAATAGCTTTTCTTGTATAAATGTATAATTACAGAGAAAATATTTTCGATTAAGGAAACCCCGAGAAACGAGAGCCCTCGCTGTCGCGCAGAAACTTCTCACGGGTCAGACAAGTATCCGAGACACTTCTCGCCATGAGTCTGGATGCTGTGTGAAGTCTAACATAGAGAAAACTGTAGGAGTAAAATTGCCACATTAAGTGAATCGCACTATGAAACATCAAATATTGAAATTTAACAGTTGCAGCCGTTTTAGACCGCCAGGTCAATACTATTAGTAATCATAATGATTACTGGCTGACCCGTGCCCAGTTCGTTGGGCCTCAAACATTTTTAAATGATGACGACGATGAGTATAAAAAGTATCCTAAGTTACTCCTTATAACATCAGCTATCTGCCAGTGAAAGTCCCGTGAAAATCGGTCCAGCAGTTTCAGAGATTAGCCGGATCAAACAGACAGACAAAAATTGAAAAGTGTTTTTTTTATTGTTAGTACCGTATCTACTTTTATATGCATTATGTGAAAAGTTGTTAATTTAAAGTTACAAACTGACACTTAAATTTTATTTATTTGTATGTATAGATGGAACCACATATCCTCACACATAACAGCCCTCACAGCGCAAAGGTTGTAACTCACAATTCACCGGATTCAAGGTGGAAGAATGCAATACCGCGTGACGCAGGGAAACGCGTAACTTATACTTTACGCTTTCCACTTCCTGCATCTCGGATTTATTGCAATATCACGAATTCCTGGCGCGAAATATACAAGACTAGTTTCTGCATTCGACTTTTGAGATAAATTGGTAACCGTGCATTTTACCGCGATAAATAGGTTTAGTCTATCCCTGTACCAAATTTCATCAAGATTCGTTAATTAATGGTTATAGGCGTAATAAATAGCCTAACGGTCAGACAGACAGACATTAATCACTTTCGCAAACGGGAACCTATTACTGAGCCTTCGCTGTCCATCCGTCCGTATTTCTGTTGCCGCTATGACAACAAAGACAAAAAAACAGAATAAAATAAATATTCAACGGGGGCGCGGGAGCGCATACATCATTGGAGGTTTTTTCCATTTTGTACGGAGCCCTTTGTGCGTGAGTCCGAATCGCACTTGGCCGGTTTTTCTATCTAAGAGACAAAAGAACCCTTACAAATTTCAAACTCAAAGTTAAATTAATTATTGTGGGCGAATCTCGACCTTATTAGTAATTATAATTGTAGTACCAGTCGACAAAAACATTTAACGATAAAATGAAGGAAAACGAAATGAGTTTCCTGTCATATAGTAGGTCTTAATGTCTGTAACTACAGACTTGCCCTGTTTCTGAATAATTTTATAGTTTACTTATCGCTACTGAATGTTGTAACGACCAACGTCTTACGTTAGTATGAAATATGCAGTTTTTCAGTCAATAGGTACATCATCGCCAAGGTAAAAGAAACTTATAAAAGTGTTAACTGTTTACGGAAATTGTGAAGGAAGCGATCATGTTCGGCGTATGTTTATGAATTCACAATTCGTATTCTCACGTACAATTAAATTTTTTCGATAATCTATTGGTACCGCTCGTTCTTAAAAACTCTTCTTTAAAAAAATTTACTAGATGGCGCCGTTACGATTAAAAGTCGCGCTAACAAAAATTGCATTAAAAAATCGTAATACCACCTTTAATATAGAAATATCTACTATCGAATGTAAATGTTATTTCCAATATATCATCCATGTTATAAATTAATTTTCAATACCTAAATAAATTAGGGGCATATACAGGAATTTCCACATACATACTCGTATGTCGTCTTAAATACTGAATTTGACAGTAATTGGAACGTTTAAAAGTTAGAGAGGAGGGAGAAAATGAAATTAAAATTACGAAGCAATTAGCCCGCATCTATGCGGGGTCAACGACCGTTATGGTGTGAGCCCAATCCACTGAAAATGTGGAGTACCGGCTTTAATTATATTAATCTTTGGGTTTTTTTATGATACAGGTAAGGGGCAAACGAGCTGATGGCCTGATGAAAAGTGACTACCGTAGACCATGGGCACCTGCGAAACAGCTGGCTTAGCATGGCGATCTGAAGAAATAATTTTAAAGAAGAAATAATCTACTCAAAGAAGTTCGTTGCAAAATAGTTCTGAATCCATGGTAACAAGGTCGTCAGTAGAAGTGAACATTTCTTAACAGCCATGTTTTTAAAATGGCTGCCGGAAATTCTTTTGTCAAAAATTATCAAATTTTCTAGTAAATGTCTGAACGTAAAGAAACTATTTGTCCAAGACAAATAGTTTCTTTTGAACTTCTTGAACTCTTTGAACTTCTTACCGCCATGATGACGTGGAGTAGTTGATATAATATTTTTGACGACTATTTGACAATGAAATAAGAAAACGTTTCTACTTTAGCCGTCAAAAAGGCCATTTTGTGAGCTCATGCTCGGGAAGCAAAGAAATATTGTTTCTCATAACGATGATGCATCGACATTGCTGCCTTACAATAAGACCTACTTTGCTCCGAATGGTATTAATGTTTCTTCAATCTGTCATTTTGTCGATTCTCGGTGTTTCTATACATGTGGTGCGCATGCTAGGCTGGGGAGATACAAGTTATCTTATATAAAAGGAAAAGATGATTGACTGCTGTATCAACGCACAGGCCAAACCCTTAATTAAGGCTATAAATTTAAAATTTTGCACACGTATTTCTCATATGACGTAGGCATCCACTAAGGAAGGATTTTTCAAAATTCATCCCCCAGGTTGAATTTTGAAAAATCCTTGGGTGGGAGGTAAAATAAGTGATAAAATTTTGTATAAAACTTTTTATTCCTTGAACATTTATTTGCATGATATTTCGTATGAATTGAGCACGGAAAAAATAATGAGTAACGTATTTCAGCGTTTTCTAAAATTCAGCCCCTATAGGTGGGTAAAATAGTTGATGAAAGTTTAAAACCTAATTTCACGCGGGCGAAGCCGCGGGCAATTAATGCTAGTTTCATGTACACCTTAGAATTATTTGTTTACATGTAAATGGAATTTGACGCGTATGGAATTTGTAGCGTTCGTGACTGTAAAAATATTTTGAAGATTTTAGTAAAGACTACAGAATACAGACTACAATGAAACCAGCATGTCAAATTCCTGATGATTGGTTCGTGAGAACGGTTTATCTTCTCAAGTTTACTTTCACACTACGAACGTGAGCACGCTTCGCTACCATTTTCTAAAAGTCAATAGTTATAAAAATAGTACTGGGTGTTTTAACTGCGTTTGACTACATATGGGACCGAAAAGGCCAGCAGCCATATTTTTCTTGTAAGTGACGTCATAAGAACATAATCTAATCAATTAAAGAACAGCGAAAATTAAATCTAGAGATCATGCACTACAAACGCACATACGACATTTGTTTGTTTCTGTTCTTATGACGTCACGATAATGGTGGATGTCGTTTTGGCGCAAACATTTATCGTTTAAATTTTAATAATTTTTTTTCTTTGCATAAAGAGATATTATTTCCAGGAAATAAAAATACTATTTGACTATCGAATCGATACGAACATTTAAAAATATATTTGAAAAAAATGTAGCCTATTCTCGTAAAACTATACTGTAGGCCTAGCAGGAACAATTGACAGTACGTAAACGTAACGCTATCGAATGTAAATTGTATGGGCGCTGTCATAATTTTTCATACAAACCTCTTTCGATAACGTTACGTTTCCTAACGTTCATCATTAACCTGTCAATTGTTTCTGCTAAGCCCCTTGAAAGTTTTTGCTTTACGTATTAATATAAAAATTCTCTTGTACGTGAAATACAAAATGGTATCACACATGCTACAATAAAGAAACCTTGGCGGTAAATACATACATAGATAACCGCTCAATTTGACGCAATTTCCACAACCACACGATCATTTTCTATCGCACAATCTGGAAGTACTTGTTATTAAAAACCTATAACCATTAACACCTTTTACGTATGAAGGTTGCAGAAATTAGAATAAATATTTTTAAAATACCGATAACAATGTCATCTTAAGACATCCCGGATTTTGCTTTGATGTGCGGCTCAACATATATGTGCTGAAATCTGAATGCAAGTTTTTGTCACTACTCGCCGCGAAGAAGCTAACTACAATTTGTATTTTAAATTGTAGTTAACTTCTTCAGGGCGAGTAGTGACAATAACTCGCACTCCGCACACACACACAGAACACTGACACTGTTCTGTCTGACTGACTTACAGAGAACACTAAACCCACAGCGAGAAGTCTCTCCAGATAAGGCTCTGCGCGCGATCGAGAAAATGGCGAGATACTGTCCATATGAATGGTTTTCGAGTCTGTTCGACGAGAGTCTAATCTGGCCCGTGGATAATATTATACGAAAATGCGACAAAAGTGACAGTGTTTAGGAAGTTTTACAATGGAAATATTTGGCGAAACCGGTTTTAGGTTTGTTCACCTCGGCCACTGTTTTACCATGCCAATGAGCACTTTACGCAACTCATAAAAATCGTTAAATGCTCAAATAGCGTAGTCTGGTTTTATATTTTTCTATGTATACAATATTCTATACTAATACATTGTTCGTCCACTGGGGACGGTCTCTGGGAGTGGTACGACAAAGTCGTGAGGGTCTGAATCTAAAAGTCTATAAGTACTGATTGTGTTTTTTATAAGTAGAGATTGATATTTTTACTGGTTGTATTAAAAGTGATTTTGGAATAAATAAAGTGTTATTATACTGATGATCAAATGATCAAAAGTTAAAAGCCGCTGCAATTAAAGTAATGAACATATTTAAAATATTCTTATTCACAAAAATATGAGAAAAACTAGAAAAAACAAAAACAATACAGGAACCAAAGAAGGATATAATACAAGAGGTCCCGCCCTGTGGTCGAAATTCACCCATATTCATTCATATAATTTTTAAGTTCGATCTTTACAAGGGTTATTTTGCCTCTTAAATAGAAAAAAATTGCAAGTGTTGTGATATATTGACAAACGTCAACTAACCAACTTGTAACAAAATTGTATCTATCAAACTTACGGTAGTGTGTGTTAATAATCTGAGGTAGTGTGTGTGTTGTTGTTATTTTTATTAATTTTATGTTACATAATATTATCTAAGCATTATTTAAAAAAAAAAATGCTTTCTGCACACCTTCCTCAACATAAACTTCGATTTGCCGAAACGTGGAAAGAATAGGAAGGTGTGTTCCTACACATAAAATTTAATTTACCGACCAAATTTTGTTTTCCTCCGATTGAACAATTCGCTTAGAACTGATAGTACTGAAAGTTTTTTCGTTCCGTATTTATATAACAATCATTACAAAAATATTCTTAAGGCATAGCTGGGAATAGAGTAGAGAATTCGGTACAAATATTATTTTACATAATGATATTAGTGATGTGGCAGTGAATATTAAATAGGCAAAAACTTAGGTAAGCTAATATAATAAGTTTTACTATAAAGTTCTCTCTATTTTCAGTCCCGCAGTAAGCTAGCCCGTGGCTGTCCACGACCTTCTCGCTTTGTCAGATAGTTTATTTGCATGTTTTGTCTCTGTCGCTCGATATAAAGTAAGCAGCGACAAAACTTCCGAATAAGCTATCCGACACGTATGTGAAGTAAGTCCTAATGGAACATAGGCATTCGATAATGATAGAAAATTCTCTATAAGAATTGTGTATTGATTTTTTCATAAAATCTGCCCGCATCATCAATCAAAAGTTGCAAATAAACGTAAACAGGATAAATGATTACGTATAATGGAAAAACCGACAAAGCGCACGTAGGGTTCCGAACAAAAACGTAAACGCCCCAGTAAAATATTTATTATATTTTGTTTGTAGCATTTCTTGTTATATCGGAAACAGAAATACATCATCTGTGAAAATTTCAACTGTCTAGCTGTGACGGTTCTTTCGACACGGAACCCTAGAAATGTAGAGCATTTACGTCACTGTAACCGGCCCGCTATTAAGTTTTATTGGTGTATTATGTTATTTTGGACATTTTGTGTGATCACGAGAATGCATCCGTGTCATAAATATGCATATATTGACTTAATGCTGTTTGCTTGTACTATCAGGGAATTCATAAGCAGGTAGAGGCTAGAGTGTTCTCATAATTTATTTATATTAATGACGACATGCAATCACAAATCACAATACTACTGTCAATGGCATGTCGCGTGCCTGCATTTAATAATAATACGAACAAATTGTGACAACAGTCACCTGCGTATGAATTAGATTCCCTGATAGTACATATTACAAAATTTTATGGATATTAATTGCCTCTACACATAATCACGCCTACATTACCTAATAGGTACGTAATAGGTGCCCACTAATTTCAGAAATCGCCCATCCCAATATAGGATTTTTTAATTTTCTAATGCGAGAAGTGGGCTAGAGATGTTTTCTGTGACCTCTGCCTATCGTTATTGGACTCGGTGGTCCCTATACAAGCCAAGTGGCCTTGTTTCTCACTGCCTGTCTAGTACCAACCCTTATTTAGGGGAATAGTCCTGGGCATATGTTAATCTGTGTGTGTACTCATATGTTAATATGTGTGTGTACTCATATGTTAATATGTGTGTGTACTCATATGTTAATATGTGTGTGTACTCATATGTTAATATGTGTGTGTACTCATATGTTAATATGTGTGTGTACTCATATGTTAATATGTGTGTGTACTCATATGTTAATATGTGTGTGTCTGTGTAATTGTAGATATTCTGATATCTAAGAAATAGTTTTAGCATCAATCATAACATTTATACAGAGTGTCTTAAAAACAATAGACATTCAAGGGGCGTGATCAGTATTCAGATACTTCTCGTTGGATAAATATATGACATAATATGGCCCTAAATCTTGACAAGATTATCCTATCTATCTATATTATAGATAAAAGGCAAAGCGGATTGACTTATGTATATACAATTACGACGCAGAGGCCAAACTCATATGGCTAGAAATTTGAAATTTTACACACGTATTTCTCATATGACGTAGGCATCCATCCACTAAGAAATGATTTTTCAAAATTCAAACGCCAAGAGGGTAAAGTAAGGGATGAAAGTTTGTACGTAACTTTTTATTCCTTGGACATATTTTCATGACATTTCGTATGAAAAATAATGTGTTACGTATTTCTATTATTCAACCCCTACGTAAATAGGGGATGAAAGTTTTAAATTATAATAAAGATATCGTTTAAAACCCAATTTTACGCGAGCGAAGCCGCGGGCAAATGCTAGTAAAATAATAAAAGTGTATTCACCGCGTGCAGTCGATACTGGACGGCGAACGCGTGACCTTAAAATCCGGCGCGTTGTACGGCAGTTCGAGACTGTACATGTGTAGTGAGAGTTGCCAGGTAATTAAGAATACTTTTAACTATGCATATTGTAGGTATATTACTTACGTAATCTTTATTCGTAGGTTGTGGATGTTCGCAGTTCAGTAAAATATTTCATTCGGATAAAAATATCCTGTTTAAACGTAATGCAGTAAACATTTTATTATGTTATAAAACAATCACGAACATAACAAAGTATTGTATGTCAACTGTCAATAAACACAACTCGTGTCTTGACTCTTCTCATTATCCGCATATGCATCACGATTCACGACTGTTCACGCGTGTTCCCGGAACATTATATAGGTATGGATGTAGGTATAAAGTTACTTCTAGGTGTGGAATCTTTATTCCAGATCCGTTTAAAGGTATAAATATATACTTAAGTTTTGGTAAAATCAACTACGGATATTTTGGGTATATTGCTCATACGTTTAGACAAAAATATTATTGTCATACTCAAAATTAAAAAAATCATCTCATAATGGGTGAATCTCCGCTCAAAGCAAACTCCCCCATAAAAAGGAAGACTTTTTTTTCGAGTACAACAATTATTTTTCTGCCTAAACGTCTATACAGAAGCAGTAGATCGTATGCCCAAAATACCCGTAATTGATTTTACCAAACCTTACATAGGAATATCCTGGATTATTTGTTTTAAATTTACGATTTACAAGTTTTTTTTTTTTTTTAGATTTTATTGCTTTGTTATTGCGTGTATAGGTTTTCTACCTTCGTTATTTATGTTATAGTTTCGTTAGGTATGTATATAATATGTATGTTACATAATAGTTTATTGTATGTTACTTGGGTTTATACCTTGCATAGACGTTGCCCTTAATACTCATGACAAAGAAGAAGGTAGTAGTTTAAACTAAAACAAAAATGTATTCGTTTGATGGCTTATCGTTTGTGATTTTGTTATGCAAAGCGGCTTGTTTCATCTGATGATATCGTACTTATTGCTTATCGTACTTATACCTTAAAATGACCCTAAATAACTCAATCAAAAAAGCCCGAAATAATCAAAACAATGAACACCTTCTAAACATTATATTCCGTATTGAAAAATGTGTCAATTATTTGACCGCGAACTTTACACCACAATTTTCTCAGGTCATCGACCTCCGTGACTTGACAGTTGTCAGTTACATTGACATTGTCTTACTAACTGAATTGCTCAACGGCGGCAAGGTTGACTTTTGCATAGACGTTTGTCGCACACAATTACGCATACTTTACGAGTTCGTTTCTTCAATAGATGTTGCCTGCGACTCCGTGCTCGCAAAAGGAAACACCGCGGGAACCGTGAAACTTTTCGCGATACAAAGTAGCCTATGTTCTTCCTTGTGTTATAATTTTTACCTACCTTTCTTAACTTTGAGACCAGTTTCTTTACAATTTGCAGCTCTACGTAGAGAATTCCGAGGTATCTCACAGCACTTACCTGTAACAAAATGGAAAAAAATGAGAACCACCATTTTTATGTAGGTAAACGGTCCCAAAACATAAGTATATTTTTAATTAACATGTTTATATAATATATCTAGAAAAGTTTCATCAAAATCCATACAGCCGTGGCCTGAAATCGTCCTCCCTTTCGCATTTAAATTAGTCGAATAAAACATTTCCGAGAGTTACTAGAGCTGGCTATGAAGGCGGGTGACATTTAGCCAAATTTTATTCGGCGGTGACCTTCCCCTATGACCTGGGGACACGTATGATCGACGACCCTGTCTGACAGACAGTTGACAGCCATTTTAATTTACATCTATGGGTTTAACATTTGACAATGGCGAATCATATTATAAGGAAAGTTGTAAAGACGTGTGAATTGTAAACTGCCTAATTCTACTTAATAAATAATAACAGTTCAATAAAATGTACATAATAAATGTCGTTTACATATAATTGAAATATAGAACTTTTGCCCGCGGCTCCGCCCGCGTAAAAACAGTATCCCAAAGAAACACTGTAAATTTTGGGATAAAAAGTAGACTATGTATTAATCCAGAGCTAAAACTACTATTATACCAAATTTGACCAAAATCCGTTCAGTAGTAACAAGTAGTAGCAAGGAGCAGTAACAAACATCCATCCATCCTCACAAACTTTAACGTTTATAATAGTAGTAGGATACACGATAGTGCTCGCGAGTCGCGACCGTACCTAAAACATAGAGGAGTGTTTTAGCCGTAGAAAATGGTAAGATTCGATGCGCACAAAACATGCATTTTAATTTGTAGCACGTTGTATAGGTTTCACACACGTGTTTTAAGGTTTCGCGCAGACGGGCCACAAATAACCGGTCGCCATCGCTAAGGTTGCCGCGACTAGGTACTCAAATATGGCGTTAAAACTATGAAAAGCGTGACAACAGGTTGTCGCATCGCGGTCGCTTGTGGCCCGTCTGCACGAAGCCTTACTTATACTTTCTTAGAATATTTCCTATAGTAATATTTAGTTTAAAACACGATGAACGTAGAACTTCTTTCTTTTTGGAAGTCAGTCAAATTATTATTGGTGCGAAAAATTAAAACAAATATTTTCCATAAGTTATTTTTATTTACAACTTCGGTACATATACAAAAAAAAACAAACCAATGTTGTTCTTAAAAATACCGGTTGTCTGTAAAGTCGGTTTACTGACGATAGTTGAACGTGACAACGTCAACAACAACAACAACAACAACAACCACAACAACAATAATATAAATAATGAGGTAAAGGCAATGCGAGGTAACGCTGGTACTTGGTAACGGTACTTGGTAACGATAACGGGTAACAGGTAATGCATGAGTCATGTTTTTTCGTGCGTGCAGCCGGCTCCATCGATTTATAAGACGTTATCACGTCAAAAACAGAGCTGTCTAAATATAATTTAAAAATTTAATATTTCCGTATTTTACAAACTTAATTACTTATTGTCCATAAATATATTATCTTATATCATTATAATTTTCCATAAATTCTAATTTGCTTGCTTTAATGAAATACGTACCTAGCATATATGTAGTTTGTTTTGTAGTAGGTACAATATTTTTTATTATTTTAATTATATAATATTTTAGGCGGAAGTTTAATAATTTTTGGTTTGGCGCAGACGGGCCACAAGCATAATACTTTTTATATTGGTGTTTTTTCCGTCTGAATGAAAATAGGAAACTAATAATATCAAATAAAAATGAAAATGAAAAAAAAATGTTTCGTAAATGAAACTTCCCGACGGTAAAAAAAACACCAGACATTATATTATATAAGTATGTCAATTATGGCAATTGTAAGCGAATTACTATTCTTAAGCGCGGACGACGAAGTCACGGTCGCTTGCGGCCCGCTTGCGCCGAGCGTAGATAACTATAATAATATGACTACATTCAGATTAATACATCTCAATGTAGTTTGAATTAAATATATTCGAACGCTCCATCATTGCGTTTTCGAGTTTGCGTTTTGAAATCAAATATTTTATCAAAGCTTTTCGTCTGAACCATGGAGACTTGATATTACGAACTGATTATAGTTAGAGATAAATAGTATCTCTATCCTCTACTTTCTTTTATTTAAGCCTTTACCTTGGTCGTGATTTCGCCTTTACCTTGGTCGTGTTTTAAGCAAAGTAACTCAATCGTTATATTCCGTCGCCTCATGTAACACCGACAGTATTTTTATTTTGGTAGCCATCTTTTTTCGAGAAGGTAAAGCGTTTAATGTGCTCAACAATGACAGAAGGAACAGTTTGTCTTCGTCCGCTCCGGTCAAAGTGTCAGATAGGCCATGATCTATAGATTTCTGCTCAGTGTAAATGGAATGAAATGGATCAAAATCTGATTGTCTAGTTTCTACTTTGACTACTTTTCGAGGCGGTTCCTCTATTTCGATGTTGTGCTCCTCGAAAAAATTCTCTGTAATTTCTGGTGAGTCTGCATCTCTGACTCCTTTCTGCAGAAACTGTAACTTTCTATAGTACAAATACTCGGATTTTCGATCCTCCGGTGCACCGGCCTGCAATTGTTTCTGTCGTTTCACTTCCCTCGCGTAACACGTTCTTATATTTTTCCATCTTTTCTGCAAATCCACAACTGCAAAATGACACATTAATTATGTTTAGCTTTATTTTAAGTACTTACATAAGTACATACGCTTTAATAAATATGAGGAAAAAATCTCCGATAAAGAATGAAAGGTTTACCAATATGCTATCGATCAATATAAAATTTTAATTCCTTACTTAGTATCTGTTTCTCGGCCGAGGACATCTCCTTATTAGCGAATATAATATCTGCAATTTGCGCCCAACAATGCTTTCTTGTATCCCTTTGACTGTATTCCTCGCACGAGGCATCCCATATAGCCGGCCTGTTTTGTACTTCGGTGATGAATTGGTGGACATTGAATCTCTCCATTTTAACGTAAAAACTAGGGCTTATAGAAAATATTATGGCGCGTAATTACAAAAACAAAATGGCTGCCGGCTGGCGGCGCAACACGGGCGATCGCCGCGGCAACGGCTGTGCGAGTAGCGCGATTCACTCAGCTGGTTGCGTCGATTACTCAACCAGTCGCTAAGCTGGTTGCGCGATCAGTCCGGTTGCGCATCGGAAATTGTCTGCACGAATTAGACTCCGTTCCGATTCAATGTATAAATGTAAACAAATAAATTAAATTCGACTAAATATTAATGTGTTATTGTATTTCTTTATAGCGCGGTGAATAAGTGAAATTTATGTGGGAAGTATTATAGTCTCCCATATTAAGCTTTGTTTACATTGAATCGCAACGGAGTAATACGTCCTGCCAAAGGTTCAGCAATTTAAGCATACACTGCTTAGCAAGCTGCTGCTTGCTGCACAACCGAATACACTGATAAGGCTGGGACTATATGCTCCGGAATCCGGAAGGCCGTAAAAAATTCTGAGCATTGAAAATAGAACTCTGTGCTTACACAATAGAGTTGAAAATCGAACACATAAGTGTCGAGTCCAATGTCAGTGACAACTCGACACTCATGTGTTCGATTTTAAACGCTATTGTATCTGTCCAGAGTTGTATTTTCAGTAAGTACCTACTCTTAATTTTTACCGGCGTTCCGGATTCCGGAATCCGCATAATATAGTCCTAGCCTAAGTCCTGCATGCGAAATACCTACCTACTACTTAACACTGCATGCATGCACTTAACATACAAAGAATAAAGCCAATTGAACCAATAAACAATATTTAAACTTCTAATATTGCAAAACAAAAAAAAGACTGATATTTTAATTATATATGGAGAGAAATCGCGGCAACAGTTACTAATGGAATTCCCAAAGAAGGCAAATGTCAGCTAGATTGTCTACTTTTCCTTTTAACAAAACAAAAAATATTTTTTACATAAAATAATAATTGAAAAAACCGTATCGTTTGAAAAAACTGGTTTTAAGTATTGTTTAGTGATAAACATTATTTAAAACCAATTTGACCAACCCTTTACCACAAATATGTATGTGTGAATTTTATAGGATATCAAAAATAAAATAATTGATTTTTCGTTTTTGACCACGTGATTAAAAACGCACAGAAAGATAATGTGACGTCAACTTCTTGTATTCCCGTAAAAACGCCTCATAGGCCATAGTCCATAGGCAAAGAATATAATATATTTACTACGTAACCTTTATTTAACGATTTACACGAATGACAGCTCTAGGTTATGTGTGGGCTAGGCGAGCGCGGGGCCCGCAGTACGTGGAGTTTTTCAAGCCAGGACTTTCGTTTCACGGGGCTGCCCGCTGGTCGTTTCTTGCTTTTTGTCAATTATGACAATTGACACTATGATTTCCCAATATATAAGATAGATCTGTCTGACGCGACGTATCTTTTGTACCTATATGTAGTTTGTATTTATTATTTTTCAACAGACTGTGACCCCCTTTAAAAACAAACTCGAGCCCCTCAAGGGTCGCGACCCCCCGCTTGAGAAACGATGTCTTGGGGATAACCCACAATAACCATTTTTATCCTTTACTATTTACGAGAAATAATGGCTTATTTAGGAAGTGATTTTAAGCATTAATCCTTATCCAATTAAGTTACAAATACATTTAATATGCTTGCATGCATTTAATATGCCGCTTGTGCCGCGTTGCTGCCACGACGCGACGGTACTCATATTCCATAATTACTTGAATTTTTAATTTTTAATTTCCATGATGACGAAAAAGTGCGATGAAAATGTAACACTAATCAATAAACAAATGTCTACTTTTGGAAAAAGAATTCCATGTTTTTAAAATAAAATTAATTTGAAATTAGAATTCTTAGCCAAACAAAAATTATTTTGATTTGAAATGGCCAGTACTGCAGAACGGCAATTTCATAGGTTCCAGACCTAATATTAACTAAGCGCTGACACAGGCAAGGAATTGGCCTTCAAACATTCGCTCAAATAGAGTTATCAAGCGACAAATTGAACGATCCCATAAAGATATACTAATAGCTACGTGATGGGCGTGCATTGTGGAACAATAACACTTACACGCGCCACTTAGTAATGAAACCGATAAGTTCATGTAAAACTGTGTTATATAATATATAATCAAAATGTATGAACTAGTAGCTAGCTATTAGCTATGGTGTCCCAGAGAACTAGTCACCAGAGACTTGCCACGTGCCGTCCCGCCCATCCCATTTTTTGATGTGTTACATCTTTCCTCTCGCTCTTTTGAATCTGTACTCTGTAGGTGTAGGTGATGATAATAATGATCATGAGGTAAGTATTATAGAATATTACGAATATACTTACAATACATATACTTAATATACATACATATACTTACAACAAATAAAACCTAACCAGACATGCTGTTGTCACGAACTCAGGAGGACATGTCTAAGGAGGGTTCCGTCAGTATCAACGCGCACATTTTTTTTTTTTCAAAATTCTTTAAAGTTACCTACGTCGGATTTCGCTCAAAATAATTTTCCTCGAGAGTATTTACAAGTTTCTACTTCTTATAATTTAGAATTTCCAGGAAAGGGATCAACGTGTAAACCACTTTAGAGGCCGATTATTCAAAAACGGTTTACATAATAAAAAAGTCGTGAATGAAACCTGGCTTTTGTTTACAGATTAAATACCTATTCGTACCACCCCATACGATGTGATAGAATGAGAAAAAGAACATCCACACTTCACATGTATGGGGATTAGGAAGCCAGTAGCCACCCCTGAATTTTTTTTAATTATTTTATGTTGTCAAAGCCAAATTGTTGTAAAGACTTTTATGCAATCTATAAATAATTATTTTCATAACTACCTAAGCTGCTAAGGGAGGACAGACGGACGGATAGACACAGACCGATCGTTTCAGTTAGAACTGAAAAAATCGCATCCGACCCAACTGACGTTATTTCGGCCTGAACGGATTCGAGCACACACACGGAAAAATCGCATCAGTTCGTTCTGGTTTGCCGCGAGCTACGGTCGTGTTTACTAACTATGCTTGTACACGATACACGCCCGCACGGCCGAGGCTCTGGTGAGAACTGAAGCGATTTGTCACACATGGTCCGTTTAGTCCATCCGTACAGTCCAGAATTAATGTTGCCAACTTAGTTATTTTACAAAGTTTTACTACTAAATTAAGTATTTTATTCCCTCCTTAGTAGGAATTTAGTTGTTAGTTGTGTTTAAGTACGAAAGAGCCAGACAGTAATCATATGCAAAATGGTCTAGGTACAAAAAAAAAGTTGACACCTTATCATAATAATACATCGTAGTATTCGTCCGTAATTTTCTTAAAACTAGCCGTTTAATTACTATATACGTAATATTTCCCAGTATATTTTAATTTAACAATAAAATTTATAATATAATTCAATAAATAATAAAATTTTAATATAACAAAACCAAAAATGCAGTGATTTTTTGGGGGTTTTAGGGATTCCTAAGCCTAAGTTGAGTAGCTTTTTGACAGTTTTCAGTATTCTTTTAGTAGTTTTTAGTAGAAATCTACGCGAGTTTAGTAGTTTCGCAAGAACAGAGCTGGCAACACTGGAACGAATCGCTTCAGTCCATCCGGCCGACTGATGCGATCTCGAAATTGCACACAGACGATACGATTTAGCATCCGTTCAGGCCGAACTGAAGGAAAACCGGACCGTATATGGGGCCTTAAGGGTTCGTACTTCCTTGTTTACTACGGCACCTTAAAAACAACCAAAACTCACGCAAAATTATACGAAAATAAATTAACACTGGACGCGTTAACATTCGCTTCTTGGAAGGTCAAGAGGAAAATGCGTCAGGGGAAATCCAGAAAAATATAAATTCTTAAGGCTATCTGGGGGCACGGCAGAGCCCCCTTTAAGACGAACCAAACGATAGGAAATGTCTGGATTGCTATTTCCTTCGCGAATAATAATTCATGTCGGTTTTATTTAAATTGGCGTTACTCCCGTGGGAAACAGAAGGTTAGGAATTTCCTGTTTCGTCACTTAATCCATAGACGTTTACGCCTTGTTCCTTTTAACAGTAATTATCGTGCAGTACCCACCCGCCATCCGGCTAAAAATAATGCTTAAAGCTACTTTCGAAAGAGATATTCGGTAGTGTCGAGTTTGTAGTTGCATCATAATAACATTTTTTGTCTGTCTACAAAATAATATCTGTGTAATAACAATGTTCAGCACTTGTTATTGACGCACTGCCAAAGGATAATTATTTTTTGCCGCGAGGTAATGTTAAGTAGGATAACCAATTGTTATTGTTAAACATAATCTAACTATATTATTAAACTGCAGTTTAGCAGTACACATTCACGTCAGTAAACTTAATTGTTCAGTTAAAAAAATCGAGCAATTTGTATAGGATCTCAGGGTCTTTTTTGTTTCAAATTTTTGGCTCTGACGTGACGGGAAAATCAAAAAAATGCATGAACTGATAACAAACAATCTCTAACTTAGGATATTTGTAGGCAGTGGCAAACCGTTTTTGTTTTTATCGTTCGATAAGGCTACAGCTACAATAGAGTGAGATCTGGTTTTATCCGATTTGAACCAGACTCGGCAGGTTTACTCATAAACTGAAGCGGGCGGAAGCTCAGCTTTATCGAAGCAATAACTTCAGTCGTATAAAATTTTAGTGGTTAACGAAAATAACAGGTCGTTCACATTGTTATAAAAGTAAAAGTAAATTTTAGTTTGCAAAAAAACTGTGGTGCATTTTACGTCACAAGCAAATAACATAAAAATAAATTTGATACCAAGTTTAGAAAAACAATTCAGTATAATACCAAATGCGTAATCCTACTACTATAAATGTGAAAGTTTGTAAGGATGGATGTTGTTTCACGCAACTTTTGATTTTAATGAAAATTGGTATACTTAGTAGAAAGTAGTTTAGACTCTGGATTACATACACGCTATAGGACGCATTAGCACACAGGCTACTTTTTATCCCGAAAAAGTAGTGTCCGTGGGATACTGTATTTACGAGGGCGGAGACGCGGGAAAGACCTAGTATGTAATATGTAGATTTTTCTTGCATTGCGTAGTCGAAAAAAAAAATTGCAGTAGGTACCTACATATTTTTATTTTTAGTCGAGCCGGATTATCAAATAGGTAGTATATATTACTAATTTATTTCGCAATTCCCAGTTCACTTTTCAGACACGACAAACAGTCATGCATTTAGTTTAGAGACAACATTTTGAACAACAAAATTAAAAGCTCATGAAAATGTAAAGTATTGAATGAAAGGCATTACCCACGATGTCTATCGTGGGAGTGAGCGGGACGGGGGGTGGGAGCGAGATAACGGTACTCTCTGAGAATGCAACAGGTGGTTTTCCGGTGACCGCTTCACGTGGTACGTGTGAAATCGCCGTAACTTGTAAGGTGAATACATTGGCGGGTTTAAGCGACGATTACACGAATCCGGAATGCCGGATTTTGGTTTTAAGCTGTTCTGATTTGGCGGATTTAAACGCTAGATTACATTGACAAGGTCTTTGGATATTTTTGGTGTCTTTTTTATATCTCGTCGCTGTAGTCACGCCTTTCAGGTAAAGGCGTGGCAATAATGATTTGAATAACCAAGATCTAACTATACCAAATTTCATATTTCATTTATATTCATAATTACAGAAGTCAGAGGTTCGGAAATACATACAGACAGACGGACGGATACAGCGAAACAATAAGGGTTCCTTTAGTATTACGGAACCGTAATAAAAGATATGGAGTTCGAAAATTGAAACCTCACCGAGCCTCTAATGTTAGTGCAGAAGGCACTGAACCAAAGAAATACTCACGATCCAATACTAGCTGCCCGTTATCACAACACCGTTTCACATTTAACAAATGTATCACTAATGTATATAAAACAGTACACTGTATAATTAACACCCATCTAATAACACTGGTCGACATCAAAATTGGAGCAAAAGAATGTATATATGGAGTTGATACATCCAACGACGACCTCTGTGGCTCAGTGGTTCAGCGCGTTGGTGCTCAAGCCGGGGGTTGCGGGTTCGAATCCCGCCGATAGAACAAAAAGTTTTTCTGTGTTCCTGGGTCATGGATGTGTATTAAATATGTGTATAATATAATAAAAATCTTAAATATATGTATAGTATAAAAGTATTAAATATACTTCCCGTTTTCTGGTACACGTAACACAAGTTCTTCGGATACTTAGCACGGGGCCAGATTGACGTGGTGTGAAGCGTCCATAGATATTTATTTATTAATACATATTGACAAGCCAAATATGCAAATAGAATTTATCTAGCACGTCTAGTTTTGCTGCTATAAGCAACATTTGACGCGATTTTAGTACATTTCTTGCATTAGCATTTAGATTTTTTCCCAGTAAACATTGGTACCGTGTATGTTGAGCATGGTGATAGGTTATACCTAGGTACTACAAACATGGTAAAAAGATATAACATTTAGCTGGACACTAAAACATGTGAGACCATTTCGACGTAAGTCATCTTCATTTACATACAATTAACTTCTTATGTGGTGTCACTGATGACTTTACATTTTTAACCGACTTCCATAAAAGGAGGCGGTTATACGTTCGGCTGTATATAGGTATACCTTTTTTTACGATACATTTTGCATTACAAATACAATAATTACAAACTACAATATCGTATTTTATGCATCCACAGATTAGGAAACGAAAAGAAACGGCTTGTCAATTACATAACTATGTACTAAAATATACTAATACTAAATTCCTTTTATTACCTAATTTTCAGAAACAAATCGTAAAATTTCTATGTAATTTATATTATATCTAGCAATAGCCCGCCGTAAAATACCCACAACCTGCAAGCAAATGTGTGAGTACACGCATAAGCATGCGTAAAGCACCTCCCTCCGTGCTAACAAGATCGTGCAAACAGCACCAACACACAAGCAATAATGTCAGCAAGATCGTGCAAGGCCCAACACCACCATGCAAGTTGCAAAACTCAAATTTAGTTTTCTTGTTTCTTAGTGAACGCATAAGCAGTGTGGGAGGAGGGAGGTGCTTTACGCATGCTTATGATTGCACTCAAACATTTGCTAACAGGTTGTGGGTATTTTTTTGCGGGATATTGCTAGATATAATATTAATTAAATTGTATGCTATGGATTTCCACAAAGTAACGCCTGATTCTATTAACTAAACCGTAAAATATTGTCGAATAAATTACATGATGAATACTAAATTCGAATATCGCTTGCGAGTTGCGTGAGATTATCATTGCATTTCAATTCGACCGGATTTTCATAATTTTTGTGAAAGCATGCGCTCTAGTTTTGACGCGAAAACCAGATATATATTTTATTGATTGGGTAAACGCTAAAAGTGGATTTTTTGTAATACCTACAGTAAATTACCTAATAAAATAATAATAATATATTAGCAAGATAAAAAAAATTATAGTAAAGGCTTTGAGCCGTTACTGTAATTCTCAACAATAGATGCAATTTAAAAAAAAACCTGTGCATCGGTTGTGCTGCTGCCAAGACGCATGGTTTATTTTATTGTTTTTTGAGACTGGTTTGGCTTAGTTTTTTAAACAAATTGAGATCTTACCACCCACACTACTAACTTTTATATCTATATATATATATAAATCGACCTCTGCATAGAACAAAGTTACATGTGACAATTAAGCCAAATTGATTTTTTTGTATATTTAGTACTAAATTAACTCATTTAATACACTAGTCAAATCCGTTTTAATGAATTGTACGTACTTACAAAAATAGGAATTGAACAAAGGTACATCGGAATCGGCGCGCGCGTTCTCCGCTCGGGGCGCAATTCCGATGCACATAAGTAACATGGTACACGCTCGAAACAAATATTATATATTTTAAATAAAATAAAAATCAGGAAAACTGATAAATTATGTAAGTAAATCAAAGTTATATTTATATATAGGTAGGATTAAAACTTTTCCCAAGAGTAAAGTTACATCTAAACATATGACGTATGGTTATCCGCTGTATATGGTTACATACAACCTACACACACCTAAATAACAATGTATATTAATTTAAAATATATTTCTTAGTAACTAAACATTGCTTTATATCTATTTACAAGCTTATTTAAATATTCATCCGGCTAGGCCAATTAGGAAAAATGTTGATCGAGAATTTACCAAGTCAACCTTCTTTTCGCTCTCCTGTAAAGTAAGAATTTTGCAGATGTGACTTTGTTCTATGCATAGGTCGAATTAAGAATTTTATAAGTAATATTTACAAGTCAATATTCGAAGATTGCCGCCGTACAGTCGCACCATATACCTAATAGTTAGGGGAACTTTATGTACTCAAGGGGACCACATTTCTTTCTCCTCTGTCACGGAAAATCACATTTATTGGATTTCAGGTGTCAAAGTGCAATTTTTTTTTTATATATATGGCGTCGGCTTATCTTAAAACCATTTGCCAGTGTCAAGTAAAAAAGGCGGGAAATAGAACTTTCGTTTCAATTTTCAACACTGTATTCCTTTCACGTCAAGTCTAAAGTCTAGTCAAAGTCCAAATGAATAGTCAGTACAGTCAATGTGTCATGTCAGTCGATTCAGTAAAGCGGTAGACGCTTTACTGAAAGTTCCTAGGGAGTTTTGGCGGGAAACACAAAATAGCACGTTTTTAGAAGTTGTACCACTTGCCCACACATGTGCACGTTAACGAATATTTAATGGTTAATATTCTACCACTATTACACATTAAGAACCGAAATAACACACATTTATGAAAAAAATGTAAAATCCAAACGTCACCCACTGAGCCACAGAGGTCGCCAAAGTAATGTTTTAAATGCTTTTCCAAGAGCAGTTAAGATTTAAGAAAGATTGTAACGTAAAAGGAAGAGAAAGATAAGAAAATAAAAGATTACAAGAGCAATTTCACAGTTGATTTCCTTGACAACTCCCTATTTTTTTTTAAGTGAATATGAAATTAAGTGAATACTTTTTCAGTTTTCCTCAAAAACCAACTCGAAATGATTGAATTTAAACTCCGTGTTGTTATTAATTGTTGATTAAAAATTTCGCCGACATTTGCATATTCGTTGCGTTCTAATAATTGTGCCACTGCAACTGCAGCTGCAGCGTTACTGAATCATCGCATTGCATCGTATAAACATACTTTTTAGATGTCGAAAATGCTGATGTTCAAGTCACAAAATTCCATTATATTTTACAAGAAAACAGCCTCTGTTGGCCTCATTTGAAAAGCATGTACCGTTCGGTCTGTACGTGTGTCTGATAGTAGTTACCGCTTACTAGCACCTACTTACGTACTGTTGCTAGAAAAATATATTCCAAAGTTATAGGACGAAATTTTCGTACAAAACCATAGGTAATATTAGCATATATATAGGTGAGCTAGTAAATTAGTAAGTAATATCACCTGTATTTAATGATTCCAATAAGTTAAAATACCAGGAATCCCTGAATTATCAGGATCATTCGCAAGTGACATTGTATAATTTGTAAAGAGTTTACCATAAAAGTGAATTTTATTTAAATACAAGTTGACTGTACATGTTACAATATATTTCATTCTTCACATCAATATCGATTAAGATGCACTAATACGAGGTCAGTGTGATGTACAATTTGTGATAAGAATTATGTTATTCTGATAACACGCTCGCAAGTCACAATCATTTGCAATTAAATAAATTAATTAATATAACTCCCTAGAAAATAGAAATTTGTATTGTGCTCGAAATATTGTATTTGTTTTAGAAGTTCAAAATTAGGTACCTATTGTGATTATAATATAGGTAATTAAACTAACTTATCTGCTTGCCTATTTTTTCAATCTTTACAAGTTTCATTTAATATGTACAAATACAATATAATAATATCTACACTGATATAATAAAGAGAAAAGATTTGTTTGTTTGCATTGAATGGGTCCCGAAACTACACGACCGATTTTGATGAAATTTGGCATAGACATAGAGTAGACAACGGGGAAGGACATAGGCGCCTTTTATATCGTAAAAATATACGGTTTCCACGTTCGCGCACACGAAGTCACGGGCAACATCATTTTAAAATATAACTGTTGTTTTAAAACGCAAAAGATCATTAATGTCATATCTGGAACAGGCAAACTATTTGAATAATTGACTAGTAACTGCACGTTAGGTGTTTAGTTCACGCTGAAATTGCAGTTTTACATCAAATAGGCGCGGAAAATTTATGCGTTCCAAATTCGAACTGCATTTCAAGATGACCGACAATAAAATGTCTTGTCTGCAGTCTGGCACATAATATGAGAAGGCCTGAGAGTGATTTTAAATCATAAAAATGTACAATCTAAGAAAAGTCTGTTGCTATACCGCGCTACAGCGCGTTACCTAATTCGCCAAAAATATTTGAGTCTGTATGTACATAATAAAATGCATGGAATATTATAATTTATAACATAATGCACTAGTATTGTATGATTAATCGCAAACTTTGCCTTCGATTAACTAATTCAGCAATTAACCTGACAAATTCAATAAGTCTAAGCGATAATAATATAGCCGTACTAAGGATTTTGTCATGCTCTTGATAAAATTTAATGGGCAGGCGATAATTTATAGCTGTCATAAAGATATATGCTTTACTATGTAATTTAATTGTGTTGGCATGCTTAGCTGAACGCAGAATACATAATCATAGACAGACTAACATTAAAGATTATTTGATTTTTTTAAATTAAATTATTGCCTTAAAGAATTTTTAAAGTTATCGTAGCTACAGAATACGATATATTTTTTTTAATTTTGTCTGGCCGTCTGATTTTAAATGTTTGATAATGTGTAATAGGTTTGATATATAACTACTAACTTGTTAAGTTATATTTACGCATAATAGGTACACGTTAAGTAACATGTCTAAAGGTTAAAAGTTTTATCTCATTTATTACCAAGAAAAACAATATCCTAAACCAAAAGGTCCAAGACTAGACGAGAGCTAAGAAAACTGACACATTGTAAAATGTGAGTTGAAAATCTGGTATTAGTGAAATAGTCATTCGTCATTTACATAACAGGCTGTGGCTTATCGCTTACTTGACATTTTGGACGAGTTTTCACAAATACTTGCCTGGAGATTAGGTACACATTATGGCCTAAACCTTTGTGTAAAGTCTTAGAAGATTCTAAAAAAATCTTGCTTTATTTTTGAACCGTAAAAGGTACCTATTAGGATAGTATTCAAATAATGGCGGAATGATAAAACTAAAATAATATTTAAAATAATATAAAAAATTCAGAAAGCAGACTTGACTAGTTAGTCAAAGCTTCTCTATTTTATATTGTCTTGCATAATGCATTATCTACTGAACTGTTGAATATAAAAGTGTCCGGTAGGCGAGCGAACCAAACGAGCCATCCGGTGGGCCAAATTCGGACATCCCGGAGACCGTAACCTGAGCCTTATATATTTACTAACCTTCTTTTTTAATACAGAAAGAACAAATTATGAGTAATTACTGATATACTTAGAATTCACAGCTAAGTAGTATGTAAGTAGGTGTGAGCTACGGTATGTAGCTAAAAAGTTAACTACTTCAGTTAGTTTTCAAGTTACTACCTTATAAAGTTTAAAACATTATTTAACTTGGTAAAATTAACAAAATAATGATTAAACTAAGCCATCGCAGTCCGTGAGCCAATAGTAAAATGTGTATGAAAAGCATTCTCCGCACCAAGCATTTAATTACACTTATAAGTACATGCCTCGCTTTTTCCTTGAAGAAATCGAGCGAATCCGGGACATAGTCCGTATACGATACACAATAAAGAACTCTATGTGCAAATAATAGAGTCCAAAAGTAATAAACGGTAATTAATAACTGAAGCATTGAAAGATCAATACGTTCAGCAACGCTATTTTAATTTATTACCACCAAGTCGATGACCCACCGGACCGGCTAGCCAAAACGGCCAGTGGCTTTTTTGGTCACCATTAGGTACTGTTATACACGAGGTAAATTAGCATTTGATAGCCACATATCGACCTCTTTGGAAAGGTAAAAATCGACGACATAAATTCAACTCGTAATTAAAAAAAAAAAAGTAAGTTACTACTTAGAAAGTTACTTAACATATTAGAGTTGATTCCTTAGAGTGCAGTACAGTAAGAGAAGGTGGGAAAAAGTTTATTTATATAGGTCTAATTGTAAAAAGGTTTCAATTAATCAGGTTTGTAATAAATAAATAGGTATTTTTATTATTTTTACATGTTAATAAATAAAGAAAAATTCAAATATTTAAAATGGCTTGGCTTACTTCTCTTACTTTCTATCATAACATTAAAAATCATAAATATTCAATTAATTTCGAATACGAAACATAAAACATTTACACTTTTTGCTAAAAATTATTTGTTAAATAAGACTATCTACTAGGCTAACTAGTAAGTATTTTATAAGTTCAATGTAGATTTTAGTAGCTAAGTGGCTGACATTGTATCAAGCTTCACGAAACTCTGAAAACATTTATTTAGTACCAACTATTTAATCAAACCTTTTAGAATTTATATTGGGTGTGTTTGGCGGAAAAAGTACTCGGATGCGCTCGTAAGCAAAATGGCGATCGCTAAGCGGTAAGCGCTGTCAACTGCTAATTTATGCTATTTTCCCCCTAGGACGCAAAGTTAGCGTTAACCGGGAACCTAACCTAACATATATGTTTATAAAGTATTCAAATCAATTTATAATATTTATTATATACAAATATATTTCACAATTTTTTGGGCTGACATACTTAATTGTTAATTTTAATAATACTTTAAATTAATTGCACAAAACACGATTAACTGATTACAAAACGAACAAAATAAATAAGCAAAATGGCGGTATACGTCAGCGCTATTTAATTTATTATTACGTGACCTGGTCGACAACTGTTTAGTCCTTTTTTCAGCGCTAGCAAGCGTTGTCTAGCGCTTTTTTCCGTCAAAAATGGGTGTGCCATTGAAAACTTAGCTGTAATGGAAATGAGATATTTGTGTTACAAAAAATATGCATATTGCAAACGAGAACGCGTATAACGGAACGCACTCGACCAGTGCAGTACGTGAGCGACAGAGCTTCGGATTTGCTTAGATCAAGTAGACAGCCATAGAATCGATCTTGACATTCACGGAAATTGGAAACATGAAATTATAATTTAGTCTTGGCAAGTTCTCCCCCGTGCCCCCTGATTAATTTTTGTTGCTAAAGAATTAGGAAAAGTACGGTTGACGATGAGCCCTATTCTCCTTTTTAGGGTTCCGTAACCCGAAAGGTAAACCGGGACCCTATTACTAAGACTTTTGCTGTCCGTGTCTGTTTATCACCAGGCTGTATCTCATGAGCCGTGATAGCTAGTTTTTCTACGTTTGTTTTACCTCCACGTTTTAAAGTCAAAATTATTGTTCGGTAACTTTTCAAATGATCATAAACTTACCTAGCCTTCATCATATTATTTTTACCTATCCGGATTCCGGATATACAAAATGTATCACAATCATTTATAACGATTACATTGCGGTAGGTCATGATTCGCATTGTGTAGGTACATTCATTGGCGAAATATGTCAGGAATTCTCAACAAAGGATCTACAGTGACGTCATAGAGAGTGGATTTTCGATGGCGGGATTATGTTAGGGCATACGAGTGACTCAATATTATTCTATTACCTTGTCGAAACAAAGCCAAATAATTATATCCAATTTGGTAATGCCTGCATATACAGTGGAAGTATATTAATGCATTGTTTTGTATTGGGTAATAAATTATATCTCTAGATTCTATAATTATATTTCTGAGGCTGGGATAATCCCACCAAGACTGCACCGCAACGACTGCAGACGTGGTTGAAGTACTATATGTTCCGGAATCCGGAAAGCCGGACAAAATTTAGAGCAATCAGAATAGAACTATGTATGACATTGACATTTGACACGACACATGTGTGTTCGATTTTCAGCTCTATTGTATTAGTGCAGTTTTATTTTCAGTGCTCTGAATTTGCCTACCGGATTCCGGATCATATAGTCCCGGCCTAAGTAGTTCTCTTCTGTAGAAAGTTGACATGAATAATTTTTCCGTATTTTTAATATAAATCTATAAATTCTTTATTCTAGTATAAATTGATATTAAAGATAAACAAAGTGCGCTATCCGAATCCACCTACATCTTTACCCAAGCGATCATACAACGTGTAATGAATTATGTCATGGCAATGTAGGTACAGTTGGCGCCAAAACCAAGTTACAACCATGTCACATGTGAAAAATACAATTGACTACGAATTCTTATATACGAGGGCGAAGAAAGTTATTGTGACAAGGTTTTAAGAAGATTTCTCGAAATTATATAACCACTAGTTTTTTCCCGCGGCTCCGCCCGCGTAAATACAGTATCCCACGGGAATACTGTACTTTTTCGGGATAAAAAGTAGCCTGTGTTTTAATCCAGAGCCGAAACTACTAGCATACCAAATTTCATCAAAATCCGTTCGGCAGTTTTTGCGGGAAAGAGTAACAAACATCCATCCATCCTCACAAACTTTCACATTTATAATACGAGTAGTAGTAGGATGTCACACTTACGCCCGAAATTAATAACGTGTCTAAAATCTTAGATTGACTGCAATCCTGGATTCTCAAACAAAAATTGACGTAAGTTGACGTGAAGGTAATCCTAGGATCGTTGAAATGTATTGAAATCTTGATCTCAGATAGCAAAAACGAGATTAACGGCCCGTTTCATTATCCTTTTGTAGGTAGTAGATCCAGTCTGCAGTTCGCTGTAGCACGCAGGTGGGCAGGATCGACCGGTGAAACACTACCCTCTCACAGAAAATCAGCGTGAAGTGGGGGCCTCCTAGAGGCCACCGCGTTTCGACTGGTGAGTGAGAGTCCCGGCGCCCTTATCCCTCTACCTCGGGGCCCAAATAGCAACTGGCACTTTCACTATACTACACGTATCGCAACAGATTTTCTAGGGACTGTTGCGTTGCGTGTGGGAATGAGTATCAGTTGGCCCCTTCCTGTCTTTTTATTCCCTGTCCCACAATTCCTCACCCTCTGTGACCTTTCTCCTTTACTTTCCTTCCCTACCCCTTATGCTCATTTTGTGATGGCGACGAGTGATACAAATAAAATACCCCAGGAGGGTACCAGTCTCTTTGAGACTGGAGAATCCCTTTCTGAGCGAGAGCGAGAGATGCTATCCTCTCGCTCCGGCTCAGGCTGCCCATCGTATTCTGGGGGGGCACATCAAGCGTCGTTTATCACAGCTGCTGGGTGCAAACTGAGCCCAATCACGAGGAAGCCCCCCTCTACTTTAGCAGTGGATTTTTCTAACATCAGGGGACTTCACTCGAACTTAAATGCCGTCCACCACCATCTAGAGACGGAAAGGCCAGATTTGCTTTTTTTGACGGAGACGCAGATTTCCTCCCCGACGGACACTTCATATCTAAAGTACCCGGCCTATAGCCTGGAGCACTTTTTTGTGCCACGCGCCGGCGTGTGTGTGTACGTCAGGGAGGGAATTTGTTACCGTAGGCTCAGCAGTCTTGAAGGCAAAGACCTGTCGATCCTTTGGGTGCGCGTCGATTGTGAGGATCACATTCGCGTCTACGCGTGCCTTTACAGGTCTCATAGCGGAAATTCGGAAATTGACCGGCTCTTCGAGCACCTGCAGGTGTCCACTGACAGAATACTTGAGCAGATTCCTACCGCAGAAATTGTGGTTTTGGGCGACTTTAATGCCCACCACTCTGACTGGCTAGGGTCAACACGTACCGACCATGCGGGAAGGTCTGCACACGATTTTGCCATCGCCAATGGTATGACGCAGATGGTACCTTCTCCCACACGTGTGCCGGATGTTCATTGCCATTCGCCTTCCTTATTGGACCTTCTGCTGACCTCTCGCCCCGAACCCATTCGGGTATGGGTCGATGCTCCTCTTGGGTCATCGGACCATTGCCTAGTTCGGAGCGTGGTGCCTCTCACCATCTCGTCGCAACCACTCCCATCTGGTAGACGACGTGTTTGGCACTACAGGTCGGCAGACTGGGACGGGATGCGCTCTTTCTTTGCATCCTACCCATGGGGGCAGATTTGCTTCAAGTCAGAGGATCCTAGCACCTGCGCTGACTCGGTTGCCGGCGTCGTGCTGCAGGGCATGGAATTGTTTGTTCCTAGCTCAGCGGTGCCCGTCGGTGGCAGGTCTCGGCCCTGGTTTGGTGGGTCCTGCCGTGACGCACATCGTCGCAAGCGGGAATGCTACCAAGCTTGGGCTAGGGCAAAGGCCGCTAAGGATGTAAACTCTGACTCACTCAAGAAGAAGTACAACTCTGCTTCCAGGTTCTTTAAGAGGCAAATTGCATTGGCAAAATCGAATTACGTTGGGAGAATTGGCGAGAGACTGGCACGCCTGCCATCGGGCTCTCGTGCGTTCTGGTCTCTCGCCAAGGCTGTCCAGGGTAATTTCTGTCGGTCGACACTTCCACCTTTGCGCGGGGAGAATGGTTCATTGGCCTATTCCGCAAGGGAGAAAGCCGATCTTCTTGGCTCTATCTTTGCGGAAAACTCGACTCTTGACGACAGGGGGAACACTCCTCCTACCATCCCGAGGTGTGAAACCACAATGGCGGACGTCCGCTTCACACAGTGTGCTGTGCGGAAAGCACTATTCTCCCTGGATGTCAACAAGTTGAGTGGGCCCGATGGAGTATCTCCTATTGTGCTGAAGGTGTGTGCTCCAGAGCTGGCACCGGTTTTAACGCGCTTATTCAGACACTCTTATGTCCTCGGCGTTGTCCCACATTCATGGAAGACGGCTCTAGTACACCCGATCCCTAAAAAAGGCGACCGCTCAGACCCGTCCAACTATAGGCCTATCGCCATCACCTCCTTGCTCTCCAAAATTATGGAATCCATAATCAACCGCCAGCTCATGGGCTACCTGGAAGAGCACCAGCTGTTCAGCGACCACCAATATGGCTTCCGCAAAGGCCGATCAGCTGGTGATCTTCTGGCTTTACTAACTCACCGTTGGGCGCAGGCGATTGAGAGTAGGGGTGAGGCACTAGGCGTTAGTTTGGACATAGCGAAAGCCTTCGATCGGGTTTGGCATAAAGCCTTACTATCTACTAATTGGACTAAATCTAGTCCAATTTAACCCTTCTAAGACACAAGTTTGCGCGTTCACCGCTAAAAAAGCCCCCTTTGTCGCATCACCACTCTTCGGAAACACTCACCTTTGTGCCAAGCCAAACATTGGCATTCTGGGCGTCGACATTTCAAGTGTTGTCCAGTTTGGCGGTCATTTGGAGAGCAAGGCTAAAATGGCCTCCAAAAAACTCGGAGTACTCAACAGGGCCAAACAGTACTTCAAGCCGGCTCACCGCCTCAAACTGTATAAGGCGCAGGTGCGGCCTCACATGGAGTATTGTTGCCACCTTTGGGCCGGGGCTCCGGGTTATCAGCTATCTCCATTGGACCGAATCCAACGTAGGGCATCTCGGATTGTCGACGATCCTGAACTTGCCGATCGGATAGATCCTTTGGCACTGCGTAGGGATCTATCTTCCCTATGCATACTTTACAGAATTTACAATGGGGAGTGTTCTGAGGAGTTGTTCAATTTAATAGAAGCCGCTGATTTCCGCAACCGATCGTCTCGCCGGAACTATCATCCGCACCATCTGGATGGATGGCGTTCCACTACAATGCGTTTTAAAAACAGTTTTCTGCCACGCACAGTAAATCTCTGGAATTCGTTGCCATCAGCGGTCTTCCCCAACAACTGCGACATTGGGTTATTCAAGAAAAGAGCATATTCTTACCTGAAGAGTAGGCAATATTAATTGTTAGCCAATAACTATTTGTTGGAAACGTCCAATTTTGAATGGCAAATGATTGAATGGCAACGTTTTTAGCAAATAGTTATTGGTAGATAGGTCATTGAAACCGGCCGTAAGTCTGATTATTAATTTCGGGCGTTAGACCAATGAGATGGACGATCTTCAATATTCGTAATGTTACAATTTACGAAACATACCCATTATCCGTAGCTGGTGCTATTCTTTCCTATACATATATACCAGGGGCGTGCGCTCCATATAGGCAGAAATGCAGTGCTTTACTTGATTTTGATACTCTACAGATATTTTAATAAAACGTTCGTACGTTTTAGATGACTTTAATCAATAGTAAATAAATTAATTAAAAAAATATAATAACTTAAAAACGCCTAATATTTTATAAATAGCAACTCATCTCATGCCGTTGCGTTCTGCAGGACATATCATCGCATGTATATGTAATTTTCATACTTCGCAAACGCACACACCCATGAATATTGACATGATTATATAGCGCAAACTCCCGCGGCAGGCGATGGCTCTCGGCTATCCGATCGCTTCCGAAAACCGCCGAACTGGCTTGTCGGAAATTATTCGTTGCCTATAATCCGAGTAAAAATAATAGACGGAAATCTAATAAATCACGTATGCACATTATGCATTTTTGTTTAGTAAGGTTTTATTTGTTTAAATAAAAGAAACGTTTTGTGTTGCGCGGGGGCCATATTGCATATTACATGTGATAAGCATTGTTTACAATTTAATCGCTCCAGTTTATTTATAGGTTTCTTAAAAGAGTTTTCATTTTAACATTTGAAAGTGTGTACATTTAACAGTTTATTACTGAGTTTCTATAATAATTGTGGTGATTTGCTTTTACTAGTGCGTTTGTTGATTTTTTTTTTAATGTTATTTGATTGTGAAAATTGTGGTTTGTGAAGGTTTGTGTTGAAAATGTGTGTTTATTAAAAATTAAAAATACAAGTTCTCTCAATTGTCATTCAGTGAAAAGATTCAAATTCTGTCTAAAGGTAGGTGTGTACCCGAGTTACAACAATTAAACCAGCAGTAACTCGAAAATTTCATGTTAAAAGTTATGAAACGTATAACTGGCTGTGTGGTTGTGTACACACGATTAAATTATATTGTTTTCCTTGCATATTATTTAGTAATTTACATCGGGATATAGTAATCTCAAGTAACCGGAACCTTGAATATGTGAAAATTGAAGCTGACTGACTGGTGAGTAGTTATAATATTTTAAAATATGCTTATTATTTTTATATTTTACTTATTAGAATTTCTTCCGCCGCGACGATCGATCGCTGTTTTGTCTGCGTTGCCGTAGAAGATGTACATGAATAGTAGTACATCTAAGACTTGCTCTGTTGGCATGGTTTCGACTTAGAGATCCGTCGCTTGGCTGTAGCTATGCTAAAAATCTATAAACGAAAAAGTTTTTGTGACCGAGTACTTCGCCGCATACCCAGTGTCATAATCCTGTGCACGCCACTGCGATCCAGTCCCGATTTGTTAAAAATACAAAATGTTATTATCATAAACGTCAAACCAACGTCAAATTGATTGGTCCAAACTACAACAATCAGTTTATGATATCTAGAATTCTAGACGATTCATTTATAATTCAATGAAAGTAAAATGAAAGTGTAAGTTAATTACGAGAATTGGGATTCTGGTCGAGCGGCAGCTTGTTCGATAGTACTTGCTAGCTACTAGCAAACCACTTATACCAACTAGCAAGACAGCGATGCCAAACCAGCCAAAGCAGTGAAATCTCGCGAAACGTAACACAGGCATGCTGCAGTACATCGTGCACGCATATCAAATGAACCGCACTGTTACCACGGTTAATGCTAACAGTTACGATTAAGTTAATGCACCACCCGTGTTAGTGGCAGTAACCACTCTAACAAAACATTTAAATATCGCCGCATTTCTAAAACAGGCCTGTTTTACAAAACGGCTGGCCGTATTGTAATAAGGGGAAGTTAATAGCTGTCGTTATGAATACGTCCCGTCAACCGTCTCTATCTTGACATTTAAAGCTGGTCCTATATGATCCGAAATCCGGTAGGCCGTAGAAAATTGAAAATAGGACTCTGCGCTAATACAATAGAGTTGAAAATGGAAGTTCACCGGCGTTCCGGATTCCGGAGCATATAGTCCCAGCCTAAACAGTCCTTGATAACTTAACCGTAGTATCAAGTATGTTAATAGCTGTCGGCACGAATTATTCCCGTTGACCGTCTCCTGTCCCATTTACCTCGATCTAGTAGCGCGTGGGAAGTACTAGGATTACAGAATTTATTCGCTATTTATAAACATTTTAAAACATTTTACATTTAAAAAGATCAGTGATCTATAAGAGGGCAGGCAGACCATTAATAAGAATAGATCTTAATCTTAAAACTATAAACCTCTTTATAATAAGCTTAGACTTTTGGAAGTCGGTTACAATATGTTTATAAATCGTAATAATATATAATATATAATAATAATAATATAATATAATATACGTTTCTTTACGAACATTTTAGTTGGTCCTTGGGTTGGTTGGGTTGGTTGGATATATTTCGATATATGTGAGGCTATTAATAAAAAACTACAGAAGCCAAATATGTAATTACTATCTTTTTCAATTAGGAATACATCTATACTAATATAAACTTAATATAAACTAACCTAACCAAGAGCATGTCAGAACATATCGAAAGAGGGTTCCGTAACTTGTAACGCGCAATGGGATTTCTTTGAATTACTTCAAAAGTTATCGTCCGATTTCACTCAAAATAATTTTCCTAAAGAGTTTTAGCATGATCTTTGATCTATCAGCATCGAAACTTACAATATTCTATCTGCGATAGTTTATAAATGTTATAATTTGTTTATTTATTTAAAATTAAATTATGTAATAGTTTATAAATATTAGTTTACGACTTATAAACCACTTTGGATGCCGATTATTTGAAAATGGTTGACTTTGTCAAATAGTCATGTATAAAACCTTGCCTTTGTTTGCATTGAATAGGCTCCTAAACAAAAATGGATTGATTTTTAATGAAATTTTAACGCCAGGAAAAAATTTTGTAATCTATATAAAATATTATGATGCTTCGAGAAAAGATACGGCCGCTAAACACGAAAGACTTGGCGATAGCGCCGCCGCGCTATCAGATATGTCATACCTACATACATAAATGTGTAGTCTTGGCGGAGACCACTGCTGGGGACAATCCACATTTACAGTACAACTGCATTCTTATTGTCTTTCAGGCAACATCGATTTCCATACATCGTCTGTCACGGACATAGAAATACGATGATTGCCAATGGAAATTAAGAATGTAGTTGCACTGTATAGTGTCTAACATAACCTACAAGATACTTACTACCCAGCAGGTTAGCCGTTAGGTATGTATGGGAAAATAATCAATAACATAATATAACAAGGCTATCAAATTTAGTATCAGTTAGTACAATAATGTCGTAAACTTACTATGGAATTACCAATGGACGTAAACAGAAAATCCAATCGACTACATCTTGATATTATTCACGGAGAAACATTTTTACAATGTTATTTCTAAGAAAATATAAATTGTTTAATTTTCTGAACACATCGTGGTAGTTAATGTTAATATTATAAGTTCTAGTAGGTATAATTATTGGAGTAATGAATTATATTTTGTTCGTCACTGCTATTTCTGTTGGTTTTGCTACGTTTTGTACCTTGAAAGAAACAATTAATTATTTTATATATTTTTATATTATTTTATTCTATTATATATATTTTTTTGATTATATATATTCTATTATATATACTATTCAGGTAGGTACTGGTTAATATTTCCTTAGTTAGGTTAAGAGTTTGACTATCTTATGCCCGGTTTCTGAGGTTTTGTTGTCGGTAATTTATCTATTCAATAGCGATTTTAATTGGTATACACTTAAAGCGTTGGCGTCATCCAATCAAAACCGCTATTTAATTCATAAACTACCGACAAAAAAACTCAGCATCCGAGCATTACAGCTAGACAAGTAGTCTAGTTAGTTAGGGGTTAGGGCTGATGATGATGGCAGTTAATTGGTTTACGCGACATAAATGTACTTAACTTTTAATAGTAATTTCATATTTGCATCGTTTGGTTTCATTTACAGAGCAGTAAAGCCCCATAAATGTAAAAGGCAAATCACCAGGGAAACTTTCTATCCTCTCTAAAGACTTGAGATTTATCTGCAAATCTGCAAACTACAGTACGACTATAAAACCCGGCCAAAAAAGAATGAACATTGACTTATGAAAAGAGATTTCGGCTTATTTTTTAGCGTTTTCTCTTTCGCGCAAAAAAGTGACAACGGTGCGTGACCTGCGTCAGTTCACGCCAAGACGAGACCCGTGACGCGACGCGGCGCTTAATTAGCGACTCAAAAGTTTATTCACTGCACAAGAATATACACGTTTCATTGCAAGAGTTCTACTTTCAAGCTGTACTGGCTGCGTAGCGCGGTGCCGCTCTTGCAATGAAATGTGTATCTTCTTATGTATTAAATAAAGTTCAATTTTGAATCGTTATCTTAAAATTGCAGCGCCGAGTCGCGTTTCGGTGTGAGCTGACCCTAATCTTACTCGCAGTGTTTGACAGAGACAATCTCTTTTCAAAGGTGGATTCAAAGGATAGTGAATGCCAGGATGGGCATTCTTTTTGTATGTAAAGACACAATATCTCACCACTGACCACTTACAATTACGTGAGCGGTATGCTCAATGCTCATTGTTGTATGGAAAAATCCTGACAAAACACACACTCTGTCATCTAGTAACCGATAACATTTCCGGCATTTTAATCGGTAACATTTTCTCCATATTTCCTTATTACAAGGCCGTAAGGTGGACTGTTGCACGGCAATTTCCAATCACCTTCATGCAACCGTTTCGCATTTTTACTCGATTTGTTTGATTTTTCATAGAAACGTATCGAATCTATAAAAGTGTTGATAAGGAGCTCTTGGCTCTTGGCAATATAGTGTGTAAGATGAACGTAGAACCTTTGCATTCCTACTAAATAAGAAAATCAACTATTATACTTATAACTAATACACGAAAAATATAATTATATAGTTACATACTTTAGTAATTAACAACGGTAGTAAGCCGTAGGCACATTACTAATATTCAAAGGTGTTTATTTGATTTCAGATCTTAGTGGAATATCATGGAATATTATGGAATATCATGGCAACCGTTGCATCACAATTCACATGTCACATCACACATCCACAAAATGTGTGTTCCTGGGCCATGGATGTGTATTAAATATGTGTATTATATAGTAAAAATCTTAAATATATGTATTAATATATAATATATGTATTAATATGTATTAATATATAAAATTATTAAATATACTTCCCGCTGTCTGGTTCCCTTAACATGAGTTCTTCGGTTACTCAGCACGGGGCCAGATTGACGTGGTGTGAAGCGTCCATAGATACTATTATTGTTATCACTATCATTCTCAATTAAAATGTGTATGTGCACAATAATTAGTGTTAACTATTTAGTACGAAACCTATCCAATTGCAGAGAGGTGTAAGGCAGGGAGATGTCATCTCTCCTAAACTCTTCACCACAGCATTGGAAGATGTTTTTAAACTCCTAGACTGGGAAGGATACGGCATCAACATAAATGGCGAATACATCACTCACCTTCGGTTGCTGACGATATAGTCATAATGGCAGAATCGCTGGAAGACCTTAGCGCCATGCTCGGTGACCTCGATAGAGCTTCCCAGCGAGTGGGTCTAAAAATGAACATGGACAAGACGAAAATTATGTCTAATGCCCATGTTGTACCCGCTCCAGTATTTGTTGGGAACTCTAAAATCGAAGTTGTTGACGAATACGTCTACCTGGGACAGACAGTCCGATTAGGCAAGTCCAACTTCGATAGTGAGGTCCAACGACGAATCCAACTCGGATGGGCAGCGTTCGGGAAACTACGCAGCGTCTTCGAGTCCGAAATACCTCAGTGCCTAAAGACAAAGGTCTTTGAACAGTGCGTGTTGCCAGTGATGTCTTATGGATGTGAAACGTGGTCCCTAACTGTTGGCCTCTTAAATAAGCTCAAAGTCACTCAAAGAGCGATGGAGAGAGCTATGCTCGGGGTTTCTCTGCGTGACAGAATCCGCAACGAGGAGATTCGCAGACGAACTGGAGTAACCGACATAGCTCGCAGAATCAGCAAGTTGAAGTGGCAATGGGCAGGCCACATCGCTCGTAGAACTGATAATCGCTGGGGAATAAAGGTTCTAGAGTGGAGACCACGAACTGGAAAGCGCAGCGTTGGACGGCCTCCCTCTAGGTGGACCGATGACCTTATGAAGGTCGCGGGCCGCCGTTGGTTGCGGGTGGCCCAGGACCGTTCGTTGTGGAAATCTTTGGGGGAGGCCTATGTCCAGCAGTGGACGTCCTATGGCTGTTAATGATGATGATGATGATTTAGATGAAGTAAGTGTATTGAATGATTTTGCTATGGTAATAAAATACAATATCGTAAAATAACAGGACATGGAGCGTTTCAATGTTTTCCTTATCCGATAATTCACTAAGGTACAGCACGATTATACAAGATTATAAATTCCAATGTATATATTCAAGGTAAAATCATAGAACTGTTTCATCCATTAACGCTGCTCAGGCGCACGCGATTTTAGCTCGCCTCGCGATTGTAGGAAGAAGAAAAGTAGAAATCAAAATTATAGGACAAATGCCTTGGTAAATTGGCGACCGAATTTCAGTTGACAGCCATGAATTACTGTTGTACTATCAGGTAATCTTAATTCTAATTCATAAGCAGGTAGGTCGATCAAAGTCACATATTTATTATCGAGGAATAAATACGTGACTTTGACAGATTTTTTATGAAAATTCACGTCACGCCAAAGTCACGTATTTATACCTCAGATAATTAAGAGTCATCTGACGAGTGAAAAATCAGCCCTAAAACCAAAGATTTCAAAACTAAAGATAGGCTATGACGTACATTTGACAGAACAAATCTTCATACAAGAAAAAGATACGCCATCTTGGTTTTCACCATACCTCAAATGTCAGCCATCTTGATTTTACCATACTTCAAATGTCAAAATGGCCCCAAAAATTCCAAAAGTTTTAAGTGGAGACAGTTTTTGCCTCAACATGCCACGTCTATAATATACATATACGTCTATGCCTAAAACTAACTATTTATAAGAATGATCAACCTACTGAAGAATTCCCTGATACATTTAATTTTTGAGATCGGAAAATAATTATTAGGAGCTTCCCTAGCCCAATAGTGCCTAGCAATAGAGAAACTTATGGGCAAATAGCACACCTAAGGCCCACTTGCACAAATCTGATACCCAGATTTGTGCAAGCCCACTTAGCTATAACTTACATATACACTTAGCTATAGCCCACTTGCACACTAGTGCAAGTGGGCCTTAAAAGTTTCTAGGTACCCCACCTTACATTGAGAGGAGACTCGCGGGTCCTGTCTAGTGGGGAGTTGGGAACTGCTGACATCTCGACATGTCTTCGATAAAAAACTATATCTTTACCATGATATATCGGAAGAAAGATATACGCAGGGGATTAAGCGCCGTTACATAACATTGATATAACTGAAAGTTAAAACGGTTATCGCGCGATAAATTTTATACGCGCACGGTTACTCGTAGCTCTGATATCGACAAACTTATTGAAATTCGCTATACGGTGAAATGTTTTGTCACGTTCAAAACTTAATATCTTTAAAAGAAAAAAGTATTATTGTTTTCAATTCGTTATTAAATGAAGGAGTTAAGACTAAGGACTATATACTATACTATACTGTATTGTCCACCATTTAAAAAAAGTTGATTCCCGCGGTCGTCGATCAAACAATCGAAAGAACATTCTATTAATAAAAAGATTAAATATAGAACTTAGCCTCGATTTTCCAGGATCGCGACGTTTTTGGTTGATCGGCCATCGATCAAAAACAAAAACAAAAAAATCAAAATCGAGATTTTTTCGAAATGACGGACGATATAGTACTTTTTTTTTAATTAGAATAAAAATGTGCCGATGATGTTTGTAGTGCTCGTTTATGATAATAATGTTTTATGTAGTTAAGTTCACATTTCAAAATTGTTAAAACAGCTGCTTTACCCGAATGCTGTCATCACTGTTTAACCTTCCGAACCACCTTTTTGTCCCACGGACAACATTATCTAAATTATATTTCGGGAGACTATAATAATTATTGTGTAATATAACTATGACCTTCGTGTTATCGTTTATTTTTTGTATTGATATATTGGAAAGTAGATATATTTATAATAATATGTAGCAGTGGCGTGGGGTTCCTATAACACCATTCCTATCGGCTTCACTTAGCACTTACCTTTTGAAGACCCTCGTCCAAATTTCTACCTTTTATACATGCTAGGGCTTCCCTATAAGGAGAACCAGTCTTCTTCGCTACTGATATGTAGGTAAATTTTTGAATAATTTTATCTGACAGATCGGACAGTACAACAAACAAACAACAAGTGGACAGATCATATACAAAAATATTTAACATAGAGACTGGGCTGAAGCAGGGAGACCCTCTATCGCCTATGTTATTCAATTTGGCGCTAGAGCATATAATTAGGAAGATTATGAATCTTGACGGTGGCGTGCTGCTTAATGGAAAACATCAGGTGATAGGTTATGCGGATGATCTGGCTCTTATGGGTGACAAAAAGTCTGATGTAGAGGATGCGGTAAGGTCCCTGGAGATGGAAGCTACAAAAGTCGGGCTTAGAATCAATTACAGTAAAACAGAATACTTGCACATGCGGCGATATAAAGACAAGCGACGGCCACCAGATCTTAAAGTAGATAAGATCATCTACAATAGAACTGCTAAGTTTAAATAACTTGGCTGCACTGTAACCGATATTCGTATCTGTAGAGTTCGCTCTAGGGTGGATGAAATTGATATCCGAGTCCAAAGTGCTCTTTGATGCAGTGCAGCGCTCCATAAAATTTTAGGGTCCAAGATTCTAAGTAGAGGTACGAAAATACGAATATAAAAACTGTTATTCGCCCTATACTCATATACGTTTGTGAAACTTGGACTAACCCAAAAGGAGGAAACAAAGTTCTTAGTGGCCGAAAGAAAAATACTGCGCAGGATTCTAGGTCCGACATGGAATGAAGACGGCAGCTGGAGGCCAAGGAAAACCGAGAAATTGAATACCTGGTGGCGACGCCCAATATTATCGTGGAATACAAATCCCACCGAATTCGCTGGCTCGGTCACGTAGAGCAAATCAAAGATGATCGAACGGCAAAAAGAGTGTTTGTGGGGCGAGTGACCGGTAGACGACCGGTGGGAAGCCCTAGGTATCGCTGAATGGACGAGATGAAGAAGGACCTGGTGGCATTGCGAGCTGAGACCTGGCAAGATGTCGCACAGGACCGGACGAAATGGCGTACTCTAGTGTCAGAGGCCAAGACTCAATATGGGTCGCTGCGCCGCAGTAAGTAAGTAGTAGTTGTACTAGTAGTAGGCTCTACTAGCTAGCAGTGTCGAAGGCTAGTTCTCCTTTATAGGGAAGCCCTAGCCTCTTTCATTGCGAAGGCTGGTTCTCCTTCATTGGGAAGCCCTATCCTGTATAATATGTAGGTATTTGGATGAGAATCTTCTAAAAAAGTGGTAAGTGAAGCCGATAGGAATGGAGTTATAAGAACCCCATACATACATACATATATACATATATATATATAGTTATAAGAACATGCATAATAGGTAGGGGTGAGGATAAGGATCTTCAAAAGGTAAGTGGTAAGTGAAGCCGATAGGAATGGAGTTATAGGAACCCCACGTCACTGCTAGCTATAGTACCTGCCACCTGGTAAATACCTAGGTCTAACTATGAACATGTATGAATCGAGAACCTTTATTTGCTTTAATTGTGCTAGATTCCAATATTATGACGAAAGATTTTCAACTCGAATTTTAATTCCTACTTGAGAACAACTTTTTAATATTGTCCTATATTAGATATAAGGTTATTAGTTTTTATCATGAAAATCTACATTGACTCCCACAGGAGATTAGGGAAGATTGACTACGTACTAATATAGAGGATAAGCCTAGGGATTACTCCTGGCTTACGCCTACGTTAATCCGCGCCAGATATTTGTTGTTCTAAGACTAATTTTGTATTGACCAATGAGACTAAAATATAGAGAATAATACGGCATCCAGACCATCGGCAAGAAGTAGTCTCTCCGACACTTGTCTCTTGAGAAGTCTCTGCGCGAGAAGGATAATGTTATACCCTTCACATTTACGTTTTTCGGGGCTTCTCGGGGCCTCGGCAAGATTTACGATGGTTCTTGAAATACAAAAGGCCAATTATGATGATGATTATAATGACAAACCTATATCTTTTTAACTGCTATTATAACAGTTGTGACTTGTATGCATTTGCAACTAATTCAACTGAAAATGATAACCTAACTTTCTGGTATGAGTTTAGGCCTTGTACATTATTTATTTTGTATTTACATAAAATTATTTTACTATCATGTCGATATTTTTATAGTGTTAAGTTACATAATAATTGAGAATTATTCGTTCTGGTTTTCTGCTAGGGGTGGCGAATGGCGATATATTCTAATAAAAATGTTAAGTTTTTAAACTCGGTTTCAGAACTTGCAGCTTTATACTAAAAATATTGAAACCTAAATTTACAAAATAAATTAATTTTTGTAACGTATGTATAGTAAAAGTAATAAAATAAAGAATTATCTAGAATTTTCGATGCGCTAGCAACCCTAGCTCTCTCTACCGCAAAAGCGGTCACGCCACCCTCAGATTGGATCTACGGAATTGCATTCTCGAAACAGAATTAACTTAATCACTGGAATCATTTGTACATTCCTTTATACATTAAACATTACAGACAGTTTACTACAGCTGCTATACTGTTCAGGCTTCAGACCCTTGTAAACAAAAATATTAAATTCGACCAAGTTAATGTCCTTTTTATTGCTTAGTTGGCAGCTTTATAGTGGACTAATGTCCTTTTGTTTACAAAAATATTGATTTATACAGACTATACTAGATGGTTTGAGCCCGTTTTACTAATTCTGAAGCTGAAACTAATCTAGCTTCGCATCTCCTTCTTCAACAAATAAGGAGATACTTTACCTCAGGGAGCCTAGCGGGAACATTTAACAGCGGCGAAAACGTAACTTTATCGAATGAAATTTGTATGGGTCGCTGTCAAATGTCCCTGCTAGGCCCAGTCTAGATCGCCTAAAAAGTAATTAATTTCAAAAGTATCAAACAAATATTAGAACTTGTGATGGCTGCTAATTGCTATTACTGCCAAATACAGGGCTAAACCCTCATTATTCATAAAATAATAAATATTTCAGGGCTCTCCTCATTAAATACATTCTGAAGAAAAATTTAAATAATTTATAGCATTTCACAATCAGAACCTTGATGTAAAGATGCATGCATGGATTTGTTGCTTAATTTACACAAAGTAGTTAATTTTTTTTATTTCTCTAAGGTCAGTCCTGATAAAAATTAAACAATGTACAATAGAAAAAGGGGACAAGATTTGAGATTAAATTCTTTTAATATTCAGTCGAATATCGTAATGCAATCCGTAAATTTGAAATGCTAATACAACAATATATACTAGATTTATATAACTTTTTTTTCTAGATAATATAGAACCCTGATGTCTCAGTAGCTGGGACTACTGAGATAATACCTAGGTTCCTGTTCCTAGAAACAGGTCTTGTAACTTGTGACTAACTCTTTAAAAAAATATACTGTCGGCGTTTCAATGTAGGCTAATTGAATTCAAATCTTTATATTATTTAACACTAAGTTACAATTCAATCTGACCTAATTGAAAAGGACAGGGAGTCTAAAAGGCCACTTTAGGTGTTTCTGAATATGTTTTTTTTTTCATTTAAAAATCGTGAAATTATAAAATGGCTACATGATCTGATTTCATCATATTAGAAAACATCAATTTTGACAGTTTTCAATACAAATGCGTAAAATTGCGCACATAATATGAGTTGAAAAAAAAAATATGAACAATATGAAACACCTAATGTGGCCTTTTTAGACCCCCTGCGGGCTTAGCATGGCGATACGAAGAAATAATTTTAAAGAAGAAATATTCTATCCAAAACAGTTCGTTGCAAAATAGTTCTTAATTCATGGTAACAAGGTCGTCAATAGAAGTCAACATTTCTAAATAGCCATATTTTTAAAATGGCTGCCGGGAAATTTGCCAAAAATGATCAAATTTTTAAGTAAATGACTGAACTTAAAGAAACCATTTGTCTTGGACCGCCATGATGTGGAGAAGTTGACATTATTGTAAGATTATTTGACATTGAAATAAGAAAATGTTTCTACTTTAGCTGTTTTTGTGCGTGCTTTAGCTTTAGCGTGTGCATGTGTGCCAATTTGTGAGCTTATGCTTGGGAAGAAAAGAAATGTTGTTTCTCATAACGACGATGCATCGACCTTGCAGCCTTACAATAAGAACTATTCTGCTCCGAATGTTATAAATGTTTCTTTTTGTCGATTCTTCGGTGTTCCTACCGTGTGCATGCTAAGCCTGCTGGAGACAGTAACGCAGTCTTTTATTACCTCAAAGAACTAGGTATATTCTAAGTGAACTTAGCGCCATTTAATCATAAGTTTCCATAGTTACTAATTATTAACCCCGGAGAAGGGTGGTACAAACATGTAGCAAGAAGTACGTAGTGTGGTGCGACACACACCAATGCAAAATTGTTTGTAAAACTTGAATTGAAGCAGTATATTTAGTGATCTTTATATATATAAATCTTCTGTGGGTGTGTTTGTAATTAAACTCCATAACCACTGGACCGATTTTGATGTTTTTGTTGTGTGTTCAAGAGGATTCAAGAATAGTTTAGATAGTTTGGTCCACTGGATGATGTTTTATTAATAATTATTTTATAAGTATAAATTTACAAGTAAACATGTTTTACGCGGTATGCCCAAAGAAGTGGGCACGGGTGACGGAAAATCTAGTAGGTATGGAGGATATAACGTTTAGTCAAATATTAAGTCAAATATTTTTAATGTTCTTGGGAAACTAATTTAAACAAGTTCTTATGTAACTTATAAGGCCACGCTCTCCAGTAATGAAGGAACATTGTTCTACTATAGTCTATACCACAGATTAAAGGAAGTGGAACATATAAACTATAGTCTGTACTACAGATTAAAGGAAGAGGAACATGAAGGAGACGTCAACATTTTCAAGTTTGGATCGTTCTATAAACGCTGTACGTAAGTATATATGTATATTATTTTCTACTCAGTGACTATCCTGTAGTGTACACTATACAGTACTATGACTGTCACTATGACAGTATGACTACGTATATTAGCTCTCTACTACTATATCCGCTCTCTAAACTCGTGTGCCATGAGCGAGAGGAACGCCAACGATACCTTTCTCGTGCACGCGCGCACGCCGACCGTAAAGTGCTATCGGCAAACTCCGCGATGTTACACATCATCTTATCTAGCTTGAATAAAATAACTGATCTGTTTGTAATAGGTAGGTGATGACTCAGGTATCACTTTGTGTTTGAAAACTTTTTATAATGCTTAATGCGTGGGATGCCCAAGCCTGACTGATAATATGAAGTCGAAATTATTTAAAACGAATCATCTGTTATTATGTTGGAGTGGCGATGTCCCTTTCACACGTAGACCAGAGGGCTTAGCCATATTGACGATCTTCGAAATTGAAAATATATGGGATTGGCATAAAGTTCGCAAAAATGACACAGCGCGATAGCCGATAGGTCAATGGTCAATACTTTACATTTTTGATTTCCAACTTTTGTCATCGCAATAAGCGTTGGCATCTTGGTTATATGGCCAGTTTGAATAAACCATGAAAACTACAATTTACAACCAAGTTAAACATTGAAATTAGTCTTCATATTTTATAATAAAAGCATAATAAATCATAGTGAACATAAGACTGGCAACCTTAGAAACGTGTTTTAATGTAATGTGCAAAACGACCTAAATTCCTTTACAAATCTGAATTTTTAACAAATCAAATGTCACTTGTTCAATACTACCTTCTAACTGGACTATCGTAATTCGTTCCGTAATACATAAGGAACCCTTATAGTTTCGCTCTGTCCGTCCGTCTGTCTGTCCGCGCTTCTAGCTTCTGTAATTATGAATATAAATCGATGAAATTTGGTATAGTTATAGTATGTTTTTATTTTAATTGCCGTGAATAGTGAAAACAAAATTAATAAATAAAAATATATTTATTTCCTCACCACAAGAACAATATTACAACAATAATTCAAGTACTTTAGTATTTAGCACAGATTTTGTGGGAGACCTGTGCCTAAACTAAGCGTCAGCCTGTATTTCAGGACACCAGACCTCCGTCCCAGGTAACATCACTATTCTTTTTTTTTAAATAGAGCAGACAACCTTATTATCATAGGTATGTTATTAATAAAAAAGTAAGTTACCCCCGAATCGTCAAGCAGTGAGCGAGCTCACGATGATGATTGATAGCCAAGAACACTCTCGAGTCTCGACACACACTCGATCACGTCAGCTTTCAGACAAAAAATAACCGCATCTTAACGATCTAAATCGGACCTTTCATTTGGCATCAACGACGCCACGGACAGACACACCCCTGAGTCACACGCACAGACAGACATGTCAAACTTAACACCCTTCATATTGCACCGGGTCACGGGTGTTAAAAAATTACAGTAAATGTAAATGTAGCACAGTAGTTCCGTATTGTATATGTCTCAATTTTTGGTACTTCTCGCTACATATGTTCGTAACGCGAAACAACACAATATGCCATATCCTTACTTAATATTATAAATGTGAAAGCTAGGATGTTTGTTACGCTTTCACGCAAAAACTACTGAACGGATTTCGATGAAATTCGGTATGGTAGTAGTTTAGACTCTGGATTAAAACATAGGCTACTTTTTATCCCGAAAAAGTAGTGTTCCCGAGGGATACTATACTTACACGGGCGGAGCCGCGAGCAACAGCTAGTCCATAATAACACTGTAAAATTTAACTTTTTAATGGCATTTATATATAATTAACAAATATTATATATAATTAACAAGTGACTACTGTTTTTATAGACACTTGGACCATTAAATAAAATTAATTTGCATATTGCCCAATAGACTTTATGGTTTGACATTTCTTCATATTATTATAAAAAATATTATTATTTAGTCGTAGAGGACATTCAGATCAATTCATTATTAATTGTTATTAAAATAGATAATATTATAAAGTCGTGTTTGGTGTATACAATGTGTGCACTTGTGCCAACATGTTTGTGAACCAATTCGATACATTTGGTGACGCAATGTCTGTTTACGCAATCGGCACTCATTGTTCAGATCTTGCAAACACGACTTAAATATCGACTATACACTTACTTATATTATTTACAGACGAATTCTCAAACGGTATTCAAAGTAAGAGGTTCCCAAGATCACAGGTTGTCACTGTCCCTGCTTAACTAAGCGATAAGATCAGCGAGTGTCTTGAGTACCTCCTAAGTCCTAACAGTCCTAACTTAAATAGCGTTTTCGGCCGTCACTCTTTTAATACCAGTCAAGATGCAGCTAGCTAGGTGGATAGGAATTAATGTGAATTTATCGGAAACAAATCACTTAATCCTTCGGCTGATGCGCTTGGGTAAAGTAGGCCTTGTGACTCGTGAGTTGTGAGGTCTCATGACTCATGACATAATATTGTAATACAATACCTTAAAGAATTGTAAAATCTAGTACCTATGCAGGTTTTCAGTGAATTTTTGGGTTATAAAATATTAATATTTAATATTAATTACCTAAAATAATATTAGGTACATTAAATATCGTGCAGTAAATTAAAACTAATAAAATAAAAATAAAATAGTATTTCCAATAATCTTATTTAATCTGTTTCGCCTTATCACACATTAATGGTAAACTTTACTTGTGCACTTGATAATGTTAACGATAAAACCAAACGATATGCTAAAAAGAGTATTGAAGATTTTTGTTTTAGACATTTACAAGATTATAAAGTATGTAATATTTAAACATAATATCATATAATAATGTAACGTTTTCTTCGTGTTTAGATTCTGTATCATAAAATTTTATCCAAAAAATAAGTATAAAATTACGTACTAAATGCATATTCGTTAAAACTCGTAAATTTTTTACGGTAATGACTGTAGATGTGATTATTTTTTTTACGTGACGTAATAAAGTATTACTTTTGTTATTTAAAAATATATAAATTAGTTTAAGTTATTACAGAAATTTGTAAATAGTGACTTACATTGCGCTTAATTCAGTATTTTTGTGTAAGGTCAGAATACTTATTTTATTTATTAACCTTTTTTTTTTGTATAATATTTGCATAATGCTTACATTACATTTGTTTTCTTGAAAAACATATTTACTGTGTTGGTACTATTGAAGCTATTATTACTTTAGCAAGACTTTCTGAAAACTCACGTGATTAGCTTCAGTAACATTACATGCAAAAGGTTGATTTTTGTAGGAAATCTTTAAACTTACAGTCTGAAGTCTAAACCCAAAGAATTTGCGAGTGGCATCTACCGGATACTATCTATCTATGTAGCCTTATTATCCTGAGCTTCTCTTTCTTGAGAGTGTTGTTACAGGATGTCTCTAAGCTCAGTGTATCGCATGACCTAGGCCTCCTCTAACGATTTCCATTAATTCCTATGAATAGCCACTGTGGCGAATTAATTAGCGCCACAATCCTGAACCGCGCTATCAAAGTTTTCTAAGATCGGCGATATATAATTCAACATCTGAAAACCACTACAGTGCGCTTCGGCGTGGCCGAGCATACCGCCTCGCTCGGTCGGAGTACTTGGGCGCTTCCATTATTCTCACACCACTCTCCTCCTCGCTCGTGCCAGCCGTAAGCTCGTCGTCATGGGTCGTCTCCCATCTAGTGTGTTGCCTTCCTCTGATCCTTTTGCCCCCTCTGGGGTACCGGTGCGTACCTCTTTGATCCACTTTACCTGACTACTAATAATGCGGAAAATTTGGCAACTTAATTTTTACACAAGTGTTTAGAGGAAAATGATCTTCATCTATGTATAATGAATAATGATCCAAAGTTCCATCGAATATACTAATGTCCCTTGTCCTGATAAAGAAACAATCTAAACAATAACAATAAAATATATGTGACGGTTATAAAAGTTAGAAAAATGTACAGATTTAATCTGTACATTTTCTTACTGAGACTTACTGAGTCGGGTTAGTGTTAAAAAAAATGCTTAAACATTATCAAAGATCAATTGATGCTATGATCACGATAATAAATAAAAAGTTGGCAGGCATCTTAGTTCAACGCACTGGGTCGACGCCCTGTAGTACGGCGTACGCGGTCCATGAGAAATGTACGCAAACGGCCCATACAAATTGATGTGTCCGCGTGCATGGGGCCCGCGGCACAGCGCTCAAATTCGTAGGGTTATCGAACCGTGACGTCACGATACAGGTGGATGGTCACATCGACCCCAAAAGCAGGTTCGCAACTTACGTAACACGTTGAATTTCAGTTTTATTCAATTCTAATCAAATAACATATAAATTGAAATTACCAAATGTAAATACACTAATAATTATATTTACTAAGGCAACAACTAGATTTCTTAAATTATTTATCTACTACGTAGGTAGTCTTTCTTTAGAAATTATTACTTATCTACTGAACACGTAGGAAATTTTGATAAAAATAAATTTAAAATGTGTAATTACTGATGTGTAAAACTGATTATAATAATATTATGTCGAATTAAGTAAAATTTATCACACTAATCTAGATGGATTTAGGCGCGCTAAATTTGTCTAGAAACTAACTAAAACCGGCCAAGTGCGAGTCGAATTCGCGCACGAAGGGTTCCCTACAAAACGGCAAAAAATTCACGTTTGTTGTATTCACTTAAATATTTATTTTATATTGTTTTAGTATATTTGATGTAACAGCAGCAACAAAATACACCTGTGAAAATTACAACTCTAGCTATGACGGTTCATAAGATATAGCCTGGTGACAAACAGACAACGGACGGACGGACTGACTGCGAAGTCTCAGTAATAGGGTCCCGTTTTTACCCTTTGGGTACGAAACCCTAAAAAGCGGAAATTACGCCTATCAGTTTCCCAAATTATTAGTACAAGTACATAATAATATTTCATTTTAACTTAATTTCATATAAATATAAATAATCGTGGTGATTCTTACACCTAGACCACCAAACACTTACTCGTCAGTAAGAATCATGTAAGAAGTTTATTTAAATACTACTCACATAGTACATTCCCAGTAGTTGGGAAACTTAGGTTCAGAAACGTCCTTGCTGAAAGTTCCAGATAAAAAACGATGATTGATGGGAATTGATGGGAAGTTATTGTAAATTATTGTGTGTTTGAAACAGGGATTCCAAATACTTTATAGAAATAATGACAATTTTTATCTGGTTTTATCTGGGTATTTTTCGATCCAGATAGTTCTATCAGGATCCCTAATGGAATATACAATACCTACCTAATGGAATATACGCCCATATACAATTGACATTCGATAACGTTACGTTTACGCACCTGCCGATTGTTCCTGCTAGACCTACTGAATTCGGATTTAGGAACATTAGGAACTCGCATAGACAATTTATTTTATGCGGGTACTTTAATGGACTGAGATCCCAGCCCTGCCAGACTCCCCTCATATTCTTTGGTATTACTTGTGTACAATGAACGTTTTTATATTAAAATTGTACTAACTTTTCATACAGAAACGAGAGCCTTTGAAATGCTTGTTCGAGCATTTCTAAACGTACAAACCACTTTGGAGGTTGATTACTCGAAAATGGTCGACTTAAGTCGTAAAAAAGTCATGTATGAAATATCCTGCCTTTATTTTAAAAGACCTATTCAACTACTATAACTAGTTAAATTCTACTCCTTACACGAATAGGTGTAATCGATACTTAACACAATATTTATTGCTCGGGAAATCCTCGCCATAATACATAGATACACACTAGATATAAAAAATTTAATCGCACATTTGTTAATAAAATCATATCGCACTTATCAATAATAGATTAATTATTGATAAAATGTTAACCTTCTTTCGCTTGATAAATGCAAGGTTTCTTTTTATGTTTGATATTCTTTTACAGAATTTAAACCAGTTAATTACCGTTTGTGTAAATAAATTTGAAAGTATTTTCATGTAATTAAAAATAATGTAATGTAATGTAATAATACTCACTGCTAATTTTGGAGGGTTATAATTATAACCCACCAATTAACAGAGATTTTAGAGACAACTTTAATCTAGATTCTAGATTAAGAGGGTAACCTAAGTAATACTAGTTAAACGATTTAAACAGATTTTTTTTTCTTGTCAAATTATTATTGTCTAGTATTTAAGTCATAATCATTTGGTAAACGTGTAATAATCAATCAAACACAATCTGCGCACAAAAATTGGGAGTTCCCCAATTGGCCAGGAAAAAGTTTCTAGTTAAGTAGTTACATTGATCTATTCAGTAAAAGTTACAATTGTTTTGCAATTTGATCGATGATTTAACATAACAACAATAATAGCCTTGCCTAATTTACCAAACTGTCATTCTATTACTTCGCCCACGAGCTTACATAAAAAGAGGAAGTAAGACAAATGAAGCCTATAATATGAATGTCAACCATCATATTTTTTGTCTGGTAGACGCGTTTACTTACTTAAAAAGTTGAATAAAGAAATAAATCTATTATAGTATACCTACCTATCTTTCACATTTCTTAAAAATATTGACTCATATCTATGTTAATTCTCGGGGTTGTGACTATGATAATATACGAATATTTGCATTTTGCTTACCTTCGAGGTTTTAAGATTTATTGCACGTAGGTACGAAAGGAAGGACCTAGTAAGGAACCTACCTGTTGCATGTTGTTGTTTTGGCATAGGGAAAGCTCTTCTACAGTTTCCTGGATCATGTTATGCTTGAAATAAACTCACATTGGGAACGTAATATTATGAATATTCAAGTGCTTATTTGAGTAACAGTTATATAAATAACCAGTTAATGCAGTTACCAGGAAAAGAAGGTGGTTATTATTTACAGAACACTTGTAATAACAGCTCAAGTCTAAGAATGTTAGCGCGAATCATGCGTGAATCGAAAATCCTGCATTATTACCAGCTAACTGGCTAAACTAGTCTAGGTAGTTATTTTCTCTGCGTTGCTACTTTGCTAGTGCTTACCTCGAACGCAAGGACAAGCGGATCTACTAGCTTGATACTTGCTTCACTCGATTTCCAATCGAACCGGCATGCACTTAGATCCGGTAGAGGATACGAAATTTCACCTTCATCGAGACAAGTGGCAAGGTCGACTTACCGGGTCGATGTCCGCGTCCCAGACATCCTTCAGGTCATTGGAGATGTCGAAGTAGCTCTCCATGTCGGGGCCGGATATTCCTGACGGCCTCCGACGAAAAAATTCCTTGCTGCACCAAACTGTCACGCTCTACGCTCCACTCTCGAGCCGTGCGAAGTGTTGCACACAACTATATGTTTTATAATCGAGCACTAATTCACAGCGAGTTCACGTTTCACTATCGACGCCCATTTGTTTCGGATGAGAATAAATTACAAAAACTTCACTTCACGCGAGGAGCAACAATACACGCACTCGCGACGGAATGCGGCCGGTGAATACGGAGTTTGGAGCGGCCTTATCGCCCTCCCCTCCCCCCTCTGATCTCTCATTCATGTCGTGATACGGGGTACGAGTTTTTACCCCGTGCGCGGGAGAAGGGGATCCCTTCGTAGTTCGAACCTAATTTAAATCGAGTTACCGAGAGCCCACATGGCCAGTGACTACACTTATTGTTATTGTGCATTCATTAGTATATCTTAATTATGTATGATTTAGTAATGAGGTTGTAAATTAACATATTTCGTATGGACATCATTTATAACTGACATTAAAGTTGTGAGCAACAGGTATTTTGTAAATAATTATTTAAGCAGTAAACTTTCTACTGTTTGTATGTATCTGTATATATATATATATATAAAATTTGACGTAGGTACTTACTACTTAGAGGTAAAATATAATTGGTAAACAAAACAATATCGGGTATCCCTATTTGAAACTAATATTCTAAGTACCCTTTTTATTTTATAAATTAATAAAAATGATATATTATTATTATTAATGTGCAAGTTGTTAAAAATAAAATAAAATTAATGCATAAAAAATTATTGGCTGTACATAATATTTTAATTAATCTCAATTACTTGCACCATTGATTATGACATTAAGGCCCACGCATATGTAATGCAAGACATTTTAACCCATAGTTAACTTTAACCCAGATCTGCGCTGCAAGTGGGCTAAATGTCTCGTAAAATGTACACATTAATTAGAATGACTTCATAATAGCTAACAGGAATACAAATTAGAAATAATGCGGGTATTGGTTTTGTTACTTAGGTAGGTACTTCCCCACAATAAATGTATGCCTCAAGCGTTTTTACTTTTTTTAATACTCAAGATTAATAACAAAATATGGACTATAAAATATCAATTATCTGCAGTTCATAGTTCATGCCGATGCAATCGACTACAGATATCATTATTTAGGGTTCCGTACCCAAGGCTAAGAAACGTGTACTGTGATTTCGCTGTCTGGCCTTTCGTCTGTTACCCAGGCTGTATCTTCTTAACCGTGATAGCTAGACAGTTGAAATGTTCACAGATGATGTAATATAACTGTTGCCGCCATATACTAAAATAAATAAAAACTGAATTAAAGAACTATTTGAGGGAGGCTCCAATACAACAAATGTTATTTTTTTCCGATTTGTACGGAACCCGTCCTACTATTTAGGATTTTATAAATGCCTCTGCTACTTCAGGTGCCCTTACAAAGCGCGCGATAATATAATTTAAATACAGGTCTTAAAACACGATAATTTGTGCCCATTTCCCCTAAAACAGAAGCGTGGCAAAGGTGACAAGCCGCGAAACACTTGGGAGTTGTATCAAGTGTCGCTTTTTGACACCTTCTCGATTCCCTGGCGCGGGCGCGGCGCTTATTATCGCGACGGATTAATTTTGCAGAGTAGGTTTGGCTCCTCAGAGCAATCGTTTGTATTCATAAACTAATATATGTCGCCCGCGGATCCGCCCGCGTAAATACAGCATCCCAAAGGAACACTGCACTTTTTCGGGATAAAAAGTAGCCTATGTTTTAATCCAGAGTTTTGACTTTGGCTAATTGACAGGTGGCTTGCGACGCCTTCAGTCAAATCCCATACATTTTGTTTTCGAACTTCGCCGTCGAAATTATCGAATGCGTCTTGACTAAAGGCCCGGCTGTTATAGGAAAACGACAAAGTACTTTAGTAATTTGTTACGAAGGCGACTTACGCCCGTTCTTTCCTAGTATGTCGTATATCCGCAAATTTGATGACGCATTGGCCATATAAAGGTTTAATAGGAGTAAGGACCTACTCACATTATTTAGTAGGCGGCTTACCGTTTCGGACTTACACAACCTCCGTTTTAGACAGGGAGTGAGTATCTAACGAATTCTTTGACTCTGAAAAATATTATTAAGTCAGTGTTTTAATCAATTTAATATAGTTTATTATTTGTGTTTTCCTTTACATTTGAGGGACATTGGCCGCTTATGTCTTGCTGTTTAAAAAGTATCGACTACAACCCAAAATAGTATTAGATTGTACAATTTTACTCAAAAATTATTCTCCCGTAATTATTCTAATTATATGATATTTTACATGAATATTCGTTGAAATCGTGTTAAGAGTATTTGAATGTAGTCTACTATAGATTATATTTAAAAGGTATATTTTTTTCTCCTCTTTCTCTGTACATGTACTGTATTGAGTTTAGCGCTAATAAAAACGTGAGCAATATTTGTATTTTTATTGATTCTCAACCTAAATATTCATCAAGTCGGTTAAAATGTAAGTCAATTTAATGTTGTCTTTGGTCGCCCTGGTTCATTGTTCCATAGTTAAACACCTCATATCCTTTAAACTTTAAAATGTTCTTTGTTATAACATAATAGTTTTAAGTTTAATAAAAGTTTTAATCTAAACTGTATGTACTATCTACTCGTGAGAACCTGTAAATTGGCTTTCTGTCGCCTAGCTTTATTTCTATTGTAACTTAGTTATGATGTTGGTTATCCATTATGATAAAAATAAAATAATTTAGACTTTAGTAGTTGTGTTCAGACACGTTTACCTACAAAAATATTCGCTACTACTTACTATATTGAAACACTAGACCTAGTACGATCTAGGCATTAGATGGAAATTATCAAAGAGTTCGTGGTTACCCGTTCGTGTAAAATTTTCCAAACTAGACAAGACTTTAATGGAAATGCGTGGAAAACTTTAGAAACAGGTACTCCATAGAAAGTGGTATAAGCAAACTAATAAAATTCTAGCCGGGTACCGCAACTTTACCTGTTCTATTGCATAATATTTCATAAATAATTTAAAAACTGAACTACCATTATTAAATATACACATTTCTCTGCCTTGTGTACGAGTTAGTACTAAGTACCTAGCCTAGATCCTCTGACTATTGAACAAACCCTATACGCTGTGACAACGGCTACAAGTATTACCATGAAATTTATATAATTTTCTGCAGGAAGTTCTGGGGGACAAAATAGATCTAGCTAGGTCTTATCCCTTATAAACTGCGCATTTTAAAGCAATATATGTATTTCTCTTTCGTCATGCAACAATATATCAACAATTTCGTCAGTCTGATAGGCAGCTTGTTACTTTTCGCATTGTTTGGAAACTCGGAATGTGGTGGGTTCGAATCCACCATATTTGAACTATAGTCCCATAGTAATAAGATCGATAAATTGTACGCTGGTCTGTCGATGTTTCGTTTGTCGATGATTGTCGTTCCGTACGTGCCCTTAATTCCAAGAAACATACCTACTTATTCGATATGAGGCATATTCAATACCTATCATCATTAGTAATAATAGCTCCCCACACCGATTTTAGTGACGGTGGCCGGTTTTACTGAAACCAGACTGTCTCCGCTGGAGTTAATTTATAGTACCCAAGTGTGTGTGCAGTACATAAGAGCACATTCTCTTTCTTAACTCTCGTCACCCAGTGGGACGGATGACCAATACGACTGGCGAGAGATCAGGAGCAGGACCGGCTATTCACGGCCAATCCGACGCATGGATCATCTTTCTTGTCAGACGATCAGGTGATCCGCCTGCATTGTCCTGACCAGACTAATTGAAAACAACATTTTTTGTTGTTCTAACGCGGGGATCGAACCCACGACCTCCGGAGTCGAGTGCCGTAGAAAATAAACGATTTCAAATCGGAGAAAAATAAGTTTTTCTATAATGGCACATTAGGCTTAAGGTTAATATATAATATTATCCACAAATAAAAATCCAACATATAATTTAAATAATTACGATAGTTAAGTAGTAATTTATGTGTTCCTGAAGAAATTATATAGAGTAGCCGCGCCGGTTCGTAAGCTAAATATTTTGTATGTATTATGTGGCAGGGCCGGTTCGTAAGCTAATTTTGCCCGGTTGGTTATCCAGTTTTGGGAAGATCACATTTCTCTTACTTGTTATATTCTAGACAAGCTTTGGAATAGATACGGTGTTATTCCTATTGTACCTACATCAAGCTGAGATAAGATTAAGAATACCTGTTGAAATGTGGTTAAGTATTTACAGCAGCCTCCGTGGTCTAGTGGTTTAGAGCTTGGCTCTCGACTCGAAGGTCGTGGGTTCGATTCCCGCATTGGAACAACAAAAAATCTTGTTTCCAAGTTTGGTTAGGACAATGCAGGCTGATCACCTGATTGTCTGACAAGAAAGATGATCCATGCGTCGGATGGGCATGTAAAAAGTCAGACCTGCGCCTGATATCTCACCAGTCGTGTCGGTTATTCGTCCCACTGGGTTACGAGAGTAAAGGAAGAGAGAGTGCTCTTGTGTACTGCGCACACACTTGGGCACTATAAAATAACTCCTGCGTAGCCGGCCTGGTTTCAATTAAACCGGCCACCGTCACTGAAATCAGTGTGGGAGCTATTATTAAGTATTTTAAGGGTTTTATACGTTATAATATCAGGGGTGTGAGCTGTGAACATGGCAGGGTGAATAGTTGATTTAAATACACTTTGTAGATAATTAAGAAGATGCCATAAAGCTACTTACACATTCCAAGAACTGTGTCGCAAACTTGCAACTTCACAACTTCTCGACTAGCATTCGCTCAACGCGGACTGTGCTAGGTGATCTTTTCAGTTTTCGCACTCTAAGGCTGGGAATTGGGACTATATGATCCGGAATCCCGCGGGCCCGGAAAAATTCAGAGCACTGAAAATAGAACTCTGCGCTAATACAATAGACTATAGAGTTGAAAATCGAAGTGTCGAATGTCGAGCTATCATATATGACATTGACATTTAACTCCACACTTGTATGTTCGATTTTCAGCTCAATTGTATAAGCGCAGAGTTCTATTTTCAGTGCTCTGATTTTTCCTCGGCCTTACGGATTTCGGACAATATAGTGCCAGCCTAAGTGTTAGTCTGAGGGCCTGTTTCACAATCTTCTAATAAGTATCCATAGCTTATTCGAAAGTTTTGTCGCTGCTTACTTCATGTCGAGCGACAGAGACAAAACATGCAAATAAGTTATCTGACACTTATCAGTAGAATGTGTAACATGCCCTAAGGCTTGTACACAAAACAGCATAACGGCGTTTTACGAGTTGTTCGAGAATTACTTACGCCCGAAATTAATAATCAATCTTAATCTCATTTTAGCTATCTGAGATCATGATTCCAATACATTTCAACGATCCTAGGATTGACTTCACGTCAATTTACGTCAATTTTTGTTTGAGAATCTAAGATTTAAGTAAATTTAAGATTTTAGATACGTTATTAATTTCCGGCGTAAATGACTCCGGACCAGTACAGCCAAGTGGTTGGGGTGTTTTAGTAGGCGGTTTTTGTAATTTTTAATGGCAGATGCAATTTCCTCCTTCACTGATTTGATATTTAGGCAGTTATGGACCTCTTCGTCTTTAATGTACCAGGCTGCATTCGATATTCGTATATTTTTATATCATTTTGTATATAATTTTGGCCGTTAGAAAATAATGTTTCAATCTACCGGTATATTATTGAAACTGATTAAATTGGGGCCGGCTGTGGATTTGTTTCGTGGAGACTAAAAACTATAAAACCCGCAAATAAAATAAACCGTTTTATGGTCGAAATTAGGACTAATAAAGAAGGTAATTTATATGGTTTTACCTTTCAAGCCAGTCATTTTTATATTGAAAATGAAACTAAAATAATATCATACCAAAGTTTATTTCATAAACTCAATTAACCTATAATTAAAACAAACAATAAAATAAGATATTACAATGCATTGAAAAATGTTGGATTATATTCGGTAATAGAAGACTTAAGTAAAATATATGAATTTTACAAATCGATTAGGACAAACATAATAATCATTTTTCAATATTAAATCTCTTATACCGAGCTAAATATATTATTATATTAAAACATAACACGATAGTGAGATCAAATAGTGAAAATCTCCGTTTTTATATTCAAAAGAAATTAAACAATAATAAACATGATTTACAATCATTGATTGATTGATACAGTTTTAATCAATATTACCGTTTTCGTAATAATATATTACGACAACAGTAATAAAATAATCGAGAAAAATAATGACCATGCAAAATGTGCTCAATTTGGAACAATTAGAATAATATTATGTAGAGTCAAAGACGATTATGTACTTTTTTACGTTTTTTTTATATTTTTTCTGTTTTCATACTTTTGTCGTCGATTGTTTGAAATTATTAAAATTATCGTAAGCGTTTCTTGTAGAATATGATGTATTAATATTATTATCTTTTGCATTACGTATTAATATTTACAAGTCTGCCTTCCTGTAGTCATATATTATTATGTATGTATGTATGTGTGTTACACTATTTACCGCTCCTATGCGGCACCGTAAACAGCGAAGGTATGTGCGAGTGCAGAGCGGGCACGCCGCCGTGCAAAACGCACACGAAGCTCACCCCGCATCGCACCAGATATTCGCTGAACTGCAAACAAAAAAGACCGTGAATAAATCCACATGGGGTTACATACATAATTACCACGTTTTAAACCGGGACAATCTGGTCGTGTGTTTCCGAAGAAATTGCCTCAGGAATACACAAATCTATTTGGGGCGATTAAAGCCCGCAAACACTGGCGCTAAAATAAAATTACCACTGATGACTGAACCAGTAAGAACTGGCAGCTGTTAAAAAGGGCCACGTATACGTTTTATTTTATTTTATTTAGTACGTGTCTATATTCGTTTTCGTGAAACTCGTATGTTGCAAATTCTACATCTAAGCCCACTGGTAACAAACATACATGTTACAGGCAATGTGTGAAATTTAGGCATTATATACATATGTATTGTATATATTGTCTGGGAAATGTGTCTAATATTATTTACATATTTTATACAATGACAGATTACATACATTGCATGTAACATATTATATACTAGTGAAAGTATTTTAAATGTCTCTTAAAACTGACCATCGTTTAACTAGCGTTTATAAACGCATTAGTCGTATCGTGTTGCGACATTGCTAAAGAATTTCCGAAAGATCGCACACCTCAAATGAAGTAATCATGTAAATCACATACGTTTTTTGTCGCCCGCGCCGGTTCGTTGAACTAGTTCGTTCATTATTTACGTTATGAGCCAGGTAATTGACACCACAAGGATGGAGGATATTGACATGATAGTCACGATATTTTGGATGTGTCGTGAAGTCACTGTTTATAGACTAGAGTCGGTGTCTGTATCGAAATTATCGTTTGGTTGTATTCAGCAAGCCCATCTAATTAAATGAAACTCGAAAGCTGATCAGTTGTATCGTGATACTGTATGTAATAAGGATAAGTCATGTCTGTTGTGGGGTATGCAGACTTACGACGACAAAAAAACCAGTAAATACTATACACAAATTATTTAAATCGAACCAAAAATGACGAAGATACAGCAACTTTAGTGCATTAGTTTAAAAAACGCGCCCAAAAATAAAGCGAGTCGCTGTAACGTCATCTGTCGTCGTCACCCCCACTAAACACAAGTAAAATATTTAACGTAAACAAAAACAATGCACGCGAGGCACAAGCGTCAAGAATCGGATAATGAATACTTATGCTATACCTATGAAGTATGAGTACAATCAAGCCGTTGTCGCACGGATCCAGACAGATGACGTCATCGTAACCAATTCAGCGGAAGCGCGCGTTTCAAACTAGCCGTTCAGAAATTTTTTAATAAGTCCACCACTTCTTGACGGAATCATAATTTCATAAATAAAATGCTCAGTAAGTTAATACACATACGATGTACTTAGTGAAAATAAGATTTGCTACTTGCTGCTAAGTGATTGATCCTCATATTATGTTATTAACCTATTTTATGTTATCCCTAAGGCTGGCACTATATTGTCCGGAATCCGGCTCGGGAAAATTCAGATCATTTAAAATAGAGCACTGCGCTAATATAATAGAGCTGAAAATCGAACACACCAGTGTCGAGTCAAATGTCAATGTCATATATGACAACTCAACTCGACACTTCGATTCGATTTTCAATTATAATGTATTAGCTCAGAGTTCTATTTTGAATTTTTAATGCTTTGAATTTTTTCCGGCCTTCCGGATTCCGGTACATATTATAGTCCCAGCCTAACATTTTTAAGGTAAAAATGATTGTGATTAACATTTCTAAATGTAAAACCTCAAAGCTTATAATTTATAGTTTTCTTCGGTGTCGTAGTTTAAATATATTTTTGTTTTCTATCGCTGCGTAGCGCTTTGCGCGCATATCATCGTACGAATTTGCGTTTTGTGCGTACGTAAATGTGTCAATTTATACTTCTACATTGTGCGTTTTGCAAGACCTGCACTCAGATTCTTTATCTCAATAAAGAAAATAAAAGCCTCACTGGCTCTACTAACTGACAAAAAATAAAAGCATACTATAATTTTTTCTACTTACCAACTGTGCAGTTTCGTCTTCAGCGGAGGCGACACATATAACTTTTTTATTCGCCATCGCAGCGGTGAGCGTTTTGTGGGGGTGCACGCCGAGTGTTTTGAGGTCTCTCTGCCCGAGCTGCACGCCGCTGTACGGCACGTTCACACTGCCCTCTATGCAGCTCTTCTCGTATCTATAACAGTGTTCATAAGACAAAGAAAAAAACAAAGGTGTAGGGTTCGCTACCATTGGATCAAATTAAAAAAAAGTTTCGTCACTTCGTCTTATACGCGAATGACAAATCTGTCAAATTTACTTAAAATGGCGCCATACCGATTTAAATTAGGTATACTCTTTCCTGGTTTTTAGTAGGTATAGTTATAAAAACAAAAATACATCATATACTATAAAATTAATTAAATAGATATAAATTTAATAATTATCACACAAGGCAGGGCAAGGCGACAACCCAAAAAAGGGATGTTTTGTCCATAAAACATAGACGTATATATTATAGACGACGCATGGTGGGGTCATTTATATTTTGAAATCTTTGCCATAAATTGTGACCTATTATCTGCCGTTAAAATCTATTAACCTGGAGACGACACACACTGTATAATGCCACTGTATAGATTTTAACACCAGGTAAAATGTTAGCCACCTGTTTACCTGGTGTTAACATCTATACCGTGATCGTGTAGATCTCGTCTCAAATATAAGTACAAATACTAGCTTTTTCGCTTGTGTAAAAACAGTATCCCACGGGAACGCTATACTTTTTCGGGATAAAACGTGGCATGTGTTACTGCAGAGCTTAAACTACTACCATACCAAAATTTATCAAAATCCGTTTAGTAGTTTTTGCGTGAAAGAGTAACAAATATCCATCCATCCTCACAAACTTTCAAATTTATAATAGTAGTAGGATTATTATACTCACAGTAAATTCGACCGTATATCCACTGTACAGCATTTGTCCTGGCACGTCAGCGAGAAGAAATCCGACAGACTGATCCTCGGGCAGCACTCCGCGAGCAACTCTAGGGGTATTTCCACCTTGTCCTGTAACCAAAGATAGAGTAAGAGTTTAGATCTGGATGCAATTTAAGTAAACTAAATAGTAAATACCATAGGAAGTCTATGCTTCGAAACGGACAGACTCGACTGAATAACACGGCCGCACAGGAAACCAAAGTAAAATGTGGCTTCACGCAACAACAAAGGAAACAATTTTTGCCACCATATTATGGTGCATTTATAGAAACACCGTAAGATGGCAAGTAAGCAAAGTTTGCCATCTTACGGTGCTTCCATAAATGCAACTTTTTGTAAAATCAACAAAAAGTATCTCCTTGTCATTGAAGTTTAATTGTATTTTGATTGTTTAATTTATTTCAAGAACTTTTCCGGTTACTTTGAGCTCCGGGCCTAAATTTGTATGGAGCGTGAATGATCTCCATTAGGAAGAAGTTATTTATTATTTTCCTTTCTAGAACTTCGCGACCGCTTCCAGGAAGAAGACGGATTCATATTATCACCTACAGATAATGCACTTCAACTCGCTAAACCAGAATAAACTAACCCTAAACCCGTTTGTGACGGGAGTCCCTGATTGATCAAGGGAACTCATGCCGAAGTAAACGAGTTTAGCGATATATGCACTTAACATATTTATTTTTCATTATTCATATAAATAATAATATAATATGTAATAATATTATTCATTTATGTAATAGTATTGCGGTATTTTCCTGTATTTCATTTAATACCTAAATGAATAGTGTTCTGAATAATATGACAGTTTAGTGTTCACAAAAGGAATAGTATACTAAAAATCAATATTTTCAAAGATATTGCGTATTGTTTGAAGCACTTTTCTGAGTCTCGTGAAAACGCCTCATACAAAAGTCTTACTAGTAGGTGACGTCACAAGCTACTGATGTTGCGTATTACCGATATACGAAATGCACGGCCATATGCACAAAAATTTAGATATCTCCGAAGTTTGCGCGTTTATGTTCCATACATGCCATAGTAAATCTTTTTGTATTTCATGTAAGTAAAATAATTATTTTTTTTGCCTTCAAAATGCATATAATTACAAAACTACACATAAAATCCTAATTCTTTTTACTTTTATCAAGTTGTAATACCTAATTATTTCTTTATTTATTAAAAAAAAATTACATGTATGAAAATATCCAATAGGGATGTTGCCTAGTGTGGATTAACGCATTTTTACAAATTAATAGGTATTTAGGTTGACGCGATTAAAAATTATAAGCAAACAAAAAATATTGCCCATCTCTTTCTCGCAAAACGATTTGTAACGTCACAAGCTGCTACCGCCATACATTTTTAATGACAAATGTATGGCGAGAGTTCTCTTTATGATTGTAAATTTAAATTGTTTGTATCTTCGTTATTTTTTAAGATATACGAAAATGGGTTCTAGATTGTTTATTAATATGCTGTCTAACACCGAATTGAGTTGAGAACAATAAGTAAATACTAAATAGTACATAAGTAAACTAAATGGAACACCAATATTCATGTTTTTACTGTGCACATACAAAAACTACGACGACATATTAATTCAGTTGAATTTAATCTTCTTGTTTCCTCCATGTTTCAGTCGTGCTCCCCGTGTCTGAGGGTCGTCAGTCCATGACCTCCCACTTCCATGAACCTTTCTTACGATGGTGCGCCAGATTTTCCTGTTTTCGGCCACCCGAAGAGCATCATAGACGGTGGACTCGAGTGTGGCGCGGATTCGGTCAGACCAACGCATCGAGCTGCGACCTCGCCGTCTTTTACCCTTTTGCCAGTTACCATTGGTTTCTTAAGATTGTCTCCTTCTTTTCTGACCATGTGTCCGAAGTATTCTAGGATACGTTTCAGGCAGGTGGTAGATAGCCTAGTTTTGATGTTAAGTTTGACCTGTATGGATACGTTGGTTCGGAAACCAGTCCATCGTATTCGGGGCATTTTTCTCCAGCACCACATCTCGAATGCGTCGATACGTCTACGGTCTGCTGCGACTTTAGAGTGCATGTCTCAGATCCGTAAGGGAAAATGAAGAAGACGAGCGTGTTTACGTTTAGTTGAAATTGGACCTATACAGAGTATAGTTAAACAGTTTAAATTTAAACTTATTTTATGTGAGTCAAATTAAAATGGTTTATTTCATTTCTTTATTATTATTGTAATTGTATCTCCTAATGTAAAAATAAAAATAGTTAAACATAATCCTATTTTGAATCATAACTGACGAGGTACGAATATATGTCTTAACACGATGTAAGCTGCATTTATTATAGGGTTTTAAATTACTAACGGCCCTTTTCAATAAGATACCTAAGATTAAAGAAAGATAGCTATCCCCGATAAACAGTAAGCTGTTGTTTATCTTTAATTTGCGTTTCATAATCAAAGATAGGACCTATTTATTCTTGTCCAACGAAGGATAGCATCCTTCCCTCTCGCCTATCCAAACCTCTTGAAATTAGTTGCTAAACTACATAACAATTCATGTTTTAAACAAGTATATTTTTATTTACATAAATATTGTACTTAAAATTGAGAATTAAAATTCAGGACGATTTTTTACTATAGTTATCGTGTTTTTTTATGAAATTCAATAGTGAAACTTATCAGTTTGACGCTAGGAGTGGCGTGAAAAGGAATTTGAAAATTAAACGGTATAGTTACATTATCTTTGCTTCGAAGTTTCATTTCATTTCGTAATAAGATAATTTTGAATTTGGAACACTTTTTTTTTACTCGGAGTGCTTACTTTACATTCCGAGTGAAAAAAAAAGTGTTCGAAATTCAAAATTATACCTTAGCTTTTTTACGTAAAAGTGTGAAAAGATTCAAGCCTAAAATGAAAAAAAATATCGATTTTTTATTTTAAGACAAATTATTGGGTTATTAAGGTTAATAAAACAACTAAAATTTTAAAGAAAATAAAATACAAAAGTAAGGCTAAGTTCCCACGAGCATTTTTTTGTCGCGACAGACAAAATCTGCACTTTAAATAGAACTCTGTGTTATGTATTAAAACCAGAACTACGCTGCTGTCAAATCTGACATTTGACACTTCGATTTTCAGCTTTAATGTACTAACGCATAGTTATATTTACAGTGCAGTTTTTTCTGTCGCAACTACAAAAAACCGCTCGTGGGAACGTAGCCTTAATGTCAGTTGTCAAACGGATAATAAATTATTACGTTAAGTTCAAGTTGCCATTATAAAGAAGAACAAGAAGTTCAAGTTGTCAAATTGATAATATTACGCTCAAGCGGCAATTAGTGTAGGTCGATTCTGGTAATTAAATCTTACAATAATACAGTTTCAATGCAGTCTCGATATGATAAAACAGCAAAATGGTATTCACATAAACGTCAAACGCGTTTTTTTTGGTAAAAACTCCTAAAAACGCCGCGTCTAGGGGACTTCTTTCATGAAAATGACTTTATCTATTTACCTTTTAGAAGTTACAACGAAACGTGGTTGCATTAATACAAGTAACTGATTCACAGCACTTTTATTCAGCCTAAATCTGTACGAAAATTCATAATCATTTAATTTCGACATATAATTCACACGCGGTTTATATTCCTTTTGTATAATATTATTAGTATCACTGGCTTCATCACAATCTATGAACATTTAAATTAATTCAATATCACTATCATCACTACTACAGTATTCCATTAAGAAAATAAAACCAAAATAAAACTAATGCTCGAATTTTCGAATAGTTTTACGTGTTTTTTTTATATATGGCGGAAGGTAATATATGGTATACTATTGCCACGGTCAAGTTAAAAAGGTGGCAAAAATAATTTTCGTATTAAGCTTTCAACACCGTTTTTCAAAATCGACAAGTCCAAAGTCTAGTCAAAGTCCAAATAAATCACCAATGCAGTCAATGAGTCAAGTCAGCCGAATCAGTAAAGTGGTAGACGCTTTACTAAAACTTCCTAGGGAGTTTTGAAGGGATTACAAAATAGCACGCTTTTTGAAGTTGTAATTACCACTTGCCCACAATTCTACCAATATTAAACATTAAGAACCAAAATAACACAAAAATAAGAAAGAATACAAAAACAACAACATCACACATTGATATCCCCGTCAAAACTAGGTTCTCCATTTTGTTAACGGCCGACATTGACAGATAAGCAAATGACTATATTAAAGTAAGCTCCGCCTATCGGAGAGTAAGTTGAATCAAATCAAATCATTTATTTGCAGAAAGCACTGTTACAATAGATGTTACAATAATTATACGTGGGTCAAGTCTTTCTACCTAATAAGTAGGCATGCAAAATGTATATTATAGTTGTAGGTAACTGAATTAATAATAATTATAATTTAAACGTAATTTAATTTAAATTGAAATAAATTGATAACATTCCGATAGGCTGAAAATATATTAAATTGCAAAAAATAAGATAAATAGTATAATTGAAATAGATAATTTTAATAAGAATTATAAAGGTTAATAAATTCAATTCAAACAGTTAGGTAAGTCAATTCAAATCAATGGTCAATATTATTACAAATCAATGTCATAAGTTTATTTCAATTATTTATTTTATTTATCACTAAATATTATTTAATCTATCAATTAAATAGTCATACCTAATTTGCATCCCTATCTCTAGTAGGCTATCCGTCCTCACGTCGATAGATGAGCCGCTTCGGTAGGAAATACTGACAGATGGTCAGTAGGTTATTGAAACGCGAAATCTTTTATTTTATTATTTATTTAATAATTTATGTACACATAGTAAAACATTGACATTGGCAACTTAAAAATAGAAAACAGTTTTGTACAAAGGCGCTACTTATTCCAAATTGGAATTTCTTCCAGCAGACCTGATACAGGAAAGTTTAGTTATAAAAGTAACAATATATGGTGCGTACTACTACAATTTACATATAACAATAATAATAATAATGAATTCATATATATACGAATACTTACATGGATATATTATAATAAACTAATATATAATATCATAATCATTACAATTGCAATAAAATATTGGATAAAAATTACATATTTATAAATAATAATCAATCATACTATATAACACTTTAATTAAAGGCTAAGCTGATCTCAGCTTAAATTTTAATTAAAGTGTTATATATGTGCGTGAGCACTATCTAGTGCTCACGCAGCCTTATCTTAAATAGCCAAGTGTCTTACACTCACGTATCTGAGTTGGTAAGGAGTTCCAGAGCTTAGTAGCGTGGACCGTGAAGGAGTAGGCAAAAAAGTCAGTACGATGGGGAGGGATATCTAGAAGGGTGCGTCTAAAGGGTCTACAAGATAAGTTGTGAAAATTTGGAAAGGAGAAGCGCTCGTTTAAGTAAGAAGGAGATGAGGGACTAAATAAAGTATTGAAAAGAAAATATTATTATGCGATAATTTCTGCGAAGGCGAATAGGAAGCCACTGGAGCTGCTTTCTGTATTGGGATACGTGGTCTCGTTTCTTTAATCCAAAAATAAAACGTATGGAGAGATTCTGCCAATGTTCTAACTTGTTTAGGATCTCTTCATTTGCATCCAGGTAACAGACATCAGCATAATCGATTATAGGTCGAATAAGGGTTTGTGCTAAAAGAATTTTAGTAGGATCTGGAAGGAAGTTTTGGAGTAACTTGAGCGAATGGAGGGTGTGGTAAGCTTTACGACTAACATTGTTGGTATTGGCATTCCAAGACAGGTGAGAGTCAAAGATAACTCCCGGGGTTTTGGCAGAGTCGGAAAAGGGAATCAATGAGCCGTTTAGACTAATGGGAGGAAGTGTTGATTTATTTAGTAGTGCTAACATCCGTTTGCTACCTATTAATAATGCCTTTGTTTTAGCAGGGTTTACAAGTAGACCAAAAGATTGTGCCCATTCACTTATTCGACTAAGATCATCATTAATAAGAGCTGTAGCGGTTGCTGCATGAGGAATAGTGAAATGACGGTATATCTGAAGATCATCAGCATAAAGATGATAATTAGCCACTATTACCTTAGTAATAAAGTTAATGAAGATTAAAAAGAGAAGAGGAGAAAGCACCCCACCTTGGGGAACACCCGCATCAAGATAACACCAATCTGAGAAATTATCATTGACTTGCACTCGCTGCGAGCAACCCCGAAGGTAGGAGTTAAACCAGGACAGGACAGAAGGGGACATATTGAGAGACTGGAGCATACCGACTAAGATATCGAAGTTAATGGAATTGAAGGCATTGCTAAAATCTAAAAGAAGGTGGACACTAAGAGATTTCCATAGCCCGCCGAATGTCATCAGTGACATTTATAAGTGCAGAAACAGTGCTATGACCAGTACGAAAGCCAGATTGTAGTGTACTTATTAGTTTATTTTTAATCAAAAATGCAGAGAACTGCTGGTGGACGATATGTTCTAAAACTTTAGATGGGAATGGCAGTATAGATATAGGACGAAAGCATGATAGAGAAGTAGGATTATTAACTTTTGGTAGAGGAAGTATATTTGCCATTTTCCAGGATTGTGGGAAACAGCAAGAGGATAAAGAGAAGTTGTGAGTATATGAGTTAAAATGGGCAATAGAAAGGAGAGAATCAGTTAAATCATTTTAGAACAAAGCTTATCACAACCAGCTGCCTCAGAAGAAATTGATAAAACTGCCAATCTGACCTTAGCTTCAGTACAAGGAAGAAAGGAAAAGGATGGACAGGTGACAGGTCAGTTGGACAGAGATTGCAAAGTATTGATTTTAGCACTAGCACTTAAAGTCACAGGGGGCTGAGAGAAATGTTTATTGAGGGTATTCAAGTCATTATCTTTGGGAGAGGAAACAGGAGTTTTGCCAATACCAACGGATTTAAGAAATTTCCAGACATCTGCAGTGCCACGGTTTTGGAGAGAGGAGTAAAAATATCGTCGCTTGGCAGCGCGACATAAATGATTACAGTGATTACGTAGAGTTTTAAACTTGGTGTGGTTGACTTCGTTAGGAAAAATCTTAAATTTCCTCTTGGCCTTATCATGTGCCGCCATTTGCTCCTTGATGGCTTCAGTAAGCCATGGAGCCGGGTTGTGCTTTATTTTGACTCTCTTGACAGGCGCGTGGTGATCATACAGTTTTAAAATTATATTGTTAAAGCTGTCAACTTTGTCGTTTATATTTGAACTTTGAAGCACAGATGTCCAGTTCAAATTTTTAGCATCTAGCTCAAGCACTTGGAGATAAATGTTATTATAACTACGTAAGAGGAAGGATTGGGATTTACGTTTAGGGGGTTTTATTTTATAAGACAAGAAGACAAGGTCATGATAGGCATCAGGCTGTCCATGAGTAGCTACGTTATTAGGAGAAGAAACAATCATAAGATCCAATAGAGAGGGGGTACAATCAGGACAGTAGTGGGTGGGATTGGAAGGAAGGACATGCAGGTTGTAGGAAGTTAGAAGCGACTGTAGTTTTTCTGACCGTTGATTAGTCTTGAGCAGGCAAGTGTTGAAATCACCCATGATTATGACATGTTGATAATTTGGACGAAAATTAGTAAGAAGATTGTCAAGAGAATCAAAATAATCGATACGAGAATTAGGGCTATATAAAACAATCAGGAGCAATTTTGGTATGATGAGCGACAATTTCAATAGCCAGATATTCCGCTGATTCTGAATAAGGCGAAGGAGATATATTCAAGATTGTATACTCAATATCAGCACGGAGATATATAGCAACCCCACCACCACCCTTACCCGTTCTATCATTGCGGATGAGGACAAACCCGTTTATAGAATATTGAATTGAAGGAAGAGAAGGCTTAAGGATGGATTCGGATATAAAAATGGCATCAAGGTTAGCAGCGCTGAAGGAAGCAGGATAATTACTAGGAATGCTTTGGGCATTAATGTGTGCTATGTTAAGGTTTGAATTGTAGTGACAGAAAATAATAGAAAGTTCATCACATAAAGTAGGAGGTGAATTAGAGTGAGATGAACTGCGCGCGCTTTCAAAACTCATTTAATTTTATAAAATTAAAACTAAAAAAATAAAGATTCCTACTAAATGCTAAGATTTGGTAGTGAAACTCACTAGGTACTCATTACAAAACCATTATTTTACCGGGTAACATAAAATACATTTTTAGTTTAAAAAAATTCCATCAAAATTATATCCAAAGAGAATGATCTAAAAATAATATTAGTAACAGGTAGGTAGATCAATTTATGAATATACAAAACACGTTTATGGCAGGTACCTACAAGAGAATCGTCCAAATAGCAAAACTGAAAGCAACCAAAAAAGAAGAAAAAGACAGCTGTCATTTCATATCTGAGAAATCTCAAATTGAGTTTCGCCGGGGAATTCAATGGGTGGCGTTGTGGATTTTGTATTTCTTTCATAAATTTGTGTTATTTCGGTTATTAATATGTAATATTGGTAGAATATTAACCATTAAATATTCATTAACGTACACAAGTGTGGACAAGTGGTATAACTTCAAAAAAAATACGTGCTATTTTGTGTTCCCTCCAAAACTCCCTAGAAACCTTCAGTAAAGCTTCTACCGCTTCACTGATTCTACTGACTTGACTCATTGACTGCACCGACTATCTATAATATTTATCTGGACTTTGACTAGACTTACGGAATAAAAGGAATAAAAGGACTTAAAGGAATACGGTGTTGAAAATTGAAAGAGAAATTCTTAAGTTGACACTGGCAAATGGTTTAAGCCGACGCCATATATTTAAATAATAAATAAAAAATTCAAATTGACATATGACAGTAATTATTGTGAAACAAAATGACAATCGAAATAACTAAAAAGTTATAAGTTACAAAAGTTTGTTACCTACGTTAAAACTGTAATAATTTTAAACATACCTACAAATGTTGAGTCTTTAGTAGCAAGGATTACGGATAGAATATAGGCTATTGAGAACGGCCGTAAATCGTACTATTGTCAGCATCTACATATTATATCTAAAATTATAAATCAAGTTAAAAGAAATCTTATTCGGAATTTCGGCCACGACCCCGCCGATAGATGAGCCGGTTCGGTAAGAAATACCATCTGTCAGTAGGTTATTCAAACGCGAAATCTTTAGTAGCAAGGATTACGGATAGATAGGTTATTGAGAACGACCATAAATCGTACTTTTGTCAGCATCTACATAATAAATCTAAAATTAAAAATCAAGTTAAAAAAATCTTATACGATTTTAAATGTAACTGAAATTTTGGCCGCGACTCTGTCATAAAATGAAAAAAAAATCTTACAAAAATAATAAGTTGACTAAGGAACAGGGTCGGATCTACCATATTATGGCTTTTTGGGCTTCAGCCCAGGGCCCCGTGGATTCAGCTAAGTCAAGGCCAAAAATAGATAATAATTTGAAAAAGTCCATAATTTTATTAAATGAACAGATCGTAAATATTTTACTGTATTATTTCTTTCCTATACTTGGAGTAATTAGGTGGGACACTAAGTAGTATTAGCGGCTCTGCTACGGAACCCTATTCTCCGCGTGGCCTGACACGCACTTGGCGAGTTTTGTTAAGTTTTAACTACTCAATTACCATATTTTATGTAATAGCTTATTCCCATTTAAATGAACGGTATATTAAAACTACTGTATTATTAATGAGAGCTCCCCACACCGATGTCGGTGACGGTGGCCGGTTTCATTGAAACCAGGCCTAGCTACGCAGGAGCTATTTTATAGTGCCCAAGTGTATGCACAGTACACAAGAGCACTCCCTCCTCCTTTACTCACGAAACCCAGTGGGACGGACAGACCGACACGACTGGCGATAGATCAGGCGCAGGTCCGACTTTTTACATGCCCATCCGACGCATGGATCATCTTGTCAGACAATCAGGTGATCAGCCTGCATTGTCCTAACTAAACTTGGAAACAATATTTTCTAGCTAGTGGTTTAGAGCTTGGCTCTCGACCTCGCGAGTCGAGAGCCAAGCTCTAAACCACTGGACCACGGAGACTGTTACTGTTTTATTAACGAACCAGGGAATTACTTAAAGTTATTACTTATGTAAATTTATATAAAACACGAGCAAATTGCCATTATTTGGGATTTTCAATGCTAAACATTTATAAAAAAGTAATTTTGCAAATATGTTAAGGTTATAAAGAACACGGAGTAGGTAACTGATATTTTAACTCATTTAAAAATTTAAATAACTTGTCAAGTAGAGACATGGAGTAAAACAACGGCGACTAAATAAATATGACCACTTGTATACAGAACTAATTTTCAAAGCAGCATGGTAGGCCAAATCCGAAATAACATAATATTATAAGGAACTAGCTTTTGCCCGTGGCTCCGCTCGCATATAGAATGTGTCCCACGGGAACACTCTACTTTTTCAGGTTAAAAAGTAGCCTTTGTTTTAATCCAGAGCCTAAACTACTACCCTATCAAATTTCATCAAAATCTGTTCAGTAGTTTTAGGGTGAAAGAGTAACAAACATCCATCCATTCTCACAAACTTTCACATTTATAATCGTAGCACAGGATAGCGAAAAATACTGAAAGGAGCTATGAGACTAGAACTGTATTATTAGATTTTCGACGAATCAATATCCCCGAGCCGGGATCCGAACCAACTGAAAAAAAAATACACACTCTTTGGTATGTAACCTCATAATATGTTCGAAGTTAGCCTTACCTACCTTGCCCGGTTGAATTTAACATCTTGTACTGACGTTATTAGCATTGCTTATTTTTGTACGAGTACTTTTTTATTTTTAAAACTGAATACTTTCCATTCCAGACGCCATTAAAAGTGATATGACTTCCCACGTAGTACGTTAATCCAGTACGAACGAAAATACCACGCTTTATTGGTGTGTAAAAATATCCAACACACCCTGTATTTTTAACGCAATAAATTGCCAATTCAGTAAACACCTAATCCACGTGTAAAGATGTCCTTCTTTATCTTGGTTCACTCTATATATATCTATATATATATATATATATATATATATAGCATTATCAACGTTTTGTGCGTAGATACATCATCAACAAAGCTGATTGAGTGATATATCTACGCACAAACCCTTATTAAGTCTAGAAATATGAAATTTTGCACAGTATTTCTCGTATCGACGTAGGCATCCAATAAGGAAGGATTTTACAAAATTTCAGGGAGTGAAATAGGGAATAAAAGTTTGTATGAAACTTTTTATTCCTTGAACATATTTGCATGAACTTTCGTTTGAATTGAGTACGGAAAAAATAATTAGTTACGCATTTCAGCGATTTCTAATATTCAACCCCTAAGAGGGTAAAATAGGGGAAAGTCTTTATAATAAAAATATCGTTTAAAAACCTGTAGCCTGTAGTACCACCATTATACATACACCACATTGGTGACCCCAAAGTGGGAATAGTGGAAAACCCCAAAGGGTGATGGGGGATTCTGCAAGGCTTCGGCCTGACCGGGCATACCTCGCTCGGACGGAGATCTCTCTTTGGGGCTTCCATATTCCCACATTTCCACAAACCAGTTTCACGCGGGCGTACTTTATATATAGGTAGTATTTTATGTGAAGCTATCTTTTATCCGTCTACGGCTAAGCTAATAGGACGAGTAATTATTTTGGCAGTCTATGCATGTATGTCTGTTTGTTCAACAGTAGCGTCTTGGCTACTAGTCCGATTTTGATAATTGAGGTGTCAATTAATAGGAGGAGTAATAATAGGCTATATAATTTACGTAGTCGGTTTAGTTTTTTATAAAAAATGTAGTTATTTACAGTAATTCAATCCATATGAATTAACTATTTAGCAACTAAAAGAATATTCAAATACATAAACTTTATAGTCCTTAAAATATAATATAATAATATTGCCTCGTACTTGATAGTATTGAATACAATGTACTACAATATTGGCAAAGTGCTGCAAGTTCTGCTCTAGGTCCTTTGCAGAAGGTCGCCTCAAAATATATTTTAAGCAAAGGAAGTGATTTTATCCACTGCAGATGTGGTTGAAGTATGAGTACACGTGAGTATGTGTGCGTGCGCACGACTCATCATGATTCAAGGCTGCCAAGCGATTTAAGCCGTATGCCTGGTCGAGCGGAAACTTTGTCGATAGTACGGTCACCAACAGTCCGTTTTCGTCCTTATTCCTTTGCAATAGGGTTCCAAAGTGGTACACCGGATATTTTGGCGGTGTATTTTATTTTAACCTCATTACTCCTTAGCAAGATTCAAAATTGGTACACCGCAAATATACATTTAACTACCCGCAAAAACTGTATGTCGATTCTGGTCATTGAATCTTACAAAAATACTGTTTCAATGCAGTCCCGATATGATAAAACGGCAAAATGGTATTCACATAAACGTCAAACGAGTTTTAATTGACAAAAACTCCAAAAATCAGCTTATGATATGAAGACAATTCATATAATTTATTGAAAGTAAATTGAAAGTCCAAGATGAATACGAGTACTGGGGTAGATCGGTACATACCATAGGGTCCTTTATCTCCGGTTCGTTGGTGAATCTTCTGTGGCAGATACTGCGGGGCGAGCTTCTACACATCTCGATGGAGTCCTGCAGAAGTTACTTGGTTATACTTTGAAATATATTGTAATTAAGTTAATTACATTTATATTATTTTAGGTAGTAGATAGTTTTCATACTTTACAATATCATTTCGTTTAGTTCAGTAGAAATACGAGCCTAATCAATCGACTACAACAATCCATAAACACAGTAATTTTCGTTATCAAATGGTCGAGGCAGTTTATGGAATCTGTGATGGATCTGGATAATTAACAAAATGTAAGTTAAAATAACTTATGTCTGTCAAAAAATTAAATTTACACAAGAACATAAAATATATTAATCAAATTAAATATAGGTAAGTTTCCTTTGTGAAACGAGTCTGTTTATTTAGATTACAAACATTCACAAAGGCAGGTACACTTTAGAACATAGGTAATAGTTATACATTGAATGGTGGCTTATGCGCGTAGTTAGCGGAAAAGCGATATTTTTTTCCTATAACGGTTCAGTAAATCAGTACGGTACATTGGCAACCATTAATGAACTCTATTTATATTAATGAGACGGCGTTACATACATTATTTAAAACACCACAGTGTAAAACCGAAATTGCATGCGGTCAACGACTTACTACATTTAAGTATCTACTATTATAATTCTCTTAATAGTTGTCGAAACTATTCGTTGGATTACTTATAAATAATGTGATCAGACAGTCAGTAAAAAAGTAAAATATTCTACCTACTACTCTCATTTCTTGACTATAGTTCTAGTAAGAGCTGTTACCACAGAGTGAAAAATATTATACTTACGTACAGAAAAACAGCTTTGATAGAACGATCCAAATCGATCCAAATTTGAAAATTTTGACGTTCCCTTCACCGGGCCACAATTTTCCCACACAATCGTGGACACACCGTATGCTTGTAGTAGTGCAATCGAATCCAAAGCTGTTTATCGGTTCGTTTTCTTTAATTTGTGCTGTTACCATGAGATTTTAAACAGTGCATGAACTACGGGAATATATAGTTTAATTACCTGCGGCACATTTTGATCTAACACTGGTAAAAAGAATATATACCTGCAGACCTAGCATGCTCACCCTAGAAACACCGAAGAATGTTTTGAAAAAATTGGATATCCAAAATAAAAAACTATTTGTAACCGTAGCCGAATTCGACATAAAAGCTTTTGATCATTTCGGAATTCGGATATAGACGGAGCATAACGTGACATGTTTATTTTATTTGCCGGCCGTGCCCACTCACTGCTTTTTAAGACATTTACCCTTAAAAGTTACATTCGTCATAAACCTAAAATCCGTAACCCAAATTATTCGAAACTAACAGGTAATTCGAAATAATTTAATATCGTTACCGAAACTATATCCGTTTTATTTTTATGTCTGTATCTGTATGCAGATCCGAAATGTGACAATCTTGACATCTCTGGGATATACACCATACACTATGTATTCTCCTTCAATATCTTTAGACTAAGATTGAGAAATGTAAGCGTTATGTGTAGTCATGTGGAATGGTCCTTACAGTTTAAGGCCCATTCCGCACGACACTTTTACACGGTAAACAGTTTTCTATTATTATTAAAGTCTTACCAGTAAAATAAAAACCTGCACTGATGACGTTTAATTTTTCTTTATACCAAGTCCTCTAAACTCTAAAGCGCCATACTCACGGTGAGCGGCCTTGAGCCACTATGATTGACACTTTTGACACTAATGACGGCCATTAGAACCCGTGCTGGATTTGTCTAACGGCCCGTTTCAATGGCTAGCACTCATGCAATATTATTGCCACAAAAGATTTGTCAATTTCTTCAACAATAAAAGGTTTATTGTCCCACAATTTTATTGGGATTTTTTTTTAAAATATTGGCTTAGTCGAGTACGTTTCCTCTAACTGCGCGGAAATTTAAATATGAAATCAGAATGATGAGAAGTATGGACAAAAGGAAAAAAATTGTGTTAGGAAATTAGCTTATTAAATAAAAAAAGCAAACAAAAACAAAACGATGGTTAAATATGTGTAAGTTATAGGTTATGTGTATGTAATTTAGTATCTTGTCATTTTGTAATGAAATGTTTAGAGCGTTCTTCTACTTCTTAAGGTAGCGGTTTCTGTCGATTATTTAATGTATTTATATGTCAAAATGTATACGACTGAAGGGCTTTGTATCCATGGTCATAAATAAATAAATGAAAAAAAAACAACAACAATATTGGCAATAACCCTGCCTATATTGTCGGCGTATTCCAGAATTTCCGGAAATTTCTCAATAATATTGTACAATACGGCAATATGGGGCCCGCAAACATAGAATATTATTGTGAATATGAGCATTATTGCCAATAATATTGTGTGTGTGCGGCTAGCCAATAACCTATCTACCAACAACTATTTGTTAAAAACGTCACAATTGGAATCGCTGTCACAGACAAAGGTTCCCCTATCTAAGTTAGTTTATTGAAACGCAAAAAACCGGCAAATGACCATTGGTAGGTGACGTTTTTAACAAATAGTTATTGGTAGTTAGGTTATTGAAACCGGCCGCTAGACGGTAAGTCCATGCTCTCGCTATAAATCGGGATGTAATATGTAAAGTCTCAAAGATTAGACAACAACGACATATCAAACTAGTTTCGTGAATTTTGCGCATCATCAAACATGGCCAGGTTTTTTTATGTTTCTGTTCAACCACTACACTTCGATCTGAAGCAATAAAAAAAAACTATTATACATATATACAATTTGAAAAAATACAATTAAAAAAAAATAAACATTAAAAAAAGGTTACCAACTTCTACGACACTTGTTCACCGCGCAATAAATAAATACACTGACACATGGTCGAATTTAATTATTAATTTTCATTTTTAAATTAAATTTGACCTTTAATTTGGGAACAATCCGCAATACCTGAACACACTCGCCGATGTCCATCTCGGGCAGATCGGAGAACAGCAGAATGCACTCGTTGAAGCCAGATGGCAGTAGTTGGTCCCTCAGTCTTCGTAGCAGGCCGACGCCAATGAAGGGGGCGAGTATAGCGCCCTCCACGAGCAGCGCGTCCCAGAAATGCACTATCTTGTGCAGCGGGAATACATCTGAGAATAATGAAAATAGCTATAGTATGTGTAACGAATAGAAATAAAATATATAAACAGAAACCATAACCCGACTACGGAAGTTTGCAAACTTTGAATGAAATTAAAATTTCGTTACTTACAGTGTATTCGAAAGATAAAGTTGGGACACATCGTATTTGGAAGTTTATAGTGTTGTACCCTTAAGAAGTTTAATCGATATTGTTGTCGCATGAGTCTGTCGGAAGTAGAGGTGCAAATAGCTCATATTTTTAAAGTAATACTTAGAAATACATAAAATTAAGAAAAATAACTGGTTGTTATTTTACACACTACCTCGGATTATTAACACACACTAACGTGCGTTTGATAGATACAAATTTATTACACATTGACGTTTCTACAATCTGTCACAATTATATTCATTTTATTTATTTTTTCTTTAAAAGAGGCAAAAGAACCATTATGAAGTTGAAACTTTATTATGGGCAAATTTCGACCACATGGCGACCATCTCGTATTTATAAATGTGTGTATGAAACACTCACGCGAGAACATAGTCAGGAACCAGGGTATCGCGAATAGCTCGGGGACGAAGTTGATCTCGTGCAGGTGAGTGGCCAGCTCGGGCTCGTGGAAGGCGGTCATCTGCCAGAACTTGGCGAGGTACTCCTTGATCACAGCGCTGTTGTCCTTCAGGAAGAACTTGTTCAGGAACTTCGGTATGAACGCCGAGAGGCAGGCGAACGCACGAGCTGGGATAGAAAATAACTCTCGTAAGATCAATTATTAGTTACTAGCTGCAGGTGTACCCACCACAGAGTACATTCTTACATACTAAAAGTTCCCACAGTGGACACAGTGTCATGCAGTGTTATATAAAGCGAAAAAAAAACCAGTATCGTGTTGTGCTTGCGATGCAATCGCTGCGCGCCAATCGACGATCAGATTATGTTACAATAATGTATTCAATTCATGTTAAGGCTCCCACAGACGAGAGGCCGATCGTTTCAGACAGAAATGACGTCAGTTCGACCTGAACGGATTCGAGCACATACACGGAAAAATAGCTTCAGTTCGTTTTGTTTTGCCGCAAGCTACGGTAGTGTTGATGTTTATTTCGCTGCAACTGTAGTCACGCTATGTATGAAACCGAATTATTGTGTTATGATGCCTTAGCCTTATTATACGAAAAAAGGAATGCTATACATTTTTCCAGTAATTTGTTTAAGAAATCATTTCTCTTTGATTTATAGTAATATTTTTTAGATTTTATCAACCATAGTGGCTCTAAAGTTTTAAATACGAGGGCGGCACTGAAAATTTCGGGAATCAAGGAAGTGACACAACATTTCTATTAAAAAATGTATTTATTGCTTTTCGAAGTATTCTCCGCGAAATTTGACACATTTTTCCATACGATGGAACCAATCATTGAAGCAACCATTCCATTCGGAAGTTGGGGTCTCCAAAATGGCCGTTTTGTAGGCGTCCACAGCTTCTTCAGGTGATGAAAATCTCTGACCACGCAATTTATTCTTTATTTTAGGGAAAGTATAGAAATCATTAGGGCTTAGATCGGGGCTGTACGGCGGATGGTCTAATAATTCTATGATTTCTTGCTCTAAAAACTCTTTTGTTCTGTGCGCGGTGTGAGAACTCGCATTGTCGTGATGGAGAATGATGCGGCGGTTGCAGTTCTCTTTACGGAGTTCAGAAACCGACCTGTGGCAAACAAATGTTAGCATACCATTCTGCATTAACCGTTCTTTGTCCCTCAAGAGGAATAGTCGCAACATGGCCGGTTTTGGAGACAAACGTGGCCACCATTTTTTTTTGCAACACTCCGTGAACGAACAATTTTTGTTGGCTTTAACTCATTTTCGAACACCCAAACTCGTGACTGGTTTTTTGTTTCGGGTTCGTACGCGTATATCCAGGATTCGTCACCTGATACGATGTTGTATACAGCATTTGAGGATCCTGCGTGGAATCTTTCGAGAGTTCTGAGGCACCAAGTAACGCGAGCCGCTTTTTGCTCTTCACAGAGCAAATGCGGTATCCATCGGGAAAACAACTTTTTTACACCTAATTGTTCATGCAAGATTATTTATATTTGACTCATGCCAATGTCTAAAGTTGCCTGAATTTCGCGGTATGTCACATGTCGATCTTCCTCAATCAGCTTACGCACAGCATCAACGTTTTCTTGGGTGACTGCAGTTTTTGGACGACCTTGACGGGGATCATCACTGAGCTTGACACGTCCACGTTGAAATTCAGCAAACCAGCAATAAATTGTGGTTTTGCATGGGGCTTCATCACCAAATGCAGAAATCATCCGGTCAACACACTGTTTTTGTGTTAAACCACTTCGAAAGTCATAATAAATCATCGCTCTAGAATTTTCTCGAGTCAATTCCATTTTCTCAACGACTAAACAAGTTTGACAAGACCTTGTGACAAGACCGGGAATCTTTTTTTAAATAAATAAACGGTATTCGATTATTAAAACCAAGGAGTTTTAAATTAAAAAGATTTTAATATGACAGGAACAGTGGAAATATTCCATTCCCGATACTTTTAGTGCAGCCCTCGTACCTACTTCAATTAACTCTAATAAAAATTATTTAGACCACGTTGCCACTTTTCTTTTCTTCTTGCGAGAATCCGACTAGCACTTGTTTTTTATATTGTAATAAATTTCATCATGTAATTGTAATGTGTATTCTAAACTCGAATTTTATTACACCTCGAAATCACGCTACGCTTGTACACAATACACGCCCGCGGCTCTGGCGAGAACTTAAGCGATTTGCCACACATATTTCGTTCAGTCCAACTGTTCAGTTCAGAATTATTGTTGCCAACTTCGTTGTTTTACAAAGTTTTACTACTAAATTTAGTATTTTATTCCCTCTTTAGTAGGTTTTAATTGTTAGTAGTGTTTTAGTAGAAAATAGCCAGACATAATAATCATAATATGCAAAATGGCCTATGTTAGGCACAAAACAAGAAAAAAAATTGACACCTTATCATAATAGCACATCGTAGCACGCGTCCGTAAGTCGCTTAAAACTACCCATTTAATTTCCATATACGTAATACTTCCCACTAAAGTAAGGCCAACGAGACGAGATAAAAAACGTAAATAAACGGACCGCTACTGAGTTGCATTATGAAAGTGAGTTAATATTATATCTGTTCTTATCACTCGTATGCAATAATGACGTCAGTTGGTCTACGACAGCTGTCGTAGCGTGTTTCGTGGTACAGGAAAGCGGCCAGTGTCAACATTTGGTCCGCCAAACAATTGTGAACAAGCTCATTCCTGTTTGGATTGCGTTCGTAGTGATAAATATTTTTTCGTCTCCGTATTTACTTGGTTTTTTGTTGTTATTATTCCGTTTCGGTTAGTTTTATTTTTGATTTTTGCTGTTATTGTGAGTGCTATTGTGATAGCTGCTACAAGAGGGGATCCAACGTGTATCTGCTGATAAATGGCGAAATTGTGTGGATCATGTAATAAAAGTCGAGGACAATTTTTATAGCAATATTGACAACATGATTGATAATACAATAGATAGTTTTATCATAAACACAGCTGACTCGGACTCTTCCGACGAATCATCTTTGTCTAGTACAGACGACAGCGATTAAAATTCGAACTTTATAATAATTTATTCAAATAAAAATGTTTTGAACCCCTGAAAATTTGTTTACATTCTGTATCTCGTCTGGTTGGCCTTACTTTATATTTTTTATTAAACGGTAAATTATCATATTTTCAATATAGTTAAGTTGAAATTGCAGTGTTTTTTTTTTGTGTTTTTCGGGATTCCTAAGTTTAGTAGCTTTTTTTATAGTTTCGGTACTTTTTTAGTAGTTTTTAGTAAAAAACGACGCGAGTTTAGTAGTTTCACAAAAACAGAGTTGGCAACACTGGAACGAATCGCTTCAGTCCATCCAGCCAACTGATGCGATCTCGAAATTGCACACAGACGATACGATTTAGCAAATGTGTTCAGGCCGAACTGAAGGTAAACCGGACCGTGTTTGGGCCTTAGACGCTACATTATAATCCGACCAAGTGAAATTGTTTATTTTAAGTTTCCAATGACATGTTTCGCAGAAGTTCGTTTAAAATTGTTTTTTCTTGTGGCGGTGGTGGTGGTGGTGGTGGTGGTGGCAAATAGCTCACCACACATTCTCACCACTGCAATTCATGTGAGCCAGGATCAACAGTGGTAACCAACCACAAAAAAACTTTGAATTATGATCTCAGGAGTGCCCGAGGGACATGCTAAATTTGTCCTGGGAGCCGCAACGAAATTAATCAGAAGAAAATCAGAAGACGGAAGATCAGTAGAAGATCATTAGGATGTATTCCAGTTTCCCTCCCCAAGCATAGAGACAGAACTGAAAGAGGTAGCACCACGGGAATAATATAAATTATTAGGCCCAATAACCTAAATTGATTTAAGGTAAACTATGTAAAATTGTCGTGAAGATTGTTATGTAGGTACCTACTATGTAATAATTTAAATTATATTTTTGGGAACGGTAAGGGAAATCACCGACCGAGCGGGTGGTATGTCAGGTATGGTCAGGCTGAAGCCTGCTTGTAAGCATTTGAGATGTTGGTTATTTAGCGCCGAACCGTGAAAACTTCAATAGCGCGATTCAGGATCGTGGCGCTAATTGGTTCACCGCACATTTATTTCCAACGGCAAATGGTAATTGCTATCCTTTTTTTTTTTCTTTGCTTAACGTTCAGAATACAAAACCTTGCTATTTAGTCTGAATATTTTTTTTTTTTCAAAATAATATCTCAACTATACATACCTTCATTGCAGAAGTTGAGGTATAGGAACGGAGCGGTGAGTGAATCTAGGCCCTGCCAGTACACAAGATGCGGGTTGGTCAGCAACCAGGCCTTGAGCAGACGCCGGAGCGCCGCGTGCCCCGCCCGGCCCGACAGCAGCCAGCAGTACTGGTGACAACGGGGTATGTCCACGTCTATCTGTATAGATAGGGATGATGAGTAATAAATACAAAGTACCTGGGAACGGACCTGGGAGACCGAGCTATGCTCGGAATTTTAATAGAAAAAAATATATATATAAAAGATAAACAAATAATAAGAATCACAAAAATAGTTATCTGACCGGGATTCGAACCCGCCACATTCCAAATTTCCATAAAATGCAAAAATTATATATAGGTACGATACCAAGCTGCCAATCAGACTGACGTTAGAGAGTCAAAATTATTGATATGTTGTTGCACGACGAAAGAAAAAAAAGCGCAGTTTAAGGGATAATACCTAGCTAGATAGATTTTCTCCCCCAAAACTACCCGCATACTAAATTTCATGGCAATACTTGTAGCCGTTGCGGAGATACCGATTATATAATATATTATACAAAATTGTATCGTTAATGGTATAAGATAAATATTCATTCTATTAATATTAGGTACTTACATATGAAATTGGCGTTTTGTCGTACTGGCCACTTTTATCTCAAATATATCTTCTTTGGTTAGGAATTCTAATTTCAAATTTATACCGCTATTTAATCATGCATTTGTGTCGAAACCCGTAATTAATTTGTTTTTTCCTCTTTTGGTTTAAAAAAAATATACTAATATAAAAAAAAATACAATCGAGAGGAACCTTTCCAAATAAAGTGTAACTGTGTCATAAATGATAAATATGGTTTTTACAAAATGGAAATCTTATCTAAATTAGATTAGTTAGTAGCACTAAGACCCGCCTCACTTCACTCTCCATCGCGCTAGATGCTGAAAAATTCTCATTAAACGTAATGAATTATTTGATTTTTTAGGATGTGCTGATATGAAAATATCTAAAAGTAAGATCTCTTTTTACCTGCCTATCAGTAGGCGTAGGAGTCTCCTTATCGATCCTCTCGTATTGATCCTCGATATCACCTTTGACCCCGAGCAGGGCTGCCCACACGTCGCCCCGCAGCAGCGGAGGTATGTCCACCTCGGCCTCCGCTCTAATGTATTGAGCTGTGTATGGATAGCCCTGATAATGACAAAAGGGCCAATTTGGGATTATACCCTTTACAGCACAAAACTAATTTGAAAATCAGTCCACAGACGGCGGAGAAATCGTTGAACATACAAAAAATATATATTAGGTTGGAGGAAAAGAAACCCGTTATTTCGAGAAATTAAAGTGCGGCACCCAAACATCGAGCTTCTCTTTCTATCCAACTATGCGTTTATGATTTAAAACTGTTTTATGGTCGGTCTTCAGCTCCTGGCCTATGCTGCGACTACTTACATGCCGGTCAGCTTCGATTATTTCTGTAATTTTATCGAGATTTTCGCCGACGGGCATGCCTGTGCGAGGTGCATCTTTAACAAGGAAAATGTCTAAACGAAATCGACGAAACCAAAATTGCACGTAATTAGCTGTTACAGTATCGTCACCATAAACACAATTCACAATTTCAGCCGCCTGACTAGAATTTTGGCCTTTATCAAAGAAAAACTGTAAAATGTACCTAATTTTCTCTTTGTTGGGTTCCATTTTTAACAACCTAAATGGACCAATCAATAAACAGTAAACTATTTTCTTTAGTGTGAAATGTCACCTTGACAACGAGTATAATTGGGTTTTTGAAAAAAAAAATATATTTTTTTTAATGTATTTTAAAACTTTATTATTAATAATATTGATATTTAATGCAAAAAACTTTAAATTTTTTTTTAAATTAATTATAAACAATTAAAAATTGATGAAATTTAAATAAAAATCACGTGACTATAAACGCGCCATGATTGGGGACCATAGTTGTGACGTCATAATGTTATAGCTATTTAATAACAGTACAGCGCTTACGGCTATTACACGTGACTAGACAATAATATTGAAAATTTATTGCTAAAATACGAGTTGTTAGTTGGTTCCGATTAGCTATGTGTGATAAAGGATTTATTAAGGCAAAGTCTGATAATATTCCTGATGTTGATAACCGATTTTTTAAAAAATGACGTTCGGTTTAATTCTGCTGAAGTTCGAGGTGCCAAGGCATCAAGGTAAGTCTGTTAAAAAATAATATAATAAATGAAAATATTTAAGTATTTATTCTCCATTACATTAAATATAATTATTTATTTCATAAGACTGTAGAGCATCGCGTGAGAGTTACGGCGACAAAGCTATAGGTTATGTTCAACTAAGTCGTAAAAATAATATTTGTATTGTAAAAGGACGGGTATGTCCAGAACACCGAGTTCGGAGTAAAGCTTATTCAGTTACTTTAACTATTAATGAAAAGTCAAGAAAAATTCAGGATGTTCAATGCCATGAGTGTGCAGCTTCAGCAGCAGCATAAATAGTAATTAATAACAATGGTATTAAGAAATACTTACATTGAAATGATCTTCACAACAAAAAAAAATCGATTTTGTTTTGGGATTATCACGGTGCACTGCTTGAAACCGTTTATTTCGACGTTTGTCATCTTGGGGAACATTTAAAAACATTTTGTCAGGAGCTGTTTTTGTAGTATTCGTACATAATGGTACAAAACAAGAACGATAACTTTTGAGGTTCGATATTTTTAATATAAATTTAAATATTTAACAATGACAACAAAACGAAATAGATCAAAACACTGATTTATTATTTTTCTATCAACTGCAATGAGTGAAAACTAACATTATGACGTCACACGCGCTCGGGAGTTGTCGGCGTGTCTTCGGTAATGGATTCAAAAATTAATTTTTATTTTGAAATAACTTTTGAATTATTGCGAAAAAAAATAGTTTTGTTATAAAACTTATTCCATTTATCACAAATAAAAAAATTTTCAAAAACCCAATTATGAAATGGTTCTATCGATACTTTACGAGATATGGATCAAAATAAATTATTTTTATCTACCGAAAAAAATATGGTAAAAATAATTTCTTCTTCCCCAATCTAATTTATTTATTTGTGACTTATTTTTTATACCTACATGCAGTAATCTTTGGAACCATATCAATCTATGGAACTGGTACTCTGTGTCTCGTTCTCTAATTATCTTGGGCAGATGAACAGCATCATGTTGCTTTCTCTTTTCATGCATGAGAGGGTAGAAGTCCTGTGGTGGAATATGGCTGAGGCGGTTTTGTAGTAGATTCCAACTATACTTGGCGAGACGACGGTCGACCAGCGCCCCAGTCTTAACGCCGACTGTACAGCCATCTAGCAGAAGTGCACTGAAATGCCATTTTAATAATAATTAGCCATTAATATTAATACTAAAGTAATAGTAGTCGATTTAAAAGTATATTGATTTGATTGTTTATTATTATTTTAAATATTTCATCTTGATTTTATGTTAAATATTATTTATTTTCTATTTCTTTTAGTGATCATACATTGTATTGTTTTATTATCTTCATTATTACATACTAATTATTGTATGATTTATATTGAATATTTCAATTGGTTGAAAATGTACTATCTATTTTTCTTTAATTACTTTGACAGTGAATAATACTACAAAGAATACTAAATTTGTTAAGTTCCTAATAAAATCTGATTATTGACATGTAATTTCACACACCATGCTTTAACATGGTAGAATGTACGGACTTCTTTAAAAGTATAGGTATCACCACCTGCATGTAATACTACATTCTGTGAATATAGAATTGATTGATTGATCATGATAACAATTACAGATGTTAGAAGGGCAAACAGACAGACTCTCAGGCGGATTTACAGAGTGAAACTATTCCTTCCCTTCCTCCTTGTAGTTCTATGGAACCCTATAAATAAGGTTTAAAAAAAAGATTGTGTGGCTATGAGGTTTCTCATCCTAAAATATTAGTACAATTCAAGTATCTAGAATATATGTACAATTCAAGTATCTAGAATCTAGACATTAATATACTTGTAACATTATCATATCTGTGCATCTCTAACGGCCCGTCTCAATAACCTATCTACTAGATATGTGCGCCGATCGGCGTGGCGCACGCCGCCGGCCGTTTTAGTCACGCTGACGCCGCCGGCGTTTTCCGGCGTCATCGGCGTCTATAGTTTAAATAAAGCACTCTATCTTACACAATTACTTACTTAGTATTTTTTATTTACAAAATTAGTAATTTTTTAGATCGCTATTTGGCTACACTGGTTGACGCTATTTTTGTCGACGCCATTTCTTTGTCACTTGTCAGTCTACGCTGCGCAAAACAACTGAGAATTGGATATTTTCGTTCTTTTCTGCTTTTAAATGATAAACTGTGAGAAAATGACAGACAACTTAGATCGGAATTCGATACAGAAGATCAAAATAAAACATTTTTCCGTAAAAACACTCTATTCGTCCTCGAAAAACAGTCACAGTTGGAAGTATTTTGGTACATTACTTATTGAAAAAGATGGCAAGAAGAGGTCTATCTTACCAGACAATGTATTCTGCTCCCAGTGCATTTCAGAGGCCCAAGAAAAAAATGAAGACGATCCTATGGGATGGTAAGATAACTTGTTTTTATTGTGTAGCTCTCAAAAAATAAATTAATTTTGAGGTTAGTTTGTGTGCGTTTTGTTTGCAGTCTGCATTTTGTAATAAGCTGGCATGGCTGGCATGCTATGAGTTGGGTGGTGTTGACTATCGTTTTTTTTTGCCACAGTCAATCATTGTAGTCCTATCAGTAAAGGGCTTATGGTGATGTAAATAAATTTTTACCTACCTTACCTGCTTACATAGAATCTTTGTTTTTTCGTTTAATACCTAATTTAACCATTTAATTTCAACTAATACATCTGTTATGCTTATCGCTTTTTTAATTTTTATTTCAGCTGTAAAATAAAATCTTACAGTGCAAAAGTAAGCACAGGAAATCTTTCTCGTCATCTAAGGGACGACCATAATTTAAAAGAACCCGTAAAAGCTGGTGGAAGTAGTCAAAGAATAACTACATTTTTCGACAAAAGTCGTCCTCAAAAGTCAGATACCAGTCAATCGATGGATTCAAATAAAAAATGGCTTTTTGCGCGAGATCTGACTTTGTGGATATGTAGATCATTACTACCATTTGATATGGTATCTGATCAGGCAATGATTGACTTTTTCTTGAAGTATAATGTGATTCTTAAAAAAGAAGATTTCCCTAACCGAACTACTATTTCCAGGACGGCTTTAGAAGACGTATACGATAGTATGAAGGCGCATATTAAAGATTTGATAAAAAACACTAGTCCTCGATGTGTAGCGTTAACGACGGACTTGTGGAGCGATGTTTTCCAAAGAAATAATTATATAACGCTGACATTACATTTTCTAAGTTCTTTCCTTGATTTTGAAAGTGTAACTCTGGCTACTCAAATTATAGAAGGAAAAAAGACAGGAGAAAAAATTAAAGAACATACACAAGAGTTACTAATTGAATACGAACTTGAAGAGAAGAAAACGGTCATGGTAACTGATTGTGGTTCGAATGTTAAAAGAGCAGTGTCATTATCGGATAATATGGACTCACATTTTTGCCTTGGTCACGGTCTACATAACCTTGTAGTACAGGATGGCGTAAAAAGTACACCAGAAATAAACAATATCGTTACAAAGTGCAAGAAAATTGTGAAAAGTCTTAGGTACAAACTTCCTGAACTTAAAAAAGATGTAGATGAAGAACAGAGACGCTTATTGACTGATATTGATGAAGCTGGAGATGTAGTTGATTTAGACGAGATCATCCCTGTTAATGAAGAATCTGAGGAACCTGATGAAAATACAAATACCTTTTCTGTAACTTCAATAAAAACGGCTACTCCAACTCGATGGCATAGCATACTCGTGATGTTGGAAAGTTTATATAACAAGTGCTACCGAAACCCTGTTCACAGACTCCTCGTCAGACTGAACAAATCTGATTTAAAAATTGATGACTCCGAGTGGAAAATACTGGGCGATTTAATAAAATTTTTGAAAAATTTTCGGGATGCCGTTAATATTATGAGTGCTTCAAACTCAGTCACAATCAATGTTGCACTGGTTTTTAGGTGCGAAGTGGAACAAGCATTGAAACAAACGGGGGACGACGAAGTTCTTGTAATGACCCGCATGAAGAGAAACATGCTGGCGAAATTAAATCACCGCTTTCCTATTGATAAATTGACAATCGCGGCAGCTCTTCTTGATTGCCGTTTCCAAGGAATGTCGGTAATTGACAAATACCTTGAGGAAAAAGGGGAAACGAGAGTTTCCTTTATGTCTGCATTTGTGACAGAACACGTCAGGGAATCTGATATTTTACAAGAAACGAAGGCGAATGAGCACAGTGAGATAGTTTCTTCCACTCTAATCACTCAACCGTCCACATCATCTTCATCAAACTTTCTTTTGGCTTTGTCCCAGAAGTATACAACTGGTACTGGTAGTAGTCACGATGATCCTACAGTGGCCGAATGCTGGAAATATTTTAGTAGATGTGACCCCAAGGATATGCTCGACGGAAACATACTTCGTTATTGGAAGGAAAAGAAGAATAGTTATCCTTGGCTGTTTAACTGCGTTAGGGCGATAATGAGCGTTCCCGCCACGAGCACACCAAGCGAACGAGTTTTTTCAGTCGCAGGATTAACCATTACGGCTAAAAGGTCACGGTTAAGTCCTACTTCAGGCGACAGAATCATATTTATACATGACAACTATGACATGTGCAAGAAACAAGTACAAAAGCTAAAATAATTTGCATATTATTTGTACTTGTTATTTATATTTTGCTTGTACTTCCTTATTTTATAATTCCTTGTTCTTTTTCTGTTTTTGATTGTCGCCATAAAGGTTTTTTTTGTTATTGATATTTAGATTTTATACAATTGTAATTGTATTGTGTGATCTCAAATAAACGTGCCATAATGATGTTGATTATATGGAAATAAATAAGAAATTTAATGGAGATTGAGGCGTATTTTACTCATTTTCACCATCCACGCCGATTACGCCGATGACGCCGGCAAATTAGATGCCAGACGCCGCCGCCGGTCAAATGAGCATCGGCGCACATGTCTACTATCTACCAATAACTATTTGATAAAAACGTCGTCATTGAGTCATTTGCCGGCATTTTGCGATACAAACTTGACTTTGATAAATAGTTATTGGTAGACAGGTTATTGAAATGGGCCGTTACAAATCTTCTTAAATAGTAATATAAAATTAAAATGCAAATAACATTACAATTATTTTTTAAAATATACAAACTTACATTGGCATGGAAAGTATTGGTGGACTATTCTTGATCAGGCCATTCTTTTTTAGCTCCGCCTGAATATCGCCTCCCGCTAGCTGCCACAGATGATACAGATATTGAAGCTTACACCCCATGAGACCCCTTGGCCTTTTCACATCAACCATCTGCTGGCTATTCATTTGAGTTAAATCCTCCACTAACTCAGAGAATGTTGCTCGCTCATTTGGATATATTTTGAGGCATTTTTCTATTAAATTTCTTATATTTTCTGGTAAATTCTGAAATGACTACTAATTTAGCAATAATTTTGACTATAGTATTATAATATTTTTAGTATTATTTATTTTAATATTTTTTATTACTCTACTATACTGCAAGATTAACTCAAGAAACATTTATATTTTCAATATTTTTAGTAAATTATATAATATACTTAATACATATGGGTGAATATACAAAAATTGGGTAACTCAATGTCATCAGCCAATATATACAAAGTCTTATTATATTTTATTGAAATTACAATTTATTTTGAAACAATGAAAAGTCCTTTATTTGGTCACCTAATTTCACTTCTACATTTTAAATACAAGTTAATAAAAAAACAAAATTAATACTTAAAATGTCAGTCCTTTGGCATGACACAGTCCCGAAAACCAACAATCAAGTGACTATCTATTAAACATTATCATTGATTTAAGAAAACTTACTAATTTACTACAATCTGTGATGTACATAGTATTATATACTACAACTTTTATAATGCAATGTTCTCCACTTTATTTAAAAAAAAATAAGAAACTTTGTGTCTGTTTCATTCGTCAGTCCGTTGTGTGTTCTTTAAATTTGAAATTCGCGTCAAATATCACCGACTCAAGGTCAAATCCCTGTTTAAGTTTTAATGTTGGTAATGAATTTAGTTGCGGACAGCACAATTTGACGGCCGCCATAACTGTACCAGTGCTTGGGTTGTGTTTGTCATCTATACACATGCTAAGTCAGTCAAAATTTCAGTCCCGAGGTGAGTCGTTATTTTCTTGTTAATATGAGGTTTATTTTCATTTATACATAGTTAACTATGATTTAATAAAATGTGGTTTGTTGATATTCAAAATTACCAAAAAAAAACATTCGTTCTGATTATAACCTTAAATTATGTCTTTTTCGTCAGTCCGTTGGCGTCAGTCCTTTCTCAGGTATCGCGCCAGAGGACTGACGTGTTTCCACAGTGCTGATGTTTTTTTTTGTTTTAGAACATTTTTATCTTAATTGCTACCGTGTATCAGCACTTCTATTTTATATTTCAGTTTAAAACATCATGCGGCACGCTAAAAGCAAATTGACTACGGAAGAAATATTTTAAAAAAAAGAGAAGCCGAAAAGGCTCGCTTGGCCAGAATTAAAAGTGACCCCATTAAATTAGCGGAATACAAAGAAAAACAAAAACTTCAGTACTTAAGGAAAAAAGAGAAAGGATAAAGAAAAAATGTTGAATACAGGAAAAATTATTCATTAAACTACAGGCAAAGAAAACAGCTATTGAAACAAACCACTAATAATTTTATACGCCAGAATACTCCTCTACCAACTGACGACGAAATACGACCCATAGTTAATGAAGCAATCAGACCTGTTATTAACGAAGACCAAAGAGCAAAAAAAGCTAAAAGGAGAAGTGAAAGACAGAGAAAATCTAGAAACAGGGAAATAAAAAAGATGAAGGCTATAGTTTCAAAGATTAAAACAAAACTAAATACTCAGCGTCAAAAATATAAACGAGTCAAAAAGCAGCTAAAAAAAGTAGTAAAATCTGTTGAAAAAACGCCAAAGACCAGAATTGAAGACATGAGTGAAGATATAACTAAAAAGAAAGAATTCGTGAAGAAGGCCCTTTTTGGGGAAGTTATTAAAACACAATTAGAAGAAAAGTACACTAAACAAAGACTCATGAAGAAAGAAAAATAATTAAAACAAGTTATATCTGTAAATGTAGTAGACAAATACAAACTGTGGAGGATAAAGAACAAAACAGTCACCTATAAAAAAACTGGAAAGTATTTTCTCCCAGTATTACATATTAATAATGATTTTTAATTGTTACTAAGTGATTTTAATACTTAACAGACATGTACCATTATTAAAACTAAGAGATTTGTACTAATTTCTATTAAATTTCATTATAATTCTTACAAAATTGTGTATTTTATCAGTACTATGTTTCCCTCGTCAGTCCCCTGGCAGTAAAATTCAGAAAATTTTAAATATCTCACAATCTACTTAAAAAAGTGACTGGCCCGATTTGGAACAATATATTCATTAGATTAGCCATCATATACCCCATCAGTTACCCAACTTATATATATATTTATATTATATCTTTTTAATCTTGCTATCAGTCCTCTTTAGTATTTGGCGTCGTTTTAGACGTTTAACAACACGAAATTAATAATCAATCTTAATCTTATTTTAGCTATCTGAGATCAAGATTTCGAAACATTTCAACGATCCTAGGATTAACTTCACTTACGTCAATTCTTACGACAATTTACGTCAATTTTTGTTTGAGAAACTAAAATTGAAGTCAATCTAAGATTTTAGATACGTTATTAATTTCGGGCGTATACAGGTTTTAAGATGGTTTTGTACAAACATGTCACAAAGCATGACCACCACCACATGATTGGTGGATAATTGTCTCTTCTCAGCGTAAATGTAACGTGTACTGTTTTTAGTGCACTTGCTTTAATTCTCCACTTTTTGAGCCATTTAATTTTTTTCTTTCTTTCTGGGACACCCTAATATATTATATTTTAAATTATATTTTTTTAAATCTACTAGAACTCCCGAGGAAATGATTATTATGATTATTTGTAATTATTAGTACCTGGGTAACCAAGCGGTTACCCAGGTACTAATAATTACAAACAATCATCATTTCCGAACAATGCAAAAATTATGCATACTAGAATACCAAACTGGCAATCGGACTGACATATTAAAATCGAAATTATTAATATATTGTTGCTCGACAAAAGAAAAAACATACATAACTTAAAAATGCGCAGTTTCACAGAGATAAGACCTAGCTAGATCGACTTCTCTCCCCAAAACCTACCTGCATAGTAAATTTTATGGATATACTTGCAGCCATTTTCGAGATACCGTTTATATATTATACAAGACTGTCCCATTTAAAGTATAAGATTACTTTTTAAAATTAAGAAAGTTTAATTCATATCTTTAACTTTATATCATAGAAATGTAAATGTAATTTTCAATATTTAGATAATCATAATAATCACAATATTTTATAACAAACATACCTTATAGGCCTCTAAACAATCATGTTCCCTAGCTATCCTCACAGTGGGGTTTCCAGCATGTACCAGTGTAAGTATCCTGCGCAGAATAGGACCTGGTTTTAAGTTTCTCCACAGTTTCCCAATACAAAGCTCTAGAAGAATGATACCAAATGTCCATACATCAGCTGCTGGGCCTCCGCCATTCAGTATTGTCTCCGGACTTATATATTTTGGTAATCTAAAACAAAAAAAACACATATACAGTAGAAACTAAATTTTTCAATGTCAAAAACAGTTTCAATGTCTCACTAAAACTCGAGAACTTGAATTTTCCCATACTAACTGTTCTTACTTGTGAAAAATTTGATTTTTGTTTCATCAATAGCATAAATTACTTATTTATTTATTCCAGTTCATAGTTAAGACAGAACAATGTGTGTTGGGACAGCTAGTTATTACTAAATGTGATCTAACCACTTTGGTTCAAAACAGTTTGTAATAACTAAGTTATTTTTATTTTTTTTACTTTTTAACCGCACAATACACATAACTTTTTTCAATTTATTCCTTGATTTCTCGTAATAAGTTCATATTTTAGAGTTCCATTATTTTACTAGGAACCCTTATAATTTGGCTCTGTCCAACTGTCTGTCTGTCTGTCTTCTAACTTCTATAATTATGATTGTAAATGGATAAAATTTGTTATTGTTATAGATTTTGTTTTTGGCAAAATAAAATTATAAAAAATATATATTTTTGGGTTGGCTCCCCATTCATGTGATTCTTTTTAATTTAACCTAATCATATGGGATATCAATATGAATAGGTCTTTTTAAATAAAGGAGAGGTTTGATACATGATTTTTTATAAAGTAAACCATGTTCAAGTAATCGGCTTCCATCATCAAAATACCTATTTACCTGGGCTGATTGATAACTGGCCGAAACGACGAACTTAAAAAAATGATACACAAAAAAGGAATATTACATTATATTCTGGCATCTTTTTGAAAATAGAACGCCAAATTTGAATTTAATCGAACTGATGGAATTTGTTTGAGAGGACGTACAACTTTCTCTGTCGTAAATTTTCTTAACAATGGAAAGAAACGAAATTCGTGCGGTGATAAAGTTTTACGTTTTAAAAGAGAAAACAGCAACCGAGATTAAAACCAAGCTAGACAGTGTTTTTGGTAATTCTGCTCCTGCATTGAGTACAATTCACACCTGGGTAACTGATTTTAAACGTGGAAGACAGAGCTGCGAAGACGCCCACAGGTCTGGCCGTCCAAATGAAGTCACGAATCCGGACATGATCAAAAAAATTTGAATGATCGGCGCTTAAAGTTGCGAGAGATAGCAGAGATGGTGAGCATTTCATCTGAACGCGTTTTTAATATTTTGCACCAACATTTGGGAATGAAAAAGCTTTGCGCGCGATGGGTGTAGCGTTTGCTCACTGTAGACCAAAAGCAACGTCGAGTGGACGATTCATCGGAGTGTTTGGCGCTGTTTAACCGAGATCCTAATGAGTTTTTGCGGCGTTATGTAACAGTCGAAGAAACCTGGATACATCATTATACTCCCGAGACAAAAGAACAATCTAAGCAGTGGACTGAGAGCGGAAAACCTGCGCCGAAGAAAGCAAAAACTGTTTTGTCGGCCGGCAAAGTGATGGCGACTGTTTTTTGGGATGCTCGAGGGATTATTTTAATGGATTATCTGCAAAAAGGAAAAACAATAAATGGAGAGTACTACGCAAGCTTGCTGCAAAAATTAAGTGAAGAAATCCAGAAGAAACGACTACATTTGGCCAAGAAAAAAATTTTGTTCCACCATGACAACGCACCTGCACACACGTCAATGGTTGCAGTCGCCAAACTCCATGAATTGCGGTTCGAATTGCTACCGCATCCACCCTATTCCCCGGATCTGTCCCCGTGCGACTTCCACTAATTCCCAAACCTGAAGAAATGGTTAGGTGGCCAGAGATTTTCATCAAATGAAGAAGTCAATGTTGCCGTGGACGAGTATTTTGAGGGGTTGGAAAAAACATTTTATCAAACTGGTGTAACGGCATTGGAGAAGCGCTGGACTAAATGCATCGAGGTAGAAGGAAACTACGTTGAGAAATAAATTTATTTTAAATAGATTTTTGAAGTTTTTCTTTGTCGTTTCGGAAACTTATCAATCAGCCCTCGTAGGTTGATAGCTGTTAGCAATATTTTAATACCATAATAAATGAAGAAATACATTTTTTCATACAGTCGGATTATTCGGTTAAGGCCTTAGGGGCGCTAATATTGTCGATATATATTCTAAGTGTTTTATAGTACAATTTTTAAAGGGTCGTAACTTTTTAAATAGGCCTCTAAAACAAAAAATATAATAAGAAAAAATATTTGTAAGGACTACCACTACACATAGAAATTAAAAAAATATGGGGTTTATTAAACCTAAAAAGTCCTCGCTCTATAGCACCCCTAAGGCTACATTCTAACCGATTATCCAAATGAGCAATGGCAACAATTAGACCCGATAATCGAGTCTCTACTGTATTAATAAAAACATGATACATAATATATTACAATATTTTTGAAAAAACTAATTTATCAAAAGACATTACCCAAGGGGAAAAGGAACTTCATTTCCAGAATTTGTCATATAATACATCCCATAATTGAAAAGTTTGACTCTCCCATGCTCTTCCAGTACAATATTGTCATCAGAAAGCATTCTATGTGTTATTTGCAGCTCATGCAGGTACGCCATTGCTGTAGCTACTTGTAGACCAATATTAATAATCTCCTCATGTGAGAACTTACATGTGTATTCTGATAAGGATTTTCCTATTACTTCAGCCACAACTATAATTCTTTCTGAAAAAGTGTAAAATAGCTTTGAATATTTAAGTTTTGAAACAAAAAGCTATTGCATGGTTCACTATGAAATGCAATATAGCTTTATAAATGATATAAATTTATTTCGTAAAAAATTTTAAACATTTATCTTTATGAATGTTTGGATACTTTGTTGTTTTGGTGGGTGGATACACAAAAAAAATTAAAAAGTTACTATACCATGTTTTCCCCTTATGATGTCCAAGTAAGTGCACAAGTTTGTATGTTCTATAGTTAGAAATCGCTGAGCTCTCCCGAGAATTGTTATCGAGCTCGGAGTTAAAGGCAGCCCATTGCTTCCACAGGTTTCGCCCGGGTGATTTTTTGCGAAAAAAGTGCACGAAGCAATCTTGTGATTTTCGTTTTCACTCATCTTTAATTATGGGTAGCTAGTAGCTACTAAACTACCAAATAAGTTTTAGTTACTTTAAATTTTGAGTTTTAGGACATATAACACAAAAATACAAAAAATAAGCACCAAAACAAAAAAATATAAAAGTACTTCCTTTTATTCTTCTTTCATGTTTTTTTTTAATATATGGCGTCGGCTTAAATCATTTGCTAGTGTCAAGTTAAAAAGGCGGGAAATAGAATATTTGTTTCAATTTTCAACACCGTATTCCTAAATCGTCAAGTATAAAGTCTAGTCAAAATCCAATTAAATAGTCAGTGCAGTCAATGAGTCAAGTCAGTCGATTCAGTAAAGTGGTAGAAGCTTTACTGAAAGTTCCTAGGCAGTTTTTATTTTATTTATTTCAGAACGCATACAGTCTTTTTTTAAATATTATCTATACAAACATTTAATTAATAATAGACGTAAAGGTTCATACCTAAGATACATATTTAGTTGGATATTGTAGCGCGGATCCCAGTTTGGTGTGTGGTGTATACTGTATGTAATATGATGTATGTCTATTTAGGACCTAAGCCCTACGCAAATCTTGGGTTCAGAATTCAGATTATCAGAAACTAGTTCCACTAGGGTTCATGTTTATGAATATGAGGTGTGTAAGTGTTTGTGATGTGTGTGCCCGTGTTGTAAGTTAGTTGTTGAAAATTCTTTTTAACTAAATTTTTTTTTATATTTTGTTACTTAACAATAATAAATGTGTGAAAGTAAAGTTTACAAAATCACAAAATTAAGCATACAAAAATTATTGTTTTAAACACTTACGGATTGTGGCACGGTGCACTTTTCTTTTTCCCGACATTAATGTTTAACACAATGAACAATATTCGCGTAAACATAAAAAATCAATATACAAAATATAATTTATTAGGTGCCTACTTTTAACATTTTTGATTTATGTAGGTTTTTAACATAAATATAGAATACCAAAAGAGGTCAAGATCAAATCAATTTCTATTAGTATAGTTTTGAAGGGAACACAAAAATTTAGCATGCTTTTTGAAGTTGTACCGCTTGCCCACTTGTGCACGTTAATGAATCTTTAATGGTTAATATTCTACCAATACTACACATTAAGAACCGAAATAACACAAATTAAAGGAGGAGACACACAAACAACAACATCACACATTCAATCCCCGGCAATACTCTTATGTCCAATATTCAACGTTCGCTACATGCTCAAGCATTAGCCCGCCTGTCCCTGAAAATCCGTCGGTAAGTAGTATCTGCGAAGTTAGCTGTTTATGAGTACAAGTAGATGAAGTTAGTTGAATAATGTACAACAGTCGACAGCCCGCTTTTATTGAGACAACTTAACGATCGCAGCATCTTACTTATTTTGTCCATAGGTATTTCTGGGACACTATTTTCTACGCCGATCGTTCTCCTTTTCTCTAACCTCCATGGTTGTTGGCATTGACACTGGATAATCCTAAAGGGAATGGCTTAGAGGTCTCGTTACCAGGCCATTAAATCTTAAAAAAAACAAGGGACGCCATTTTAAAGCAGAAGAAGAATGTTCATTGTTCATGTCAGTTTCATTTTGTTATTTCGTTTCGAAAAATAAATTTTACGTCGGAATATTAGTACTCATACTTACGATAATTCTAAATACATTAATGTGATTTGTAATTTTACACTATCAATCTCTCAATAAATGCTTTACGTTGTTTTCTGACATTTGAGTTGTATCTCTTTATATCGTAACTCGTAAGTTAACCTTTCGTCATTCGATTTATGCTTACATCTCATGTATAAGAAAAGTGGTCGCAACTCGTGTGTTAAACCGAGATACTGTTTCAAGGGTCATAATGGCGTGTGTAGGAATAACGCCTGCAAATGCGGAATCTGAAATGGAGGAAGGGGAAATTGTGGATGAACTGGATGATTTGTCTGATATTTCATCGGAGGAAGAGTTTTTGTTACGAGAAAGGTTGCAGGTGTTGGAAAATTATAATAATGTCCTCGAACGTACTAGGGCTAAGCAGATTTCGCTGGGTTCAAGTATGTAAATTAATTATTATACTTAGCTGTTTTTCTTATGAAATTTTTATTGTAGTGCTAAGTGCTACTAATTAGGCTCCCAACTTAGGCCAAGTCGGGGGCCTAATGTAGTATAGATGTATATGTAGACTTTGTTATTAAGCAATTAGGAGAAATTACTTTGTTCTTCATATAATTTTGATGTATAGTTTCTGAATGGTCTTGAATTCATTGTTAGAAATTTTTGTGTTCTATATTCTTGAAAAATAATTGCAGATGGAGTTTTAAAAGTTGAATGTAAGGTAACTAAGGAGCCAAAACATACAAAACTACATCATAAATATAAAAAATCAGAACATAAAAAGTATATTGACAAAGAGAATGGGAGGAATAAGAGAAAGAAAAATATTGTCCGCAGAAAGAAAAGTGAAACAAGTGATTCAGATGATGATTATAGAAATAAAAGACAAAAGTTAGCTGATGCTGTATCACTAAATAAACCTAAAAATGATACAACATCACTAAAAGATAGGATAACCGAGATGTTATCAGGAAATAAAATTGAGGACTGTCCTAGTGAACATGAAAAAATTGAAAGGAGGAGGAGTGAAAATGATGCAGATGTGTGCATAGATATCACAGAAAATGAGACAGCAACAACTATTTCAGTTGCATCTTATAAATCCAGTGAGTGTATTGTATCTGCAATGGCTCATGACAAGAAAGTTACAAGTGAAGGAGTATCATTTAATGTTGTAGACAAAAGCAATGAGGTAGCAAACAGTGAAGGAAGTTCAGATGAGGATATAGAGTTATTAAGACAACATGCACTCCAAACCAAGTCTTCCAATACCAAAGTTAAAGAACAGTGTAATGATATAAAAAATGTACCTTCATCAGAAGATGAAGACAGCGACACAACAGAATTGAGATTAATATGTCTCAAATCAGCTTTATTAAAAAAAGCTATAGAAATGAAACGGAAACAAAAACTACAGAAAAAGTTGTCACAATCTCAAAGTGAGTTTGAGTTTGATATGGATTTAAATGGCTGCGAGAATCAGACAGATGTAGAGTCAGTGGACATGGATATAGGTTCTGATGGTGATGATAAAAATAGGGGTAACATCTTTGATAACAATTGTAATAATGAAAGCAATAGTAATAAGACAGATACCAAATCTAAAGACGATGATATTGAAGAAGATGAAGATTTGTTAAGAGCAAAACTTTTGACATCACTAACTAAAAATCTTCCCAATCTCGTAGATCCTCAAATTTTGAATAGCATTGTTGATGTACCAAGTAAAGCTACATCAATAGAAGAAACAAAACCACCTGATACTAAAGAAGAAAAGAAGTTTATAATACAACTTGGTGAATCAGATTCTGATGGAGAACATGAGGCCACTAAAAATTTAACCAAAATGCACAAGAAACTGTCAGACCCGGAAGAATTCCAACATCAATTGGATATGTTTTTAAAAATGTCTAGAATGGAAGTTGAGAAGAATATATTACCTGATGTTGTGCAACCACCCCCAGAGAAACCTGTGCCAAAATTTGTTCCCAAGGTAAAATATTTTTAAAATACTTCCATTGTTGCTCTAATAATGGAAAGTCATTTTATTTTATTTTTTGTTTTAGGCCATGAACAGTTTACCAAAGTCTGAACAAATAGAGTATAAGAATCTAGTTAAAAGAATGCAAGAATTGGAAAAAAATAAAAATGCACGACAGACATTACTCAATTTGGGAAATAAAATGCCTCCAGTAAAGGACACATTAAAACCTAGTAATACTGTTAAATCAACAAATATGAATTCTATAGAATTAGACGAAAGAATTGCTGCATCAAGGTATATATTAGTTTGATTTTTCGAAAAAATAATAAGATTATTATGTAATTTGTATTGTTTTGAATCAACAGGAGAAAAATAGCAGACCAATCAGCAAAAATGCTGAAACTAAAAGAGGAAGCAACAAAGCTATCACAGAAATATCAATTACTGCAAGTTGAGTTAAGAAATGTTAGGAATGCAATTAGGATAAATAAAAAATTCCAAAGGACAGTGCAAAATGGCTTATACATAAGTAGATTACAACATCAGAGTCTTTTGAAAAGGTAATACTGTAATTGAGGTGCTAGTATTGTATAAGCTTTTAGATAAAGGGTTAATAATTTTAGGAATTGTAACTCTCTTTTTGTTTTCTTTTTCAGCTTAACAAATGCAAAACATTCCACTAAAATTCCCGTTCCTACCCCTTTAAATAGGCCAGCTAAAATGCCAACGAATAAATTACAAAAGGAAAATGATCCAGCATTAAAAGGTTTAAATAATCCGAAAACACTGAAAGCAGTCAAAGTGAGTGTTGTCAACGATTTCAATTCAGAAATACCCCATCCGAGACTTTCAGTTCAAGTAGATATAACAAATAATAAGAAAGTTGTAAAATCTAATTCAATTCAAGAAAGAATTGTTGATTTTACTAATAGTAGTAAAAAGGAGGAAAATAGAAATAGTTCTGATACAAATATAAGATATAATGGTGACATTAGTAGTCATGTTGAAAAGAATTTCAGAATTACAAAAGAAATTAATGATTACAAATCACCATTAGATGCACTAAGAAATAAAAGGTATGTATGTATATTTATAAGTTACAAAAGTTTTGTTCATTGTATTTTTCTTTTATTTATAATTATTTATGTTAAAAAAAACTGAAAAATCATACTTAAACTCCATAATGTTATTTAGTATTCTGCTGGTTCTGACATATTGAATGTTATGAGATCCTTTAAAGTTTAACCTATTCAATACTCAATATACTTAGAATCTACATTGTTAATTCCTTTACATAATATTTATTGTAATAATTTCTTATCATAAATAATTGTAACCTTACAGTAATAAGTAGAAAATACGAAAGAAGTAGAAAATTGTGGATGGAATGTGCTTACAACCGTCATATGGGATGTAAGTATGCATACACCACAGGCCTCTATTGATCCCTTGTAAATGTTTTCAGCTGGGTTGAAGATCCTAATGCCTTTCTCTGCCCGTTCGAAGTCGGCGGCAGTTGCAGGGACCCTGACTGCAAACACATACACCCAAAAACACAATGATATAGACCTACACACACACACTGCCATACACACACAACTGCCACACACACAACTGCCACACACATGCACACACACACACACACTTCCAGACATATAATGTGTTTTTATTTGCAAGACCCCCTGGATACAACAGCAAACGTGTAAAGTATTATCTGTAGATATCTCATACATGCATGCTTATCATTTGTATGGAAGTAAGGCCATACCTAGGGAATATTCATAATTTTTGAAAGTCTTCAATATAAAATGTGTTCCTTTCAACACTGGATTAAAAAAGTCCAGGCAATTTAATTTAGCGTTTCGTTTAGCAATAATATTTGCTATTACATTTTTTACAATTAATTTGTTAATCATAAACTAGATCTTATAATGTTTTTCCTTCCTATGTTTATCACATACCTAATATTTTTATCAAATTTTTCTACACTAATAATATTCATAGTACTCATAATTTTAACCCTGGATTAGATTCAAGTATTTCAAAGCTTGTTTTAATCAGGGTTCTGTACCGAAAGTAAATAACAGGATCATATTACTAATACTTCACACTCTGTATTCTGTCTGTCTGTAACTGGGCTGTATCTTGTGAACCGAGATAGCTAGACAGTTACAATTTTTAAAGCTGATGATCACAAACACTAAAAAACAGAATAAAATAATTATTTGAGGGGGGGGGCCCTCCCATAAAAGAAACTTGATTTTTTCGGTGTTTTTTGCTCGATATTATTACTAGTGCTCGATATTAGTAATTGTTCTATTGCTATTCTTACATCCCCGGACTCTGTTTTTAGCATTTTTTTTCAATGTACAGACATTCCCCTCAACAGATTTATTATATAATACATAATATATTATGTATAGATTAGTTATAATAGTTGTATAGATACTGGTATGGAACCCTTCGCGAGTCCGACTCGCACTTGGCCGATTCTTTGTAAATTGCATGTAAAATATTTCACTTTTATAAAATATTTATCAAGCTTCATTAATCAATAAATTTCAATGCTTTTACTTACGATTTTTCACATGACTAATTTACTTTTTATTTTTTCAATTTTTTTTAACATTATCTTTATACAATTCTAGTTGGCGGTGCGGGTCTGCGCTGCGGTGGTAAGTTACAAGTACATTTAATATTAGTGCTAAATGACATTATTTAGGAATACGGGACTACAGGACAGTTTGCCGAAAGTTTGTGTTTTAGTTTCTAATATTTATTCCAATGTGTATCAAAAGATATGAATAAAGATATAATTTGTATATTGGTCTTTCATTACAATAGGTACCCTTTTGTAAATAGATTTTCCTCCATTATATTAGCCACTCCTCCACAATAGCCATTGTGCATTACTGCTCATGTTATATTTTTACATACTTACACCCGCCCAAGTGAAGGGTAAAAATTTGCCGGGGCCCCATATAATTAATCCGGCTGCGGGCTGATACAGCGATAGATACGGCCCTGCCATTGAGGCATTGTTAAACAACTAAAATTCACATGATTTATATATAATATGATAGTATTAACAACACTCTTCAGTTAGTAGGTATTTAGAAACTACCCTACGAATAAGAATTTAGTATTTCAACTTTATGGTGTTTGGTAACACTTTAAATAGTATTAGCACAATAAAACTAAGCCATATAAAGAGACATTTTATTCTGGAACAGTAAAATAAAATACCATTTAAGTCATCACACTGATACTTATAAATAGACAAAAATACGTATATATTTTGATCAAGTTCGATATAAAGCCTGACCAGTAATATAAAAACCTGCACTCAGAGCGTTAAATTTTTTATTGCAGCAACACTGCGAAAAAGTGGGTGTGAATTTTCCGCAACATGGCGAGGTTTTTAATGTTCCTGGCCAGGCTATAAATTGATATTTAAACAGTCGTGACTATAGACACTACATACTGTGGGCGAAGACAATATACAAATATGAACATGAGCTATACATTTATATTTAAAACAATTTACTAAGTACATAAATTCATAGGATTTGTTTGGTGTTCTTTACAAACTACTACATTGTAAAAATAGTATAGACAAGGCCTTTTTTGGCTACATAATGTTAGTTAACATAAAGAATGTAGTCACGGTCAGCAATAATATTATAGTATGCCTATTGCCTACATGTACAATATTTTGTTATACTTAATTTCTTGGTAATGGTGTGAACTACTTCAATATTATTTATTTATTAGTAAATATATAAGTAACTAAGTGCTCTCATTTTAGATAGAAGAGTCAATCAATTTTTAAAACATCTTCGTCTTTGTTAAACTAGATGGCGATTCGTCTTTGTTAAAATAGAATACATTATTTTAAAAGGTGTATAACTTTTCATTAGAAAAAAGCTCTTGTTTCAACGTTCTTATAAAATAGGATAGGCCCACAGATAGACACGTAAGTGAATAGGAAGGGCAGACTATTGGTAATTGGTATACAGATGATTTTCAAGATAAGTTGGAAAAGAGATTTCTACACTGAAAGAAAAAGTTCTCGTAAATACATAATTTTTAAATGTGCGTCACCTTTTGAGGTAAACGGTACTTAAAACCAATGCAGGACAAGTACACTATTTTGGTACACTTATGGGAGCAAAACATGCCAATACCTCGCCCCTAGCCTGCAGAAATTGACTTCACTTTCAGTTTAGAAATCTTTTATTTAAATATTTAGACATATTTTATATCTTTATTATTATTGGTTTAGAAACCCTGACATACTTAGTCAGGGTTTATAAACTTTTTTGTCTAGACATTCCACACATGTTGAGAACTCCTGATCTGAATGATAATAGAGCCATTATCGTCGACAAATATTGAAATTTAAACAAATTTATACAACAAATATAGTTACGTTTTTTCTTTCTTGAAAGTTGAAAACTTTATCAATCGACTGTATGTTGACAGATTGTATTATATCATAGAAGTGTAATTTTATTGATAAGTATATTATTTATAACCTAGAAGTAAATAAGTAGGTATTTTAATATTATGATCTTGTTACACAAACCAGTTTTTAATTTTATACTTTAATCTAGTTAGTCTGGCCATATTTAGACTAAGGTGTAACTCGTATTCCGTATGTACGTTCAATGTTTATAATTAATTAATAATTGGTGTGTGTTTGTCTCTCTGTCGCGCTTTGACACCGACTCGAGTCACGCTTATCCCGGAGAGTTATAGAGCGTGCCTCAGACCAAATAAAAGTGAAGACGGACCTTTGTAAAAAAAAAAAAACTGAGGCCGGTTATTATGTAGATATGCAGTGCCCGTGTGGGTACATACATATAAAAACCACACACCGCGACAGCTCCCCTTACAAGGAAAGGCGTAGTTTCGTTACATGTGTGTGCGGCCAGCCTAACTGTGTGGTTCGTAAAACTCTGTCTTCACTTTTTTATATTTGGTCTGAGGAGCATGTATTTACAAATTTATGGAATGTTAGAACAAGTTTAAAGACTATACGTAAGGAGGATCACACTGAGTGTGGCACAGCACTATGGAGGGGTGAGGGGTCTACTCGCCGCTTCGCCGAGTGCGAACACTAGTGTATGTAGTCTAGTCAACAAGTTCAAAAACGTGTTAACTAGAAATAAAGCTCCTAAAAATATGTGCGATAGCTCATTCGATTCGGAATGACGTCTAGAAAAAATGTTTTTTAAGGGTAAGTATATTAGCACATAAAAAATTGCGATTGTTATTAACAAAATAAGATATAAAAAAAGGTATTTAGTTTTTCGTTAATAACTTTTAAAATAATGATATTTAAGGAATTTTGAAAAAAGATCCTGAAAGAAGAGGTAATTTCCAATAAAAAATTCCTAACTCCCGGAACTCTATCTATATTATTTATATTTTTTTTTTAACGCTGGAAATAGGGCTCCGCGAGGGCGTTACGGCATAGGCGCGCCGTCTAAAAAGGGTATATCAGCTAAAATATATATTTTTTTAATATTAAATAACAATTTAAAATTTTGAATAAATTATGGTGTAATCTAGACACTTGAACGAAAAAAACCTCGGTGAAAAAATTTATTGTTTATAATCGTTTTTTTTTATATTTCAATTGTTTAAATAATTAGATAAGAAATTATTTTATTCTTAAAAATCGTCATTGACCCTTTTCAATGGAATAACAGAGAAATATTTTTTTTTGTAAATAATTTAATTGTTTATTAACTTAACAATTTGTTATAAACAAATAATATTAACCGTTATATTTTTTTTCGAAAACTTCAAAAAATTACAAAAACAACCATATATAACAAGTATAGAAATTTTTTTTTTTGTATTTTTTACAGCACTTAAATATTATATAATATTAATGAAATTAAAGCCGTTACATAATTTGTCAAGTTAAAAATTGTTATAACTTTGAATTATAATTGTTATTTTTATTATTATTGTTTAAAATTGTTATAACAAAATGGATATTGCTATAATTTATGCGTAATTAGAAATATATTTTATTATAGAATAAAAAAGTTCTTGGGTCCGTAGCTGTATCTATATTATTTAACAATTTATATGCTATGGAATTTAAAAAAATGTAAAAAAAATATATTTTTTTTATAAATAAATGCTTATAACAACTGATAATTAATAGTTAAAGAATCGATTTTGAATTCATTTTAAAGATAAATAAATCCTTTAGAAAAATGATCTCAATGTTCTTTACCGCATCTCTAATAGTTTAAAAGTTATAACAATTTTTAACTTGACAAATTATGTAACGGCTGTAATTTCATTATTATATAATATTTAAAAGTGCTGTAAAAAATACAATTTTTTTTCTTCTAAACTTTGTTATATACGGTTGTTTTTGTAATTTTTTGAAGTTTTCGGAAAAAAAAATATAACGGTTAATATTATTTGTTTATGACAAATTATTAAGTTAATAAACAATTAAATTATTTACAAAAAAAAATTATTTCTCAGTTATTCCATTGAAAAGGGTCAATTATGATTTTTAAGAATAAAATAATTTCTTAACTAATTATTTAAACAATTGAAATATTAAAAAAAAAAACAATTATAAACAATAAAAAAAAATATTTAAGATTTTTTTTTTTAATAATCATCATTTCACCTATGCCTATTAATACCTATATTAGATGCAAAAACAGCAATAATAAGATATGACCAAAAAAATTTTTTTTGATAACATTTTTTAAAAATTTCATTTTTAGTTAATTTATAAAAATTATAATTAACAAAATAATAAACTTAATTTTTTTTTTTTGCATAACTTTATTAAATACCTAAATAGAAAGAGTTCCAATATCTAAATCAATATCCAAATATCTAAATAGAAGGAGTTGACCAATTATTTAAACTTTTATGCCGTAATTTATAAAAACAGAGATTGGAAAAAAATTAGTTAATTAACAATGGTGTAACTTTTTGAAAAATGGACAAAAAAATTTGTTTTCACCGAGGTTTTTTTCGTTCAAGTATCTAGATTACACCATAATTTATACAAATTTTTAAATTGTAATTTAATATTAAAAAATATATATTTTAGGCTTTTTAGACGGCGCGCCTATGCCGTAACGCCCTCGCGGAGCCCTATTTTCAGCGTTAAAAAAATTATAAATAATATAGATAGAGTTCCGGGAGTTAGGACTTTTTTATTGGAATTTTCCTCCTCTTTCAGGATCTTTTTTCAAAATTTCTTAAATATCACTATTTTAAAAGTTATTAACGAAAAACTAAATACATTTTTTTTTATCTTATTTTGTTAATAACAATCGCAATTTTTTATGTGCTAATATACCCTTAAAAAACATTTTTCTAGACGTCATTCCGAATCGAATGAGCTATCGCACATATTTTTAGGAGCTTTATTTCTATTTAACACGTTTTTGAACTTGTTGACTAGACTAATGCTCCAAATGATCATACACTGGCATACATACATACGGAGTACGTGCACAGTACGCACACACATGCACGCAACTTTTTTTGCACGACGTACGTCCTTATCTAAGAGTGTTCATATAACAACGATTCGCTTTGAGGTAAACACGCTAGTGTCATTATGGAAGTACTATTAGGGAATCTAATTCATAAGCAGATAGTATGATCTCATAATTTGTTTGTAGTCGATAACACTACAGTTTGATATAAGTCATATTATTATAACACGAACAAATTATGACACCGGTCAACATGCTTATGAATTACATTCCCTGGTAGTACCTAGTCAGTGCAACTACGTTCTGAATGCCTTTAGGGAAACTAAACTTTCCATACATCGTCTGTCGTTGCCGTAGAAATACGTCGAATGTCAAGGGACATCAAGAAATCATTTGTACTGTACCTCCCTAACTACGCGTGTACACGTCTGGTACAGATATGCTACGGTCGCCAACAGACCCGGTGCACCTAATTTCGATGTTATTACTACAGCGACGAGGTTCAAAATTGATGAACCGAGTTTGTCGGCGACTACGGCAGCGTAGTAAGTGTAAGAAGATCATACATAAGTGTCGGCTTATCTGAGCGTGTGCCACATGGCGACCGCCTTGCGCGTCTCCTGTGCCATCTGCGCCCAGTGGCGGCCCTCAGCCGCGGGCTCGGCCGCGCCCACGCAGCACCAGCCCACCACGAGCCCGCTGCCGCCGCCTGTCAGCACGCACACCTGTAACCGATAGTATATAACACTAGTTGTCGTCCTTCACTGTTGTGTCAACAAGATGGAAGTGATATTTTATCTATTGAAATAAGTTTCTCAACATAATTTAATTAGGCGATCCCTTAAAAAATTGCCATGATTACAATTAATCAAAATTTAGAAAATAAAATTGTATGTAATTTCGTCGGCGGGCCAACCAAACAAAACAAGTTCCAGTGAAATGGGTATAATTTACACAACATGCCACACAACAACCTCAGTTGATTAGCTTTTTCTAGTCCCTATTACCTGGCAGTTCCTACCTACTACCCGCGCTCAAACAGGTGATCAAACAGGTATGTTGATACTTATTAGTAATTGCACTCTTCTGTCAACCAATCGAGATAATTTTTAAAGTGTTAAAAATTTAACTACAAATACCGTAGTTAAATTTATATTTTATATTTATTTATATTTTATAGTATATATATATATATATATATATATATATATATATATTATAGTAGATATATATATATATATATATATATTTCTATTAAGTATATAGAATAAATAAAACAATAAAGAATTGAAGGAGTTGTCTTGAGCTTTTGGAGACGATCTGCGATAATATACCTGGAAATAAGCAGACGAATCTTGCATATGTAATCCGATCAGCAATTACAATCTCATAGGCAGCATATTATTAGCATCTTACTAAGGTTACGGATCGAAATAAGTAGATTTCAGAAAATCTAAATATCTGTGATCCATCAATCCAACAACAAATCAATCTGGATTTATTCTGTAATGTGTTGTCATTAAAATCACTGACCACCATATATACTCCGTTCCAATTCAATGTACCTAATCTAAAGGCTCCCACAGACGAGAGGCCGATCGTTTCAGTTAGAACTGACGTCATTTCGGCCTGAACGGATTCGAGCACACACACGGGAAAATAGCATCAGTTCGTTTTGGTTAGCCGCGAGCTACGGTCGTTTATTCGTCGTTTATTTACGGTCGTTTATTAATTGTAAACTCACTACGCTTGTACACGCCGACACGGCCACGCCAGCACGGCCGCGGCTCTGGCGAGAAATAAAGCGATTGGTCACATGGTTGAACGAACCATCGTTCAGTCCAGAATTAATGTTACCAACTTAGTTATTTTACAAAGTTTTACTACTAAATTAAGTATTTTCCTTAGTAGGAATTTAGTTGTAAGTAGTGTTTTTGTAGGAAAGAGCCAGACAGTAATCATATGCAAAGTAGCCTAAGTTAGGCACAAAAAAAAACAAAAAAAAATGACATCTTATCATAATAATACACAGTAGCATTCATTCGTAATTTTCTTGAAACTACCCGTTTAATTACTATATGCGTAATATTTCCTAGTATATTTTAATTCAAAGATAAAATTTATAATAAAATTCAATAAATAACAAAAATTCAATATAACAAAACCTAAAATGCAATGGTTTTTTGGGGGCTTTAAGGATTCCTAATTTAAGTAGCTTTTTTGATAGTTTTCAGTATTCTTTTAGTAGAAATCTACCCGAGTTTAGTAGTTTCGCAAGAACAGAGCTGGCAACACTGGAACGAATCGTTTCAGTCCATCCGGCCTACCGATGCGATCTCGAAATTACACACAGACGATACGAGTTTGCATCCGTTCAGGCTGAACTGAAGGAAAACCGGACCGTATATGGGGCCCCTTAATGTCCCTAAACGAAAAATGAAATATTTCTTTATCGCGCACTGAATAAGTGACTTTTAAATTGGAAACAAAAGCATAGTATAAACATTTACATTAAGATTACATGGGCTTCTTGACTCATATTTAATTTCATACATTGAAGGAGTATTTCCTTTAGTACTTGGCTTAGGAAAACGTATTCGATATAAAGCGATATCATAAATAAAAAAATTGAGGTTTTAAAAATATGTATTTTTTATTTCTACTGGTGAAAACACCTCGAAGTAACTTTCGAGAAGGATGTGACGACACAAACACACTAAACACATATGTAGTAGTGAAACGGAACGTTTCTGTAAATAAATAGTTCATGACATCATAAAAAGTTATTTATGTCGAAACGTCAAACAGAACGTAACACCGCCATTTTACTACTACGGACTATAGCACAGATTACAAATAGTACTAGTATGACGTCACAGCACAGATAATCTATCAACCAACATGGCGAATAGTATTTTCGGCGGTTTTAAAAAAGTGTATTTTTAAAATATTTTTTTGTAGGTTTTTAGGTTCCAAAATAATGTAATATTTTTTGTGTAATGAGACAATTAACAAACGTTTGGGACACAAATAAAAACAAGGTCAAGTAACCTATTGGGAAGGAGTATAGATTGACCGTGTATCTAAATGGCACACTTAGGACTCACGTGGCACATCCTATTACTAATGTGGGAATAGTGGAATCCCCAAAGGGAGATCTCCGACCGAGCGAGGTGTTATGCTCGGTTAGGCCGAAGCCCACTTGTATGTAATTCAGATGTTGTATATATAGCGCCGATCTTAGAAAACATCGATAGCGCGGGACTTAGGATTGTGGCCCTAATTGGTCCGCTACACTAATATAAATGTGAAAGTTTGTGAGGATAGATGGATGGATGGATGTTTATTACTATTTCACGCAAAAACTACTGAACGGATTTTGATGAAATTTGGTATGGTAGTAATTTAAGCTATGGATTAACACATAGGATACTTGTAATCCCGAAAAAGTACAGTGTTCCCGTGGAACCCTGTATATAAGCGGGCGGAGCCACTAACGGGCACGGGCAATAGCTAGTTTTTCATTCAATCATCGAACCCCAACACAGGGTATTCCACGCCGGTATTTCTACGAGGATGTGGTGTGACTCACCTCAATGGAAGCCTCGTGCAGGTTGGCCGAGGATAGACTGAAAGACAGAGCTTCGTTCCACACGGGGTTGCTGATTTCCTTCCTATTTGATTTCTTCTTCTTAACTCTTTTGCCGTTCACCAGCAAATACACCTTCACGTACACATCTATAACAGAATATAGATTGTTACCCTGGTACCTACCAACATTGTTCATGAGAAGGGATAGGTTATTGTATCATTACAATATTCTGTTGGGTGTTTGATATTTTTTCAGCCGCTAGGGGGCAGACCCAATGCACACAAAGCGTCATCTGGTGGCGGAAGTGGTATCAAAAACGGTCAATAAGAATTTCCGATTCTTTTTCTGTCGCCAGGCGGCGCTTGGTAGCCCAACAGTCCTTGTCGTGTCAAAAAGCTGTTAGATGTCACGAATTTAAAAATCCTCATTAGGTCTATCTATGTATATACTTAATACCTCACTGGTAGGTCCTACACTTTAATGTCTGTAGTCGGTCTGATCGGATATTCCTTAGTTTAGATAGATTCATTACTACATATTATTAAGGGTCAATTCACACCACGACGATACGCGACGCTCCATTGATAGTTATTGAAAATTGAACTTTATTTACTACACAAAAAGATACACGTTTCATATGACATCAGTCACACAGTGCCTCGACGAACTCTTACAATGAAACGTGTATCTTGTGTGTAATGAATAAAGCTCTATTTTGAATCTTAAAAATGCATCGCGTATCGTTTACGTTACAAATTGTATTTCTCATATAAGTGATTATTATTGTAATCTTTTGAGGAATTGAAATTCTTTAAACCTAAACCTAAATATAATTATAACATGCGCTTAGGTAAGTAGCAAAACCAATTTGCTGATGGTTTTGACAAAAACCAAGTTGCTGATGGTTTTGACAAAACTCAATTTGCTGATGGTTTTGACAATCATCGTTTTTCGATAGAAATTGACAGACGATGTATGAAAAAAGACAACTGTCGAGAACCATTAGAAACATTGTCGCGAAAAGCTTTTTTTGGGTCATCTTTTAGTTAAAATAGGGAAAATTGTTCTATTTTTATTTACCTAAAGCATCCTTTCCCTCTTGCGGAGGCAGTAGGTTCCTGGCCTTGAGCACGACGACTGTGAGCCGCTCAGCAGACGGCAGGTAGGAGAGAGACAGCAGTAGCTCCTGCAGCTCCTCCGGCGGTCTTCTCTCTCGGGACAGTTCCGCCCACACCTCAGCCCCGCCGGCTACTTCGACGCGGGAGAGAGGCACCTTGGCGGAACCCATCACCTCGTTGCGAGAGAACCTGGAAAATTTCAAGAATTATGAGAAAGTGTTGTCAAAAATCGCAAAAACAGTTGTCGCTCTCAAAGCTAAATGGCTGGCTTGAAAAATTTCGTACAAAAAATAACGAAATAATAAGTAAACGTGTAAAATATTGGTATAATGGTAAGGAACCCTACGTGCGCGAGTCCTACTCGCACTTGGCCGGTTTTTGTAGTATCGATCCCCTCAGCATTAGAGTGCGTCACCTGTCATAGTCGAACACCTGCAGCAGCAGCGTCTTGTCGCTCAGCTCGTCGTGGCTCACGGGGAACTTGAAGTGCTGGTCGAAGAACGGATTGGCCTCGTTCCGGTGTACCGGCGTCTGCCGGACCCGCGAGTCAACCTCGGGCAGCAGACTCACTCGCACGAACGGGTCGTTGAACCCGCCCGCCTCGTAGCCGGCCAGGTCGTGCGCTGGAAAAGGTTTGGAAGGCAATAAGGCTGGGACCATATTGTCCGGAATCCGCAAAGCCGGGGAAAATTCAGAGCACTGAAAATAGAATTCTGCGAGATCTATTTTCAATGCTTTGAATTTTCCCGGACCTGCCGGATTGTGGATCATATAGCCCCAGCCTAAGTAGCGATTTAGGATTAGAAGTTATTCGTATTAATACGTGAAGCAAAAACTTTTACGAGAATCGTGCGAACGGAGGATTATGATATTTGGTACAGTTAATGTTTATGTGGAGGAAGGTGTGCAGCAAGTTTATATTTTTTCAATAACGCTCAGAAATACATAAAATTAATAGAAATAACAACAACACACATCCCAGATTATTAACACACACTACCGTGCGTTTGATATATATACAATTTTGTCGTGACGTTGTCAATCTGTCAACATTTACATTTTTTCTAAGAGGCAAAAAAAGTGCAAATTTAAAAATTATAATAATATGAATTATTATGAGCGAATTTTGACCATAGCGACCTATTATCTAGTTACCTAATAGAAATCAGGCAATTAACCCTCTTTTTCGACGTAAAACATCTATTACTTACTAGACGTTGCCCGCGAAACCACCCGCGTAAATATATAAATACAGGAATACTATACTTTTCAGGGTTCCGTAATACATAAGGAACCCTTATAGTTTCACTCTGTCCGTCCGTCTGTCTGTCTGTCTGCCTGTCCGCGCTTCTAGCTTCTGTAATTATGAATATAAATGGATGATATTTAGTATAGTTATAGATTGTGTATGGATCTCAGTTTTAGCACCATAAAATAAAAATAATTTTATATTTTAGGGGTGGCTCCCGATACATGTGAAAAGGGGATGAAAAATATTTTTTCATCCTACCCCAACTTGTGGGGTATTGTTGATTAGGTATTTTAAAATAAAGGTAAGGTTTTCTACATGACTTTTTTACAAAGTCAATCATTTACGAGTAATCGGCCTCCAAAGTGGTTTATAAGTTGGTCCCCCCCGGCATTTCTAAACTACGTGACATAGAAACTTGCAATTTTCCATGCTGATAGATCATGCTAAAAACTCTTTAGGAAAATGATTTTGAACGAAATCGGACAGAAACTTTTGAAGTAATTTGAAGAAAAAAAAAACAACCTATTACGCGGTTATAGTTACGTAACCCTCCTTAGACATGACATGCTCTTGCTTAAGTTAGGTTATTTGGGATGAAAAGCAGTCTTCCTTCCCCGTGGTCTGTTTTAAGTCTCTGCCAAATTTTAACAAAATCGGCCCAGTAGTTTCGAAGCCTATAATTCAATGCACACAAACAAAGTATTCCTCTTTATATTATTAGTAAAGATGGAGCGGGTCAAAACTTTTATATAGTGAATCGGCCAATTTGAGCAAATCACTAATTGAAGATGTACATATATTTTGGCGGGCATAATATTTTTTTGATAAATACGTTTTATTGGAGTAGAAATTTCTAAAACACCTGTTTGTTAACTAGAAAACGCTAGAAAACAAAACATGATTATTTATACCAATCAGGTACATATTTAAAAATAATTCACAGTTTAACTTTTACATTTCACGAATACACGATATATACACAATTCACGAATACACGATATATACACAATTCACGAATACACCAATTAATATAAAAATTAATATTTCCTGGTGTTTGTATCACGAAAACAAACTTGTAACACGTCGCTCGATATAATGAAGATTACAAACGAGTACATTGTACAATTAGGCCGCTCGGTGGATTTTTACAAAGCGTTGCTTACATGCTGGTATAAAGAAGGTCATATCGCATAATAAAAAGTATTGTAAATTGCTCTTTAATATAGTTTAATTAATAATTAATCCGATAATACTTTTTTCTCTGACGATAATGATAAATCGTTAGAGTTAGAAATATACAGTACCTAGCTATTATAAGTTCATTAGTCGCTGAGAAGTACCTAAATCATTACGATTTTACCGTAGTCGTTACCGGTAAAATCCTACCCAGCCAAATAGCATGAAATCCACATCGACCTTTGAAAAGAGAAATTCAGCTTTACTAGTCTATTCGCGTTAAGGTTGAAACGATACGTGACGTGGCGCTGCACTTTTTATTTAAGAGAGAACTTTATTAATTACACAAGCAGATACACGTTTCATTATAAGAGTTCGAATGTCAAATTGCACCGCGCTGCACAGCGAATGTGCAGTGTAAGACTGATGTCATCTTTTTACGTAGAGAATAAAGTTCAATAGTGCTATCTTAAAAATGCAGCACCGCGTCGCTTATCGTCGCGGTGTGAACTGACCCTTACGCACCCTTACGCAACGCAGTCACAATGATGGTGTTTGATATTTTTTCTGCCGCTAGGGGGCAGACCCAACGCACACAAAGCGTCATCGGTGGCGTAAGTGGTATCAAAAACGGTCAATAAGAATTTTCGATTCTTTTTCTGTCACCAGGCGGCGCTTGGTAGCCCGACGGTCCTTGTCGTGTCAAAAAGCTGTCAGATGTCACGAATTAATGTCACTGGCACCTGGCACTGACCGATCAGCATTATTCTTACCCGTGTACTGTGGTCAAAATTACATTACTGCTGGCTGGTACAAAAGGCTTCCCCTCCGTAAGGGCCGATTCACACCGAAATGGAACGGCCAGCAGCATAGCTGTCATATAATTGTAAACTTTATCTTCATTTCTATAAAACACAGTTTCGCTTGAGACAACCGCCGCCGCTCAAGCTGCGGACGCGCACGGTCGCTAGCGGCCACTTTTGTTCATACGAAGAGAGATATCTATAACTTCTGCACCGATTTCGATGAAAATTGAGGGTTTCTTAGAATTCGCCCACTGAAGGTGAAAATAAGATTTGAAAGTTTGTATGTTTTTTTTTAAATCTGTTCCGATTCCCATGAAATTTCCCATGGGAATCGGGGAAACCAATTCCGTGCGTGGATCCCCATTGCACCCCCGTGCGCCACGTCCACGCGGACGAAGTCTCTCGAAAAAGCTAGTAGATGATAATTAGAGATATAATATTCACCTTCAATAAGATGTACTTCCAGGTCCGACCTGTCGAAGTCATACTTCAATCGCAGGTGGATCCTGCCCAGCGAAGGTCCGGAACCCTCCAGCTCTATCACGAGTGGGGCCTCCCGCTTGGTGTAGAGATCCGGTTGTAGGGCTCCCAGAGCGCTGATTGTAGCGTTCGCGCCGGGACTGAGAGGACCTACGCCGCTGCTGCTCTCTACTAGGGAGTTGCTTCTGTCTATTCGCCTGAAAATACAAAAATATATTGGATTATATTACTGACTTTACACTCGACTAACACTGGCGCAGAGTTGAAGGAACGCGACGTCTAAGTAATTCACCTATAGCCGACAATGCTTTGTTACAGCATAGTAGAGGTAAAAGGCTTACTTCAGCATTTTTGCCGTAAGAAATGTTTATCGATGGATTTAAGAATTATATACAAAGAAGACAGAATTCTATACAAAGTAGACAAAATTATATAGCAAGTAGACAAAGTTATATACAATCAAGACATAATTATATACAAAGTAGACATAATTCTATACAAAGTAGACAAAATTATATACAAAGTATACATAATTCTATACAAAGTAGACATAATTCTATACAAAGTAGAAATCATTCTATACAAAGTAGACAAAATTCTATACAAAGTAGACATAAGTCTAGACAAAGTAGATGTACATAATTATACTAAAAGTATACAGAAGTCTATACAAAGTAGATAATTCTATACAAAGTAGACGTAATTTTATACAAAGTAGACATAATTTTATACAAAGTAGACAGAATTCTATACAAAGTAGACATAATTCTATACAGAGTAGACAATTCTATACAACGTACACATAATTATATAGAAAGTAGACATAATTATATACAAAGCAGACATAATTGTATACAAAGTAGACAGAATTCTATACAAAGTGGACATAATACTATACAAAGTAGACAATTCTATACAAAGCAGACACAATTCTATACAAAGTAGACAAAATTCTATACGAAGTAGACATAATTCTATACAACGTAGACAGAATTCTATACAGAGTAGACATAATTCTATACAAAGTAGACCGAATTCTATACAGAGTAGACATAATTCTATAGAAAGTAGACAGAATTCGATACAAAGTAGACATAATTCTATACAAAGTATACAATATTCTATACAAAGTAGACAGAATTATATACAGAGTAGTAATTTTCTGTTATAAAATAGCTTATGGGCTCTGGTGAAAAGTTTGACTTTCGTGGGTTACAACAATTATATTTTCATAGCATAGCATAGATTTGCTTGTGGTCCTAGGTACCTGTAAAATATTTTACTGCTCAAAAGTAGACGTTCTCGTTACAACATCAGCCGCAACATTAGGCTAGATGCTGTAAGTAGGTACTCTAGGTGAGATTTAAAATCCGTAGAGATGTGAGATCACAACCCGTATTATTGTCGCAAGTCATAAATAAGACCAGAATAAGTAAATTCAGAACACACTTGCGTGTTCTGACTTATTATATTTAATTGTGCCCTTTGTGCTTAGGGTTAGTTTACACCGAAACAAAAAAGTACGCGACGTGGCGCTATTATTAGGATAGCAATTCAAAATTGACGCTATTATTAGGATAGCAATTCAATTCAGTGTGAACTGACCCATAGGTACCCTAAAACTTTATAATTAATTTGAGGCTTTAGGACACATAATATTGCGTGGGCTTGTAATTTCATAATCGGGCCTAAATGACATTCTCATATTATTATTCATATCTCGTTACAACTTTTTCAAAATTGTAACTTCACAGCTACACGAATGATATAAGACACTTCTGCTTGGAGTGATATTTAAACCATGTAAAACACACCCTGTGAAATTTGGTCATTAATAAACACACCGGCTTAGCGGAACACAAAAACGGGTCCATAATTAAAAAAAATATGGTTTTATTTTAAAATCTACTTACTACACTTCTTTTGTTATTTAAAGTTTCATTTGTTTTACTTAAAATGAGATCACATTAAGAACAGATTTTGCGAGTAAAGGCTATTTGTGAAAAATGGTACATTTTTGAACTTTTCATGTAACCGGGAAAAGTGAAAATTAATATTAAAATAACAATTAATTAAATTAGAAAAATCGTGATTAATATCGCGTATTTCCTCCACGTGCTCTTATTAAAGTTTCTACCCGTCTAGGCATACTGAGAATGATGTTATCGATGGTCTCCTGGGATAGTCTCCGCCATTCCTCAACTACGGCGATTCGCAGTTCACCCACGTTGGCAGGAGCTGGAATTCTGGACTTAACTTTTCTTTTCAGCAAGTCCCAAACGTGCTCTATTGGGTTCATATCCGGTGATCTCGCCGGCCACTCCATAATATTGATATTCCATATCATTAAAATAAACTTGAGTTACCCGAGCGGTATGCGGCCGAGCATTATCCTGCATAAAAACAAAATCGTCACCTATATATGGGGCAAACGGTACGACATTTTCTTCTAAAACTTCGGTATTCGTGATATAGCGGTCTGCAGTCAGACTCCCTCCGTCAATCACTACCAAGTCTGTGCGAGCTCCCAAACAAATGACCGCCCAAACCATAATTGATCCACCACCGTATGCAACTGTAGTTTCAAAATTTGTCTGAATGTATCGTTCTTCTTTGCGTCTGTATATTCTTTGCCTGCCGTCAATTTGATTTAAGAGAATTCTGCACTCATCACTAAACAATACCTTACTCCATTGGTCCGCGTTCCAAAGTAGATGTTCCTGATCAAAAGTTAACCTGTTTCTACGATGATTTACCTCGAGCCTTGGAGCCTTGGCGCACACAAATGAACCCAAACCAGCTTCTTCGAACCTTCTTCGTACCATACGCTCACTTACGGTTACACCCCGCACTGCTTCTAACTCATGTCGGGCTTGGACGGCCGTCAAACGGGGGTTCCTACGTACACGAAGCCGAATGAAACGATCATCCCTACTCGAAGTGCGTCTTTTTCTGCCTTGTCCTGCTCTTCTCACATAAGTACCGGTTCAGGGAGACCGGTGTCTCCCTGAACCGTTGGATACTGCTCGAAGTACTAGTACTCAGTTGGAAACTGGTCGACGAAGATCTCTGGATATCACTCTGTAGGTTTGACCATTTCTTCGCATTTCAAGTGCCCTGGCAATCTCCGTTGGGGCTAAGTCAGGCATAATTCAGTCGTCAACTCCAAAAAGATACGCGATTAAAAAAAAACTAACAAAAAACAGTAAATCAATGAAATTTTAAATCAAACTCAGAAGGAAGAAATACTCGAAATTCGCTCCAGATAAGGTGTATTTGAATAAAATTAAAACAATTGCATAAAATGTGATGTTCAGTTGTTTTCTTAATTTGAAAATATTTCTTTTTAAATTAAATGACGTATAAACCAGCCAGCAACCTTATATGATACTGATATCAAACCTTTATTTTATGTTCCGCTAAATATAATTGGTGTGTGTACTTTTGTTTAAGTAATATGTCATTTGTAATTTGTTATTGCACGGTAAATAATTTAATTAGTGACATAAAAATTGGCTGCATTAAGTATAGTGGATTTAGGTGTTGGCCGCGTAGACGTAGATCCGCGTAAAAACAGTATCCCACGGGAACACTGTACTTTTACGGGATAAAAAGTAGCCTATTTGCTTCCCCGTGGTCTACGTTATATCTGTGTCAAATTTCATCAAAATCGACACAGTAGTTTCAGAGCCCATAAAATGCAAACAAATAAACAGACCTATCTTTTTATAATATTACAAGACGCCCGCAACTTCACGTGCGCAGAAAAATTGTGTATTTTCTGCAGTAAACTGCCTATGTCCTTTCTCGTGGTGTACTCTATGTCTGTGCCAAATTTAATCAAAATAGGTCCAGTATCTCCAGAGACTATTCAATGCAAACAAACAAATCTTTCCTCTTTATTATATTAATATAGAAGTATAGACTAATAAAAATATTTACACAACTGTATAGCTACTCAATGTCGCTGTCCTTGTCTGTCAAGTGACGTACAACGTATCGCTTTCGGCGTATCAGACAGAGACAGCAACATTGAATGCTGAAGTTGTGTAAATATTTTTATTGGGAGAAGGTTTATTATTGACAATTATAGTTTCGCGCTGTAACACAGTGACGTCATGTTACGGCCAAATAATGTAATATTACACGAACTATTTATTTACTAGTTAGGAGTTGAGGTGTAGGTACGTCGTTAATAATTCAGAGATCGCTGCGGACAGGATCCGATTACAGACTGTAGCTACAGGGTTAATGGTCATACGTATACCAGGCTCTTGTCACAAGTTCGGCACTCATAATTACTAGCTACAGAATAGGTATTAGATACAAGGTACATGGAATACGCGCAGATAAAGAATATGAGATTGATAGAATCTCTCAATCATTAGATTAAGCCTCACATACGTATGATATTATATTAAAGACAAGGCACGTCGAGGCAAAAAGTATACACGAATTGGCTCCAAACATGGGATTGTTTGATTTATCATCTTAACTATTGATATTTGCTTTCCGCAGTATATACAGTCTTATGAAATCAAGATGGGGAAATTTTGTCCTGTATGAAGAATTTCTCTGTCAAATCATAGGCGTCATAGCCCGTTAAATTAGTTTTGAAATCATTGTTAAGCCTACAATGTTATTGTAAGAAATTTTCGACGCGTTACATTTCATCAGTAGGTAATTTGAGGATGGAAGTAAAAACATTTTTAGTAAGAGCATAAAATCTTGTGATGAAAATAAAACATCATTCTGGCTAGTTGTGACAAAAAGTTTTCTAATATATTACGGTGGGTAATACTATAATCAATCACATGATTACGACACATAAAACCACTCATAAACTTGGTAATAAAAGTTGAGTAAGTAATACGTCCATGATCATTATTTCTCCAGCGTTCCGTAACGTAGCCGATAGTGAAATATAGATGCTTGGGGTGCTGAGGGGTAAGCACGAACATTTATGCAATAAATAAAATAGGCTAGATGACTATTATTTCTATTGCATAAATGAATAGTACTCTTAAATATGAGTAACTTCTCAGAAGAAACAGTATATCAAAAGTCAATATTTTCAAAGGTACAGCGCTTTGTATACAAAGTTTCGCAAGTCTCGTGAAAACGCTCCAACTCCAACGAGTAAAGTCGTAATTAGCTGTGACGTCACGCCTAGGTTAATGTGTATGAAGTAAACGGCCGCAGGAACATATTTGTAAATATATCCGATATTTGTGCGTTTAAGTTCATACTTACCATAGTAAATCTTTTTGTATATGATGTAAGTAAACGTATGATGTAGGTGTTGTTTACTAATTTAGCAAAAAAAATTAAAACTTTTTTGTACTTTTCAGATGTACTCGTATCTACTTACTAAACTACACATAAAACATATATTTTTTTACATTTACCAAGTGGTAATGCCTCAATATATCTGAGTATATTAATGAAACTAAATAGTTTAGATGTAATCATCATCCCTATTGACAAGTACGCATTTGGAACGTTATCGAATTTCAATTGTATAGGCGCTGTCATAATTTTCACACAATTCTCTTTTGACAACGTTACGAATACGTACTTGTAAATTGTTCGTGCTAGCCCCATTGGTGGTAGAGAAACCGTAGAGGTTGTAAATTATAATACCTGAGAGCAACACTATAAAATTTAAAACAACAACTATCGGCCAGAGACTAGACATAATATTGTATAATGATAAGAAATTACCGCTGGCCACTGAGACTAGAAGCGAGCGAATGAGTGAGCGAGGCGAGCTAGCCTCCGTGCGACGTGCCTTGACGTGACATAAAATTATAGATTCTTTGTCATTAAAACTGTTCTACAAAAAATATTTTTGCTAGCTTTGATTGAACGTTTAATCTATATACTAATATCAGTGACTGAATACGAAAACATACATTTTTATGTCAATGTAGCCCTTTTATAAATATATAAGTAATTAGTTTGAAAAAAATTCAATCTGTAGTGTCTTTGCATGTCACCCCATATAAACCCCCATAAACTTATATTATACGCTGAAAAATAAGAGCTAACTTTTAGTTTTAAGTTGTGTATGTATTCAGCGAATGAAAAACTACAATTTCAGCACATTTATGTAAAAGGCAAATAGAAATTTCATGTAGGCTGTTATAATAAGTCTATCTTTGAAGAAAATTCTATTATAGATATTTATAAGTGCTTACCTCGGCGGCATTAGCAGTGGTGACAGACATCTCGGCGGCAGATGTCTGGGGCTGGAGGGTGCGGGCGAGTCGGCGAGCGAGGCGAGCGAGCCGACGTGCGACGCGCCTCGTACGTCGAGCGACGCGGCGCGCAGCGGCGACGGCGAGCGGGGAACCCCCGTCACACCGGCCTCTAGTGTCCGGCCGTCCGGCGCGAACGTGCGGATCGCCGGGGAAGAACCGCGATGACTCTGAAAAAATGCGTGTTTTTAGCCCACATATTTGACCTGTTTATAGACCTGAAGGTCGATTCTGCTAATTAAATCCTGCAATAATACGTTCTCATACACGTTAAACCCGTTTTCTTTAAAGATCAGTTTTTGGTATTAATACGATTCATTTATAATTCAATAAAAGTAAAATGAAAGTGCAAGTTAATTACGAGAATTGTGGTCCTGTTTTTCCACCATAGGCTATAGCGTGGTTGACTTCAGCCTTATCTTCTCATTCAGAAGAGACGGGTGCCTCAGGTGTGTTGGGCGTTAATAGATAGTCAATTAATTCTTTGAAGTGTCTTGAATATAAGTTACCGCTTGAATATACATATAATATAATAGCTCCAAAACCGGTTTCGGTGACGGTGGCCGGTTTTATTGAAACCAGACCAGCTACGCAGGAGTTATTTTATAGTGCCCAAGTACACAAGAGCACTCTCTCTTGCTTTATACTCTCGAAACCCAGTGGGACGGATAACGGACACGACTGGCGAGAGATCAGGCGCAGGTCCGACTTTTTACATGCCCATCCGACGCATGGATCATCTTTCTCGTCAGACAATCAGGTGATACTGCATTGTCCTAACCAAATCAAATCAAATCATTTATTCACGTGCTTGTGGTTTTACAATGGTGGTTTACAGTTACTGATGAGACTACATGCACATCCTACAATTACAATGGTGTGTGAATATTTAGTCAAATAACGCAATTAAATTACTTAAAAGAAAAAGTAAAAAATAAATTTAAACGTATCATTCATTAACTAGATTACAATTAAAATATGTCAATGCCTAGTATAATTAAAGTAAGATAATTAATTCATCACAGTACGAATAAATAAAATTTAACCTCGTAATTTAACAGTTCTTAAATAAAAATTAAAAAAATAATAGTAGAAATAATAATAATGAAATGTCAAATACTTAATTACAAAAATTAAAGCTAAAATACGTCATAAAAAGTTAAAAATTACAAAAAATAATTATAATGAACTAATTCATCTTTCCATCTATAAAAATAAATCCATTAAAATCTTACAACTAGCCTATCCTTAATACCCTATATTTAAAAAGTCTTTAACCGAGTAGTAACATTTTTCTGCTAAATAGTCTTTGAGGAGCCTCATAAACGATTTTAATTCTAATAATTTAATCTCTTTAGGTATTCTACAAAATATTTGAATTGCCACGCAGAAAATACTTTTATGCATTAATTCGGTATTTACCTTTATGCTGTTTAGTCTACAGTTATCTCTTCGATTGCTATCTCGATATAGAACCGAAGGTCTCAAAAAGATCAGCATTATTTTTTACGAAAACTGCGGTCTCGTATATATATAATGATGGATTTGTGAGAATTTTATACTTTTTAAACCATGGTAAACAGCTCTCCTTCGTTTTTTAATTTGAACATAGCTCTAATGCACCGTTTTTGGGCTTTAAATACTGCGTCGGGATGTGTGGAGTTGCCCCAGTATATAATTCCGTACCGTAAATTTGACTCGGCTAAACCATAATACGCCATAATTAATGCATCTATGTTTGTTATTGATGATAGCCTAGAGAGTGCATACACCGTTTTGCTAATTTTCTTGCATAATTCTATATGTGCTTTCCAGTTGATTTTACTGTCAATAATGAATCCTAAAAATTTTATATTCGTCACTTCTATAATGTCAATATTATTATTACTAATTTTTCATGTCATTGGCGATAGTTGTTATTATATGTAATAACAACTATCGCCATACATTATATGTATGTATTAGATTGTTAGTTTTATTCAAATTTATTTTTAAATTATTGTTCGTCATCTATTCTATAATTAACTTCAATGTCATATTTATGTCATTTTCATATTGTTTTATTTCATTACATTCTATGATAGCAGTACTATAGTCCGCAAAAAGAGACATACGTTTCTTAATAGCTCTTGGCAGATCATTAATGTAAATAATAAACAATAAAGGACCCAATACACTGCCTTGCGGTACCCGATACTTCAGAAATCGTTTTTCGGAAAATATATTTTATTTAATTTTTGTATTTTTGTTTATACGTTTAATTTCTGTATATTGCAATCGGTTTTTTAAATAAGATTCAAGTAATTTTAGCATATTACCTCGAATTCCATAAGAATTCAATTTTTGTAAGAGTATCTCATGATCCATATAATCGAACGCTTGGGTCATGTCACAAAAGATATTTTTTACACAGACAGGTATTTTTTATCAACTTTACTTATTATAACGTTTAAAAAGTCGTAAATAGTCTATTTATTGTTTTATTTTTTCTGAACCCTTTTTGTTCTTCAGCAAATAAATTGTTGTTATCAAAGTAATTATATATTTTTTTTATAAATGTACTTTTCCATAATTTTAGAGGATACTGTTAAAATCGCAATTGGCTGGTAACATTCCACATGCTCACGGTTTTCTTTTTTAAATAAAGGTTTTATTATCGCTGTCTTTAATCTGTCTGGGAAAATTCGTGTAGAGATACTTAGGTTTAACATATGACTTAGGGGTTTGGCAATAACATCTTTTACGGATTTAATTATTTTTGTTGAAATGTCATCGTAACCTACGCTATTTTTATTTGGTAATTGTGTGATGATTTCTATAACGTTAGAAAATATAAAAAATACAAGGTGCCATAAACATGGATTCACTGCGTCCTTTAATATTTGCACAAATGCGTTTGCCATAGTTTGATAAGGGTTTTATTTTATCGACAAAGTACCTAATTATTAAATGTATTGGTTATATTTTTCGGGTTAACTATACTTTTTGATTCATTAATTATTTTTGTTATATAATTGGATTGTTTATTTTTATGACTATTAATATACCATACTTGGAAACAACATTTTTTGTTGTAACAACACGGGAATAGAAACCTACGATCAAGTCGGACTACGGAGTCGAGAGCCAAGCTCCTAAACCCGTGGGCCACGGTGGCTGTTACCAGGCACCAGTTAGGCACCAGGTAATCAAAGACATTTATTGCGTTACTTCACAGATATTCGGCTGATGTGGGTAGGTTTAAGTTGTATTAGTACTTACTTATTGGTACCGTAACAAACAAAACAGACATTTATTACGTTATACCCTCAGACCAAATAAAACAAGCGAAGACAGCGTTTTGTCAACCTGAGGCCGGTTTTTTATATACGTAGTGCGCATGTAGCTACGCACTAAATACACATAAAACCACACGCTCACTGCGACAGCTCGCCTTACAAGGTAAGGCGTAGTCTAGTTACATGTGTGTGCGTGACATTGGACACTGTGTAATTGGTCGTGTAATTAAACAGTGTCACCCACACACATGTATGCGTAGTTTACGCCGGCCTCAATGTGTGGTTCGCAGAACTAGGTCTTCACTTTTTTATTTAGTCTGAAGTAATACCAAAAATATTATACAGGTTGACCTGAAATTCGATACATTCCTTTGAAAGATAGAAAGTAGACCTCATTTACAGTAATATTTTTCATGGCATCCCCTATCCGAAAGTTGATATTTACAAAGTTATTGAAATTTCAAAAATTTTTTCTTTATTTTCGACTTTTTGACTTTGACATGACGTATTTTTAAAAATGTTTGTCTTTTTAGTGATTTTTTTTATGTATTTTAACCGTCAATGAGTCAAATAATATTTTTAAGGAATAAATAGGGACAAACTAAGCGAGAATTTTTCATTATGAGACATGAAACAGAATTTTCTTTTAAGAAAAATGCACATTTTTCTTAAAAATAGGTGATTTTCTTTAAAAAGTTGTATGATACAATGCGTACAAATACCTTAAATAACTTTCTTACCTCATAAGCTTCCAAAAAAGGTACAAATATGTACATAAAAATATGAACATGTAATAAGCAAAGACAAAACAATCATCAGGTAACGTTATCTCAAGAATTACTCTACCTGAGGCGACCTTTTTTTTCAATTCTTTCCTTTGTTCAAACTTCGGGATGTTTCGGCTACTGTCGTCGCGGCCCTTTGTCAATGAGTTACCGACTGGCTTAGAGAGCAAATTTAGTAGCTAATATTAGTTTTAAGTCAACTATTGCCGTGTACGGACGTATTATTGCTTTAAACTACACCCTTACTTCTACTTGTGATTTTTTTGTATCGCGATGGCTGCTTTTGAGTACGATGAATACGCTGACATCTTGTTTTGTTACGGACTTTGTAATGGTAATGCTGCTGCTGCACGAAGAACATACGTTGAACGTTTTCCGAATCGACGAGTGCCAAACGTTTGTTTTCAACAACATTTCGACGAATTCGGGAAAGCGGCCGTGTTGATAGAAGACGTGGCGATTCAGGCAGACCTCGTTTGTATGCTCCAGAAGAAGAAGAAGAAATTTTAACACTTTTTAAAAAATCCTTCTATTTCTACAAGAGCGGCAGCTAGAAGACTTGGATTGAGTCAATGGAAGGTGTGGTTTACAGTACACACAGCGCGTCTACATCCATTTCACTACACACCTGTCCAAGCGTTGGAAGAGGGAGACCCGGTTAGAAGAATGGAATTCTGCCGTTTTATGATAAATGCAGACATGGAAGATCGCAATTTCTTCTCAAAAATATTGTGGACGTATGAATCGAAATTTGACCGTGACGGTCAAATTTCGATTCATACGAATAAACAATTTCCACAACACACATTACTGGGCACCAAAAGGAGAAAACCCCAGGATGAAAAAAGAAAGGGGCCCATCAAGCAAGATTCAGTCTAAATGTCTGGATGGGTATAATTAATAATAATTTAGTTGGACCTCATTTTTTGCCTCAAAAATTAAATGGTGAAATGTACGAACATTTCCTAAGAGAGGAGATTACTGGTTTAATGGAAGATGTGCCAATAGCAACTCGTCGTAATATGATTTTCCAGCATGATGGTTGCCCGGCCCACTTCCGCTTCGGCGTACGCCAGTGGCTAGACCAAACTTACCCACATCGCTGGATAGGTCGAGGCGGGCCAATTCCTTGGCCAGCACGGTGTCCCGATTTGACCCCGTGTGATTTTTATCTTTGGGGTCATATGAAGGCTTTGGTGTATACTACACCCATAACTACTGTAGAGGAGCTCAGAAGCCGCATAAGAAATGCAGCAGAAGAAATCAAAACTAGTCTTACTACCAGAATAATCAAAACTTATTATCGCAAATAAATCGATTTAGACATTATTTCATTTTACTTCTAATATGTTTACTACAACGTCATATTTTTATGTAGACATTTGTACCTTTTTGGAAAGCTAATGAGATAAGGAAGTTATTTAGAATATTTGTACGCATTGTATCATACATTTTTTTAAGAAAATCGCCTGTTTTTAAGAAAAATGTTTTGAAAAATTCTGTTTCATGTCTCACAATGAAAAATTCTCGCTTAGTTTGTCCCTATTTATTCCTTAAAAATAATATTTGACTCATTGACGGTTAAAATACATAAAAAAATCACTAAAAAGACAAACATTTTTAAAAATACGTCATGTCAAAGTCAAAAAGTCGAAAATAAAGAAAAAAATATTGAAATTTCAATAACTTTGTAAATATCAACTTTCGGATAGGGGATGCCATGAAAAATATTACTGTAAATGAGGTCTACTTTCTGTCTTTCAAAGGAATGTATCGAATTTCAGGTCATCCTGTATGTATTAGTACACTGGTTTTTTCATTAAAACCACAATAATCATGGAATTGGAATAGCTTGTATCGATGTTGGTCGCGTGCTGCGCGCGGTGTGTTATCGCGCCATCGGCCAATTACCATAGCGATCACTGTTAACGTAATCGGAAATTGCGTAGTGCGATTATGAATATTATACAAAATTGACAATAGTAAAGTATAACCCAGAGTGAAAGTATTTTTCTTATGAGCTGAGCAAGAATACGGTAGGAAGATTTTACATTGTACTAGCTGTTGCCCGCGGCTCCGCCCGCGTAAATATACGATCGGGTATCCCGTGGGAATACTGTACTTTTCCGGGATAAAAAGTAGCTTATGTTTTAATCCAGAGCCTATACTACTTATTACCATACCAATTTTCATCAAAATCCGTTCAGTAGTTTTTTGCGTGAAAGAGTAACTAACATTCATCCATCCTTACAAACTTTCACATTTATAATATTAGTAGGATGCAATCTATAAAAGCGAAATGTTGAAATACACCTTAAAATCTCGAGATTCACTTGAAGTAATTAAATTTTCTTAAAATATGTTTGTAAAATATAATAAATATGACTAAAAAGGGAAAAAAATATTATTTTTAAAGAAAAAATTAAACCGACTTCCAAAGTAAAATAATACACAAAAAAGTATGGAATAAGTCTTAATTTAAAAATTCGGCTTAAATCTCAACTATTTCTCTACACAATCTGCATTATTTTGAAGTCGGTACCGGGCAGCCCAAACAATATCCTGATAAATCATTATTTAAAAAAGCTCACGTTTAAGTTGGCTTGTTTGTTGATTGGTTGTTGGTACCGACTTCAAAAGTATGAAGATTGTGTACCTGGACCATTATTACTCATCTTTTGACACCTGTACGTGTTCCACCGTAGGGGGTGGAACGAACATACATATTACATAGACTTTCAAAATAATTACCTTCCTTTTGGCTTCGCCGTAGTCGGGCAAAAAGTAAGTAAAGAGAATGATATGGGGAAATCTACCTAGGTATGATAAAAGTGTAGTGTAAAGACCGCGGTAACCTGTTTTGCAATAGTTTTAGGGTTAAAAAACTGTAATTTGTTATTTTTAGATAAACTTGCCAATTTTATGATTACAATAAATTGTTAATTGTAACCAAGTTTTGAGGCTTCATTTTATATTTCGAAGCGGTGAAGGAAATATGAACAAATTTTCCGGTCGTTACGTTGACACGCTATTAACCGCTTGACCTTTTCGAATTCAAAGTCTTAACGGATCGAAATATAAATTGATTTTTAATGGTTTTTGTAGCGAGTTCTCGCTAGAACTCGATATTGTGTGGGCTAAAGTTGTTATAAGTTATACACGTGGTACCTTGTCGACTTTTGTTGACGAAATTCTAATTTAGGTGATGAAAATTCTATTAGTCTAAAGTAATTTAAAGTTAGTACTATTATAAACTAAGCATTGAACGTATTTCTAATAAATATTAATAATTATACTCGTATTTCGTCCTCGAGATTAGTAATTTTATTAATTGAAAACACTCTGTAGTGTCGCGTAAGTGATACCACTTCAGCACTATAGTTGAAAGCTGGCAACACAAAGAAAAAAAAAAACATTATCTCTACCATACAAAACTCGATCTCTGCCGAGAGCCTTGAGCCGGCTCCATTTCGCAATTTAGTGCTCAACCACTTCGCATCTCATTGGGTTTCGCATTCAGTATAAAATTAATTAAAAATTAAAAAATATAAGAAATTAATTAAAATTATTTAAAATTTAAAAATGTCTAAAAGGCAAAGTGCCGATAACAATTTAGATTTTATAGTTAAAAAGTTAAGAAAATTAGAAAAAGAAATAAAACTTGATCGATATAATAGGCGATCAAATTTATCCAGATCTAGTTCTTCAAGTAGCTCCTCAAGTTCATCGATATCTTCGATCGAGAACGCACCCGAAGCTTGTAACGGTAAGTTAATTGAAGAATATAATACCTACATATTTTTAACCGATTTCTTGCGTCAGAATAGTCACCAGGACTATATAGATGTAGTGGGTTAACGGTTTTTGCCTTTGTTCCCAAAACACTTTAATGGATAGTTTTTGCATCAGAATAGCCGCATGGGCTACATGTAGAATTGATACTATTGAAAAAAACGTCAACTGAACGTCAGAGCAACAACAATATGTCTCGAAATTTTTAAATTATTTCTTAATATTTATTGCGTTATACTTGTATAAAACAATACCAATTACGTTTGGAACACCACAGAAAATTCTACGAGTAATTTTCAAGATTTGCCAACGCCTGGACCCCGACTTATTTTACCGACCGGATTACTATGGAGCAGTGAATGGCTTGGAACGGCCCAAGTTGAGTAAACGGTGTTTCCTACTTACACCCCAAATACACACTGGATGTTTTGTTGGACACCATAACATCGATGTACGCGGTTGGAGTAGTGAATGGACTAGGACAGCCCTAGCTCAGTAACCAACAACGGTTCCTAGTTACACCTTGTTGGACACCATAACTTGCGATCGGAGCTATCAAGGTGAATGACCAAACAAGCACCATTAGAAGGAGGATAATATATTTTAGCAGTTTGCACCCCAAGAGGTTCAAGGTTTTTTTATATTAGTTAAGCAATTTTTTAATTTTTGTCTATAGTTTATTCTGTTATATAAGTTATCGTTTATAGTTTATCTTTATCAACCTATGACAAGCAGCCAGGATGCAGGGACCTCCACTAATATTTCGACCGTGTCCTTTGGAAATTTGTTGCAATGCTCCCACTGTTCCCGATATTTTAACTTGCAGCGGGGTTTGAACATCCACGTAGGCAAATGCCACAAACAGCTTCTAACACTCATTCCCCCAATAACCAATTCACTTCTGAACCCAATTTATCAAACAAATTTCTGGCAAGAAATATCCAAATTTAAACGTTTTATACCAGTTCTAAGACGGATCCCTAGGGGTGCCAGAGTGACTGTAGCCCAGAAGCTTGCCGAGACGATACGCCACACAGTGCTGGAGAACTCGAGGCAAGCCTGGGAAAATCTACTCACCTTTCCCTACCGTTTTCTGCATATCACTAGAGATCCGCTCAACAATGCCTCCCTCACTTCAAGAATCAAAAAGAATTGTGTTTCGGACATTAACCTCAACCCAAATTTTTCTTCACATTCCACGGTCAAACATAACATCGTGAAAACTGTGGAAAATAAAATAAGTGAGGGAGACATTAAGGGTGCAGCGCGGCTCCTGTTTTCCAATGACACGGTCTGTTATATACTAGTCCTGTATATAATAGTGCCTAGAGTCAGCCTTTCCTACTGATATATAATCCCTGTAATCGGCCCTGCCAGTTAGTTCATCTCCAGTCCTCATAAAGACAATTCCTCAGTTTTTGAGTATCCGCGCGCGACATTTGCCTTTTGCCAGTAAATTTTTATTTTGTATTCAATTAACTTTTCAGTGTAATAAAAGTATATTTTTTAAAAAGTGATTTTTAAAATCCCCCATAACAGGTCGCCCCCGACTGCCCAGAAACCCTTATTGCCCTGCAAAACAAACATCCATCACAATCAAATCCATTCGCAGTTTCCAATGACGCATTACCACCACTACAAACGTCGACAGACAAAGTACGCGGAGCCATCATATCCTTTCTTCCGAGTTCAGCTGGCGGCCACGACGGTCTCACCCCTCAGCATCTGAAGGACCTCACCAGCGGTTGCTGCGGGGAGGCCGGCGAGAAGCTTCTGCATGAACTTAGGAATCTGTGCAACCTGATGCTACGTGGAGAGGTCGCTTCAGATATCGTAGACATTCTGTATGGAGCTAACCTCTGCGCCTTGAGAAAGAGAGATGGTGGAATTCGTCCGATTGCTGTCGGCTCCACATACCGGCGCCTTACAGCCAAACTAGCTTGCAAATCGGTAACTTCCCTCGCGTCATACTTCCAGCCAAAAAACTCGGTTCGGTGAGGTGAGGCCGCCGTTCACTCTTTCAGGACAGCTCTCCACAATCAAGGCGATGAGGTGAGGCCGCCGTTCACTCTTTCAGGACAGCTCTCCACAATCAAGGCGATGATGTGTTTCTGAAGGTCGATATCAAAAACGCTTTCAACTCAGTTGACCGAGGCGCCTTGTTGGCCCAAATTAAATCTAAAGCACCTGCCATTTTACCATTTATGCTCCAGTGTTACAACGATCCCACCAAACTCATTTACAAAGACCACCTCATCTCATCCGAAGTGGGCTGCCAACAGGGCGACCCTCTAGGTCCAGCAATCTTCAGCCTTGCTATACATCCGGTCATCGAGCTTCTAAATTCAAAGTTTAATGTTTGGTATTTGGATGATGGGACCCTTGGAAGCGATGCACCCACTGCACTATTAGACTTCCGCACTCTGATCCGCGAGTTCCAAAAAATAGGTCTGCAGCTGAACCTAGGTAAGTGCGAACTTTTTGTGCCAGACAGTTGTGGGGGTAGAAACGCGATTATATCCAGCTTTAAAGAAATAGCTCCACAACTGTCTGTCATTGACAAGGATTCGCTCTTCCTTTTGGGCTCACCTATTTTAGACGAATCTCTCCCGGACTTCTTAGATAACAAATTACAAAATTTTAATGAAACTTTAGACCGCCTCCTCCAAATTAACTGTCACATGGCCTTTACCCTAATCCGTTTTTGCATTTTCGTACCTAAATTGACATATGTCTTACGGTGTTGTCAACTGTGGAAGTTCCCTCAACTTCTCAAACAGTTGGATGATACCATAAGACAAACGCTCTCCACTATTTTGAATACAAATTTCGATGACCGCGCATTGACTCAGGCAACGCTTCCAGTTAGGTTCGGTGGCCTGGGTGTTCGAAAGCCCTCTGACATATCGCTTCCGGCCTTCTTGTCCTCAGTCCACGCGAACCATAGTCTTATCTCCAAAATACTACATCACCCATCCTACTCCAATACAGTTACCTTTCTGTACGAGGCCAAGGACGTAACTAGTGCTTGTAGCGAATTGCCTGACAATACTTTTTCCCAAAGGCTCTGGGACGAGCCACTCTGCAGACTGGTACGGAATAATCTTCTTAATACGTCCTCCAGTCCTGTGGAACAGGCTCGCCTCTTAGCTGCGGAGAAGTGGGAGTCGGGCCTTTGGCTACAAGCATTACCGTCACCCAATACGGGCACATTGCTGGATCGAACAGCTTTCCGGTTAGCCACTTCCCTGCGTCTTGGCACCCCCCAGGTCGTCCCCCATCGCTGTGTTTGTGGTGCAAATGTGGACAGCCTCGGACACCACGGGCTGTCCTGTCAACGAAGCGCCGGCCGCATCTCCCGACATTACTGCCTGAACGATCTCATCCGTCGGGCTCTTGTCACGGCCGGAGTGCCAGCTGTGCTGGAACCCTCTGGTTTGGCGCGCGACGATGGCAAGAGACCAGACGGTATGACCCTGGTCCCTTGGAGAGTGGGTACGGGCTCTTGTATGGGACGCTACTTGCGTCGATACACTTGCTCCGTCCCATGTCCAGGGCACCTCGAGTTCTGCAGGTGCGGCCGCCAATCAGGCGGAAAACCTCAAGCGGCGCAAATATGAGAACCTTAGTGGGGATCTCATATTTGAACCGTTTGGGGTTGAAACCTTAGGTACATGGGGTCTGGGTGCGCACAAACTTTTCAGAGAAATCTCCAAAAAACTCATTGAGGCCACCCGAGACCCCAGAGCCGGCACCTACCTGGCCCAGAGAATAAGTATCGCAATCCAGCGAGGAAACTCTTTGAGCCTTCTAGGTACTCTGCCTGGTGGGGACGACCTGGGAGATTTCTTTGTTTTATAGCATTTTAAGTTTTGGGGTAGTTATTATTTTTTTAGTACTTATCTACTTTTATGGTACAATTGATTAACGTGGTTCGTAAACCAAAATGGATATCTCGAGGGATAAAAATTTGCAGAATTGATACTAAAACGTTTTTTACTAAAACGTTTTATTTTTCATTTTATTCCAGAAATGGATTTACAAAAGGAAATTAATGATTCTCCTCCTATTGAGAATGTACTTCCGGAACAAGTGTGAACATCCAAAAATTGGCCGCTCGTTTCCGTGGATCTAGCTTCCGAGGAAGGTAGATTAAAAAACGAGTTTATAGAGATTCTGGGGGAAGATCCGTCCGCTACCGTTATATACGGACCGGAAATACATAAAGAGATAGCGTCTAGATTTACACACATTTGTGTATCCGGTTTGGAAATTAATTAAAAAGCACATGGTTTCAAGTAATTGCATAAATATTGCTGCGCCACGACTTAATGCGGAAATTAAAGCGGCACTTGAACGTGAGAAGGCCATCGAATATAGACAACATCAGTTGGCGGCAGCTATATCTTCGCTAGGATCTATTTATTATATTCAATCAACTAATCGGTAAGCAAGATAATAACTTCATGCGAGATTTAATGGACCTTGGTCGACTATTATGCGACATACAACACTTACAATCGATAGCTAGGCGAAGTCTAGCATTGAACTACGTCAAAAAAGAACTAAAAGACCATCTGGCTTCTACAAAGATTGATGGTTACCTTTTTGGCGACAATTTAGCCGAAACGTTAAAAATTGTAAAAGCAGTTTCAAAATCTAATTCCGACTTAAAGGCCGAACAGCAAAAACAAGTAAAACCTGCGCCAGTAAACAAGAATTTAAACTGGAAGGCGAGAACCTCGGCTCGCAGGCAGCCGACGGGCCAAGCGCCGCGCCAACAACAGCCTGCTGCTCCGAGGGCTCCTGCACCCTCGAGACACGCTGCTCAAACCTACTCGCGGCACTCCAAACAGAGCCGCCTATAGACGATGTTCTATAGTAGTAGATTAGGTTAGGTTAGGTTATAGAGTAGGTTCTGTAGTAGATTAGCTCATTTTTATAAACAATGGACTCTTATTACACCGGATCTTTCCATATTGTCCTGGATAAAAGGCTATAAAATTAAATTTAACAAACCCGTTCAGCAAAATGGTGTAGCACATTTACACGAATTTTCAAATTCTGCTACAATAGAATTACAAAAAGCCGTTGATAGTTTAATATTAATAGGCGCTGTTTCTCGTTGTGAACCTTGTCAAGAACAATATGTATTGTTACTTGTTACCCGTGTATTTTTAATACCTAAGCCAAACGGAAAAATGAGCTATATTTTAAATTTAAAAAATTTGAATAATTTTATAAAAACCCGACATTTTAAGTTGGAGGATATCCGTACAGTTTTAAATCTTGTATCGAAAAATTGTTATTTAGCAACGCAAAGATTTAAAAGATGCTTATTTTTTGATAAATATACACTTAGATTCACGAAAATATCTTAGATTTTTTGTTGGATACAAATTATACGAATTTAATGTTTTACCGTTTGGCTTATGTACAGCTCCATATATTTTTACTAAAATAATGAAACCGGTTCTAAAATTATTACGTTCACATGGCTTGTTATTATCTATGTATCTAGACGATTTGATATTTGTTGGGTGTACATATTATGAAGAATGTGTCAAAAATGTAGAAGTTACTCAGAAATTATTAAGGAATTTAGGTTGTATTATATTAAAGAAAAAAGTGTGATACAGCCATCACAATCGGTGAAATACTTAGGTTATATTATTGATACTAGTAAATGGTCGTTAAGTTTACCAATATAAAAAAGAGTACGTATTAAATCTGAACTTATAAAATTAAAAAATTTAAATCGTTTTAAAATAAGAACGCTAGCTAAACTTATAGGCTTGTTAGTTTCTGCATGCCCGGCAATAGAATATGGCTGGTTATATACAAAGGAACTGGAAAGATGTAAGTACCTTAACGTAAAGAATGATGATGATTACGACAAATATATGTCCTTGCCAAATTCATTATTGCCGGACATAAATTGGTGGATTAATACTATCGATCACTCTTTTCATAAAATTAAAGATGACAAATATTGCTTAGAAATATTCTCTGACGCCTCAACAACGGGGTGGGGCGGGTGTTGCAATAACCAAACGGCATGTGGTCGATGGTCTAATAGTGAACATAAGCTACATATTAATCATCTTGAACTTTTAGCTGCACTTTATGCCCTTAAAATATTTTCCAAGGATTACAGTAACTGCCAGATATTCTTGCGTATTGATAATACCACTGCGGTCAGCTATATAAACCGTATGGGCGGTATAAAATACTCTCACCTTGCTAGGGTCGCTAAACGACAGTGGAATATACGGCCGAAAAAATATACGGCAGTGGTGCGAAATTAGAAAAATTATTGTTTTCGCTTCTTATATAAAATCTTCTGAAAATACTATAGCTGATAAAGAATCTAGACGAATCCATCCAGACGTAGAATGGGAGCTATCGGTAGATAGTTATAAGACATTAATAAAAACCCATTCATTATACCCGCAGATTGATTTATTTGCTACTAGAATCAACAAAAAATGTGACAAGTTTGTTTCTTGGCTTGGCATCCCATGTTTACACAACTATTGACCTCAGAATTAGTAAGAATAGATTCTAATAATTTTATTATACCTAATTCCAGAAACATTCACAGCCACCTTACCCTGGTTGCAGGGATTTTATCAGGAAGGCGATACTGCAGAGAGGTATCCCACAATCTTCAATAGATATAATGATTGCTTCCTTGTCGGACAATACATTCAAACAATATGATGTTTGTTTTAAGAAATGGTATGTTTTTTGTAATATTAACTCTGTTAAGGTTAAGGTTAAGGTTAAAAAGGAATTTTAATATGACAGGAATAGATGGTTGATAAACAACCATCTATTTCTGTCATATTAAAATTCCTTGCGGAACCTATCAGCCGATGACAGTATTTCTAGATTCTGTAAAGGTGTCTATAAACTAAGACCACCATTGCCACGTTACAGTTATACATGGGACGTTAGTGTAGTGATTAATCATTTAGCTTCATGGTTTCTTAATGAAAATTTATCTACTGATCAAATCTCAAAAAAGTGTGTTACATTACTAGCTCTCGTAACCGCTCACAGAGTACAAACTATTTCTAAAATAAAAATAGATGAAATTGTTATTTCTAACAATCAAGTAATTATTAAAATATGTGATTTTATTAAGTCATCTCGAATAGGTAATAGCTAATAATAGCTCCCCACACCGATTTCTCATCTTTCTTCATTTCTTCTCATCCCATTGCACACGTTATGCTTCCACCTCAATGGCAAAAAAGTTAGGCGTTAGCCTCGATACTATTAGGCAAACTGCGGGATGGAGCGGCAATTCCACTACCTTTGCTAAATACTATGATAGGCCAATAATTGAAAATGATAGTCTAGCTCTTGCTAAAAATCTATGTTCTTTATAATGATTTAAGATGATTATAAACAACTAATAATGGTAAGTCTTTTGTATGAATTATAAGTTTTGTTAGTTATAAAGGTTTTATTTCTATTTTGCGTGATATTTCTTACTCTAAACATCTAGGGTGTTTTCAATAAATAACATTACTAATCTCGAGGACGAAATACGAGTATAATTAATGATTAAACGAACTTACCTGTACGTGAAGTTCTATCATAATTATACGAAGTATTGCGTCCGAAGATAAGAATATAGTAATACCCGTCCACCCAATACAACCCTAAAATGTGCTCTACAAGAAATATCACTAAGTATTATTTTTAATTTTTTCTCAACTAAATGAAGCCGGCTCAAGGGTCTCGGTAGAGATCGAGTTTGGTATGGTAGGGATAATGTTTTTTTTTCTTTTCTTTGTGTTGCCAGCTTTCAACTATAGTGCTGAAGTGGTATCACTTACGTGATACTACAGGTTGTTTTCAATAAATAACATTACTAATCTCTTCGGACGAAATACTTCGAATAATTATAATTATAAATTAAATACATTAATAATTAATTTAATAATTATTAAAATATTATTAATAATTAATTAATTTAATTAAATAATAATTATTAATAATTATTATTATTTAATAATAACAATGTTGTACACTTTCTTCTGCAGAAGCAAATCAACAATCGAATCTTAATAATAGCTCATAGTAAAAAATATATGTACCTAAGTAGGTAGGTACATATATTTTTTACTAAATAAGTTTTACCTAGAAAAAGCTTTCATAGAACTATAAGAAGCGATCCAAATTTGAAAGTTTTTTTTGTGGAGAAAAATTTCTCCACAAAATCGTGGACACCGCATGCTTGTAGTAGTGCAATAAAATCGAAAGTTGACTATGTAGATCTTTATCTGTTCCTCTTTCTTTAATCTGTGATAATAGTGTAAGCTAGACATCTATAAGGTTTTCAATCTCTGCATCTTCGAAGTTGAATTCTAGGCTAGAAACAATGCCTAACTAGCTATTATCAACTTCTGAGCGGAGAGGCGACGACGAAGTTGTAAAGTTAGATCAAGTTAACGTAGAACCTGCATTTTCGTTTATATTTATCTTTTATGCACATCTTTAATGTACTTTTTAAAACAACAATATTTGCATATTCTTCGGAAAGTTAACACGATCACCTACATAGGAAAAAATCTTACAAAACAATCGTGAAACGTTTTAGAAACTTTAACAAATGCTAGATACATTTTTCCAGTATCCTACGTATTAATCCAAACTACAAACTATCTGAGTGCTAAATTTCATTGTAATCCGTCCACCAGTTTTTTCGTGAAAGACATTCAAACATGCACATACATAGTACATACAAACTTTTGTATTTATAATGTTAATAAGAAGTAAGGTTTCGCTTCTCCTATCATCCATTGTCAATATAAAAAGTATACTTATTTCAATTGATAACATTATGTAGTAGAAAGTATCTAGTATTTATGCAGATAATATATGCGAGGCGTGCATACAAGCCGGCTTTCCTTATGAATATTACTTTAAATCTATTATTTAATATATATTAATTTTTAAAATATGGAATTGGTTCGTCACATAGTGTTAGCGCAAATTTTTGGGTGCCTTGGGCGCAAAATATTGTTGTGGTTTAGTACCGTTTTAAAAAAATAATTATATAATATACATAAGGGAAGCCGGTTTATATGCACGCCTCGCCTGTGGTAGATACGCTTATATGTATAAGCATACTGTAAGAAATGTTATATTGTTTGCTTTAGGCACCTTCATTTTTAACTCCCGACGAAAACGGAGGTATGTTATAAGTTTGACGTGTCCGTCTGTGTGTCTTCGTGTTCTGTACATGACGTGGTAGCTACCAAATGGATAAACCGACTTTGATATATTTTTTTGTTTGTAATCTGACGTGATCAAGAGTATTCTTAGTTATAATTCATCATCAGCTCGCTTACTGATTGACAGTGAAGAGGGTTCCATAATTTTTTTATTTTGTTTATGTGAGCTATATCTATCAATTGATAGATTGGATGGATATGGAACCGTCTTTATTGTTATATTAATTGGGCCGTGAGCAGGTATTTACGGGTTTTAATTGATTTGTAAATCTCTCGCCGAGCTTGGCCATTTTAAACGGGTAAGGTCGGCAAAAACACACAACATTGCAATAAAACTTATACAGATTTTAACAGGGTTTATTTTCATTCGCGCAAACATAAGCAATCAAATATACAACAATATTTTGAAACCAAGTCGTGTTATAGTTTAGGAGAAAACATACTTGTTAAAAGTTACATGCAAGGAATTAGATACCTACTTTTAGTTTTATTTAAAATCGATGATCTCCGAGAAATCCTTATAAATGTATACAATACATTTATAAGGATTTCTGGGTGACTTTTGAAAGTTACCGGACACTTTCAAAATTTTGATTAAAAATCTTCCTTGTATTGAAAATAATAAAGCCTTTTTTACCCGACTACGGAGAAGCCAAAAGGAAGGGTAATGATTTTGGCAGTCTATGTACGTATATATATATGTCTGTATGTAGGACCTACCTACATTGTAGGTATGTATGTATGTATGTATGAATGTTTGTTCCCTCGTAGCGTCTAGACTACTGGTCCGATTTTAATGAATGAGGTGTCAATATATTCGTAATGATGCCGCGGGTAACATAGGCTATATAATTTTTTTTCAAAATTTTGTATTTCGAAAATTGAACCTCAGATTCTAACATCTAAAAAAATTAAACCGAGATAATCATCACTTGTTTGGTATCAAAAGAAAGGTCTTGCACATGACAAATATGTAAAAACATATTATATTATAATTTATATCATATTGATTAATATCAAGATACACGTTTAAAATGCGGTCGTACAATTCGTACAGCCCAGCTGTCCAATTTTCGAACATTACGTAATTATAAGACTATAAAATATAATTTATTTTATATGTCGAAGCGGTTAATATTTTAACTGCTGAATTGTATGTCAGTCAATAGTACGGAAGTATAATTGGCGAGAACACTAGCGCCATCTTGATTGGTGCTGATAGAGTCCGGTCTGACGAGCTTGCGAGTTCGGTTTGGTGGGGGTGATGATCACGTTTTCCCTCAAAGGAACGATCACGGGACACCAAACTAGCAGCCGTCGTGGCGAGAGGTTCAACTCGGGAATTATCGGTGTTCTTGTTAAAAAGTGATAGTGAAAATAAGTCGTTAATAAGAGTCGTTATTATTTTATTAGACAGTGAAAAGTGATTAAAATAGTGTGAAGGTAAAGTAATGTTGTTTATTACTATTGAAAATAAAAGTGAAGTAATGTTGTTTCTTGTCTTTTCATTTTCAAACCAACATTACCCACGTTATGCCCACATTAAGCTCACATTTGAGTTTGCTAGCCAGTACTTTAAAATAGTACAATATTAAAGGCATGTTTTTTTTCTATTTAAATATATGGGCTTAAAACCATTTGTCAATGTCAAGTTAAAAAGGCGGGAAATAGAATTTTCGTGTCAATTTTTCAACACCGTATTCATAAATCGTCAAGTCTAAAGTCTAGTCAAAGTCCAAATAAATAGTCAGTGCAGTCAAGTCAGTCGATTCAGTAAAGTGGTAGAAGCTTTATTGTAATACCTAGGGAGTTTTGGAGGGAACAGAAAATAACACGTTTTTTGAAGTTGTACCACTTGCCCACACTTGTGCACGTTAACGACTATTTAATGGTTAATATTCTACCAATATTACATATTAAGAACTGAAATAACACAAATTTATGAAAGACTAGCTGTTTCCCTCGGCTCCGCCCGCGTAAATATACTATCGGGTATCCCGCGGGAATACTAAACTTTTCCGGGGTAAAAAGTAGCCTATGTCCTAATCCAGAGCCTAAATTACTACCATACCAAATTTAATCAAAGTCCGTTCAGTAGTTTTTGCGTGAAAGAGCAACAAACATCCATCCATCCTCACAAACATTCACATTTATAATATAAGTAGGATGTACAAAACCCACAACGTCACCAATTGAATTCCCCGGCAAAACTCTCAATGTTTATTCCCCTGTCTTCGTCATAAAAACAATTTCTTATAGACAATGTATAACAAAAAAAAAGAATTAAATAACAACTGATTCAGAATTGTCAAGCAGTCAACGAGCTGATGATGATGAATTATAAGCTAAGAACACCCTCGATCATGTCAGCTTGCAAACAGAAATCGGTTAATCGGCTCATCCGTTTTAAATTAGAAAATGCAGATGAAATAAATTATTAGCACTTTTATTATTTATTCGTCCAATAGATGTCACTCGCAGCTCGCTCCGCGCTCGTGAAGTAGATATTTTTAATTTCAAGTGTTTTGATGACTTATTAATTATTCCAAAAAAATATGTTGGGAAACGGAAAAATTCGAAATAAAAGAATAAGTTAAAAAAAAAACTATAACCCGACTACGGTAAAAAAGGGGTCTAAAAAGGCCAAAACAAGTTAATAATTCAGATACAGAACCTTATAATAGGACCTATGAAATTGCCGTTCTGCAGTACTGGCCATTTCAAATCAAAATAATTTTTGTTTGGCTAAGAATTCTAATTTCAAATTAATTTTATTTTAAAAACATGGAATTCTTTTTCCAAAAGTAGTCATTTGTTTATTGATAAGATACATTTTCATCGCATTTCAATCTTTTCGTCATCATGGATACGTTAAAAATTCGAGTAATTATGGAATATGAGTACCTTCGTGGCAGCAACGCGGCACAAGCGGCACGCAACAACAACGACGTTTACGGAGCTAACACTACAAACCAACACACCACCTGTTATTGGTTTGCTCGCTTCCGTTCTGGAAATTTCGACCTGAAAAATGAACCTCGCGGTCGTCCGAAGACTTTGGTCGAAAATGACGAATTAAAGGCGATTGTGGAAGCTGATGATACACGGCTGAATTAGCAGCAGCTTTCGACGTTAGCGTCAAAACAATATTGGTCCATTTGCGTCAAATTGGCAAGGTAAAAAAGCATGACAAATGGGTGCCCCACGAACTCAATGATCACCAGCGCGAAGTACGCGTCGAGACGTGCCTTACACTGCTCAACAGACACACAAATGAAGGAATTTTGAACCGCATTGTTACCTGCGAGGAAAAATGGATTCTGTTCGATAACCGCAAGCGCTCAGCAAGTTGGTTGGACTTCTTACCAAACGGGGTGAGCATTACTACAGATGTGTACTGTGAAGAACTGAACACAATGATGGAGAAGCTGGCATATCTCCAACCAGCATTGGTCAATCGCTCGTCTCCGGTGCTCCTGCCCGACAACTCGCGACCTCATACTGCACAGCACACGGTCTCCAAGTTGCAAGAACTGTGGTTGGAAGCTCTCCGTCATCCGCCCTACTCACCAGACCTTGCGCCTACAGACTACTACTTTTTCCAGAATTTGGATAACTTCTTGGCGGGAAAAAAATGCATTACCCGAGAGGCAGTACAAAATGCCTTTGAAGAATTTGTTGCCTCCCGTCCAGCTGATTTCTTTAAGAAGGGCATCAATAAACTGCCACTGCGTTGGAAAAGATGCATTGATTGCAGAGGAGATTACTTCGATTAATACAAATAAAAAATACATGAAAAAAATTCGTTTAAATTTTTTCATACAAAACGGCAATTTCATAGGTTCTTTACCTATGAAATTGCCGTTACCTAATACAATAGGTGCGAGCACGTCTCTACTTTGACCATTTTTATACCTATGCATTTTTGGATTTCTATCTGAATTATTTTCTTGTTTCGGCCTTTTTAGACCCCTTTTTTACCGTAGTCGGGTTCTAGTTTTTTTTAACTTATTGTTTTAAATCATTATCTACATGTGTTTTTTTAATGGCCTTTCACATATTGTGTTTCTTTAACTGTAGTCTGTATATTATTATTATATGTTATTTATTTTATTCTTCACGTACACAACAAAATAAAACTAAATTATACAAAATATATTTTATAAGAGATGTTACAAAGGCATTTTATGAAACGTTTATGGCGAATTGTGTGTAGGTATGGCACTTGCATAACATATACTTGCATATTCTGTTGCGTTTTTCAACTTTTGTCATAAGTTTATTAAATTGAGCATCTAGATTCTAGAAAGTGATGGTACAAAATTTATAGAAAAATGAAGCTCAGCGTGTTTTTTTAGGCATTTGTTAGTGTATTGTGTGATTAGGTCAATTCTATGGTATAAATGCTTTACACCACAAATTCCTTCACCAAAGCACAAGACGCCTTCTTTACTAGAATAAAAATAAAGAAAACCGTTAACGAAAGAAAATAGGATCTCCTCTGTAAAACTTTAGTAAAAAAAGACCGGTTTTGAATGTTACCGTATACGTAAATTCACTGTTCCAAGATCCGCATTTTGGCCTATGGTTTACAATATAAGTTCGTGCATGAATTTATTATGTACAAAACATTGGCAGGAATATTTTGTAGACTGTCTTATATACTAGATGTTACCCGCGGCTCCGCGTAAATACAGTATCCCACGAGAACATCGTACTTTTTCGGGATAAAAAGTAGCCCATGTCCTTTCCCGTGATCTACTCTGTATTTGCACCAAATTTCATGATAATAGTTAAGTAGTTTTAACGTTAAAGCGTAACAACCAAACTCACATTCACGTTTAAAATATTACTAAGTAAGGAGTCTATGTGGGACTTTACGAGTGACTAAAGCCGCACGATTTCCGGCGCACGGCGAAAATCGATCATCGAAATGGCCTGTCGTCTAGATCGCTAGGCAATTTTGCCAAAGAAAATGTCAAGGCGATCTGTCAAGCGACTAGCCGCACGGCGAAAATCGACCCATGGAAACCCCACTTTAACGATAAAATCCGTTTTATAAAACAAGCTTACCTTAATAATTAAGTGTCCTATTTGGTTTTGGACACCAATTTGCCAACATATATAACTTAAAAATGTGCAGTTTCCCAGGGATTAGGACTTTATAGATCAATTTTTCTGCCTCAAAACTACCTGCATACTAAATTTCATGGAAATACTTACAGGCGTTTCCTAGATTCCGATTGTTTTTAGTATATAGTTATTGCTCGTTTAAAGTTTAAAAAACAGCCTTATACATAGTCAAGTAACGTGCTGGTTTCTATTAAAATGAGAACCTGCAATCTGCATACTAAAGTATGCTTTTGCATAACTTTGAAGGCAGCTACTCTTAAGTACTGCTAATTTTAGGTCCATTGACATTACATATTAACTTCTTCAAGACGGACCAATGCTCCGAGTCATGACCTTTTACTTAGGCCTCAGTCTGAAATTATTTACTGAAAAAACCTCAGACATAGTCAGTCGCATATTTTCCTTCTTGAAAATTTAAACTTGCGACACCCTACTATTTTTTCTATCGCCTATTTATACCATAGCTTGCCTAATATATTGTTATTTACGGTATATTGGAGCACCAGTCACGGTGGATGGGCCTAATGGCTGGCTGGGCCACAATAAAGCTTTTAGATGCGTATTAGCAGCGGCCGGCCTAGTTTATATTAACCCAATATCGCCGATATGCATAAAAGCCTTTTGTGTACCTACAGTGTACTACACGCTGTAGATATCTATATGAATGACTGACATATAGACGCACGCACAGCCGTGACCGCCAACGGTACAAATGTGAACTTTGGACAGTGGCTTTAACGCACACTAAGAGGGGATTTTGAAAAATTTTACCCTTAAAGGGGTGAAATAGAATGAATAGATTGTAAGTTTGCATGGAAAATATTTAAATCTGCACCGATTGCGATGACAATTGAGATTCATAGTCTTAATACATTTCATTAGATACGTGTCTCAGGGTTTATTGTAAACTAGCTGTTGCTCGCGGCTCCGCCCGCGTAAATACAGTATTCCACGGGTACACTGTACTTTTTCGGGATAAAATGTAGCCTATGTTTTAATACATCCATCCATACATCCATCCATCCATCCAAAAATTGAAAGCTTCATCGATTTTCATGATATTGAATATTCGAGGTAAAAAATGAAAATAATTGAGTACTCACTATTTTTATAGTTTTTTTTAATTCGTCCCATATAGGGGTGAAATGCGGGTCCGAAGATTGTACTCTATTGTATTATTTCAGCAACTACGAATAGCCAGGATGTGATTAGTTAAATCTCAAAGATTTGACATTAATGACAATTCAATTCACAAAACTATAATATCCGCAATATGCTGAGGTTTTCTATATTCCAGCACGCGAAACATGACCAACGTAGGAGTGGTTTTTTCACTACGGAAGAACAGACAAAGATGTCATTTTGTCCGTACATTCTGTCAATATTTCTATTCTTGTGTAGACAAAACGCACTTCTACGGCAGTCATGCTACACATGCTGGTCAGACTCAAATACTAAAAACTCTCTACCCTGTTTTCACTCACCGTAGCTCTAGAGGTGGCACTATCTAGACTGCTCTGGGAGGAGATGGAGGGAGTGCGCGCGAGTCTCGCGTGAGGGAGAGATGCTGCCGTCCTGCTATCGCTCGGCGGCTGCACGCGACATTGCTCCTTCGGTATGAGCATCTCCTGTAACAAATGTGGTAGGGTTAGTATGAGTTAACTATGTGCCTTGTAGGTCGAAAATTCTAGAGCACGTAATCGATGATCATGACAATCATGGAGAATCTTATTGTAATGAGCTATGTAATAATATTTTAGTAAAATTATATAGCAGATATTTTAGTTTTACTGCTGTAAATGAACTAAGTCTAATTTTCTTTAATTAAACGATCCAGGAGCCGGGCAGGCGGATCGCCTGATGGTAAGCTATTACCGCCGCCCATGGAGACTCGCAACATCAGAGGAGTTACACTTGTAACGCCTCTGGTTTTGCGAGTTGCGTTTCCAGTCCTTAAAATTCCCAACCCATCCTCTCTCTCAACTCCGGTAACCTCACTTACGCGGCGAAACACACCGCAAGCGTTATTTCACGCCGGTTTTCTGTGAGTCCGTGGTATTTACCCGGTCGAGCCGGCCTATTCATGCCGAAGCGTGGCTCTCCCACATATATATGTATGTCTTCAGTACATTAAGGCACTTAGTCTATTATAGTGTTTCTAAGTAGCTTCAGGTTCAAGGGGTCAAGAAAATAAAACAACTAAAAGTAGGTACATTAAATAACTCTTATATATGAAAAATATTAAAGATTTGAAAAATACACACAGAAAAAATCTCCTCGAAGGAATTGGGGGAGTCCTTTTCGAGCAGTGGGACAGTTTAAACTATAAGCTTTTCCCAAGCCTTTCAGTCTGTTTTCACTCGTTGTGTTTCTCAAGTAGTTTTTAAGACCTCTTAGGCTTGAAAAGGTCCTTTCTGGGGTAGCAGTGAAAACAGGTATGGTAGCCAATATTTGCAACAATGTGTAAATATTTGAATATAGTTTTTGGTCACACTTATTAAAGCATTCCAAAGCTGATTTTGGAGTAGGGAAGGTGAGAGCCATAGCTGCTTTCTACACTTCAAGTTCTGCCTTGACGACATATGTACTTTTTTCGGGCAATAGAACTTATCGGGGGGGTTTGAATCCCCAAAACCACCCACTGGCTACGCCCGTGGCGCAGTCTCTAATCTAATGTCCGCTTCAAATTCAATTGGTTCTCGTCAAAAGTTGTGTCAGTAGTTTTGAGATAACGGCTAAAAATAACTACACCGAAAACCGGATTTTAACTGGAAAATATCGAGAAAATGAAAATAGGTATCTCGTCTTTTTCATCCTGCCTGTCATGCACACGGTCATTTTCATTTTAATTAACCGTCGAACGCTATTTGCGAAGAAAATTGTGGAGAAATAATATTTTGTATAAAACAAGCGGGAGAATTGTTTTCTAGGAAATTAAAATCGCCATTAACTTACTATAAAAGCTGACCTTTTTAAAATGTTTTTCTTTTTTGACAGTCTACACCAGTGTGCGGAGTGCGAGATTTTGGAGTTTTTGTCACTACTCACCGTGAAGAAGATAACTACAATTTGTATGGCATCGAATTAGTTACCATTGTTTGCCACTAGGGGCGCTGTTTCGATGCCATACAAATTGTAGTTAACTTCTTCACAATGAGTAGTGACTAAAACCCGCACATAGCACACTAGTGGGTGCACGGGGTGGGTGTGTTTGATCGTGATAGTATTTTAAAAGATAATTGAATCTACGAAAGAGTATTCTTGGCCTTAAGATATTTTTGATTTATAAACAATTATATTTTATATTATTATATAATTTTGATTTACAAAAAAACATCTATTTACTAAACTGTTTCTACATCTGTTTAGTATGGAGCAAGTATTTCACCGTTGAAAAGTACAAGCATAGGACATTGTATATGGCCAGGGGCACAAATATTTGATACAAACCTTCGGTCTGCCGGTTCTAAACTTGGCAGTTTTCATATTGGAAATATCTTTTCGTTCGCCTCAGTATAGGCCCCGATTTCACGAAAAAGTGCGATTCCCTTATATCGATATGGGATTATATCTCGAAGAGTCGTGATGATACGATGTTTAAAAATACCCCAAAACATGCGTAAGTGAGTTACAAGAGCTGTAAGGTGCAAAAATAATTATTCGAGAAAATAAAAAACGAAAAAAGTTATGGCCGAAATAGTGAAAAAAAAAAAAATTTTTTTCTGAATTTTTGATTTTGGTACTCGATAATTTGGAAACGATGTATGATGTCAAAGATTTGAGAAAAACACCTCTGGACAATTTAGTCAGCTAGAATTTGAGCCTAAAACAAAGACCTCTCGCCAAAACTTTTTGAAAAAAAAAAATGAAATATATAAGATATTTAGACTTTAAAAGAGACAATCTTGTTTACATATAATCGAAATCTCGGCAACGGCTGAAAGTGTAACCATAAAATTGAGCATGCAGGGAGTTTTGGAGGAGAAAACTCAATCTAGCTTGGTCTTATCCCTTACAAACTGCGCATTTTTAAGCAATATGTGTTTTTTTCTTTCGTCGTGCAACAATATATCAATAATAATTTTGATACTCTTACGTCAGTCTGATTGGCAGCTTAGTATGCGTACCTATGTATAATTTTTGCGTTGCTTGGAAATTTGGAATGTGGTGGGTTTGAATGCCGGTCAGATAAATATTTTTGTGATTCTCATTATTTCATTTTCTTTTATATTTTTTATATATATTTTTAATTATTTTATCGTTCTGCTACGAGGGCGGCACTGAAAATTTCGGGAATCAAGGAAGTGACACAACATTAGCATCTAAAAATGTATTTATTGCTTTTAGAAGTATTCTCCGCGAAATTTGACACATTTTTCCATACGATGGAACCAATCATTGAAGCAACCATTCCATTCGGAAGTTGCGGTCTCCAAAATGGCCGTTTTGTAGGCGTCCACAGCTTCTTCAGGTGATGAAAATCTCTGACCACGCAATTTATTCTTTATTTTAGGGAAAGTATAGAAATCATTAGGGCTTAGGTCGGGGCTGTACGGCGGATGGTCTAATAATTCTATGATTTCTTGCTCTAAAAACTCTTTTGTTCTGTGCGCGGTGTGAGAACTCGCATTGTCGTGATGGAGAATGATGCGGCGGTTGCAGTTCTCTTTACGGAGTTCAGAAACCGACCTGTGGCAAACAAATGTTAGCATACCATTCTGCATTAACCGTTCTTTGTCTCTCGAGAGGAATAGTCGCAACATGGCCGGTTTTGGAGACAAACGTGGCCACCATTTTTTTTTGCAACACTCCGTGAACGAACAAGTTTTGTTGGCTTTAACTCATTTTCGAACACTCAAACTCGTGACTGGTTTTTTGTTTCGGGTTCGTACGCTTATATCCAGGATTCGTCACCTGATAAGATGTTGTATACAGCATTTGAGGATCCTGCGTGGAATCTTTCGAGAGTTCTGACGCACCAAGTAACGCGAGCCGCTTTTTGCTCTCCACAGAGCAAATGCGGTATCCATCGGGAAAACAACTTTTTTACACCTAATTGTTCATGCAAGATTATTTGTATTTGACTCATGCCAATGTCTAAAGTTGCCTGAATTTCGCGGTATGTCACATGTCGATCTTCCTCAATCAGCTTACGCACAGCATCAACGTTTTCTTGGGTGACTGCAGTTTTTGGACGACCTTGACGGGGATCATCACTGAGCATGACACGTCCACGTTGAAATTCAGCAAACCAGCGATAAATTGTGGTTTTGGATGGGGCTTCATCACCAAATGCAGAAATCATCCGGTCAACACACTGTTTTTGTGTTAAACCACTTCGAAAGTCATAATAAATCATCGCTCTAGAATTTTCTCGAGTCAATTCCATTTTCTCAACGACTAAACAAGTTTGACAAGACCTTGTGACAAGACCGAGAATCTTTTTTTAAATAAATAAACGGTATTCGATTTTTAAAACCAAGGAGTTTTAAATTAAAAAGATTTTAATATGACAGGAATAGTGGAAATATTCCATTCCCGATACTTTTAGTGCAGCCCTTGTAAAACTCCGAGCTAAGCTCGGTCCCCAGGTACTGTATACTTATGCGACACGGCGACAATTATTCAAACTTCGATATGCGAGTGGAAATTTTGCAACTTGTTTGTTCACATGCGTTATGTCGAGGATACTTATGTTAATCTTCTATTATATTAGGTAATTACATATTAAATTTGCGTTTAGTAAAGGTGGAACATAAAGTCGATTTTTTTAACATAATATATTTGTTTAATCAATGTATATACCATTGCTATCTATGCACTTTTGCCATCTCATAGGTAGTTTATTCCTTTACTAAAAAAACCATTCGGACAGGAATCAATAAAATCTTTGAAGGCACTTTGAACTGCCCCATCGGAGTTGAATTTTTTCCCTTGCTTAAGAAGTTATCCAAATTTCGAAAAAAATGGTAATCTGTTGGAGCAAGGTCCGGGGGGTACGGTGGATGTCTTAGACATTCCAATTGAAGCTCCTCTAATTTGGTAGCCGTCTGTAGTGCAGTGTGTGGTCTAGCTTTGTCCTGAAGCAGTAGTGGCCTAGAGCGAATGACCAACCTCGGTTGTTTAGCAGTTAGCTTTTCCATCATGATTTGAAGTTGCTGGCAATAGACATCTGCCGTAATCGTCGTCTGGCCAGATTAAGGAAACAGTAGTGAACGACACGGGCACTAGTCCACCAAATGCTCACAGGTAACTTTTTTGAGTCAATTTTCGCTTGGGGCAGGCTTTGGCTGGTTCGCCAGGATTCAGCAATTGCGATGAGCGTTTCAGATTATCGTACAGGGTCAACTTTTTATCACAGGTAATGATTCGATTTAAAATCCCGTCATTATTGTGCCGGTTGAGTAATGTAACGCAGCAGTCGACGCGCGTTTGTCGGTTTGCTGCATTCAATTCGTGACGGTGGGTACCTTTCAAGCTTTTTCACCTTCCCAATTTGCTTCAAGTGGATTAAAACTGTTTTATCACTAACACCGCAGCCTGCAGATAATTCGAACGTGGTTTGCGATGGATCCGCTTCCACTATAGCCTTCAATTCATCATTATCAACTTTGGTCTCCGGCCGTCCACGGGGCTTGTTCTGCAGGTCGAAATTTCCAGAACGAAAACGTTGGATCCAAAAAAAAAGTTTAGTATAACCCGTTTAATTTGAAAATAAAATCTGTACAACGATGCTAATTGACAGTATGATTAATAGGTAGAAAGTCAAAATATACTAAAAATCCAAGGAAAATAAAAGATATGACAACTTAATAGGCTGCTGGTTAAACTGGGCAAAGCCGCTGGCGCTGTAAGCTCGGTCTTGTCATTATTAATTTTTTTATAAATAAAATCCTTTTCTGACATCCCTAGCAGTGTCGTCTCCAATGGCTGGCTCATTTTTCATATTGCAGTGTTGTGGTAATTTATAATTCAGTTCGCCCCTCGAACGCTACGGAATAGCAACTGTATTACAAAATAGCTCAAAACTTTCCTTACATAAATTAATAAATAATTTATAATCGTAACAAAACAAAGACCTTTTGTAAATTCGAACTCCGCGAGGATTTTGGGGACTTACGTAATATCTATTTGAATAAGGAGCCGATAAATAATAATCTATAACGAATTTATTTTATAGGGAACATCAAACTGAGGACGCGCGGGCGCTGAAAAATTGTTCGAACTTTAAATTCAGAGGCTCAATTGTTTTGATAAAAATATATGAAGAATACATCAAAATTAGTATAATTAAAAATTTAAAACACAATTACATTAAGTAACTCCTATTTCTCGTTACTACTGTTGTCGTTCCCACTATTTTGTTTGTTTTATTTTTGTTACTTTTAATTTTCTTTATTCGTGGCATTCGCAAACCATTTTCTAATTAATTGTTTGCAAGTGAGTCGTCAGCTTGCAGTCCGGGAGGCTCAGAACTTTTTATTTATTCTCTATATAAAAACAATTATATACATTGTTTATTAGGTTTAAATCCAACCGCGATTTTGGTTATACTTCAAATGTATTTGCAATTCCATATTTTTGCAATGTTGATTAGTATTTTATTTTAAATTCGCAAAAAAATCTTTCAATACCAAATAATCGCGCACACGAATAATTTTAAAATAAGCTCTGATTGAAGCGAGAACCATTGCATAAATTCGGATAATGTAGGTGACTACGGTTAAAATTGTAGGTAATGAACCTTTTGACGTGATAACGTTGTCACGTTCCGCCTGATTGTCACGTTCCACCTGAGCCGAGCATGCACGCGAGAGCGCGGAACAATCGATAAAGAGACTCGATCGGCCTAAGCGTTCGGCTTGTGATGACGTTATGACGTAAAATTATCGTCCGTAAACAGACTTACAGACAACCATTGTTTCATTACAATTTAGCTGTAAATAAACTTAGGGATATTTTTCGTCAGTATGGTAGGTATATCCCGTTCAGGTCCGATTATTGTCGATAAACGTAAACAAAGGAAAAATAGCGGGCGATAATGCAACTAATTTACTTTAATGATATTTATTTACAGTGCAACAAACAATCACACATTAATTTGGTCGAATTTTGGTTTTAAGGGCCATCCTGACCATCCAGCCTACAAATCTGTTGTGGACTACGGCGTCTTGGTTCTTACAGATCCTTCTTACGCTTGAGCGGTGATGATAATAATACAGCAACAATTGTTATATTCTCCTTTATTGGTACATACGAGAGAGATGCTTAACACAGATACGTATTACATATGAGATATGCTTAACACAGATACGTCTACATTATATATAGCCTTTTGGCTAACTGCACTGAACTAGATAGGCTGTGCTTGCGACATCTGTCAATATGACATTGATACTTCTACTTCTTATGCAACAAAATCCAGCGCCGGTAGTTATGACCGTCAATTATGTCAATAACTTTTAATTTTTGCCTACTTCTTAGTCCGCTTTAATTTGATACTATTTTTGACAGGCTGCTGGATTTGCAGGCTGGCCAGTCGTTATGGATTTTTACTTTTAGATTAAATTGGATTTCATCAGAGTATAAAACTGAGTAGCACTTGTTCCATCAATGGGATCAATTGGTCCGAAGGCGTCCGTCCGGCCACTACAGAACTTTACTGCCAATGCAAAAGTTACAGCTTTATTTATGCAGTCGGCGTCTGCTCCGGGGTTATCAAAGTGCAGTAAAATCTTTGATTGCTCTTCAATCAAAGATTTATAGCGTTTTCATGATCTATAAAAATAAGTATGGCCCGGTACCTACTCAAATTTCGTTGGTATTTATTTGAAAGTTTTATATTTTTTAACCTATTCAGATTTGTGATAAAATTTGACTTTTTTTGTAACTCAACGATCGAATATTGTAACGTCACTCTTTTAAGGGAATTTTAAATTTTAGCTTCCAAATACAACATTTGTCATACGAATTTGGTGTTTAGGTCTTAGGGGTTATTTAAACATTAGAGCTGCAGCGGTTAGAATATTACTTTAAAGGATACTGTTATAGCTGAAGAATTGAATAATTTTGAAGCAAAAGATTCTTTACACGAGTTAAGCTGTAGGACAGCTACTTGAATCCATTAAAGAAGTAAAAACCAAACAAAACAGTAACGATTAATCCGAAAGTCCTCAAAATTAACGGAACCGTGTCCGATTTAATTAAAATGGCGGATAAGCTGATTAAATACAGTTCCTCATGATTTTAAAGCGAAATAAATGATCTGCCATATCACATGGAAATTATAATCACGTTACGTAACATATTGATGCTGATTTTATTTTATAGAACTAATATTTTCTGTGGAGTTAAAATCAGCATTACTCTATCGACCATGGTAGGTAGTAAAGAAAATATATATGAAAAAGATTTGATAAAATAAAGACTACGAAAGTCGAGGCTTCTAAATACATTATAGCAGTCTGGGTTTTATGATAGTTGTAAGAAACACTGGCACTATTTTCGCTAGAATCCTAACGGCTATGAGCGAAACACAAGGGAACATTTTCTGCTCTGGTAAATAGTTTTATATTCTTTTACCAGAATACTCGCAAAGTCTAAAGTCTAAGTTAAATAATTCTTCAAGTCAATGTCAAGTATCTGTCAATGTCAAGAAAATCTGTCAGTGTCACTTACGCTGGGACTGCCATGGTATTTATCGTCGCCGAAACTGTCGGTAGAGTTGTGACTTTGGCCGCTGCTGGCACTGGAGGTCCTCTCCCTGGCAGCCTTTGCCCAGGACTCTAGTCGCTTGTGCGCCGCCCACACACCAGGAGGTCCTAGCCCGCTCATGTTGACATCTCTCGACAATACTTTTTTTTTAAATTTAATACTGTAGACTTAGACAGTTTTTTTTAAATTAAGAAAGTCTTAGGTCGTTCACTTTTCTCTTAAATCTATTAGGTCGATATTCGCTGTCACTGTTAAATACACTTTATTGCTGATCAGGTACTACAACACAAATATTTTGTGAGTTTGTCTCAAATATCCCCAAAATTGTAATTAAACAAGAAACAGTTGATTATTATTACGATTAGAATTAGGACTACCTAACGTATCTGATCTGAATTCTATGGAAAAATGGCGATAAATGGTTCAATATATGTTTTGTTTATACCTAGTCCTGCCTTAAATACTGAAACAAAAAAAAAATATCTATTGCAAATAACATTTATTACTTTTACAGTATGTTAGTTTAATACATAAATATTAAACAATTTAAAATATAAAAAGCTTATTCGAAGTGGTCTCCATTGGTTGCAATACAGTCCTTTAAACGTTGAGGCCAGTTATCAATAGAAGCACGCACTCTTTCCATGGGAAAATTCTTCACTGCCAATCGTACGGATTGTTTTAGGGACTCCAAATTATCATGGCGTTTAGAGCAAGACGTACTCTCTAAAACTGACCATAAATCATAATCCAGCGGATTAAGATCGGGACTAGACGACGGCCAGTCTTCAGCTCTGATGAAGTCCGAAACGTTCGTTTCCAACCAAGACTGCGCAGACCGAGCTTTGTGACCCGGCGCCGAGTCTTGCTGGAAGGACCATTCTTGGTCATATTGAACATGGTGTTGTTAAGGGGCTTCACTACCTTCTCAAGAATGGTATCTAATGGTATAAAGGGGAATCTTGATACACTTGTGCCGATGTTTTGATACCTTTTCACAAAAGTATGGCTCAGTCACTCCTTCATAGCTAATACCCCACCAAACCATCACTGAAGTCGGATAGTGCCCACGTTGCACTCTGTCGACGAATTGAGAAGCTGCCTTAGAGATTTGAGCATAAATACGGTCATTTTGTTTGCTAAAATGTTGCTTAATTGTAAGAATTTTCTCATACGTAAACAAAATTTTTCTTTGACCTCCCTTTGCGTACCGCTTCAGTAGTTGTTTCGATTTTACCACCCTATTCTTTTTAAATTATCAGTTAAGAAATGACCAGTACATCTCTTATAGGCTGCAAGTCCTAAGTCATCTTTTAAAATACGCGACATGGTTCTAGGTGCTATCTTCATCTCCCGAGATAAAATCTTTTGCTTTCGGGCAGGATTTCTTCGAATTCTTTCCCTTACTGCTTTGACCACCTTTTTCGTACGAACACTACGTGGACGGCCAGATCTTTTTCTGTCACAAGCAGAGGAGGTCTCATTGTACCTATTAATAGCCCGGTACACAAAGATTTTACTAATACCAAGTACTAATACCAAGCGTATGGAGAGTTTTAAAAATTGCATTTGGCTCCATAGCTACTTTGTGTAATGCAATCACAGCGATTCGGTTCTCTTTATCACCCCACTCCATTTTAATATCGCAAAATATTGTACAATGTATTGGCGCCAAAATGAGAAAACTCAATGAACAATCATATAAAAATGACAAATTCCAAATACAAATGTAATATTTTGTTTATTTTTAATTGTAACAGTATTTATGGCCAGACTAAGTATTTGTAGGAAGCGGTAGCGGTAGCGGTAGAGGTAAGCGGTAGAAAGCATAAGAAATGATGATAATAATGCACCTTATTATTTATACTCCTCATAAGGTATATAGGTAATATAATGAGGGTCTCAACAAATGGGGCACAACGTATTGTGAGATAAATGAAAGCCTCTTAGTATTGCAGATTTATATGAGGTAAGAAAAATTTCCGCCAGTAATAAGATGTACCTTATTTATTTAGCTTTATCTCGGGAGACACAATATGATAAATGAGGAATATGAATGTAAAAGTTACAAATATTTTACAAATTAACAACAACTTATATTTAAGTAACAACTTAGACTATAATTTTCTTTTATCTTTATAGATAGAAAGGTATTTTTTGATGACACCAAAGGGGAAATTCTGAAATACGCCGGGTATAGAAGTTATTAGCAAGAATAAAATCCAAAATCATTGTAGGTGGAGATGTAGGTGTAGATGTGTTTGTTGGTATAGGAACTGTAGGAGTATGTAGTTAGATTGATGTTGTACATGGGTAGGTGTATATATAGATAAGAGTTGTAACGGAGCTTTGTTTCCAACTCCACAATTACGGAAGTTCCGCATGAAATCGTACCTCCGTACATTGAGACTGTAGATGTAACAATATGTACGAGTATACCTACAATTTCAACACCAAAAACTACACCTACATCCTACACCTACTACCTTCACCGACCAACATATCTAATACACTAGAACCACGTTTTTTAATGTCTTTCGGGAATCGTCATTTTTTCATATATCGTCTCACGTCTGTCGTTTCCATAGAAGAACGATATTATTCTTGCTCATAATTTATATACCCGGAATTTTTCGGAAATGCCCTTTTGGTGACGGCAAATATGATTTAAAGTGAACAAACACACTGGCAACCATTTCTTTGCTGTCGACTCTGGGTCAATTTCGGACCATCACTTTTGAAACGCATGAATTCGTCAAAACTAACGTAAACAGTTTGCTAAGAAAGTGTTATTGTTTTACAATATATAAGGGACATATGAATAAATCATAAGTTTCAAGCCTTTTGGTATAGGTACGCTCGTGAAATGCGAAATCATTTTGTGGGAAATTATCTATTGCACCTACATAGTACATATCCTCTACGATAATAGCTCTAACTGTCACTTATCTACCGCATTGGATCTTTTATTTTAATACAGTTGTATAATTTATACAAATTTGTATAATTATTATTTGGAATTAATTTCCAACGTAAATAAAGTTGCATTTGTTTGGCGATTTCAGTTTACATTTGATTAATCGAACGTACGAAGTCACGATTCATATGCGGAATAGTAGCCATTGATTTATGTATTGTTAAGCAAATGTTAGTTATTATAAATATTTCACCCGAATAGTAAATATTAATAAAATCTGTAGGATAGATTTTTGTTTTGTATAGTGTGTGTGAGTTATAACAGGCCACGTTACTCCAATGTTTTTGTAGTGGGACAGAATCGGCTAGAATGGCCTAGATAATAGAACATTTCTCTCTGCAATCTCTGTCACTCAGTGGTTAGGGCTTTGGCCCTAAAGTCGCGGGTTCGAATCCTGGCAAAGGAACAAAAAAGTTTCCTGTGGTCATGTATGTGTATTAAATATGCGTTTCAATATAATAAAAATCTTAATATAAATATATGTAAAGTATAAAGTATAGTATAGAAGTAAGTATTATAAAGTATAAAGTATAGTATAGTAGTGTATTATAGTAGTAAGTATTTAATATATACTTCCATTGTCCAAGTTCTTCGGGTACTTAACACGGGGCCAGATTGACGTGGTGTGATTGGTGAAGCTTCCATAGATATTTTCATAATAACTTTACCACCGCCCATAGTGTCCACTATTTATTACTATGAAATAGTTATAATCCTAAGCCACGATACCCTTCAACATATTATTTTCATCAACAGCTCAAGCTCAAGCAAGGCACCAGTCACAATATACAATATACCGCTATCTAAAACCTCTGATAGCGTACATCACACTAACGATGGCAGATAACGCTATACTGGGCATACTATCCACTATGCATCAGCAATTACTATTAAATACTATAGAGTATTTAATAGTAATACTACAGACAATACGACCATCACTCAAGACCTATAACTCCCCACAATCCATTCCCTACGATAGCTCACGCCAAACCAGCCATAGCATACAACGACCATAATCCAAGGCTCCTTATTCTATACATAATGTTTCTATTCACAGGGCTCGCTACGCCGGTCGTGGCGACGTAAACAGTCACCCACGCGCCAGACCCCCGTATATTGATTACGTGATGTCCTCCCGTGACCTCGTACTTCATATCAATCATAATAATAATTGATCAGAGATATTATAATCTTAAATCAAATCTGTGGCCCTGTTTGAAATAATGTGGATCTGTAGGTGTATTATCAGAACAAAAAAAATGTTTACTAGTATGTTTTATTATAAACTAAATAATATCCTTTTTATTTTTACAAGTATGTAATGTTTTAGGGGTAGTTAGTCTTAAAGGGTTTTATCCTAGTAACGTCATGGTAGAAAACAAAATATGCGACCGTCCCCACTAGCAGCGAGGAGAATATTTTAATTTCGAAGACAAAAAAAAAAACATTCAAATTCTGTATTATCATCACAATATTTCAAGTCGATACCCAAGGGTCAAATAAGCTATTTGTAAATCAAACAGTGTCATAGGAGCGAGTGTATCGCAGATAAATATTACCCCGGAGATTACCGACTTGTCTCATATGAATTAGCAATCAATTTACTAGATTATAATTTTTAGAGTGTACTTTTACTTGATTTGATTTTATTATTTGCGTTATAATTTAGCTCGAAACCCAAAATTATCCTTTACCTAATTTAACTTCGTCAAATGTTTTTGTTGCAAGTAACAATTAATTGATTTAATATTACATCCATTATTGAATCTAATTCACTGTTGACCTGATCTACATATTTTGATTGTATCATAACATAATTTGATACATATTACATATTATTATTATTATTAAATTAACTATAAATACCGCAAGATTAAAAATTCAAATGCCGGCGAATATAATAAATATCTTTCATAAAAGCTTTGAGTTTCATAAAAATAGACAAAGATTTTACATGAATATTTTCTGAACCTATTAGTAATGAATTAAAAGGCAATAAGAAATATAATATTGAAATACTTTTATTATTTAATACTAGGAATTCGAAAGATAAATTTTCTCAAAGCTAGTGGATTATGGATACATCTTTATTTATTAGTTAATAAAAACAAATTTATACTTAATTTTTACGTGAAAGAAAATGTAATTTTTCAGGAGATAGAGATTAAAAACTGAGATTAGCATTCAATGGATTAAAATGATTAGGGATGTTTCTATTTATTCTTGAGTTATATTCTTGATGATCACTAGAGTTAATTTAAAATGTTTCATTTTGTGAAACATAATGAACGTGTTACATTCTTTCATAAAAGAAATATACATTTTGTAAAAGCCAGGGGCGGTAGTATGGACATATTTTGGTATCAATATAAAATAGCGATTCTGATACGATATTTATAAAATAGTCAAATTTAAAATAAATTGGGAAATACAATGAACTTCTTTCATTAATTCAAATGTACATTTTGTAAAATATACGAGACCGATAATGAAGACCGATATTACTAAGCTTTGTTTAAAATATTTAAATTTATAAAACGCTAGATGTTGCCCACGACCCGACCACACGACCACATTTTCGTACCCGCAAAAGAAAATCCCACGGGAACCGTGCATTTTGCCGCGATAAAAATCAGCCTATGTCTTTTCCCGTGGTCTGCTCTATATTTGTGACAAATTTCATCAAAATCGGTCGAGCACTTTCGGAGCCTATTCGATGCAAACAAATAATCAGACAAACCTTTTCTCTTTATAATATTATATAAGGTATAGATTAGGAAACATAATGAACATGTTTCATTTCCATAAAGAGTACACTTTGTAAAAGCCAAGGGTGAGATGGAAAAACTGTTGCGCTCGGGGATTTAAATAACGACTCTCCTTTTAATCTCACAAGTTATTCCGCGAATAAATCTCATCAGACGAGAGCAATCTTATCACAAGTACCCGGCCGTTACATTTACTATTTTCACAATTGAATTTTTGCAATTTTACAGAGTGGATTTGTAACTTAGATGGAGTAGTAGTAGAAATTATTGAAATTTTAGGTAAGATTGTTATAAATTAGTATAATTACATACATTAAATTAAATTTAATAAAGTTACTTATATAAGATATATCTTGTGAACATTATGAAGTATACTTCATTATGTGAACATTATGAAGTATACTTCATAATGTACATATGATTTGTGGCTTTAAATCATTAAAACAAATATTGTTATGCTTGGAAAGTAAAAATTACTTTTCTCAAATGTATCTTTACTTAATGATATTTAATAGCGAGCATTTAATTTAGATTATATAATGATACATTTGCATTATATAACTATGTGCTCGTGTTTAATAATACACGCACGATTAAGCGAAATTAATTATTATCTACGAGAGATCTACGAGTGTCGTAGCACGCTACGCGAGCGCTACGACCATGCTATGATTTATTTACTTAGTTTCAGGGTTCCTGTTTTTATCAGGTTTGTAATACCTATGGGGATATTTGAGCACTTATTGGAAGATTTTGTGGTTTACTCGGGTATTCGAGGCCAGGGCTGATAGCGCCGCGCGGCCGGCACCGCGTCTCGCGCAAACTGCCGCCGCCCGGGCATGGTGTTGCCACCATGCCCGGCAGTGTGAGGCGAATTACCCACAAATTAGTGTGTCCGTTATGCAGAACGAAGTATTGTTAATCTATCTTTTTAGTATAGCATAGTTTATTAAATAAAATTCACAAGAATCAAGAATACAAATAGCTCATTGTAACCTACCAATACTAATATTTCTCTGCATTGAACTGAATTTAGATATTTAACCTAATACTTATTAATGCAAAACACCAAAACGAAATTTTTGAATTAAATCTAAATTGGTAACCTCGATTTTAATAACATATCTCAATTATAGTGTTTTAGTCATAGAAGTTTTTTTCAACTCTAGTACTTATTGTGAATTTTAATATACAAGTTGAATTCCGAAAGTTGCATAATATTTTTCGTCACAAACATCAACTTTTTTTCATCCATAAGGATTGTCAAAACACGAATTATATAACCGACCTAAAAATGACATTAAGTATTTATTATATTTTCCACGTAAGAAGGATAGCGTACTGAGGCTGGCAGCACCGCGGGCGGCGGCGCAATACGGCGCGTCACTCGCTCTGGGCGCGCAACAGGTACAGAAGGTCAGCTAGGGCGTACGGACAGTGCCATAGGGCGTAGCTGTGGGTGCTGACTACACTCAGTTGTCGCACCTACATGTTGGTTGCGCCGCACACATTAGTTTTAGGCGTGGAACCCATCTGTTTAAGAGAGTAGAGCGTGGGTGATGGGTGCACCTTACAGTTTTAGGTGTTTGCTAATTATTCTTTGGTTGCGCAGTTGGAGTTTAGAGCGCTAGGGCGTAGTGGGTGTTGGATGCGTCCGACTTTAGGTGTTTGGTTCTACGCCTGTTGAGTGCACCCAGCTAGCCGCTTGGTACTGAATGCAATTATTATGCATATCGGTTGTATGTAGTTCTAAATATGATAAACTAGCTTTTGCTCACGGCTCCGTCCGCGTAAATACAGTATCCCACGGGAAAATTGTACTTTTACGGGATAAAATGTAGCCTATGTTTCAATCCAAAGCCATACTGCCATATCAAATTTCATCACAATCTGTTCAGTAGTTTTTGCGTAACAAGCATCCATACATCCATCCTCACAAACTTTCACATTTATAATAGTATAGTAGTATATGATAAACTATCATTGTTGGTGCACTTACTATGAACTATATTATGTGGACGATCTATTTGCCATGCGTAATTCATAAAGCATAAGATGCAAACCCAATTTGTACTAATTTGATGGCCAAATACTGCTTAAATTTCAATTATAGATTTTTTCATTACATTTCACCATACTTATAATATTTTTTATGGATAAAATACCTGTTATTATTTTTGATTCGATACACTTCTATAACATTTAATTTTTGGCAGTTTGGGTGTGGTAAAGAGTAAAGACATAACAACAACCGTATGTTAGTTTCTCGGAATGATTCCTCCTTCATTCAAGTATATTTTTAATAAAAACTATAACCCGACTACGTAAATTATATTAATTTATATTATTACGAATTTATACCCGGGCTAGCGAACCTAATATATATTGACACTTCATTCATAAAATTACAAAACAAACATACATACATACATAGACTGCCAAAATCATTACCCTTCTTTTTGGCTTCGCCGTAGTCGGGCTAATAATAATATTTTGTATGTATCTAGTATATTTTCAGTGGAGACAACAGTGTGGCAGTCTAAAGTGGAGTTTGGTCCAGGACCCATCTCACACCCGGACAGGTGGTGGACAGACTCAGAGTGGCCACCAACTGGTCGGCGAAACAGAGGCAGACCCAAGAATAGGTAGAGCGACAAGCAAGCCAGAAATAGCGAAGGATCGAGGCTTGTGGAATGAAAGAGGGGAGGCCTTTGCCTGAGCCTTGCCTTTTGAGCAGTGGGGCACTGATGGCAGCTAATAATTAAATCATAATAATAATAAATAACATATTTTCAGAGGGCTCAATTATCTTCCCCTACTTGAATTTTCAACGTGACGAGTACAAATAATACAAGAAGTTTATTGAATTCTCCGCTGGAGCGTTAAATCACTGACATCCGATACTCGCCAGCGACGGTTTTAATTGAAGGCCTTTCCATAATACATCTAGAGCTATTGAATTTTTTTTAATAAAAAATAAGCTTTCACATTGAATCATTTTTCTTTATTTTAACGGCTAAGTGCTGGGGGTTATGTCATGTTTTTTTTTTCAAGAAAGATGAGCTGTCACAAAACGACTGGCAGGATTTTCACGTTGAAATTATTTTCTACCATTTATACACGTGGTTAATTGTTACATGCCTTGTTCGTTATGCTAGTAGACTGACGTCTGAATGAAATTAAATTTTCTTTTTAGTGCGGAATCTAAATTTTTAGTTTTCTTTTAAAGTTTTTAGTAAGAAATTTTATTTAAGTTTTTAAAATAAAACCATTATCACGTGTTTTAACTAGTTCTCTCTTAAGATAACCTCAGGGAAGTGCTTTTAACAAAGTTCACTAATAGTCTAGCGAAAACTTAAGCGGTTATTGTCGCATGATAAAACTTCGTTATAAACCAAAGTTTTAAACTTCAAATAAAGGATGTTTTAAATATAAAACAGTATAGCCATTTTAATATTTTAGGATGTTTATACTTCAAGTTTGGTAACCTTAAATAAAAAGTAATCTTATATACATAGCCCTTCTGATTAATTGAATTACAGAAGTTACACTAGCGGACAGACGGACAGACAGACCGAAACTATAAGAGTTCCTTGAGTACTACGGAACCCTAAAAAGTATGTTGGGTAAAGTAGTAGTCACTATTTCAAACGTTGATCTTAAACCCTGATAGATTTTTTTAGACCATTTATGATAAACTAGCTTTTGCCCGTGGCTACGCCCGCGTAAATACAGTATACCACGGCAACAAAAAACAAAAGCAAATGTGTTAATCCAGAGGTTTGACCTCTACAATAACAAATTTTATCAAAATCTGTTCAGTAGTTTTTGCGTGAAAGAGTAACAAACAAACATCCATCCATCCTTACAAACTTTCACATTTATAATAGTAGTAGGATGAATTTATGACCGTTTGATTATAAACACGACATCGTTTCTAGTTTTCGAACGGGCGTGTAATCCTAGTATTTCAATAGAATCTGTCCAAACATACATGACGTTACCAAGGAAACTTTTCACATATGAAAATAACTTTTTGAATTATGTATGAGTAGACTCAGTACACAATGATATCGATATTACTTTCAATTTTCTACGTGTGGAATAGCTGATGATTGTCACGTACGCAACTTTAAGGTAACCTTAACCTTTAGAGCCTGAATCGATGACTATTGAAGGTTTTGAGCACAGATTTATAAACATAAGAGACGGGATAATCCCGGTTAATATCGTATCTTTTTAAATATTACATAAAAGGGCAGACGAGCAGACGAATCGGTTGATGGAAAGCGATTACCGTCGCCCATCGACATCCGCAACTCCAGAGTCGTAAGTGCGTTGTCAGTCAAAGCCACATCACATTAAAGCATACACGCGCAGATGATTTGTACAAAATAATTTCGACGTTTGACAACTGTCAGGCAGCATGCGACGGCTTATTAGTTATTGGAGTGAAACCTCTTACGGCCGATTTCAATAACCTATTTACCAATAACTATTTGTTTAAAACGTCGTTATTCAATAATTTGCGATACAAATGTGACGTTTTTAACGATAGGTTATTGAAACGGGCCGTTAAGCGTCGTCGAGAGCGAAAAAATCAAGGCCGCGTCACGATCTTGGATACAACGCTACGATTTTTAATATAACGCCATCTGTCGGAAGCAACTTTTACTTCTTACATAACAATTTAAATTTCTAAAGTACGGTTCTAAGGTACGGTACATAGATCGTGGTAGGTGTACAAATTTTAATTGTTCTATTCCTTTTAAAGTGCTGTTTTTTAGGCACGATGACAGTCTTTTTCGATTTCAATTGATGAATGAAGTTTGCCACGTATACTTTGTACACGCCATGATTTATTAGTATTATTTCTTCCGAAGAAAAAAGCAAAGTGTCATAAATAGCTTAGTGATCAAATTACTAACCTTGAAAAAGCATAGAGTTTAGACTAACACTTGGCAGAAATACTTGGCTAATAAGCTGAGAGAAAAAGTAAAATGAATAAAAATATTACGGGTAGAGCCAAGAACATAGCATGTATAAAGTTCCACACTAACTATAGACTAATGTAGCGACAAGGCAATTAGCAATAACGAACAACTTCGAAATGTTTATTTCAGCAGTAGTGTACTATATACATACGTAGTATACACTATACACATAACGTTTGAAGCGAACCTTTGTTTGTCGTTTCTTCCCATGTGTATTCAGGCGCGTAACTCAAGTTAGGGGCTGAACACACTTTATATTCTTTACAAACTTTTTGTTTTAGCTTCACATACCTAAGTTATAACACATTACACTGAAGTCATAATTGAAAAACTTTATATATCTATCTTCTTTTTAAATAAAAATGGATTGCAGTTTCTATGTCTGTTAAAACTCGAGAACAACCGATTTGGCTCATTTTGATCTTGAAATAATTGTCGAAGTTCAGGTTCAGACCATTGAGCAAATAATACAGAAATTCAGATAATATAACAGACCCCTGTACTTAGCGTTCGACGACTATAGTAAAGCATTTGATAGTATCAGTCACAACTCTATCTGGAGAGCACTAAAGTCATTAAAAATCGACCACAAATATATCAACATATTAAAAAACATATACGAGAATAGTACTAGCAGAATAAAACTCGAAACCAGCCAAAATGGTCAGCCTTCAAAATAGAGCGAGGGGTAAAACAGGGTGACCCACTGCCACCAAAGCTTTTTATAGCGGTTCTTCAGGATATTTTTAGTCAAACAAATTGGGTACAAAGAGGTACACTAATAAATGGGAAATACCTGAATCACCTAAGATTTGCAGATGACATAGTAATACTGGCTGAAACACCCAAAGATCTAGAAGAGATGGTCACAACACTCGATCTGGAATGTAAAAAAGTTGGACTTAATATGAACACGAACAAGACAAAAATAATGACGAATAAAAATTACAAAAGACCAATACAAGTAAATGGACACGCAATAGATTATGTTGACAGCTATGTTTACTTAGGAAAACAAATAACAATTGATACAAATAATAACATAGACGAGGTAGCGAAGCGAATAACCTTGTCATGGAAAAATTTTGGTCACTAAAAGAAGTTTTAAAAGACAACTACAACCTACCTATGAAAAAAATTGTAATGGACACCTGTATAATGCCCAGCCTCCTCTATGGCTCTCAAACCTGGATATTTACAAAAAATATTAAAACCAAAATACAAAATACTCAAAAAGCAATGGAGAGAAGCATATTACGGATAAGGAAGATACAAAAAATAAGAAGTGAAGAAATAAGGAAAAAAACAAAGTTGACAGATGCCCTAAAACATGCACTTACCTTAAAATGGCAATGGGCTGGCCACATCGCGCACTGCAAAGACAAAAGGTGGATAATAGAGTCCACCAAATGGAAGGGACCCTTGGGCAAAAGAAAAGTTGGTACACCAAAGCAACAATAATTGCCCATGCTATAATTCAGCCCATGATATAATTCAGGTGGCGGAAAAAAACTGGACCGATATAGCCAAGGACAGGGAACGTTGGAAAAAGTTGGGGGAGGCCTATACCCGTAGAGGGGTCAATTTTCCAGATTTTCTAGATTAAGCCAAGATTTAAACGATTAATAAAAGAATGGAAAATACGTACTGAAATACAAACAAAAACTTTTACTTTACTAACACAACTTATACTGTAACCGTATGAAAACTGAATAAACGGCTTTTTATTATTTATTTATTATGAAAATATTAATTATCAAATGCGCTTACATCGATACGCGTAAATTTTCAAACAATCGTAAAAAGGCGTAAACCGCTTGGCGCATTCTGCTGTTTTCGATTATTTGAAAATTACAGTACCTATACGTTTACTAATCGCCATGATTTTCATTACCTGAAATAATCTGTGGCGAATCAATTAGGGCCACGATCCTGAATCGCGCTATCCAAGTTTTCACAGCTCGGCGCTATATATACTACATCCGAAATGCATACAAGTGGGCTTCGGCCTGACCGAGCATATCATCTCGCTCGGTCGGAGATCTCCCTTTGGGGCATCCACTCTTTCCACATTGGTGACCCTCGACAGAACACGCCATATTCTGGACATCACCGGGGTGGTGATGTCCAGAAGATGGCGTGTTCATGTCCGTGTCCGCACCACGCCAGCCAGCATTCAGCCTCATCGGGTACCTCGACCACCAGCCTCAACGCACCGCGGTCTGATCGAACCCTCATCGGATTCAACGGGCACTGTCACTACAACGACCGGTCAGCAAGCAGAGCACATCTCTCCTGGTCAGCACGTAGCATCGGCCCCGCTCGGCAGTACTCCGACTCACTGGAGCCCACGCAGCAGCAGCACAGTTCCGAATCACTGGGACCCTCTGGCACTGGCGACTCAAGCAGAAGACTCAAGATTCGACCTCCGGTCTTTGCGGGGGGAGTGATGTGGCGAACCGAATAGGGCCACGATCCTAAATCGCGCTATCGACAGGTTTCACAGCTCGGCGCTATATATACAACATCCGAAATGCATACAAGTGGGCTTCGGCCTGACCGAGCATATCATCGCGCTCGGTCGGAGATCTCCCTTTGGGGTTACCACTTATTCCCACAAATCAATGGTTAAAAACTATAACCCAACTACGTCAATGATGTATGTAGCCCATTTTACCCGTGCCATTATTACTCGGAATCTATTGACGCCTCATTCATCAAAATTGGATCAGTAGCTTAGACGCTACGGTGGAACAAACATACATACATAGACTGCCAAAACCATTACCCTTCCTTTTGGATTCACCGTAGCCGGGTAAAAATGTAAGACGATTCAGTATCAACCCTATTTTCAAGTCTTTTTAAATATTGATGTTATTGCGCACTCTTCAACAAAAACAATATTCTGTGTGCGCACCGAACCAGCACAGATTTTATCAGACCTCCTGACAATCTTTAAATATTTTACTTGCAAAATAAATGTGAACAACATTTGAAAGAAATAAGAAATAAATATTATTTAAACTTTCTTGTCTATTTGGTTTAGACTGAAACTATACTCTGGAACAAAAATAAACGGAATTACTAGAGAAATGAATTGGTTGATTGCTCAAGCTAACTTACGACCACTAATGTACAATACAGCTGGGGGCTTGGCTGGCTTACCAAAAATTTTATAAAGTATCTCTAGAAGAAAAATTCGAGCGCAAAACTGAGTTTTATAAATTTAAAAGTTTGTGAGAATGGACGGATAGATTACTGGATGGAGGGGATGGATGTTTGTGGCTCTTTCACGCTAAAACTACTAAACGGATTTTTATGAAATTTGGTATGGTAGTAGGGCTTTGGATTAATACGTAGGATATATTTTATCGGGATAAAGGATATATTTTATCCCATACAGAGTTCCCGTGGGATACTATATTTATAATAGTATCCCACGGGATCTAGTACCTAAACACCATAAGAAGGTGTTAAGCCTCATAACGATTGTGCCATAAACTCCTGGTTTATGGCACAACGTTATGAGGTTACGATAATCGGTATACAAGACTCGCATTTATGACTGTGATCTTCAATAATATGACACACAAATAGGCTTTTTATTACCATAAAAAGCCTATTTTTTTAGGTTACCACCTAGTACCCGCACTTGGTAAATAGTAAGAAATGATCTTGCATTTCATGCAATATACTTATTACTTTACTTTGTTTAAACTGTCACGTACGAAGTTGCTAGTACTAGCATAGATAATAATAGACAGGTATGCGTCTAATTATTTAATTTTCAAATTATATTTATTTCAGGTATTTAAATTTACGCAAAAAAAACATAAATCTTTGCGTATTAAAATCACTTTGCAGATTTGAAACAACAAAATATTTTTTTATAAATCATCAGTTGTAATTTAGGTGGTATTAGTAACATACCTACTTAGTAGGACTTTCTAAATAAAAATTAACACTTAGAATAAGAACAATTTTTATAAGTGTGGGGACGCGTTACTCACCACGTTCACCACGCGGTCTGACCTTTAGATGATTTACACCCAAAGTTTAAGCGCGAGGAAAGTTTTATCAAGCTCAGGTGTGCTAGGCGCTTAGCAATAAACACTTATATTTTATCAACACTCGTAAAATAAAAAAAAAACAATCTATTATCCGATGTGTAAGCACGCACATCTTAAAATGTAATAGGATCGTGGTTACAGGAAGCTGTAATAATATCATAACAGGCATATTGTATATATGTTGCAGTCAGCTAGTTAAATTAGCCAGCCAATTCGACGTCTTGACCGTTCATTATACGACGGCATGATCGCAGATGTCGCAGCCAGTAATGTTGGCCGCGAGATAATTATAATATGTAGGCCGTTCGTCTTACACCGGCATCCATTGAAATGGGAGAATAACGACTAGCCCATGAATTATTGAGCGCAACGTTTAATGAGAGGCTAAATAGTCATTCAGTTAAACTGCACATTGATTGCTTCTGTTCGTGTAGTCATTCAGTTAAATTACATATTGATTACTTCCGTTTTTAGGGTTCCGTAATACTCAAGGAACCCTTATAGTTTCGCTTGTCCGTCCGTCTGTCTGTCTGTCTGTCCGCGCCTATAACTTCTGTAATTATAAATGAATTAAATTCGGCACAGTTAAAAACTGTGGCTAAAAACAGGTTTTGGCATTATAAAATAAAAATAATTTTACATATTAGGGGTAGCTCTCCATACCTGTTACGTGGGGATGAAAAATATTTTTTCATCCCCACTTCACACTTAACTTTTATCATTCTACCCTGTTGTACGGGGTATCGTTAAAAAGGTCTTTTAAAATAAAGGAAAGGTTTCATACATGACTTTTTTACAATGTCACCAATTTTCGAGTAATCAGCCTCCAATGTGGTTTATAAGTTGGTCCCCCCCTGGCATTTCTAAACTATGAGACTTAGAAACTTTAATTTATCCATGTTGATAGATCATGCTAAATACTTATTAGGAAAATTATTTTGAACGAAATCGGACACTAACTTTTGTAGTAGTTTGAAAAAAAAAAACATATTGCTTTTGGTAAGGTTATTTCACATTTAACCTAACCTTACCCATTTTTACGGAATAAAACCGGCAAACAAGCAGATCGAGGAGACGATAGTGCGTTGCAGATCTTTTTAACTCCAACTCTACAAGGCGGTGCCTTCACCTACTCGGCAAAACTACACAAACATTACTTCACGCCGGGATTTACTAATCAGAGGGTCAATTCTGCCTAAATAAAACCTGCAATAATACAATTACAATCAAGTCCTGATACGCTAAAACTGCCAAACCGGTATTCTCGTAAACGTTAAACAAGCGTAAAACGCATTCTGATTGGTTCAAAAATCACAAAATTATGTTTATTTTATATAGTTTATGATAACAAGTCGCTCCACTTATAATACTATCAATGTGAAATGAATGCCTACTTTAAATACGCGAATTGAGGTTCTGGTCAAGCCGGCCTATAGGTGACCAACGATGTCTCTCAGGTCACCCTCACGTACTTTGAGAAACGAGTCTTGGTCTGTCATTTCCAACAGTGAACAGGCTAACTTTGAATACGTCAAGTCGTTAAACGTTGAGTGATTCATGTTTAAATAACTATTGGTCTACTCATTTCATTGGATGCCGGCGTATAATGAACGACTGAGGCGTCGCATTGGCTGGCTATTTTTACTAGATGACTGCGACATAAGTAGTGTCTGGCAAAAAAATTCACACATCATGAAACGTGATGAATAATTTAAAGACTTTTAAGTAAGAAAGTCCAGTTTTTATTTCTCTATTTAGCAAATAAATGACATATAATTTACTTACATTGAAAGGGAATGGCGATTTTCCTACTTACCGGCCCGGCACCGGCAACTGCCCTGCTACCGCGGAAGCAAAAATGTATGAATCGATTTCCATCGAAGAGCAGGCCATTATGGCTTGCTTTTCGGTGTATTTTTATGATTCTTCTTTTGTCGTGTAATATTAATAGGTTTTATCAAATTTTTTTACATAATTTATGTCATTCCGGTGGTGTGGTTTGGTAAGTTTCTGCTTTTCTGCATTGTTGGCAAATTGATGTCTCGGGTTCGAATCCTGGTCAAGGCGCGTCTCCTACGCGTGTTTTTTCGAAACATTACACAAAACATCGAAACATTTGGGTGTGGCTATACACATTTGTGTAGTAATACACAATGTGTCTTGTTTCTTGTCTTCCGAGACGGATGGAAAACATTCCCCGCGCGGGAAAGAAGGAATGTTTATTGAATTGTAGAGAGGGGAAGGAATGTTTCATTTCTTATCAACTGTTACACCTCGCACATGACCATTATACATAGAAATACGGAATTATTTATCAATCCCAAATCGGTCTTCTATTCGTAACTTCTGATAAATACTTAAATTACGGGTCAGTAAAAATTACCTAACTTGAAATCTGCGGGTCTAAAAAGGCCACTTTAGATGTTTCATATATTTTTTTCCATACAAAAATCGTGAAATGGTAAAATGACTACATGATTCATCTGATTTCATATTAGAAAACATCACTTTTGACAGTTTTCAATAGAAATGTTAAAAGGGCGCACATAATATGAGTTGAAAAAAATATATGAAACACCCAAAGTGGCCTTTTTAGACCCCCTATGTTTTGTCCTAGATTCTGCATCTGCAATCGCTAAAACTGCGAGTGCTTACGTCTTCCTCATCGGAACTCATGATCTTGTCTGCATAAAATATTTTGATTCAACCAAAAATCATTTTCTATAGCTGGAGACAGCTTGTGTATGAAAACAAATTTTTTTGTTTCATGTTTTCTGTGTAATGTTTCGAAAAAAGAGCAGGAGTCATGCCTTCAAATGTATATTTTTGTGATTCTTTTTCTTGTATCTATTGCAAGTCGTTATTTTTTTCCGTACTACTAGAACTCCAAGCGAAACTCGGTCACCTAGGTACTATTATTTATTTATTCTATGTAGATATTTATTTAAACTAGTATTTTTTAACGGCTTAATTTGACTTTTTTTCTGTAAGTAGTATTTGTTAACCTTAATATCGTATGTACATAAATAGTATAGTAAAATAAAAATAAGTATTCTATTCAATATATCTATGTATTATATATCTTCTATGGACAACTTAAGTTCTAAGGAACTTAATCTACATAATATTATTTATAATGGTACACGGGCGACTTACCGCCGGTTTCAATAACCTATCTACCAATAACTATTTGTTGACAACGTCGTCATTCAATCATTTGCCGGTTTTTGCGATACAAATGTGACGTTTTTAACAAATAGTTATTGGTAGATATGTTATTCAAACGGGCCGTAAATCCGTAAGCCCTAAAGCATTCGGTCGATGGCAGGCGATCGCAAGCAGCACGGCAAAAAAATCGATCCGTGGAAACCCCATATGTGATACGTAAAAATATTTTTCCTTATTATGTCGAGAATATAAATGTTCAGCGTTTAGTGCTGCATTTTAGCTAATAGCTCCCACCAGAATATGTTAAAGATCGGTTACATTACTTCTATCTTAAGTAAATCTGTAAGAACTAGAAGACAAATAAAAGGTATATCATATCATGTTACCTCAAAGTAGAGGGTACTAGACACTAATGTAATTTTTACCTCTCTGAATTTTTAAAAATATTAATAATCATATCTATGGACGCTACCACGTCAATCTCGTCCTGTAGGTGCTAAGTATACGAATAACTTGCATCGCAGGTACCAGACAACGGAAATACATTTAATACTTTTATACTGTACATATATTTAAGATTTTTACTATTCTACACATATAAGTAATACACATCCAAGATCCAGGAACACAGAAACAATTTTTGTCCCTTCGGCGGGATTCAAACCCGCGACCTACGGCTTAAACGCCAACGCGCTAACCACTGAGCCACAGAGGTCGTCATAATAATATATATTATAATAGTAATATGGAGACCGGGGGGAGACGGGTGACCTTCTATTTTTTTTTAATATTTAAAAAAAAATAGAAGTTATTTTTTAAATAATTTCCTAAATAAAATAAAAAAATCTACAGCAACCCTCAAAAGATGATTTCATTTTCTTTATAATTTCATTCAAAATCGATCTTCCCCGTTATTCAAAAGCATTTCGTCTGAAATCGCGCAAAATCGCACCGTTATTGTGCAAATGTACAGCTAACGTAGCATATAATTCATGCTTGGCGCGGTGTATGTGCCCCCTTCTACCCCCGGGCAGTAAAAGTTAATGTCGTCAGTCGTCAAGTTGAGAATAGTTCAGTTTATGAAGCGTGCTATATACGTGCTAATATACTTATTTCTAAGAAATAACCTAGTTAGTTAACAACTAGTGAGGTTGTTTTAAAATAAATGATTCACTGTCGTTCGGTCACAATAAAAAACCGGACAAGTGCGAGTCGGACCCGTGTTCTTTAAAGTTGATTATCTCGCAAACAGTCTTAGCAACCTATCAACGTCTTTAAAATATCTGTGTAATGATACCCCTCACACTATGGGGTAGACGCGAGAAAAAAAAGTCATCCCCACTTTTCGTGTAGGTTTCCCAAAAACTATTTTTCGTGATTTTATTTTACCACTTTGTTGACTTGGTAAATATACACATCCATGCAAAGTCTCATCTTTCTAGCACTAAACGTTCTGACGGTAAGGCGAAGACGGACGGACATGACGAAACCATAAGGGTGTATAATAAACGGCACGTGAACTACGGAACCCTAAAAAGAACGAAGATGTGTCGACTGCCACCACGAAAATGCCGCACTTGTATAAACGCGCCCTAACCATTTATTGCGAGTTAAACTTGAGCAAAGTCATGGGCAGAATCTGGTTCCTACAAAATTTGAGAGACGAGCTGATGTTGATGATAGATCGCATAATTACTATTTAATAATAAATGGCCACTGGGTGGGCTCCAAACTGAGTGCCTTTGTGCCTGTTGAACATAGTGCCATAGATGTATACTATATTACTAGATCCGCTTGCGATTGCATCTCTGTATTCATCATCATCAATCATCATCTTTATTTGTCTAAGTACGGGAGGGACGGACACTTGATCCTTATTAAAGACTCGGTACACTTAATTTACAGAGCCTGTACACTGTACAGTGTACGGCCAGTGTCTAGTTTTTCTGCACGCTATGTCGATACGAGTAGTACAGGATACCCGCAAACTTTTTAAAGTGAGGAGAACCGTCAGATCTGATACTTTTTAATTGGTAAACGATAAACGATTATTGTTGCAATCAACTTTTATTTCATAAGATTTTGTAGGCATTTTTTAATTTTGAAACAAATTTAAGATTTGTCTATACAAATAAATAAAATTGAAGTGTCTGTTTGTAATTCTAAATTTGTAATTTGTCAGTAAATGCATATGAAAGTACATACGGTTCTAATACAATAAAAACATTTATAAATTTTTGCATGTCTGTCTGTTTGTTCCGGCTAATCTCTGAAACGGCTTGACCTATTTTTACGGGGCTTTCGCTGGCAGATAGCTACTTTTATCTTAGGGTTCCATTTAAAAAAATAGGGTTCCGGTTTCGTTTGTTCTACGCCAGCGAGTTCTTATCTATGTTTCTCTTTTCAATTCAAATAAAAGGGGTTCTCTTATTCAACTTTTAAGAATAATTAGTTTACAACTGATATTACTCTCGGCCTATAAAATTTAGCAGATCGAACTGTTTTTTTTTGAGAAATTGGCACGACGAGTTGTGATACAAAATTTCGATGCTACCTTATTAACTTACTAGCTTTTTCCCACGTAAATATAGTTTTCCACGGGAACACTGTACGTTTTCGGCATAATAAGTAGCCTATTTGTTAATCCAGAGCTCAAACGACTACCATACAAAATTTTATCAAAATCCATTTAGTAGTTTTTCGCGTGAAGGAGTAACATCCATTCATCCATCCTCACAAACTTTCAAATAATATGATAGTAGTGGGATTAAATGCTCTTATAATGAGGGTTTTTAAATTCGTGATATCTGACAGCTTTTTGACACGACAAGCGCCGCCTGGTGACATAAAAAGAATCGAAAATTCTTATTGTCCTCTTTTGATACCACTTACGCCACCAGATGGCGCTTTGTGTGCCGGCAGAAAAATATCAAACACCCTCATTCAAAGATACTGTATCTATTATACCACATCGATGCGTGGCAACAAGTAGGTACTGCATCGATTACGGTGCCGCGCGCCGCATCCCGCCCCGCCCCGCTCGCGCCACGCGTCCCGTACTATATCATATTGATTCATAGTAACCCCAGTGTGTAACATAATAGTACTATACGAACCAATGTCTGTTAGGGACATATTAAGATTAAGCGTCATTTCACACGAAACGATACGCGACATGGCGCTGCATTTTTTAAATAGCTATTCAAAATTTAACTTTATTCATTACAAAAGAACACATACGTTACATTGTTAGAGTTTGAATGTCGAGTAGCATCGCGCTGCACAGCGCATGTGCAGTGTATGACTGATGTCATAATATAAAACGTGCATCTTGTGTAGTAAATAATGTTCAACTTTGAATAGCTATGTTAAAAATGCAGCGCCGCGTAGCGTCGACTATCGTCGTGGTGTGAACTGACCCTAAGCGTCAGATCACACTCAGTTTCGTTGCAAGAGTTCGAATTGCGAGCTGCACCACTCTTGCAATGAAACGTGTATCTTTTTATGTAGTAAATAAAGTTCAATTTTGAATTACTATCTAAAAAAATGCGCGCTACGTCTCGTCTCGGTGTGAGCTAAACTTTAGCCTTCGTACCCACGAGTATTTTTAGTGGTTGTGAAAGAAAAAACCGTACTTTATGTAAAAATCGTGTAGAGTTGTTAAATCTGACATTTAACACTTGACACTTCGATTTTTAGCTTTATTGTATTAGCCCAGAGTTCTATTTACAGTGCAGTTTTTTCTGCCGCAACCACCAAAAAAACGCTTGGACCAGCTTGGAGATACTGCAGGCTTCCCTTCCTTGTAGGACTCCATAACAGTAACGAAGCGTGAGATCTTCGGAAAGGTAAGCCGCGTAAGCCAATATATATTGTACAGAACAATTTACTACAGTAAAACGATACTTTATTTTTACTGCACTTAGCGCCATCTATTAAGTAATATTCATAAGGGAAGCCAATATGACGCCTCGCTACTGCTCCATAATACGGTACCTGTATGACCCCGTACTACGGACTACGAGTTACTCATATTCATCCGTAGTAAGTAGTAATCAACGTGTAATTACAAGTACATTTCGTAGGTTAATTGGAAAATTAGGAACTTTGCGGAAATCCTAGGATTATTGAAAAGAGCCGGATTATTTGATTCTGAGAAAAAATTCCGCCATATTTGTAACAATTTTCAGGATCTTTATTAAATAACCCGACTTTTCAATTAATATAGGAAACTTGAACACTGATTGGTTGTTGCAAAGCGTGCATTTCGTGCATCTTTATTCAGATTGGTTCTTTAATTTTTTCTCAATAGTGGACTTGGAAAGCGTCTATTTTTTTTCGCTATAATTATGATTGTACAGTCTGGTTTTTTGTGAAGATCCTTAAAATTGTTAGGAATCAAATAATTTCGCAAAGATCCCAATTTTCCAATTATCCTACAACATATTATAATGCATCACTTTGGTATGTCTTAAGAAGGAATGTCACCGTAAGAGACCGAATACTGTAACACTACTTAAAGATAGGGCCCCCTAAATCACAGGCTGTCACTGTATCCGCTTGGAAGAGTGACAAGTACAGCTTGAGACATGAGCGCATTTTTTAATTAAACAGATACGAATATCGGTGAAAATGAGCGATATGAACAATATTAACCGCTTGTAAGTGGGTCGAGTGGTTTTTTGAGTGGTTTTTTGTTACACTTCCCAAACAATTCACTAAAGGCTTTACGTTACGTTAGGTTAGGTTTAAAGAGCTTATGTTATATCCGTAGGTATGTTATTACCGCGGCATTAAAGATTTTTACGCAAACCACTTACAACTAGTAAACATTAATTAATTTCGTAAAAGAAAGCACATATATTTTCTATTAATATAACGTTATGTTAAATCAATTACAGAAAATTTGGGCACAAAATTTTCCGCTTATGTTGTTACGTTTAGATAAAAAACAAATGAAAGTCGAAAAAATATCTAGTAATGAAACTAATCTTCGTCGCTGAGGCCATTAACCTCGCATTATCAGCAGATTCACCTGACAGCTGATTTTAAACATCAGTTTTTAGTAAAAAAAGAGGTTTGAAATCAGCTGTGAAGTGAATCAGTTGATGAGGTCTATGGCCTCAGTGGAGAAGATTTATTTCATAACTAAATATTTTTTATTCATTAAAAAAACAGAGTTCTTACATAATTAAGTAGTAAATCATATGCCCAAATTGTCTATTATTCATTTTACAATACGTATACTATATCATGCATAAACATTTTTCATATATTACTCGTACGTACACTATATTTTTAAAATATTAGCTTTTACGATAATATCCATACGGGTGTAGTGATGTTATGTAGTAAAAATGTGTTAAGTTTGTAATAATGTAACGCAATAAAGCTAAAAAGCCACGCATCCCGCTTGTTGGTAGCGTCAGAAAAACAAGAAAATTTAATATTTATATTTTATTCTATTAAGATAAACTCTACTAAGCACTTAATTATATTTTAAGTTCTCTGTTTGATATTTTTACTTATTTAATCTGAAAATAAAAAGTGTTCTGTATTTTAAGGCAATGATAAAAAGAAAGTTAAAAGTTAAGTTATTGGTTTATCAATAGTGGTCGCCGAAAACCTTTGTAGTTCCGAGCGACCATAAATAAATAGAAAAAAAAAACAATTGGGTCGATTCCTGGCTAAGAATCAAAAATCTAGTTACACATACTTTTAGTTTTTAACAAAATCGAGCTCGTTAGGGCCTGTCCACATTCCACGTCACAACCTCGTCAATGTAAAACGGCGCGGTGTCATGGTACAGCTACGTCGCCGCAGAACGGCTTAGAAAGTACCGAAATTTAACAAAGCGCGGCAATCCGGCGTGGATTTTTTCGGCGACGTGAATTTGCACGTTAGGGACTATATTATGATCCAGAATCAGGAACGCCGGAGAAAATTGAACACACAAGTGCTCGACACAAGTGCTCAAATGTTAATGTCATATATGACAGCTCGACACTCGATACTGCGATTATCAACTCTATTGTTTTAGCGCAGAGTTCTATATTCAGTGCTCTGAATTTTCCCGGGCCCGCCGGGTTCCGAATCATATAGTCCCAGCCTTATATTAACACACCATGCCGCGACGTTGCACCGTTTCACGTTGATGCCGTCGTGACGTATTGTTAATAGTTTCGGATTGTGCCTACTATGCCCAGTTAAAAAGTTCACATTATAGGTACATTAGATTGTTTTGTGGACGGTACTACGAGGTGGCGAAAGTATGGCGGGGTGCTGGCTGTATATTGGTGTTATTGCTTTTATCGGCTCCGAGATGCACTCAGCCGAGTGAAGTCACGTAAATATCGCGTTTACTATCGGTAAACAATTTGGAGATAACCTTTAGAAGTTTTCTATTTTAAAATAGTTTCTCTGAGGCATATAAATTGTAAACATTTGCACTAATAAAGTAAATAATATATAATAATTATTATAGAAAGTTTAACTTATTATATACTATCGCCACACGTTTTCGCGTGCGCTTGTAATTATACAGTTTTAATTTGTGTGCCTGTGACGCGGCCCACTACTCGTACACTGCGATGTATGTGGGTACCCACCCATAGCGCTACGCGCATAAATGAGTTAAACTTTCTATACGGTAGTTTATAAAATACTCCGTATTAATCAACTACGGGATTGGCAATCTGTAGACATTTCAATGGTTTCAAACTCGTTATGTATTGCTCATACCAAATTCTATCTCCCTCGGCAATCATCTTTCGTCTATGGAAACGATAAGTAATTTATGGAACGCGATGATCTTCGAAACGGAATGAGCGTAGTTGTACTGTTCACATTGATCTTCTTTTCTCTTATATGTAATAATGAATTGCAACATTCAATGTCTCGCTAAAACTTGAGAACGGCTGATTCGATTTGGCAAATTTTGGTCTTGAAATAATTGTGGGAGTTCAAGAAAGGCTTAAAGGATGACAAATATTGCGAGGAAAATACTAAAAACGACGATTGAATTTTGCCGTACTAACTGAGTGCTAAGTGTGAGATTTTATTTTCGCATTCGATCGTGAGCGCGTTTGGCGTTTACTAGGAATTTGTTTGGGACTTGTACAGCGCCACCTAGTTGTAAACGCGACAACTAGGTCAAATCACATCCAAATTCCTAGTAAACGCCACGCGCTCACGATCGAATGCGAAAAGAAAACTCACACTTAGCACTCTGTTCACTGTGTTCAATTTGTCACTTGACTGTCAGTTGTGTGCGTTCAGTTTACCTTTTTGGTTATTTATTTATTCGAGTAGTTAAGACAGAATAATGTGTGTCGGGCCAGCTAGTATGATATAAATGAACAACACTTTAAATAACAGCGTAAGTTCAGTAAAGAATTTCTTGTTAGCTCAGCTACGTATATGTAGGACATTTTGCGTTGTTGGTAAATCGGTGTTTCGGGTTCGAGTCCCGGTTAGACTAATATATTGTAATACCTATCGCCATCTGTTAATCATTTTCCTTACTAGGTACTAGAACTCCGAGCAAAGCTCGGTCTCCCAGATACTGACTATTGAAACAATACGAACCATAACTATTCTGAAAAATGAATACACTCATCAATGGTGTTAGAGTTCTTAAAACGTACAGTTTGAAATTCCCAGCAAATTATTCGTAGACCGTGCGTAGACTCAACGCTACGACCGTAGAGCGTTGCTACAGGAATGTATTGTAATGAGAGACATCTATCGGTGAATTCGCGTACCGCTTACAGCTGCGACTTGCGAGCTTTCTCCAACGATATAATTCTCTCAGCTCTACAAACACCACATAAAGTTGCTCAACAATTTATACATAAACCTACATCGAGATAGGGCTTTTGTGCTCTTTTTGAAGTCTGAAAATTTTCTATGAAACGTTTGATTGAGTAAATTTGTATATAGCTATATATATTCTTGCTTTTTACTTTCGAAAACAATTTTTACTGAACACATAATTAAAAAGAAATCGATTTTTTTATTTATGTAAGTACATTATATTGTAACTCAACTGTCTTTTTGAAACTTAAAAGTCTATGTTAACACATGTGTCAATATGATACTAATGTTGTCGAACTAAATCTAATAAAACTTAAAAACGAGGAGGTAGAAATAACAGCACTACGTCTCGTCGCCGACGGATCCGGTGTCTCACTTTTGAACCTTATTGCCAAGTAAGAGTGAGACTAGCTACAGGCTTAAGGTGCAACATTAATATTTCTCTTTTACGTAGAAATTAACAAACAAAAAGTAAAACGTTAATTTTATAAAAAAAAAAACACAGAAGTCTTACTTGGGATTCTCGTTTTTATCAGAAAGAAAAGGAAATTCGTCATCCCATATTTTCTGATTAGTTCCAGCGAATTTCGTTAACCTATATTTTATGATTAATTCTAGGGCCTTTAGTCAAGATGCATTCGATAATTTCGACTTTCGAAAACAAAAATGCATGGGATTTGGCATAAGTCATCGATCGCTAAATGACATGTCGCTTGCGATGCCTTATGTATTCCCCATGGTTTTTTGCGGCCCAGTTCAATTTTCGTAACGAATACAAAACAGACCGTGAGGTTTTCCTGTTTCCTTTGATTGTGTTCATTGGTATCTTTACCAAACACAATCTTTTCAAAAGTTCTAAGCAATCATTGCCCACAGGACTTTCAAGTTGACATGGGCAGGATCATGGAAATATTTAAACTACGAAAAATAATCAATTTTGTAAATTATTTTATCAGCACAATCTATCAATTATAGAAATGTCAAGTTATGGAATCTATAAACGTACCTCATGGTCAGTTAAGATAAACTTAGTTTGTATTATAATGTAACTTTTTTAGGGTTCCGTAATACTCAAGGAACACTTACAGTTTCACTCTGTCCGTCCATCCGACCATCGTCTGTCTGTCTGTCCGCCCTTCTAGCTTCTGTAATGATGAATAGAAATGGATAAAACTTGGTATAGTCATATAATGTATATAGATCTCGGTTTTGGCAGCATAACATAATAATAATTTTATATTTTAGGGGTGGCTCGCCATACATGTGAAATAGGGATGATTTTTTTTTCATTCTACGCCATCATGTGGGATATCGTTGAATAGGTCTTTAAAATAAAGGCAAGATTTTATACATGTTTTTTTAAAAGTCAACCATTTTCGAGTACGCGGTCTCCAAAGTGGTTTATAAGTTGGTCCTCCCTCTGGCATTTCCAATGCATAGGAGATATAAACTTGTAAGATTCCACGCTAATAGACCATCCTGAAAACTCTCTAGGAAAATTATTTTTAGCGAAATTGGACAATAACTTTTGAAGTAATTCGAAGAAAACCTTTTGCGCGTTGATAGTTACGGGACTATCTTTAGACATGTCCTGCGTCCTGACTCGCTCTTGGTTAAGTTAGGTTATTTGTTCATAAGTCCGTTATCGACACAATAACGCTAATGCATAGATAAACTATCGACAAATTCACCTCAGATACTGGGAATAAGTAAAGCGGGGGGCTGCTACGTTAGTAATATATATTATTTGCCTCTGAATATTTTTTAAAGTAAATAAAGATAAGTGATTTAAATTCTTATCGAATAATCGTTAGACAGGGTGTTTACAAGTTATATCACGTTTTCGTTCGTAAAGTTTCTCGAACGTTCCAATCTAAACTCCCCGAGATACAGTGTGTATTTAATAAAAATATATTGTGACCGATATAACTTTGTCCAGGACCTTAGAGTAAGCAATAAAAGTAATAAATAGTAAACAATAAAAGTTTTTTCTATCTTTGTAAGATAAAATATGTTATAAAATACATTTGATTACGTGCTCTGTATTACTGTCTGTATACTAGAGTAGAGACGCCCTATAGAGAGATAACCTTCTAATGCTCTCAAGTCATGAAAGTTATAAAACTAAGATTATCTTGCACTTTCAGTTTTAAAAAATCTCCCTTGTTGCTTATCTACACAAAAATTGGTTAATGATATTCATAGCAAATTCATAAACGTTTATTAATAAACAGGAAGTGGAAAACCGTAGTAAATCACACACAAAATCAAATATACCTGCCAGCCACCAAGCAACCAAATGATCCTCAGTATGATAAACTAGCTATTGCCCGCAGCTCCGCCCATGTAATATGTATTATTTCGTGATAAAAAGTAGCCTATGTGTTATTCCAGAGCTTAAACTCCTACATTACCAAATTCATAAAAATCTGTTCTGTAGTTTTTACGTAAAAGAGTAACAAACATCCATCCATCCATCCATCCTCACAAACTTTCACAGTAGTAGGATTTGTTTTGCCGGTTCCTTTCATTATTTAAATTGGCATGAGCGCGGTCACTTAAGGAAAGAGTATGAGACAAATGAAATCTTCATACAAGTCAACTATGTACATACATATTTTAATTTAATATTAGAATTTAGAATATTAAAATTAATCATAAAACGTCTAAATAAAAATCCCATTAAATAAAGTTAACCCCGGGTATAAGCATTTTACAGACGCCACAATTTCCCAGGCGGCTGTCCGACCTTTTTTGCTTAGCAAAAGAGTTTAGAATGAAAGCTCATCCTTATTATTTACATACCTTATACTACAATATTTAAATAGAACGTAAACATAACATTTATACAAATATATATTATTATCTATACTAATATAATAAAGAGGAAAGGCCTGTTTGTTTGCATAGACCACGCGGAAGCACATGTGCTACTTTTTATTGCGGCAAAATGTACGGTTTCCCGAGATTTCATTTTGAGCGCAAGAGTCGCGGGCAACATCCAGTCGCCTGTATAATCATTCTCACGACTGATCCGATAAAATTATCCCTAAAAAGTATTTTATTTTAAGTTGTCGCTTTTTCAAAATTCGCCCTACGTGGGAATGTAATAGGCGGCCAAAATTTGTATAGCGAAATTCAGATTTAACATGAATAAAGCTGCTGACAAAAGCAAGTAATGTACTATGAGAGAATCTAATTCATAAGCAGGTAGAGTGTTCCCATAATTTATAAATAGTATTATAATGACAGCATGCAGTCACAATAGAATTTAATGTCAATGACATGTCAATTTGATAAATTGATATCATAATCTTATTATAATACGAACAAATTATGACAGCAGTCAACCTTCTTATGAATTAGGTTTCCTGAGAGTACAAATTTCCATCCCAGCTTTATTTTACGGTGACTGCATTCACAGTATGGATTTGAATATTTCCATTCTTATTATATTCAACAATCACTGTATCTGTTAATTTAGTACCTAATTAAATGACTAGATACCTAGCTTGTTTGTTTAGTATGATATAGCGGGCAAACGTGCTCACTGATTCCCTGATGGAAAGCGATTACCATCGCCAATGGACACAATACACCAAGGGCAGTTACATATACCGTTAAGACAGGCTGCTGCGATAGTTCTGCTGCTGAAAGCAGATGCCACTTACTGGGCCGCTTCTGCTATCACCTAGACGGGTCCGGCGGCCTAGAATCATGCGGAGGAGTAGGCACCTTGGGGTTAGTGCGGTAACCCCGGGTGCATTCCTTACCTCGCGCCCGGGAGAGACCCACATACGCCGGCCGACGTCCCCAGTCCGCGGGGGATCCACAAAGGATTTCCCCAAGCAAAAAAGGCATTTCTTTATAATGTGGAACATTAACAAAGTTATACTGCTTAAGAATGATTTTCTAAGCTGTTGGTATACAGTACCTGGGTAACTGGGTAATCTTTGCTCGGAGTACTAGTAGATTAAAAAAAGAACATAAAAATATTTTACCTGGGTTCGCACCCGAACACATTTCGAATTTCCGAACAAAGCAAAAATTATACATGAACAAACCAATCTGCCAATTGGAATGACATAATAGTGTCGAAATTTTTTATTATATTGGTGCACGACGAAAGAAAACACATATGTAGCTTAAAAATGCGTAGTTTCTCAGGGATAAGGCCCAGCTAGATCAATTTGTCTCCCCCAAAACTCCCTGAATAATAATTTCATGGTAATACTTGTGGCCGTTTTCGAGATAACGATATTTACAAGATTGTATCGTTAAAAGTATAAGATAGACTAGAGAACAAAATCAATTGTACCATAAAAGTAGGTAAGTACTAAAAAAATAATAACTACTCCAAAACTTAAAATGCTACAAAACAAAGAAATCTCCCAGGTCGTCCCCACCAGGCGGAGTACCTAGAAGGCTCAAAGAGTTTCCTCGCTGGATTGCGATACTTATTCTCTGGGCCAGGTAGGTGCCGGCTCTGGGGTCTCGGGTGGCCTCAATGAGTTTTTTGGAGATTTCTCCGAAAAGTTTGTGCGCACCCAGACCCCATGTACCTAAGGTTTCAACCCCAAACGGTTCAAATATGAGATCCCCACTAAGGTTCTCATATTTGCGCCGCTTGAGGTTTTCCGCCTGATTGGCGGCCGCACCTGCAGAACTCGAGGTGCCCTGGACATGGGACGGAGCAAGTGTATCGACGCAAGTAGCGTCCCATACAAGAGCCCGTCCCACTCTCCAAGGGACCAGGGTCATACCGTCTGGTCTCTTGCCATCGTCGCGCGCCAAACCAGAGGGTTCCAGCACAGCTCTCCGGCGGTGACAAGAGCCCGACGGATGAGATCGTTCAGGCAGTGATGTCGGGAGATGCGGCCGGCGCTTCGTTGACAGGACAGCCCGTGGTGTCCGAGGCTGTCCACATTTGCACCACAAACACAGCGATGGGGGACGACGTGGGGGGTGCCAAGACGCAGGGAAGTGGCTAACCGGAAAGCTGTTCGATCCAGCAATGTGCCCGTATTGGGTGACGGTAATGCTTGTAGCCAAAGGCCCGACTCCCACTTCTCCGCAGCTAAGAGGCGAGCCTGCTCCACAGGACTGGAGGACGTATTAAGAAGATTATTCCGTACCAGTCTGCAGAGTGGCTCGTCCCAGAGCCTTTGGGAAAAAGTATTGTCAGGCAATTCGCTACAAGCACTAGTTACGCTCCAGGCGTCCTTGGCCTCGTCCAGAAAGGTAACTGTATTGGAGTAGGATGGGTGATGTAGTATTTTGGAGATAAGACTATGGTTCGCGTGGACTGAGGACAAGAAGGCCGGAAGCGATATGTCAGAGGGCTTTCGAACACCCAGGCCACCGAACCTAACTGGAAGCGTTGCCTGAGTCCATGCGCGGTCATCGAAATTTGTATTCAAAATAGTGGAGAGCGTTTGTCTTATGGTATCATCCAACTGTTTGAGAAGTTGAGGGAACTTAAGAACTTGACTAGAGATAGATAGACTTAACAAAGCTTGTTAAGTTATTTCAATGTTTATTTTTAAAAGTATTTATTTAAAAACATATTGGGACTAATGAGTTAATTTCGATTTCATTAAAGCCTAGCTAAGCATTAAGAGGCATATTACATCTCGACTGTGTCTCTCTCATCTCGATTTTTGCGTAAAAAAATAAAAATTATGGCGTTCTTGATCTCAGAAACAAAGACACATTAACAATTTTGACATATTGAATAGTTCAGAATGGCTATTGGCCTAGTTCGTAGCGGCCTCGATTTTTGTAAATTTTGCTTAACTTTTTTTTTAATTAAAACCCAAAATTGCAGAGAAAGATTTTCATAAAATGCGCGAAGGCACTTTTTTGAGCTCCTGGATTGAACTACTGTTCCAAGCAAATGAAATAATAAAATGAGAATGTTATCTCCTATATAGTCGTATAGCTCGTAGCGACCTTAGAATTTTGAAATATCTTTGATTGAATATAGAAAAAAATCTTATTCTAAGCCAAAAAACTTCGATAATAGCTTTAAGTTAACTGTGAATTACTCCTATCTACGATAATATTATTAACAAACATTTATACCAGGACAATTGTTACTTCATGAGGAATAAAGATTTTATAATTTTAAAGCATGAATTTACTAACCTATTTCAATAAAAACGATAAATACAACTGCAAAATTACTACAAAATGCGAAATGTCGGGAACGCTTCAAATACCTAATCTCGCAGAGTGCAGATTTGTAATAGGGCTCTTAAGAAAAATAATTTCTTTTGAGTTTTTCATTAACTTACAAGTTTAAGACTTACTTTATTATTTTTGTAATTGATCATTTTAAACCGTTATCATGTTTACTTTTCAATGTAAATATTAAGCACTAGCCGTTGCCCGCGGCTCCACACGCGTCAATACAGTACCAGTAAAACACTGTACTATCCAGAGCTTATACTACTATCATACCGAATTTCATCGAAACCCGTTCAGTAGCTTTTGCGTGAAAGAGTACCAAACAGCCATCCATCCACACAAACTTTCACACTTATAATAGTAGTAGGATATAGTTCTAACATTCTAAAAATCTGCGCTTAAAAAAGTATAAAGTCCACTAACAGTAAATAACTAACAGACGACAGAACAAAATATAATGAGTAAATTTAATTATTATAATATTATTTTGATCTGTGTAGCAGACATACATACTACATAAAAGTAGTACGTAAGGCATTAAGAATGTAGACGACATTCTTAATGCCTTACGGAAAACTTTGTTTTTCACATAATATTGTCTGATAAAAAAAACTATCACTGCCATATAAATACGTAGATCGCCAGAGAACATTAAGAATGTATTTGTACTGTAAGTAGATAAGTCGAGCATTGAAATGATCTACTCACATTCTGTCCAACATCCATTGGCGCGAGTACAGGCTGCTCATTTCGTCTTGGTCTCCGGAATACGAAGAGCAGCACAGCAACAAGCAGCACAGTGCCGGCTCCCCCCATAGCGCCCAGTGCTGCGCTCCAGGCGTTGCTAGTGTTTTCCCGCTCCCCCCTGTACGGTTGGGGGGATAGCACGTTTGCTGTGGCAGTCTCATAGCCGTAGTTGCCCCAGGGTGCCTCACTAGCGTCTGCCCACGGCTTATCTGCAGATAACGAATACATCGATCCACTTTTAACGCTTTGTTGCGTGTGTTGGAAATAACAATAGACCTATGATGTATACTAGGTAGGTTTTGTATATTGGCTATAATCTGTTATCTGTATTAATAAAGTACCTAGGTAGCTAAAATAATATTATGACCTAGGTATGAAGGCAATGACCAAAAGTAGCTTACTTGTTTCTATGTACAATTTAAACATTAAAAAAAAACACGAGAATGATGAGAAATATCTATATCAAAATACCTAGTAAATTGTTCATAGCACAACAGAGATAAAAATTATTAAAAATATAACATAGATTACTTAACTGAGTAAGCTATGTTATATTATGTGTCAATCACATGCATAAAACTTAAACCTTTGGCATTGGCGGTTGCAATAAAAAGGTAAACGTTCGAAATTCGAAACATATGGCGTACGTACCCATTTTGTGCGTTGGCCGTTGGGCGGGCGGGCTGCGACTGAGGCGCCGTCTTATCGTTAACGTGACTTGTTTACGTCGGCGGCGTGGTCCGTTCTATGTTGCCTTATTGCGTCGCTGAAAACGATTTCAAAAGAAAGGATGTGCCATTAAGAACATCAGACACAATGTAATGACACTGGTATTATAATTTAGAAAGTATGGGTGTGAATGAATGTCATTTACGCAAAAACCACTCTACGAATTTTTTAATAAAGTTTAAACAGATAGTTGGTAGATTGGATTAATAATGCTTAGTTTAGTTTTTTTAATAGAAAAATGTCAGGTTCTGCGGGAGTGGAATAACGGGCAACATAATATAGTTTTTCATAAATTATCTTAATACAGCTCAACTGACATTACTTTGTCTTGTCAATGTTGAGCGTGCAGCGTTAATAATAATTACATATAAGTATAACAAGATAGGTTTCCATAAGAACCAGTGCCCCAATGAACACTTTCATCCTCGTTAGAACTCGAACGTCTCTAAACGTTTTCATCCTCGTAATGTGCTGTCCTTACGCTTGTAATATATAAGTCAATGGTCGCTGTAGTTATTCTGTTGTGTTTAAGAATGCTCGAGCAAATTGACTATAAAACCCGTCATCTTCCCATTTTGTTATGTTAACATATATTTTTTTCCGACTTCAAGAAAACGAGGGGGTTATGCATTCGGCTGTATATATATAAGGTCCTTACATATGAAATTGTTGTTTTGTCGTACTGGCCACTTTGATCTCAAATATATCTTCTCTGGTTATGAATTCCAATTTCAAATTTATACCGCTATTTACTCATGCATTTGTTTTTTCCTCTTTTGGTCTTTTCTTTGCGTCGCTCTGTTTACAAAATGGAAAACTTGAAATATCGTATTATTTCCGAGTACGAGTTCCACCGTGACACCAGTGCTGCAGAAACGGCTCGAAGGATACAGATGTGTATGGCGGCGGTGTCGCAAAAGAAAACACAGTGCGTTTTTGGTTCCAAACGTTTTCGTTCTGGAAATTTCGACCTGCAGAACAATCCCCGTGGACGGCCGGAGATCAAAGTTGATAATGATGAATTGAAGTCTATTGTGGAAACGCATCCATCGCAAGCCATCTTCATCCATCCATCCATCGGTAAAAAAGCTTGAAAGGTGGGTTCACCCCTCATGAATTGAGCAGAAAACTTACAAACGCGCGTCGACTGCTACGTTACATTACTCAACCGGCACAATAATGAAGAGATTTTAAATCAAATCATTACGTGAATGAAAAATGGATCCTGTATGATAATCGGAAACGCTCGTTGCAATGGCTGAACCCTGGCGAACCAGCCAAAGCCTCAAACAAAAGCCAAAAACAAAAAAAAAACTCAAAAAAAGTTACTTGTGAGCGTTTGGTGGACTAGTGTGGGTGTCATTCACTACAACTTTCCAGGGCTTTTTTCTTTTGATAACTTCTTGCAAGGAAAAAAATTAAATAAATTTTTAAATTTAAAATTTTTTAAATATAAAATTAAATTAATTTTAAATTAAATTTAGACCCCCATCGGAGAGTCGCCTTCACATGTTTTATTGATTCCTGTCCGAATGGTTCAATGAACTACCTATGAGATGGTAAAAGTGCATAGATAGCAATGGTATATGTATACTTTGATTAAATAAATATATTACTCCTTTACAAAGCGCCAATTTCATATGTAATGACATAATTATTTTATATGTTCAACGATAATTCCGCCGTCTGTGGACCGATTTTCAAAATATATTTTTTATGTAAAGGGTATAATCCCAAGTTGGTCCCGTTTACACCAAAGTGGTGATCTGATGATGGGATCCATGAGGAATCGAGGGAACTATTATATGGACACATGTAGTGATTTTGACTTTTTCTGAAGTAGTCTAAGCATATGCTTCCAAAAAGTAAGATTTTGCGCCAAGGAACCCCTGGGAAGCACCCTGGATCCAAAAGTACTGAACAGAACTCATGACTCCTTATAGTTTTTGGGAATGTTTGGGAATTTCGGCGTTGTTTCAAGAACTGCAAGCATATGCCACTATGTCAATTACGGTAATCATCATCATCAACACCCTCGTCACACCACACATCATCACATTATGATGATATAAAAGGTATTTCTCATAGTATTTTACATCGACACGGATATCTTTGAACAATAGTCATTACTTTTCGGTATGCGAACCTATTTGCAAAATTGTTTTGTTGTTGTAAAGATTATAATTCGAAATTGGTCCCTTAGTCACCAAAGTGGATACCTGATAAGCCACGATAAATCGAGGGAACTCTTCGAAATTTATATGGACACATATACTGATTTCGACTATTTCTGAAGTATTCCAAGCATAATGCTACCAAAAAGTAAGCTTTTGTACCAAGGTATACCCTGGATCTAAAAGTACTGAACAGAACTCCTGAGTCCTTACAGATACATGTTTGGGGATTCCGGCGTTGTTTACAGCATATCCCATCATACCACTTCCAGTAATCATCATCATCATCACCACCATCTTCACAAGAAACACCAACATATTATTATGATTACATAGGTACTCACTACCCATCAGAGTTTTGTGCATCGATATCAATGTGTTCATTATAATATAGAATATGGATAATAAAACTAAAAAGAGAAAAATAATTATTTTAAACAAAAAATTAAAACCGACTTCCAAAGTAAAAATGCACAAAAGAGTATGACATAAAACTTATTTTATAAATAATTCTCCTTTTAAATTCGGCTAAAATTGTAACTATTTATCTACTCAATCTTTCTAATTTTGAAGTCAGTACCAGCAAATTTAAACGTGAGTTCTATAAAATATTATAGGATATTGTGTGGGCTGGGACCGACTTCAAAATTAGGAAGATTGAGTAGAGAAATAGTTAAAATTTTAGCCGAATTCAAAAGGGGATTAATTTAGAAAATAAGTTTTATTTCATTCTTTTTTGTGCATTTTTACTTTGGATGTCGGCTTTAATTTTTTGTTTAAAAATTATTTATGGTATGCTCTATAAAATACTAATTTCCTGAGACATTTTCGGAGAATTTTCTTCCTATTTTCTTCGTGCCTATAGACAATGAAAACTAGTTAATGAATACGTGAGTATTTACCTACTAACTAGCTTTCATTGTACAGTAGCGTAGCTGGTCTGGCTTCAATGAAACTCCGGCACCGTAATCGGTGTGGGGAGCTATTTTTTATTATTATGTTACGTGGACTTCATATCTCAGCAGCAGGTCTAAAACGGCCAAATTAATCGTACAATGAAACATCAATTGTTATTGAAATTCAATAGTTGATGTTTCTATGAAGTGGAGATTTGTTGAATTGGGTATGTGGAGATTTTTGACCAGTGGGCCCAGCAGAAACATTTGACAGCGGCCCAAACGTAACGGTATCGAATAAAATTTGTATGGGCGCTGTCATGATTTTGACGGATTTTCAGACAATTCTCATTCTATAACGTTACATTTACGCCCCAGTCAAATGTTCCTGCTAGGCCCACTGTAGATCCTCTCTTTATGCAAATATACAAACGAATTTTATCTGGAAGTTAGTTGTGATGTAGATTGTAGAACAACTACATCACAACTGACTGCCAGTAACTTTCTACTAATGAGCTCCAGTACCCGGGTACTTTATTCTTCTCGACTTCCATGGCTTATTATTTTTCTGCTACGAGCTACGATTCTCTACATAGGTATTATGTACACCATATTCACCATCTATCACTATTTTTAGTCTTGATGAGTTCGACTTAACCTTCAATCTTGAACCCTATTTTTGACATGTATAATTTTGCTACACTTACACTCTATAGCTTAGCAAAGAAGAGTATGACGCGGTGACAGCAGGTATTAAAAACATTTTCCACTGTATCAGCTTCTATCCTACTACTATTATAAATGTGAAAGTTAGTGAGGATGGATGTAGGGATGGGTTTCGATGAAATTTTGTATGGTAGAAGTTTAGGCTCTGGATTAAAACATAGGCTACTTTTTATCCCGAAAAAGTAGTTTTCCCGTAGCATACCGGATGCTATATTAATGCGGGCGGAGCCGCGGGATAAACCTAGTCCTTAATAGATTGGAATGACATAATATTTAATTTAAAAAATATAATTAACTAGATGTTGCCCGCGACTTCGTGCGCGCTAAGGGAAATCTCGCGGGAACCGTACGTTTTGCCGCAATAAAAAGTAGCCTATGTTCTTCCCCGTGGTCTACTCTATATCTGTGCCAAATTTCATAAAAATCGGTTCAGCAGTTTCGGAACCCATTCGATGCAAACAAACAAACCTCTTTATTACATTAGTATAGAATATAGATAAATTAAATAAATGTAATCCCCAACCTAATAAGGATAAAAGATGATACAGTCGAAAATGTTATTAGTTCCTGCTGTCACCGCATCATACTCTTTATTGCCAAGCTGTACCTACAATTTGTAAAATTTAGGAATTTAAAAAAAATTGTTATTAATTAATTTCTTAACAACTTTGGATTCTCTTTAAAAAAAAACTTAACTGTCCGATTTTAAAACCAAGCTACAGTTCGTTCAGTTATTTTTACCTCGGAGTTTCTATACGAGTGAATCTGATGTCGTCGGCATAGAGGTCCTGTCGGAGGTAAAATAACTGTACGAACTGTAGTACCTACTTACTTTCCTTCATGATAACGGAGCCCCAATATCTACAGCATTCAGGGTGTGTGCTTTAGCTAATTTTAGATCATGTTATGGGTCCATAAACTGTAAACAAAGGTTGTTGTCAGACCTTCAAAGGGGGTAAGGTTGATAAGCAATACATTAGCTTCGCTAAAAATAGAATACTCATTCTACACATTGAGTCATATACATGCAAGTATAGTATTTTTATGGAGTAAGACCGACATAACGTCCGCAAGACCAAAAGAGATACAAGTGCGAAAATTTTGATGTAAAGGGTATATACAGCCCAAATGATTCAAACTTTATGACGTCTCGGAACATCGTGCGCTAGGCTGCGCAATGTACAATATTAGGTATCAGCGGGGACGCAGAAGGACGCGACGGCGGGGCATCACCCCGTGCGCCCCTCTCTCCCACCCGCAGTCGACTCAAGCACCTGGAATTAGTGTGAATTTTACGTCCGTATATTGCACACACGCGCGCTTCTTTGTTTAAGTACAGTTGAGCACATAATTAGTTGTTGGTATTAATCTAAGTTTGTTTTTGTTTGGTTGAGTTTTTGTTGTTATTAATTGTTAGTTACGTTGGTTCTGTTACATTTTTAACTTTTGTTGGTTTGGAAAATGCCTCGTGGGCGATATAACGTTTTACCCCGACAAGCTAGAAAGATGGTGTACCTATACTATATTGCAATTTATGAAAAAGGAGAGTGAAGAAGGCCTTCAACTTCCGCTGAAGTTAGTCCAAAAAATAGCGGCGCTAGCTACAGGCGTTTCACTAAAGACTATGCAAAGAATTGCAACAACGGCTAAAGAGCCTGGCTTGTTAACAGTATTCCGCACGCCTGGCAAGAAGAGGAAAGGGAAAAAGAGAATCACGGGCATTGACAACTTTGATCAAGGTGTGGTCAAAAGATGTGTCCACAACTTTCATGTAACTGAAAAAGAGTTACCAACTTTAAAACAGTTGCAAAAGAAATTAAAAGCTGATATAAATTATAATGGCTCAGTAACCAGCTTGGGACGAATTTTAAAAGATTTAGGGTTTCAGTGGAAAAAAAACCGAGAATGAGAGACAGGTATTACTTGAACAATCAAATATTAGACTGCAACGTATAGTATACTTGGAAAAAATAACAAAATATCGCTCGGAAGGCAAGCCAATTATATATATTGATGAGTCCTATGTAGATTCTACTCACAGTATGTCGAAATCGTGGAGTGACGGATCACTTATGGGATTAAAAACAAAAATCTCAAAAGCCCAAAGAGTTGTCATTGTGTACGCGGGATCGGAAGCAGGGTTCGTACCCAATGCGTTATTAATGTTTAAGGCTGGTCCAAAAAGTGGTGATTACCACGCTAATATGAATTACAGTAACTAATTACGAGAAATGGGTAAGAACACAATTACTATCTACCAAATTTACCAGCTAATTCAGTTGTTGTGGTAGATAACGCTTCTTACCACAACAAACAGGAAAACCCTGCACCCTCATCAAATGCCAAAAAAGCCGAAATGCAGTCATGGCTTCGTGATAGAAACATATCTTATCATGATTCTATGTATAAAACAGAACTTCACAAGCTGATTTCGGATAATAAACAGCGTTACAAAAGCCTCAGCATTGATAAACTTTTAGAAGAAAAATATTGCGTAATTTTACGTCTTCCTCCGTACCACCCCGATTTAAACCCCATTGAAATGGCGTGGGCAGCTATAAAACAACATGTTGCAAAAAAAATGTCACATGGAATGTAAACACTGTGATGGATTTAGTAAAAGAAAAAGTTAATGAAATGGGAGAAAATGAATTGGGGGCATTGTGTCGGAAAGTAAAAAAGATAGATGAAGAATATAAAAAAAGTGATGCTGTCATAGACAGATTGACGGAAGATTTTGTGATCCATGTCAGTGACAGTGAATCGAATATTGACTCGGAGGAAGAACATTCAAGCGAAGACGAAAGAGAAAGCGATAGCTCCATGGAAGACGAACCTTCCAACAAGAGATGTGGTTATGGAAGGGATAGAACCTTTTTCGTAGTAAATAAAATATATTTATGATGATACATAAAATTAATTTTATTTTGTCTTAAATAACTATACAGTAGAACGCCGACCGAACGCCGACGAATCGCCAATTATCCGAATCGGTCCTAAGCGTAATATAAATAATTAAAACCAAGTTTTTTTTTTGTTGTAACAAGTTATAACTCGCTGGAGTCCGATAAATTTCAACTGTAATAGTTGAAAGCTAGAGGCAAGACATTTGCTATACTTATTAAAGTTGATTCTATGTGTGACAGTTCGTTTTTCTTTAATACTAGTCTATGTCAGATTATCCGAATCGATCCCGGTCCCAATTAATTCGGATAATCGGCGTTCTACTGTACTAATATTATAAAGGTGCAGAGTTTGTTTGTTTGGTTGAACACGCTAATTTTATTACTCACGAATGTAGAAACTACTGGATTACTAACTAGGATATAATTTTTACCATGTAGCTATTGCCCGTGAATCGGTTCGCGTGGACTTAATTTTACATTCATAGTACTTCTATACTTCTTTATGCGTATATGTCACCGTTTAATTGTAAAAACCGTTAGATTGTAAAATAACTAACGAGATTGTAAAAATATGTTGAAAGATTAATTACTATATGTTTATAATCTAACGAATAATAATGTATTAAATTACAGGCAGAATATTCACGTCGGAAGTCGATAAACATTTTACAATATCACTAGTTATATTAAAATCTAACGGTTTTTTAAATTTTATGGTGACATATAAATAATATATTTTTGCGTGATGAAAGAAACACCCAAAAGTATTTTTAAAGAAATCTTTAATTTCACAGAAATTCTACGATTTTTACATGAATAATTTTAAAAGGTGCCTCTTTATTAGTAATATAGGTAGGTGTCGCAATATAGGCAACTATATTGCGACATTAAAAAAATCAACTGTAGTCGAATCATTGTTGATCCGACTGTACCTGCGCGCAACCACTCTCGCAGCTAACTTCCGAGACGTCATAAAGTTTGAATCGGGCTGTACCAAATTGGTCCCAATTCACCAAAGTTGTGACCTGATGGTGGGATTCATGAGGAATCGAGGGAACTCCTCGAAATTTATATGGACACATATGGTGATTTCAACTTTTTCTGAAGTAGTCCAAGCATGTGCTACCAAAACGTAAGATTTTGCACCAAGGTATACTCTGGATCCAGAAGTACTGAACAGAACTCCTGACTTCTTATACATACATGTTTGGGGATTTCGGCGTTGTTTAAAGAACTGAAAGCATATGCCAATATGACAATTACGGAAATCATCATCATCACACCATATATAATTACATTATGATGATGTAAAAAAAAACTTGAGAGGTGTCAAGGGACACTCGGATGGAACGAAGTTCCTTTCGATTAATTAGTGGAGGATTTGTATTTTTTTTTAAGTTATAATAATTTTTTTATTATTATTAACAGATATAATGCAATATAAACTTAATTAGTAGGCTCAATTTTAGTAATAATTGAGAGAGAGACAGACCGAGAAACACGCGCACGCCGCACGGCTTACAACTATAGCAAAGTGTCGTTACAACTTTTAGTCTTAATTTTGTCCGTCTAGCCCCTCTTTCGCAACGCGCGACAAGAAACTTCGTTCCAAAACTTCGTTCCAATAGGTACTTCTCACAGTATTTTACAGCGACACGGATATCTTTGAACATTAGTCATTACTTTGCCGTACGTAGGTATGTATTTGTAAACAACAACAAAACAATTAGGCTATAATTCGACGTTTGTCCCTTAGTCAACAAATTGGAGACCTGATGATGAATCGAGGGAACTCCTCGAAATTTATATGGACACATAGTGATTTCCACTTTTTCTGAAGTATTCCAAGCATATGCTACCAAAAAGTAAGCTTTTGTACCAAGGTATTCCCTGGATCCATCATATACCATCCATCGTATCCCATCATACCACTTACAGTAATCATCATCATAATCACCACCATTTTCACAAGAAACACCAACATATTATTATGATGACATAGGTACTTGAAATTTGTACCAAATAGCTATTTGAATGTGTGTATTCTTTAAATAAAAAAGAACTTAAGAAAGAGTGTATTCTTCAAATAAACAGAGCAAAATATTATATTATATTTTGTACGTTGAATGCGAGCGATCAGCGAGTGCAGCGAGCGAGCAAAAATTTCGCTAATTTCGCGGGATAATATTTGATAAATAATTTTTTTTCAATAATTGTACCATAGACTACAAAATATTAGAATAACATTATTATGTTACGTACGTTGAAAGCGAGAGAGCGAGTAAAATTGTATCTAATTTTGCAGGTTTCTATTGGATAAATCTCTATGGACCAAAACAAACGGCACACAGTAACACACTGTCAAAATCTGCAGAGTCGCATATCTTCACAATACCAAGAATCCGCCGCCTCCCGCCGCTCTCATCTAAAAAATATTGAATTTAAATTGTAAAATATTGTATAATATTGAAACGCTTTAAGAATATTTTGCATCGTATTATTATACCGCAAAAGTATAGTTTACAGAGCGTTTAGTATTTTTTGTATCCAGACGTTAAAGTGTCAAGTATACTGTACCTACAGTACTAAAATATTTATTTATTTAATAAATTTTGTATGCAAATATAAATGTTTTTTTTTATTATGATATATAATAATGATATTTACAGATAACATATGAAACATATAAACAAATGATTGATTTTGTTTTTTTGATTGATTGATTGATTTGAAAAGGCAGATTTGCAGACTGGACCTTAAAATATATTTAAATCGTGATTTTTGCTCCACGTATTAGAGAGTTTGCGCGTTATGCGATACGATGTCGCTTAACACGCGCGATAATGTGAGAGACAGCTATATATAATAAATAGGAAGGTATACGTTTCAATATAAAAATATTATATTGAAACGTATACCTTCTTGTTTATTATTTTTCCTCTTAGATAGAAAAAGTTAAAAAATTAAATGCTGTGACAAATTGACAAAAAAAAAAAAACAAAAAGACGTCAACGTGTAATAAAATTATATCACACGCACGGTAGGTAGTGTGAGCTAACTAAGGTAGCGATAATAATTATAAACTATAATTAACGTAATAATTAAATTAAATTATATCAGTTCAGTTCCATTAAAATTACGAAAAATAAAATTTCATGTTTTTCACTATGAAACCGAACGTCAAAACTCTAGGGAATTGACACTTATGAATACACTACGTGTGTGTGTGTGTAAACCAAATCCGTGGTAGTGTGTGTTGCTGATATTTTCATTCATTTAGTGTATTTCTAAGCATTATTTTAAGAAATTTAAGCTTTTGCACGCCTTCCTCAGCAACTTGAATTGTGTCAAATTTCACTCACATCCGTAGGCACAATTCTCGTAAAACTGTACCTACTTGAAATTTTCGCTTCACGTATTAATATATAGATTTAATAATTTAGTATCTAATCAATATCATCACTGGTGATTATTTAGTAGGTCCACAGATCGGTAATGCTTATTTGGGGAAATACCACGGCCTCTCAGAAAACTGGCGTAAAATAACGTGAATTTGTTTTGCCGAGAGTGAGAATAGCGGACGCTTGTTTGTATTTATATCTTTCTTAAAATGTGTTAATAATAATCTACTTAACTTAAAAGAGAAAAAATATTATTTTTAAACAAAAAATGAAAACCGACTAACGATCGAAAATAAAAATGCACAAAAAAGTATGAAATTCAACTTATTTTCTAAATTATTCCTCTTTTAAATTCGTCTAAAATTTTAACTGCTTCTGATAGATAAACAATTGGTCTGACCAATGATTAGTCTATGCTATTTCTCTACTCAATCTTCTTAATTTTGAAGTCGGTACCAGCCCATCTTGAACGTGAGTTCCATAAAACATTGTTTTATCAGGATGTTGTTCGGGCTGTAGGTATCTTGTTGAATCTCTAAAGTCTAAGTATTCGCCCGCGGCTTCGCCCGCATGAAATTGGTTTATAAAGGATATCTTTATAATAATTTAAAACTTTCATCCCCTATTTTATACTCTCAGGTGTTGAATATTAGAAAAAGCGGAAATACGTTAAACTCATTATTTTTCTAATAATTTTTTGATTGGAAATAGTTATGTCCAAGTAATAAAAAGTTTCATACAAACTTTTATCCCCTATTTCGCCACCTTGGGGGGGTTGAAAAATCCTTCCTTGGTGGAATACGTGTGCGAAATTTTAAATTTCTAGCCTTAAAGGTTTGGCCTGTGCGTTAAAACATCATCAGCTTTGCCTTCTATAAGTATATTACCAGTTTTTGCCCGCGGCTCCGCCCGCGTAAACACGGTTTCCCACGGGAACACTGAACTTTTTCGTTATATTTAAACCAGACTTCCAAAGTAAAAATACACAAAAAAGTATGAAATAAATCTCATTTTCTAAATAATTCCCCTTTTAAATTCGGCTATAATTTTAACTATTTCTCTACTCAATCTTCATAATTTTGAAGTCAGTACCAGCCCAAACAATATCCTGCAATATTTTATAGAACACACGTTCAAATTTGCTGGTACTGACTTGTTAAATTATTATTATGGTAGTGATTTTTGTTAAATAATTATTATTAAATTTTCAGAACGTTTAAAGTAAACGATCGAATGTATAATTAAATACACGCCAAGCTTCCATTACGTATTGTTATTTACAATGATGATGATGATGATGATGATGATTATGCTTGCAGTTCTTTAAACAATGTCGAAATTTCCAAACGCGTGTCTTTAAAGACTCAGGAGTTCTATTCAGTGCTTTTGGATCCAAGGTGTACATTGGTGGATAATTATTTATTTTTTGGTAGCATAAGCTTGTGTTACTTCAGAAATAGTCGAAATCACTATATCTAGTATAGTCTATAGAAATTTCGAGGAGTTCCCTCGATTCCTCATGGATCCCATCATCAGGTTTGTTAAGGACAGCGGCCTCGAAACGTAAAACATGAGTGAATTTAAATGTGAACGATAAACGTGTAATTAAAAACAGTACATAAAACTATAATAGTGAATACTCAGTGACTATATGTATAGATTTATATGGCATCAGTGTGTAAAAATCGTGTTATATGGTGTTTTATCAAGTGCAGGTTATTTTGCTTATATATTTTTAACTAAAGCTAATTTTAACGTAGCTTCTTTTGATTTATGTGAATAAACATAATACCTAACGTGTAGCGTAACGATTAAGAATATATAATAAAGGGTTAAATAGTTATTAAGAAAATAATGGTAAAAATGTAGAACATTTCTTATATGGTAAGCTTTAAATTGTAAATATCTTTTTTATAGAATAAGGTCTCTAGTATATAAGGGTTTATGTATACGGTCTTAACAATAAAGATTTTCACACAACGCGTTTTGCTTCACCTGGCTCATGAAAAATAGGGAAAATTATGGAAAATAGCCGTACAGAGAGGTAAAAGTGAGATAGCAAATCGGCCCGAAAGAGGCGTACGGGCGGGCTCTCTATACGGCATTGCCATGAGCCAGGTAAGCAAAGCGAAAAAAGTGAAAAGCGTTCTCCTCAAAATAAGTGTTTTATTATCGCCCCGGCTCTGCCCAAAACGGTGTAACCTTGCTATCTTCGAGTCTAATCTGAGCCGGCGGTTGAAACCCTGTGAAATTATACAGTCCTGTACAAGGTTTCTACTTTAGTGACTAAAGGGCCAATTTAGAATTATACCCTTTACAACAACAAAATAATTTTGCAAATACGTCGTAAAACGTACGATAAGACATCCGTGTCGGTGTAAAATACTATGAGAAGTACCTTTTATATCATCATAATGTGATGATGTATGGTGTGATGATGGTGGTGATGATGATGATTACTGTAATTGACATAATGGTATATGCTTACAGTTCTTTAACTAACACCGAAATCCCCAAACATGTATCTATATATAAGGAGTCACGAGTTCTGTTCAGTACTTTTGTATCCAGTGTATACCTTTGTGCAAAATCTTACTTTTTGGTAGCATATGCTTGGACTACTTCAGAAAAAGTTGAAATCACCATATGTGTCCATATAAATTTCGAGGAGTTCCCTCGATTCCTCATGGATCACATCATCAGGTCACCACTTTGATGTCAAAAGGACCAATTTGGGATTGTACCTTTTACATCAAAAAATAATTTTGAAAATCGGTCCACAGACGGCGGAGTACCTAATCGTTGAACAAATAAAAATATATACAGCCAAAAGTATAACCGCCTCCTTTTTTGGAAGTCGTTTAAAAAGTAGCCTATGTTTTAATCCAGAGCCTAAACTACTACACATTTAAAATATTAGTAGGATAATAATATAGATCATATAACAATTTACTTACATGTTTATCAATTCGTAAACATTGCGTCGAGCACGAGACGAGAGGGCACCGGAGAATTTATTATTATTGTTTTTGAATATTCTAACATATTATGCTTCCATCACGGAGAGCATCACCTGTAAATCTGTAATGCAACATTTCGCTTCAATTCAATGTACCTATTCGAATCTGTAATATTATATTACATTGCAGGACTGTAATAGTCCAGTACATTATTAGCCATATAGGCGAAGGCAGCAAAAGCTACGGACCCCGCGCTCCAACGTCTGTCCGGCCGCATAGAAACATACATAGTAATAACAGCGCTGAAAATAGTACTCCGCGCTAATGCCCAATACAATAATGCTGAAAATCGAACACACGACAACAATTAAATAACTTGACGCTTGTAAGTACGATTTTCAGCTATATTGTATTACTTAATATGGCTGAAAATTGTTCTGAAAACAAAAAAGTATCAAACTAGCTTTTTAACATTCCAAATGAACAGAGGCTTGAGTGTGGGCGACCGCCCACGGCCTCGCAGTCCAAGGGGCCTCGCGCCTCACAGCAAAAAAAAATAGGCATAGAAAAACCAAAAGTGTGTACTTTTTTTTTAAATCACAAGGTTTTTCTTATAATGAAAACATAAGAATTAATTCTCAACTTAAAGATATTTCACGAAGTAACAGATCGTGGACAATAAAAAATTTAAACTTTCCATAATCCTGTGTATGTATAGCTTAGGCAGAAAAATAATTTAAAAATGTCGAAGAAAATACTAAATAGCGTTAAGCGTTAAAATAATATAGCGTTCTTTACGGCGTTCTTTAAGCTAGTAAAATAAATACATTGTTGTTTTTTACATAATCAACATAATATCAAATTATTTTGCTCAGTTTTAGGCTATTGATTTGATTTTTTTTTCCTAAATGCAGTCATTGAGGGTTTAAAGTTTAAGCAGATTTTGATTTGTCAAATATAATTTTTTTACATATTTATAACATATTCATTATAATATTATTGAGTACCAATGTTCCGTTTTAATCTGTTGATTTTATTGTATTTTTCAGAAGTTCTTGAACAGTCTTTCATGTTTTAAAGTTGAACAGCTTTAATCTGGAAAGTAACAAAAATTTTTTACTCGCTCTCTTCGTTCGCTCGCGTGTAACATAAGGAATATATATTATATTATTTAGTACCGACGGTCGATTTAAGGCTTTACATATATGTAATTTTATTTTCTCAAGTACACCGTCTTACAGGGTGTAAAGTTTAGTTCAGGTAGTAAAATATATTTTAAAGAATTGGCTCGCTCGCGTCTCACATAAAGAGCATATTATGCTCATTCGGGGGCCCCGCGGCAGAATTTGCTACGGGCCCTGCGCTGGCTTAATCCGGCACTGTGTAATACTTCCTCAATAGTGTAATGCTCGACTGTAACATGACATTACATAAGAATGCTCTCAATAAAGGAGCATCTTTATTGAACAATATATTTTAATATTCAAAATACAGTAGGGCCTCACTTATTCTGAGAAGGAAAACAAGCCCCTTCCGAATTATCGAAAAGTCCGGATTACGCGGTATGTATTTTAATAGGAATGAAACACATTTTTGGGTGTTTCGACAATGTAGAATGTTTATGCGGTTGATGCCATTTTGTTAAATTAACCAAAACTGCAGGGTGATAAATAAAAGACTGTCGATTGACTTAAATTATTGATTACCGACACGTTGTGACGTGCACCTACCCCATCCTCCCGGACGATTATCTTGCCTGTCCGGATTACAGCGTGCACCGAAGTAATTGGGGTTCGGATTAGCGACGCTTTTGTAATCCATTGTACTGTAATAATACAATGGATTACAAAAATAAACCTTACAGCGCCATCTATGATATTCCGTTAGTACTATAGTAAAAGTTTAGAAAATGGTCGTGCTATTCACTAAGCTTGGCTGCTTATCCACATACTGTGAAATGCGATGTAAATGCTTTATGCTATCCAATTATTAATACTACAGATGTCGCTATTTATATCTTACTAGTTTTATCGCGCGACTTCGTCAGCGTGGATGCCCATTGTACCCCGCGCCGTGGTGATTTCGAAAAATCCTTTTTTAACGGATTTCTACGTCATTCACAAAATTCAACTCAAAATTCAAGTTGTTGATATTTCACTATACACACTTTGGACCCCCATTTCACTCCTTTAATAGTGTAATTTTTCAAAACTCCTTAGTGCGACTACATTGTAAATTCAAAATACTCTCTAAATTTCTATACATAAATCAGTCAGTGGGGACATCTTCTTTTCTATATACTATTTAATAATGTAAAAAATAAATATAGGGGATATAATACTTATTCTGCTCGACATAGTTATTCTGGTATATAGTAAAAATAAAACTACACAATGTTTTTAAAAAATTACCGTAAATGCTTTAATATATTTCTTTTTGTTATTGTAATTAACAATAAGAAAAAGATAGACCACCAAATATTAATAATAATATTAAAGTACATAATTATTTCTATCCAATGTTCATATATTAAGTCAACTATGCACCTCGCTTTTTGGTAAACAATGGTGTGAGGTGTGTTTTAAATATTTATAATATATAATTAATGGCACTGGTCTGCAGAAAAAAATTAAAAGTCGGGAGCAAAAACTTTATGTGATTTTAATGCACTTTAGTGTGCTGAATCCAAAACCGTTTACAGACTGATTTTATCACGTCTAGTTCTTTAACTTTTCTTATTTAAAAATTACGAAATTTTACATATTAAATACGTATTGTTATAAAAAAGTACAAAATTATTTGACTTATATGATATTAATTATAATCTTAGAAATTATTTTATAAATCGCTTTTGAATAGCATAGTTTTATATTTTGTTTCGCGATGGACTTTCTGGCAGAAACCAGCTAACATTTTTATATGGACCACTAGGTGTTATATCTTTTTACCATGTTTGCAATACCTAGGTGGAACCTATCACCTTGCTCAACATACACGGTACCAATGTTTACTGGGAAAAAATCTAAATGCTAATGCAAGAAATGTACTAAAAATGCGTCAAATGTTGCATATAGCAGCAAAACTAGACATGTTAGATAAATTATGTTTGTATATTTGGATTTAGCTTGTCAATATGTATATATTCCAGTCATACATTGTTTTGCTCCAATTTTGATGCCGACCAGTGTGATAAAATACTTATAATTACATATCATTAACAGCCTAAATGCTTAAACTACTACTAGACTTCTTATATACGGTAGCAAGTTAGCACCCAAGATGTTCTTCTATTTCTGCCATGTAAGTGAGAGCCAGTGATTCAGAGGCCTCTTCATTATATTTCAGTATTCTGCCAATACAAGATTACTATACTTTCTTCCAATTTAATGTAATCTTATTGTAAATAAAAAACAAATCTACCAAACTTATGCGTCATTGTATTTCATTATTTTGACAACCTCTGTGGCACAGTGGTTAGCGCATTGGCGCTCAAGGGTTCCATTTGAACAAAGTAAAATTTTAACATTTTCAGATAAGCAGAATATTCTTACTTCTAACTTTAGTAGGAAAGAAAATGATAGTTTGGGCAGATTTAAATTTTCCGTTTCACGTTACACACATATACCGCAGTCAAAAAAACTTCATGGCAAACAAAAATTGTTACATCATATTTACCCAACTGCCAAGAAGGGCATTGTTATTATTATAATTTTATATAACAATTAATTTAACAATAAAATGAAAAGAAACAACAAAATCAGTCCAGTTATTTTTTTCCATAAAAATTACTAAAAATAAATTTTCAATAAAATTTTACACAGCAAACTTCATTAAGGATACAACACACTTCTAATACAATGTGTCCAAACTATTGTTGTCCACCAAATACTCTATAGATGTTGCATTATCAAAATCCAATAACTCACAGTACATATGTATTTTGCACAAAATACTTTTTCCATTGTTTGATCATAGTTTAGTTTTGAATGTTTTGTTGACTTTGTGAAATGGGAACTCGTTTTTATATCTCTGCACTCCAAGTGTCACAAAAGCTGAAAATATAAAAAAAATGGTTTAAATATCTATTTATTTTTAAAATTACAGAGACCGCTTTAGACAGCACAAATACAATACAAAGTTCTATTAAAATTTTCATTAGGTTTTACAAAATATTAAGAATTGTTGTCAAGAGTGTGAAAAATATAATAATTGAGTTTCTCCATACATTCTTAAATATTGCAAAGCTGCTTTCAGTTTCATATCTCGATTTAGTATGTAAAAAATATTTAAATAAATCGACTCCATACAACTGTATTAATTAAAAGGCAATTGTGATATAGACTTGTGTTTAACATACCTAAACATAAAAAAAAAAATTTTTCCTTTTTGCTAAAAGATGGCCCCGTGAGTTTCTTACGCCGGTTATTCGTGCCGTTCGTAGACTCACGTAGGGACAATTATTCCGTGAGGTAAATTAATTATACCTATAAGGAAATAAAACCTTTTTGATTTTTGTTTTAAAAATTAGATTAACATAATATATTATATTTACTAAGTGATAATGTTGAAATCACAATTTTTCCAGGTGTAGTTTTACATTTCCAGGCAATATTAGCAAGGTATGCTCCAATGCCGACAAGACCTATTGCTCCAGTGAGTCTGCACGCTGTACAATCTTTAGGAACATTTTCTGTTGATGTAGCTGGTGTAGCCATTGTGTAAAGTGTATAATATTTAATTTAATAAAAAAACTAATTTATTATTACATAAATACTTTCAAGTCACAAAATCCAAAAATTGAAATTAAAAAAATATTACGAAATGTCATTGTCATGTCTTAAATTTTTTTATTATTATTTATATATGGCATCGGCTTATAACCATTTGCCAGTGTCAAGTTAAAAAGGCGGGAAATAGAACTTTCGTTTCAATTTTCAACACCGTATTCCTAAATCGTCAAGTCTAAGGTCTAGTCAAAGTCCAAATAAATAGTCAGTCCAGTCCATGAGTCATGTCAGTCGATTCAGTAAAGTGGTAGAAGCTTAACTAAAAGTTTCTAGGGAGTTTTGGAGGGACCACAAAATAGCACGATTTTAGAAGTTGTACCACTTGCCCACACTTGTGCACGTTAACGAATATTTAATGGTTAATATTCTACCAATATTACTCATTAAGAACCGAAATAACACAAATCCACAACATCACCCATTGAATTCCCCGGCAAAACTCTCAACTGTCATTGTTTGATATAATTTTTTTTATGTGGTTGTGTGTGCTATTGTCATTATTCTGAGGTTGTGTACATATTCTTGAGTACTCAAAAAAAGTTGGGATGTAGCAGTAGCACTTAATACTGAGTATAGTTATATTATCTATGCCCTAACTATCCATTCTATTCTCTATCTCGTAAAAATGTTATTGTAAGCTAAAACTTGTAATAACAATTGTAATCTTTTATGAATTACATGACATGGATAAATAATCATAATCTATTCAGTATGTAGGTACCTACCTCATATTAAAAATCCATACCATCCCCATCATAAAATAGACTTCTTAAAATAAATAAATAATAAGGTTGTATTATTTTCAAACAAAAGAAACGAGTTCGGCAAAAATAAGGAAAAGAATAAAAAGAAAACCGGAAAATGATCCCGTGGAGTAGTCTGTCACGCCCATTTCCGGTGTTGAGTGGAATATACTTAGATGGTAAATAATATAATTATTATAATCATCATCATCATCAGCCTATCGCGCGCCGTCCACTACTAAACGTAGGCCTCCCCTAAATAGCGTCAACCATCCCGATCTTGGGCAGCCTTAAAGCCTTTAAAGCCTTAAAAGCCCTTCCATTCGCTGCCAGCCACCTTCTTCACATCGTCGGTCCATCGTGCCGCAGGATATCCAGTGTCCTACACTACGTTTGCCTAAGCGTGGTCTCCGCTCTAACACGTCTTGTCTGCTCCATCGACCGTCTGTCCATCTGCAGACATGGCCGGCCAGCCGGAAACATTCAGTGTGAATTAACATTATTCTATTATTATCTAATAGTAGGAATTTTGTTTTGGTGTCGCCACTTTATTAAACAGCGGGATAAAAACACCCAATGTTTTTTTTAGATACTCACTTACATTTATCAGTAATGGTACTGTCAAGGATCTACTATGTTTTGTTACAGGGAACAAAGAAATATTTCAAAGTGTGGCGGTGGCATATTTTTCCTAGCAAGTCACGACTCTCAACTTTGAAGGTACTAACCAACCTTGTTGTCGCATTTGAGTCAAATTTTTACTTTTAAATGCCATATTATTGAAAAGTTTGATATAATTTAATTCTAAAAATGATATATACTTGAATATAGTAAAATGTTTTGCAATCTGCACTGCGCTTTTACTACGATCAGCTTTTGCCTGAAATTAATAAAAATATATTTAAAAAAAATCCTTTTTAATTTGTCATTATTCACACAATATCAATTATCTTTTCAAATTTAAAGATAATTGATATTGTGTTATCAAGTATCTTCCGAGTCGTACTAAATGGTATTAGTTACAGATAGCAAGATCATATGAAAACTAAGAACATGATAACACTCATCTTTTATTTTTCTGAAAATACTTATTTTGCACTCAAATCTCTTCCCAAAAACCACAAGTAACCAAGTCACGAACAAGAGAAATAATAACCTAACCAAAAGCATGTCACGACATCCCATCAAAGCGTTCACATCCCAGAAAGCGTTCAAAAATTTTCAATCAATAAATTTAAAACAGTAATTAAAGAACGTTTGTGTGCTAAAGCCGTGCTACTAAAAAAGCTACGTTTGTGTATAAAGATAATGATTTTATGAATGATGCACACCTTGGGAATGAGGTGGCTCCCTGCAAGGCTACTCCTAAATTACATAATATATTATTGTACTCTTGTTACGTAGTTTAAGTCCCCGCGCGAGTTTCTTACGCCGCCGGTTCTTCTCGCCGAGCAAATTCCCGAACCGGTGGTAGGCATCATGTAGACCGACGTTCAGAAAGTGTTTAGACACTTTTGAATAATAATTTTTGACCTTGACTTTGACATGTCTAAGGAGGGTTCCGTAACTATCGACGCGTAATAGGTTTTCTTTGAATTACTTCAAATGTTATCGTCCCATTTCGCTCAAAATAATTTCCCTAAAAAGTTTCTAGCATGATCTATCAGCCTGGAAACTTACAAGTTTCTTACTAACTTATAAACCACTTTGGAGGCCGATTTCTCGAAAATGGTTGACTTTGTTAAAAAGTCATGTATGAACCCTACCTTTATTTTAAGACCTATTAAACGATACCCCACACAATGGGGTAGAATGAAAAAATATTTTTTATCCCCACTTCACATGTATGGAGAGCCACCCCTAAAATATAAAATTATAATTATTATTTGATGCCAAATTCGAGATCTGTACACAATCTACAACTATACCAAATTTCATCAATTTATATTCATTTACAGAAGCTAGAAGCGCGGACAGACAGACAGACAGACGGACGGACAGAACGAAACTATAAGGTTTCCTTATGTGTTACAGAACCCTAAAAACAGTCGTACAGGTGTTGTTACTTGACTCAAATAAAACATTTGTTGATTGTGTGCAGATCTCGAATTTGGCATCAAATAATGATAATAATTTTATATTTTAGGGGTGGCTCTCCATACATGTGCAGTGGGGATGAAAAATATTTTTTCATTCTACCCCATTGTGTGGGGTATCGTTTAATAGGTCTTAAAATAAAGGTACGGTTTCATACATGACTTTTTAACAAAGTCAACCATTTTCGAGAAATCGGCCTCCAAAGTGGTTTATAAGTTGGTAAGAAACTTGTAAGTTTCCAGGCTGACAGATCATGCTAGAAACTTTTTAGGGAAATGATTTTGAGCGAAATGGGACGATAACATTTGAAGTAATTCAAAGAAAACCTATTACGCGTCGATAGTTACGGAACCCTCCTTAGACATGTCAAAGTCAAGTTCAAAAATTATTATTCAAAAGTGTCTAAACACTTTCTGAACGTCGGTCTAAATGATGCCTACCACCGGTTCGGGAATTAGCTCGGCGAGAAGAACAGGCGGCGTAAGAAACTCGCGCGGGGACTTAAACTACGTAACAAGAGTACAATAATATGTTATGTAATTTAGAAGTAGCCTTGCAGGGAGCCACCTCATTCCCAAGGCGTGCTATCATTCATAAAATCATTAACTTTATAATAGGCTTTAGCACACAAACGTTCTTTAATTACTGTTTTAAATTTATTGATTGAAAATTTTTGAACGCTTTCTGCGATGTGAACGCTTTGATGGGATGTCGTGACATGCTTTTGGTTAGGTTATTATTTCTCTTGTTCGTGACTTGGTTACTTGTGGTTTTTGGGAAGAGATTTGAGTGCAAAATAAGTATTTTCAGAAAAATAAAAGATGAGTGTTATCATGTTCTTAGTTTTCATATGATCTTGCTATCTGTAACTAATACCATTTAGTAGGACTCGGAAGATACTTGATAACACAATATTAATTATCTTTAAATTTGAAAAGATAATTGATATTGTGTGAATATTGACAAATTAAAAAGGATTTTTTTTAAATACATTTTTATTAATTTCAGGCAAAAGCTGATCGTAGTAAAAGCGCAGTGCAGATTACAAAACATTTATTATATTCAAGTACTTATATATCATTTTTAGAATTAAATTATATCAAACTTTTCAATAATATGGCATTTAAAAGTAAATATTTGACTCAAATGCGACAACAAAGTTGGTTAAAGTCAGGGCATGACTTTTAATAGACAGCATGTAATATAAAAGATGTGTCGTCTAGTATCAATATTCGCCAGATCCACTTTAAAAAAGAAAATAGTTGTAATGCTCTATGGTTTACTATTTTAAAAATGTACTGTTGCTAATATTAAATTTGTATAAATCCCGTTTACATCCTAAGTAAATCACGGTTAAAAACTGAATTTGTTATCATAAACCGCCAGATCCGTGACCAACGACAATCATATGCCGTGAGATCCAAACGACCAGACCAATCAGAAAACAGGATTTTGACAGGTATCCATTACGGCATCCTTGGCGTCAATACGGCCGCTCGTACATTTTCTTGTGAATTTCGTGCTGCATTTTTGGTGAATTATAAAGAAAATAATGGCCGATTTATTAAAGAAAATAGAAAATGTTCCGCCTAATTAGGCAAGGAAGCGAGGTATGGACTAAGGTTAATAATGCCTCTAGTCAAGAATCACTCTTTGATACATGCTGTATATTATGAGAGTGACTGTCAAATTCCGCTACATCCATTGAGTTGAGTAACTAACTCCGTCAGATTCTTATCTAAATATCAATATCCGCTACATCCATTTTTTATATTATATTTATTTGATTAATTTGAAAACTAACAATAAATAATCATAAATGAGGCGAAGATTCCACTATTTTTTTACATTATTTATAAAATGGTATTAGTAACTATGACGGAGGAAAAAGTCATTTAATGTAAAATTGACCTTTTTGGATATGACGGATTTTGTTATTAGACAACACTAATATAAGTCGCATATGAACAACCAAGTCACTCATGTGTCTCAAATTGACTGCTGTAAAACAAGATGGGGTTCGTTTAATAACCGTCATTATGAAAACGTGTATACAACTGCTTCATTATATAAACGTCATATTAGGTCTTTACCTATGAAATTGCCGTTTTGTATGAAAAAATTTAAACGAATTTTTTTCATGTATTTTTATTTGTATTAATCGAAGTAATCACCCATGCAATCAATGCATCTTTGCCAACGCAGTGGCAGTTTATTGATGACCTTCTTAAAGAAATCAGCTGGATGGGAAGCAACAAATTCTTCAAAGGCATTTTGTACTGCCTCTCGGCTCGGGTATTGAATTTTTTTCCCGCCAAGAAGTTATCCAAATTCTGGAAAAAGTAGTAGTCTGTAGGCGCAAGTTCTGGTGAGTAGGGCGGATGACGGAAAGCTTCCAACCCCAGTTCTTGCAACTTGGAGACCGTCTGCTGTGTAGTATGAGGTCGCGCGTTGTCGCGCAGGAGCAGCGGAGACGAGCTATTGACCAATGCTGGTTGGAGATATGCCAGCTTCTCCATTATTGTGTTCAGTTCTTCACAGTACACATCTGCAGTAATGCTCACCCCGTTTGGTAAGAAGCTGTGATGAATCACACCGGCGCTAGACCACCAAACAGTGACCATCACTTTTCTACGGGTAAGTTTTCGTTTAGGGCATTGTTTAGGTGCTGAAACCAACAACCAACTTGCTGAGCGCTTGCAGTTATCAAACAGAATCCATTTTTCATCACAAAATTTTTCATCACAGGTAACAATGCGGTTCAAAATTCCTTCATTTGTGTGTCTGTTGCAAGGCACGTCTCGACGCGTACTTCGCGCTGGCGATCATTGAGTTCGTGGGGCGCCCATTTGTCAAGCTTTTTTACCCTGCCAATTTGACGCAAATGGACCAATATTGTTTTGACGCTAACGCCGAAAGCTGCTGCTAATTCAGCCGTAGATTGTGTATCATCAGCCTTCACAATCGCCTTTAATTCGTAATTGTCGACCAAAGTCTTCGGACGACCGCGAGGTTCATTTTTCAGGTCGAAATTTCCAGAACGGAAGCGAGCAAACCAATAACAGGTGGTGCGTTGGTTTGTAGTGTTAGCTACGTAAAAATCGTTGATGTTGCGTGCCGCTTGTGCCGCGTTGCTGCCACGACGGTACTCATATTCCATAATTACTAAAATTTTTAACGTATCCATGATGACGAAAAAGATTGAAATGCGATGAAAATGTAACACTAATCAATAAACAAATGACTACTTTTGGAAAAAGAATTCCATGTTTTTAAAATAAAATTAGTTAATTTGAAATTAGAATTCTTAGCCAAAAAAAATTATTTTGATTTGAAATGGCCAGTACTGAAGAACGGCAATTTCATAGGTAAAGACCTATTATATAAGTATTTCAATCACCCAATTTGGTCAGTTGAAATTAGAAAGACTATTGCGTTGTTGTACAAACGTTTTAGCTAAAAGTATAATATAACGTCGTGTAGTTTAGTCTTGCCGACGTTGCTATGACCTGTTTATTATGACATATTTTAAGGACCTATTAGTCACCTCATTACTATTAAAAAATGTATGACGCTTTTGTTTGTTGGTTTATCACTGCTGTGACGCCATACTAGTACAATTTGTAATCTGTGCTATAGTCCGTAGTAGTAAAATGGCGGTGTTACGTTCCGTTTGACGTTATGACGTAAATAATTTTTTAAGATATTATGAACTATTTATTTACAGAAACGATCCGTTTCACTACTACATGTGTTTAGTGTGTTTGTGTCGTCGCCGGAAGTTACTTCGAGGTGTATTCATCAGTAGAAATTAAACAAAAAATCGGTTGTCTGTAAAGTCGGTTTACTGACGATAGTTGAACGTGACAACGTCATGTTTAGCGAGGTAACGCCGCATGAGTCATGTTTAGCAAGGTAACGCTGGTAACGGCATGAGTCATGTTTTTTCGTGCGTGCAGCCGGCTCCATCGAATTACAAGACGTTATCACGTCAAAAACAAAAATACATATTTTTAAATCAAATTTATTTATCAATCTTATTTTATTTAATTTATGATATCGCTAGAAAACGTTTTCCTAACAAGTACTAAAGGAAATAACCTTTCAATGTATGAAATTAAATATGAGTCAAGTAGCCTGTTATAGCAAACTAATATTTTAGCTTGGAAAATATTTAAATCCGTAGAACGGAGTTCTAATTGATGCTCAGGCGAGTCGTACTCGTCCACTTTGAGAATAAAGTGAAAGTAAAGTACAAATTTTGCAATCTCTGGGCTAGCGGCGGTATTTCCGAGAATAGCCACTAGGTAGACTTATTAGCAATATGGGAACGTAACCATAGTGACCTCGTTTTTTTACAATTTTTCACCCACGCGTAGAATGACAAATTTTTACGTAGTCCATACTAATATTTTAAAGAGGAAAAAGTTTTAAAAAGTTTGTTTGTTCGCATTGAATAGGCTCCGAAACTATCAAGCATCCGCAACTAAAAGCAAGTATGGCCATCCTGTTAGAACTAAAGTTGGTTGTTTGTGAGATTCATACCATCTATCCTATTCCTAGGCCACAATTTCTTTATTTACCCTAAGCCAAATTTAAACAATTTCTACGCGTTTTCTATAAGTTTGTCGTGTCTGTTTGTGGCATTGTATCTCCCAAACGGATGAACTATATCTTGATTTGAAGAGTGTTCTTAGCTATAATTCATCAGCTTTCTCATTATTGCTTGACAATTCGGGAGTCCCTAAGAAATCTTTATTTTGTTTATGCTCGAAAAATCCCGACTTAGAGTAAAATAAAATGCATGGTTTCTGTGGGAATCGATAGAGGTACATGTACAACAAAAGCTGGTTATTAATGTCATTAAGACCGCAATATAGGAAGTGATGGAACTTGCGATATAGGTTAATTTAATCAGGGGCTGAGTACCCTTTCAGCCCTTACATAAATACAGAGTCATCTCACAAAAATATATTGTCGGACATGAAGTGTTCAAATGAAGCCATCTTTTAATATGAAAAGAAATTGAAAATTTTCATTGAATCCTTAATATTTAACTACTTTAATAAAGGCATCAAAAAGCAATAATGTTATAGAGGAAACTGGGGACACTTAATCCCCCTTTTCTTTTCCCTTATTTACAAGATAGACACGGGCGGGCAGAAATACGTGGAATTTATCTGACAAGAATATGCGACAACCAACAGAATATCAGTGAAAACAAATCAAATGTTTCTACTAAAACTAAAGACAGGGAATTGTATCAAGTGTACAATTGATCCCCCGAGACTGCCCATATAATTACTATGCGACCTAAAACGTTGTCGGACGTAAACAGAGGGGTTCTATAAGTATGTCTTGTTTGTTTGTGGCATTATATCTCCCAAACGGATGAACTATATCTTGACTTGAAGATTGTTCTTAGCTATAATTCATCAGCTTTCTCATTATTGCTTGACAATTCAGGAGTCCCTTAGAAATCTTTATTTTGTTTTTTATTTTCATTTATTGCTTATAAGACCACTTAAACTTAATTAACTATTAATTTATTCGCATGCCATGTTTGAGCACCATCATAACATTTTCATGCAACTTACTTATGGTTTGGTAGTTTTCGTACTCTTTGTTGAGTACCTTCTCCTGTTTTTATACCTTAGAACTATGGAAATATTTAACAACTTGTCAATAATTAAAAAAAAATACGAGGCACTTAATCCAGGGGGGAGACTTTATCTCCCCCCCATGTGTACCCGGGAGTAATTTTATGCTACGAAACAAATCTATACTAATATATTACAGAGGAAAGGTTTGTTTGTTTGCATTGAATAGGCTCCAAAACTACTGGACCGATTTTGATGAAATTTGGCACAGATATAGAATATACCACGGGGAGGGATATAGGATACTTTTTATTGCGGTAAAGTGTACGGTTCCTTCGAGATTTCCTTTTGCGCGCACGAAGTCGCGGGCAACATCTAGTATATTATACAATAATTCAAATAAGATTTATACTTTTATTAAAATTAAACGAAAGTCATACGGATAAGGATTCGCTTTATATTCATATAATCATAAATATGGTTTCTAAATAACTGTTAAATTACAAACTTACAAGATGATGTTTGATGGCAACAAATCGCCATTTAACTGATTGAATTAATTCATTGAACTTCATTTGAAGTATGCTGGTATTGTATACTATCGACAAAGCCACTGTAAAAGCAGATATTGCCCAAACATGATCTGTACAATGAGTGTACCTATAGTCTCCCAGAAGGATCAAGTGTCCCAGCTCTCCTCCCGTACCTACAACTAACACAAAAATTGTAATTCGTTTTATAACGCCATACGTATTTTTTTAACTCTCTAATTATTACTGGCAACTAAATAATAATTTTTTGATGTTTCAGAAACTGTGTCAACCCAACATAAATATCGGCCAAGTGCGAGTCTGGAGACGAAGTGCAGCTCAACTTTCAGGGCCTTATCACTCAACCTAGAAAGAGTTCTATAGTTTACCTTGTCAATTTTATTGTTATAATACTTAAACAATAAAATATTTTTACTCTTTAGGGCTACTTAGTACCTACCTAACAATATTACCCTTATAGTTTCGCTCAGTCCTTACTGGTCTAAGATCCGGTAGTAATTATAAGAAATATATACGACCGCTGATAGCCGCTAGCGACGGTAGCGGCCATCGGCGGCCGTGAGCGGTGTAAGCGGCGGCGGCTGTCTCAAGTGAAGCTGTGTTTTATAGCAATGAAGATAAAGTTTAAAATTAAGAATATTACAGTTATGCTGCGCGCCACTCCGCTGCCATTTCGGTGTGAATCGGCCCTTAGGGCGCAATTTAACTAGGCAACCTATTTGCAATGTGTCAGTGGGAATATTATCTATCATTTATTTATTATCACTAGTAAATAACAGAGGGTATATATTTCTTATACCGAATCTTGGACTATACCTCTGTATGTCTGCACGCCCTTGCTTACTCTGTAATTAAAATGGATCAATCATGTAAACAGATGAAATAAATTATATTTTATTAAACACTTCGTTTTTTTTCTGGGTAAATGAAGTATTCAAACATAATAAAAATTTAAAAATAATTATCATGTGTCAAAATCACGTGAAAATTCCAAAGTAGGAAAAACGTGGTCTCTTAGGTTGCATAACCATTTGTTCTGGTAAGCTATGGGCCTTGAGGTGCTACTCGAATGCCAGTGGCCTGGTGTGGCATATTAATGTGCCAATTTCACCTACGTCTGTTAAAGTTAATCGTTGATTGATTAGTATCATGGTAATCTCTCTCATTCTTCGTATTAAATAAACAGAAGGCATTATATTTAGATAAAAAATAAGGCTGGGACTATATAATCCGGAATCCGTAAGGCTGGGGTGTAGTGTCCGTTGTCCAATATAATTGTGTATATATCAGCTCCTTACGTCACACTCGTATATACGTCCGCACTCCACAGTGGTCACAGGCCGTCTCATAGTCTCATAGATTATACAGATATAAACTATAGGTCTGCTTCGGCCACCGCAGACCGCTCTCGTTAGTTTTCCACCTTCATCGATAACAAGTGTGCGCAGGAGCAAACAGAATACTTCCTTTTCTTTTGCACATACACTCGCCACTTCCATTTTCAACTCTATTGTATTAGCGCAAAGTTCTATTTACAATGCTCTGAATTTTCACGGGCCCGCCGGATTCCGGATCATAATACAGTCCCAGCCTTAACATAAACAGGCGTTGGTAAAACTGGCACTGGTAATGAAGTCATCGCAAGTACGAGTATATTGCAATTTGTACCAGGCCAATAACATCATAATTTACTATCTTATACTTTAAACGAGACAATCTTGTATACATATAATAATCGGTTTCTCGAAAACGGCTGCAAGTATTACCATGAAATTTAGTATGCAGGGAGTTTTGGGGGAGAAAAATCGATCTAGCTAGATCTTATCCCTGATAAACTCCGCATTTGTAAGCTATATATTAGTAGTTTTTTATTTCGTCGTGCAAAATATATCAATAATTTCGACTCTATTACGTCAGTCCGATTGGTAGAATTTGGTATGCGTATGCATATTTTTGCTTTGTTCGAAAATTCGGAATGTGGTGGGTTCGAGTCCCGGTCAGATAAATATTTTTGTGATTCTTTTTATTTTTTAAATTTATCAGACCTCCGAGCAGAGGTCGGTTACCCAGGTACTTATACTCGTAGTTACACAGGCATATCATAATATTTAATCTGAACATTTTAGTACCAAAAGTTTCCTCGATACTTTTACATTTCAACTATAGAGCTGATTTAAACCGCGAGAGCTTGTGTATGGAACAATTTAGTGATAAAATTAGAGCCGTGGTCCAAGCAGGAACAATTGACGATCAAGCATTCGTAAAAGAAAATTATCATAATAATACGTGAAGCCAAAGACTTTCAGTACAGATTCATCATAATATTTGGCACAATTGAAGTTTATGTTAAGGATTGTGTGCAGAAAGCTAATATTTTTTAAAATAATGTTTAGAAATACATAAAATTAAAAAAATAACAATAACCACACACTACCTAAGATTATTTACTACCGTGCGCTAATAATCTTTAATATTATAAAAGTAAAGTAACCCTTAGTAAGTAGATATATTAAATAACTTATTTAATATATCTACGGTTCAAACTTAAAAATTATATGAATTCGACTACATGACAAGTGTATGAAAATCATGACAGCGCTTATACATTATTCATTCGATAACGATACGAATGCTTTTGCGTCAATGTTCCTGCTTGGGCTGTTGTTCGGGGTTCTTGTGAACGTTCACATCGATAAGGGGCATCATAGACGACGAAGATAGGTACTATAATATTATATGTTAAGATAAATTATTATCGCTTGCTATACGAATTCTAAAATGTAATGATACAATATTATAGTGTCTTCGCCGTCCGTGACGCCCTTAAAAGTACTGATCAATAACAGTCCGAAACGTTCTAAGAACCTTTAGTTGCTTTGGCACCTCATACAAAAAATACAGTGTTAGCTCGGCAAGACCCAATTATGATGATAACCACTACGGATGCATAAGTAACGACCAAGTCTAACTAGCCCGAATGAACGAAGTCATAGAATATTCATAGCTAGTTACGTATAACCTCATTCGACCGAGGCGATGCCTATCTTAAAGAACACGTATTTTTAGATACACAATAGATTCTGAAGAAATTCAGATCGGAATCATCTTTTCATTAGAGTTACGTTATTGTAGGCTTTTAGCTGTTGGTGTGTGTTAAGTTGTATTGACCATATTATATATACATTATATATATACAATATATATATATATATATATATATATATATATATATATATATATATATATATATATATATATATATATATATATATATATATATATATATATATATATATAATATTTTTGGAAATCGGTTAAAAAGAGCGCCCATATCGCTAATTCGATCAAACTGACATAGGTACAAGACATCTGTGTAACTTCTCAACAAGAAAATACTCTTTTATTGGGAAAGCTTAAGGAATCTAATCGCTAGTAATCACAGGAAAAGAAAGCAAGGACTTAAGGAGACAACAGATAAATTATTATTATGATTAGTAGTTACTCATTATTATTTATTCTATTCATTATTGTATTATTATAAAGAATAGAATACATTAAGTATAAATAATATTAATTAGTATGTTTGTCTCGGGCCGGGACTCGGGACTAGAGTTACATATTCTGCTAATCAAATCCTTGAACCGACCTTAATTAACCGCTAACAAGTGCTGAAGATGTTGTTCACATGTGCCTAGTAGCTGAATGTCCAGGCAAGTAGCTGTACTGGTATGTAGGCTAACTCTAAACTAAATTGGACGTACCGTTTCAAATTCTTAGAGCTAGGAATGAAAGCAATGGTGAAATTCGTAAAATAATTTTATTTCTACAACTGATAAAGTGTGGTAAATTTCATTGCTGTAACAATGTAAAAATGAAGCTGAAAATTCACATTTTTCCAAAGGTTTTATCTATACTTATGCATGTTACTAGAACGTTTTCCGGAATCAGTAATTTAGTACAGGTTATCTCGTAGTACAAGTCAACTTAATGCAAGCTACTAGCACTCTTTATGCAAGTAACTGGCACGTATATCGTCAGTTAGCATTAAATATGCATCGCATTTTACCTTTCCGTGAATGGAGAACTCAGTACGAATTACGCCAGCGCTCGCACTGCGCGCGTTTCACCATGTTTACTAACAGCTAACTTATCGGATTGTGTGTTTGTGAATTAATGTATTGTTTAAATATACACATATGTAAAGAAAAAATAGTGCGAATACAATGTATAGTTGTGACAGTGCAAAAATGTGGCTAAGATTGTAATAAACTAAATATTAACAATCATTTAAAATATTTTTTGTGGTGATTGGAAAATATAATTGTGATAAAAACAGTTTAAACAGGAGGTAACTTAGATTTATTTATTTTTAAATCAGTTTTAGGTATCCAACGGGTAAAAACAGGACCCTGTTACTGAGACTTCGCTGTCTGTCCGTCCGTCTGTCACCAGGCTGTATCACGTGAACCGTGATAGCTCGACAGTTGAAATTTTCACAGATGATGTGTTTTGTTGTTGCTATAACAACAAATACTAAAAACAACAAATAATAAAATAAATATTAAAGGGGTCTCCCATACGACAAACGTGTTTTTTTGCCGTTTTGTATGAAACACCTCGGCGTCGTGCCCGAACACGCCTCGCACTTGGCCGGTTTTTTATACTTACTTTGATTGTTTAATATCTTTAAGTAAAAAAATTTTTGGTCTTATTTCTACTTTATTTATCATTATCATCAGATATGTCTTCATTAAGGTATTTTACGGGGTATTACTTACTTTGCTCTATAATTCAGATTTAGGAATCTTAATTATAAAGTAACCGGATATTCAACTGCTAAAATAATCATCGTAGAGCGGATTTTGTTACAAAATTAATAATACTAGAGTTCGCCCGCCCTGTGGTCGAAATTCGCCCATAATCTATACATATAATAAAATCGTAACTGGTCGCTGCCTGTACATGGAAGATATATAAGAAAATCTTTATGAACGACATAGAACCCAAAACAATGATTTTTAGAATTTTTGCTTGTTTGTCTGCTTATCTGTTTGTCTGTACGTTTGTACGCGCTAATCTCGGAATCTACTGGACGGATTTTGATGAAATTTGGTATGGTAGTAGTTTTGACTCTACATATGCTAATTTTTTGGGCCGATTAAAATGTACGGTTTCTGCGATATTTGTTTTTCCGCGTACGAAGTCAACGGCTTAACTGATTTTAATACGGTTATCACTAATGCGTTTTGGTTTGCTCCACTTGAAATTTGATAATTGTTTCATTTCAATTGATTCATAATTATAAAAGTTATGTCAGTCTAAAGAATATAACATACATATAGATTTTTTAAATTCTTTTATCAATAGAAATCCACATTATTTGTGAGTGTCATAGACTATATATATTACGAGTAACCCGAAAAATGTTAAGTCTTTTTCGTGGTAGTCAGAATTGCAAAATAAATCGAAAATCAACGGGTGAAAGAAATCGTGTTTGAGAAACGCTGCCTTAACGATGAGAGATTTATTATTGAGTGCTAGTTTTTTTTTAGAGTTTGATAGTGATTGCAAAAAATCAGCGACTATTTAAGTCACGAAAACTATGATTTTTATATTAAAAAAATATATTTAAATCGTAATGTGATGTTTATCGTTCATATTATTTATCAACAATTATTATGAATTTTTATCAACATAAGATAAAATAATTTGGACTAACGGTTACCAGATTGCGGACAGTATAGTCACAGGCTAAGGTCGTGTTAACTAGTGGGCGGGTCCGGGCAAGCAGCGAACTTTGGGAAAACTAAAAATTTCGAAACGCAATACGCACACTTTCGAGTTTTCTCTAAAATTTATTATAAATTGAAGGCCCCCGCCGAGTCTTTCTGTCTGTATGTTCGCTTTTGCCCGCAGCTTCGCAGAATATAAAATTACATATATGTAAAGCCTTAATCGACCGTCTGTACTAAATAATAATAATATATTCCTTATGCGAGTGAACAAAATTTTTTTTTTACTTTCCAGATAATAGCTGTTCAACTTTAAAACCCGAAATACTGTTAACTTCAGAAAAATACAATAAAATCAACAGATTAAAACGGATCATCGGTACTAAATAATATAATAATTAATATGTTATTTATGTTAAACGCGACTCGCGAGCGAGCGAGCAAATTTTTTTTCTATTTGACCAATCAAAATCTGCTTAAACTTTAAACTCTGAAAGACTGCATTTGGGAATATATAATCAAATCAATAGCCTATAACAGAACATCATTGCAAAATAATTTAATGTTTATTTTGTAAAAAGCGAATGAGCGAAGCGAAGGAGCAATATTTATTTAAAATAAATAAATATTTCTCCTTCGAAAATAGTTTGAAGAACGCCGTAAAGAACGCAATGTAATTCTATTTAGTTTTTTTTTTAATTTTTAAATTATTTTTCTGCCTAAACGACTTCACATAAGCAGCAGCTAGTTATATTATATTTTTTTTATAGATTATAATATGACGAAAATATCTGTAATTGATTTTACTAAATCTTATTTATACACAGGGAAAGTTCCTATTTTTTATTGTTCATGATCTATGTATGACTTCATGAAATATCTTTAAGTTGAGAATTTATTCTTATGTTTTCATAAGAAAAACCTTGTGGTGTATACTTTTCGATTTTCTATACTTTTTTTTTTGCTGTGAGGCCCCTTGGACTACGAGGCCGTGGGCGGTCGCCCATACTCACGACTCTCTTAATATGGAATGTTAAAAAGCTAGTACGATACTATTTTTCTATTCAGGACAATTTTATGCTATATTGGGTAGTACAATAGAGCTGAAAATCGATCTCACGCTTGTCAAGATTTTTAATAATTGCTGTTGTATATTCGATTTTCAGCATTGTATTAGGCATAAGCGCGGAGTTCAATTTTCAGCGCTGTTATTACTATGTATGAAATTTATTTTTTACGCTCCCGCGGTCGATGTGGCCGTACAGACGTTGGAGCGCGGGGCCCCCCAACGCGCGGGGCCAGTAGCTCTTGCTGCCTCCGCCTATGTGGCTAATCCGGTACTGAATCGCACGGCAGTGTGTGTGAATATAATCTGAGGTAGTGTGTATTGTTGTTATTTTTAATAATTTTATGAATGTCAAAGCAATAATTTTAAAATATTTGCTTTCTGCACACCTTCTTTATTTTACTTTATTTTATATACTTTACTTTTATTTTATTTACTTTATTTTATATGGTTGCACAATTCTCGTAAAACTGTATTGTAAGCTTTTGCTTAACGTAGACTATATAATAAGTACCTGGGTAACCGAGCTTTGCTCGGAGATTTAGTAGATAAAAAAAACACGAAAATATTTTACCGGGGTACGAACCCACAACATTCCGAATTTCCGAACAACCATAGATGTATTATATTAAAAAGAGGCGAACAACGTAAAAATTAACCAAACTGCCAATCGGACTGACATAATAGAGTCGAATTTATTGATATATTGTTGCACGACGAAATAATAAACATATATAACTTAAACATACATATAACATATATAACTTAAAAATGCGCAGTTTCGCAGGGATAAAATCTAGCTACAACAAATTTTCTCTCCCAAAACTCCTGCATATTAAATTTCATGTAAATACTTGGAGTTGTTGCTGAGATTATGATAATCTGTTTTTTTTTTATTAAATAAGGGGGCAAACGAGCAAACGGGTCACCTGATGGTAAGCAACTACCGTCGCCCATGGACACTCGAAACATCAGAAGAGCTGCAGGTGCGTTGCCGGCCTTTTAAGAGGGAATACGCTATCTTCTTGAAGGTTTGCAGGTCGTATAGGTCCGGAAATACTGCTGGTGACAGTTCGTTCCAGAGTTTTACAGTGCGCGGCAGAAAGTTACGCGAAAAGCGCACGGTGGAAGACTGCCACTCATCAAGGTGATGAGGATGGTATGTTTTTCGCGTGGGACGATGGCGAAAAGTTGCAGGTGGTATGATTCCGAACAATTCCTCAGAGCACTCCCCGTGATACAACCGATAGAGGATGCAGAGTGAAGCTACATCTCGGCGTAATTCCAAGGGGTGCAGGCTGTTTGAAACACTATGGCAGTCAACAACTCGAGCGGTCCTTCGTTGGATACGATCCAGAGGGAGCAGTTGGTATTTTGGCGCCCCTGCCCAGAGATGAGAACAATATTCCATATGAGGCCGAACCTGCGCCTTGTAGAGTTGAAGGCGTTGGTCCGGACTGAAGTACTGTCTCGCTCTGTTAAGAACACCAAGCTTCTTCGAGGCTAACTTGGCCTTACCCTCTAGATGATATCGGAACTGGACTTCGCTCGATATGTTGACGCCAAGTATCTCAATGCTAGGGGAGATGGCTAAAGATGTGCCCTCGAAACGAGGATATACGACCATTGGAGACTTTTTAGTGGTGAACGCGCAGACTTGTGTCTTGGCGGGGTTGAATTTGACTAAGTTACGTCTACCCCATTCAGAGACTTTCTCCAATGAATTCTCTATTTTAGACACAAGTTCGTTTCGTCTCTCAATGACATTTAGCCGAGAAATATTGGGGAAGCCGGTATATACAGCATAACCTGTACTATCATCCGCATAGCAATGAATGCCGTTGGTCCGCAACATGTCATTGATATGCAGTATGAATAGGGTAGATGATAGCACACAGCCCTGAGGGACACCAGCATCAACAGACTGAGTTTCCGAGCATTCGCCGTCAACTACGACCTTTATGCTTCTATCTGCTAAGAAACTAGTGACCCACTTACATAATTTCTCGGGTAGCCCGTATGATGGAAGCTTTGATAGCAGCGCTTTATGCCAAACCCGACCAAAGGCCTTCGCAATGTCCAAACTAACAGCCAATGAGCGATCACCTTTTTTGGGGATCGGGTGCACCAAGGCTGTCTTCCAAGAAGCCGGGACGATGCCAGAAGAGTAGGAGAACCGAAAAAGACGCGTCAAGACCGGAGCCAACTCTGGAGCACACTTTTTCAACACAATAGGAGGGATTCCGTCAGGCCCACTCGACTTTTGGATATCAAGGGAACGGAGGGCTTTTCGCACTGAGCGCTGATGAAACAAAATATCCGATATGATGCTCGTGCATCGCGGTATGGTCGGTGGTTTCTTCCCCCCGTCATCCAGGGTCGAGTTTGACGCAAAGAGCTTGCCCAGAAGATCGGCTTTGTCTTTTGCGTCCTGGGCCAACGATCCATTTCCTACGTGTAGGGATGGTAGGGTGGGCTTGCAGAAATTTCCTTCAATAGCTTTAGCCAGAGACCAGAATGCACGGGTTCCCGAGGGGAGGCGCTCAAGCCTCTTACCAATTCTATTGATGTGCTGTTTCTTTGCCCGAGTGATCTCTTTCTTTAGGGACCTAGAGGCAAGGTTGTACTCCTTTTTATATGTGCTGGTATTTAAATCCTGAGCAGACACTGCATTGGCCCAGGATTGTTAAGCCTCCTGCTTCCGGCGAGAAGCTTTTTGGGGGATGAACCAAACCAGGGACGAAATCTGCCGCCAGTTGGCACTATAGAGGACGGAATGAAAAGTTCCATCCCTTGCATCACCACATCGGTAACAGAGTTGGCAGTGTTGTCTGGAATCATCCGGCGAGAAGCACACGTTCCCCCAAGGATAGGATGCAAAAAACGACCGCATCCCATCCCAGTTTGCTGACTTGTAGTGCCATACACGACAGTATTTAACAGCACGCTGTCGTAACACCGTCGTAAGTGGCACAGAACTCCTAACAAGGCAATGATCCGATGAACCAAGTGGTGCGATTACGGACTTATCCTGATTTGAAGTCAGCAGAAGGTCCAACAAGGAAGGATTCTGGCCATCCACATCTGGGATTCGCGTAGGCGTAGTAACCAGTTGTGTCAAGTCGTTCGCAAGGGCAAAGTTGCAAACAGATCTCCCCGCATGATCAGTTTTACTGGAATTGAGCCAGTCGGCGTGGTGGGCATTAAAGTCGCCAAGTATTATGATCTCTGCGGATGGGATCTGCCGCTGCACAAAATCTGAAGCAGCGTGCAGGTGTTCCAAGAGTCGGTCCGTCTCGGGGTCACCACTTTGGGACCTATATAGGCACGCATAGACGCGAGGGTGGTCGTCGCAATCTATGCGGAGCCATAACGTTGACAGGTCCCTGTCCTCAAGATTGCTGAGGCGGCGAGAGCTGATATCATCTCTGATATACACACACACTCCAGCTTTGGGCAGAAAGGAGTGCTCGAGAGAATAACCCCTGGGTGGGAAAGGTATGATGTGTCACTCGGAGATGATATCTGCGTCTCGGTTAAAAAGAGCAAAGCCGGCTTTGCCGTCTCAAGGTGGTAATGGACGGCATTAAGGTTGGAGTGTAATCCCCTGATATTACAAAAGTCCATGTTTAATATCGAGAGGGGTGCCCTTGTGTGTTTGCTCTTGCCCCGAGCAGGTTGGAGCGCAGTTTTGCCCTCCCCATAATACGAGGGGCAGCCTGGACGTCCACGTTCAGTTCCAGGGGTTCCTGAGCATGGACGTCCAGAGAGGGATTCTCCAACGCAGTTGGTACCGTCCTGGGGTAACAAATTGCTTTTCAACTGCGGCATTTCTAGGGGGGTAGGGGATTGGGCCTGTATTGGCAATCTGTATATAATATACAAGATTGTCTCGTTTAAAGTTTAAGATTAATGGACGTTAAATATTACAATACTATTTATGTAACAAGATTTTCTTATAAAAAAACTTACTCGTAAAGCCGGCTTCGTTGCCGGTCACGGTCAGCGGTAACCACTCAGCATCAGGCGATTCGTTTGTATAGTAGAAAGAAAGAAAGAATGGAAAGATAGTTTATTTGGTAAAACACTGAACAAGAAAAATATACATTAAAAAGAAAAACACAAGTAATTTTACCAAATTGTTGCCCACTCTGCATATGTTGCAAACATAGTTCGCAACGCTGATTTTCAGTGAGCACCGAAAAACAAAATGTAAAGTAAAAATGTAAAGTAATAAAAATTAAAAAAAAAACCGTAATCTATAATTAAAAAAAAAAGAATGAGATCAATTAACATGACATATTAATAATTAAAAACAAAGATCAAGGTAGTAAAGATGAATACAGTGAAGGAGCATTAAATAAAAATATTAAATTATGTTATAATATTATTTATATTAAACACAAATTACAAAGTAGCGCCCGATGAGAAGAATCATCTAAAATGTTTACAATTAAGTGACCCAGGGTATACTACGTATGAATTTCATAGTCCATATTTGTTTCTGGTATTTTTTTAATGATTATCTTTTTCCCGCGGCTCCGTCCGCGTAAATATAGTATCGGATATCACACGTCAAATCTGTTAAAATACCACGTAAAAAAGTATCCTATATTTTAATCCCGAGGTTAAACTGCTACCTTACCAAATTTCATCGAAATCCGTTCAGCAGTTTTTGCGTGAAAGAGTAACAAACATCCATCCATCCATCCATCCCCACAAACTTTAACATTTATAATAGTAGTAGGATAAGTTCATGGATTAATGATTGGTAACTCCGCTTATGATTTTTTTTATTGGAGCGAGACCAATAACAATTTATCTATGGGTAAGCTATTATATAGAGTTTGAAATTATAAATAGTACATGGAGACTTTTGTTTCTTACACACGTACCGATTATGCCGAGCAGACCATTAAGACAGCACGACACTCGTGTGTTTGATTTTCATCCGATTTTTGTGCTCCAACTCTCAAGAATACTTCTTCCCAAACCTAAATAAACTGATAAACAAATAATAAAAAATTCATGTCCTGTAATATTATTTTACAGAACATTAATTTTTTATTATTTGTGTATTAAAGGACAGCTAACGTTAAAATATACTTCCAAAAGTTTATTTTCTACAGGTGGACTTTTCAAATCGTTTGTCGATGTTATATCGATCAATAGCTTAATTTAATTGAAAACAAGGAAGTACAAGCCTCTAAAAAAACCTTAAAAATCCTCCCCTATTTTTTCCCTAATTTTAGGGAGAAACCCCTAAGTTGACAACCAAATCCGTGGCCTGCTCCAGACCAATGGCAATAATGTGGTGTGTTAATATTTTACGATGACAATTCAAAATTGAACTTAATTCACTACAGAAAAAGGTACACGTCTCATTTTTTTTTTAATTTGAATTTAATTTCATTAAATAAATTAACATGTTTTTTTTTAAATTATAATTCCAATCCCGTTAACAGCACCGCGACGCGCAGCGCGGCGACGCCTTGCAATGATACGTGTATCTTCTTGTGTAGTGAATAAAGTTCAAATTTCGCCTCTCGGTGTCAGCTGACCCTTAATATATAAACTTCAACGATGCCAATGAGCATATAAACGAGAATCGTAATATTATATTTAATACCTATATTAAATAACAGCTGAGATAAACCGCGTACATAAAACAATGGTGATAAAGATTCCTCGTCTTGAGTTTAAAGGCAGAGAATTTTGTTAAACAGTGTTTAAACTAGTTCAAAATATGGTTTACGATTCAAGTTTATTAAAGTATAAAAGTTCTAAAAGATACGGAAGGCCATATAATATTTTTAGTCAAATTGATTGTAAAGCTGTTGGTTCATTACTTAAAAAATTCCTTAGTTAATTAAAATCATATACCTACTTATTCTAAGCTTGTTCTAAGCGCTTTTTTCCGAATCTCTTCGAATAGATTACGACAATGACACCGTAGAGCTCTTGCAACACGAGTCACTACACATGATTGTTATATTTGATATAAAGTACCGTTTAACTCGCGGTATCACTGGCCCTAAAGTGACGAAAATACAAATCACGATGAGTACCTATGTCTTTTTATTTGCAACTATCTGTTGTCCGCGGCTCCACCCGCGTAAATACAGTATCCCACGGGAACACTGTACTTTTTCGGGATAAATAGAATCCCATGTTTTAATCCAGAGCTTAAACTAGTACCATACTAAATTTCATCGAAATCCGTTCAGTGGTTTTTGCGTGAAAGAGTAACAAACATCCATTCATCACAAACATTTATAATATTTGTAGGATAATATTACTCGTACTATATCATGTTTAGTCTAACAGTTAATTTTTTTAACACCTAACGAGACGGATGTTTTGATAAGACAAAAAATTGGGTTTTTTTATCTAAATGAGGATAAACTGCACTTGGAATGTTACCGTACGTTAGTAATATTCTAATGGTACATAAGACGTTACGGAGAATCCCTGCCATCCAACAAATGTCATCATCATCAATATCCATATATAACCATTCAAGTATTTCAGTACGTAATAAATACTAAAAGAGGTAAATTTTCAGATCATCATAATATTATTATTCTTTTATTAAAACGTAAAGAAAAACTTTGTACTCCGTTTATGCGAAAATTATGCGAACGGAGAAGTATGAAATTTGGCACTGTTAAATTTTATAATATGGAGGTGGAGTGAGCTACACTAATATTCTTTTATTGTTATTGAATAAAAATTACTTTAAATTTAAAAAACATACACAAGAATTGAGAACATTATCCTGTGTTTAGGAAGTCGGATGAAAAATAACGTTACAACGTACACACAGTCCCTTAGATAAATTACTCACACTGCATGGGGCATATGATACAATTTTGAGATTATGTCATCATACAATTTTGTCTTTTACTTTCAATAGACAAGATTTACATTTTTTATTTCGTTTGTAAGAGGCCGAAGAACCTTAATAAAGTTATAACTCAAAAATTAAAGGAATGAAGGTCGAATTTCGATCACCAGGCGACCACTAATTTACTATAAGTACCTAATTATATTTAAAAAAAATATCTTAAAAAAATCTAGTCTAAATAGCAAAAAATCTTTTAAAAGAAAAGACGTGTCGAACAAACCCCGAGTCTACATTAAGATAAATAGAAAACTGCAGATTCGCCGCAACAGTTTCAGTAACACATGGAAGTTCGCTTTATTTTTATTATCTTTTCTACTAAATCGTACTTACGAAGTAACTTCTTTAGTCCCCTAATGACCGGTTTCTGAAGATTTGTATAAACTCTAATAAACTAAGTTTAACTGCCGCAATGTTTACGAATCACAAAAGTGTCATCTAGTGCTAGATGACACTTTTGAAAGATCTGTTTAAATTCGAGGATAAAGTTTTTTTTGCTATAATTATACCTAGTGTAACTACTTTTATGAAAAACAATATTTTTCTGTAAAGTTTTTTAAATTCCTTTCTGTGTTAGCATCATCTATCAGTAGCTATGTCAATTACGAGTTATAGAATCGAAAACGGACCACATTTGTCAGTTAAGATAAACTTAGTTTATATATTGTACATATTTTTGTTCAGAAACAAGTTATAGAACTAAAAGTTATCAAAATACCGACAAATTCACCTTAGAAATCGGGCATAAGTTTAACACAAGTTGAGGCGATAAGTATGAGATATTATGTAGTAAAGAAGGTGTCAAAAAGTGGCACACTATGACACGACTCCAAGTATTGTGTGACGTGTCACCGTCTCGATGGTCGCGCGTGTTTCTGCGAATAAAATATACCTACTTGTAGTAGTGGGCCAGGTACTAGATCTCTATAATATTACACTTTCATAGTAAACTAGATGTTGGCCGCGATTTCGTGCCTGCAAAGGTTATTCTCGCGGAAACCGTGCATTTTTCAGCGTATAAAAATAGCCTATATCCTTCCTCGTAGTTTACTCTATATCTGTGCCAAATTTGATCAAATCGCTCTTGTAGTTTCGGAGCCTATTCAATGCAAACAAACTTTTCCTCTTTAACTATAATATTATTATAGATGTATAATTTTGCTTTATTTATCAGAACGAATGGAATGGAAGGAGTTCACTGATAATTAATCAAGAGTAATTTCACAAATCATAGGTTTTATTAGAATAAAATATCGAGAGGAAAGGCAAATGTCCTTTTGAAAAAATCTTATTTAACAGTAACAAGTCGTTAACGAAATGTTTATGTGGGCCAAGTACAGCAAAACCGGTTCAAAACAACAGCAATTGGCATACAGTTACGTAGGCTTACTATCACAACAACATGGTGAGAGAGCACAAGCATAGATGCACGCAAAGTTTGAAATAAAATACTTAATTAACCCCCGAATTGTCAAGCAGTGAGCGAGATAATGATGATGAATTATAACTAAGAACCATCTCGATCACGTCAGCTTTCGCAAAAATAAAAACTGCATCTAAATCGGACCTTCCGTTTAGGATCTACGATGCCACGGACATACACAAACAGACACGTCAAACTTATAACACCCTCTTTTTGCATCGGGGCTTAAGTAGTAACACAGAGTAAATAAAATATATACCGTAGCGAGAGACTACAGATACACGGCCGAATACTGGTACGATAGTTAGATTAAGTGACGTTTAAGTCACGTGCTGTCCTTGTCATTTCGGCTAGCAGAGACAGCGACAGCGACAGCCTGCGAATAGGAGGGCTCTTAATTTTGATTAGAGTTTCAGTATTCGGCTAACTGTCACTTAAATAGATACGGACATTTTTTTAACCTTTTGTTAAAATACTAGCAAACGAGTAGACGGACCATCGGTCAACGCAGATGTCATTTTACGCCGTTTTATCATGAGGCTGGGTATCTCTACTCTTTAGTCAAGCCGGTTATGACTTTGTACAAAGGTCAAAGAGATAACTTAAAAATAGACGTTTTTCTTATTCTTTAAAACATATTTTGCAGGATACGCACATACACGCAGACCAATTGCAAAGCGATGTAAAAAATCTGTGATTTTGTTCGAAAAGACGTATTTAATACGTTGCGTTTCAACGTTCCCGCTCTCACCCGGAATTCACGAGATAAAAGAGTGTGATTGACGTTTCCCATTCGGAAGCGCCGAAAACAAAGCCAATTCTCCTAGGGCTGTATACGCACAGTGCGTTTTCTGTATCTGTTCCCACAGTACTTCAAACAATATAACTTAGGCACATAAAAACAAAACATAAAAAAAATATTTGTTCGAAAATAGAAATGTTTCAATAATCATTCAGTTTTGATTTAATTAATAAAAAATAAATTTGATTTATTTTGAATACAGGCATGTGTGAGATCTCGGATAATCAATTGATTGATTTAAGTACAAATAATTATTTAAACAACATTATTAAATTAATTTATGATTTATAGTGATAATATCAATCAATTTATATGATTAGTTTTAAAGTGTTATCATTTTGTTTACAAATCAACACCTGTAAGTTTAAGATTCTTATTACATTTATTTATACTAAGAAATTGTATGTAAATCGTATTATTAATTAAATAATGATTTAAAGTGACTGTATCAACTAATATTCTATTATTAATACTTAAAAGTTGTCTTAAGTTGTTGTGTTTCTATTATTAATTCTGCTTACAAATAAAAACACATGTTCCTGTTAAGATATTTTTAGTATAGTAAATAGCTTAATTAAGCAACAAATGTGATGTGATAATTTTATTATTAATTAATTATGAATTTACAACTTATTTTGATGTTTTGTTTTAATATTTCTGGCAGTCAGAGGTGGGGCAGAGTTTACATGTTGCTTTTTAAAGGCGAGCTGTCCCATGGGAGGGAACTTTTTCGGTTGGAGCGCCGTCGTGAGCACTACTACTCTGCCTCCTATGAGTAATATCTGATTCTGAGTACCAATTCGTCGGATAAAAGGATACTATAAGAAACTAAACTTAAACTAAAACTAACTAACTAAACTTTTTACTTAACTTAAGTTGCTTATATTTTTAATTAACTGCTATTTATGTTATATTATTTAAATTAATGGATTGTTGCTATAGAACATAGCAGCCTAGAGTTTAAACGGATTAGTAAATTGATTTTACTTAATATATTTCAATAAAATTGTTTTCTTTACAAAATGTTATTATTTTTTACTATTTAATTATAATAGTCCTTACACCACTACTGACACATGCATAAAATTTTTAACACATTTCATAGTAAAAATCATGAAACTGTAGTTCATTCGAAACTTATTAAATGAAAAATAACGTAGTAAAAGCTATCCATATCCATATATCTCCCTCTTTATCTTTATTACTTTTTTGCAGGCCCATTTATTTCGCTGTATCTTTAATAAACGTCTTATTAAAACTTAACAGAATTGTAGAATATTTATTTAATGGATCCACAGTAAATCTAAGACAATATAACTTTAGACTAGTATGTCTTTATATGAGAATCCCATTGACATATCGATCACTCATTGTTCATACATGTGCCCCACATACACTTATCCTTCGAGTAGCGACTTTGTTACACGGCTCTTTTGTTTTTATCAGACACTTCTGCTTAGAGACCACTAGATGATTTACACAAATACAAAAAGTAGGCATACCTATATATAAGTACCTACATGTAGGTACCTAAAAATAAAAGTAGCTAAATTCATGTCACTGATATCTTGTAATTTTTATTTACACGAGAATCGCCTAAACTGAGGTTTCTTTTTGAGTTAAAAAAATATTTAAGATGCAGCGTATCGTCTCAAATGGACGACCAATGTAGAGTCATGGGTCTTGTCACTATCCAATTACAACTTAGCTTGCTTCAAGGCTTTTATTTTTTCGCATACTCATAAACCAATGCAGATGCGTTGTTGTTCTTATTTATTCAGTTGGGGCAAAAAAAATCCCCTTGACCCATAAAGAAAAAGTACCTATTTCCCGAACGAACTTAACGTGTTTTATATCAGGATTTTTTTATTGCAACATGCGAACGGGGAACCTTAGTTCACGATATTAGAATTGACGCCGTATTAATTCTCTCACAGCTATAAAAAGATAAAAGGTAACATTCGTAACTCTGTACACAATACGTGGAAGTACTACCTTATTATGCTTCTTCGGTTAGGTAACTAACATGATCGGATAAAGAAAGGGTATGAAACAAATTAAGTCTCCATACCTACATTCAATCGACATATTAAAGTATGAAGACTTCATTTGTTATAATCCTTTTCTGTAAGTGACCACGTTATACTAACTTGATGAGTACGAGGGCGGCACTGAAAATTTCGGTAATCAAGGAAGTGACACAACATTACTATTTAAAAATGTATTTATTGCTTTTCGAAGTATTCTCCGCGAAATTTGACATATTTTTCCATACGATGGAACCAATCATTGAAGCAACCATTCCATTCGGAAGTTGGGGTCTCCAAAATGGCCGTTTTGTAGGCGTCCACAGCTTCTTCAGGTGATGAAAATCTCTGACCACGCAATTTATTATTTATTTTAGGGAAAGTATAGAAATCATTAGGGCTTAGGTCGGGGCTGTACGGCGGATGGTCTAATAATTCTATGATTTCTTGCTCTAAAAACTCTTTTGTTCTGTGCGCGGTGTGAGAACTCGCATTGTCGTGATGGAGGATGATGCGGCGGTTGCAGTTCTCTTTACGGAGTTCAGAAACGACCTGTGGCAAACAAATGTTAGCATACTATTCTGCATTAACCGTTCTTTGTCCCTCAAGAGGAATAGTCGCAACATGGCCGGTTTTGGAGACAAACGTGGCCACCATTTTTTGCAACACTCCGTGAACGAACAATTTTTGTTGGCTTTAACTCATTTTCGAACACCCAAACTCGTGACTGGTTTTTTGTTTCGGGTTCGTACGCGCATATCCAGGATTCGTCATCTGATACGATGTTGTATACAGCATTTGAGGATCCTGCGTGGAATCTTTCGAGAGTTCTGACGCACCAAGTAACGCGAGCCGCTTTTTGCTCTTCACAGAGCAAATGCGGTATCCATCGGGAAAACAACTTTTTTACACCTAATTGTTAATGCAAGATTATTTGTATTTGACTCATGCCAATGTCTAAAGTTGCCTGAATTTCGCGGTATGTCACATGGCGATCTTCCTCAATCAGCTTACGCACAGCATCAACGTTTTCTTGGGTGACTGCAGTTTTTGGACGACCTTGACGGGGATCATCACTGAGCTTGACACGTCCACGTTGAAATTCAGCAAACCAGCGATAAATTGTGGTTTTGGTTGGGGCTTCATCACCAAATGCAGAAATCATCCGGTCAACACACTGTTTTTGTGTTAAACTACTTCGAAAGTCATAATAAATCATCGCTCTAGAATTTTCTCGAGTCAATTCCATTTTCTCAACGACTAAACAAGTTTGACAAGACCTTGTGACAAGACCGAGAATCTTTTTTTAAATAAATAAACGGTATTCGATTTTTAAAACCAAGGAGTTTTAAATTAAAAAGATTTTAATATGACAGGAACAGTGGAAATATTCCATTCCCGATACTTTTAGTGCAGCTCTCGTGTGCTTACGGCTTTTCTAGTTAGCAAAAACTAAATACACTGAAAAGGCTAGGAGGTTACTTAGGCACAAAAGAATTATACGAATATCTTTCAAATCAAATTAATGAAATCAAATCAAATTACATTTATTTTCACGCAAAAGACCCAGCTCGTTGAGTAGATAATTTCTTTATTATCAATCTACAAATACACTTTTAAGTGTTTTATTGTAGAAAATATTTGTACATAATTAACTTTTATTGAAACAATTATCTACAATTAGTACTATTCCTTAAACAGCAGACCATTGTATAATGTTTATTATAAATAGGATGTTAAGGAAAACTTGTAATTTTCTTATTTCTTAAAGGTTCTATTAGAAAATGGCAAGATTATAAAAATATTATGCATAGCAGTGCTCATTTGTAACCGTTAATTATGATATCCAAGAGTCGAATAAAATATAACCTGTACCTTCTCTGAATCGGTTATAATAATGTATTACATCCGCAACTCTAGACGAAACATTGCAGTTAGAATTTCATGTTGACCTTAAAGACATTACTTTGGATTTATTAGAATTTTTACCACTCACTTTGAACAAGACCAGCCACGCCGATATTACATAAGTGCTTGATGTTATTTTGCTTTATCCATTGGACAATTTTAATTGCTATACTAGCTTTTGCCCGCAGCTTCGCTCGCGTGGGAGAGTGTTCGTGGCAAAAAACTTCTATATACCTACTGCAATATGATAAATTGTAATAGCACAGAGTAAAATATATATCCCCTAGATATAATCTCTTAGATAAGGATTAATATTGTATCCGTCTAAATAGCTTCTGAAAACACCACAGTATTTGTGTTATTTTTTTTAAACTTAGTATGGGTATAGTAAACCTATCGTTAAAAGATATACATTATTTGCCGTCGCGAACTTTTTTGTAGACTTTTAGAAGAGAGACAATCCGACCGTATATTATTTTAGGTTTGGCAGCGTTTTCGATATAAGCTTCTAGACTGCTTGATTTTTTCCGACAACTTCAACAATTATTTTCATAAATCAAACTATTTATTTCCACAAAATCTTAACAAATTATCCACCTAAACCTTCGAAGGAACCACTCTTGGTCGGTAAATGTAAACTGCATGAAAATCCTTTCAGTAGCTTTTGAGATTATCGTAAACACACAGACAGACAGACAGACTCGGCGGGGGAATTAAATATTATATAAATATGATAAATTTTAGAGAAAAGTGGAAAGTGTGCGTATTGTGCCTACGCTAGTTAACACGACCTCAGGCTGGGACTATACTGTCCGGAATCCGGTTGGCCGGGAAAAATTTAGAACATTGAAAATAGAACTCTGCGCTAATACAATAAAGCTGTAAATCAAAGTGTAGAATGTCGAGCTTTTCTAATATGTGACATTGACATTTGACTCCGACACTTGTGTGTTCGATTTTCAGCTCTATTGTATTAACGCAGTGTTCTATTTTATTGCGCTCAAAATTTTCTCCGGCCTACCAGATTCCGGATCATTTAGTCTCAGCCTTTAGCTAGCTCTTTAACCTTTAGTGGAAATTATGTGCAGTAAAAGGAAAAGATCTTAATTATAGTAGTTTTAAATACTTGAGACGATAAATTATCTTATTTTTATGAAAATTCATAATTAATTGTTGATAATATGAGCAATAAACATCACTTCTTGTTTTTTTTATATATACCAAACATCTTTTTGTGACTTAAATAGGCTTATCTATCTTCTATCTATATATATAAATGACCTAATACATCAATGTATAAGGTAATACCTACGTAAAGTTTCAGCCAGTCCAACTGGTCAGTTATTCTATAGCATTTTATATGTTATATTCTTTAGACTGACATAACTTTTATATTTATGAACCGATTGAAATGAAACAGACACAAAAATTTTAGTAGAGCAAACCAACTGGCATTAGTGAAAACCGCATTCAAATCGGTTAAGCCGTATACATACGTAACATCGTATGCGCAAAAACAAATATTGCGGGAACCGTACATTTTTCCGCAAAAAAAGTAGCCTTTGTGTTAATCCAGAGTCTAAACTACTACCATGCCAAATTTCATCAAAATCCGTTTAGTAGATTCTGAGATTAGCGCGTACAAACGTACAGACAAAAAGGCAAACAGACAAACAAACAAAAATAATAAAAATCATTGTTTTGGGTTCTATAGAAAGTCCGTTCATAATGACAAAAACTACACAACTTGTTCACAATACTTTTATTTACTAGACACTACACTTTTACACTTTTGGGCATAGATCCCTCTTGTGATCTTTACTCCGTAAAAATTGGCTCTCCACTGAGCTCCTGCGGTACAAATACCTTATTTTATCTGCCTACCCCATTCTAGGTGGGGATGATAGTAGAAGGGATTGCACGTTGTCAGTGTGACCAGAATAAAATATAAAAAACTACCATTTATCAATTTATTATTTATAAATAATTTAGTTTTTTAATGAAATGAGCGACACTCAAATCATAACATTCGGCCATCCGACAACGTGCGTCGTCCCGATGCACTCTACATACATATCATTAAGCAATTGTCTTTACCTATTCAGTATAAAGTAGTATAATTTATATTAAAGACACTAATTAAATTAAATGTTAATTGTTCAAGAAAAACATTTCATTTTTTATAATTATTTAAATATATTTTAAAAAATAAAGACATCTTTTTTTTATGTACACTATTAAAGTGTAAAATGAAATAGAATTCTATAAATTTGATAATATTATGATTACATTATTTCCATTATTTTAACCATTATTGATTAAAAGTATAATTCACAATCAAAATTGCGTAAGCAACAAATATTGTATAGTAATAATTAGAACTGTTAATTAAACATAATTAATCAATATGAGTCTATTACATAGATATTTTACTCATCTTCGTTATTGTGATCACTGGAAGCACTTGAATCAGTGTCATGTACTTCCAATGATCATATATGTATCCAGGGTCTCATTCTATCAAAGGCAATGACTGTACTATAAGGTTTTTCCTTTTGATTAAAACCAGACACTTCGTCAATCCTGTATCTATCATTCCCTAAAACTTCAGTAACTTTATATGACCTATGAATTTTGAAAGGAGTTTTGTACTTTTTTTATCGTTGTCATAATTATTGCGCAAAATTTTAACTAAGTCACCTACTCCATATTCTGCAGCAGGGGCTCGCTTAGCATCATGCCTAGCTTTTTCTCTGGTTTGGATTCTACTTATGTTTTCACAAATTTCACTTCTTATATCATTTATATTAGATCTTGAAGTGTCAGTTACAGGATTAATTTTGCTATTAAGTTTATTAGATAGCCTGTCACGCATGTTTACACCAAATAGGGCTACGGTTGGAGTTTTCCGAGTAGAGGCATTAACAGTGTTGTTAATGCCTCACTGAACTTTACCCAGACACTTGTCCCATTCACGTTCATGGCCAGTGGCATCCTGTTCAGCTTAGGAATTGAGAATAGTTTGATTGAATCTTTCAACCTGGCCATTCGCTCTGGGACAAGCGACTGCGTTTAGAACATGTTTGACACCGTGTGTATCGCAAAAGCTTTTGAATGCTGCCTACGTAAAACTAGTCAGACAGTTAGACACAATCCTAGCTGGAATCCCGAAGTAAAAGAATATATTTTAATGGTCGTTCTTGTTTTAAGGTCTTTGACTGGTTAAGCGAATGTATATTTAGTGAACGCATCCACTACGGTAAGAATGTAGGAGTTACCATTCTTTCTCTTCAAAAAAGGACTAAGGTGGTCCATATGGACCGTGTGAAAAGGAATGTCAATTTTTTGAATGGGGTGTAGGAATCTAGTCTTTGGTTTGACGCGGTATCTTTGTTATAAGCACACTCCAAACAAGCTGCGACATATTTTTTAACAAATTTCCTTAATTTTGGAAACCAATATTGTTGTTGGATCCTCTCAAGTGTCTTGGCGTATCCTAAGTGGTTAATCTCATCATGATTGGCAGCCAAACACAACCCATCATCAACTTTTCTGTAGACCGCCTGATTCTTAACGACATAGTTTTGGCGTATTTATTTGCACTCCGGATCATCTTCTGGTTTAAGAATCTTATGGATTCGCGAAATATCTGGGTCTGCCACTTGTAAGGTAAGGAGCCAATTCTCTATTTCTATATTGTATATGTTGACGGATAAACTGTCAGCTGGTTCAGCGGATAGTTTTGTGTTTCGGCTTAGGGCTTCCACGTGCGACATTTGAACGCCTGGCCTATATTAAATATCAAAAGTATATTCAGTTATTTGTAACCACCACCTTGTTATCCGTGGAACCAGATATCTCTTTGTTAAAGTAGTACGTAATGCTGCACAATCTGTATAAATTTTAAAGTGAATACCTAAGAGACATACTGGAAATTTCTGAAGTAAACATACAACAGCCAATGTCTCTAGCTCGTAGGAGTGAAGGTGTTTTTCTTCCGGTGTTGTTTGACGGCTAAAGTAAGCAACGTGTTTTAATACTCCGTTATCCTTCTGCCATTGCATTAATATTCCTCCTACGCCTTAAGAGCTTGCGTCTGTATGTAATTCGGTCTCAAGGGTGGGGTTATAAAGTGCTAGAACTAGTCTACTCACTAGTTTATCCTTCAAAAGTGAGAAGGCTTGTTGCTCTACATTGGTCCACTTCCACAAAGCTTCCTTTCGCAATAATGCAGTTAAAAGTCGAGATATTTCGCCGTAGCTTTGTATAAACTTACGGAAGTAATTGGTCAACCCGAGAAATTGTTGGATCTCTCTGACATTACTAGGTATAGGAAACTCTTTAACTGCCTGCACTTTAGCTTCACCTGGTTGAATACCGATCGAAGAAATATCATAACAAAGATATTTTACTGTAGTATCAAAGAAACGACATTTGGATAATTTTAGTGTCAAACCGCGTTCTCTAAAAAGCTTCAATATTTCTGCTAACCTAGAAAACATTTCTTCGATCGTTTTCGAGGGTATAAGCACATCTAAATATGCCAAAGCATATTCAAAACGCCTGTTACCTAACATCCTATTAATCATTCGCTGAAATACAGCTGGTGCGTTTGCCAGCCCGAATGGCATCCTTTTGAACTCGTAATGCCCATCGGGCGTGACAAACCCCGTCAGATGTTGGCTCTCGGCAGCCATCGGAATTTGATAATACCCGGAAGCCAGGTCAAGTGTCGTAAAAAAGTTATTTCCACTGAGATTTGAAATTTGATCTTCGATAAGCGGAAGAGGGAATCGATCTTTAACGGTTTAATTATTTAATGCCCTAAAGTCAACACATAGCCATTGTTCCCCGTTCTTCTTTTTGACCATGAAAATCGGACTAACATAATCTGACCTGGATTCCTGGATGATATCATTCCGCAGTAATTCGTTAATAGTTTCGCGAACTTGCTCGCGCTCGAAGTGGGAGAAACGGTATGGTCGGTAGACGATCGGTTTATTATCAATGATGTCTATCTTCATTTCGACATCTATTGTACAGCCTACCTCCTCTAATTTTGTGGCAAAACAGTCCCGGTAACTTTGTAAGAGAGTGCATAGTCTGTCCAAATGCTCCCCTTGTAAATCAGATCCAGTCTTTATTTTGCATTTACTTAATGGTTCTAAAGATGTTATATCCTTGGTAATTCTATTCACTTGGCGGATTTTATGCTCATCGAAAGTTGACCTTGCTATTAAAGTATTTTTCTCTAACGATATGGGGTGATGTGATAAATTAGATATAACGACTTCACCTTTCCCATCAGTGATTCGATAAGCGCCTTTGAACAAACTATACTCTCTGCTCGGTTCAGTCGCCTTGAAGCCTTCGATAATAACATCGCCGGTGTAATTGGTGTCGGTATGTACGGGAATTATGCTAATATTAGGAACTTCGATAGAATTGGTAATATAAAGTTTTATACTTTCATTTCCAGTGCTATTAACGAAGGGATTTTGGTAAGGAGTTTCATAAAAAGTTAATTTATGGCAGTTTTATGCACAGTGACGCAAGGTAACTCAGTGAAATTTTGTTCAATAATGAGAGAGTTTTGCATTTGTACATCATCGACAACTAAAACCTCTACGCACGATTCAACTTCATCTACCCTTACATTAGCAACCGATCGATATAACGGTATCACCGATGATTGGCCAAACCCTCTCACTACTGGGACATTTTCAAGTTTTTAACTAATTGCAGTGTATCCGCGTCAGATTTCTTCAGAAGGGTACATTCACTACCGAAGTCTATGTATGCTTGAAATGTTTTGTCATTGACCAGTACAGATTTCAAATATTTATCATTACCGTTATTAACCGTATCAATTTTTAAAGTATTTTTTTCTAAGTTGCTCTCCGACTTATTCGCACTAGCATTCATTGATCGTAACGCATCTAATTTACAATCATCGTGATCATGTCCTATCCTTTTGCAGCGTCTACATTTTATTAGTGGTTTAAGGCATTTATAAAATGGGTGACCTTTAGATTGACAATTATAGCAAACGACAGATGAATTGGAGCTGCCTGTAGAAGCGTTAGAGTTGCTATAGCTAGCCCTATTCCAAGAACGCTCCCGGGGTTTGACAATTGTTAACGTTTGCTGCTTTTAAGAGGATAAAAAGTTGAGTAGATCCTCAGGTTCTTTACAATTGAGGGCCTGAGCACCGATCCTAATTGATTTATCGCTAATTCCATAGATAATACAGTCAACTGCCTTTTTTCCTACAATTTCACACCTGTTTACTAAGCCTAGTTTATCATAAAAATACTCCTTAAGGCTCTTCTCCGTCCTTGAAGTGCGATGTAACATTTCCTCTAAGAGCCGGCCAAAATTTTCCTCAGTAGGGAAAGCCTTGAGAAGTTTTTCTTGCCACTCACTCCATGTATAAATCACAGTAGGCAAAGACTAGAACCATCTTTTCGCCAAGCCAACTAATTTTTGCAATGAGATATGAATGGTCTGCTTATCGTCCCATCCATAAATCACAGAGCACTCGTTGACCTTACGTAGCCATGACTTGATGGTTTGAGCTTTGTTGGAAGGATCAAACTCGGGTATTACATTATTATAATTACTATTGCTAAACAACGTAATTTTGCTTGACTCTCCCTTCCAGTTGCTAAACATTTTTAACAACTCCTTAGTAGACAATCGCACTGATCTTTTGCGTTTCTTACGAGGTACATCCTCGTCACTCGAGGATGTTGATAACGACAATGGACTTCTCTGGGGCGTCCTCTTGGTGCGTCGTCGTCTCGGGGTTGGCTCAGGGGGAGTGCCTGGTGGAGTTGCGACTTGTACACCATTACCATCATCCTCCACACTCTCCTGGAATTTAACGTGTTTTCGACATAAACCATTCGTCAAAATCTAATCATAGGTTAAGCGTGATTAATCGAAAATGCAGTAGAATTAATTCAGAAATTTGAATAATTGAGAATAATAATTTAATAAAAGAAATAAAAATTAAATTGTAACTAATAATACACGAGATAATTATAAATAGCAATTAGGGCAATGAACGGAATCCTTTTAGTTGGTATAAGCCACAGGAACCCAAATAATGTGGTTCACTACACAAAAAGCCAAATAAAAAGTTTAATCCCCAAATATAAGCAATGAAGTGATTCACTCCACAGAAAGTTAATTATCTCAGTGATTCCTTCCACCGAAACCTTACTAATACAATGGTTCACTCCACAGCAATTATGTTTACTCAGTGGCTTACTCCACAGCAATTTTGTCTACTCAGTGGCTTACTCCACAGCAATTTTGTCTACTCAGTGGCTCACTCTACAGCAATTTTGTCTACTCAGTGGCTCACTCCACAGCAATTTTGTCTACTCAGTGGCTCACTCCACAGCAATTTTGTCTACTCAGTGGCTCACTCCACAGCAATTTGTCTACTCAGTGGCTCACTCCACAGCAATTTTGTCTAATCAGTGGCTCACTCTACAGCAATTTTGTCTACTCAGTGGCTCACTCCACAGCAATTTTGTCTACTCAGTGGCTCACTCCACAGCAATTTTGTCTACTCAGTGGCTCACTCCACAGCAATTTTGTCTACTCAGTGGCTCACTCCACAGCAATTTTGTCTACTCCGTGGCTCACTCCACAGCAATTTTGTCTACTCAGTGGCTCACTCCACAGCAATTTTGTCTACTCAGTGGCTCACTCCACAGCAATTTTGTCAACTCAGTGGCTCACTCCACAGCAATTTTGTCTACTCAGTGGCTCACTCCACAGCAATTTTGTCTACTCAGTGGCTCACTCCACAGCAATTTTGTCTACTCAGTGGTTCACTCCACAGCTGGTCCACAGCTACTGTAGCAGCTCCACAGGTACTGTAACGTTGAGATTCGCGTTTGTTCAAAAGACAAATCTTAATAGTCAATTTTATAACAAGCATAAATGAGTCGTCAACTACGAATACATTATGTAATAAAATGATTCCAGAATAATTCACACAATCCTACATGTATGCAACGGACTTGCGGAGCTATCAGAGAGTAGCCCTAATCAAACGTCCAACAAGTCCAATGCATGCACACCTTATATTTGCCGATTGTAATGAAATTGCGCATCATCAGAGAGTAGCCCCGACCAAATGCTATGCAACTTCACTACAATAGACGGTGATTATGTAAATTTAAAATTTTAAGAGAGAAAACAATAATTCTTATTTTAATTAAATCTTAAAACAAAATCTTGTTTAAAAACAATCGTGTTATAGAATTGTTATAAATAAAATAAAAGTACATACATTTGGGTGTATCCCACTTCTGAGATGACAAAAACTACACAACTTGTTCACAATACTTTTATTTACTAGACACTGTACACTTTTACACTTTTGGGCATAGATCCCTCTTGTGATCTTTACTCCGTCAAAATTGGCTCTCCACTGAGCTCCTGCGGTACAAATACCTTATTTTATCTGCCTACCCCATTCTAGGTGGGCATGATAGTAGAAGGGATTGCACGTTGTCAGTGTGACCAGAATAAAATATAAAAAACTACCATTTATCAATTTATTATTTATAAATAATTTAGTTTAAATTTAATAAAATGAGCGACAACACTCAAATCATAACAATAAAGCCCCTGTAATAGCTTTTCTTATTTTTCTTCCATGTACAGACAGCGAGCAGTTCCAAATTTATTATATGTATAGATATAGAAATGATGTCACCGTGAAATTGTAAATATAGTTAGATTGTAATATAACTAGCAAGATTATAATATGTCGACAGCTTATTATGAAAGAATCATTCTGCTTAAAATTTTACGGATTATTTTTCGTTACATTATAATATAACGAACTGAATCTCGTTAAATTGAAAAACGGATCGCTACTCGCGCTCTGATTGGTTGAACGACACATGCCCCGCACTGCCATATTTGTTGTCTTATTCATTTGTTATCGAATGTTGTTACTAATAAAACATCAAAATCACATAGTTTAAATCACATAAAAATATTAGAACACGGAAAATATATTACAATATAGGTTATATAATATTACAATATAGGTCGGTGACTAAAACTTACTAATTTCTCATTCAAACTGCACTTCTTTGGCTAATCACAGACTTCCAAGACAAATATATACCTAATTCTAAAACTGTGAAGTATTTTAAACACGAAATCAATTTAAAACCACCAAAAAAGTGTTTGTTTACATTCATTAACAAATAAATAAACAAACAAACATGCCGGCGCGGGACATAATATGCCTTTCACGTTCCAACCAATCAGCGCGTGAGTTGTATTCCGTTTTACAATTTGCCGAGTTTAAGTTCGTTATATTTTAATATAACGAAAAATAATGAGTAAAATTGTAAGCAGAATGTTTATTACACAATCTGTCGACATTTTATAATCTCGCTAGTTATTATTACAATCTGACGGCATTTATAATTTTACGGTGAGATATAAATTATATCAGAGACTTGTAATTTTTTCAAGGTAATAGATAAATTAGCTCATAGACATTGGTATTAACTATTATTAATTATTTAATTACACATTTCATTGATTAAAATAACATTTTAATTAATGAATCATATAATAATATTATTATTATTACACAATATTTTGAATATTTGCTTATATTAATAATGTCTGTATGTCTGTTACGCTATCAGGTTTAAAGCTACTGAAAGAATTTTGATGAAGTTTGGTACGGAAATAGATAAGACCATGCGGAGTACAAAGGTTACTATTAGTAACGGCAAAATGTACGGCTATTGCACCATATATTATATGGATTTCTGCGGTATATGGATTCAACGAAGTTGCGGGAAATCTGTTGTTTGTGGTGTGTTGATGTATGTCACAGAGTAAAAATATATACTTACGTACAGAGAACGTCTTTCATAGAACGATCCAATTTTCGTCAGAGTTGTCACACTAAAGTCAGGGCGTCAGTATACGGTTATTGAAAAAGTACAATTGGTGCACACCACAACCTGGCATCTAACCTGCACGATCACGCGTGTTACTCAGGGGTTCTATTCACTAGGTCATGGACGCTCTTATAAAGCAAGACATCTGAACTGACAGACTAGAAAATGAAATATTTGTTAGGTAAAATAAGATATATTTTTATTTATCCTATTATATTCCATACACACAGTACAATACATAACCACTTTTTGTTTGATATTATTTGTATCTGGGGGCACGGTAGTGCCACCGCCAAGACGAACCAAGCGAAGCGCAAGGGCATTACCAGACCACCTTTTCTCGAAGCATTTCGTCGATTTATCGAATAAATAAATAATAAATACTTTATTGGCAAATAATTTACATTTAGGTATTAAACCTGCCAAACTGCGTACCCTCATAACTTGGGTTTGGATTATACGAGATGAATGAAATTTTCAGTATATGTTCCCAGTAGCGGACTTCTTAAACATGTAAAGCTTTGATTGCATAGGTCTTATACTTTAGATTTTGTTGATATCTAAAACCCCTGATTTCGTCACTGACTCTGATCTGATGACTGACCAATGATCAACAAAATTATATAGTACTTCCGTATGTACTAGAAAGCTGAAATTTGATACGTAAACTTGTATTTTTACACAAGTAACATAATAATTGTCAAAATTGAAACTTTTATCCTTTAGCCCTTTAAACTAGGGGATGAAAGTTTGCATGAGACTGTCGAAAATTTTGACGCTAGAGGTCTGAAAATTGTTCCTACAACTTTCAGACCTCTAGTGTCAAAATTGTGTTATAAATAATAACAATAATATGTAATAAAATAATCATGTAACCCAACCCATTCACAACAAAAAACACAATAAGAATTTTTAATCTTTATCGACATATTTTAATGTATGTACTTCATCTTAAATAGTAGTGTGTGGACGCCCCTTTAATAATTTGAATGTTACCTTTGTGTATAATTATACACAAAGGTAATACTCAAATTATTAAAGGCTCCGTTGAAATTACTAGATAACACTAGGGAAATAATTATTCCAATATTACGTCAATTAGTTTCCAATATAAGCGACGAACTACGACATAACTCAAAGCGCCATCTAGGAAAACACGTAGCTAATAAATATAATATCAATGATGTGTATTCAAGCAGTACTTAATGGTACCGACAGATGTCAGCGATTCGACCCTACATCACTGAAAGATTCGAAAACTTTTTGATAGTGCGAGTCATATGGTAGGGGAGATCGGGAAAGATGGTTGACTAACTAATGGCTTCAGCTCATATATCTTGGAAGTTTGAATTAATATAAAGAAAATAACGGTTGTTACAGATAGAAGAACTAGCCAGGTAGTAGTAATTATTTATTTTAATACATATTTTTATAATTTCACGAGACTTATTTATTCGATTTTCTAAACCTCTGCCTCTTGGTCAACCTACCCCAGGTCCGGGGTTGGTTGACTATGTACGGGGTAGGTCGACCTAGGCAGTATTCACATAAATAAAGAGGATTAAATGAAAATAAAAAAATATAATTTAAAAATGGTTATAACTCTTTCAATCAACATAAGTTTCTCTCCTCTTCAGAACTCTTTCATTCAATACTTTCCTACTTTTATATATAATATAAACATTAATCAACATACTTAACCTAGTATAAAACTAAAACATACTTCTTTTAGAAAAGGAACTTAATAAATAATATAAGCTACAAATCTTCAAGTTTCTTCTTTTTTTTCTTTTTCTCTGACTTTGTTTTATACGTCCTCGTTTTCTGTAAAAATACAAATTTGGCGTAAAATAGTAAACTTACTTGGTTTATTATTGTGGTAAATTAATTAGTCTCCCTACCCCTTACGACATTTTAAAGTTTAGCCCTGTGGCTTGCCTACACCTTGGTGCTAGTATGAAATCAATTCAGTGTAATATAGAAAAAGACTACCAAATTTACATTTGGCATAGTAAAAACTGTATTTTAAATAAATAGACAGACACAAAAACAAATAAAGTATGAGCAAAAAAAATTACTTTCCAAGAGCAAAAATAAAACATGTAGTGGCACTCCCGAACGCCACGCGACTGCGTCAGCGCACTTCGCACAAGTTAGTGGGTCGCGGGGGCGCGTCTTCGTTCGTGATTAGTTGACGAAAAACACGTGACATGAGCGAGTTATTGCCGCTTAGTCTACCTACCCCTATGGTCAACTATCCCTGGTCTCCCCTATCATCTTGGCAAATATTTTAACATGAATATGTTTGTGGTAGAATTTAATATTCTTAATCATAAAGTTTAAACATTCATTGGACACAAATATAATATTTGTAAAAATTTGATAATCGTCGTCATGTCAACACATTACAATTCTCAATCTCACATGACATAAAAACTCAAACATGAAATTTAAAACAATCTTATCCGGATTTTTGACACTATTGCCGTGTACACGATAGGAGAATTGTGGACACACCGTATGCTTCTAGTAATGCAATCAAATCGAAAGTAAAGAGTTTAGCTGTTTATCTGGTCCTAGCTTTCTTTTATCTGTGCAGATAAACAACGATCAGTTTATAGTTATATAACGACAGTTATAAGCAACGATCATCTGTAAATATGCTGTCAAAATGAAAATAATTCTAAATTTAAACAAACAGGAGTCATTCGAAACTAATAAGCAATTTAACTTAGTTGGAATACCATTTAGAATCTAGATTGTAGCAGATAGCAGATGTATTGTCCAATTTAATTAATATTTTATCTAGCAATATCCCGCGAAGAAAAAAAAGTTCCCGGGATGTTGCTAAATATAGGTATACCTATTAATTAAATTGTATGCTATGGATTTCCGTAAAGTAACGCCTGATTGTATTACCTAGATAAACTGTCGCTTAGAACATTAAGCCGCAACTACTTTCGGGCGTACGGGGCCATTTTTTATAAATTCGATATATAAATATTAACGTGACGAAACTGGTTTTTAAATTAGATCCAAAGCTTGCGAACCCCTAAATGTCTGTTTACTTTATTATTTTGAATCCTGAACTCGACTATAGCCAAAGATTTCAAGACTGAAGATAAGCTATGACGTACATTTGACAGAACAAAACTTCATACATTATAAAGTTACGCCTTCTTGGTTTTCACCATACTTCAAATGTGAAAATGGCCCCAAAATCTCAAAAGTAAGGCCATTTAACTGGATACACGTTTTGCCACAAAATGCCTCGTCTATAATATATACGTCTATAGCTATAAATACTTTTATTTTTTACATAATACATTAGGCTGATGATGACACTGGAACACTATGAGAATTGTATTATGAATGAGAAGGTCACTGTTAATCCCTTGTCTCGATATGCCGGCCTTATCGCTATCTATTTATCTAAACGGGTACGGTTGGGATTTAAATACCTTACTTATGCAGTAATAGGGTTAGCCGGTGTTAAAATACTAGGTTTGTACTGCGATTAAGTCTAAAGTCTAAGTCTAAACTAAAAAATCCTTTAAACTTACTTTTATGTATAAAATTGGGATAATGTGGTTTGGAATTGTACAGAGGAAGGAGAGTGCCCAATTCAAGCAATGCATCTGCAAACCTTCTATTGTAGCAGATATCTTTTGTATACATTTTCACATAACAACAGGAAACACCTGAATGTTATGTGAAAAGCACATAACATTAGGTGCCCCCTGTTCTCGTAAAGAAAATCAGGAATGTAAAATCACTTGAAACTTTACACGTAAACTATAGTTTTTGTTTTATTTATAAATACCAAGAGTTAAATTTTACATGCATTCAATGTTCGCAAAAATATCTTGTCCCGCAAACTGTCGCGTGACATCACAATAGCCCAACCTGCTTCCCATGTTGAGTATTGGGAGTATTCCCATGGGGAGTAGACTTAAAATAAAAAATCATTATTATCTCATAATGCCTAAAAAATCTGTACTCTATCTAATATCTATAACTGTGCTAAATTTATTAAATATTTGCTCATTATAACGCATGGTTGCGGTACAAAGTAGCGAGGAGGGTTAGGTTAGGTTAGGGTTATGGTATGACGTCACCATGTACTGAACGCGGAAGCCGCTTTTAAATTAATTATCATGGAAACTAATGACGTAGGTATCGAAATAATCACGTGTATTTTTTATTTTCCACGGAGAATACAGAAAGCTTACATTTAAAATTTATGAACATTCTCCACTGTCAAAACCGTTGGTGGGCAGCGATAGCACAGATTAAAAATATATACTTACGTACAGAGGAGCAGCTTTCGTAGAACGATCCAAATTTAATCAGGGTTGTCACAGAAGATGGGGGTAAATTAAACTAAGTTTAGCGTAAGTATACGGTTATTGAGAAAACCTACCCGGCACCATCACGTGTGTGACTCAAGGGGTGTGTATTCACTAGGAAATGGACGCTCTTATAAAAAAGCAAGACACCTATTACAAAATTAAATATTTACTTATCTATTATTATCCATCGGATAGGTAAAAAAAAAATATTTTTATTAATTCTATTATTTTGCATGCATTACAATACATAACCCTTTTTTTGTTTAATATTTTTTGTATTTAATATTCTAATACTATAAAGTTTTAAAACATTCATAAGAAACATCAAAAATTTCTAAAAACAACACTAATCAGTAGCACACATGACTAATTTCAATCTCACTGACATAAAAACTCAAACACGAAATTTGAAAATTTAGACGTCCTTTGACGGCACAAAATTTTATTCGGATTTTTCCACTATTGCCGTAAAGCGATAGGAGAATTGTAGACACGCCGTATGCTTGTAGTATTGCAATCAAATAGAAAGTTTACTGTGTAGCTGTTTATCTAGTCCTCTTTATTTTATCTGTGGCGACAGGTACCAAGAGCTGTCGCTGCCGCACTCACATACACGCCATTTGGTGCGTGTGCGAATGCGACAGCACGATCTGTCGCTGGAGCTATAATATAAACTCAAGAGTCAAGTTTTAGTTACGAGAATTGGGCATCAGATGAATAATTTACAAGTTTCCAACCTACTGTATATGATAAAACAATCAAGAGGGGAAGAACCTCATTTTCCTCATTGGGATTTTATTTGCTAGATATTACTCACAGTGTCTACTGTAGCATCCTGTGATGCATTCTATTGTCTAATGATTCATAATTATCATAATTCTTATTTATGATATCTAAATATTTTTTTGCAAGTTTGGTGTTTGTTAAAGCAAAGGTACTATACAATATACATTGAGTAATCGTGTAAATATTTCTGTTTGTCAGTAGCTTTGAATGATAATTTTGCGACCTTTATTACCCATGTTCCCTTTTCACGACTTAATTTCATGAACAGTTATTTCATACCGTGTAAGTACCATACAGTAATATATTAGGACCACATATTATTATGAAAAGATCACAAATTTCACAGATTTCGTGCCTCACACGACTATCGAGCACATTGGAAATGAATCTACGGAATTCAAAAAAACTTGACTTTTTTCAAAAAGCTTAGGCTACAGGGCAAACCCTTAACCCGATCGTATTTGTTATGGGCTCAAATTGTAGCTGGCTAAATTGTCCAGAGGAACTTTTCTCAAATATTTGATATCATTCTTCGTTTCCAAAATATCGAGCGCCAAAATAAAAAAATCGTTTTTTTTATGGTTGTATTTCAGCCATATATTTTTTGCTTTTTTGACTTTCTCGAATAACTATTTTTGCATCTCTCGTGAATACACGTCTTTTGAGCCTTTTTTTAAATATCATTCACAACTCTCTGAGATATAAGGGGATCGCACTTTTTCCTGAAATCGGAGCCTACACTGGAGCCAACGAAAAGACATTTCCAATGTCAAAAGATTCAAGGGACCAATTCACATAATAAATTCTGTTCAATGGACATTATGCTACATATAAATTACCTTCTGTTTAGATAAACCTAATTAATACATAATTACTTTACTAAGAGATATCATTAAGTATAGATAATTCAATATTTATGGTTTCTTTAAGCAATAAATATCCATTTAGATTCGTTTGCTGAGCAAAAAGTTTTAAATAAACTGAATTTATCGTCGCCCAGAGGTTTTGTTCGTTAACGTTTCCTTTAGATTGCTTTGAGATCCGAATTCTCCCTTAACATGTATAAGCACGTTTCCTCTCGAGATACTGTATTCTGTAAGCAAGGACCTTTCAGCGCACTTATTCCTTTCAACGTTCGTAATCATTAATAGTGTTTACTCACCCAAATATCATTAGGAAAGTAGGAAAAATCGATGAAGAATTATCTAAAACTCTTTATCTTAGCTTTATAAAAATATTCAAACCACTGATTAGTTAATAATAATAATATCTATGGACGCTTCATACCACGTCAATCTGGCCCCGTGCTAAGTATCCGAAGAACTTGTGTTACAGTTACCAGAAAACGGGAAATATATTTAATACTTTTATACTATACATATATTTAAGATTTTTATTACACATATTTAATACACATACATGACCTAGGAACACAGAAAAACATTTTGGTCCTTCGGCGGGATTCGAACCCGTGACTCCCGGATTGAGCACCAACGCGCTGAACCACTGAGCCACAGAGGTCGTTAATCAATCAATGTTTTAGATACTTTTCAAACGTAACTTAACTGAATACGAGGTTACTTATAAAATAATCAGTCGTTTAAATATTTTAATTATTATAAAGTAATAAGATTCGTCAAATGTAGATAATTCACGATTTAAAAGCACCATTTCCCAAAGATGAACAGTTACAACTACCTATCGTAAAAATATGTAAACATGATTTTACATCTCTGATATTTACGATAACATATTTTGTTTGTATTAATATGCCTGTTTGGAACAATGTTATCGAAAGACTAAAAATCTATAAGCATTCAAGCTGGGATATCCAACACTATTACATCATGAAACTCTAGCTCTGCAAAATGAATTGTTTGGTGGCTTAACCGCAACCAATTGAGTTTTAAAACGTGAGATTTTTTTATTGTGTTTTTATACGTGAGATTGATGTAATTGATAAAACTGACAGATAATATGATCCGTCATCCGAGATGTATTTGACATAATCATAAGACATCCGTTTTAATTTCGAGTTAATTTCATTAATGTAGGTTTTCATTTATTAGATTGGTTCTTTTGCCTAGTTCGCACTATTTTTTAGTCTAGCAACGAGTGATTTCGATCTGCTAGCTCGTAGGCTTGCTTTTAGTATCATTCACACCGAAACTCCACGCGGTGCGCACTTTTAAAGACAGCTATTTAAAATTGAACTTTATTCACTACACAAAAAGATACACGTTTCATTGCAAGAGTTCGAATTTCGAGCTGATGCTCTTGCAATAAAACGTGTGTATTTTTGTGTAGTAAATAAAGCACAATTTTGAATCGCTACCTATCTTAAAAAGTTTCAGTGTGAGCTGACTCTAATATTTGCAATATTATGCAAACTTGTCATTGTTTAGCTGCTAAACAAAAATACTAGTCTTGTGCGAACAAGGCGTTGGCCTTCAGGCCATAGAGCTACGATATCCAGCAAAATATCTTAATAATTTCAATGTATGTTCACTATTCAGCCTCTACAAACTCTACTTTTGCTCAGCAATTGTTCGGACAGTAGGAAGTAAGTACTAATTCTACTAGACATCTTCTATCTTTTGTAGGGACCTAAAGGTAAAATGTGTCTACTAACTTGTTTCTAGAAGTTGTATGTCTCAAATCCTTCTGCACATTACAGGTCCTTTGCTGATATATGCTAAACCATTACCCGTGTTATATAAGCGATAGTTGTGACGTGAGCTGATTGTGATGCCGGGCGCCGCGCGGGGAAAGTGGACGACACATTGTGTATACGTGACGTATCCGACAAATACTGATTGTGTATACGGAAAACGTATGAGCTACGAAAAGTTGTTATAGCCATTGGGGCTCTTCCAATCTTAGCCCTTCTGAAAAAAAGTGCTTTATTATAAAAAAGTGCTTTTATAAAAACCGTATCTTCTATCTCCCCAATGAGAAACTTGGTAGTCAGTAGTAGGGTAGGTAGGTATTTAGTAGTAGGGTATTTTTGCAATCAGAACATGTTATAAGCATCTTTATCTTGAATACATTTTACTCTGAAATCTAGAGTCTTGACTATAGATTCAATCAATTCCAACCAAGCTTTGATCGAATTGTTCTTAACAGTCAATTATAATTACTGTAAAGGATGTTCTGTAAATAATGCAAGAAAGTTACATTTATAATAATTTACCATAAAAATTCAACCATTTCTTTAATCAATTATTAATTAACCATAATTTTTCGCACACTGTGAAGCTTCCGGTAAAAACATTATAATTTTATTTAATGTAATAGACCAGGAAACGAGCAGACAAACCCCCTGATGATATGCAATTACCGCCGCGCATGGACACTCGTAACACCAGAGGACTGAGCACTTGCGTTATTGACCCCCAGGCCTCCGGTAATCTCACTCACTCGACGAAATGCAGCACAAGAGTTATTTCACGCCGGGTTTCGGTGAGGCCGTGGAATTTTTCCGATCGAGCCAATCATGCTGAAGTATGGCTCTCCCACGTACATGTAATATGTAGATAAAATCTCGGCTTTTGTCACTCGCAGATCGAGTGCCAATATATGCTGTCAATTTCCGAACGAACGGGTAAACTCCCCATTTCAGTTTCCCCATTCCTATTTCTCCCCGTTTCAATTTCTCCCCGTTTTCATTTCCTCCGCTATTGCAACTCTTAAATTCGCTTGCTTTACAGATTTCGATTTTATTCGAATGAACGCCCGTGTTTAAGTACCAAAACAGAGAAGGTAGTGCCCCTGCCAAGACGAGCCAAGCGAAGCGCAAGGGCACTACCAGACCACCTTTTCTAGAAGCATTTCGTCGATTCCTTCATAACTTGGTTTTGGATTATACCAGATAAATGAAATTTTCAGGATAGGTTCCCAGTAGCGGACTTATTAAATATGTAAAGTTTTGATTGCATGCGTCTTATACTTTAAATTTTATTGATATCTAAAAACCCCAAATTTCGTCACAGACTCATTGATGATCAACAAAATTATATGGTAGTTCTGGATGTCCTACGAAGCTGAAATTTGGTACGTAAGCTTGTATTAGTACACAACTAACATAATAAGTTCGAGTCATATGGTATCGTATTGGCAATATTTTAACATGAATATGTTTTTGGTGGGTGCTTTATACGAGACAATCTTGTATATACAGAATGTCTCACGGCAGAGTTAGGATTTGAAATGAAATAAAAGTCAATTTGCATATTTTTGTGAAAACATTTTTATTGAAAATTATTCAACTATAATGCGGATTTTATTTTTTAAAGATTACATCTTCCAGATGTCCATTTCCAGTGTCCATTTCGTAGCACGCACTCACGGAATCGATTCATCGCATTTTGCATAACGTGCCTAAGCATAGCCGGCTCGATGTCGCGTATTTCTCGTTGGATATTTTGTTTTAGCTCAGCGATATTCCTCGGAGTATTGACGTAAACTTTGCTCTTAAGGTACCTCCATAGGAAAAAGTCCATGGGGGTCAAAATCAGGGGATATCAATTTTTGAGGAAACAATTCACGAAGTTGGTCTATAGTGGCTCTTGCAGTGTGGCAAGTGGCTCCATCCTGCTGCACGTTCTTGAGCTGTAGGCTGGATGCTCTTGAAGTTGGGGTATAAAATAATTGGATATCATCTGCCGATACACCTCACCAGAAACAGTTATCGTAGCACCTGTCGCATTTCCAAAAAAATACGGCCCGATTATTGCATTGACCGAAAGAGCACACCACACTGTCACTTTTGGGCTATGCAGTGGTCTTTGATGATTTGTCTGGGATTGGCAACTGACCAAAAGCGACAATTTTGTTTGTTAACATATCCATTTAAATGGAAATGTGCTTCTTCACTCCAAAACACAGTATTCAAAGTGCGAAATCTCTCAATGATTGTCTGGCAAACACTTTTACGTAAATTGTAGTCATTTTCATTTATTTCCCGCACTATCTGTATTTTATAGGGATGAAATGTCAATTCACGTTTTAAAACCCGCTCTACGGTTGATTTGGTGACGTTTAAAGCCGCCGCTCTTTTGCGTATTGACAAGCGTGGATTGCGACGAACGCTAGCTGCCACTTCGTTTTTTGTTTCTTCCGTCCTTGAAGTTCTGCTTGGGCCCGGACGCGGTTGATTCATAGCGGAACCGGTAGCTCGAAACTTGATAATCCATTTACGAATCTTTTCGCTTGGTTCATCGCGTAAGCGTCTGATATTGTAGTGAAAACAAAACTGTCTCCGAGCCACAACGTACGATTCTCCACCTTTCAAACAAGCTTCGATAGCGAACGCGCGGTACTCACCCGACCACTGCGACATCGTGGCTAACGAATCCGCACGAACGACGAAGCTACTGCGCTCCTCCCCCCGCGCTTACTTGTAACGGTGTTCTAAATATTCAATCGTGAAATCCTAACTCTGCCGTGAGACACCCTATATATATAATCGGTTTCTCAAAAACAGCAGCAAGTAATACCATGAAATTTAGTATGCAAGGAGTTTTGGGGGAGAAAAATCGGTTTAGCTAGGTCTTATTTCTGCGAAACTACACATTTTTAATATATATATGTTTTTTTTTCGTCGTGCAACAATATATCAATAATTTCGACTCTATAATGTCGGTCCGATTGGCAGCTCGGAATACGTATGTATAATTTTTACATTATTCAAAAATTCGGAATGTGGTGGGTTAGAATCCCTGTCAGATTAATAAATATTTTTGTGATTTCTTTATTTAAAAAAAAAAAAACAAAATTCCGAGCGCAACTGTGCAACCGGAGGTATGTGAAATTTGGCCTTATAATTTAAAGTTTATGTAGAGGAAGGTGTGCACAAAGCTAATATTATTTTAAATAATGCTTAGAAACACATATTTATTTTTATATAATAACTACATCAGATTATTAACGCGCATTACTGTGCGTTTCATAGATACAATTGTGTTATATCTATGCGTTGACATTTCTCTGTATAAACAATTTAGTCAGTTACTCAAACTTGTTTATATTTGACAAGATGTTGCCCGCAACTTCGTTAGCGCACAAACACTTATATCGCGGGAGCCGTATATTTTGCCATGATAAAAGTAGCCTATTATAAACCTTCCTCTTGAATCGCTCTATCTATTTCTGAAAACTGATCCCACCAAAAACATACTGATGTAAAAAAATTCCAAGACGATACCATACTATGACTCGCACTCTCAAAAAGTTATCAGATCTCATGTGAAACCAAGCTTCTGACTCTACACGCCCTAACTCTACAAGACTAACTTCACAAACTCTACACCTTAGTCAAAATATCTGGCCTGGCCATTTCGCTACATTTAGGTACTTGGACCTAAAGTGAAAAATTCACTAACTGTTTTTCTGTTATACTACTCTTGTAGGAACAAAACGGTCAAGCCACATATTATCTTGACTAAGGTGTAGAGTTTGTGAAGTTAGTCTTGTAGAGTTAGGGCGTATAGAGTCAGAATCATGGTTTTACATGAGATCTGATAACTTTTTGACAGTGAGAGTCATATTATCGTATCGTCTTGGCAATATTTTAACATGAACATGTTTTTGGTTTGATTACTTTTTCTTGCGTTACTAAATATTCTTTTCAAAATACGACTTAGGTGAGTTGTGGCAGTCGAAATTCTGTATAATCCGACCTTAATATCTATAATTAATCAATATGTATCACAAACACTCGTATTATAATTTTAGCACTTTAAACCAAATAAAGCCTAATCCTCAAATTAGGGAGTGACCCCCAGTAGTAGGGACGGTCGAGGTTGGCGACGATAAACCACTATTAAAACTATTAAAAGTACTAAAACTACGAGCAGTATAATTTTGTATTTTCATAGTTTTGATGCGGAATGAACTATGATGCTCAAATTTCATAAGACTATTAATTATAATTATTATTAAGGATTTGAATCGTCACTATTATTATATTAGTACCTGGGTAATCGAGCTTTGTTCGGAGCTTTAGTAGATTAAAAAAAAAAAAGAATTAAAATAATATTTAACCGGGGTTCGAAACCACCACGTTCCGAATTTCCGAACAACGCAAAAATTAACCAAACACAAGACATTATAGAGGCGATATTAATATATTGTTGCACGACGAACGAAAAAACATATATGACTTAAAAATGCGCAGTATCCTAGGGATAAGCTAGCTATACCGATTTTTCTCCCCCAAATCTCCCTGCATACTAAATTTCATGTAAATACTTGCAGCCATTGCCGAGATTACGATTATATATTTATACAAGATTGTCTCGTTTTAAGTTAATGATAATACGTGTAGCAGAAACTTTCAATAGTTTTACGAGAATTGTAAGAACGGAGCAGTATGATATTTGGCACAGTTAAAGTTTATATGGAAGACGGTGTGCAGAAAGCTTAGAAATAGGTACATTAAATTTATAGAAATAACTACAACGCACACTACCTTAGAGCATTAACTCACACTACTCGTGCGTTTGATAGATATAATAATTCTTACGTTTTGTTTCGTTGACGTTTATCAATATGTTTCAACATTTTTTTAAATATTTTAATATTTTTATAATTTTTAATTTTTTTTATATCTATGAGGGTAAGAGGTTCTTTTGCCTTATTTAGATATACATAAAAATTATATGAATTACTGATAAATAGTGACAGAACAACGTCTGACAGGGTCAACTGACCCGTCAGACGTTGTTCTGTCATTGTCAGAACGAACATGAAATTTTTGATAGGTAACAACGGTTACTATAGGAAAGTTCAATTTAGTTGTTTTTAGTATCAACCCTATTGCTGATGAGTCGATGAAAAGAAAGAATATTAAAATCACAATTGAAAAATAAGGGTTGGTGGTAGAAGGGTTAAAATTTAAGATTGTATGTATTTTTTAATGCCACATCATACAAAAATAAAACAGTTTGTCGAAAAAATAAAATATTTAGAGGTGGAACACCCTTATCATTTAGCGGTTGAAAAATAGATTACATCCGATTCTCAGACCTATCTTATATGCAAAAAAAACAACATAAGAATCGGTCAAGCCATTTCAGAGGAGTGTGTCCCCGAACTATGACAGGAGAATTTTATATATTAGATAACGGGCGAATTTCGACCACAGCTCGACCTTTAGTTATAATAATTGTATCGGTTTCATGAAGTTTTACATCAGAGTATATCTTATTACAAGTACTAATATAATTATGCTCCCAATTGTTCTACATTAATTAAGAATGTTTACTGATATATTATCAGGTAACATTAACTAATTTACGACGATTATTTAAATATTATCTGTTATCAATACGATAGCAGTAATCATAAGCTGGTTATTTTAGTGTAGCTGGTATTCGGCTACGGGCCGGTTAGGGAGTTTTGTGGTAAGTTTTTTTTATTACTGGATTTTATGAATCTAATTGGATATTTCATTATTAGTAGATGTTCATTAGATCAGTATATCATGTGGTAATATTGAGAATCAAATGTTTAATCGCTGTGTTGATGTTCACACCGTCGCGCGACGAGACGCACACTTTTTAAGATAGCGATACAATATTGAAATTTATTAACTACACAAAAGATAAACGTTCCGTTGAAGGAGATCGAATTACGAGCTGCACCGCAAGGTGATTTATTTTTTGGGTGCTTTACGGATTCCTAAGTTTAGTAGCTTTTTTATAGTTTTCAGTATTCTTTTAGTAGTTTGTAGTAGAAATCGACGCGAGTTTAGTAGTTTTGCAAAAACAGAGCTGGCGACACTGAAACGAATCGCTTCAGTCCACCCGACTGATGCGATCTCGAAATTACACACAGATGATACGATTTTGCATCCGTTCAGGCCGAACTGAAGGAAACCGGACTGTATATGGACCGAACCTAAGGGTCAATTCACACCGAAACAAAACGATACGCGACATGGCGCTGCATTTTTAAGATAGCTATTGAAATTTATTCATTACACAAGAAGATACACGTTTCACTGTAAGATTTTGAATGTTATGTTGCAATACACAGCGCATGTGCAGTGTATGACTGATGTCATATGAAACGTCATATCTTTTTCTGTACTGACTAAAGGTGAATTTTGGATAGCTATCTTAAAAATGCAGCGCCGTGTAGCATCTCGTATCGTCGCGGTGTGAACAGACCCAAAGGTTTTTTGGATTTTTGGGGACATGGATTTTCGTCGGTGTGAAAAGTATCTTTTTCAACTCAGTTTTGTCCTGAATGTCACTTTTCGACTCAATTGGTATTGACCGCAGCTTTGTTCAGTTAGTTTTGTTTTATCGCATATCCTTAAGAATAGTGGTGATATAAAGAGTAATAGAAAAAGCATCAGCAGAAGGCGTGCGCGATTGTTTTTTCGTTTTTTTTTTTTTTGAGTACACAACCCAAATTGTTGGAGACTCTCCTTTAAGTCTGTTATAAATAATACGACACGGATTAGTCGACCTTCTCGCGTGCCGGGTGCCGCCGCGCGACGCTTGCGAGGGCAGGTTGTAAAGGCGGCACCCGCATATCGACGCTCGAGAGGAGAAATAACCAACAATTTTCCAAGTGGAAATAGCGCAATTTCATTTTCTTGTACCAGTAGTAGGAAAACATTAAATTAATTGTCAATCATGAAGCATTAGAATTTACAATTATTTACTTGTCATTTAACATAACATGGAATTAGTACAACATATTATCTATAGCTGTTAGTGTTAATCTCTTATCGGTTATCAGATAAGACTTGAAAATACTAAATTATACTGTAGTATAAATTCATTAGGAGCTATAAATTGCAAGTAATTATTGGATAAGTGGACCGACCATGACCCTGATTTTTCTATGAAACAAACCAACGGTTAAGTGCAATCTGCAAAACTTTGCATAGAACTTATTACATTTGCGAAGTAGTATTCTGTGTAGTGTGTTCAGACCCTTTTAGATTTTTTTGTAAACAAAAAGACAAAGCCAACATTAATGCTACCAGCACAAGTGTCGTTTATTTCAAAATTGTTTTATACAGTGACACAGTAATGAAGTCACTTTAATTTTTATTTTTACGGATAGATTTAATTGGATTTCAACAAAGTATAATGCCTTGAACTTGATCACGATTCGATTTTGCGATAGCGATTCAGCGCTATTGGTAGAGTACCTACTCAGAGCATGTTAAACCTTTCGCCGAGTATTCGGTTGGTGGTTTTTTTTGGACATAAGTGGCAAGAAAGTGGCTCGATCCCCGTTTTATTAACTCAGCCAAGCACTGATTGTCTATTTACTCGGTACTAGTAGTTGCAATCCGGATACTTCAAAATTCGAAAACGACTGTGTTGTGAATTTTAAATTGTGTTTTCTATTGCGACACCCCCGCCATACCCATCCTTCGAGTCGTTTCTGCAGCACTGGTGCCACGGTGGAACTCGTAGTCGAAAATAATACGATATTTCAAGTTTTCTATTTTGTAAACAGAGTCACGCAAAAAAAAAACCAAAAGAGAAAAAAACAAATGAATTGAAATTGGAAGTCCTAACCAAAGAAGATATATTTGAGATCACAGTGGCCAGTACGACAAAACTCCAATTTCATATGTAAGGACCTAATATAAAGATCATAATCATATAATATAGTTATAATTAGGGTTGAACAGGTCATAAGGTCATTATGTATGGACAATTTGAGACGTTCATTATATATATTATACATATATATACATATAATGAACATCTCAAATTGTCGAAACGTAATCGAGACCTTAGGACCTGGTCAACCCGAACATGACCTCAGGGCCAGCGCACATTGTTTACTATAGACGAAACGTATTATACGAATTTATAGAGTTTATGTAGATAGCTTCTTCATGGGTGACACGCTATAGAATATCCTCCTTGTATAATTGTAAAATAAATAAAACATTGCGCGAATATGTAATAAACCTGTATTAAACGATACAGAAAAAAATATCATTTACACATTTTCTATTCTTGCTGGATAATATTATTACTATTTGATTGAAGATTGGAGATCATTTAATGTATTTGCGAGTTACTTTTTTGAACTTGTCGAGTATTTACTATAGTAAACATTTCTACTTAGAAAAGTGGATAAATACCGTTATTAGCAAACGCTTCCATCAATCTAAAGGTGGGTTTGGCTATAATAGAAAAACTGGCGACATTATTCACATACAGCTAGTACCTATATTTAGGTCTTACACAACAGTTATCTTCTTACATGTCACTAACGTATATGCATGCTAACAATTGCAGAAGAAAACATGTTGAAATGCCTCAAGTGATATTAGCTCGTCGTTAAGGACAACCTAATCGACCGTCGCTCAATGTGAGATCTCTATAAAGGTTACGTTGTACGCAAGAGGGTGCATGGTGAAGTAAGTACTAAGTACATCTATGTATAACATATAACACGATTCGCACCGGCTTCACGTTTAAGTAAGACACAATAACGATGACAGTACAGTTTGAAACTATGTAACCTCAACATTTTCTCATGCATCTCGAATACAATGTACTTATTTACGGACCCGACAATTATTTTTGTCCGAGGAACTAAATTTCTATTAAAATTAGTTCTGCAACTGATCTTATATTTGGGTCTTATAGGTTAGGGCTTCCCCTTTATGGAGAACCAGCCTTCGCTTCTAATGTATGGACTATAATATATGGATGGATTGACAGGAGTTAAAATCGAAATCAAAAGCGAAGGCATGCGATGTCTGTCATATGCCAATTGCCAACCCACAGTAGGCTGAAGTCGTCTACTTATGCCATGATCACACGTACCGAGTGAGGGATTGCAAAATCCGGATTTTTTCGAAGTTACGTATGATATTTTAATTTTTTTGCAAACTTTGATGTTTTTTTTACTTCGATGTTTTAGCAAAACCTACACTCATTTATAAATAAAATCAGTTACTTTTTTATAATTTAATTAAAATAAATTCTTATTTTAATTTGTAAGTATGTACAATTACAATCTGAATAAATAAAAAAACAATCTGATTATATAAAAATTATATAATTTTATTTGGAACAAGGTACACACTCGTATCTATTAAAAATATTCATTTAATATGCGTAGCTGATAGCATAATAGAATCTAAGTGCGTAAAAAAAAATTATCATGTACTCAGTTATTATATCCATTTAAAATCTTAAAAATCAACATTATTGGAAGTAAGGTACTGGAAATAAGGTACTAGCCAGGGGCGTGCGCTCCATATAGGCAGAAATGCAGTGCTTTACTTGTCATTCACAGATATTTTAATAAAACGTTCGTACGTTTTAGATGACTTTAATTAATAGTAAATAAATTAATTTAAAAAATATAATAACTTAAAAACGCCTAATATTTTATAAATAGCAACTAATGCCGTTAAGTTCTGCAGGACAAATCATCGCATATATGTGTAATTTTCATACTTCGCAAACGCACACACCCATGAATATCTGATGAATGATTATACAGTGGGAACTCATGCGGCAGGATAGAGCCGAGAGCTTCGGTTCGGCTATCCGATCGCTTCCGAAAACCGCCGAGTTGGCTTGTCGGAAATTATTCGATGCCTATAATCCGAGTAAAAACAATACGACGCGAATCTAATGAATCATGTATGCACATTACGCATTTTTTTTAGTAAGGTTTTATTTGTTTAAACAGAAGAAACGTTTTGAGTGATTTGCTTTTACAAGGTGCGTTTGTTGATTCTTTTAAAATGTTATTTGATTGTGAGGTTTGCGTTGATAATGTGTGTTTATTAAAAATTAAAAATAACAAGTTCTCACAATTTTCATTCAGTGAAAAGATTCAAATTTTGTCTAAAGGTAGGTGTGTACCCGAGTTACAACAATTAAACCAGCAAAAAAATAATGTAACTCGAAAATTTCATGTTAAAAGTTATGAAACGTATAACTGGCTGTGTGGTTGTGTACACACGATTAAATTATATTGTTTTCCTTGCATATTTAGTAATTTACATCGGGATATAGTAATCTCAAGTAACCGGAACCTTGAATATGTGAAAATTGAAGCTGACTGACTGGTGAGTAGTTATAATATTTTAAAATATGCTTATTATTTTACTTCCGCCGCGACGATCGATCGCTGTTTTGTCTGCATTGCCGTACATGAATAGTAGTACATCTAAGACTTGCTCTGTTGGCATGGTTTCGACTTTGAGATCCGTCGCTTGGCTGTAGCTATGCTAAAAATCTATAAACGAAAAAGTTTTTGTGACCGAGTACTTCGCCGCATACCCAGTGTCATAATCCTGTGCACGCCACTGGTACTAGCTTACGGTTCTCTAAAAATCGTGATCTTGAAAAACATAAAATTGTCAAGTCTTTGTTCGCTAAGGTGAGATCTTGTTAGAAACTAAATGTTCCACCAGTAAAGAAATATAAATAAGTGGAATAGCCTGCGATCTTATCAAAGTTTTTTTTCAAATCTCCACCACCGTTTCCGTAAAGTTTCTATGTAAAACTAACGCAGGCAAATTAGAAGGTACAGTTTAGTAAAACTTAGGAAACTGAAAATCCTTTAAATTGAGATCCGGGGAATGAAGACAAATCATTTAAAGCTCCATTACGGTCAAAGTTGGACAACTTTTGAGTTTCAAAAGTAAAAATAAAAAACCCCACCTGTTTGGGTTATAACAAAACACGTAAATGGTGCTTTTAATTGCTTGTAAGAACAATTTACACTCGATAACTGTTTTAAGATCTTTATTTTAACATTTTACTTACAAATCAACAGTAATATGTTATTTGTCATGGCACTTTGAAGTTTCCGTGACCATAAGATGAAAACTACATAACCAAAAAAATTAACACTGGTTTACACAAACCATTAGTGCTATTTTTGACACCTACATCTTATATCTAAAAAATAATTACTTCTACGTAAAGATTGCAGAAGCATTGAAATACATTCGATTTTTCTACTGACCAGTTAGATGAGGTTAGTTTAATCGAATTAATTTTATTTATAAAAAAAGTATTTTGCTATTACCTCTATTTATTCGGCAAAACTGTCTCAGACCAGCCAGTAAGTAATTATCCACTCCAAAAGAGTAGATAATTACTCACTGGCTTCAGATATCATGGAGATAGGATTCAGGTATTAGGACTTACGTATTATTTATTTAGAATATAATTAAATGTAGTTAAACCACTACATTTCTTTTTAAGTTGTCATATTAATTTAGCATTATATGGTTGTAGACACTAAAAAGTGTAATAGTATGTTTCGTAAGTAAGAATTCAATCAATATAAAAATACAGGTTTAAATTATGTTTAGATTTGCTTATTGTACTTTTTGCTATTTGAGCAATTGAAACCATATTCGGTGTTTTTATAAAGTGGGTCACCTACTACTACAAAAAAATATATAAAATAGTGAATATCTTAAAAACATTCCAATATCGGTCATACGTATAGGAAATCTTAATCCCTCGCATTTCCATTTTTGACGTATTGACTACGTTCTACCAAATAACCTGTATAACATGGAAAAATGTGTCAATAAATTCAGCAGTATAATAAAATATAATGTCGTATTATTCAAATATTGTTCGTCTAGAGTACCTGATTATATGTAAAATATGTAATTTTTCATAATACGAGTAGTAACCAAGATTCAAAAAATTCTAAAAATATTATTTAACGCCGGAAAATCCGGATTTTTCGGATTTTGAAGTATCCGGATTGCGACCACTAGTACCGAGTAAATAGACAACTCAGCCAAGCACTGACTTGTCTATTTACTCGGTACTAGCTGTATGTGAATAATGCCGCCAGTTTTTCTATTATAGCTTTTTTTTTAAACACTTTTCTAAGTAGAAATGTTTACTATAGTAAAAATCGACAAATTCAAAAAAGTAACTTGCAAATACGAGTACATTAAATGATCTCCAATCTTCAATCAAATTGTAATAATATTATCCAGGAAGAATAGAAAATGTGTAAAATATTTTTTTTCTGTATCGTTTAATACAGGCTTATTACACATTCGCGCAATGTTTTATATACCTCATATACAGCTACATACTACAATTATATAAGGATGATATTCTATAGCGTGTCACCCATGAAGAAGCTATCTACGTAAACTCTATAAATTCGTATAATACGTTTCGTCTATAGTAAACAATGTGCGCTGGCCCTGAGGTCATGTTCGGGTTGACCAGGTTCTAAGGTCTCGAGATGTTCATTATATGTATAATATATATAATGCACGACTAAAATTGTCCATACATAATGACCTTATGACCTGTTCAACCCTAATAATAACTATATTATATGATTATGATCTTTATATTAGGTCCTTACATATGAAATTGGCGTTTTGTCGTACTGGCCACTTTGATCTCAAATATATCTTTTTTGGTTAGGAATTCCAATTTCAAATTTATACCGCTATTTACTCATGCATTTGTATTTCGAAAACCGTAATTCATTTGTTTTTTCTCTTTTGGTTTTTTATTTGGGTCACTCTGTTTACAAAATAGAATACTTGAAATATCGTATTATTTTCGACTACGAGTTCCACCGTGGCACCAGAAATGGCTCGAAGGATTAATGATGGGTATGGCGGGGGTGTCGCAAAAGAAAACAAAGTGCATTTTTTGGTTCCGCCGTATCCGTTCTGGAAATTTCGACCTGCAAAACATGCCCCGTGGACGGCCGGAGACCAAAGTTGATAATGAAGAATTGGAAGCTATTGTGGAAGCGGATCCATCGCAAACCACGTCCGAGTTAGGTGCAGGCTGCGGTGTTAGTGATAAAACTGTTTTAATCCACTTGAAGCAAATTGGGAAGGTGAAATAGCTTGAAAGGTGGGTACTTCATGAATTGAGTGCAGCAAACCGACAAACGCACGTCGACTGCTGCGTTACATTACTCAACCGGTACAATAATGAAGGGTTTTAAATCGAATCATTACCTGTGATGAAAAGTGGATCCTGTACGATAAACGGAAACGCTCATCGTAATGGCTGAACTCTGGCGAACCAGCCAAAGCCTGCCCCAATTACGATTTGCCCTGACGATTACGGCAGATGTCTTTTGTCAGCAACTGCAAATTATGTTGGAAAAGCTAGCTGTTAAACAACCGAGTTTGGTCATTCGCTCTAGGACCATGCTGCTTCAGGATAACGCTAGACCACACACTGCACAACAGACGGCTACCAAATTAGAAGAGCTTCAATTGAAATGTCTAAGACATCCACTGAACTTTCCGGACCTTGCTCCAACATATTACCTTTTTTTTTTGGTAACTTCTTGCACGGGAAAAAATTAAACTCCGATGGGGCAGTCCAAAGCGCCTTGAATGATTTTATCGATTCCTATCCGAGTGGTTTTTTTAGTAAAAGAATCAATGAACTACCTATGAGATGGCAAAAGTGCATAGCAATGGTATATACTTTGATTAAATAAATATATTATCTTTAAAAAGAATCGACTTTATGTTTCTCCTTTACAAAACGCCAATTTCATATGTAATGACCTAATACATGATTTACTAATGTTCGTTATACACTCTCAGAAAGTTTGATCTAACCACTTTATATATTGAATAACATTGAAAGACGTGTATCGCTATTCCCTGCATGCTATTGGACAATAATTTAATTTTTCATTAAAAATTTTCACATATGACATATGACAAGATTGGGCAAAAGGTGGGGAAAAAGATTTGTCAGTATAAGCCATTACTTATTACAAAACTTGATTCAATTGCTTGGAGTTAGTTGCTGGATCAAGCTGCTTAAACAGTGAACGGTAGTTTATCGACAAAAATATTTATTACATCAGTTTTCTTTGCATTTTTCAGGTAACAAACATACCACAAAATGGCACAGGACAATAGCAATTCCACCATGGAAATGGGTACCAGTGACCAGGTATAGATTATTTTGTTTATTTTATTATTATGTAGCACATATGCATTTTAATATGAGTAAATAAAGTTGACGTAAATTAAAAAAAAATCTAACACAGTTTAGTTTTACAAAATATATTTGCTTCACGAAATGGTTTTATGAAAAGGTGAATTATTGACGTCTCAGATAATAATCAACTATAAAATTAATAAACAACATCTACACAATTTATTGTATATTGTATACATTGTACACACTCGTCCGACTAAAGTCTAAACAAGAAAACTTGGGCAATTAAAATTTTCCGCAATTAATAATATTTCTAAAACTTTCCTATGGATACAGATTATTCTTGTTTTAATTAAACAATCAAGTAGTAAATGATTAATGATAAAACGTTTAATTTTAATTAATTTCTTTCAAAAGAAATGTACAATACTAATCATGTTTACGTTCAAAACATTCAAAGATATGTAAAAAACGAATTGAAAAGCTCCTAAATTGTGTACATTGCTATGAAAATTTGTAATAAAACTGATGTTGATAACTGACTGACTGTAGAATATAGCTCCCCACACCGATTTCGGTGACGGTGGTCGGTTTTCGAAACCAATTGAAACGCAGGAGTTTTATAGTGCCCAAGTATATGTGCGCAATACACAAGAGCACTCTGTCTTCCTTTGTTCTGGTAATCCAGTGGGGCAGATGACGACTGGCGAGAGATCAGGCGCAGAACTGACTTGCCCATCTTACATGCCCATCCGACGCATGGATCATCTTCCTTGTCAGACAGTCGATGATCAGCCTGCATTGTCCTAACCAGACTTGAAAACAACATTGTTCCAACGCGGGGATCGAACGTGGGTCCGTGGGACCTCCAGAGTCGAAGGTCAAGCTTTAAACCACTAGACCGACATGGCGACTACAGAATACAAAAGAAAACTCTTTATTTGTACACTCATAATGAAAACAAAACTATTATAGCTGTACAAATAGGCGGTACTGAAACTGACTGTACTATTTGATGCATATTAATATTTTATTTACTTCAATATGTATAAAAATTGCAATAGAGCTGATATTCGTGTGCATGACTGTATAAATTACAATGTTTAACATTATTTGCTCACTTCTAAGCGAGCGATAGTAATCTGTACTGATAACAGCTCTTAACAGAGTTCAATACCATTTGTCATTGATACATATTTGTTTGTACAAGTGTTTTGTTTTCAACAAAAATACATTGTTATAAATACCTATCTTTAATGTTAATAAACATTTTATAATAATTTATATATTGAGTCTGATAAATATTTTAAATAAAAATTGAAATACAGTGTTGTGCAGTGTTAAAATATTGTTAGTAACAAGAAAGTGCATGCAAGTATGTTTACTTGCATGTAAATTAAAATTATTCACGAAATTTATTATAGTGAGTGAAAAATGGTTTGGAAAGAAAGTTATGAAATTATACCTACGATATCGTACTGTGTGAACATTTAAAACCCATGAACTTGGAAATCAATAGATAAGATTACGTCTATTTTTAAACAAATAAGAAATAGGTTTGTTTTTCATTTTCAGTTCTAACGAAACTAATTTCTTATTATGAACTTAATTTAATAGTTAAGAGTTTTGGAATATATTTCTTATCGCTTCTTCATTTCATTTTTTTTTCTAAATCTAAAAGAATAATTACTTACTCTACGTAGAGTATTTTGTGTTTGAATGAAATGGCAACATGTTGCGAATAGTATTGTTTTGCGGAGTGCGATTGGGTTTTTTATTTCTTTTTTTACCCGACTACAGCGAACATGATTTTGGCAGTCTATGGATATATGTATATCTGTTTGTTCCATCGTAGCGCTTAAACTACTGATCCGATTTTTTTGAATGAGGTATCAATAGATCCGTAATAATGGCCCGGGTGACATAGGCTACATAATTTGCGTAGTCAGGTTATAGTTTTTAACTTTTGTTGGCAATAGAACAATATTCTTGTTACAATCAATACAAAATGAAGTACATAGTTGAGATTATGTGTAGAGACAATTTACAGTATTTCATATAAGTTAATGATTTAAGTAATTATTTTTCTGAAATCAATCACGTATCTTGAAAATATTTACCGAACAAAATTTTAATTTAACTTTCATTACTTACAATACCAATATTAATAGATAATAAATTATCCGGTCGATGTAATGAGGGTTTTTGATATTTTTTCTGCCGTTAGGGAGCAGACCCAACTCACACAAACCGTCACCTGGGGGCATAAATGGTATCAAAAACGGTCGATAAGAATTTTCGATTCTTTTTCTGTCACCAGGCGGCGCTCGGTAGCCCGACGGTCCTTGTCGTGTCAAAAAGCTGTCAGATGTCACGAATTTAAAAACCCTAATTTTTCTGAGCGTATTAAAAACATCAAACACGTATTATCTGTTCACATCCAATTTAGTCTTATTGTAAAGAAAAATATAAAATTCGACCATATTAATATGTTGTGTTTTTGTTACATATATGTCAGTTATTTACCGTGTGACAAATTAATTTCTTTATTGCGCGGTACATATAGTGACATTTAAATGGTAGCATTACAATGTGAAGTCAAAGATTTCAAAACTAAACATAGGCTATGACGTACATTTGACAGAACATTTTTTCATGCAAGAAGAAGTTACGACATCTTGGTCTTTACCATACTTCAAATGTCAGCCATCAAGATTTCACCATAATTCAAATGTCAAAATGGCCCCCAAAAACTCCAAAAGTGCGCCATTTAAGTGTGGACAGTTTTTGCCTCAAAATGCCTCGTCTATAATTTAAAATAAAATCACACATCGACGTACGATGTGTGATTTTTTTTGTTTAGGTACATTTTTTTCCGGTGTGCAGTACATTAAATATTTAGGCATTTCTAGGTCCTGGTAGCCACAAAGAAGTCGAAGAAGCTCACCTACGTCATCGGAGCCGTGGCCATGGTTGTCGTCATCGGTGTAGTGGTAGCTCTCGCCGTGGTGCTCACCGGTAACGATGCTGGGGAGGCCGATGCCATCGTCTCCACCCCAGGCCCAACAGTCCCGACCACTACATCCTCAACCACTATCGAGCCAACCACTGCTTCTCCTCCAACCACAACCCCTGCGCCGTCAACGGAACCGCCAGTGGAGGCTCCTACGATAGAGTTGGAAGATATTATCAATGGAGAGTTCTCGACTGTGAGCTTCAACGGGACGTGGACGTCAGGTGAGGTTCTAATTTATACGACAAATTTCTTAATCCTTGGAAAGTGCCCTCCATATGTACCTAGATGATATGCCATCGATACCTATTGACGGCCTCGGTAGCTCAGTGGTTGAGCGTGTTAGTGCTCAAGCTGGGTGTTGCGTGTTCAAATCCGGCCGAAGGAACAAACATTTTTACCGCATTCTGGGTTATGGATGTGTATTTTTTTATTTTATTTATTTATTTAAGATTACACTTTTTACAATATACTGTAATCCGCCAAACTGATCAAGCAGTTTGTAGGCGTTCCGCTCAATTTGTTACACTTACATAGGCACTTAAATACTTTTGATTAAATTACTACAATAACAAAATACTTTAAGGTTTGCCATGCCAATTACACTTACAGGTTACATCTAATATATTACTATACTAATACATAAATTTTTCACTCTAATATTATATATCTAGTGACTGTATCCTTTAGAATACTAAAAATATCCTATATTTTATGTTCTGAGGTATATGTATGACATTATAACTTACAATTGTTAGAAAATCCAAGAATTTATTAAATATGTGTCTAATATAAAAGTATTAAATATATTTCCGTTGTCTAGTACCCGTAACACAAGTTCTTCGAGAACTTACCACGGGACCGATTGACGTGGTGTGAAGCGTCCATAGATATTATTATTATTATATTAACTACGGTCTTGGGACTGTACTGTAACACTGTATCTTGGGACTGTACTGTAACACTGTATCTTGGGACTGTACTGTAACACTGTATCTTGGGACTGTACTGTAACACTGTATCTTGGGACTGTACTGTAACACTGTATCTTGGGACTGTACTGTAACACTGTATCTTGGGACTGTACTGTAACACTGTATCTTGGGACTGTACTGTAACACTGTATCTTGGGACTGTACTGTAACACTGTATCTTGGGACTGTACTGTAACACTGTATCTTGGGACTGTACTGTAACACTGTATCTTGGGACTGTACTGTAACTCTGTAAAAATATGGATAAAATTATACTAATAAAATAATTGTTTTTCGAATTACTATTAGCTACTAGCTTTTGCCCTCAGCTTCGCCCGCGTGGGAGAGTGTTCGTGGCAAAAAAGTTCCTTAGCAAATATACCTGCAATATAGTAATAGCACAGAGTAAAAATATAAAAAATATACTTTATAATAAATTTTCACATGTACTTTTTAATTTTAAGATATCTCCTAGATAAGGATAAATAAATTGTATCCGTCTAAATAGCTTCTGAAAATTCCACTTTATTTCTCCCACCTTACATTGTTTTGTTATTTATCTACAACGTGTTAGGATAGGCAGCGTTTTCGATATAAGTTCGCAGACGGCTTGATTTTTTCCGACACCTTCAACAATTATCGTCATAAATCAAACAATTTCCACAAAACCTTAACAAATTATTATCGACCTAAACCTCCCTAATGAACTACTCTGTCGGTAAAATATATAAACGGCATGAAAATCTTTTCAGTAGTTTTTGAGATTATCGCGAACATACAGACAGACAGATTCGGCGGGGCACTTAAGTATCCTATGTCCGTCTCCTGGTTCGAAACCTCCCCACCAATTTTCAGCCAAATCGGTGTAGCCGTTCTTGAGTTATAAATAGTGTGACTAATAGGACTTTCTTTTATATATATAGATTCTCATAGTACGGTAGAAGCTATCCAAACTTGAAGTACTGTTAAAGCTATCTTGTCATACTACACTGCGTGAAATAATGTAATAATGTGTGTTTAATTATATTGCCTTTTGTAAAATTAACATTAAATTGCAGGAAACGACGTGTTGTTCCGAAACGAGTATGGTGATTTGGTGAAATATGACGTGCAGACAGACAGTCACACTATACTAGTGTCCAACACGTCACAGGTGAATAATATTATCTCTCAAAAATAAGGTACTGTCTGCACCGAGATTTTTCGCCACGTGGCATTTTTTCGCAATTCACACATCACATCAACACATCGAATGTTAGCCCTCGTTCCCACGAGCGTTTTTAGTGGTCGCGACAGAAAAAATGCACTGTAAATAGAACTGTGCGTTATGACAATAGACCCGGAAATCGAAATGTCAAGTGTCAGCTCTACACGATTTTCAGCTGTTCAGCTTGTATTAGCGCAGTTTTTTCTGTCGCGACCACAAAAAAAACTCTCGAACTCGGGCTTAAATGGAAGTAGCCGCAGTAGTGGTGAAAAATCGCGCAAGTAAAAATCTGTGATTTGATACTAATTGTAAGGTATGCGATGCGTTTTTCGCGATCGCGGAGTATATACCTAATTCGCACGAAAAAACCATACAGAATAGGTTGAGTTAACAACAGAAAATAATAAATCACTGGGAAAATTATTCGTATAACCTATAATGGGTTTGTTATCTAAGAAGACTATTAAGGTCTTTAATGAATTTTCGCAGAATTCAAACAAATTGTGAAAACACAAGTCTAGTCAACCGTGCAAAAAACTATTTCATAATAGCATCAAAAACATAAGGAGGGTTTAAGGTATACTTAGGTATAATAAATATGTTATTACGAAAGGATTTTAGTATTTCAAGTGTAAACTAATAAACAAACGTTTTGCAGATCCTTCAGCAATCATTCCGAGTGGCTGAACTATCAGCGGATGAAAGATACGTAGTTCTCTCATACAATGAAGAATCGGTAAGTATATAATTTACTATAACTTGGACATTTTAATTGGATATTAAGTGAAAATATCGAATTTTTTTTCACCTTGTTTCCACAAATTTCTACAATTTCCACTTGGGTCCGACTTTCGTTGCAAGTTCGCAGAAAAATTGAAAAGACGCGCGTGTTCTAATTTCAAAATTTGACATTAATATTTTTTTACTTTCAAAGTATAACGACAATGTAATGTGAAGCTGATGAAGATATTTTTGACTTCCTATTTTAGTAAGTGCTTAATCTTCCCGTTAAAACGGGCTTTAGTAATATTGTGCGAGTGTGGCTTTTAGCTTAATTGAAGCCGAACGCGTTAGAAACTTCTGCCGTAACGTAATATACTAGTCCTTTTATTAAATTATATTACACTATGCAAGTTTATGAGATAGCGGGAAATGGCCGTAACTTTATTTTCGTGAAAATATTATCGTTTAGATAATCGAGCATTATTGATTATTGATATATTTTAATGATTACTTCACTTCATTATCTATCTCCTTTATAATTATCTCTTTATATCTTATCAAGATTTAAAAATTCACATAGTTTTATAAATTTTGAGTACCTACATAAACGTCGATCCATAAAGCTGCCACAGTTCAAGTGGTTGGATCAAATTGGCTTGTTCCAACACTATTTCAGGCACCCAGTATGAATATTTGTGGGAAACTATACGAACAAAATATTAGCATGAAGTTTGTAGAAAATGTCGTAGGAAAGCATGTATGATGACCGCGCTTTGTTGTTGTGATGATGTTGAAGTTAATAGAACTTAAACCGATTTCTTAATCTCCGTAAAACGTGGCAAACTTCGTATATCTAATAATTTAGTTTGTAGTTCTTTGACAAACTCGGTCTCGTTGGTTTTGATTAATCTACTTTTGAGTTATTGTTATAAGTTAGAGTAGTTTAGATTTTGTTTGTATTCAGCTTTGTTGACAGGGAGACGCGTTTTGCTATTATTTGATCCGATATCCGATATCGGACGACGGAAAACGGTCTTATGTCGTCGGCATATTATGTGTGTTTTCCCATTATCCGTTACCAGACCTATAATGATAAAGAAGTCAGTAATATTTTTTTTGCAATATCATGATTTGGAAGCGAAACATACAAGATGATCTATACAAGTTGTAGTTGCGTGTCGGTTACGGTTTCGGTTACGACATACTTACGTCGCGCGTCGGGACTCGACCACGTATATTTAATATCTTTACTCTGAGCTTGAGTATATATTTACTTTATAATTTTTAAACGACCTATACATACAACATTTCAATTTTGGATTTGTACGCCAAAAATGTAAAAGCAATAAAAAACCCGGCCAAGTGCGAGTCGGACTCACGCGGGAAGAGTTCCGCACAAAACAGTGAACAAAAATACGTTTGTTGTATGGGAGCCCCACTTAAATATTGATTTTATTCCGTTTATAGTATTTGTTGTCATGACGGCAACTGCAGAAATACACCATCTATAAAAACGTCAACATGCTAGCTATCACATTCATGAACTGTCTGGTGACAGTAAGACTGTTTGTCCACCGTCATCGTCAACGAGAACGAGATGACGACACCGCGCCGATTTAGCGACGCTTACATTTACTATGGCCGAATGCCCACTGCACGCCCGTCACCCGAGCGCCGTCATCCCGTCCGGGGAAATATCGCTTAGTTCGGCGCTACCGTTAGAAATCGGCCCGAGATTGTGGCGGGCCGAAGTGGCGCGTATAAACGTATCCACCGCCACCGTCACTACTAAGGATGCATCCAAACGTGACATTTTGGAAAGAAATGCATGATATAAATGTCTTTCTGGAGCCGAACATTAAGGAGATAGACCAGAAAATTAAAGGCTTAATCAGTACAATGTACATATTAATGTAAAACACAGTGAGAACAAACTGAACCACCGAGATCGTCGCGGTGCAGGCGGACAAACGATCGCCGTCACGGCAACTTAATCGCGGCCTGAAATAATCTCGTTCTCGGTGACGTCCCGTTGACGGTGGTGGTGGACAAACAGCGTAAGACAGATGTATGGATAGCGGAGTCCCGTTTTTACCCTAAGCATATTTGATTGCGTTTTATTGTTATTTTTTTCCGGTTTAATATTTAAATATTCAGTAATATGTCTGATATTATTTTAACTACGAGTACAATAATGTTTAATAATATGATAAAATATTTTGTGAATTGTGGGTAAACAGTAAATACGGCTAAGCCCAGTCCAGCCGTGTTACTGAGAACGTGATGATCAATACATTTGAGACCTTAGCAGCATCCTTCCCAAATAGAGTGTGAATTTTGTGCACTCATGGTCTCTACATTATTTACCTGTTTTGGAGAAGTCTTAGTATTTAGAAGCATTGTGAATTTATAATATTTCTTTACTCAACTAAGTATATAGTAAAATTTTATTATAATAACACTTTAAGCGTAAAATGAAAATCATATCGCTCTCGGGGCGCAACACTCTTATCATCTATAAATAACATACTTTTATTTTGCATAAGAATAATAAAGTCTTTATTTGCAAAATTACGAAAATATAAGTAATCTGGAAAAATGTGCGAAATGCCGGTCTTATCGCTTAAAGAGGTTTCTTCCAGACAACCATTGGCTAATATCATGTAAAGTAAAATTCACTACAACTAAGCATAAAATATAATTTTCACGGCCTGTAAGCTCGATGATAAAACGTGAATTCAGTGCATAGCTGTATTTAAATATGTTGAGTCACCCATTATAGTAATAAACGCAGTATTGTATACTGAATAAAACAAACACAATATGTGCATTGTACAATAGAAAACTATTGGTGCATGCTAAATTGACAGTTTTTCAGTTGCGTATTTTATTTAAACAAGTGCCTCATAATATTTATATATAATTTATAAATGCTGTGCGTGTGTTTGTAATTGAACTCCTAAACGGAGGGACTTATTTGGGGAGGGAGGACGGAGGGGCTTATGATGATTTTTTTGTATGTGTTCAAGTGGATTCGAGAATTATTTTGTCCACTGGATGATGTTTTATAATTTAGAACAAACGTTTGCTGGGTCAGATACCATAGAGAGAAATTTATATAGATACATAATATGTTGATTTTGACTTTTTCTGAGGTAGTCCAAGCATGTGCTACCAAAAAGTAAGATTTTTCACCATGGTATCTTGGTAAAAATACTGAACAGAACTCCTGACTCCTTATAGATACATGTTTGGATATTCCGGCGTTGACTAAAGAACTACAAGTACATGCCATCATACCACTTATAGTAATCATCATCATCACCACCATCTTCACAAGAAACACCAACATAATATTATTATGATGACATAGGTGCTCACTACTCATCAAGAGTTTTGTGCACGGATATCAACGTGTTCACAATAATATAGATAATAAATTTAACTAGAAGAAGAAAAAATATTATTTTTAAACAAAAAATTAAAACCGACTTTCAAAGTAAAAATGCACAAAAAAGTTTGAAATAAAACTTATTTTACAAATAATTCCCCATTTAAATTCGGCTAAAATTTTAACTTTTTTTGAAGTCGGTATCGGCAAATTTGAGTTTCGTGACAAAAGAAAACGTGAGTTCTATAAAATATTATAGGATATTGTTTGGGCTGGGACCGACTTCAAAATTAAGAAGATTGAGTAGAGAAAGAGTTAAAATTTTAGCCGAATTTAAATGGGGAATTATTTGAAAAATAAGTTTTATTTCAAATTTTTTTGTGCATTTTTACTTTGAAAGTCGGTTTTAATTTTTTGTTAAAAAAATAATAATTGTAAACAAACGGCACACATTTCTCAGAAATCCTATACATTTTAGGTATTCTATACATTGCCTAGGTATTGTTTAGACTAACTGAATAATTATACAAACAACATAATAATTATACTCATTATATGTATTAACGTAATGTTTCATAGCAATAGGCATGTTGCATAAAAAAATTTTTTTCGTCTTTTCGATGATAGACAATCTAGAACCCATTTTCGTATATCTTAAAAAATAACGAAGATACAAACAATTTAAATTTATAAAGGGAGCGACATATCGGCCCGTGACGTCACGAATTGCTCCCGCTATACATTTGTCATTAAAACATGTATGGCGGTAGCAGCTTGTGACTTAACAAATCGTTTTGCGAGAAAGAGATGGGCAATATTTTTTATTTGATTATAAGTTTTAATCGCAGCAATCTAAAAAACCTATTTCTTTTAGATTTGTGTATCTTTATTCTCTTATATATTATCTAAAAATTTGATTTATAAAAATGGGATATTCCACATTAGGCAACATCCCCATTCTGTAAATGTTTCGTGTACAATCGCAATGGTAGCATTCCGATTTCAGCGACCGCAATCAGCAAATCAGCGAATCAGGTCGTCTGGTCCTGACCACAGGTCGTGCGACGCGGTCGCCGGATTCATTTAGTGCTCCATATAAATTCATACTAAGCAGTGAGTTGCGAAACCAGGTCGCCTACACGCGTTGCTGTCGTGCGATGCGGTCGCGCGTTGCGGTCGCTAATATTATATTATTATGTTAAAGCTTAATGCCTATGCAACAGTCATTCGACTGTTGCATAGGCATGCACAGCTTTAATGATTTAGTAAATACGCGTAATTCGCTTCATAAAAGTAAGACTTTTACCACCAGGTATATCACTATTTTTAGGCACCGATTTCTATTATTGCCCGACTAACACGAAGCCAAACGGAAGGGTAATGATTTTGGCAGTCTATGTATGTTTGTATGTATGTTTGTTCAACCGTAGGGCCTAAACTGCTGGTCCGATTTTAATAAATGAGGTGTCACTAGATGCAATAATAGCCCGGGTATCATAGGCTATATAATTTACGTAGTCAGGTTATACTTTTTTTATAAAAATTGTAGTTAATTTCAATTACGAATTACCACTCTAACTTTTACTACGTTCAGTCACGAATCGCCACTATTATTTATGAACTAACGCCCACTGTTTTCAGCCACTTACTTTCATTTCCATTTTCAGGTCTACAGATACAGTTTTGACGCGCGCTACTCTGTATACAACATATACACGGGCGAAGTGACTAACATAGTGCCCCCCGGAGTTGAGGCCACTGACGCCATCCTCCAGAACTTCGTATGGGGACCTTCGGGCAGCAGCTTGGCCTTTGTATACAAGAACAATATCTACTACCAGTCTGAGCTGACGAGTGCGCCAGTACAGATAACCACGAGTGGCGTGGAGAGTGTGGTGTATAATGGTGTACCTGATTGGGTTTATGAAGGTAATTCTCACTTAGCTTAACTTAGCTGGATTTTTTCCCGACTATGGCGAAGCCAAGCGGAAGGGTAAAGATTTTGGCAGTCGTATGTATTTATGTATGAATATAATACCTCCGAAATATACGTTTTTACTTTTTTTTACTAATTTGAAACTTTTTAACACGCTTTTATTAGATTCATCTGTATGCAAAGATGTATTAAATTAATTAAACAAAAAATTAAAACCGGTTTCCAAAGTAAAATTGAACAAAACAGTAGGGAAAATAAGCTTATTTCCTAAATAATTCCCCTTTTAAATTCGGCTAAAATTTTAACCATCTCTCTTCTCTTCATAATTTTGAAGTCGGTACCAGCCAACTTGAACGTGACCTCTATAAAATATTGTCATATCAGGTGATGTCGGTGCACAAAACTCTGATGAGTATTACCTATGTATATACAACTTAATAATATATACATATATACAACAGAATGCATAGCCGCCCCTTATTTTTTGGGAAGTGGGCTACAGGTTATAAATATGACGCGCCGCGTAGCTTCGACCCTGCTCCAGTGTGAGTTGACCGTAAAGCCGCATGCGATTTTGGTCACCCATGTAAATCGATGCGGCAATGTGAGACAACCTGTCGGGCGACTCGCCGCACGGCGAAAACCCACCCATGTAAATGCCCCACATTGTTCATTTTCACCCAATTTTAATATTTTAATAACAAATAAGCTTTTCAATCATAGAAAAAGAGTGGATTAGACAAGATAAAATCAAAGCCATATTCGTGATTAGCTGAGATGAGGATGTAGATTTGAACCATGTCACGTAGTTCCCTCGCGTAATTAGACGGATGTCATTTTATTATACAATAGTAAAGGAAGTATTTCTTGTTCCATTGAACAAGACATAGTGTGAGCCAATACATCGTTATTATTCATAGCAGGGCCACACTAACAGAAAATGATATTAATTATTGCAATATAATAAGTATGTAGGTTGTAGCCAAGTTTTTTAAAATATTTTACAGCGCAGCCTAACATTGCCGTTTGCAGATAGTTTTGTCTGAGGCTAGCTTGGAGCAAGACTTATTTAATAAAGATTGTCGTTACAAACATGATCTGAATATAAAAAAATTCCGACTTTATCTAAATTTATTCTCAAATTTCAATTTTGATCGTAATTTGACGCTATCCCTCTCTTTATTTGAATAACCTAACCAAGAGCATGTCAGGACATGTCTAAGCAGGCTTCCGTAACTACAAACGCGTTATAGGTTTTTTGCAAAGTACTGCAAAAGTTACTGTCCGATTTCGTTCAAAATAATTTTCCTAAGTGTACTTAGCATGATCTATTAGCATGGAAAATCGCAAGTTTCTTAGACTCATAGTTTAGAAATGCCAGGGGGAGAGACCAACTTATAAACCACTTTGGAAGCCGATTACTCGAAAATGGTTAACTTTATAATAAAGTCATGTATGAAACCGTACCCTTATTTCAAAAGACCTATTACCAACGATACCCCACACGATTGGGTAGAATGAAATAATATTTTTCATCCCTACTTCCTATGTACGGAGAGCCACCCTTAAAATGTAAAATTATTATTATTTTATGATGCCAAAACCGAGATCTATATACAATTTTTAACTGTGCCACACTTCGTCAATTTATATTCATAATTACAGAAGCTAGAAGCGCGGACAGACAGACAGACAGACGGATGGACAGAGCGAAACTATAAGGGTCCTAATCCTTGAGTATTACGGAACCCTAAAAAGAAAAAAAAAAATTAATCGATAGAAAACTCTGATATATATAATTTTTACAGAGGAAGTTTTCGCGTCGAACAACGCGCTATGGTTCTCGCGAGATGGCGCGAGGATTGCGTACGCTACATTCGACGACACCAACGTGCGCATCATGAAGATACCACACTTCGGTATACCCGGTTCTGTGGATTATCAGTATACTAGGCATAGGGAGATCCGCTATCCTAAAGTAAGTAACTTTAGTTAAGTGTTCAGGCAACTTTTTCTTTAGTATTCCGCCACTTTGTACAACTTTGTCTTACGTGTGTTGAGAAGTTGTTAAGAACTCGCAATGAAAATAAGATGTTCCCAATTCGTTGAAGAAGACGGAACGCGCGGGAATAAGAAATTTCAAATTTGTTGAAGAGTAAGAACGCGCGGGAATAAAGATTTCCAAACTCGTTGAAGCCAAAGAGCGCGCGAGAAAGGAGTTCCGAATTAGAATATTATATTTCTAAATTTTTTTCGCATTCGCATTGAAACGAATACCCAAAACACCTCGAAATTAATATTCCGACTACTCGCTTCTTAGATAGAACAAGGGGAACGTATTTACTTATCCTCGAATTTCTTTCCTGAATAATTTGGTTTCGGATTCTGTGACAACTTTACTTTGTTCCTTGTGATCGAAGGGGCTATTCTGTGGATCCAAGATTCTAGTTAGAGAAAATGCTGTGGTAGGTAGTTAGTTACCTAGATATTACGACGGTGGAGCATTTTTCGAAGAGTATTATATTATCGCAGCATGTTTTAATCCCTTTCTTAACCTAAATCCGAAACACAATTCCGTGACACAAGATATTTGTGGTTGAGGCACGTATCGCGGTTAGTGAGGCAACTCTAGTGTTATTGCATACTAACATACAAGCGAAAGTTTACACGTTCTATGTAGGTGCTATATTTGGGTCGGCGTACGTACATTCATACTAAGTGGTTGTTATGTCATATTGATTTCTGTTTAGTATTATTTGATTCCCGGAGATTTTCTATCAGCACATAGTTTAGTTGAGCGATTAATTCATGAATGACGGTGCTGGTTGGTAAACGTATTAGGTACGTCAATTCAATATTCACTGATATTTTATACAAATTCAGAACGCAATCGGCAAACATGAACCCTGCGACCTGCGGGGATCTATTAAATTACTCTCAATATTACAAGGATAGCTAGTACACACATGGATTTATTATAACAATAATCTTGTTTATATATCATATCAATCGGTTCTAATTTAATTTCAGCCCGGCACCACCAACCCCACTGTGTCGGTGACGCTCAAAGACCTGGGTTCAAATGCTGAAGTGGTGTATAGTCCTCCAACAACGTTAGATGAGTAAGTGTCAAGGTCAAATAACATTCGAGGTAGTTAAACACCAGAATAAGAAAATTTAAGGTATCAGTACAGATTGAGAAGACAAAGTAGTCAACGACTAGCCTTTAAAGAGGTATTTAAGAGAGCAAAAGCTTATTACAAAGATAAGTACTTAATAGTACTACTACTTGATAGTAGCCAGGCAAGAAAATCCCTACAGGCCTTAACTGATGATATTATTCTTTTTGGCACGCCATGTCAGCTCAAAAGATAAGCTTGGCTAGTCTTGAGGCAGGGCAGTATATGACAGGAACGAATCATCAGGAATGCATAATATGGGATATATTATTCAAGTCTCAGTCAAGGAATATATAAGATATGCGATCGAATGTAAATAGAAGACAAGAAGTTTGTGGCGGTATAAAATATGCCCCTGTGGCAATAGGACAGTTAATCCCATTAGTAATTTTAAGTAGCTAGTTATAATTATCAATTTTTAGACCCATTTTGAAGACGGTGGCGTTTGTCGCCAACAACGCGATAGCTGTCATGTGGACCAACCGCGTGCAAACTTCTCTTTCCGTGCAACTGTGTACTGACGCCTCCAGTCTGTGTACCCAGGTAAATTATACTTTAGTACTTAGACTTACTTTAGCCTATAGCCTAACTCCCTCACAATGAGCAGATCCAGTCAATGTACGCAGGTAAACCATACTTTCTAGACTTACTTCTAGACCACAGCCTATCCCTTCTTACGAGTAGAGACAGCGATAATGACTAGGTACCTAACTAATAGCGAGCGATGTGAGAGCGAGTGAGACGACGCGCGGACCAAAACATGATTGTGATCACATATAGTTACAGTAATTGGGCTTCAGTACTATGTCCTGACGTAGTAAAACAATGACATAATTAAGAGGAGCTACGTACACTCCGCACCTCAAAAAGTCAGAAGCCACGTATCAATCAATCAATCATTCAATCAATCAATCATTTATTTCATCACCAAGGATATCGTAATAACAATTATGATCGAATATTAAAATACATTTGGCTAACATTCTGCCATACAATGGCGTGTGATTTTTTCATAACATTATTTGCTGACTTGAAAAATAAAATAATATTGACATATTATACTCTAATAATTTAAGCACATCGTTTCCTTAAAAATTACATAAATTAAAATTAATATTTCTATTCAATTCGCAGTATGGTTCTAGTTTTGCTATTGCAGTCACACACGCATCAAGTCGAGTGTGCACGAGAGCGATAGCATGTAGATATACCTACTGACACTGTGCGGGCATTTTTTTTTCCTGCAATACTTGTTTTTCATAGCTTTGAAACTATTCTTATTCTTATCCTTGAAATTTCATGGAGACTGAAATTTTATTAGGCTCTTAACATCTACGCTACTTAAATAGTTCTTACAACTACGAGTGCAAGGTTTTATTTCCATTTCAATCTGTCGCATCGCACATAAGAGACGACCTACCTTCGTGGCTTGAAGCCAAAAATGTTCTTGAATAGAGGCAGTGTTTTTAATTAATAAAAAATGCAGATGCTTGTTCGATATTTTTTTTTTTTTTTCAAAACTAAATAACTTTGAAATTATAGTAACATGAGTAGTATATAGTATGACCTTATTTATTGATGAGTCTGATCGAACCGTATCGTACGATAAGGGCGTTACAGATGACGAATGTACTAGAATATTTTTTCTTAAGATGCCTGGGCATATTTCATATTATGATACGTAATAAGAAAGTTCACACAAACGTCGTTTGTGATGCATAAAACATATTGTTGTAATTATTTTGTTTTTTTTTTCAGATCTACACATACACTGAAGCGAACGGATGGATAGACAACATCCCACTGATCTTCAATGAACAAGGAAATGCGTTTATTACCATTTTGCCACAGGTAGATACTCTGATCTCAACAATATTTTGATGTTCGAATACATTATTATCATCGTATAACCTACTTGGCTGCTGCACAAAAATTTGGAATAAATTTTAGTGTTTTGTTTTACGGTCTATCTAAATAAGTCATCATGTATCCAAATTTTAAATGCTTTAGTTAGTTTCAGTCGCCGAAGTCCCCTGCTATCCTTATTTATACTTAGTTACAGAATCGCATGTCACTGTCAATCGCTGGTTTTATTCGACATATTAAAACGTGAACGTTACGTTATTAAGGGTGCGTTTTGTCCCTAAGGTATTTCTGTCGAATTTTAAAGGGTCATCATTCAGTAACTCGTGTATTTGTTAATTACAGACCGTGAACAACGTGGTGTACAAGCAAATAGTGCAAGTGTCCGGCGGCAGCGGGCAGCTGTGGACGGTTACCAACCGCGTCAACACCGCGCACACTGTCCTTGAGATCATGACGTGGACCGCTGATAATGTTATGTAAGTGATTTTTAGGAGGAGTAGGACTGATCTTTCTATTGGCAACACATAATATGCCATCCAGGCTTACGGCGAGAATTCTCGCAAGAATTCCCGCGTCAACGCCGCGCACGCTGTCCTTGGGATCATGATGTGGACCACTGATAATGTTATGTAAGTGATTTTTAGGAGGAATACGACTGCTTTTTCTATTGGCAATTCGCATAATATGGCATCCGGGCTTACGGCAAGAATTCTCGCAAGAATTCGTCTATCTTTTGAGTAGACTTTGTGTGACGGCGAGAAGCTTTTATAGGCTTCTTCGCGAATGGGCGGGCCTTTAATAAATATCAACTTCGCTAATGTTAAATGGAACTTTAATCCAAAATATATGTTGTCTCTTAGATAGCCTGGAGGCGTATAAGTGTCGTGACAAAATAACCTTCCCACGCCAATTCTATGTACCAATTCTAACGTTACATATCTACCAGTCGTACTGCGGTAGCTTATCGGTTTTTATTTTCACTCGGTTATACTAAATATTTAAAAAACCTATTTTCTAATTTTCCAGCTGGTACAAAGCAACCCACGTAGACGAAACAGCTGAGCAGCACATCTACTCAGTGGACGATGCCGGTACAGTGACGTGCTTCACGTGTGAACTGCAGCGGCCGGACGGCGGTAGCTGTTTGTACAACGACGGCGCCATCAGTTCCGGAGGGCTGATAAGTATCAACTGCGCCGGACCCGATGTGCCGCAGATCTTTGTACATGACACGGTAGGATACTTAGATATACACAAAATAATTATTTCCACAGTAGGTATAAATAATTATTATAAATGATGATTATACTTAAGTATAATGTTACGTAAGCTATGTTGTATATTTATTCGATTAAGTAAAATAATAATTATTATATAAGTTCGTAAAGTGTTCGAAAAGCTGACGTTTTTTCTGTATGAAAATTGTGTGTGTGTGTTAAGTTGATCGCATTACGCGTATCATAGTTTGTAAAACAACTATCGTCATCTATTGGGAATCATAAAAAAATTAAGTTGCTTAGTCTGGATACTCCTTTCAGCATTTTTCACTATCTCGTATACTCTATAAATTCGGATATTGCCTACCGTTATGGGATTTACGTAACGTTCGCTGGGCAAGATGCCATCGCTAATTACGATGACGAAGCGCGCTACAATATTATAATTATTACTCGATTACAGAACGGTACCTACCTGCGGTCCTGGGACGACAACGCACGCGTGTCACAGTTGGCGTCTACTTACACGTTACCGACCACGCTCCGTATGTCAGTACCTTTGGGCACGGGGATGGCGGACGCTGACGTGATGCTGCAGGTCCCGCACAACTACATCACGCGTACTGATGTACCCCTGCTGGTCTATGTGTAAGTCTAATCGATCTGTAACTACATGTAGCTTTCCGGACGCACGCTTTTCATAGTTTTGATCAAGGAAGTAAACAGTGAATAAAGTTAGTGTAATTATATTTTTTCAACTTGAATTAGTTAGTTATTGAATATCAGTCAATGCTTATGGTTTGCTTTGAAATTTGCTAGGCAGGCTAGTTAGGCTGGGACTAAGGCCCGTATTAATAGTCAGTACTTAAGATGCGACCCGGTCTTAAGACACGGTTCAGGCTCTGTGATTGGTTGGCTGTCAAAATTTGGACCAATCACAGAGCCGAACCGCGTCTTGAGACCGGGTCGCATCTTAAATACTGACTATTAATACGGGCCTATATGATCCGGAATCTGTGTGAACGCCGGTGAAAATTCAGAGCATTGAAAATAGAACTCTGCGCTAATACAATAGAGCTTGACGACCTCTGTGGCTGAGTGGTTGAGCGTATTGGTGCTCAAGCCGGGGGTCGCGGGTTCGAATCCCGCCGAAGGAACAAAAAGTTTTTCTGTGTTCCTGGGTCATGGATGTGTATGAAATATCTGTATAATATACTAAAAATCTTAAATATATGTATATTGTATAGTATAAAAAGTATTAAATATATTTCCGTTGTCTGGTACTCGTAAAACAAGTTCTTCGAAAACTGACCACGGGACCAGATTGACGTGATGCGAAGCGTCCATAGATATTATAAAGGAGTTGAAAATCGAACACACTAGTGTCGAGCCAAATGTCAATGTCATATATGACAGCTGGACACTCGGCACTTCGATTTTTAGCTCTATTGTATTAGCGCAGAGTTCTATTTCCAGCGCTCTGCATTTTACCAGGCTGCCGGAATCCGCATCATAATTATAGTCCCAGCCTTATGAGTTTTGACGTAGGCTTCGGTTATAAAAAAGTACATCGAAGAATTGTTTTCCTTAAAGTTTGGAGATGATTCGGGTATGCCTTCAAGCAATAGTTACTTTGTATACGTGAGATTCATTTACTTTACCCAACTGATAATAATATTGATAATTTAAATACCATTCCAGCTACGGCGGTCCCGACACAGCCCTGGTCACCAAGCAATGGACCGTCGACTGGGGTTCCTCTCTCGTCAGCCGCTACGGTATCGCTGTGGCTCGTATCGACGGCCGTGGTAGCGGGCTGAAGGGAGTGGACAACATGTTTGCGGTCAACCGCCATCTTGGATCCGCTGAGATTGAGGACCAGATCACTGTTACTAAGTAAGTTAATTCTTAGTAGACCGAGGTAAATGTGTCCATTTTAAAATGCCAGATCCCATCTAAATTATTCGTATCAGATTTGTCAAGCAATTGGTACTTATGTATCACCCAAATTATCCAGGGATTTGTGCGGAGATTCGCTTTATTTTGGTCAACATTTTTTTACATTTAACCTCTCAGTTAATAATTACTTACCTGCTTAATAAACATTTTACTTCCAAGTCCATTAAATTATTACGACCTAAACAAGTACCATATTATATTATACAGAAATAATACTACTCGAGGACTAAATTACTGTTCGATAGTTCGATGCAATTATCTTGATTTTTAATGCCCTTATATCCTGCTATTTTTAGGTACCTCCAGCAACAGCTACACTGGGTGGACGGCAATCGCACGTGCATATGGGGCTGGTCGTACGGGGGCTACGCGGCATCCCTGGCGCTGGCTCGCGGGGGAGACGTGTTCCGCTGCGCCATTGCGGTCGCGCCTGTTGTGGACTGGCGGTTCTATGGTGAGTACGATGGGTGATATAAACACCATAGTAATACGACGCATGGGTATACTCAGCCTTCCTCATTCTACGCTAAAGTCCTGATATAAATAGCTCTATTATGTGCATATGGGGCTGGTCGAAGACTGATTGTAGGTTCTGTAATATACTTTATACACACATAAATAAAGTATGGGATGATGGTACAGGTTGCATTTTAGTAAGTTCAGAAAAGCTTCTTAGGCGAGTTCTTCTCTGCGGCTTTCTGGTTGCCACCAGTTTGTTTTCACTTTCCATAATATCCGTGTAGTTATTTTACCTACGATCAAAATTTTCTTCCAATATCTTGGAACTCCATCTCTTGTCTTAGATTGGAACCCGTTGAAAACATTTACCTTCCAACACGGAAATGAAGTGTCTTGTACACATAATATTATTGTTGCATAATATAGTAGTAATAAAAAGTAGAAATATCAATGTCTTATTGACAGATGTCACAAGCACAGCCTATCTAGTTAGTTTATTTTAGTTAGCCAAAAGGCTACATATAGTGTAGACGATCTTTGTTAAGGATCTCTCATATGTACCAATAAAGAAGAATATCACAATTGTTGCATTATTATTATCACCACTCAAGCGTAAGAAGGGTCTGTAAGAACCAAGTCATCGCAGCCCACAACTATTATTATCTTGGTTAAACCTTCCCCTACATAATAAATTTTTAGTAATTTGTTTTACGTAAATATAGCTTAGGTTAAACAGCTACTACTATTTTCTTCAGACACTATCTACACGGAGCGGTACATGGATACTCCGCAGAACAACGTCCAGGCGTACACTGAGTCGTCGCTGCTGAGCGAACAAGTGGTGAGTTTAGTTCACTAAGTCGACACTAGATGGCATTATTATAACAGTGAGTATAGTTTAGTAAGTCGACACTAAAATACATTAGTAGGCTGGGACTATATTGGCCGGAATTCGCAAGCCCGGGGAAAATTAAGAGCACTGAAAATAGAACTCTGCGCTACTACAATAGAGCTGAATATCGAACACGCAAGTGTCGAGTCAAAATATGTCAATGACATTTATGACAGCACGACACTCGACACTTCGATTTTCAACTGAATTGTCTTAGCGCAGAGTTCTATTTTCAGTGCTCTGATTTTCCCGGGCCCGCCGGATTCAGGACCATGTTATTATAGTCCCAGCCTTATAACAGTCAGTCTAGTTCACTAAGTCGACATTAGATGCCATTATTATAACAGTCAGTGTAGTTTACTAAGTCGACACTAGATGGCATTATTATAACAGTCAGTCGAGTTGACTAAGTCGACACTAGATGGCATTATTACAACAGTGAGTGTAGTTTACTAAGTCGACTGTAGATGACGCGTAACTGAGATCAGTTTAAATAATAGACGGTACTATCACAAAAAAATAGCTCGATCGAAGTTATAGAACGGCATTAAATTAAATTAGAGTTTGATTTCTATTTTGCTAACTGAGTGATAAAGCTAAATAGGAAGAATGATTTTACTAAGCCTAGCGGTAATAAACTATTATTAAAAAAATGTGTACAAATTAATTCAAACAAATAAAGATCTGAGTATAATTTCATATTTCCTTACTATATTACTAAAGGTCGCACCAGACGAGACGGTCGCTATTTCCTTCCATTTTAACTATAGTTTTCTATAAGCGGTTGATAATTTATATATTTATTTTATTAAAATTACGAAAAGATTCACAGCTAATAAAGAAGTATTGGTTAAGGCCATTGTTTTTTATTGATTTTTAATAACACTAATGGTATACCAGGTGGAAGCTTACCGTAACAAGCGCTACTTCCTGGTCCACGGCACTGAGGACGACAACGTCCACTACCAGCACGCCATGTTGATCTCCCGACTGCTGCAGAGGAGAGACGTTTACTTCACGCAGATGGTGAGTTCATCCTACTACTATTATAAATGTGAAAGTTTGTGAGGATGGACGGATGGATGGATGGAAGAATGTTTGTTACTCTTTCACGCAAAAACTACAAAACGGATTTTGATAAAATTTGGTATAGTAGTAGGTTAGGCTCTGGATTAAAACAACGGCTACTTTTTATCCTGAAAAACTTTAACTTTAAAAAGTACAGTGTTCTCGTGGGATACAATATTTACGCGGGCGCAGCTGCTGGAAAAATCCTAGTAGTATATGTATACACATAACTATATAAGGTTGTTCCAAATAAATTACGGATATTTTGGGAGAAAAAATAAATATAATAAAATAAATTACATTGCGCTCTCTAAGGTGCTGAGGTCATCAACCTCACGGAAACAGGTGATATACCGCCGAATACTGAAACGATAATGAAATTAAGTGACGCTGAAGGCACATGCTGTCCTTGTCATTTCGGCTATCAGATACAATGATAGCCTGTGAATAGGAGGGCTCTTAATTTTGATAAGCGTTTCAGTATACGGCCGTTAAAAAGGAAGTAAATACTTTGCTTAAATAACATCAATACAAATAGCTGTGTGACGCTAATGACCTTCACAGCGCCGTAAAGGTTGTAATGTAAAGGGCTTGGTCCGAAATAGACCAAGAATCTACAGAAACGAAATAGTTGTCATGTAGTCACGAAAATAACAAACTCGAAAAACGCCGGGTATAGAAATTATAAACAAGAATAAAATCAGTTTTTGTATGGGAATGACAGACATGAGACGGTGTATGAAATACGGTACAATTCCAAATTATAAACACACCGGCATATTTAGCGGAACACAAAAAAAGGTCCATAATTAAAAAAATATGGTTTTATTTTAAAATCTACTTACTACACTTCTTTTGTTATTTAAAGTTTCATTTGTTTTACTTAAAATGAGATCACATTAAGAACAGATTTTGAGAGTAAAGGCTATTTGTAAAAAATGGTACATTTTTGAACTTTTCATGTAACCGGGAAAAGTGAAAATTAATATCAAAATAACAATTAATTAAATTAGAAAAATGGTGATTAATATCGCGTATTTTCTCCACATGCTCTTATTAAAGTTTCTACCCGTCTAGGCATACTGAGAATGATGTTATCGATGGTCTCCTGGGATAGTCTCCGCCATTCCTCAACTACGGCGATTCGCAGTTCACCCACGTTGGCAGGAGCTGGAATTCTGGACTTAACTTTTCTTTTCAGCAAGTCCCAAACGTGCTCTATTGGGTTCATATCCGGTGATCTCGCCGGCCACTCCATAACAGTGATATCATTAAGATAAGCTTGAGTTACCCGAGCGAGTATGCGGCCGAGCATTATCCTGCATAAAAACAAAATCGTCACCGATATATGGGGCAAACGGTACGACATTTTCTTCTAAAACTTCTCTGATATAGCAGTCTGCAGTCAGACTCCCTCTGTCAATCACTACCAAGTCTGTGCGAGCTCCCAAACAAATGCCCGCTCAAACCATTATTGATCCACCGCCATATGCAACTGTAGTTTCAAAATTTGTCTGAATGTATCGTTCTCCTTTGCGTCTGTATATTCTTTGCCTGCCGTCAATTTGATTTAAGAGAATTCTGCACTCATCACTAAACAATACCTTACTCCATTGGTCCGCGTTCCAAAGTCGATGTTCTTGAGCAAATGTTAACCTGTTTCTACGATGATTTACCTCGAGCCTTGGAGCCTTGGCGGGCACAAATGAACCCAAACCAGCTTCTTCGAACCTTCTTCGTACCGTACGCTCACTTATGGTTACACCCCGCACTGCTTCTAACTCATGTCGGGCTTGGACGGCCGTCAAACGGGGGTTCCTACGTACACGAAGCCGAATTAAACGATCATCCCTACTCGAAGTGCGTCTTTTTCTGCCTTGTCCTGCTCTTTTCACATAAGTACCGGTCTCCCTGAACCGTTGGATACTGCGATAGATCGTTGAAACTGGTCGACGAAGATCTCTGGATATCACTCTGTAGGTTTGACCATTTCTTCGCATTTCGAGTGCCCTGGCAATCTCCGTTGGGGCTAATTCAGGCATAATTCAGTCCTCAACTCCAAAAAGATACGCGATAAAAAAAAAACTAACAAAAAACAGTATTTCAATGAAATTTTAAATCAAACTCAGACGGAAGAAATACTCGAAGTTCGCTCCAGATAAGGTGTATTTGAATAAAATTAAAACAATTGCATAAAATGTGATATTCAGTTGTTTTCTTAATTTGAAAATATTTCTTTTTAAATTAAATGACGTATAAACCAGCCAGCAACCTTATATGATACTGATATCAAACCTTTATTTTATGTTCCGCTAAATATGCCGGTGTGTGTATTTTTCTGCTTAACTGTGTTTACATAAGTAATAGACCATATGCCCAAAATATCCGTCATCGATTTTGAACAACCTTATAGCTATAAGTAGCTTCAAGGACTATCTATTTATGAAATCTATAGTAAACCCGTTGCATGGTTTCAAAGATCGGCGGTTGGTACTGTGTACAGTAAAATCAAAAGTAAAAAAGACTATAACCCGACGTACGTAAATTAAATAGCTTATGTTACTCGGGCCATTTCTACGAATCTATTGGCACCTCATTCATTAAAACACGGCTTAGGCGTTACGGTGGAACAAACACACATCCATACGTAGACTGCCAAAATCATTACCCTTTCTTTTGGCTTCGGCGCAGTGGGGTAAAAGAAAAGAAATGCCCTAGCAAAGATTATTAGGGTCAATGGTTATGTGGCGGACCAAATACCGCACAGTCCTTACTCCTGATTGCGCTATCGAAGTGAGCTTCGACTTGACCGAGCAAAACTAATACGATCATTGTTATAACTACCAACAAGTATGAAAATCCTTGTTTCAGAGCTACACGGACGAAGACCACGGCTTGGGTGGCGTACGACCTCATCTTTACCACTCACTCGAGAAGTTCCTACGAGAGAACATGCTGTAATGGCTGACATTGGAATACAAATTATACCAAAAAGTGCAAGAATTAAGTGATACATTCCCATAGCATAGGTAGTGTTCCCAAAATTGAAAAGTTTATTTTTATAAAACTTTTTGTTAATTTAACGTAAACTGTACTTAATTTTACGGACAAATAACATATCATTTTAATTTTTGAATATTTCCACAACTTTTTTCTACAGAATAAGTATTAGAATGATCTATGAATTAATACCAAAAACAGTAACAGTATGTACAAAATCCTGCCCACTCGTAGATACTTTGTTTAGAGTCTTACTACTTAGGTAAAAAAACGCTAGCAAAAGTGAAGGAACTCTTTTTCTTGTTAGTGGTGTAGGTACTTATTTAAAGTTTGAGATATTTAGATAATTGTGCTTGTAATGTTACACAAATAAGATATTTGCTCAAAAATACATGAAAATAATAGAATACTCATTATTTGCACACTCATAGTGAAAACACTTAATGATTAAACAACTATAAGAACTATACAAACAGGCGGTCTTACTATTTATAGCAGTTTCGTCCACACAACCTAAGAAGTAAAATATGTTATGTTATACCTTAATAATATAAGAAATACTGCTAAACTAACAAAACAGTATTAAAGATTTTATTTTTCCCTGCAAGAAAGTTTTAACAATGTCATTTTATGTACAAAAACGTGCTATCTTTAGGTAAAAAAACATGTTTAATATTTATAAAACATAGTTTTCTTTTGTATGTTACTGATATAAAAATGTTGCTCGGTTTCATAATGTAATATTAAATACCTAATAAATGTGTATTAGGTACAAATTACAATCATATTATGAAAACATTATTTAACGTGCCAAATATTATAAAATTTGTTATAAATGTAACTCATTACTTTTTATGTAACTTAGCCATGTTTGCCCCTTTTAAACAGCAATAGCTATTCAATTCAAATTGACGAAGATTATGTTGTTGAATGTACTTTATAATTTTCTGTTAAAGGTTATTGTTGTATATATTTTATTGTATTTATTTGTAAATATGTGAACTAGTTGTCCTAAGGTAAAACGTGTCCAATAAATTAAATTTTTACTAACTTTAGTTCTTATTTCGTATACTAGTTAAATTAAAGTACGAAAAGGTAGCGTATGTTTAAACCAAATACCCGATATTACGAAGGGCATTATATTTTACGAGAACCTTTTTTTTTCATTAGCTAAATTACCTAGAAATCTTACTAAAAATACAAATCCTATTCTATTTAAGTCTCCCGTTAAGGACCCGAAACTTATAATACTTTGCTGAAACCTCCAAAAAAAATTAGAAAATTTACCTTCGCAAATAAGATTTGGAAGATCCTACACGTGTAAAAAATAAATTTAGTTGTTGCATCTCTCAGCCAAACGGTAAGTTCTGTGGAAATAGGTTAGATAAATTGCCGATCAGGCACATAAGAGATGTTCACTAACTTTTCTCTGAATCATTGTTTCTAAACAAATATTCAACTAATGTTCGCTATCATCATTATCGGTTTTCAAATTAGTCGTGTACGGGTTTCTGCGTAATGTGAGAAGGAATCTGCTTTACCTACACCAACACCTACATAGTCAACCATTATAACCTACTAGCTAGTATCTGCAACAATGCGTTGCTAGAATATTCTATAAGCCAGAGGTCGCGGGATCGAATGCCGCCGAGGGAACAAAATGTTTCCAATGTTCCTGGGTCATGGATGTGTATTAAATATGTTTATGTTTATCTATACAAATAAATAAAATTGAAGTGTCCGTTTATAATACAAATTAATAGATTTTTCATATAAGTAATATGATAGTATACAGTAGGTATATATACACTAAAAATCAATTTTTAAAATTTTTGCCTGTCCGCCTGTTTGTACCGGATAATTTCTGAAACTGCTGGACAATAGGTGTCGAATGGTGTATTAATATAAAGTGTGTATTTTTTGTCGATTCCTGTGTAGGGAAATTGATTTACCAAAAATCTAATGATGCCGTTTTAGTTTTTATCAAAATCGGACTCGCAACTCCTTTCAGCATTTTTCGCTATTCCATATACTTAGTTTCGGATTTCGCCTACTATGTCCGCTACAAAAATTCACCCTGTATATGTTCCTACGAAAATTAATTCGTTCAAACCACGTTTTAGATTACAACTTCAGCATAAAATATAGCGATACAATCTCTCTGAAATTAATATTCAGGATATATTCGAGGCATACAACATTGCAACCTTTCATTTTAATAAATCATGTTTTATACCGGGCACCATTTATCAAACACAAAAATATGTTATTGAATATTGTCCTTAAATATCACCAAAAGATTTTAGGTGAACATTACATTCCAATCATTTAGTGTCGAACGTTACATTTTGACATAAAGATTAATCAGTTGCTAGTCACTCAGAATGAATTTTTTTTTTCAGTCTACCCGCAAGTTTTTGTATAAATGACGTATGACATAAATTTAAATTCGTTTGTCCTCACCTTTGAGTATACACCTACCTCCACATATTAATTGTCGATCACGCTTGGGACATAAGTAAGTACTTAATCATGTAATTTCTCTCAAGTTTTTTAAAATTAAAACTACCCTTGAGAGATATGATCCTGTGACAATGGTGTATGCGTGTATATAATGGTGTGTGATGTGTAAAATATTAATGATTTATGCGAATGTTTGTGAGGATGATAGAATGTAATTGTGTTACTCTTTTACGCAAGATTCTCTGAACAAATTAAAATTATAACAAAACAAGCTGTAGCCCTAGCAGGAACATTCTGCGAATATCGTCACGTAGACGAATATTTTTTTATGGAAACCGTGACAGCGCCTCTAGCGGGCGTAAAAGTAACTAAATCGGTATCTCCTGATACCGTTTACCTGAACCTTTTCGGATAGTTTTACTGATTTACGTAGACGTGGCGTAAACAATACTTGACAATTTTGTATGAAAATAGCGAGGATTGAGGAGGATGCCAAACTACCAAAGCTACGAAATAAACTGAGCTAGGATCTAATTTATTTTCTTTGTGCAACAGAGACAACTGAAATGTGTTCAGGACACTATTTCATCTTGGTAGGTGAAGGATTATGTATGATAATGTAGATTTATGGTGAAATGAAAATGATGTTACTGAAACGCTGTTTTCAACAAGAGTGCAAGCTGATAGAACATGCTAAACAATCAAGAATAGGTTCTTGTCGCTATATGTTAAGGCTTTGAACGCCTTGGGAAGTAGGTACAAGGTAGTAATAATAATAATATTTTTGACTCAGCCCAAGTATAGTAAAACTAGTTAATCTTTATTTTATGAACAAAATGCAGGAAAATACCCCTAAGATGTTAATAAATAGTTTGGTATAGGTGACTATATATTGCTGCAGCCATGGAAGCAAATAATAATTGATTAAACATACAACGTGGGCAGATTCGTTAATATACGGCGTCTTGGCTATTCCTCAAGAGCAAATAGCTCGGAGCTGTTCCGCCATTTGTTTGTACTTCAGAATCGATTACGTGCTGTCCTACTTGGTCCTTCCAGCCGGATCTTGTTAATTTACGGAAGGTGGATATAAGGAAGCTACTAGATTTATCTCAATCCATATTCTTACGCTCGCCGGTAGCAATCCTATTAAAAAAAGTATGAAAAAAAGAAAAAAAAAGTAAAACTTATTTCCTAAATAATTTTTTGTTTAAAAATTATATATTTTCTCTTTTTAGTTATATTTATTAAATTATTATTATTAACACATTTTAAGAAAGTTATAAATGCAAAAAAACTTCCGCTATTCTCACTCTCTCGGCAAAACAAACCCAAGCGTTCTTTTATGCCAGTTTTCTGAGAGGCCGTGGTATTTCCCCAAATAAGCATTACCGATCTGTGAACTTACTAAACAATCAGCAGTATTGATTAGATACAATATTATTGAATATTTTTTATTATCTATTGTAACAGTCGACGGAAAAAATGTAGCAGTAAGCATTAAATAAATATATTATAGTGATGATGATGATCAGAAATATAATTTTAGCAATAGCAAAATTTCAAAGACATTGATATCGGTGCACAAAACTATGATGAGTAGTGAGTACCTATGGCATCATAATAATAGGTTGGTGTTTCTTGTGAAGATGACAAATGTCGAAATATAACCTTTACTATATCAAAAGTATAATAATAATATTTTGCATGCAGGTTCATAGACGGCAAAGTAATGTTCAAAGATATCCATCCGTGTCGGTGTAAAATATTATGAGAAGTACCTATAATATCATCATAATGTGATGTTGTATGTTGTGATGATGGTGGTGATGATAATGATTACTTTAATTGAAATTGTGGCATATGCTTCAGTTCCTTAAACAACGCCGAAATCCCCAAACATGTATCTATAAGGAGTCAGGAGTTCTGTTCAGTACTTTTGGATCCAGGGTGCAAATCTTACTTTTTGGTAGCATAAGCTTGGACTACCTACTTCAGAATATGTCGAAATCACTATATGTGCCCATATAAATTTCGAGGAGTTCCCTCGATTCCAATTGGATCCCATCATCAGGTCACCGCTATGATGTCAAAAGGACCAATTTTGGGTTACACCCTTTACATCAATTTTTTTTTTTTAATCGGTTCTCAGGCGGCGGAGTAATCGTTCAACATACAAAAAATAAATAAAATATATACATATATACAACCGAACGTATAACCGCCTCTTTTATAGAAGTCGGTTAAAAACTATTCTTACATGAATTTCTTACATCTTAAACCTTCAATGTGAACGGTGTGGCGGTGTGTCATTGTAAAGTAACTCTTGGTTGCTATTAAAAGTCTTTGTATCTTTGAAAACTTTGTATGTGAGCGAAGCAGCAGGCAATCTTATCTTATATATGAAATTCTCGAGTGTGGTGTTTGTTACAGATCTCCTCCAAAACGGCTTGGCCGATTTTTGTGAAATTTTGCAGAGTGTATTTGGTAGGTATGAGAATAGGTTGTAAGCTTCTTTATTCCCCAAAGTGATAGGGGGTGACAAACCCAAAATCAATATATTTTTTAATTTACCATATATTTATTTTATTATTTATGATTTGGCATTAAAAATACATATTGTAACCTAAAATTTTCACCCTTCTAAGTCATCTATTATTACCATATTACATAACATATACCCCCATTGTTTGTTAGCGATATTAGTAATGTGACAATCTTCAACCATCAGTTGCCGATAACTCTGCCATACGTCATCATCTGCAGGTTGTAGGGGTAGTCTTCAATAGTTAATTAATTATTTACTCCAGCAGACCAAGCAGGAACAATCGACAACTACGTATACGTAACGTTATCCAATGTCAATTGTATGTGCGCTGTCATAATTTTGATACATTTTTTTTCGATAAAGTAACGAATACGTAGTTGTCAATTGTTCCTGCTAACCCCACAGTTCATAGTTAAGACATCTGTCTCAACGTCTGCTAAGTACAGCTAGTCTATAGTTAATATTATAAAGAGGAAAGATTTGGTTGGTTGTTTCTTTGTATTGAATAGGCTCCGAAACTGCAAGACCGATTTTGATGAAATTTGGCACAGATATAGAGTAGATTACGGGGAAGGACATAGGCTACTTTTCATCGCGGAAACATGTACTGTTCCCGTGGGATTTCTTTTTGCGCACACGAAATCGCGGGTAACGTTTAGTCTAGTAATAACATTTGAAAAGTATGAAGTTATTCAAGTATTTTTATGTAGGTACTAATCAACATTACACTAGCCGTATACTTTTACTACAAGCAATACATTTCAAACACTTTTACACATTCGCATTCCGTAGGTATTCAAAAGTTTACCTTAAATTCGTGAGCTTAGGGTACAAAGTCACAAATGAACCGTTAAGGGTATATCCTAAATTTTTATCCACTTTTGAAAATAGCAGCGCGAATAAAGTGCAGTTTATAACTGCGAATGAATGCAAGTGCTCTTACATGACTGCGAGCGAGAGTACAGTTAACAGCAAAAGGCTTTACCAGATGGAATTTAAACTTAATAACAATATTATTTATGTAATAATTTAACAATTATATAACTTATTCATATTAATATGGTGTTCATACTTTTTAATTGCATCTATTATATTTCAGTACTATTATTACAAATAGGAAAGATATGTTTGTTTATATGTTTGTTTCTGTACATGTATTTCGAAACCACTGGGCCGATTTTGATAAAAAAAATTACATACATAGAGTAGGCCACAGACAAGGACAAGGCTATTTTTATCGCGAAAAATGTAGTTTTCGCGGGATTTGATGTGCGTACGAAATCTAGTTGATGTTAATGGCACAATCAGTCAAAATAAAATGATTAGTTCTTTTTAAATTTGAATGGCTTTTCTATAAAATAAAAGAAAAAGTACCAGAGTATCATTTCTTCAAAGTAAAATCATTAAGTATATATAAAGTAACAATTCTTGCACCCAAGTTGGTAACTATAACTATTTTTGCTATTGACTGTACTTTTTAATAATTCAGGTGTCGCCCATGTGCCATACTTTACAGTTTAGAGTACTTTTCATACGCAAGAACTTCTAGGGTTCGAGAAGTGCTTCGTGTGACTTATCTATTCTGTGATCAGTCTTTGGTAATTTATTTCATCCTACAACTATTATAAATGTGAAAGTTTGTGAGAATGGATGGATGGATGAATGTTTGTTACCTTCCATGAATAAACTACTGAACGGATTTTAATGAAATTTAGTAGCTTAAGCTCTGGAAAAACGTATAGAATAATTTTTTGATTCCGAAATAGTAGCCCAAGCCGGTGCGCCATAGCATATGCTGCCGAGGTACGTCGCATTATAAATTATTTTTAATGTTTTAAATGAAAGGCCCCATGTCGACGTTGATATTTTTGTGAAACAATAGAAATTCCTTTTAGCTTTCTCACCGGTCTGTATTATATGTTCCAGGAATGTAAATTTATTTTCTAAAATAAGTCCTAGGTAACAAAGTGACTGTTTACGTTTCACATTGATGTTGTTCAGTTTAATGAAAGGAGTTGATATTAATGAACCTTTTAAAAGTACTTGAAAGGTTTTATGTGCTGCAAATTCTAATCGATTTCTGTGTCCCCAACTCGATATTACGATGAGGCACTTGTTGGCCTTGTTTTCAATTTCAGATCGCGAATTGGCTTGAATAAAAATAATTACGAGGGCGGCGCCGGGGTCAAAATGTAGATAAATATAATTTACATATTATTATTAAAAATACCTTTTTTTCCCCCGAGAGAATGCATTTAAGCATCTCACGGGGGAAGGAGATCCTACCCGCGAGTATGTGCGACTCTGCTGGAACTCCAATCAATACCGCTCTTGGGGGGCCACGGGGTCGCGTGAGCACCGTGACTGTATTGAAAATACCTGGCAATGGTGGTACACCGAATTTCTTGTAGACTTGTAGCGGTCAACATGATCATGGAGCCACAAGTGATTGCCTCGTCACAATCGACAAAAAGAACTGTTTTACTTAATCAGCTAAACTAGGGTTTCTCAAAGTGGGGCCGCCCCTAAGGGTTCGCCATTCGTCGGCAAGATTTACGTAATGGCGGCTTGATGACTGGAGAGTGGTTTTTCACACATGGTCATGATAAAAACGAAATACAGAAATCGACTTCATGCCGAGTCAGAATTAAGGATAAAATTGTCCAAAATTATTCCTAAAATTGAGTTTGCGACAAGAAACACAAGTACAATTCCTTAAACCTAACAATTTATACTTAGAGCTAGGTTCGAAAACAATTTATAGCGGCTCTTGCACTAAGCACAATATCTTGTATCGCAGAAGCCAGAGATTGGGGTGGTAAAAATAGCTCAGACTTACAAGAACATCCAGGTTTGACGGTACCTACGTACATTATTGTAACTGCAAAATGACAGACTGCGGACATTGTAACGTTATATTATCTAGATTTCTATTTTGTGTGACTTGCTTGACCCATGCTTCGGTAGGAATGGGCAGGATCGACCGGATAAAACCACGGCCTCACAGAAAACCGGCGTGAAGTAACGCTTGCGTTGTGCTTCGCCGAGTGAGTGAGATAAGGGGGCTGGGCTGGTAACAAATTAAGATATAGGTACTTGTGGGGGTTTGGCTAATAAAACCAAATGTGTTCCCGAACATAAAGATTTTATTAATTGTCCCACATAAGATTGATACATGCTATAAAAGTGCTAGGGAGCACGCGCGGTGCTTGCTAATTATGAACGCGTACTGACGGTAAAATGCATTGTGAAGTGAAAAATGCTACGGTGTGATTTATGACACCGTACATACTCCCGAGCCGAAAAGATACAAAAAATTAGGTTGATTTTGGGGGAAAATTACATCTGGTAAATGTAGGGGAGGTTGCTATGTCCCTCGTGATATTTACACTACACACTTCACTCGGCTGACGGTCAGCCGTACTCTGCTTTCGCGCACTAAACACTACACTAGGTTCTGCTTGCGGAGAGACACTGCTGAATCTTTTCCTATACTTCTTCCACAGTGTGAATGACGCTGCTATAACCACGACAGCGAGTAGGCTGTATGAGATACTATATTGATGAACGTCGTGACCCGATATTTGACTATCTGATGTCTTTAAATCTTTAGTGGCGACTTTCAACTTGCTTGCCTAAATCACTGATGGAGTTGTTTATATCAATTTCGCTGTTATCAAGGATGCCCGAATATTGCAAGTGTGATTGGTTGATCATATGATTAATATTATGAAGTTTGGGAGCTATAACGCCCAAATCCGAATAGATCTCATTCCTGGAATTGGTCTGAGAGTACATAGTAAAATCTCGGCCCTTTATCATGCAGTTAGGCTCGATGCTCAATATAACAGCCCCATTCAGCTGATCTGTGCTAATACGATCTGAACATATGATTCTGACCTGATATGTATTACAGCAAAAATAAAAATATTGGGATTCATCCTTCAGCTGAATTCACTGATCTCTGCATGCTTATTTGCTGACGAGACATTGCTTAGTTCTTACGTCGATCTTACAGAACCTCTCATCTGGTGGGAGATAATGTATGGGCTTGCTGAGATGACATAAGTAAGTTTGCTCATTATTAAAACATAGTTGAAGCTCAAATGTGGAAAGGGTAAAATAGGAATCCTTTCCTAAATTGATTGCTACGTAATCATCTACTGGGAGGACAGTGATCGCCTTTCCTGCTATCTGCTTAGGAATCGAAATAATTTTGTAAACGTTGTATGCTTCTCTATTAGTTAATGGAAACGATATTTCGAATATAAAATAATCCTTTAAAATTCTTGCTTTAATTCTAAGTAAACTGTAAACGTTCCGTAAGTCTGATTGTATGTTGTCAATGGGCAACGTGATATCCTTTGTCAACTGACTCGCTATGAATTGTAATTCGCTTTTAATTTGTTCCGGAGTTAATAAATGCATATTAAACTTGCCATGTGAAATATCTGTGATGGTATCTAAAATCGTGTCCTGAATTCTTTTCAGGTTTTGAAATAAGTTCATCGCCGTGAATGACGACAATAAAAAATGTTGAACGTCCGAAATCTGAATATGTTCCGACTTGAGAGAATTAGTAAAATTATACAAATCTTCAAGATGGTTATTTATCGATTTATGCTGAAGTTGAATCGATTGTTCTGTGCGTTTCAGTAAATTGTATTGTGCCTCGACGACTGATGTTTGATTCTGTATCAAGTTGTTAAGGTGATGCTCATTCTGTCTGATAAGCTCGATGTCGTTCCTATACTGTTCCGCGAATCTCTCGTCTAATACTCCGAACAGATAGCTGGCGGCGTAACCGACACCATTGATAAGCGCCCGGCGCTACCCCGCACGCGCCATAAAACGCTGATTTAATAACAAACGATTGTAGTGATCCAGTTCCTCGAACTCGTGCTGTAATTGTAGCGTAATTGTTGAACAATAGTCATAGTCGGGAATATAACTACATATTATATTTGTATAATTAATGAATTTTTTTGCTGCGGTGAATCCTTCCCAGTACGGAGACATATTGTAGTATGCTATGAGAGTCCACTTATCCCGAATGATCTTTGCACTTCCGGTATAATCGAAATATAGAGACATGTTGCTAGGTAAATTTTTAGCTGCATAAGAAGTCGTCACAATCGACATAAATAATATAAATGCTATCGCCATGGACGTGAAACTACTCTGCTTGATAGGTTTTCTTTGTTTTTTCTCTTCCTTTTGTGCCTCAGATTCTTCTTCACGGTCGCTGCTTGCTGCGTTCGAGATAGGTAACAATGATAATTTAACCACTGGCCTTTCGATAATTCCGTTTTTTGTTTTCAGAGTGACGGCACGAACCAATCCGTCCTCTCCGGGATGCTGCTCCAATACCCTCCCCATGAGCCATTTGCCGGGGGGCATATTCTCGTCCTGAATAGTGACTAAATCGCCAACTTTAAGATTATTTCGTGCTCTTAACCATTTCGATCTTACTGAGAGCTGAGTCATATATTCGATCCTCCATCTCTTCCACAAATCGAAATATATTTTTGATATTAAATACCATCTTGACCTAGCATCCTGCTCTGTTTCTATGATAGTTAATCTGCTCTGCCGACTAGAAAGTGTGCTGGTGTCAAATAGTCTAAGTCCTCTGGGTCCTCTGTGAGCGCGCAGAGGGGCCTAGAGTTTAAGATTGCTTCTATCTTTGCTAATAGGGTAGCGTATTCCTCATATGTAAGTTTTTGCTCACCCACGACCCTTTTTAAATTATGCTTTAAACTTCTTATATTTCTTTCCCATAAACCTGATGCTTGGCACCATTTCGCTACATTGAAATGCCAAGTGACATTCATGCTTGCTATCTCTCCTAAAGTGTTATCATCGAAAATGTTCTGAAATTGCTCCTGCATCAATCTGTTTGCTCCTACAAAATTAGTGCCATTGTCACTGAAGATGTGACGAGGCGTGCCGCGACGAGCTGCTATTCTACTGAGAGCCGCCAAAAATGCTGAACTCGTGAGGTCTGATACTATTTCTATATGTACTGCTTTCGTGACCATGCAAATGAATAATGCTGTGTATCCTTTCATGGTTTTGATACCTCGTCCTTTATTTGCTTTTACATCGATGTATCCTGTAAAATCTACACCGGTGTTATAAAATGCTGGCCTCGGGTTAACACGTGCTGTGGGAAGATCGCCCATGAGCTGCTGACCTAAAATAGGTGTGTTTTTCCTACAAGTCACGCACTTTCTGATATGCTTTTTGGTTGCTCTTATACCACCAATGATCCAATACCTTTGTCTAAGATTGGCCAATGTAATTCGTGGACCGCCACGGAATGTTAGTTCATGTGCTTGCTGTATCAGTAAAATTGTAAGTCGACTTTCGTAAGGTATGATGATGGGATTTTTTATTTCGGTACTTACACTCGCGTTCTTGAGACGGCCACCAAAATTTCGTCATCGTAAAATTTTGTCGTCGTTTAAAATCGGATTTAAATTTAAAATTTTGCTTTTTGATGATAACGGTCTTTTATTTGATAACAGTTTAATTTCTTCATTAAAGTGCTCCAGCTGTACATTCCTTACAATAAGCATTTTTGCGTATTGTAATTCTCGTAATGTGAGATATCCTTCACGGCGTTGTTTGCGCTTTGTTATTCGTAATATCCATGCAAGTATGCGAATAACTCGAGTTATGTTGCTATGCTTATTTAATAATTGTTCGATGATGTTTAATGCTTGAGGATCCGTATGAATTATAGTATTAGATTGTTTGTATTGATTTTTTAGCTCTAATGTAGTCTCGTGTAATGTTGGCTTTTTAACTGTTAATGACGCCAACCATGATGGGCCGTTCCACCATAGCTTATCTTTTTTGAGCTGAGTCACGTTTAAGCCGCGACTAGCTGAATCAGACGGGTTTTCGTCAGTTTTAACGTAGTGCCAACATGATTTTGGCATTACTTGCGTTATTGCTCTGACTCGATTGGATATAAATGTTTTCCATCGTGATGGGTCTCCCTGTATCCATCCTAAAACTGCTGTAGAATCTGTCCAGCCATACACTTCTGCTTTGTATTGATGTAAACATTTTTGAACCTTGCTCATCAATTTTGATAATAGTTCAGCTCCCATTAATTCCAACCTAGGGATGGTCTGAACTTTGCTTGATGGTGCGAGTCTTGCTTTGGCTGCTAATAATGATACTGATGATTTGCCATTTTTTATGACCTTACAGTAAATTACTGCCGAAAATGCTTTGCTAGAGGCGTCGGAAAATCCATGAAACTCGAGCTTGTCGTTTTCAGAAGTCCCGATCCACCGTTGTATTTTAAATGTGTCTATATTTTGCAACTCTTGGCGTAAATCTAACCATTTTGTTTTAATATTCTGCGGGAGATTATCATACCATTCTATTTTCGATAACCACACATTTTGAAATAATAATTTCAGTGTCGTGCTCAATGGCCTAAGCCAACCTAAGGGGTCGTATAACCTCGATATTTCGAACAATAAAGACCTCTTAGTTGGTTCTGCTTCAGAATATTCTATTTTGCATTGAAATGTAAACACGTCACCTTGGGGATCCCAGCTTAGACCTAAGGTTTTCGTCGACTCTATATGCTTAAATTTGTACTGTTATGGGGGATTTTAATAATCACTTTTTAAAAAATATAACTTTTATTACACTGAAAAGTTAATTGAATACAAAATAAAAATTTACTGGCAAAAGGCAAATGTCGCGCGCGGATACTCAAGAACTGAGGAATTGTCTTTATGAGGACTGGAGATGAACTGACTGGCAGGGCCGATTACAGGGATTATATATCAGTAGGAAAGGCTGACTCTAGGCACTATTATATACAGGACTAGTATATAACAGCCCCCGGGGTTGGAAATAAACTTATCCCATATGGGTTAAGTTTATGGGAGAGTAGAGCGGATTTTAGGAAGTGGAATTTCATTTATAGTTTCGAGTGGGATTTCAATATGGGATTCAGGTGGGATTTCAGAAAATTCTTCAGTCTTATTTATTTTAATATTACGTTTATTTAAAATTAATCGACATGTGCCTGGCCTTACAAATTTACGATATGTAATAATTAAAATAAAAATTATTATAAGGCAAATTGTTACAATTGTCGAATAAGAGTAATACTGCCCATATAAAACAATATGGGGTTTTTCAATTATTTTATTTAAATTCTTTATAATATCCTGATTTATTTCTATATTTTTATGTGTTTTAATTAAGTCAATATTAACATTAGTTAGGTTTAATGTTGGGACAAATGGTTTTATTTTGTTTAACATTTCTGAATTACAGCAGGTATCATTTAACAAACTAAAGTCGATAATAATTGGTTGTATTTTAATTGTTTGAGAATTTTTTGGTATTAATTTAAGGTCTCTTATAAAGGCTACACAGTTTTCCGGTAAATTAAATATGCCTGTTCCAAATAAAATGATTTCGGAAGTAACAGAATCTTTGCAATCTATGGATAATTTTGTTGGATTTGTATTGACATATAAAAATTTATTATTAGATAAACGGTGAAAGATGTCTAGAAAACCCACAAAAAACTTTGTTTCACAGATAGAGGGCACGGCCTTTAAAGGTTTTACACTGATTTCTGTTTCGCAGATGGGGGATGTTGAGCTAGAATAAACATCAACATCGTTACAGATATAGTTTGAATCATACAGAGACTTACAACTACTTAAACTATCCAGCTTACAATAAAAGGTCCTATCTCTACTTAATGCTATGTATTTAGTAGTTGGTACTATTGCACTATATGTATCGTTAACCACTACTACAGGGTAGGGAATATTATGATATAGATAATAGTTCCTTAAATTCACAAGCGGTATACTTAACACAAATACTATCTTATTATTACTGTAGTAAGAAGCAATTTCGCATATACTTAACAATGTATATATATTTTCTATAGATAGGGTTACAGGGAGCTGATGGTAGTCAGCTAAAAATCTGTAATTTTCGACAAGTTCCGTAAACAATTGAGACGGAGTTATTATGGAAGGATACAAAACATTTGATTTACTAAACATAATTGCGTTAATAATATCTTCTAACTTAAATGATAATGTTAACATACTACTCTCTAAAGTATTTAATAGTTGATAAGAAATAATTACTACTAAATTATTTGACACAGTTGTTATGTTTTGTTGAGCAAGAGTGAGAACCTGAACAACCTTACTTATATGTTGTTCGTTGACGCTCATTTTCTTTATAACATCATTTAAAGATGAAAGGGTCGAGGTAGTGACCAGAATATTTTGTTTTACTAATAGAGATAATTTGGTTTGATCGCGTTCAATAATTTGAATAGCTGTATTATAACGAAGAGCATCGTCCTCGTCCATGGTACCGAATAAGTGTTTGAATGTTGTGCCAATTCCGCCAAACCACGCGGATCTTTTAGATCTAATTTCTATTAAATGAGAAATTGAATCAAAGTCGCGAATTATATCGTTTAGTCTAACAGACAATGGTTCTAGTAAGTTATGACATTCAATATCTGCATAGAGAGTACTTTGTTTACATAACGTCATTGAGCTACCTATTACACCGTTCAAGTTTTTGATATGTGGCTGTATGAAGGAAATATCTATGGGTATCACAACGTTAAGGTGTCCGTCTATGATTCTGAGTGACCCGATTGGATCAAAATATATCCCAGAAGAATTCATTGAGGTATCGATGAATGTCTCCTGTGCAGAGCTTTCGAAACTGTAAAGAACAAGTAATAATACCGTAAATATCTAAATCTTATTATTTGCTTAACATTTAATATAACTTAACTAAGAATCGCCACGACGAGCTAACTTAACTTCATCAAAATGATGAGTGACGTGTCTTCTATTTATTAATAAGGTAAGACTATTTCTACCATTTATTTTAATTACTTTGTACGGGCCCTTCCAAATAGGCGAGAGGGCTTTGCGCATACGGAGATGATTTTTCAAGTAAACATAATCACCAGTATGATAACTCATAGGCCGAGAGTGCGAGTCGTAATAATTTTTTGAAGATTCTTTAGATTTATTTATATGCTCAATAGCTTTGTCTCGCGTGATTTTCAGGCGGTGCTGTAGCATTCTAATATAATCTGAGTAAGTAGCGTTTGGAGCCGGTTGATAGAGGGAATTAGGAAGGACAGCTTTATGGCCAAAAACTAACTCATAAGGAGTATAATTTGTTGTTGAGTGTGTAGCTGTGTTATATGCCAGCATTGCCGTGTATACATACTTAGGCCAGTTGTCTTGCGTTTCAGATATATAAGATTTTAAATATTCTTTTAATGTTGAATGGCTTCTTTCTAATGCCCCTTGTGTTTGTGGGTGGTAGGGAGAAGACCACAGCTGCTTAATTTTAAGAAATTTACAAGTCTCCTTAAACATATCTGATGTGAAATTGGTTCCCTGATCAGTCAATATAGTTTTTGGGATACCAAATAAAGAAATAAAATGAATGAGGCAATCACTGGTCTCTTCAGCGGTAGTACTGCGAATAGGATAAGCTGTTGAATATTTGGTTAGATCATCTTGGAGGGTAAGTATGTATTTAAGTTTAGCTGTACCGGATTCGGGGAGAGGACCTACTATATCCAAGGATAGTCTTTCAAAGGGGGAAGTGGAAGTTGAAGTTATTTGCATTGGAGCTCGGTTAATTTTCCTAAGAGCTTTGTTTGTTTGACAAGACGTACAATTCTTTACATAATTTTCAATGTCACTCCGCATATTTTTCCAATAATATAATTCACGGATCTTATTATACATTCTATTAAAACCAAGATGTCCGGCTATTGGTATATCATGGTTTTCACGAAGAATTTTCAGGACTTCAGAAGGACTGGGATAATATATTTTATTACGATAAATGTTAATCTGGATACCGGTGTTATGAAATAGATGAGCTAGCATTGTATAAATTTTTATATATGTGTTTGTCAAAAGGATTCTTAAAATCCGTAATACTTATTTTGTCGATATGTTCATCCTTGGATGTTAAATGATTTCGAAGATTGCATAAGGATTCAAACATTTCTTTATAGGAGCATGTATCAAAGTGGTGAACTTTATAAAATAAGAAGTAGCATTTTTTGTTGGTTAGATTAATGGATTTATAAGTAAATAATTCTTTCTCTGAATTTATTAATGTTTCAGAGTCTGCGTAATTTGCAAGGATTTCTTCTACATACGGGTTAGCTTCGTCGAGATCGAGTGACGTAGGTATTATTATTACTTTATGTTGACTTTTAATTATACTATCATTATGTTCAACTATATCAGTATCATATTTTACATATGACGGAGTTTTTAAGAATTTGGCGTAAGTATCAGTTGAAGGTGTATTGTTATCATTTATAATAACATTGTTTTCTGTTTCAGATTCATGGGGTGCCGGCGGAGACTCAACCAACGCGGGATGAGGTGTAACCATGTCATCATTGGAAGGTACAGGGACATTTATATTTTGCCAACTTGTCGATGGCTGCGGTTCTGGCTCTACATCATTTAAGGGTTCGGTAAGTAAAGGGTCTGCCGAATTGAATTGCAAGTCATCTAGATTTATAAGTTCATCAGAATGAAAGGAAGGAGGAGATATGAGAAGATCCATTAAGTCTTTATCTATGTTATCTGGATCGATTTCGGTAGGATTTGGATGCAATGAGTCAGCGTTTTCGGGTTGAACGGGATTTACAGGATACCTGGATAATGCGTCTGCTGCTGAATTTAATTTTCCTTTTCGATATACAATATCATACTCATATTCTAGGAGTTGGAGACGCCAACGTTGCAATTTGCTGCTTGGATCAGTATGATTAAATAACCACTTTAATGGACGGTGATCGGTTATGATGGTGAATTTTCGACCGAACAAATATGGTCTGAAAGTTTTGCAACCCCAGACTATAGCCAACAATTCTTTTTCTGTTGTACTATAATTAGTTTCACATTTATTCAGTGTCCTTGAGGAGTAGGCTATAGGATGGTCTTTGCCAACAGGACCTTGAGACAGAATAGAAGATATTGCGTAATTAGAGGCGTCACAAGTGAGATTGAAAGGTTTTGTAAAATCTGGATATATAAGAACAGGAGCAGTTAAAAGTTTGTTTTTTAATGTTTCAAAGGATAACTGATGTTCGTTGGTCCATTCAAAGGGAATGTCCTTTTTTAGAAGTGAGGTAAGGGGTTTTGAAGTTTTAGAAAAATCGGGAATAAAGCGTCTATAGTAAGAAATAAGTCCTAAAAAGGATTTAATATCTTTTGGACATTTAGGAATTGGAAATTCTTGTACAGATTTCACTTTATTAGGATCTGGTTTCAGACCATTTTCGGTGATGATGTGTCCTAAATACCCGACTTCCTTCCTCAGAAATTCACACTTGTCCGGCTGTAACCTGAGGTTGAAAGTGCGGAGTCTTTCGAAGATGGTGGTTAAATTTTGTATGTGAGTGGGTAGATCGCGGGAATAGATGACGATGTCATCAAGGTAAACAAAACAACGTTCTCCCTGGAGCCCAGTAAGGACGTTATTCATTAGTGTTTGGAAGGTTGCCGGTGCATTTTTTAAGCCGAATGGCATTCTGGTGAACTCGAAATGTCCTTGCGGGACGCTGAAGGCTGTTTTGCACGCGTCTTTGGGCGACATATTGATTTGGTGGAAACCAGACGCTAAGTCTAGGGTAGAGAAATATTTTGAGTTTCCTAGTTGGTCAAGGATTTCGACTATATTAGGAATAGGGTAGGTTTCTCCTATTGTGATGTCATTAAGGCGCCGGTAATCGATTACAATTCTCCATTTTTTCTGACCTGAGGCATCAGTTTTCTTTGGAACTATCCATATTGGTGAGGACCATGGGGAAAGTGAAGGTTGGATAATTTTTTGGTTAAGCATTTTATTGATTTGGGAATTCACTTCTTGTTTGTGCACTTCAGGAAATCTATAGGATTTAACATTAATAGGCTGGTCAGAAGAAGTTCGTATCTCATGCTAGATGGCATCGGTTGAGGTGAGTATATCATTGGGTAAGTGGAAAATATCAGAGTATTTGGAGCACGTGTCATACAGGGCGTTGCATTCTTCATGATTTAAATGTGAGACTCGGAGTAATTTTAAAACTTCATTAGTTCTATCTAAGCAAGGTTTGTTAGAATAATTAATTTGGTAGGATGTATTATCAATTGGGTGTAGAATAAGTTGAAGATCTGAATTTAGAGTAGCTAATTTTTCAGAGGTATTGAGTACTGTCAAATTAATTCGATTATTTTCTTTTACTTTAGCTAAACAGTTAGCGACAAATAAGTTTTCACTCAAATGTTGATCTAAGATAGCGCCTTCTTTTAATTCTGGGTTTTTTTACAGTACATTCTATAGTGATTTCAGACCGAGGAGGGATTTCATAAATAGGTTTTGAGAATTTTAGTTTAATTTTATTTTTACTAAGATTTAATATTTGCCTATTATAATCTATGGAACATTGATATTTGCTGAATAGATCAGTTCCTATTATGCCATCATACGCGAGGTTGATGTTTTCTACTATGTGAAATGTAAAAGGTATTAATTCTTTGCCAAATATGAGGTTGATATCCAGGCTTCCTATAGTGGGAACAGAGTCTTCAGTATTATCAATGCCTTTGAGACTAATATTATTATTTTGCAGTTTTTGCTTAGAAAATGATTGAACTGCAGACTTTCGAAGAAGACAAATTGAAGATCCAGTATCAACAAGTAGTGAAAGTGGCTTGTTGGAAACAGAAGTTTGCAATGAGATATGAGGTAAGGATATTTTATTAGGAGCACAGTGTATTTCATATACTGAACTAATTTTTTCATTTATATTTTCATTAGGAATTGAGGATTTGTGGATTCTTGCTTGGGGCTGGTTACCCGTGTGGTCCTTGGATTTAGAAGATTGGACACTTGCTTGGGGCTGGTTACCCGTGTGGTCCTTGGATTTAGAAGATTGGACACTTGCTTGGGGCTGGTTACCCGTGTGGTCCTTGGATTTAGAAGATTTAGAAATGGTGCCATTGTTGGATAAGGATATTGTTGGTTGTTGGTTGGGTCTCACGAGACACCTTCGTGAGTCCCTTATTCGTTTAAAGTATCGTTTTCGTTATAATTATTCTGAGCGTCAAAGCTTGTGGATGGTTGAGATTCATCATAATTTGTGTTGTTGTTCTCAACATAATTGATACGCGCGGGCCTAGGTTTATAGTGTTCCTGATTAGATCGTTGTTGTGATGGGAATGGTTGATTAATTCTATATCTGTTGTTATTAAACTCACGTTTTCTACATTGTTCAATGGTATGTCCCTGGGTTTTGCAGTATCGACAAAATAGGCTGTGTACATTTTGCTCATTAAATTTTGGTATCTGAGGCCTATAAAATGGGTTAGGATTTGAAGGTTTGGGGATGAAGCGATTCGATGAGGATTGACGCTGAGACGAGGATGATGGATGCGGATTACGCTTGTTGAACAGATTTATAATTGCTTCTTCAGAAAGCGCTACGTTAATGGCTTGATTGAGATTAGCCGGACTTTTACTGCGCACTAAATTAGAAACTTCAGGCTTAAGGCCCATTAAAATGTGTGTAGGGCTAAATCTTCCATAGCGCTTATACGACCCTGCAATTCAGATTTCTTTTTATTTGATAGAGTTATTTCTGTTAGTAATTTAGACAAACAAGTCTCTACACGCAAAGCAAACTTATTAACCGGTTCATTATTTAATTGTCTACATTCTTGTAAATCTGTCAACAAATGGGCATAATGTTTTCTTTCCCCAAATTGAGTATTAAGAAAAATATTTAATTGGTCCCATGATTCAAATTCTTTGATGGAGCATGTGGACTCAGCTTTTCCTTCTAATTGTGAGAGAATAAATTTAAACAAAATATGTTTTTGGTCTTCTGACGCTAATTTCATTGCATTATCACAGTTTGCTATGAATGAGTTTAATTTTTCCCTTGTTCCATCAAAGGGTTTTATGAATTTGAACAAGATTCCTATATCGAGGTCTACTCTCGCGATTTGGATTTGTGTTTGTGATCTTTGTTTTGGTTGTGTTTGTGGTTGTGGTTGCGGTTGTGGTTGCGGTTGTGGTTGCGGTGAAGCCATTTTTCAGATAGTTACTAGATAATTACAAAATTAAATGTTATAAATGAATGTTTCGGTGTAATAGGCGGCCACAGTGCAGCGAATGCGATATGCTTCTTGGCTAATTCTAAGAATTATCTAAAAGCGATAACAACACTCGTGAGACTAACTTAACTAAACTTAATCGTTACACGCACTTTATTAAGGATTTCGTATTTTCACTAACACTCGCGGTCGCCAACACAGGATGATTATAGTTATTATTTTCTAGGACTTACAGCAACTTGCAGGATACAAACAGGAACAAGAACAGGAACATCACTGGATCACTTATCGATGATTTTAATTATGCACAATTTAACACAGTATAGTACTGAATATTATATATAATTCCACTTATTTTGGAATTTAGAATACACAAAGAAACACTGGATACGGAGACGTTTTCCAGGGATACCTTTCTCGGTATCCCACCACGCTGCCACCAATTTGTTATGGGGGATTTTAATAATCACTTTTTAAAAAATATAACTTTTATTACACTGAAAAGTTAATTGAATACAAAATAAAAAATTACTGGCAAAAGGCAAATGTCGCGCGCGGATACTCAAAAACTGACGAATTGTCTTTATGAGGACTGGAGATGAACTGACTGGCAGGGCCGATTACAGGGATTATATATCAGTAGGAAAGGCTGACTCTAGGCACTATTATATACAGGACTAGTATATAACAGTACGTCTGCTTGTCACACTGCTCTGTATCTAAATCTGCTAGAAGTTGCTGGTCATTTGACTTCCATTTTCGTAAATTAAAACCTCCTAATTTTAGAAGCTCAATTAAATCTGCTTGTAATTGCTTGCTCTGCTGTAAAGTATGATGACCTCCACAAAAGTCGTCTACGAAGAAGCTATCTTCTACTTCTTTCGCTGCCTCTGGATACTTCTTCTTCTCATCTGCTGCTAACTGCTTTAAACAATTCATTGCTAAGAAACTTGCTGCTTTTTCTCCGTAACTTACTGTTTTTAATTGATACGCTTGCACGGGTTGGTCTTTAGACTCCCGCCAAAATACCTTCTGATATGCTTGATCTTCAGGAAAAACCCAAATTTGCCTGTACATCTTTTCGATGTCTGCTGTATAAGCAAATTTAAACTGACGCCATTTAAAAATTATCTGCTGCAGATCCTGCTGAAGATTGGGCCCCTTGTACATTATATCATTTAAACTATATCCACTCGAAGACTTTGCTGATGCGTTGAATACTACGCGTAGCTTCGTTGTAGTGGAGCTGTCTCGCATGACTCCATGATGAGGTAAGTAGAACTCCATTTTTTTTTCAGATGCTGATCGTTCCATATGACCTAAGTCCATGTACTCCTGCATGAACTTTTTATAGTCATTTGCTAATGCTGTATTTCGATGCAATCTTCTTTCTAAACTCTGATACTGTGCTAATGCTGTAGTTTTTGATGACCCTAATTTATGCTTCAATTCTTCTATGATAGGTAAGCGCACCTCAAATCTTCCATCCTCCAACCTTCTAGTCATTTTAGAAAAATATTGAAGACAAAATTCATCTTCTGACGTCATCTCCTTTTCTTGGGAAATGTCTTCGCATTCCCAGAATCTTTGCAAGTCGTCATAATTGTTATGTAACATGACGTTGCACTGATATGATTTGACGGAGCCGCAGAGGATCCAGCCAAGATAAGTCTGCTGTGCTATGGGTTCCTCGCTAGTCGGACCTCTCAAAATACCATCCAATAAAATTTTGGAGTAGACATCTGCTCCTAAAAGTAAGTCTACCGGACGTTTTATATAATATTTTGGATCTGCTAAATTAATGTTTTCGATGTATGACCATGAAGGCTTAGGTAAATTTACATTTGGAAGATTTTTGATAAGATTGCTCATGATGATGACGTCTATTCTAAATGTGAAATTATTATGCAATGATTTGCATTGTATAGTAAGCATTCCCTTGCTACTGCTTTCATGCTCGCCGACGCCGAAAATAGTGCTGTTGCACCTACGTGTTGGGTTGGGTTGAGACACGTGGTGGGCCTTCGCCACATGGTTCGAAGAAGTGCTGGGCTTGGGTTTTGTGCATGCATCGTGCAATAAACTATTGTGAAATCCTGCGCATAAGCGACACCTTTTACTGGAAAAACATTCTTTAGTATCGTGTTCGTATAAACAATTCACACAATAACGCAACCGGCTTACGGTTTTCAATTTCTGATCGCATGGCATTTCTTGAAACCTTGAACAATTGAATAAACCATGTTCGCCTTTGCAAAGTCCGCAAATTATCTTGGTTGCATGCAAAGCCTTAAATTTTGACTTATGATTAAAATAAAAATTATTGTTGCTAGATTTAAAGTTGCTCGGAGGAAGTCTTCGCTGATGTGAAAAATTCTACTGCTGATTCGATGATGCTGGTTGCTTAAATACGCCCTTCTCTTGTTTTCTGCGCGATGATTCGAGCACAGTGAATTTCGTTTCCAAAAAATTCACGAATTCCTCTAGAATTAGCAATTCTCGAGGATTCTTGACTGATTCCAAATATTCTGTATACGACTCACTGTCCAATTTTTGCCCTAACAGGTGGACCAATAAGGGGTCCCATGAGCTGATATTGACTCCCAGGTTCTTTAGTGCATTCAAACATTCTTTAGTCGTGTCGTGTAATTTTTTAAGTTGCGCTGCTGATTGATATTGAATGGTTGGCAGCCCTAGCAATATGTTGACGTGCGAAGTGAATATGAGCATTTTATTGTTGTACCTGTGGTTAAGAAGATCCCAAGATATATTATAATTAGCCGATGTAATTTGTAAATGTTGTATGAGCCTTTCAGCTTCGCCTGTTAATTTACTCCTTAAAAACTGCATTTTTTGGGCCTGAGATAGTGAGGGATTGTTATGAATGGCCTCACTGAATAAATCTTGGAATGACATCCATTGATGATAATTACCGCTAAATGTAGGGATATCTAATTTAGGGGTTGATTTTTCCCTATGGGACGTTGACCACATTTTTTTGTTAATGCTCTCCTTGATGAAATTAAATTTCTTATCTTGTGCTGTAAATTGCTTTTCGTACTCTAGGTTAGACCCGTTTAATTCATTATCGAGCTCCCAATGCTGAGCGTCGATTGCTGTCCATCTCATCTGTAACTGCTGCAACGTGTCTTCAAACTGCCACTTTTCTGTTAATGCTTCCAGGTCAATGTTGCTTACCGTTCGTGAAAATGCTTTGAAGTTCGTCATCTGCTTACGTAACATTTCTGCTGTTTTGCTGTCGACTCCTTGGGAGATTGTCCTCGACACCCGTTCTGCTGATGCTGCTGTTGACGGACCAGGGATAGGTAACGGGCTTGCTCCACGACTTGGGGCCTCAAGTACCTTACCCTCTGGGTGTGCTACTGCTGGTGAAGTCACCTGCAAGAGATACTGCTGCAAAGTTGACTTCGTGATCTCGTAGTTTCTGGTAGCCCGTTCATTGAGACTTTTCATAGGCTCAGAATTTTCATCTACGTATCCTGCTAATTGCTGTCGATTCTGCTTAAATTCTTCCCAATATTCGTCAAGGGTTTGTAACTTCCGCTTAACGTAATCTACTGTCCTACGATCTCGCCCCGTCTTCTTGAAAGACGCAAGCAACTGCTCTATCGCACCTACTAACTGCTCTTGATTTTCGTAAATATCCTCCATTATGGTAACTTATTGCTCAAAGTGAAAAAATGGAAAGATCTTACTTGATTGCTCGGGAACCTTTCTGCTGCTGCTGCTCACGCCCTGAAGAGCGTGATGGTCTGCTGATGAGATGCTGAAGCGATGCTAATGTTGATGCTGCTGTCTGATGTTTGCAGACAGGAACCACACTGCTATGCTGAATACTGCTGCTGCTGATGCTCGTCTTCCACTACCATAACACTGATTCGCGAGAAACTGTTTTACTATATCACTACACCACCGATCTGCTACACTGCTACGCTACTCCACAGTACTGCTGTTCTGTTACACTGCTGTTCTGCTACACTATGCTATTTCACTTTACCACTGCTCTGCTAGATTGATTTTACCACTACACCACTACTGCACTGTCTTCTGATTTTACCGAACTGATTTTCTGATAGTCACTGATAGTCCTCACTCGCGAATGATCCTGCTTTGGCCAAATCGCGGAAGGTCACAAAGCTCGAATGACCATTTTATGTGGGGGTTTGGCTAATAAAACCAAATGTGTTCCCGAACATAAAGATTTTATTAATTGTCCCACATAAGATTGATACATGCTATAAAAGTGCTAGGGGAGCACGCGCGGTGCTTGCTAATTATGAACGCGTACTGACGGTAAAATGCATTGTGAAGTGAAAAATGCTACGGTGTGATTTATGACACCGTACAGTACTTATAGGAAAGACACTTACGGCCCGTTTCAATATTCATCGAATTACACCTTTTACCAACGGCCGGTTTCAATAACCTATCTACCAATAACTATTTGTTAAAAACGTCACATTTGTATCGCAAAAAACCGGCATATGATTTAATGAAGACGTTTTCAACAAATAGTTATTGGTAGATAGGTTTATTAAAACCTGCCGTTATTAAAAGGTGTAACTCGATGAATATTTGAAAGCTTTGCGATTACGCCTAAATTATAATTTAAGGTATGCTGTTACTTGAAATACCTAAATACTACCGGGTAGGTACTGTCGCAAATCTGTTGCCTTCATGATTGGCTGAGCATCTGAATTGGAAACTATAAATCACTGTGGCAGATTGCAGAAGTAAGAATTCCGCCGAGTCTGGCAATTTACAGCGAGCAGATTATTCCCCTATAATTCCTAGATATTTGTTACTCCCCTAGGAGTCCTAATGCACCATAATTGAAGATGGTATTTAAATTTTGAATCCTGTTTACTGTAACTTAATATATGTTTAAGATTTTTGCTGGGGGACAGTAAAGTAAACGATGGTTTAATAAAGTTTGTCATGAACATTACTGCTTACACTTTTCCAACGTAACAGACAAAGAGAACAACATTAATTAGCGTATCCGTTGCGTAAACATTTTAATTATCAAGAGGGTATTAGGTATATTAAGTTCATATAAAGGATTTCAAAAATAACGATATATATTTTTTTTCTACTGAATTATGATAAATACTTAAAAACTAATATTTTAACCACAATTAATTAAATATATTTTATCTGTCTTTATTCTAACGAGTTAGAGCGTTTTCACATTACGCGGCACGATAATAATTACCAAATACATGAGAAAGACAGATATATGTTATTGTATGAAATATATACCTGTCTTATATTTTATGGATTGGATAATAGGGAAACGCGCTTATGCCGACGACATAAGAGAGTTTCCAGTCCGATAAGCTATATCGTATCGCGTAATGTGAAAACGCTCTTATATCACAACAATAACAAAATATAAAGTGTCAGTATATACGAGTACTTAAGCTAGTCTATAAAAATACGCATTGGAATAGAAAAATATTTCTGCGAAGAATAGGCAGCGTAGCTACATTTCCCAAGGGCCATGTCGAGATAGATCTAATATGAAAATGCTATCCAAACGTAGCTTAAAAATTTTCCGTATTATAAATCACTGTTTTCATTTTCAATATCTTCACTGATACTACCATCAGTGCGCAGAGGCCAACCAGGAGACCACTTCACACACTGGTTCCAGGGCCTCGCAGAAAAGTGAAATGAAAAAACTTTCGCGTTGTAACTATAATTATTAATTAAATTAAATTAATGAAATAACTTTTATTTCAGGCTGCACAGGCCCATATTACAAATACCTTACAGACTACTTATGATCATCAATAGTAGATCTTTTTTCTATTAGTATTTTAATCGTTTGCCTCCTTTTCAAAAAAAAAACATAGATTGATACAATATTTAAAATTTGAAAACTTATTCGAATTGCTAAATTTGATTGCAGTTTACTCAATCAGTAGATTTTTGCTGAAAAATAAATGGGAAATTCTCTTTGAAATTCAATTTAGCATAAGAATTTATTTTATCTTTCGTCGTTATTATTTTAAAGCGACATTTTCATTCGCAATTAACTACGGCTAATTCGTGTTTTCGCAAATGCCGACTCTTAAACGATTTCTGCACAGATAAACTCTCAAATTCATTTTAACGTGACTTTGAATAGGCGTGTTGCCCAGTGTCGAATATCGCATTATTAAAAAAATATATTGTTGAATAGAGTTATTACTTAAGTCTAAAAAGAAAAAGATTTTTTAGGTTGTCGCGATTAAAAATTATAAACAAATAACTAAAACTCTTTCTCCCAAAACGTTATGTGACGTCATGATGTGCTACCGCCATACATTGTTTAATGACAAAATATGTATCGCACATCTGTATCGTGACGTCACAGGCCGATATATCGCTCTTTATTATCGTAAATTTAAATTGTTTGTTTCTTCGTTATTTTTTAAGATTTCCATAAATGAGTTTCAGATTGTTTATTATCATGTTGTCACAAATTTAATAGATGAAAAATTATTTCAATTGTCCACATGTGAATTTGTTCAGTAAACGAAAGTATGTACAAAGTGAATTTTTCAACTGCGCATGGTAAGCGAATAGCGAAAAATACTCAAAGGAGTTACGAGCTCGTTTTTTATGAAAATTAAAACTGCAACGTTACATATTTAAAAAACCACGACGCCGTTTAAGTAGCATACAAAATTCGTATCGTAAATAAGTATAGGTCGTCTTCTGACTGATAATCTTACTAGAAATTTTAAAGTTTACGAAGATTTGGCTTTCCATTACAATTATTATTGTTTAATTTAATTTCAATTTAAACGCGATAACCCAGACGCAACGTTGCAGAAATTAAAGAGGAAGTTTCAGCGAGATACTGCATAAGCATTCTCTTTTTGTAGGCAGAAATTCAATTATAAAACAACTAAACCAAGAACATGTCACGACAAGTCTAAGGAGGGTTCCGTAACTATCAACGCGCAATAGCCTTTCTTATTATTAAGTAATTCACTTCTTAAGTTATTGTCCGATTTCAATTGAAATAATTTTACTAAAGAGTTTTTATCTTGATCTATCAGCATGGAAACTTACAACTTTCTATCTCATATAGTTTAGAAATGCCAGGGGGGGACCTCCTTATAAACCACTTTGGAAGCCGATTAATTGAAAATGATTGACTTTGAAAAAAAAAACATATATGAAACCTTGTCTTTATTTTGAAATACCTATTCAACGATGGGATAGAATGAAAAAATATTTTTTATCCCCACTTCACATGTATTTTAATAGCCGCCTTTAAAATATAAAATTAGGTTCCCTATTTTTATAATAAAATCATATGCAAATGAAATTAAAATTTATATAAATTAAATAAAATAAAATATAATTAAATCATAATTTAACTTGGCAAAATTTAATTTGTCCTAATAATAGTTACGCATAATATTAATTTGGCATAACTGTTTAGGCATACATTTTTTTGACATAATCACTTTAAGCATAATAATCATTACGCATACTTATTGTTGAAGTATAAAAATTTTGAACGCGATAAAAAGTTCTAACCTAACCCAAAACTACATAAACGTTATTTTATGCCAGGTTTTGTGAGGCCATGTTACTACTCCGAAGACGTTTCGAACGTGATAAAATAGTTCTAACCTAACCCAAAACTGCACAAACGTTATTTCACGCCAGATTAACCTATTGGGCTATTATTACACTATGGTACTAAAGTATGCCAAGAAACAATTATGCTAATGTATTGTTGTGACAAAAAAAATGCAATTGCCACTTTAAATTATTAGGACAGAAAACATTAGTCTAAATGATATTATAATTTATGCCCAATGATATAGTATGCCAAGAAACAAGTATGCCAAAGTATTATTAAGACAAAAAAAGAATGTCTATTGAGGTATGGCACATTAAATTATGCCAAAAAAAAATTATGCAAAAAAATGGAATCATAAAAAGCATCAATAAAAACAAATACGTCCGAATAGTCATACATATTAGTTATTTTAATGACGTATATTTTTATTCAATAACGTTAATTTCACGACAATAGACGTTGATTTCACATCTGATTCTGATATCGAGTATGACGGATTACCTTCATCGTGCCTTCAGTGACCAGCCTAACTAGACACCGATATTACCGATTTTCCACGCAGCGTTTAATATGTCGGAGCTCCTATTATACTGGTCGAATAAACTTTATTGCGCATTTTTCTATTTATTTTGGGTATCCGTGGATATTCAGTCGTGAAAAGCTAAACGTTTGGAGTTAATAATGAATGGACTTTGCCTTTTAGCTTTAGATTTTATGCCCAGGTTCACAAATGAAGGTATTTAATTTTAAAATAATTGATTTCAATTGTCGGGATAAAAATATTATTAAGTATTTTTGTTCAAAATTTGGGTGAAATAGTCTAATCGGAAGGCGGATTCTAATAAAATTAAATAAATCTCTTAAAATACATCATGCTATCGCACTCGCACACAAGCGTGACAGCATTTTTAACAGATTTAAGTATATGTAAAGGTAAAATTGCTTACTTTAGTAAATAATATTTGTATTTAAGTACCTGAACAGAAATATGTTGACTTATTTGTTCAGTAATTCTGAATATCAATTAATAAGGTACATTTAATTAACTCACTAGCTTAACTATAAACTTACCGTGCGTGCATTTTGGCCAACATTATTTATGCATTGTTTTTAACCGACTTCAAATAAGGAGGAGGTTCTCAATTCGGCTGTATTTTTTTTATGTTTGTTACCTCAGAATTTTCGCCAGGGTGAACTGACTGTGAATATTCTTTTTTTATTTGAAAGCTGGTGCTTCCCGTGTCCCATTTTTACTTTGGTAGTCGGTTTTCATTTTTTGTTTCAAAATAATTTGGAAAGAATATCATAAAAAAAATATAACTAATCACTAATTTCCGATTCCACCATCCCGTAAAGTTTTCAATACATCTGCCGAAATCCACTTTGAAATATTTATAACACTTTTTTTTTATGGCTATGAAACTGTTAACTCCTAATCCAGGATGCCGTTTTAATATTGGTGTATTCATCGGTTATCGACATATTATATCACTATATATATATATATATCATTGGCGTAAAGTTAGTTCTAAAGGTGTCAAACAAGATTGATAGTAACGGTAGTTAACTGAACTAGAGAGTTATTTATCATAGTTACAGAGAGTTTCAAAATTTCGTTAGATAGAGACAACACTGACGTTAAATAACGTCGGACGAACGTTTTTTTTATTATTCAAGACAATAAAATAATATATTTTTTTAAAATGATAAACATTAGCCTATGAGAGTAGCCTATAGGGGATTATATGAGCAAATGTTTTATTTAAACTAGCATACTGAGAAAAAGTAAAAAATTAAGATACATTTTAAAACACAATTGAAATTCATAAAGTTTTATTTCCATATTGTTTAATAATAACACTTACGGAATTGTTCCTACGTGATGCCTACCACTGCACCGGTTCAGGAACTAACCCGGCGCGAAGAACCGGTGTAAGAAACTCGCACGGGGCCATGTTTTAGTAAAAAAATGAATAATTGTTCGTTTTAAAAAATATATAGTTTTACAAAAAAATTACAATTTTCTATCTTTTTGCTAAACGATGGCCCCTTGCGAGTTACTTGAGCCGGTTCTATTCGCCTGATTGTAATGAATTGTTGAGTGTGTGTTTGTGTGTGTAAAGTATGGTATATTCATAATTAACTGAGACGAGTGTACCTATGGAGAACCGGTAAATAACAAACAAACGAAAATATGGGGGCACGAAAAAGCCGCGAAATGCTTCGAGAAAAGATAGTTATGGCCGCTTATACTTGGCGATAGCGCTGCCGCGCTATCAGATTGTAACATGACGTATCGTCGCGATGATATCTTCGCAGTGTATCTTTTTACTTTAGAGTTACTTTAGCGATCATTCTTATTTCTTAGTAAGTTTGATTCCTGTTTTTATCCGACTGCGACGAAGCCAGAAGGAAGGGTGATGATTTTGACAGTCTATGTATGTATTATATGTATCATGACTGTATGTTTGTCTGATGACCAAACCACTCAAGCGATTTTGATGAATGATGTGTCAGTAGAACCATAATAATGGCCCGGTGACATAGGTTTTATAATTTGCGATGTCGGGTTATAGTTTTTAACTTTTGATAATTACTAACTATTGAAACTTTACCTCCGCATAGAAAAAAAAATAAAAGAATAGTCTAATATGATGCAGATATTGATGATCATATCCTCAGTATTGAAATTGTGAAATAACATAGAATAAATTGAAAGTGCATTGTATCGCTTCGTATTCATCCCGCGTGTTTGTATTACGTAACCGTCTCCACGTCAGCAGTCTGGAAATATCTTGGTGTATGATACTTTCTGAAGCTTGCGCTCTAAATGCAAACTTACTTAAGCTAACCATACACGTTAGGGTTTACCTGACAGGTTTACCTGCACAGTAAAGCTAGCCATACACGTAACGGTATGTGCGGTACGACCTGTGCAGGCAATGTCAGTTTAGCTTGAGCTACCTAGTATGAAAACGTTACAGTTTTGCAACATACACACCCAGGGTTACCTACACAAGCAAACTATGCAGGCAAACCTGTCAGGTACAAATACCTGAAGTTTCATTCAGAATAGATGCACTATTTGGTAAAGCTTTAGTACCTAAACATAATATAGACCGAATCTCAAAAAAGTGGGAGAGCCACGCTTCGGCACGAATGGGCCGGCTCGACCGGATAAATACCACGACCTCACCGAAAACCAGTGTGAAATAACGCTTGCGTTGTGTTTCGCCGGAGTTGTGTTACTGGAGGCCCAAGGGGGGGATTGGGGATTTAAGGACCAGGAACGCAAGTCGCAACACCTGAGGAGTTACAAGTATAACTCCTCTGGTGTTGCGAGTGTCCATGGGCGGCGGTAATCCCTTACCATCAAGCGATCCGTCTGCTCGTTTCCTGGTTCATTTCATGAAAAAAGTAAAGTACACAGTTTATTACATACCTGTAGGTCGTCTTTTTCTTCTTAGAAATTCCATAGCTCGTAGTTTGGTATAACAGAGTTCTTAAAAAACCGACCAAGTGTGAGTCTCACGCGCGCACGAAGGTTTCCGAACCATTATACAAATGTTTTATATATTTTGGCCTCTCTAACTCCTGAACTACCAAAGTCCTAAACTACCAAAGTTATCTAAGGTGTTTAGTTTTCCTTCAAAGTTCATCACACGGAGTACCATTATGATTTTTTTCAGATTATTCAAGCCAGTCTTTTACCTTTTAGAGAGGGGGGGTCCGTATAAAGTTGAACAACAACAAGCAAAAAGATATCTAGATAGCTTTACGTGTAGGGGAGGTGCCCCAAAAATACATTTTTCGTGACTTTATTTTAGCACTTAACCGGCGTGGTAAAATACGCATATCCATGCAAAGTTTCATCTTTCTAGCACTAACCGTTTGGAAGGTAACCGAAGACTGACGGACGGACATGACGAAACTATAAGGGTTCCGAGACGTGAACTACCTGCGGAACCCTAAAAACCAATTTATGTAATCAAGAGAGGCAATTTATTCGATATCGAACATCTGTTGGCAATGAACCAATAAACATTAAACTCTATAGCATTGAAAATAATTGCAACATTAAACGAAAAGTAAATGAACGCTTGCAGACAAACTTAATATAGCAAGGTTTAATGTTTAAAAGATTACGCTGATGGAGCATAACTAAGATTTATAAAATTAACTTCTTAAGTTGAAGTATTTTAGATTTACTATCTTCATTATAATAACGTAGCCCTAGGGCCGTATTATGATCATTTTAAAAACCAGCTTGTTTCCAGGCAATTCAATATACAACCCTAAAGTGCCTAGTTCTCTTTTGTATTACAACGACATTTCGTTCGGACTGAATTCCTCTTCTTCTTCTTTAAAATGGCCTCCCTTGAGGAATAGCCAGTGTCAGTGTCGACAGACTGGATACATCCTGGTTTGGTTGTCGCTGACTGGTATAAACGAGTATTAAAGGTGACGTACGGAAACGTCAAATTCGACGTAGTTACAGTCCGTTTTTTTATGGCATGCCCTTAGTAGCTTCAGAGTTAACGACGAACATAAAACTTGTACTGTAAGATGGAGGGAGATTTGAAGTAATGCGATATTTGGAAGATGCAGTAATGCGATACGGGGCGAAATTTGGAACGGCATTTTAAAAGTAATATATTTTTAACTATAAATAGAATATGTACAGTGGTAATAATAGTTATAAAAAGAAAATTTTAAGGGCTACCCATAAAAATAGTCTTCTTTGTTGCTAAAATAGCCGTCGTTTTTGTATACACCTATTTAAAAAAAGGGGCTAACTTTCTACCAAATAGCTTCCGTTTCTGTTTCCGTTCTTTTACCGTAATACAATTTATTGTAAAGATATGGTTACGAAGATTTTGTAAAAAGGAATTCACAGTTATTTACCCTCGGAATCTGGTGTGGCAACACTGATCTGACCAGACTGTAGATGATTTGAAAAGTGCAAATTCGTTTATAAATAATGATCTGAATAATTATTGTTGATTGAAATTATTAGGAATGGTGAATTCCTTAGTGAACCACCAGTCTCGTGTAAAGCATTATTTCTAGAAATTAAAATATTTCTAACTCGTCAGTCGTCACACATGTTTATTTTCTATGAACCTACGAATAAAACCTATGTCTTAAAAATAAATATTCGCAATTATTTTAGCGATGTTTTACGTTACTAAAATACACATAAAGATATTAAAAGAGAACACTATAATATAAAAAGTCAATAAAAGCTAATGAATTGTGGCGTAAGCTGAATGGATTTGTAAAGGCATTTTGACGTAAAATCAAGCCAGCTAATGTCAAATGTTTTGTCATAACACGAAAATACCACGCAAGTTTCAATGCAGAAGTAAGTCAAGTGTCACATGACTGCTGACTGACTGGCAATAAGTGATCATAATACGAAAAGTTTATTTCATGGCGTAAACTGACTGGAATTAAGAGGTTGTAATACGCCCCCTGGCTACCTCATCAATGAATTCTTGTAAAACTGTATTGAAAGTTTGCTTATAAATACGAAGTATAATTTTTATGCCAAAAATAGGGAAATATTTTTAATATCTGCTAATTAAAATAATAACGCCTATAATAGGTTACCACGGCAACGGCGTAACGTCGTTATGCTAGATAAATTCAAAGACTCCGTTGTTGAAATTTAAAAGAAGAAGGAGGAATTTTCTTATTCGCCGCGGTAATTTTGAATTTGAGTTTTACCGGGGAGTTCAATGGGTGACGTTGTGGAATTTGTAATGTTTCATAAATTTGTGTTATCTCGGTTCTTAATGTGTAATATTGGTAGAATATTAACCATTAAATATTCGTTAACGTGCACAAGTGTGGGCAAGTGGTACAACTTCTAAAAACGTGCTATTTTCTTTGAGTAGACTTTAGACTTGACGATAATATAGGAATACGGTAAAGAAAATTGAAACGAAAGTTCTATTTCCCGCCTTTTAAACTTGACACTGGCAAATGGTTATAAGCCGATGCCATATATAAATAAAAAAAAAATTGAATTTAAGAGAGATGGAATGAAAAATCGTAAAGTCTCCGCGAGCGCTCTTATTTATTTTCTAATTTTATCTAATGTTATTCTCATATATTTAATTTTAAAACTATTAGTTGAGTCTGTATAGCTGTTTCGTTTTTTTTTTAATATAACGTAATTTTATCTCACGCGAGTGTTTATTTTATTGATGAGTCCCGCGTAGTACGAGACAGGAGCACTACCTATACAATAATAATTAATTATTATTTTTAAATTCAGGTATCGTGACCTATATTCTAGTCTAATTTTCTAAAGTACCTTTTTTAAGTAGTATAATATTATATTATAGTATATAATATTATATAGTATTTTTAAGTTGTATAAAAAAATCTTTAACTATTATACGCCTTCAAATCATTTAAGCGGCCAATGACTCGGCCATTGACATTGTCAAGATAGGAATAGAAAGAACGAGCAAATTAAAGGAGTGAAATTCCATATACCATAAGCGAATATTATGTTCTTGTAATTAATACACAGTGGAAACATTTAGCAGTCATTATCGTTAGTGGAAATTGTATAACTTCTACATAGTCAAAGTACGAATTCGTCAAATTATTTGGGATTGAATGGCAGGTGCCGCTAACTTTGATAATACTAGACTGACAAGTAATTGCTTCACGACTGTCTACAATTATAGGGGAGACGGGTGCATGTAAAATATTTAGTTTAATTGATACAATCAGATATATTGAAGAATAACTACTTGGTAAACGTAAAGAATATAATATTTAATTATAATAATATTTTATATTATTGTGTGTAACGATAACGATGTTTTGCCCACGGCTCCAACGGCGGCGGCGTATATAAGTCCCAGTGCGCAACCGGAGGACACATTGGATCGTCCTGTCTCCTAGTGCGTGCCGTAGTTTTTCACTCCGCGTTTCGTGCCGTCTCGCTCCTATCGTGTGTAGTGATTCGCTCACTCCACGATCGTGCCGACTCGCTCTAAACGTGCTGCAGTGTCTCACTCCACGTTCGTGCCGACCCGCTCTAGTGCAGTGCCAATAGACTCCTAATAGCGATCGTAAATTCACAACTTATTCATTAGAATAAGTTGTGGATTTGCGCCTTGCTGGGGAGTTGCCCTGCTCTTGGCCTCCCGTTGAGTTTCGGCTCAGCGTTGGGTCACGAGGAGACAGCCCCCCTAAGTGTGTGTACCGTCTTCGTGTATGGACACTTAGTGTATCGTCCGTCTACGTAAAGTGTGAGTACCTTTTGTGTTAGTGATACGTACACTTGTTACCGTTCAGTGTTGACTGTTTTGTGTGACTAGTGTGTTTTTATGTTATGTTTACGTAACTATGTCGGACCATGACCCGCGGCTAAGCCACGATCACCTGAACATTTCTCGTACGGACTCCGAGTCGTCGTACAGCCCGGCCTCATCGAGGTCCAGCTCACGCTCGACCCAGGACCGCACGCACCACCTAGCTTGTGCGGACAGGACACCGCCCGCCCCGGGTCGCCTTCAGCATTCTCGCGGGGGTGTACTGGTACCCCCCCGCCCCAATGCCTCCCGACGAAGACTAAACCACGAAGAAGTGGTAAACGAAAATCGCGAAAATAGGGAAAAATTTAGATAGGGCAATCGAAGAGTGGGGGGCCAGGGCTCCGGCAGGACCGCAACCAGCGACATACGCGAATGTGGTCGGTGGTGGTGGAGATACCCAAACCACGCCACCGGAACCGAAGCACATGACCCTCCACTCCTTAGTGGTAACAGACAAGGAAAATCATATGTCGGGGACGGAAATTATAACAGGAATAATAGAGATAATAGAGGCTAGAAAGGAGGGGATAAAAGTAGATAGGATTCGCAAAGGAAAAGAGAGAAAGATTATTCTAGGATTTAGGGATAAGAAAGAAAGAGATAGAATTAAAAGTAAAATAGAGAATAGTAAAAGAAACTTTGAGGTAGAAACAGTACAAAATAAGGACCCACAGGTAGTGTTGTATGGGGTGCTCAAGCCGAACACCGACGAGGAAATCCTCGAGGCGGTTAGGACACAGAATGGGCACCTCATGCAACCACTCCCTGATGGGGCAGAAGACAAAATCACAGTGAAATACAGGAGAAAAGGGAAAGATGAACAGACTGAACACGTGGTATTGAGTGTATCGCCGGGGCTGTGGCAGCGCTTTACTAAGGCAGGCTGCATGTATATAAACATGCAACGCGTTCGGGTCGCCGACCAGTCCCCCCTAGTGCAGTGCTCGCGCTGCCTAGGGTACGGACATGGAAGGCGACACTGTACCAATAACACGGGAGAAAAGTGCTGCCACTGCGCCGGAGAACATCATCAGTCCCAATGTGGAAGTCGATTGGAGGGAAAAAAGGCACGCTGCATAAATTGTAAAAACGAGGACCTAAATAGAACAGACCACAACGCGTTTAGTGCGGAGTATCCGGTACGGCGTAAGTGGGATGCTATAGCACGGGCAGCCGTAGCATACGATAGCCAGGAAGAGTAGAAGCAATAGTACCAGTACGGCCAGTATAGCCGAAACAAATTTGGTTGGCATCTCTCAAAAATTGTTTTGGCAGATCCAATAAAGATGTAAGTAGGAAGTCGGCTATAAAAACCTTAGCATATATATGGTTATGATGTATAACACAGCATATATAGCATAAGTAGAAACAATAATGTAAACTGGTACTATTGCGGCTATAAAACTATCTTGGACTTCACGGTGTGCATAGCATACCGCAAATGATAGGAGATTATTGTGAAGATAATCTCTTGGCAAACCGCCTGGCCGGGCACTTCGCCCTGGGCGCGAAAAGAGAGAAATACAGAGAAGTAGAGATAGAACAGAAAGCAGGCTTTAGATAAGTAAGAAAGCGAATGTTAGGTAGAAAAAGTAGAAACTAAATAAATTTGATGTAAAAACCTGGAACTCAAACAAATTATAAATAAAGTAAAGTAAAGTATAAGTAGAACAAAATTCAATAATAGAATGAAAATTGTAATAGTGGAATGTGTGGGTTAAGTTGTTCAGTTGATAAGTAAAATATATAGAAATAAAGAAATAAGTAGAAGTAATAAAATAAGTATAAGGGAATATTGTAAAATATGATAGAGATAAGAAAATGAATGAAACATAATATAAACCAAAAACACAAATGTAAAGGTAATGGAAATGATAGGTAAAAAGGGGTGAATGTAAAATGTAAGCAAGAAAATAGAGTTGTAGATGTAAGCAAGGAAATGTAACTAAGAGAAAGAAATGTGATATAAAGTAGAAAAAATTGTAAATTGTAATTGGTGTGAAGTTAAATGTAATAAAGAGAAAAAATTTAGAAAAAATGTGACAGTGGTAGAAATTGTAAATTATAATTAGTGTAAAGCTAGATGTAACAAAGAGAAAGAATTGTGAAAAAATGTGATAAAGTTGTAAAATGTACTGTAAATGATAATTGTAGTAAAGTACTTGTAAAGTAAGTAAAGTAAAGTAATTGTAAAGTTAAAAGTAAATGTAGAAAGTTAAAAATAAGGAATGTATAAATAATAAATAATTAAATGAAACAATTAAAAAAGTAAAAAATTGTCCTGGCTAATGGCCGAGGGAACAAGTATAAAAAAAATAATAAATATATATATATATATATATATATAATATGCCTCCCGACGGCGGCCTGCGACGGGTCTGGGCACCCGCCCCGCACAGCCGATCAGGGTTTGGCCAACCCTAGGCGCGTACCGCGCTGTACTGCGCAGGCGTGCGACCCCCGCCAGCCTGCTGCTCACCTGGGACGCCACAACGTCTCACAAGGCGCGACAACCACCGTGCCGCACCCACCGCGGCCACAGAAATCCGATCTAGCCCGCCGCGTGAGTACCGTTTCCGCGCGCCCACCTTCCCACCACCACTTATCAACTTTCATGCACCACGACCGGCTAGGTATGCCGACCGCCAGCCGACCTACGCCGAGGTAAGTGCCACCAGCTCACTAAGAGACATCCACGGACCTCCCGCCCCGGCGCCGGCGACTACAAAAACGTCGCCACCCCCTAACATGTCTCGCTACCCGCCCTTGGTCGCCGAGAGGATCGCCGACTGGGTGCGTCACTTCCGCCGTCTTCATGAGATCCTGGGGCATGCACCTAATGCCAAGCAAAGCGGTTCTGGTATTCGCTTCATGCCCCGAAGCGAACACGAATACCGGACCGTCAAAACCTACCTTACGGACCTGGAGAAGCAGGGACACGCCTCCTGGTTCTCGTTCTCGCTGCCGAAAGACAGGGCAATCAAGGTAGGAATTAGGGGCCTACCTTCTGCCACTGACACCGAAGCTATCAAGGCCGGACTCGCCAAACTAGGATACGTGGCGGAATACGTGTCCGAAGTTCCGACGAGGTCCGAACCCGGCCACTGCATCTATTTCGCCCGCATCGTTCGGGCCCCTGACGTCATCCCCGGCATATTTAAGGTAACTGAAATCTTGTTTATGCCGGGAATTTACATCGAAGCTTGGCGGGGCCGCAGTGGCCCGGCCCAATGCCACCGATGTCTCCAGTTCGGGCACTCCAGCCATAACTGCCACCGTAAGGTTGTTTGTGCCAGGTGTGCCGGAGAATATACTGCGAGGGATTGCCCCCGCTACCCTACCGAGACGCCCACCTGCGCAAACTGCAGTGGGGCCCACCCAGGTAATAGCAGGGATTGCCCAAAGTTTCGCAAGGAGGCAAGGAAACTGCGAGCAGACAAGGCCCGCTCCTCCACCCCCTGCGCAAACTCTGACCCGCCTCCCCCCGTGCAGGAGGCCCCACCTCCTCCACCAACTTCAACATCTTTAATGGTGGAGGCCAACGATTGCATCCCCAGACGCGTCGCCCCCCGGCCCCTGACTCCTCCGTGCGGTGGACTCCTCCCCAGCCAGCAGCCTGGAGCTGGAGCCACCCATGCTCGCTCTACCGCAGCCTGACCACACGCTGGTCTCACAGCGCCCTTCGCGCTCCCCGCGTTCCTCGCGCTCTCCGCGCACCCCGCGCACCTCGTGCACACCCAGTGCCACCTCCTCGGCCACCACAGCCGTGGAAATCTCCATCGCCCCGGAGCCCGCAAAACACGCGGCTGCCCCGTACTCCCAGCCCCCGGCATCTCCTTCGCTGCCCCAAGAGTTGGGGCAATGCGAGGTCCCCACATCCTCTGCAGAGCTGCTGCAGACCCTCCTCTCCCTGGCCATGGACCTAGTTCAGAAGGTTCAGGCCGGGGAGGAGATCCTTCCGGCCATCATACAGGCCCTCCTAAAAGGCGCCCCCACCATCGCAGCCCTAATAAAAGTTTGGCTCCCCAGACCCTAGCTCGAACCCGCGCCTGGTTATCTCCGGCATCCAGAAGCTCCTATCAGAGGAGCCGAATACCCTTCCCCCCCCCCCCTCCTATCCCTGGTCGGTTGTGTCCGTGGTCGACAAAAGCGGCGCGTGCGGGAATGGACCTAAACACGCTTCCTGGTCCCCGGATCAGGACCCCACGCGTCGTCGGAGTCAACCGCAGGTCTTGGCCGCCCACGGCCCTCGCCACCACTTATTCCCTTGCAGCCTCGGGTTTCCACTGCGTTCTGCCGCGGGGGGTCTTCCCCAAAAACTGGTTTTATGCGCCCAGTACTCGTACTGGGCGCGCCATCCCGCCCCAATTAGAGGGGCTATGCCCCTGGTATTGGTTCCCCGCCCAAGGCCCTTTTCAGGGGCCCGGCGCGAGAAGACGTACTCGAAGTGGAGGACACATTCTGCTCTCGGACACCGTCCGATGAACAGCTCCGCTCGTTCCGTCGTCAGCCGTCAGCGCTCGGTAAGCGCTCTCGCTCTAGCAAGTATCACTCTCTCTCTCTCTCGCGTGTGCCACCGCTCGCGAAAGGGATACATTTGGAAGAAAGAAGACCGAAGACTCAAGAGTGAAGACAAGGCGCCACCCAATCGCCTTTGCCGCCCAACCCGTGCCGTACCGTGTCTCGCGCCGCGCCGCGACCGCCGCCTACCGGACGATCGTGCGACCGCTCGCATTGTCCGTCTCGCTCTTAGTACGAGCCTTCTGCTCGCACACCCGCCGCGTAGTAACCGCCGCGCTAGGACGAGCGTGCGACCGGTCGCATCTTCCGTCTCGCTTTTTAGCGCAAGCCTTCCGCCGCGTTCTCGTTCGCGAACACTAGCGCCCTAGTGTTTAGCGAAACGTTTGTGAGTGTGTTCCAGCCGCCCGAGGAACAATTGTAAGTACCATGACACGTTTAGGCAAACTACACGAGGAGTTTTCCTCCCTACACACCTCCCCTCCCGGTCGCCGGGAGGGGCTGTACCCCCAACCATTAAATAATTAGAGAGCAAAATCCCCAACAATCAGGATAAAACTTCCTAATTATGGCCGACGCCTTAATCAGGAAGTTCCTGACGTTCCTTATGAACGAATTCCCAGACGGTGCGACAAAATGGGAGCGCTTCGTAAGCTCCCATGATTTGGACTCACCGGCGTCGCCCGATAGCGACGTCGTCCCGATACCGGTAGAAGCCCAATCATCTCCCTCAGAGATGTCTTGCTCGGAGCAAGAACAACAACAAAGTAGTGAACAAGGCGAGTTCACTATCGTCAAATACAAGAAGACGGAGAAGAGGAAGCGCCCAGAGGGCACCTCCTCTCCAGTCTTATCCTCCCCGACTAAATCGGTCGTTAAAAGCAAGAAAACCGTGCAGGCTCATGGCTCCGCGGCCCCCGTAACCCCACCGGCCCTCCCGGCCCTTCTGGCCACCCAGGCCCCTCTGGCCTCCCAGGTCCCCCGGTCCTCCCAGGCCCTTCCGGCCTCCCAGGCCCTTCCGGCCTCCCAGGCCCTTCCTGCCTCCCAGGCCCTTCCGGCCTCCCAGGCCCTTCCGGCCTCCCAGGCCCCTCAGGCCTTCCAGGCCACTCAGGCCTCTCAGACCGTTTGTTCTCCTAAAATGCCTCCTCCTGTAATCATACAGGAGAAGGAAAAATGGAACGTCATTAGCGCAGCGTTTAACGAGCACAAGCTTCGTTAATCTTCTGCTCATACGACTCCCATAGGTTTATACCTAGTCCAAGTAAAGACTTCGGAGGATCACCGCCTCCTCACCGCGTACCTACGCACCAAAAACATAGGTTACCACACCTATGCCCTCGAAGACGAGCGCCTTCTGCGCGTCGTCATTACCGGTGTCGATAAGTGCCTCTCCACAAGAGAGGTACTCATGGACATCCAGTCCCAGGGTTATCCCGCCATACAGGTACATCGTATGTACCATCCGATTAAAAAACATGAGTACAACATGGTACTCGTAACACTTCCTCTTACGCCTGAGGGTAAGGATATCTTCAATATCGAGTCATCTGTCACATTACGGGCATCCGCGTCGAGCCCCCCCGTAAAAGGGGCATCCCTGGCCAGTGCCACCGATGCCAACTTTACGGGCACTCGGCACGGAATTGTCAAGCTAGGCCGCGTTGCGTAAAGTGCCTGGGAAACCACGGCACCTCTGACTGTCCCCGTAAGAGCCCAGCTGAGGAGTCCGAACCCCCCAGCTGTGTTTTCTGCCCACGCAGAATCGTAGTTCGAAGTTAGCGGTTTTTCCCGCTTTCCCCAATAAGGCCATGCCCTCCGCGCCCAAAGCGCCTAAGCCCCCCCCCCCCCCCCCCTCCCCCCGACTCCCAGTTTCACTGCAGACCTCTCTTTCGTCACGCAGTTCTTTAGCAACATCGGGCGTATTGACCCGATCGAGCTTTCTATTTTAACGACAAAGATAAAAGCGTCGGCCACAGACCGCATCCAAGCTTTGTCAGACCATCAGGTCTTGATCCGTCAGATCAAGGCGCTCTCCTCCGACGGTAATTAATGGAGCCTTCGGGAAGGACGCACTCGTTACGCGTAGTGTCGTTCAATACGAACGGCATTAGGAATAGCATAAGCGAAATTCGCGATTTTGTAAGCAGCCAAAATGTCGACATTCTTCTAGTACAGGAGACGTTCTTAAAACCTAGTATGAGGAGCCCCAAAATAGCAAACTACAAAATAGTTAGAAACGATAGAACTTATCTACTATAAAAAATCATTACATTGTATTCCCTTAGAGCCACCACCATTGTTAACTTTAGAGACATCTATTTGCCACATTAGCATGTCCGGTCACGGACCAATTGTAATAGTAAGCGCGTACTTAGCGTGCAACAAAGAATTACATTCTAGCGATCTACAATCGCTATTTAACTTAGGCAACGCCGTCCTCATTGCCGGCGACCTAAACTGCAAACACACTGAGTGGGGTAACGTACGTAACAATAGAAACGGCATCATTCTTTGTAGTTTAACCGATACACTTAATTTGGTACTATTAGCTCCCACTGACCCCACTCGCTATGACACCAATGAAAATATCAACGGTGTCATACGCGATCCTAGTACGATAGACATAGCTTTAGTCAAAAAAAAATCTCTCAATATCTATATTGATACTCTCCACGAGCTTAACTCGGACAACAGACCGGTTGCGATTACACTTGGTAGTCTTAACCCCAACAATTCTAGTTCTAGGAAGATAGTAGACTATAAATTATTAGCGGAGAACATCAAAGTCCTCCAATCTAGTCACCTCTATAAAATTCCCGATAATATAGATAGTAAAGAGACAGCCATAGGGGCCGCCTCCCACTTGACCGATCACCTGGTAGCGACCATTGAAAACTCATTTAGGGAGGCGCCAACGACTCCCAAGGGCCGTTGGCCCCTCCCTGAGGACATAAAGGAGTCCATCAGACTTCGGAATGCGGCCAAACGCACATATGATCGCTACCCGTCGGAAGAGTGGAGGAAAGCCCTCCGTCACTACGAGAGGGAAGTAAAGTTTAAGATTAAACAGCACAAAGCCGAGAGTTGGGATCGACTTCTCAGTGATTTAGAACCGTCACACGTGGCGTACTGGCCACTCGTGAAGGCCCTCAAAAATAACACGGAGAGCGACATGCCTCCGTTAGACAGACTAAACCGTCCTCCTGCATTCGAAGACATAGACAAGGCCGAATACCTAGCTGATAATTTCGAATTTTTTATGAAATTCGCCGGCCGAGTACTCTCCCGATTGATCCCGTGCACCTTAGCTTAGTGAATAGCGAGGTCAACAGCCGACTCTCTATGCCACCTGATGTAGATAGGGTGAGGATGGTGGACTTGGAGGAGGTCAACGACATTATTAAGTGTATGAATGCCAAAAAGGCCCCAGGCCTTGACGGTATTTCAAACAAAACACTTAAAATGTTACCGTCCGAGCTAATTCAACTTCTAGTGAACATCTTTAACGCCCTCTTAGTAGGATGTTCATTTCCAGACATTTGAAAAGTAGCTATTGTCATAGGTATCCACAAATCGGGGAAACCCCGGAAGGCGCCTGGTAGCTACCGTCCAATAAGTCTCATTAGCTCCCTTGGAAAAGTCTATGAAAGAGTAATTAAAAGGCGCCTCAATGACGTCATAACTGACAAAAAACTCCTTCCAGACGAGCAGTTTGCCTTCCGCAAAATGCACAGTTGTCCCGCTCAAGTACACCACTTAACGGAGTACATAATTACTAGCAAAAACGACAGGAAGACGACATGCGCCGTATTCTTTGACATTGCAAAAGCTTTTGATAAAATTTGGCATAACGGACTGTTATAAAAACTCTATCAAATGGGCATACCCGATTATCTTGTTTTACTAATTAGTAACTTTTTAAAAAATCGTAAGTTTCATTTCCGAGTAGACGGCGCACTGTCGTCGCCAAGATATATGGAGGCGGGAGTACCGCAGGGCTCGGTCCTCTCGCCTTCCCTATATAACCTGTACACTAGTGACATCCATAAGCACGCTAAGGTGCAATTAGCTATGTTCGCGGACGACACAGTCCTTTATTACACATAAGAGCTACAGGCTCCAAAGCCCTAGAGGAGACAGTTACCGCTCTCGGTAATTGGTTCTCCGAATGGAGAATCGAAGTTAATCCCGACAAAAGACACGCCATCCAATTTGATATTAAAAGTGCAATGAAGTGTACTTGCCCCCGTAAAATAATATGCCCTATAAGCCTGCACGGCAACATAATCCCAGAGGTCACTCAGGTCAAATATTTAGGCGTAGTACTAAACAAGTCGATGTCGTTTTTGAGTCACATCAGTAACACGTTACGTAAAGCGAAATTTGTACTCTACAAATTATATCCGCTAATTAATTCGCGAAGCAAAATATCCCTAAGACATAAGCTTACATTGTATAAAGTTTTCATTAGAACGATACTCACTTATGCGTACGTCTCTTTCGCACAGATAAGCGAGTCTCAATTGGACCGCTTGCAAAGAGTCGAAAACCGGTTTCTACGCATGGCAACAGGCGCTCCCTGATACATGCGTAACATCGACTTGCATAGGGACTGCGAGCTTACGAGTATCACCATTAAAGCCTATATCAAGGAACTCGTAGAGAGATTCTTTGATAAAGGCAAAAATCACCCAAGCCCCCTTATCCAAAAGGCCCTGGACTATAACCACGACGCACAGACTTTCCGACACCCGTACAAATGGCCTAAGCATATCTAAGCCGATCCCGTTGACCCGATCACAAACTACGTAACGTACTGTGTACAGTTACGTAAATACAAACCACACGCACCCGCGAGGTTAGTATCGCACCGGGGTCGACGCCGGCGCCTACCCCGAGGTCCCACATCCGACACGACAACACGTACAGACGTACAGACCGACCCTAACACGGGACCGAGCCCGAACCCGAGTTCGAGTTCGCATCCTATCAGTCTAGGTACACTCCAAAATAGTGACCGCGATCGCGATATTGATGTAGAGAGCTCTACCAATATCGCGAACCTCATCGACATTAGGACTTACGCGCGCGAGTCAACCCGCGAGGGACGGCCCTCTCAGTACCGATACCATCAAAAACAAGAGCTCCTCTATCGCGATAATTTGCACGCCGTTAGTGTTTGCTACCGCGCGCGAGCAACCTCACTCAGAGAGTGAGGAAGGGTCGGACCCGCGTCTCTCCTGTCATAAAAATAGCTCACAACCCGTAGCTGTCCCCAATATCCGGTCCGAACATCACCTGGGTGATGTTAGGGAGGGTCAAACCCTCCCATCGACTCTTACCTAATAAACTAGCCACCAGGCTAGTTATTGTCCGATGTAGCTACAGCGGTCATAACCCGACCCTTAGCGTAGACCCTTTCGAAAAAAAAAAACCGGAGGATACATTCAGCTAGCGACCGTGCTAGGGCGATTGCCACCTGCAGTACCCTATTATCGTGCCGAAGTGAGTAGGAGGTGCGATAGCCCCTGCAGTCCACTTAGCCCCTGCAGTCCACTCCGACGCCTGTTAAAAAATTAGGGCAGTGTTGTGTAATATACGACAGTATCAAATTACCAGTGTTTCACTTCAAACATCCCTACATGTGTAGTTTGGTAATAAGATACATATAAAAATACAAAAAAGTTTCATTTTTTTCAGATTAGTTAAAAAACCAGCATAATTAGTTTATTTACATCATATTATACAAACACATTCGAATAGTAAGTATCAACTTAAACGCACAAATTACGGAGATATTTACAAACATTATGTTCCTGTGGCCTTATATTAATTCATACACTTTTAGCTAATAGTGACGTCACAGGGTACGACTTTTGTATGGAGCGTTTTTACTAGACTTGCGAAATTTTGTAAACAAATCGCTGTACTTGATTTTAATATACTGTTATCTTTGTAAACTAAAATTTGTCCTCTTGCCTATTAGGATCCCAAAATATAAAGATTTTGGTAACTATCTTAATTGATTTTAGAGTTGATTTTTAAGTGCAGAAATTGCAATATGGGTTTTTGACATAACTTACCGCCAAAACCTCCATAGGATATAGCTACGGATCATTCTCTATATAACAGCCTCTGAAATAATCGAATGCATCCATGGTACAAGGTAATACAATCAATATAGAGAGAAAATCATAATATTATGCTGATAAATAAAAAACCGGCCAAGTGCGAGTCAGACTCGCGCATGAAGAATTCCGTATAAAACGGCAAAAAATCATGTTTGTTGTATTAAAGGTTTATATTATTATCTTATTTTGTGTATTTTATCTTATTGGCAACAGAAATACACTTACACCTTCTGTGAAAATTTCAACTCTCTGGCTATCATAATTAAAAATATACAGCCTGGTGACAGACAGACGGACAGACGGCGAAGTGTCAGTAATAGGGTCCCGTTCTTACACCTTATTAGTCTTGCCATAAATACTGAAACAAAGAAAAAAAAATTCTATTGCAAATAACATTTATTACTTTTACAGTGTGTTAGTTTAATACATAAATATAAAACAATTTAAAATATAAGAAGCGTATTCGAAGTGGTCTCCATTGGCTGCAATACAGTCCTTTAAGCGTTGAGGTCAGTTATCAATAGAAGCACGCACTCTTTCCATGGGAAAATTCTTCACTGCCAATCGTAAGGATTGTTGTAGGGACTCCAAATTATCATGGCGTTTCGACCAAGCCGCACTCTCTAAAACTGACCATAAATCATAATCCAGCGGATTAGGATCGGGGCTAGACGACGGCCAGTCTTCAGCTCTGATGAAGTCCGAAACGTTCGTTTCCAACCAAGACTGCGTAGACCGAGCTTTATGACCCGGCGCTGAGTCTTGCTGGAAGGACTATTCTTGGTTATTGAACATGGTGTTGTTATGGGGCTTCACTACCTTCTCAAGAACGGTATCTTGATATACTTGTGCTGATGTTTTGATACCTTTTTCACAAAAGTATGGCTTAGTCACTCCTTCATAGCTAATACCCCACCAAACCATCACTGAAGTCGGATAGTGCCCACGTTGCACTCTGTCGACTAATTGGGAAGCTTTCTTAGAGCTTTGAGCATAAATAAGGTCATTTTGTTTGTTAAAATGTTGCTCAATTGTGAAGATTTTCTCATCCGTCAACAAAAATTTTCTGTGACCTCCCTTTGCGTACCGCTTCAGTAGTTGTTTCGATGTTACCACCCTATTCTTTTTTAACTTATCAGTTAAGAAATGACCAGTACATCTCTTATAGGCTGCAAGTCCTAAGTCATCTTTTAAAATACGCGACTTGGTTCTAGGTGCTATCTTTATCTCCCGAGATAAAATCTTTTGCTTTCGGACAGGATTTCTCGAATTATTTCCCTTACTGCTTTGACCACCTTTTTCGTACGAACACTACGTGGACGTACACTTTTTCTGTCACAAACAGAGGCGGTCTCACAGGTTACCTATTAATAGCCTGGTACACATACATTTTACTAATACCAAGCGTATGGAGAGTTTTAAAAATTGCATTTGGCTCCATACCTACCTTGTGTAATGCAATCACAGCGATTAGGTTCTCTTTATCACCCCACTTCATTTTAATGTCGCATAATATTGTACAATGTATTGGCGCCAAAATGAGAAAACCCAATAAACAATCATATAAAAATGAGGGATTCCAAATTCAAATGTAATATTTTGTTTATTTTTAATTGTAACAGTATTTATGGCCAGACTAAGTATATTAACCACAAAAATATAAAATCACAAACATTATGATATATATACCTCGAGATAATAATACACATTAAATTTTTAAATATAATATACAAGAACATTCTAGACTCACCTCTAAATATATATTTTAATTTCAAAGTTTTGTTATTCCTATAGTGAAATTTGAATTCTCCCACTTAATCAACAATGTTCTGTGTAGATGTGGAGCAAACTCGGCTGTCTCATAGATAAATCAAGTTCTAGAACAGTTTCAATTTCACAGAAACCTACCAAATAAATGAGTATTAGGACTGTCGTACTACTTACATATTGAGAGTAATTTTTTGAGATTTACATGAAAATTCAAGAAATCAAAATATGTTTTACACTAACTATCTTGAAGTAGGCTTTGGAAAAAGTTATATCAACTGCAATCACTGTACAAGCAGGTCTCACGTTTTTTTTTATTTAAATATGTGGCATCGGCTTAAACCATTTGCCAGTGTCAAGTTAAAAAGCGGGAAATAGAATTTTTGTTTCAATTTTCAACACCGTATTCCTAAATCGTCAAGTCAAAATTATAGTCAAAGTCCAAATAGATAGTCAGTGCAGTCAATGAGTAAAGTCAGTCGATTCAGTAAAGTGGTAGAAGCTTTACTGAAAGTTTCTAGGGAGTTTTGGAGGGAACACAAAATAGCACGTTTTTTGAAGTTGTGCCACTTGCCCACACTAGTGCACGTTAACCATATTTAATGGTTAATATTCTACCATTATTACACTTTAAGTACCGAAATAACACGAATTTTTGAAGGAAATACAAAATTCACAACGTCACTCAATGAATTCCACGGAAAAACTCTCCAGGTCTCACTTGTCCATTATCAAGTTTTACTTCACCATAAGACTAAGGTGTTTTAAGGTGTCTTATGCCGGTCATATAAACTCTCTGGCCTTTTATAAGTTATTTTGAGTATATACTGTATCCGTAAGACCTGGGCGGCTGTGCTCAGTGCCAGCCTGTTCTTTGTAGAATCAGATTCGTACTTGTAGCTAAAGTGTGTGGCCAATGGAAAGTTTGTATGAGGTTTGGAGAGACACTCTTAAAATACATAACTATAAATGTTTTATCATGCCAAAAATTAAGTCTACCTATGTGCTATTTATAATTATACAAAATGGCGGCAATATAATATTTAATACCGAAGTTAGTAAGGGAGGAGGGAGAAAACTATAATGTTACCTTGTATCATTATAGTTTTCTCCCTCTACGGAACCCTAAAAAAGATTTTTAAAATTATATTTTATTCAAGGTGTTTTACGAAATATTTCATAACATAATCCATCTCTATTTTTTTTTTCAATTTTATTTCTATATTTTAACGTACACATAACTAATGCTATCTTGCATACTATTAAAATATAAAAATAAAATATAATATTAAAAAATAAAATCGAACAACGCAAAAGGAAATAAAATACTCAAATATAGTAAAAGCGGCCTCGATATTTCGGATTTGAAAGTTTTATTACAATTTCGTTCCGTGTAATCCTCCGAGAGCGAGATAAAAATTTTCTTTGAACGAAAGATTATTCCGCTATTCCTCCAGGAATCCAACGGAATAGTTTCATTAGATAATAATGCAAGAAACCTGTTTCGTATATTGCAAAATGTTTTGTTTCCGATTTTATTGCTGTTATATATTCACTTTAAAAGTTACTTGGGATACACCTCGAAGGTATTTTTTACATTTTACTCAGTTTAATTCCAATTGAATTTTTTTGTTAACACAAAGATATAAGACAGAATGATGTTTTTTTTTTCGTTACAAAGTGGTCGGCGGGTATAAAATTGGCCTATAAAATTCAACCACCATACCAACTTTCTTTATTACTATCACATCACATATGTAAGCAGCACCAACAGGCTGCTATGAGGAAGTGCTGTAAATGCTTTGGTTTGTCAGAGGAGGACGATCATAATTTTTTGGATCCAGATCGTTCCTTATAATAAAAATATTATTTTTAAGTCTTTGCTGTTATTATTATTATATTTGTAGATCTTAATTACATAGTAAAATAAGTTTATTTAGTTTAATTTTGCAGCTTAATGTCTTATTATACTACCATAGTTCAATAAGGTAGACAGTGTTTTAAAAAATGTTTTATTTTGACTATGTTTATGGCCGAAGTTGCCGTTTTTTAATTATAAATGTAAGTAATTGATATAAATATTTAATTAACATTAAAATTTGTTAATTCGTATAAATAGTTTATGATTTATTTTAATTCCCGCTTAGCTAGGCCTCATTGGCCGCATCTACCTTAATTCGACCAAGTTAATATTATGTCATTGTATTTCCTTATTGCACGGTACGGTACATAAGTGAAATTTAAATTGGTAGCATTATAGAGTACTGATATCTTTTTAACCGACCTCCAAGGAGGCGGTTAATATTTCGGCCATTTATATATATATATTATTATTTTTTGTATTTTCAACGATAACTCCGCTGTCTGTGGACCAATTTTAAAAATTCTTCTTTTGCTGTAAAAGGTATAGTCCGAAGTTAGTCTCGTTATCACCAAAGTGGTGACCAGATGATGGAATCCATGAGGAATCGAGGGAACTCCTCGAAATTTATATGGACGTATATTGTGATTTTAACTTTTTCTGAAGTACCTAACTCTACCTAAGCTACTAAAAAATATGATTATGAATATAATGAAATTATGATCCAAGGTATACCCTGGATCCAAAAGTACTGAACAGAACTCTTTGTAGATACAATATGTTTGGGGATTCCGGCGTTGGTTAAAGAACTGCAAGTATATACCACTATGTCAATTACAGTAATAATAATCATCATCATCACCACCACCACCACCACCACCACCACCACCACCACCACCACCACCACCACCACCACCACCACCATCATTATGATGATATAATATGTAGGTACTTCTCATAGTAATTTACACCGACACAGATATCTTTGAAAATTATCTATCGTTTGTGAATCTATTTGCAAAATTCTTTTGGTATTCGAAATTGCTTCTTTAGTCACCAAAGTGGAGACCTGATGATCGAGGAATCGAGGGAACTCCTCAAAATTTATAGGTATCTATAGGAATTTAACATTTTTGAAGTAACTCAAGCATAATATGCTACCAAAAAGTAAAGTTTTGTGACAAGGGTGCCCTAAATCCAAAAGCATTGATTAGAACTCCTCAGTCTTTAAAGGTACACGTTTGGAAATTTCGGCATTGCTTATAGAACTGCAAGCAAATGCCATTATGTGACTTACAGTAATCATCATCGTCATCTGGTGTTGGCGTATCGTACGAAGGTACACCAACATATACATATGTACAATAGCGAATGGAAGCTTGGCGCGTATACAATTATACATTCGAACGTTTATTTTAAAGTTTCTTAAATGTATTAATAATATAATAAATCTGACTAAAAAGGGAAAAATGATTTTACCAGCCAACTTGAACGTGAGTTCTATAAAATATTTTTATAACAGGATATTGTTTGGGCTGGTACTGACTTCAAAATTATGAAGATTGAATAGAGAAATATTTAATATTTTAGCCGAATATTTAATATTGTTCAACTTATTTATATAACTTTTCCAGATATTCTTAGTACACGTGATTTTTTAAAATTCGCCCCATGGGCCACCGTTTCTTTTTGTACTGTCTGAGCAAACTTTGCTGCAAAATGAAAATAGTTTTCAAAGTAAACTAACTGCAAAATAATTGAAAAAGTGTTTACAGTCTTCAGCAAAACCGTTCAAGATCTAAACTTCATTTTCCTCTTTGTGTTTCTTGTTTTTTTCAATGTTTTGTTAACTTTTAGTGATAATTGAAAAAAAAAACAAATATTGTGTGTTATCTTAATGTTTATTTTATTAAAATAATGTTTATTTTTTACAATATAAAAATAATTCAGATAACATAGGAAATAATACTGAGACTAACAGAAACAAAATAACTTATTATTTTAAAAAGGCATCTAAAAAAGGAAATAACTCTAAATACAGCATACCAAATAATATAACAAACACTCAAAACATAAAAAATAAAATCACATACTATTTTAAAGATATTATTGACATCAGGCAAAAATAATACAATAACTAAGAATACTTTTTTATAGCTAATAATAAATGTCATAACGTAACCTTGTTTCATCAGAATATAGCGGGAATTTTAAATAAGATGGACATTTTTCAAGAAGTTCTAGATAATGTACTAAGGCCAAATCTTGGTGATGTGCAAATAATATGTCTAACAGAAACGTTCATGAAAAAAGGCTGCGAAGGCAACCTAAAGATATTTAACTACAAACTAGCTAGTTGCTTCTCACGTAGTGCGCAAAAACGGGGAGTCTTGAGTCGGCGATCTTGTATTTTACTAAAAAAAGGTTTAAAATATAATGTACTTGATATAACTAAAAAATTGTCTAAAGAACGTGAATTCGAGTGTTGCGGTATTGAATTGCTTGATTACAACGTTATAATTATTTGTATTTATAGAACGCCAAACTTAAACGCTAAGATTTTTATTAACTCTCTGGATCTATTACTAACACATTTAAATAATAAAAGTAAAAAAAAATTACACCAATGCACCAATATCCCACATTATAAACCTGTCGTTTGAACAAGGATATTTCCCAAGCCAAATGAAACAGTCAATTGTAAAACCCATTTATAAAAAAGGAGATATAACAGATATGTCAAACTATCGGCCGATTACGCTGATACCTGTGATTTCTAAAATATTTGAGAGGGCTATGCAAATTAAATTAGTGTCGTATTTAAATCATAAAAATATATGAAATAAACAACAATTCGGTTTTACCAAAGGTAGTTCAACAGCCCTGGCGTGCTTTTCCCTTGTAAAACAAGTAACAGAAACACTTAACAAAAATGAAAATATAGCAGCCGTCTTTTTAGATATGAGCAAAGCCTTTGATCTTGTCAACCATGATCTACTCTTAAAAAAATACAGGAATACGGGATCAGAGGCAACGCGCTTAACTGGTTTCAGTCATATCTGGAAAATAGGTCACAATGTACAGAATTCACGAATATCGTCAAACATTACGCAATCAGACATCTATCTAGTTCTAAAATAAATAAAAATGGCGTCCCTCAAGGCAGTATTCTAGGTCCTTCTATACGTAAATGATTTGCTAAATGCCACTAAACACGACTATTATATGTTTGCTGATGACACAACCTTGTTAATTAAATCTAACAAAATCAAAATTGATGCCTAAATACAATGTGAAATTGACAATATTACAAAATGGCTTAATCTAAACTATTTACATATTAATATTAATAAAACTAATATAATTAAATTTGACAACTTAACTAATACTTATGACATAAACTTAAATAACGGTAAAAACTCAATTAAAAGCGTGACCTCAGCATCGTTCTTGGGTATTATACTGAACAAAAAGTTAAAATGGAAAGATCATATCACAAAAGTATGTAATAAATTAAACAGTTACGTCTTTGCCCTAAGGAGAATAAGAAATACCGTATCACAAGACGCAGCTCTTACAGCATACCACGGATATGTATCGTCTATTCTTAGATACGGACTTGTTATATGGGGGAACTCACCGGAAATAAGCAATGCTTTTCTCATACAAAAAAAAAATGTATACGGGCGTTAGCAAACGCGGAATACCTAGCTCCCTGTAAACCGCTATTTAAGAAATTTCACATCCTTCCATTAGCGTGTCAGTATATATTTGAGACATGTATATTTGTGAAAAACCATAGCCATCTGTTTAAGACACATACGACTACACCTAGGTATGAAAGCAGGGATAGCAATAAGCTTTGTGTGCCTCGTCAGAAAAAGCAAGTATACAGCGATAACAGCTATTGTATGTCGATAAAAATTTTCAACATGTTGCCTAAAGACATTAGAGATATATCTGTATCAATCAAGTTTAAAAGAATATTATTAAAGTGGTTGCTGGACAAATGCTTTTATAGTAATAAGGAATATTTTGAATATTTATATAATCGAAAAAAATTTGACATTAAATAATTACAAATAAAAATATAAAAAATGTACCTATGTATTAAATTGAATATTTGAATTGTATTAGTTGATATTACCATAATAATTGTGCTTAATAAGGAATATTTTGAATATTTAAATAATCGAAAAAAATTTGACATTAAATAATTACAAATAAAAATATAAAAAATGTACCTATGTATTAAATTGAATAATTGAATTGTATTAGTTGACATTACCATAATAATTGTGCTTATTGTTTTAATTAATAATTAATTTATTTTGATCTGACCTTTAAATGCCTATTATCAATACAAGTTACTCTGAATTCTAATGTGTTACTTTTAAATGATTAAAATAATTTATATACGCATTAAAAGAAATCAATAATCTGAATATTTTTTAATTGTAGCAAAGTCACTTTGCTGCTGCGAGATCATATATTTTGCAACTCGCCATACCTCTGTCAGTCTCCATTTTACTATCAGTAGGCATGCTGAAACAAAATAAACAAATTAATTCAACAAAAAATAATCATTTATTTTGTGCCCTTTATTTAACTGACTGCTATCTACAAAATTGAAAACGAGGAGACTAGAAACATTCTGTTTTAAATCTCCTCAGTAAGAAAAAACTTACAATCAAGAAGCAAATACACAGAAATCAATTGTACCAAATTTAAATAATTAATATCTAGATAGCTTTCGAAACATACATAAATCAAAATACAAAACCCTTATCAAAATATAGGCATGGTAAAAAAATGATAATAACTTACTTTTCACGATTTTTGTCACATGGCATGCTTGGCAAGGCATAACTCCAACACAACACAACCGCGGCACTCACACCACCGTTGCGTATTGACGACGGGCGCAGGGGAGTGGTTGAAATGCAACGTTGCGAACTTGATAACGGTTTAAGTTCCAAGAAACTAGCTCCATGGTTCGAACTATGTGTGCCCGAATAATAAGCACGCACTAGCGTAAGCACATAGGTATGCACCACTTGCGTGGGGTTAATATAACTCCATTCCTACCGGCTTCACTTACCACTTGCCTTTTGAAGACCCTCATCCAAATCCCTACCTGTTATACAGGCTAGGGCTTCCCTATGAAGGAGAACCAGCCTTCGCCTCTGGTATGCACACTTACGCATGGAATTTGATGGCGATGTTCTGCGTGTAGGGAATGAGGGTTTTTGATATTTTTTTTCCTTTAGTGGGCATACCCAACGCACACAAAGCATCATCTGGTGGCGTAAATGGTATCAAAAAACGGTCAATAAGAATTTCCGATTCTTTTTCTGTCACCGGGTGGCGCTTGGTAGCCCGAAGGTCCTTGTCGTGTCAAAATGCTCTCAGATGTCTCGAATTTAAAAACCCTCATTCCAAGAAACATGCCCCAGTGGGATCATAGATTTTGCGATTTTGTACATTTGTACACTGTTTCAATTAGTACCCGACTACGGCGAAGCCAAAAGGAATGGTAATGATTTTGCCAGTCTATGTATGTATGTTATATGTATGTATGTACTATATTTGTTCCACCGTAGCGCCTAGACTACTAATCCGATTACAATAAATGAGGTGTCAATAGGTTCATATAAAAAGCTCGGGTAACGTAAGGTATTTTTTTTTTTTTTTTTTTTTTATTCTTCATGTACGTGTACAACAAAATAAAACTTTAATATTACAAAATATACAAAATAGATGCAGATTTAGGTAGACGGGTTAAATCTGTCTTAAAAAAATTATAAATTGGCCAATTAAAACCCGAAGTATCGGGTGGTTAAATAAATAAAGCATTTTACTTTATTTACTAGGAGATATGGAGAGATTTCAAAAAGTGGAGCAACTATTCTGTTTTTCCCTACATGCTTTGATTTGTGCGTGACTTCGACTGGCGACACACGTACACAGTAACGGAGCGGCGCGTCCTTTATCTTAAAATAATTTATAGTTAAAATTTGTAGACATTTCCATGAAACACGAACAAATAAACAATAATATGTCGTAGGTTCAGGTGGGATCGTGAGGCACTCGCCACTCTGATTTAATTATAAAACTTCAAATGAACTTAGTAAAAGGTTATTTGTGTACAGTAAGTATGTACAGCTGAAAGCTTTTAATCTAGTTAAAGGCGATACGCTGAACAAAACATGCGATTAAGCATTCCACTCTCGTACAGAAGTAGGTTTTATCACTTACTATTTCTAGCGCCTTGTTACTTACTCTGAATCTATGTAAAGTCTTGAAACTTTAGTAAATAATTTACACAATATAAAAACAGACTGTGAAAATACAATTTAAACTTGGGTAATTAATTTTTGTTTTTGTTTTTTGGATTTTTACTTGAATTAAATGATATGAATGTGTCTCCTCGTATATTTATGTTCCATAATCTGACTCCATGATAATTTGATGATATTAATATTATGTTAATATCATCAAATTATCATGTGTCGTGTACGTATCAATGAAAATATAATAGTGCTTGCGACATAATATCGTAGGCGTCGGAAGTTCGCCACAATTTCAACCTTATTACTAAATTGCCCATCGTTTCCCCTTTATAAGAAGGGAGGCGAGAGTTGAATGAGGAAGGTATTAAGGTGCATAATACGACCATCACATTTCAGGCGCTCATCATGAAAACTGCCTCGCGTCCTTGCGATTGAATATCAAATGTCTCATTTCTCTTTTACAAGCTTTTATTTACTTTCACCTGTCCCTATGTGTGTAAAGAGCCTTACTTACGGTCCAGCCTGCAAATCCAGCACCGGTACCAATAGCCGTCATTCGTGTCAATAATGTCGATCATTTACAATTTTTGCCTACAAGTCCGCGGCCTTGGATTTGCCGGCTGGACGGTGAGGCGCTTAACTAAATCTTGTAATTAAATTTAACCCACTTCCCAGTTTCACATTGAGCTGAATTTGTGCTGAAAAAAGGTATATCGCTTGACAATGCATCATTATGATGACATGGACCTGATCTGATGCTGGAGCTGAATAGTGAAACTCCGCAATAAAACGATGCAACCTCGTCGAGTTTGGGCTCGTATGATTGGTCTCGACGAGTACTTTGTCTCTATATATCTAGTATTCAGGGTCTGATGATGGGGCCGGAAGGTGGCCATGGGATCTTCGTTATAAAATGATACCTATAGCCCCATCGAGTTTGAGCTCGAATGATTGGTCTTGACGAGTACTTTGTGTCTTTATGGTATTCAGGGTCTGATGATAAATCTTGAAGGAAGTCCTATACCTATTGACGAGTCATTCATCTGGACTAGGCCGACTAAGTTCTGACAACACCGTATGTGCTGGCCGCTGGGCTAACATGCGACATTTAAAATCGCCTGTACTGTGTTACTACAGTATTTAGAAAGTGGTTGCTTATCACTTGGTAACGATCATCATCATCATTAGCCCAAACAACATCCTGATAAAACAATATTTAAAATAGAACTCACGTTCAAGTTGGCTGGTACCGACTTAAAAATTATGAAGATTGAGTATAGAAATAGTTAAAATTTTAGCCAAATAAGCTTTATTTCATACCTTTTTGTGCATTTTTTAATTGGAAGTAGAATTTTTTTTTTGTTTAAAATAATTTAAATAAGGTTATTTATTATCTATCTTTTGAGACTGCACCTAACAAAAATTAACGTAACCTAGAAAAGTGCTAGCAGCTTTCGCACTAACACATTCGCTAAAATCTGTAAAGGTTCTGCATATTCCATCAATATGCGGAAGCACAGAGCTTGTCCACTTTATTATTTAAGCTGGGGCATAGACCTAGTTTATGAATTGAGCGTTCCCAAAGCAATACTACTGGCTGAAATCTGTTTGAATATGTCTCTGCTCGGCAGAATGGCAACGGACATTTTTATAATTGGTCAATTGTATAATTGGTCTTTTTTATCATTGGACATTTTTATGATTGGACGTTATTCTAAATGGTCATTTTTCTAACTTGACATCATGGTATTTTGGACATTAGTCGTGCAAATCCATATTATGACTCGAGAGACTCATAATTTACGAAATGTTTAAGGTTTACCTCCAGAGACGGCTTGTACTTTTATTACGTAATATGATTGACTATAGAAAAAGCCGATGCCATATTTGCTTCATCTCTTTTGTTTAGTCTAGAGTTTATTCATTCTTTGACAGTATTGCTCAATGCTCAGTCCTTTCTTTCTGTCTCTAGAGCGGATAAAGTCCAGGATTTAGCAGCCGGTTCGGTTCCGCCCTGAAGCACTTTATGTTACACAATACTAATATGGCCGATACAGAAATGATGAATGCGGAATGTACGATTACAACTCTGTCAGTGTATTTATTGCTAAATCTAAATATAATATAGAAGAGATATTCATGATTAGATAAATATACAAATCTTTGCATCGTAAACTTTTTTCACACTCAACGTATCTTTAAATCCAAGTATATTATGTTATCTCTTATGATAGATGTAGAAATGGTTATATTGATTATTCGTCAGTATTCAATTAAATGCGGCGAATGATTTTTCATTTGTTAATTTCCAGGGAAGACAAGTTAAAAAGAATTCAAACTTATTTAATTGCATCTTCATAAATATGCACAGAGAGGTCGAATAGAAATACATTCTAACTCATACATTTTTAAGGAAGAATAATTAAGTTAGGAGAATGTTTTTAAAATGAAAAGCAAAGTTTGTTGATTGAGATCTAAAAATTTTTATTACGGCAAGATGTTCTTTCGAATAATGCAAATTCAAAAAATATGTTAGGTTCATTTTATAAAAGCACGAACGTCGGTGGAGAAAGAAATAATTCTATCAAATTTTTTGTCATGCATAATGGCTTCTACTCACAAAAACGGATTTAGGTAATATTATTATTATGATTTAAGATCGTACCTATGGCAAATTGTCAAAATCATTGTTGAAAAATCATGCTGAATAAAATCTCAAACAATTGTCCTTGTCATTGAATAAATATATTGTTATCTTCATATACGCAAAGTCTAATTATTCTTGGACAGGGACACTTAAATTACAAAAACACTATAGCGTGTTCTTCGCTTAAGTATGCAATTTATTGGGAATCCCAAGTTCTAGATAATTCTGTAACAAATGCTTAGCGAAATAAATTGCGCGGATCTGGATAGTTCCGATTAAGCGCTTATTGGAATCCCAAGATTAATTGCCGCTTTGATTGTAAAGAAATACGGCCTCGAAAGAAACTGCTTTGAAACAATATAGCTGTATATTACTGTATAATTTGTAAATTATAGTGATTTCATTTCAATTTATGAACTTTTTCTAGCCTCGATACGGTCGTGTGTAAACATTTTTTACATGTAAAACATCTGACGAGTTGTTTATCCTACTAAAAGTAAAAATGTGAAAGTTTGTTAGGATGGACGGGTCGATGTATGGATGTTTGTTACTCTTTCACGCAAAAACTACTGAACGGATTTCGATGAAATTTGGTATGGTAGTAGTTTAAGCTCTTGATTAAAACCTAGGATTCTTTTTATCCCGAAAAAAATACAGTGTTCCCGTGGGATAATATTTTTGCGGGTGGAGCCGCGGGCAACAGCTAGTTTTTTTAATAAAGTACCTGGGAAACCGAGCTTTGCTCGGAGTTCCAGTAAATCAAAAAATCACAAGTATATTTATCTAATCGGAACTCGAACCCACCACATTCCGAATTTCCGATAAACGCAAAAATTATACATACGCATACCAAGCTGCCAATCAGACATAACAGAGTCGAAATTATTGATGTAATGTTGTGCGACAAAAGACAGAAACATATTTAGCTTAAAAGTTCGGAGTTCTTGGAAGTCCTAGCTAGATCGATTTTTCTCATCCAACACTCCCTGTATAGTAAATTTTATGGTAATATTTGCAGCCGTTGCCGATATTCCGATTATATATTTATACTATACATAAATAGTACATAAATGTACTATCGAGTATCCCGCGGGAACACTGTACTCTTCCAGGATAAAAAGTAGCCTATGTTTTAATCCAGAGTCTAAACTACTACCATATTTCATCAAAATCCGTTCAGTAGTTTTCACGTGAAAGCGTAACAAACAAACTAACGTTCACATTTATGATAGTCGGGATTAGCTCGTTTAAGGTATAAGATTGTTATTATACAACAAGTATAATTGGTTAGCTATTTAATTTATATATTTTACATATTTATACTTAACTAGTTGTCCCGACACACGTTCATCTGTCTTAACTACGAACTGGAATATATACCAAAATAACCAAGCAGGTAAACTGAACGCACCACTTATTTGACGGTCAAGTGACAAATTGAACACATTGAACAGTTAGGCCCGTATTAATAAACCGTTCTCAAACTCGTTCTCGAGACCTTTCTTGGCTGAGACGGTCTCAAGTAACGATTAGCTTCTCAAGATGGTATTTAATTAATAGTATGATCATATCAGTTGATAACGTGATTGAGATCACGCACTCAACTTTTAAGCGTCATCTACACGACAAAGAACGAATGAAACAACGTTGAAAAATGAGCGGCTTTATTGATTATACATTCTTTCAGTATTTCTTTTCTAAAATGTACATTTAATAATATAAATATCAAAAAAAGTTTAGTCAGTATTTTTTATATTGAAAAAACTGATTTTCATTAATTTTCACGTAGATATTAATATTTTTTAATAAAACCACCTCGTCCAATAATGACTCTTTTATTCCTCAGTGCTTGTACAATTAATTACCCTTACAATTGCTGACTACCAGCCTCCTTGCTCGTTCCTCAGAAAGTGAACCCTGTTCATTTCCCCCTCGCTCATCAATATCAACCTCGCTCTCAGTATTGCGCAACTCCTTAGTGTTGCCGCTTGATAAAGTTAAAAAAATATTTAAACAAATCCATAAAATATCTTCAAGTGGTTTCATAAAAATAACAATGAGTATAAAATATAATAATCCTTAAAATCTTTACAAGTTATTATTCTCTAACATATTAATATCCATATTTTTATACCACCTACGTAAAACGAAATACGGATCATTATCATTAGAAAAAGAGTTTTCTTCTGCTTCTTTAAAATGGGTCCTTAGTGATTCGCCAATGTCAGGGTGTGTTGATGAAAACTCTGCCTGTGGGTTTTATAAATAAACAAGGGCACGGTGTACTGGAGGAAGTCTGTTGAATCTAAAACCTAGAACAAACACAAACATTTAGGGTTAGTACCACAGTTTTCTTTTGTTAGTAAGAATATATTATGTCCTTACATATAATATTGGCGTTTTGTCGTACTGGCCACTTTGATCACAAATATATCTTCTTTGGATAGGAATTCCAATTTGAAAATTATACCGCTATTTACTCATGTGTGGAAATATGGTGGCAAGCCCCAAAGGGAGATATCCGACCGAGCGAGGTGGTTGCTCAGTCAGGCCGAAGCCCACTTGTATGAATTTCAGATGTCGTATATATAGTGCCGATCATAGAAAACTTCGATAACGCGATTCAGGATTGTGGAGCTAATTGTTCCGCCACACATGCATTTGTGTTTCGAAAACCGTAATTCATTTGTTTTTTCCTCTTTTGGTTTTTTCTTTGCGTCACTCTGTTTACAAAATGGAAAACTTAAAATATCGTATTATTTTCGAGTACGAGTTCCACCGTGGCACCAGTGCTGCAGAAATGGCTCGAAGAATTAATGACGTGTATGGTAGCGATGTAACAAAAGAAAACACAGTGCGTTTTTGGTTCCAACGTTTTCTTTCGTTTCGAAATTTCGACCTGCAGAAAAAGAAGGCCCGTGGACGGCCGGAGACGGCCGTTGATAATGAAGAATTGAAGGCTATTGTGGAAGCGGATCAATCGCAAACCACGTCCGAGTTAGCTGCAGGCTGCGATGTTAGTGATGAACTATTATAATCCACTTGAAGCAAATTGGGAAGGTGAAAAAGCTCGAAATGTCGCAATTGAAATGTGCAGGCTTGGGGAGTCCAATCAAAGATGTTGTGCTCGCGAATAACGTTTATTAACTCCTTATTTAATACACTTATATTACTATATATAGGGAGGTGATACACACACTGCACCTCCCCCGTATTTTTGAAAAAAAAATTGGATTTTTTTTTTTTGGCTTATTATAACTTAATATTAAAACCACCTTAATTAATTTTTATTGTTATTTTTATTTCTAGTTCTTAGTTAATACTTAATACCAGCTTATTCTACCTAAATAATAATAAATACAAATCTGTGCTATTTTTATTTTATTTGTAAAACATAATTTTAATTACATTCGTGATGGGTCATGGCATGTTGACGATATACGACTCAATTTCAACTTAAGATTTTTTTACATGATAATATGGTTATACCTAATTGTTTTTAATAAATTTAATTCGTATTATAATATATTATATTTTAATATTTCCAAACAAAAAGAAATCCTTACCTCCTCAATATTATTATTTTATTTATTATATTCTCTTATTTTCATCAAATAAATACAATCTCCATTTCACTATAAAGTCAATCCATTTTCATATGCATATTCTTAATCATTTCATTTCACTTATATTATTACATTCATTTTACTAATATACTTGATTAGTGGACTGGCCAGTCACTCACATTTTACATCATCATTATTTTTCTTTTCTTTTTAAATATTTTCATATTATGCATGCTCATTCATAATCATGGTACAATGAATCTTTATTATTCATGTTTAATATTTACTCATATATCATTTCATAATTTTATTTATAGTCGACTATTTAAATTGTTTATTATAATGGTACTTTACTTTATTTATTTTTATACTTCATGTGCGCACTTTATTTGGTACAATACTTTATTTATACAACATATATCTCCATTTTTACTAAGTGGAGGATTGTTCCCGCCGAGCATGCTCTAAGTACCATTTATTTTATTTTTTGTACCATATTTTAATACCAAGGATTTGTTTTAAGGCTTTTTGACCTCCAACTATTCTCACAGAGAAATCTCGTTTACACCATGATCGAATGAAGGATTCCCTTGCGTATTTTATTATTCATGCTTTTAGCATTTTATTTATTACGCATACATAGCATTTTAGCTAGTATTTAATTAATGCACTATGGCATTTTTCACATTAAGCTATCCAAATTCCTAACAAAAAACCAATTCCATTTTGATGCTTTCAATAACTTAAAGAACACTATTTCTTGTATGAAATTTTGGAGAAAACCGTCTTGTAAATAAGAACATAACATCAATCTATGGCGTATCTTTTCCTCGCAAATCACTTACATTTTTTTGGACTCCTAGATAAAATGCGTGTGTCAAAAGATTTATTCGAAATGGTGCGAAATAAATCTTGTAACATATTCCCCATTTTGCTAAATGACTGTTGCAATCTGAGGCGGAGGCCGGAGGGGGTCTACATACTATACTGAGGAGGAAAGAAGGTCTACATTTAACTATCACTCCACATAGATATTATTTGGATGTTTCCAGACGTTCCCAGTGATGAATTATGATCGTAGAGCCTTTTGGCGTGTGTAGATTATAAAGTGTATTAGTTTTTGGAACGAAGTTCCTTATGGCGCGTTGCGAAAGGGGGATAGACGGAAAAAATTAAGACTGGCACGACACTTTTTGCGACACAATGTAGTAACAACTATTAAGAATGATACAAAAAGGACCTTGGCCACCTTGACAATAATCTAGAATTTAGAAGAAAGAAGAAGAATATTTATATATATACAGTATACACAATCCAAAATAGGGTTCAATTCTTATTATCAACTATATATATATAGTATATATATATACTTCGTTTCGGGTGTCCCTTGACACCTCTCAAGTTTTTGAGACAATCAAAGATTTGATGACAATCTCTCAAGAGATTGTTGTCCAAAGACGATTATTACTTACTTTGAATTCCGCCATTAGGCGCCAAATACGCGCCTGTTAGTGCAGTGTCCATCGCCAGATTCAAAGTTACTTCTTCAAAAAATTAAGTTAAAAATTAAAACTCCAAAAAATTAAGAAAATTGATTTATTACGTATATAAAAAATAAATTAAAAGGACAAATTTTGAAAAAAATGGATAAGAGAAAAATGTCGCAAATTATTAGGTCCTTACATATGAAATTGGCGTTTTGTCGTACTGGCCACTTTGATCTCAAATATATCTTCTTTGGTTAGAAATGCAAATTTCAAATTTATACCGCTATTTACTCATGCATTTGTAATTCGAAAACCGTAATTCATTTGTTTTTTTACTCTTTTGGTTTTTTCTTTGCGTCACTCTGTTTAAAAAATGGAAAACTTGAAATATCGTATTATTTTCGAGTACGAGTTCTTCCGTGGCACCAGTGCTGCAGAAACGGCTCGAAGGATTAATGATATCTATGGCGCCGGTGTCGCAAAAGAAAACACAGTGCGTTTTTGGTTCCAACGTTTTCGTTCTGGAAATTTCGTCCTGCAGAACAAGCCCCGTGGACGGACGGAGACCAAAGTTGATAATGAAGAATTGAAGGCTATTGTGGCACCGGATCCATCGCAAACCACGTCCGAGTTAGCTGCAGGCTGCGGTGTTAGTGATGAAACTGTTTTAATCCACTTGAAGCAAATTGGGGAGGTGAAAAAGCTTGAAAGGTAGGTACCTCATGAATTGAGTGCAGCAAACAGACAAACGTGCGTTGACTGCTGCCTTACATTACTCAACCGGCACAATAATGAAGGGACTTAAAATCGAATCATTACCTGTGACGAAAAGTAGATCCTGTACGATAATCGGAAATGCTCATCGCAATGATTGATCCCTGGCGAACCAGCCATAGCCTGCCCTAAGCGAAAATTTACTCGAAAGAATTTACTCGTGAGTGTTTGGTAGACTAGTGCCGGTATACACTACAGCTTTCTTAAATCTGGCCAGACGATTACGGCACATATCTATTGCCAGCAACAGCAAATCATGATGGAAAAGCTAGCTGCGAAACAACCGAGGTTGGTCATTCGCTCTGGGCCACTGCTGCTTCAGGACAACGCAAGACCACATACTGCACAACAGACGGCTACCAAATTAGAGGAGCTTCAATTGGAATGTCATCTAATTGAAGCTCCTCTAATTAAGACATCCACCGTACTCCCCGGATCTTGCTCCAACAGATTACTATTTTTTCGAAATTTGGATAACTTCTTGCAAGGGAAAAAATTCAACTCCGATGGGGCAGTCCAAAACGCCTCCAAAGATTTTATTGGTTCCTGTCCGAATGGTTTTTTTAGTAAGGGAATCAATGAACTACCTATGAGATGGCAAAAGTACATAGATAGCAATGATATATTCTTTGATTAAATAAATATATTATGTTTAAAAAAATCTACTTTATGTTCCTCCTTTACAAAACGCTAATTTCATATGTAATGACCTAATATTAATCTAAGAGTATGGCTTTCATTGTAAAAAATATTGAAAATAATCGGAACTACAGCCCCATAAAGGATCAACGTCGACGTTAATAATAATATTAAAGTTTATTTTATTATTTTTAGTGCATTTAAATAAAATATTGTTTTTTTTATATTTTAATTTAGCAGGTACTTACTAATATTTGATACGTAAGTGATCTCGGTATTAAGATAATGTTTTGCTTACTGTTATCTTATCTCGGCCATTTGAAAGGCTTAATTGGGTTAAGATATTCTCAGCTTTCCAATTAACAAGCTATAACCGCTGGGACGTTGTGCCCGACATTAGGGTTGCCAATTTTTACACCCAGCGGACAGACTATCCTGATTAGCTGGACGTTTGGGTAAATGCTAAGTGCAATAGGTCATAAGTACAACGTAGGTACAAAATTTGGCCAAATTTAAATGGCCATGGCAACAAGATCGGGACTGACTGTATCCGGACGCTGACAACCCTAGCCAGGGATTATATAATTAAATTAAGGTCGTCGCCCCTGAGAATGTGTCCATTTAAAGATTTCCCGTTAATGAGATTGAGCGAAGTGGGAAATATTTTTCATAAAAATGTGATATTACTCACTCATCTTTCGTTTCACTGGAAGATTAAATTATATGTTTCTTTTAAGAGGCCAAGTTTAAAATTTAAAACAAACGTTAAAAGTAAGACACCTAGTAAAATGTCCTATTCTAAAATTATATTATAATAATAATAATAATAATAATAATAATAATAATAATAATAATATTCTTTATTTCCGAGAATTTGGTGTACAGTGTTCTTAAGTTTAATTAGTTTCACAATTTCTACCTCTTAGAGGTGTGGCATGTCAGATTGACGTTTTCTGTTTTCATAATATTTACATTTTTGACATTTGTGAGATTGTTGATTTAAGGAAATTTTGATCAAGACCGATTATAACACATACTTAAGAAACGACTGAAAGTTAATTATTTTATATTGAATATTATTTTGTTTCAAAGATCTTGTATGAATGTAAATAATTTTGTTTATCTGACTATTACGAATTAATATGAGGTTATGTTTTAACTACTTAAGGAGTTGATCATATTTTGTATTAGAACTGTAGTTACCTACGTATGTGATATATCAGTACAAAATATACACACGTACGTAAACAACAAAATACGTACGTGCTTGAAAAGTTTTATTTTAATACCTTCAAATTATATTACAATTTTTAATTTACAGCCGTTAATATTTCTCAAAAATCATATGTACCAACTTTCCTCGACCCCTGTTTTATTTTACCTCGGTATGATGATGAATTGAAACAAGATGACTTGTTCCGATTAAGTCGATTTTTCACCACAATATTTAACGTTTACAATTTCTTTATGTTAGCGATTTGCAAGTGTAAAGAATGACCTAACGATTGTTACTAATATCATACCATTTCTGTCAATAGTGTTTGGCGTATGGAAAAAAAATTGTTTTCCTCCCAACCCAACCCTCGGTCTCCCCTATTAGCGCAGAGTTCTATTTTTAGTGCTCGCGGTACCGCCGCATTCCGAATCATATAGTTCCTTAAGGTGCACTTTTGATACCGAGTTTTGACCTGACGTGAATTTTTGTGATGACAAAAACATTTCGAGAAAACCTGTGTATTGTGAAGACTAACAAATGAAAGCACCTCACATTGAGGAGAGATACCGAGAGTTGTGGTCGCTGATTATGATTTTGCAAATAACGTTGTATGTAACAAGAAGCCTCGAAGGCCGTAAGTGAAGATTTTAGAGCTCATAATACACGAAACGACTGAGTATAATGCGATCCTTAGATTTATTATGATTACCTCAGTGACTTAGTGACTTCATTTATAAGGATTGTTACTTCAATAACGGCAGATTAGACCATAAAAAAAATTTACCTAAATGATAATAATAGGTGTGTTGAATAAGTCTATTACTATAGTGTATTCAAAAAGGTAATGCTACTTTAGACAGATTGAAATTTTCCGTTCCGTTACGCTCACGCCACGTACTTATCGTAGGTAAAAATTTGTCATCACAAAAAATGCTATGTCGCAATTGGTATTATAATTATATACAATCAATAATCTTATAATATAAAGAAATAATAATATCAGTCCAGTTATTTTTTATTCAATTATAATGACGAAAAATAAATTTTCATTCACGTTTCCACACACTAATGAATCGAACATAAATCGATAAATTTTTGACAATTTGTGTTTAATTAAATTAAATAACTTTTATTTCAGTAATCATAGGCCCATATTATACCTTACAGACTAACAAACTTATTATTATATACTTAGAAAATACACTTTTTCACGTGTTGTCGGCGACGTAATGCGCGCTTCGTTCCGGAGTTTCCCCCGGAACCTCCGGTAAACCACACCCGTCGGCCAGAAATCCTCCACCTCGAAGGTCGACAGAAGATGCATCGGTACTCTCACCACAAAGGAACTGAAGTTGACCTTGTGGCGAGACTCCCAGACGCTCGACCCTTAAGGCGAGGGACGTATTCTTACAGTCCACGCATCCACGACCTACATGGATGGACCAGTGCAGGCGGGAGACGTTCAGCGGCGTCGCGGGTACTTCACTCCGCAGTCGCAGCTCGGGTACGTAGGTTGCGGGTTGCGGGCTTCCTCTTTTTTTTCTCTACACCAGTGTGAAGTCCTCCTCATCGCACCTCCTGCTCTCGTCCTTGCCAGGTCGAGGAAGCTCAGCCGTGCGGATTTCCATAGCCTTGTAGCTCTCCATAGCCTTGCGGATCTCCATAGCCTTGCGACTCTCCATAACCTTGCGGCTCTCCATAGCCTTGCGGCTCTCTTTCTCCCCTTTTAATGTGTCCAAAGTAGCTTTAGCTTTTGAATTCACTTAGCTACTAGAATAACTTTGGGTATAAGTAGGCAATTTAACTAATTAAAGAAAATGGTTAGCATATTCTCACTAAAGGGGCATCCTGACCGTCCTGCAAATGGTCAGGATGGCGCATAAAAAGTGAGACAAGCACCTATGAATGACCATGATATACGTAACAAATGCATTTCGGGTAACGTAGTTCAATACTAGTTCTTGTCTACGATATTAAAAACATACATACCATTTTAGGGATTATTCATATATTATTTACCTTTACAACCTTTGTTAGTTTCTACGAATTTGGGTCGAAAGCAAAACATTAGAGGTATCGGTAAACCTTAGGCATAAACAATTTCACGACCTCAGGTAAATTTATGTTACGCGTGTTGTTCCGATTTCATCCTTTGTTTTCGCTCATGTTGATTTACTTTGTAGATTTTACGTTTGCTACGGTGAGAAAAATCCTCAATAATCTTCTTCCATCCATCAAGAATATTTATTTTATGTTACCGAATTTCTATAATTTTCAATATTATTATTTTTTTAAATATCACTCGTACTCAGCGTAATTATTATTAAGAAACAAAAAAGAAGTAAGTTTGCTCAGCCGTAGGCATTATAAGTTAAAAAGTGATAATAATAATAATATTTATGGACGCTTCACACCGCGTCAATCTGGCCATGTGCTAAGTATCTGAAGAACTTGTGTTACAGGTACCAGACAACTGGAAGTATAATTATATTTTACTATACATATATTTAAGATTTTTATTATATTACGAGTAGGTCCTTACATATGAAATTGACGTTTTGTCTTACTGGCCACTTTGATCTCAAATATATCTTCTTCGGTTAGGAATTCCAATTTCAAATTTATACCGCTATTTACTCATGCATTTGTGTTTCGAAAACCGTAATTTATTTGTTTTTTTTCTCTTTTGGTTTTTTTTTTGCGTAACTCTGTTTACAAAATGGAAAACTTGAAATATCGTAATATTTTCGAATACGAATTCCACCGTAGCACCAGTGTTGCAGAAACGGCTCGAAGGATAAATTGTGTGTATGGCGGCGGTGTCGCAAAAGAAAACACAGTGCATTTTTGGTTCCAACGTTTTCCTTCTGGAAATTTCGACCTGCAGAACAAGCCCTCTGGACGGCCGGAGACCAAAGTTGATAATGAAGAATTGAAGGCTATTGTGGAAGCGGATCCATCGCAAACCACGTCCGAGTTAGCTGCAGGCTGCTGTGTTAGTGATAAAACTGTTTTAATCCACTTGAAGCAAATTGGGAAGGGAAAAAGCTTGAAAGGTACCTCATGAATTGAGTGCAGCAAACCGACAAACGCGCGTCGACTGCCGCGTTACATTAATCAACCGGCACAATAATTAAGGGATCGAATCATTACCTGTGATGAAAAGCGAATCTTGTACGATAATCGGAAACGCTCATCGCAATGGCCGAACCCTGGCGAACTAGCCAAAGCCGGGCAGGCTTTAGCTAGTTCGCCAGGCTGCTAAACAACCGAGGTTTGTCATTCGCTCTAGGCCACTGCTGCTTCAGGACAACGCTGGACCACACACTGCACAACAGACGGCTACCAAATTAGAGGAGCTTCAATTGAAATGTCTAAGACATCCACCGTACTCTCCGGACCTTGCTCCAACAGAATACCATTTTTTTCGAAATTTGGATAACTTCTTGCGAGAGAAAAAAGAAAAAAAAGATGTGCTATATCGCGCACCGCCCTCTTCCTCCTCCCTCACCCCCGGCCGTCCCGCACGCGAAACGAGCGACACAACCATACTGAGCTTGCTATATACAATTAATGCTTGCGATAATATCGCGTAATGTGAACGCCATGCTATATAGTATAGCATTAGGTCTTTCTTTGCTATACTATATAGCAAAATAGTATAGCGGAGTCCGAAATGAGCTTAAGGCTTTGCATAACATGCTGACTACCTACGTAACTGTAATTTTTGTTGTTAAATAGTTTTAACAACAAAAAAAGAAATCTTACGGAAACCGTACATTTTGCTCGATAAAAAAATAGCCTATGTTCTTCTCCGCGGTCTATTCTATATTATCTGTACCAAAATTAATCAAAATCAGTCCAGTAGTTTTGGAGCCTATTCAATGCAAAAAAGATATAAACAAAAAAAAACTGTCCACTTTATAATATTAGTATAGATAAAGAGGAAAAGTTTGTTTGTGTGTTTGTTTATTTGTACTTCTTATGAGCGCACAAAGTCGCGGGCAACATCTAGTTATATATATAATATTAAATTAAAAAATATTCCGCATAACCTCAAATAGACTGCCAAACTACAAAGTGCGAGAAGAAATCTTTGAGAAAATTATAATTAGTTTCATTGAACTTATCCGTGTTCATACTTCGTGCTAATGCGTCATAACGTAATCTAATAGACGTCTAGGATAAATAACCCTCATTACGTACTCCGTGTGATATAATAGCCATCGTAGTGATGCGCTGCACAATGCACACGTGTGAATTAATAGCAGTTGTTTGTTCCGACTATTTTGGACATTTGTTTATGAATTGCTAGCATTATATCTCGATGATTTATAATTTATAATACCCGTATTCAAACATTTAAATTTCAAAACTATTTATACGAAAATTATGATATTTTTCATGCGTGAAGGCATGCGCTTTGAAATTTGGTCCAAAGACACCGAATACCTACTGTACAGTATATATTGTAAACATTGAATCCCTGAAAAGTGATGTTGCCTCGCAATATATAAATTTTCTTTCTGAAGTTGCTGAAATTTCGGAAATATATATTAATAAAAAGAAAATTAGTTTTAAATATTTACACACTTACCCTACCTATCTGCCAAAATAAGAGACATATTTAAGCGCAAGGCCAATTTACAAAGGTAACTAACTATTTTATTACATGAAAGTATCAAAGCCAACGGGAAACAAAGTTTTATAAATGTTATTGTTTGTGAGAAGTTAAATACATCATACATCATACCGAATACCTCAAAACTTCGGAACTTTGAGTAGTCTTGCTAAGGCTTTGGCCCCTAGAGGGATAAAATGGAATTAAGTTGTAACTATTTGTCGGTCATTCCTAATGTCAAAGCTTAAGTTTTCAAGTCTAATTAAATTTATTTAATACAAACAGTATTCATAGTTTTACAAGCAATATACATAATTGTCCCTTTAAACAATACTGAAATGTGCTCACGTATCAGCTTAACACTCTCTTGATTTTCTGTACAAATAATATTAAAATTGTTGCGTCTAAGGCCTTCTACGCACTGTTTTCAGTTTAGCACCGGTTAGATGGAATGCGGTTAGCCGTTCTGTTAACCGCAAATAAACATAATATTATGTACGTAATAAAAATAGTTTTTTATTCGCACTGTGATGTGGCTGCGCCCAACCGCTCCGGCCGCTTGGAGCGCTGCAGCCGCGCTGCGTCCAGACTGACGTCTAGCCGAACGGTCGCTATACGCAGACGCGTACACTACGCGGATGCACTGCATTTTGCTAGTTTGCGGTGGCTCGCCATTATAAACAATTAAGGATGCACCCAGAACCTTTTATTTTTTCTTTATAATATATTGCATCGCATTTAAATGAATAGCTGCAACTTTTTCAGCATCCATGTGTTGCGATGAAACCGCAACGTCTATCCGCCTTTTCCAGGCGGATTTTCCATCTTTAGGCGAACGCATACCTTAGAGAGTTTGCACCTTTGCAAGATGCAAGTAAATCGAATACAAAACGCCCGATGTGTACACGCCTTTTTATTCTTATCTAGCCAACATGCAAATCGAGCTTGAAACGCTGATCATGTTGAAATTCATGCTCAATTCACTCCTACTGTAACAAAGGCTATTATGAAGCGAATTGGAAAAGCAGATTAGGGTTTTGGTGTCCATATTAAAATTATTCGCTCTGTTCATGCATTATTCACTGTAACTTCGTCACTTAAGCCTCGTTCGCGTTTGGATTAAACTGAACCGTCGAGTCAGTCCGTACACTGAATTACTAATGCACAGTTCAACTCTGTGCATAGGGTTGCCGAAGCTTGCTCGCTCATATTATTCAAGCCGTCGAAATCCTACACTCGAAAAATAGTCACAAGAGCATTCGGCATGACTTTCAACTCATACAATTACAGTCTGTGAGTAAGTTTGCTAGGGTTATTGTCCAGCAATTATTAGGCTTTTGGCTACAGTATTACTTTCAGCGTGTTTTGTGTTGTTCTTATTTTTTTTTATCCAAATTGTCCAGCTAACTATTCATCTAGCAAGAGTAGGCTTATCTATCTGTATTTTCGGTTTTAAGATGTTGCAACCCTAGCTGTGCGAATTGTTTGCTATGACTGTGGTACAAACGTAACTCTTTGTCCAGTAAATTATTATATTCTTTTGCTGTGAAACATCTAACGTGGCGAAGACAGAATTGTGGTGTTTATTATGCGTTTTGTACAAAACAGTTACGATGATATTTTCACATTTCCCGAACTTTCCACGACTGATTCACCTAAGCTAGTAGAATTGAGTGTGTAGGGAGAGTTAAATAAGAAAATCACAGTATTCGTGCCTCACACGACTATGTGCTCACATGTGCTCGCACATTGGAAATGAATCTACGGAATTCTAAAAAATATTGTCGTTGAGCAACAAGAAAGTCGGGATAAGGGAAAGGTTACAAAATTAAACTACAACGTTGAATGATAATTATTTTATTCTTAGATTAGCTTTAGCCCGCGATTATTTTAATATTAGAGTATATTATGATATATTACCTATTTATATACAACATTAACTGTATTGCCGTGCGGAGCAAGGATCACCAGACTGCTAGCCGAACTTACTCTGGAACACGCAACATAGAACTGTCCGTTTGAGAAACAGTTCTCTCTTAGGTCTTAGGTCACTTTCAATGGCTGACCGAAGCATACTTTTAGAGAAAGCTGCAGTTTTTTAAATACAAATGGATACTCTGATGGGATAAATGGTATTTTAAGTATGAATACAGTTTCCCCTTGAGCACATCTAGTGAGTACAGTAACCTCGATAATTTTGCGATGCAGAATTTTTATCTGAGTCTGGTGCCATTGTACAATTTTGAAGACTTAATATTTCTTAATAACATAACTGGCACTCCAATATTCAAACGGAGATTATCTGGTGGAAGACCTGTTGGGTTTATAGTATTAAGGAACTCGACGGGATAGTTTACTGCATCATCAGTTTGTACTACTGAATCCACTGACTAATATTGTACTTCATCTGCTTCAGATGGCTTGAGTAAAAGTTCATTTATTGTGGCTTCGTTTTAATTTTTTGGAGGCAAAATGGCAGTCTCCCCAATATAACCTTTCAATGGGCTTTGCCTAGAGATTGGTGACATCAGGGTAAACTGCGTTAGTGAGTTCTGTAAGTGATGTCACCACTGTTGCCAAAGCGGAATAGTAATTTTACAATAAATTGTAGGATAATCGCCGTTTACTATTTTAAGCTAGAATTCATAAAACTGTTTAACAGAACAGTTCAGTTCGTCTCTCAAATGGACTCTTATGTTGTTTTTAAAGCAAGCTTTTGTATGTGACTCCACATGTATGATGACTTTAAACACGACTTTACCTCATAGGCTCGTGTGCCCCTGGGTACCTACTACGAGTATAAAAATAAAGAGCTTGAAGAGAACAGTCCAAAAATATACAACAAATATAGTAAAATGGCCAAGCATGAGTCTGACTCTGAAAAAATACATTCATGCCCCTGTTCACCCCTTTAGGGGATGAATTACGAAAAATCGTGAAATACGTGTTTACTTAATTTATTTTAGGACTATTTTTACAAAGTTCCAAGCAGAAATGCTCATTTAATATTTTTTCCGTTTACAAAGTTGCATACACCTTTGTACCACATAATATTGAATTAGTTTTAGTAGATCATGTCAAAGAACAAACAGATATGACCATAAACAAAAAGTTGCATATAAACAAATAATTACGAAACCCCTTTTTACTTCTTTAGGGGTTGAATTTCGCAAAATAACTTCATAGTGGACCTATACGTCACAAAAGGAAGCCACGGTCCAAATGTTACGTTTCTAGCTTCAGTAGTTTTGCCTCGGCGTTGATGAATCAGTCAGACAGGACATGTTACTTTATATAATAGAAGAGTACCTGGGTAACCGAGCTTTGCACGGAGCTGTAATGGGTAATAAAAAAAAATCACACAAACATTTTAACGGGTTCGAACCCACCACATTTTAAATTACTGAACAATGCGACAATTAACCAAGATGCCAATCCGACTGACATTATAGAGTCGAAATTATTGATATATTGTTGCACGACGAAATAAAAAAACATATATAACTTAAAATGTGCAGTTTCCAGGGATAAAACCTAGTTAGACTGATTTTATCCCCTAAAACTCTACATTTTATACTTGCTTAGTATTTATACTTGCAGCCGTGGCCGAGATTTAGATTATATTATATAAACAAGATTGTCTCGTTTAAAGTATATATATATATATATATATATATATATATTGTCTAGAGGAGTTTTCCTCAAATTTTTGATATCATTCTTCGTTTCCAAAATATTGAGCATCAAAATTTCAAATCAAAAATTCGGAACTAATTGATTTTTTTCACTATTTTGGTCATAACTTTTTTCGTTTTTTACTTTCTCGAATAATTCCTGTTGGACCTTATAGCTCTCATTAATACGCGTCTTTTGATTTTTTTTTTAATGTCATAGCCTCAGAAATCTCTTCATCGCATTTTCGTGAAATCGGAGCCTATACTGGAGCGAACGAAAAAACATTTCCAATGTCTAAAAGTATTTTATTTTCCGCCGGTAAAATCATGGGAACCTAATCGAATAAATTGTTAATATTTTCCATGGAATATTCAAATTTCATCGATATTGAATTCGGTGGAAACGCGATTGTTAGGGGTTGTTTCAAACATTCTGGATTTCGTTAATGGATTCGGTACACATCCTCAATCATTTTAATAGGTACCAATCGCAATATATTTTTTAACGACTCTTATTAATTTCCAAACTTTAAACGTATACGCCATTACAGGTATTAAGAGTTTATAAGAATTAACTTAGCAACATATTTTAGATTTTCAGACACTTTTTCTGGAGCTACTTTTAGAAATATAGATATTGTTATCTAATTTATACATTAGAAATCCTCCTACTCCTTAATAATTGTATGGATGTTTGACACAAAAAAAAACTACTTAACGAATTTTGATTAAATATGGTATGGTAGTAGTTTAAGCCGGAGCCGGATTATCACATATTATGCTACTTTTTATACCGAAAAAGTACAGTTTTCTCATGGGCTACGGTGTATTTACGCCGGCGAAGCCGCAGGCAAAAGCTGGTGTGCTTTTATAGGCTTGTTAAAAACAACCGATAACTACTGACTTTAGTAGACCAGTTGTGGTAGTAATAGTGTTATTACATTTATTATCTCACTTGGACACTTAGTCTAAGTGAGATAATACTTAATATAATACTTTTCATTCTAGACTTTGGTACTTAAAATCTATCGTCTTACTGATCCTGAAATGGGATTACTTTAACGTGAAGGTCAATTGCCAATTCACTAAGTCCCTAAGGACAAACCCTAGCCACTTGCACCTTTGTATATATTTGTGAAGTTGACGTGTATTCAAATTTCTTTTTTCAATAAATAGCTACATTCCGCTCGAACAAATATGTATACACAATAGTTTTGAGTTTCATGGACAAAACAACTTCAACTTTATGAAAAAGATGTTGACCGCGACTTCGTACGCGCAAAAAGAAATCCCTCGGTAACCGCACACTTTGCTGCGATAAAGAGTAGCCAGTGTTTTAATCCAGAGTCTAAACTACTACCATACCGAATCTAATTTAATTCCGTTCAGTAATTGCGTGAAAGAGCAACAAGCATTCACATATCCACACATACATACTTCTATTCTTACAAATTTTCGCGTTTATAATACTTCACCCCTTTTCTCCTCCCTTCAACATTTCGAATATAGAGGACACTGAATGTTTACCTAATTCATATAATGCTGAAAAAAGTACCTCTTTAACATTCCGTTACTTAACATACAACTTTTGTCATACATGAGGGTATAGTTTTGGAACGATTGCTCACACTACATTTGTGACGATCTTTATTAATATTACGCGAAAGTAATACTATGTGTGTCTTTCGCAATCACGCCTAAGCAACTTATCCGGTTTTCTTGAAACTTTATACAGATATAAACTAGACCACGAGGAAGGCCATGCTTTTCATCCCGACAAAATGTACGGATTTCTGCGCGAACTAAGTTACGGGCAACATCTAGTAAGGAAATAAATAAAATCAATTACAATAGAATATGAATAAAACGTAGGATTAGTCTGCAGCAGCTACGTGACCTACATCTGCCTCTCGCAGGCTGTGTGTAATTATATCGGAAAACAATACGATGCCTCAGTGCTTTTTTGTTCTACTTAAATAATAATATGGATTCCATAATATGTAGTTAGAACAAAAAAACACTAAGAAGACGAATAAATGTCATAAAAATAATCTCTCTTCAAGAGAATAATATAAAATGAGACAGTTTAAAGTAAACGACGCAAAAACATAGTTATACAATTTGATGACAGAATGCAACAGTCTTAGTGCCAATTTCACCAATATCTGTTAGTTTTAATCGTTGATCTAAGCATCATGCCTTCTCTTTTATAATACGAAGAACGAGAGAGATGGCATGATATTATGTAATAAGTGATTAACTTTAACAGCCGTTGGTGAAATTGGCACTTAGCTTTTTAATTAGGTGCCAGGCACTTAATTTTTAATTATTTCTAGACCACTAATACTGCAGTATCAGTGGCCTAAAAAAAATTTAAACATAATAACATTCTACGAGTATTATAAAATTTAATTAACGAATAGTGAATATAAACTTTTTTATTTCCAGTGGCCAGTATTTGTAGATAACCGATAAATAACATCACATTCTTTTGTTAACTTTGAATAATAAGCAGTAAAAAATGAACTCGTTAATTTGAACAAAGTATTATAAGAACGTTATTAAATATTCAGTAATAAACGTCGACAATTTGTCGGCGCAGAGAGCTTTGTTAAAAAGCGCAACTATTCGCCTCGGAAACGCTTTGTTAGCTTGAAACTTGAACTTTAGAAATTTGACTTAGTGAACATTTTTATTCAAAATCTACATTGAGTTTTGCTGTTCTTGATTAAAATTTTGATTGTAATTTTTTTATTTTTTTAAGAGAGTTTGAAATCTAAGAAGTAATTTGTACAAGTAGACAGAAATAAGGACTTTGATTTTCAGGTTTCTTTTTGGTATATGGTTAATATACAAAGACTTAGTAGGCCTATAATAAAGATAGTAAAAGTATCTTTCTTTACATTCGAATATTATAAAATAACTAGTAATGACCTAGTTAGCGACGTGCTACTAATCAGTACAGGTTTATCGTTGTTGCTGTGGTGATATTAATTAATCGTAAATTAGCTATAATCTCTTTGTGACTGTGGTTAAATTAAAACCATAGTTAAATTGGAACGCTAATTCCAATGCAGTATAAATACTTGAACTGTATTGTATTTTGTTTAAAGCAGTTTGCATTTTGCTTTAGCATAGCTTAGTTAATTTTAAACTGTGCTGTATGTTTATGTAAAATGTAAAGAGAATACATTTTATGATCGATTTGTACAAGTATATTTTATAATAGTAGATTATTCATTTATTTAACTAATTTTTGAAAGCTTGACTACAAAAATAAAGCTACAGAGATTACTAAAGCCGAAATGCAGTCACGTCACTTGACTAATCGACCCATGTAAATCTCGCATGAGATGGTGCTAGTTGATACGAGTACGTAACTACGTAGACTAGAGATGGAGATACGTAGAGGGCTACGAATCAGCGTAGATGTGCTACGTTTCAGCATAGTCCTGCTACGATTCAGCGAAGACGTGCTACTATTCAGTATTAACGCGCTACCGCCTACGATTCAGCGTAGACTTTATACTTGCGCCTTTCAGGGTTCCGTACTCAAAGTGTAAAAACAGGACCCTTTTACTGAAACTTCGCAGGCCATCTGCGTGTCCGTCCATCTATCACCAGGATCTAACTCATGAACCGTGATAGCTAGACAGTTGTTTTTTTTTTAAATTTGTTAAGCGTTCGTTTCTTTATTCAATACTGACCAAAATTTAATATTCGCAGAAATTATGACACAATTTTACAGGTGACGTTATATAATATTTCCTCTTGCTAGCAGCCGAATTTTTCAAATAATAATAATTATTATTTGAAAAATTCTATTTTATTTATTATGTTATGACTCGTACCAAAATGCTTCTTATTACTATACTGGATGTTACCCGCGACATTGTGTGCGCAAAGAAAATCCCGCAGGAAGCGTACATTTGATAAAAAGTAGCCTATCCTTTCGATAAATACTAGCGTATCCTTCACCGTGGATCTAATCTGAGCAAAATTTCATCAAAATCAGCCGAAAAGTTTTGGAGTAAGTAATATTTCCTATTTATAATAGTAAATAAAGAATATTTATCATAATATAATTTCCTGAACGTAAAGTAACCTTATAAATATTACATAGACCTCATATCTTGTTCCATACATCTTTGTGTCATATAGGAAACATCAAAGTACGTACTTAGCGGACAGGAACTAATGCATCCACTAACTGGTCACCTCCTTAACAAAGGACACATGTTATACTGTGCATTCAATAGAGCACTCAAGATATTGTAGCAGGTCATTAGTATATTATATCGTAAAGCGACACATACAAGCGCTATTTTATAGCGGTTTTTTATGCGACCGCGGCAACATTCCGGCTGATTTGTGCTGGAGATGATCTTTCTTGGATTTAAACCAGTTTATCACGTTCATTGCGTTATTAGGTCTAATATATCCGATCGTGAACTTGCCGCCGGAGCAGTAGAGAAAATACTGTTCCTAACGCTGGTGCGGGACCAATATCTTCGTTTTGCTTAGGAGTAGAAAAGAGACAGTTACTGTTATATAATTGTCTGGTTAAATAATGTTACTTTTTAAAATAAACACGTATCGGGTCGCTTGGGTCTGACACCGACAGGAAATACATTTTTTTCATCTAGTGCGGATAACAGGTACTTTCGATCTTATACTATCCGATGACCTGATCCGATAAGAAATTGAATTGAATTGCCAGGTTTATAATATTATATTACGCGTTGATAGTTACGGAACCATCCATAGACATGTTCTAACATGCTCTTGGTTAGGTTGTTTTATAATTTTTTTCAGAAAAAACAATAGTGTGATTTGCGCTTAACAATTATGTAATAGCAATGAAGATTGCGTCAGCCTATTTCGTTAGCTCTTAGTTGGAACTGTATCAGGCATCCTAGACCTATTTGTAAACTAGTCTATGCATCGTCGTAGGCTCGCTTTGATCTGTACGAATTGCATAAGTTTATATGGAATTTACTTTTGCTGGAGGTAATCGTTTCAGTTTATTTTAATGTACCGACATATTTTCAATGAACTTGTCAGCATACCTCTTGAGCCGTTTTCAAACCGTATAATTGGAAACATGTAAAAAATAATAATAAAAATAACAGATCTTTTCGACATTATGTCCACGCAGAACAGATGAATTGTCGATAAAATTACAGTGATGTACAAATAAAACAACAATAAATTATTTTATTCTTATTTAAACTTAAGTGTTACATACTCTTTCTATTAGAATAATTTTAAAAAAATTACAATTATTTCACTTTTCAACTACTAAATAATCCCCAGTAGACATCAAAAGCATCCTCCTAGACCGCTTCATGATGGCAAAAATAATATTCTGTAACCACAATTAATAAAAAAGTAATGTATTATAATAGCATATTACAAGCATATTAGGTTTTTTCAAATCACTTCAAAAGTTACTGTCCTATTTCATTAGTGTATTTAGCATGTTCTATCACCGTGGAAAATTGCAAGTCTGTCTCATAGGTTAGAAATGCCAGGGGGGAGGGGCCATCTTGTAAACCACTTTGGAGGTCGATTACTCGAAAATGGTTTACATTATAAAAAGTCATGTAGTAGTCATATCAAAACATTATCTTTATTTGAAATGACCTCTATTCGACGATACCCCACATGATGGGATGGAATGAAAAAAACATCATCCCCACTTTACATGTATGGGGTATTCATATTATCTATACTAATATAATAAAGAGGAAAAGTTTGTTTGTTTGCATTGAATAGGCTCCAAAACTACTGGACGGGTTTTGATGAAATTTGGAAGAGATATAGAGTGAACTACGGGAAACGACATTTAATCGCGAAAAAATCATACGGTTCCCGCGGGATTCCTTTTTGCGCGCACGATGTCGCGGGCAACACCTTGTATAAATGATGCCAAAAATAAAGTCCATTATATACAATCTATAACTATGTAAAATTTTGCTGTTTATAACTACTGAAGTTAACGAGGGAGAACAGATGAACGGACAGTGTGCGGAGTTCGAGTTTTTGTCACTACTCACCGTGAAGAAGTTAACTACAATTAGTATGGCATTTAATTAGTTACCATTGTTTGCCACTAGTGGCGCTGTTTCGATGCCATACAAATTGTAGTTAACTTCTTCACGGTGAGTAGTGACGAAAACTCGCACACAGCACACAGAGTGAAATTATAAGGATTCCTTGTAATTACTACGGAACCCTAAAAAAGGTCATATAGGAAGACAGATCTCCAAAATTGTAATATAATAATGACTAGCGCTATATTATGTGGGTTGTTGTCAAGCCCGCGACAGGCGAAACAGGTACGAGGCTCGTATGAACATAAAAGAGTATTAAAATAAAATTTCTCGGAACCGCGGAAAAAAATAAACGCTTCAAATCACCGAACACCTCGTCATTAGACAAAAGAATTTTTACAACTTTGTAAAGTGCAATTCGAAAGGAATTATGACGGGAAAAAATTATATAAAGCAGATTTTGTACACAATGGAAATGTCACGCGATCTTTGAAATGGCACTTAAAAGTAGCTGTTTTTAAACAAATAATTTTGGTTGGTAATTGACATATTTATTATTTAACTTTAGAATAAAATCCCATCATGGTTTTCTAGTAATAATTGTTACAGTTATAGGCCGATTGAATAACTTTATTTTTGCATAGTATAAAACACTAAGCTTTGTACGCTTTTCAACTATTACTGCAATTCACAAATCAACTCATAAAAAATATTTTGACAATAATAAACATTTATTCAACAACCACACTCACATTACACTACATTATCACAAAGTATCAATCATTTTATTAACTATCTTACAATATAAAAGTCTCTTGTCATAGTTTTTTATTGCAAAACTCCTCCGCAACAGCTGTGTACAACAACAGTGGGTGTAGTTTGTAAGGGTAGGTAGTAGGTGTAGTTTGTAAAGGTAGTTTGTAGGGGAAGGTAGTAGGTAAAGGCAGTAGGTATAGGTAGCAGATGTTAGTGTAGGAAGTAGGAGTAGATTGTAGGTGTAGTTTCATAGGTGATAGGTGAGGTTGTAGGCGTAGAACCTAGTATCTTCCCATACTACTAACACCAACCTACACTCAGTTCGTAGTTAAGATAGAATAACGTATGTTATTCTATTCTGGGTACAGCTAGTATTGAAAATACTAGCTGTATCCAGCTAGTATTTTCAATATGTTTTTGCTATTTGTGAAATTATCCTATAGACAATATTTTGTTCAGAGCTCTCTACATGTTCACTAAGATCATTAGTTACACGCGGACTCCACGTGGAAATCGTTTTCACGCGCTGGCTCCGAACTAATTTATCACAACACTGCTTATACGTAGTACGACGACGACGTAGGAATGTTTTACATTTGATGGTTATTATAAATGTTTTTATAAAATTATGTTTGTTAGTTAAACATCATATCCATATATATATCAAAACTGCTATGATTCAGAAATTTTTATTATACGAGTTTTCTTATAGTCTATACGATTTAGTGAAAATCACTTTTAATGTCAATTGTCATAAATATTATACAATTGCTATTCTGTTACCCTCTATGATATTCGCTACTTATTTAGGTCCTTACTACAGGTATATCAGAAAAATATGTAATGCATGTATTTTATTGCGAGAATAGAAGGATGTTTATATAAATGAATGTAGTTTTTAAAAAAAAATTGTTCAATTTAACACATTAGTACTCTTTCACACGTGCCGCAGCTCCCGTGGTACCGCCTCCGCCCCAGCGCCGCTGCACTAGGATTCGTATAGATTTTATGCCTCAGCGCCAACGGTGGAACGCCGCAAGGATAGTCGATTATAACCTGTTATTACTAAAATAAATGTTTGACTGTTTAATTTTTATATTTCGGAGTGAAAAACAAATGAAAGGGATATGTAATATGTTTGCCTTACGCGAGACAACTATTTCCCGATGCATTTTTAACGTAAAGATTTAAAATTTTGGCAAGCAACTATCTCATCTATCCATATATAGGTCCAGCTAAACTGGATTTACTCAAAATCATATTAACGAGGCAATTAAAAAGTGGTTATTATAAAAGATTAAATAACTTTATTTGGATAAACACGTTGAATAATTCTCAAGTAGCACAATTTCACTACATACAGGAGTTGTTAAAAGTGGTGCAACTATTCGGCTTTTCCCATAAATACCAATGAAGATTAAAGTGAAAGCTAATATGCACATTGCACATAATTGGATTTTATCATTAAAGTCAGTACAATCGGGAAAAGCTGCAGCCGTAAATTGACTTGGATTACCGACAGATTCATTTGAACGACTCGTTTTGTGCGGAAACAAGCCCGACACAACTGTTTTAATTTGTTCAAACTGATCAAAGTGTTTTGTATAAAACAAGGTTCAGTTTGTATAAAACAAGGTGTTTTGTATAAAACAGCTTTGCTTGCAGTTTTGCTTGCCAGAAACAAAATTTAAAAGACGTATCAAAGAAGTGCTAATCGAAAAAGCTTACTACAAAATTGATCATTACATAAATGACAAAGATGTTTGGATCTAAATTGTAAATATATTTGAGTAAAGTTCTGCTCATGCTCTTCATCCACTGATTGACTTGTTATATATTACGAATTGTCTTGTTATGTGATAATGTAACGGTGTTTCTAATAATTAAGATAGTAGGTACGTAAGGTTTTATAGAAAATATGTTAAGCTTACTAACCACACAAAATTAATTTTCCTGCCGACTCGAATTGTATTTTAATCTTTATTGACGTCAAAAAGTGTTTTGTAAACCTATTTTGAATAAATTATTTTTGATTTGATTTGACAGCTGAATATATTGCAGCTAACATATTCGTGTAAATTATTTCTCTACCGATGTACTAGTACTAGACTTTATTATATTACATTCGAGGCATGTCGAGGCAAGTCCATACTTAAACTTTTACTTTTGAGGTTATTTGGGGCAGTAAAGGCTTGACATGTTTTGTCAAGCCTTTACTGCTCCAAATAATCGCATTTAATTGAGAAAATTTTCTGAATTCAAAATGGCGTAGCTTGTATGAATATTTTTATTCTTAAATGTACGTCCTTCCGATGCACGCGACGCGCGACGATAGACCGCGACCTGAGGCCGCGGAGCCACTGCTTCGTATAATTTTATATGGAGCACTAAACAATCCCCGCGATCCGCGACGCGCGACCGTTAAGCGTAGCAAGAGAATCTGATTGGCTGGTTTGCTGGTCGCGGTCGCGGGTCGCGGCGCTCGCATAGATCGGAAGGCTACCTTCGGACACACCAACAAGATAGACCATACCCATCTTCCTACAGATTCCAGAGGATTATACAAAATAAGGAGAATAGAGTGTCGTTCTACACCACAGGATCACTAAAAAAATTACTATGCAATAATAAAGATAAGTTTAAAATCACGGACAATAGCGGTATTTACAGTCTCACTTGTGATACATGTGGAGGAGTGTATATAGGTCAGACAGGGCGAAAGTTTAAAACTAGAATAAAAGAACATATAACTGCTTGGAAGAAAAATACTGAAAGATCTACGTTTGCCGAACATCTAAATAGTAATGGACACAACTTCGACCCTGATAAAAAAAAAAATATATTTACATGTATTACCAAAAAGCAGGAAGATGGACGCATTAGAAGCGCTTGAAATTAACAGAAAATGTGGGATCTTACTAAATGACCAGACATGCCTTTCGAGTTCCATATTATTGCAAGACATTTAATTTAATTATTATTTATAGGTTATACTATGTTCTTATGTTATGACTTTTTGACATTGGTATTAATTTTGGATGAATTTTTGACAAAATTTATTAATTTTAATTTTGACATGTTTCAATTTCATATAATTTATTTGCCATTATTTATAATATCTTAGAATCCTATGTATTAAGGACATTTTAATTTAATTGAATCATTGATGATAGTAGTATTTTTAATTTTATATTCTAACATCCATTCTATATAATTACATAATTCTATGACATTACAAATCAATAAGTTATTAATTTATCAATCTAATGTGTTATAATTTTATACTAATAATAATTTGTGATATACAGTAGAAAATAGAATAAGTTGGTATAAAAATTTAAATTACGTTGCACAAAATTGTAAAAATTTCATGATGCTGACAACCCTTTGCACAATGATTACAATTTTTTTTTTAACTTTAATCTACCTACACCTGATGATGACTTTGTCGAAACCGGTCGTGTAATATATTAAAATTAATGTAAAACACTTATTAAGGTGGAAATAGTGCAAGAAGTCCTGTGTGTTATTATTGTATGACATTTAAGGGTCAATATCCAAGAATTTGATTTTGTTACGACTAATGACGTTAGGGTTTTTCTGCTCTACGTGGAACTTTATTGTCCGGCAGACAATTTTTCACTTATAATACCCTACGATTCTAGTATCTAATAAGGATATTATAATTTTAAAAATTAGCGATGTATTTCCGTGTAGAACACAAAAACCGTAACGTCATTAGTCGTTACAAAAGGGAGATTATCGGAGATTGTAAGTAACTCAGTAAGAAACATTTTGGTCACACCGTCGTACGTATATTTACAGGTGTAGTTTTCATCCCGTAAAAATAAAACCACACTTGCTAGTGTTTTAAGCAAAAGTACATTACGTTTTACGTTAAAAGATAAAAAGAAAAATTAAAAGATATAATATGTTCTATAAAAAGTGCAACCAACGTGGAAACGTGCTTGGCTGCGGTCGGGTTAATAAACTGTGGAAGTTAGATAAGAAGGCTGTCGATTATTTTTGGATCACGAAAAGCGAATTTATGTAGCTACAGATCCTGGATTTTCCTTTTACCGAGATTGGTTTACTTATGTAAGATAAAGAGACTAAAAATGAATGTTACTAGTGATGAATGAAAAGTGAGGTTATTTTTAATTAAAGTATTTTAGTTGGAAACGGGAGCTATATTTCAGAATAATTGTAGTCACTGTAGTTAAAATGAAATAAAGCTAGTAGATAAAATAGCAGAATTTCAGTATTCGTAGAAGTGTATTTATATAATGTGTATAATGATAAGTAAACAATAATGTTCCTGAAACAATATTTACGGAGGCTCGACATTATCTGTGCTCTGTAGTAATGATTACGACTGCTTACTGATAGGCTCGTGAGTTGAGATTAAACAAAGGTACGTTAACAAACTTATTACTTGGAATTGCTTTGATGTAGGTACATTTTTACTTACGTAGGCCGTAGGTTAACTGAGATGGTTTGTGTGATTTGGGTATTCTATACAGACAGGTGGGAGGCATCGCGTAGAGACAATTCCGTGAGTGTTATTTAATAATCTATATGCAAACAAAACTTTTTTGATTTGATTTTGATTAGACCCATAATGACCGAACGTTATTTATCTACACTAATAAAATAAAGAGAAAGTAGTTGTTTGTTTGTTTCTATTGAATAGGCTCCGAAACTACTGGACTGATTTTGATGAATTTGAGCATTGACGTAGAATAGACCACGGGGACGGATATTTACTACTTTTCATCGCTTAAAAATGTACGGTTCCCGAGAGATTTCCTTTCGCTACATCTAGTGACACAGACACATCGACATATTTGGACACAGCCGCCTGTGATAAAATTTGGAGTGGCCTTTTTATAACGTGCATAGCTGGCTCAACTCGTTCTGTAGTTTGAGCTGCAATTACAGATCGATCATCTAGATGTTGCCCGCGACTTTGTCGTAGTAATATATTAAAAGAGTATTAATGGCTTGGACTTTAAAGGCACAACTCCAGATCACGTTCCTTCAATGAACTTTTTATTGAATTTACCATAAAATTACATCTACGAGACATGTTCAATTATCCTTTACACCGCTTCAGAAAATGCGCACGTCATTTTATTTCCTACAGTTTTTCGGTTCGCCGTCTAACAAATACAGGTGTTCCATTTATTCATGAGGACGCACCTGGCTTCAATTTGCCGTCAAACTTTACTTATTGATGGTAAATTCTTGGAAAACTCCGAAAAACATCATGCTGTTTGAATGGATTGTAATAAATTTTCTTCTTGTTATTTAAGTCTTTGAATTAACTTGTAAGTTTTTTAACAAAGCGAAGATTCAATAACATTTTTTATTCTGATCAAAGTTTTGAAAAGGAATTGACCTTTCTAGACTTGTGGTTTGAAAAATTGTGTTGTTGGGAATGAAGAACCATTTCTTAGTAATATTAAACTAGCTTTATCCTGCGACTCCGCCCGCGTCAATATATCATCCGATGGAAACACTGTACTTTTTCGGGATAAAATGTAGTCTATGTTTTAATCCAGAGCCTAAACTACTACCGCACCCACTGAAGTCCGTTCAGGTTGTTTTTACGTGAAAGAGTCACGAGTCGCGTCATCCATCCATCCATTCATCCTCACAAACTTTTACATATTTTATAATAGTAGTAGGATAGAATACCACTGACGACTTACAATCATTAATTTTATATTGTACTGCATACTTTTTATAAAGGGGTTCAAAGTTTAAAAAAATCAAAGATCACTCGAACTTTCATATGAAATAAAACAACATATTTAGGTGATAAAACCACAATTTTTATCATTTTGTAAAGGAAATTGGATAGGATGACAAAATATACCTATGGAAAAGAAAATTTCAGCCAAGTAGTCGCTCCGACTTCGCATAAAATTAGACTCAAGTTCACGAAGAACCTGAGTTATTTTGCTTTTAGGGCAGCAATATTTGACTGTGTTTTGTCTGCGTTGACTAGAAGTTTCACGTAAGCAATTTATTAAGTCGTGTTAAATCGCACGGTTTTGCTGGTCAGTTGATGTTGCCAGAGCGACTACGACGAATCCCGCGAACATCTCATTGAATAAATTTAATTTTTCGCGTGCTATATGATAATTAGTGCCTGTAGGAACCACATGTTTGTGAGATGAAATTTCGCGCAACCAAGGTGCAACGCATGGAGCAGGGAATAGAGTGCTGATTTTAGCTATTTTTAATCATATCTACGCGTTGTTGAAGCCTAGGTATAAAAACTTAGGCCTTTTCATCCGATATTTGATGATTAGAGATATTAGATATTAGATTAGAGTAGTGCCTGGGACAGTTGGTTTTGAAATGTCGTCTGGTTGCCCAAGTACATACGGCATTCTCGCAACATAGTCAGCCTAGTCCAGAGGAATGATTAGTAAATAAGTCTGGAGCCAACCATGTGCGCTTTTGTCACGATGTTTTTCTTCACCGTTGGAGCGTCCGTATAATGTACTCGAGATCTGAAAAAGTCCCATTTGTACACGCAATAACCTAGGAATCGTACCTGCACTCTCTCGAGTGCGAATCATTCGTAGACCTATAATCAAAGTGGGTAGACCACTAGGCCACGGAGCTCACAAGCATAGGTATATAGCATGATAAAATATCATGAATTAATATGTATTCATACCAAATTTTACAACTATCGCTTAAAATAGCCGCTAGGCGCAGTCAAAATTCGAGCTTCCCTATTGAAAACCCCTTTAGCATACACATTACACACATACATTCAAATGAATGCTTAAAACTGGAATAGCCACTTTATTTGTAACTTAATTTCTGACTAAAACGAATGTTGGATTAGATCCGACGCAGCTGAGGTAATTACAGTAAAATAGAGCGTCTCATTTCCCGAATACTAACGAAGACGAGTTCAGATTCATAATACTTACCTGTGAATTAGCAGATGAATAATTCACAGAATATCACGTAATTTGTTTTAATAAATGTTTATACAATAATGCTTTAGATAAAGAAATTGGATGTTCTTACCCACTTTTTAAGAATGTCGCGACCGTGAACTAAAATAGCAAATGTATAATGTATATAATGTTTAATAAATCATTTATGTACTTGTATATTATAGTATAGTATGTAGGTATAATTAGTTTGATATGTATTATGTTTATTTTAGTAAAATTTATCTAGTTTGCTACAAATATTATTGTATTTATTTTTATCATTAGTTTTACACGACCTTTCGTATAGTTAAATTTTTGTATTTTTCTAGATGGAAAGCACCTTGGTATTTTGACTCTGTCACCACCCTATGGTTGACTGGTAGAAAATGCCCTATGGCATTAAGTCCACCATTGTACATTGTGCAGAAAGTGTATAAATAAATAAATAAATAAATAACAAATACTACGAGTATATATAGCAAATATTAGATTGTACAATTTTCATTCACATTTCATTTTCCGTAATTATTATAATTCAGATCCAGGGAGAAGCTGAGATATTGAAATGTGTTGAAATATCACAATAGGACAGTAGGTACCCCACCTCCTGCAGATATATGGCCTATGTCGTTGAAATCAAGATGCAATCATGCATAGATTTAACCTAAATTTATCTTTGGTCGCCGTGGTATATTCCATAGTAAAATGCTTGATTGTCCTTTACATGAAATATAGTAACTATAAACTAGTAGCTAACATTTATACTGAAAGCTGTATGTAATTTGTGCTTTATCTACATCTTATTTTAGTGTTATTATGCTAAAGATAAATAACTAATTGTAATGTGCTAGATTGAAACGTTTAGAGCTTATTTTTCCAAGCAAACCAATTTTGTTCTTCAGTGGCACGAGTCTATTCAACCTTGAAAATGTGCTTGCCTAGTATGTGTGGTCGTCAAAAGTATGCGGCCTGATGGCAATTACTTTAGATAGGACAGAATGTCAATTAAAGGAATAAATTTTAAATCACTATATTTTATAGGACTGTAAAACGGAATATCCTCGAACTTGCCGTTATATTGAGGTCGGTGTGTGCTCTGATGCGCTACACTGCGCTTTGATGCATCACGACTCGCCTGTGTCCATCCACATTACTTACGCTCCAACTGTTTTATACTAGCTTATTGCTTAGGCCCGCCGCACACAGTGTCAGAGGCTTTAAATGTATTTCAAATATTTAATTTCGTAAAATTTTCAACAGTTTTTTTCCCTACAAGATACAGCAATATGGATTCTAAGACCTACAATCGTAGGTCTTAGAATCGTAATCGCCTTTTACTATGTACTAGTAAATTACTATGTAGGTAGTTTATCTTGGTAGAGGTATTAGTAGAAGTTGGTTTAATGCTCTTAGGTAGAAGTACCTACATCAGAATGTTATAAACTACCTAAAATACATTTAATATTAATATAAAGGAAACTAAGTTACTAAGTCTATTCATAATGCATAATTCGAGTCGGATTCGATAGCTTCCCAGCGCCGCCGGCAACCTATAAGCGCTTGACGCGCATAACAATAGCCGCGCGGTAAATTTTCGAATCCGTATCTAATGGGAATTCTGAATAGGCCCGAGTTAAGTTATTTTAAAGTTGTCTTTAAAGAATATTCATTTTCAAAATTAAAACAAAGTTACATTTATTATTGAATTTATGATTACTAATGGATAACAATCAGCATAAAGTTTGGTAAGTGAGAGGTGGCTTTAAACTGTTGTCTACTCTTAAAACTACGACTTATAACTATGAGACGGGAATGATCGCGAGAGACAAGTCCTGCATGCGGGATGGCGGCGCGAGGTCACGGCTGCGACGGCGGTTGCTGTGTTTACATAAGGCTTCAGAGGCTGGCGTCTAATGGTTTCGGTGCCTGTTAAGCCGAGGATGATAATGACGGTATCGGGCCTATTCTTCGAAAGGAGCTCTGCTATGGTGACATAACTCCTCTCCCCTTAAGTGTGAGGCGCGCTGAAGAAGGCTGCTGCGAAGACTCCGTCGACTGCAGTTGCAGTTCTTCGACTTGTTGGTGAGCTGACATTGCATATTTCTTTTTCCAGAAAACATATTAGGCTGCAACGACGCCCACTGACGTCAGGATAATGTACAGCATAACTGAGGACCAACTTGGCTTCGTAGATATTAGTTCAGTAGACTGAAATGGTATTTATTTACTTTTTTGTATTCATTTATTAAGCTGATCCCGTTGAACATTCTGTATTTCGACTTTTAATGTCTGATTTGTAATATGACACATTTTTGGTAAAGGAATTGTTTATTTCATATTAAGGTGTTTGTAATGAGTTTCTAAAATTCTTCCCAATATAAAAACTTTACATTTATTTGGTATGGTTATACCACGCCACTATATCTTTCATATTGGACATTATCTCCACATATAGTTTTTATAACCTCTTGTTGTTTCAGGATTGTTATCCAAGAATTTTCATGAATTTGTTTAATAATAATTCTATTAAATGTGGCTCTCGCGTAAGTACAGTTACTAGATTGTTTCTGTTGTATTATTTTGCTGTGCTATGCAATCGTCTAAATTACTATGTGATTGCCATTCCATATGTTTGCATATAACATTCTCGTTAGTTATGTTCGTCGGGTAAGCGAATTCGTTATTTCCCAGAACAAGGTAAGGGTGCTTAAGAATAAGGACCATATTATTTTCATTAGGGATGGAATACAAATGAAGAAGGTTATAAGGGTCTTTGTCCACTAATGGATTTTCTAGTATATAATTAATGAATGGGTGAACTATTCCTACGTAAGATAACGTTATAGCATTTTTCAATAGCGAAACTTTATTGTAGATCTGTGCATGCATATCTCTAATTGAATGTTAGTATTAATTATATCGACTATATTTTTTAATCGATAAGTACTATTAGAAATCTGATTTACAACAGCTAGCTATTTCTTCCTGATTTTTCTGAATTTGCACAATTTGATTCTTATATTCATTCATAAAGTCTTGCATAAGGCCAATAGCTAATTTTTGATTCTTTTCTGTAGCTTGTTTTAAGTTGTGAATTTCTCTCTCAAAACGATCTGCATCGGTTTTATCTAAGTTGCCTGTAATAGCCTTTATGATTGAACCTAATCCATTAATTAAAACTCATTTAATTCTAGGTACATACGTTCTACTAAAATCTACGGCTGAGGAGCCTAAATATACGAGTCATCCATTTGGTTGCTATAAACTTCTATTTCTTTATAATTAGGACTATCCTTATTGTATAACTGAAGAGTAAAATATAACCTATACGCGTCTATTATGTTTCGTGTATTTGGGACACATTGTAGCTACATATTAAGTTATATGTGTCCACCTGATGTTGAACGTTAGCCTCTTTGATAACCATGATGCCATTATGGTTGTCTGCTGGTTCGACGATGGCGTCGGTTCCGGTGAGCCAGAGGACTCCGGTGATGACGGTAATTCTGTGAAAGTACCGGGACGTCTTAACATACGGAAATGTACTCTTATAGTTTTTGCATTAACGTGTTTTCCTACTATCTCTGCGATTTGCTCAGGGTGAATCCTGACAATAGTATAAGGACCTAAATATTTTGGTTCTTACTTATTACTGCGGGCTGATTTAGCTACTTTCTTGTAGACTATGTCACCTACTTTAAATATTGGGTCTTCTCTAGTTTGGTTATATTTGTTAATGATATTTTCCTTTTCTGTCGACATATTGACATTTACAAATTTTTGGACATTTTCCATTATTTGCTTATGCTTATTAACATATTCTTAATAGAATTCTTAGGGGTAATGCATTTCTAAGGGGTTTCTTGAGCTTGTGTGTCCTAACAACAACTCAAATGGTGTAAAACTTGTGCTAGAGTGTATTGTGTTATTTCTTACTAATATTATAAATGTGAAAGTTTGTGAGGATGGATGGATGTTTGTTATAGTTTAGTTTTTCTTTAAAAATTTGGTACGGTTGTAGTTTTTAGGCTCTGGATTAAAACACAAGCTTTTTATCCCGGAAAAGTCCGGTATTCCCGTGGGATACCCGTTAGTATATTTACGCGGGCGCAGCCGTTTGCTGGTTCATCCTTATCTGTAATTCTCTGTATTCTAATCATATCGTCTAACGTTGAATGCGAACGCTCTATTGGGGAGTTTTAATTCGGATTATATAGTGTTGTGAATGGAATTTTAATATTATACATGGCACAAATTTGTGTGATAACTTCGGTATCAAATTTAGAATAGGAATCTGTTGTTAATTTTATTGGAGTTTCTGAAACTGAAAATACTTGCAACAAAGCTTCGGCTATGTGGACGCTTGTTGTTGCCTGTAAAGGGACTGCTCGTTTTGTGAAATTATTTATAATGGTAAGGAAGGCTATGCCTCCACTATTATATAAATCCATATATAAATGTTCCATAGGCTTGTATGGTGTATTAGTTAATGCAAGTGGTAGTTTTAAGGGATGGCGTTCGTATTTTGCTTTACGACATGTATCGCATTTATTTATATACTTTTGAACTGATAATATCATATTAGGCCAATGATAATTTCTATGAACCTGTTTATAAGTTACTTGTATACCTCTATGTATTGTTTTACCTTCATTATATTTTTTAATTAACTCTGTCTGTTCACTTGGGTTCTCTACGCGTGTAACTCTACTTAAAATTTTTATTAATTTGGGACTTCTATCGTTAAATATGGTTTTATAAACTTTACTGAAAACATCATATAATTCCTCTTGGTAAAAAATAACAATGAAAAGTTATATGTGTATGCTCTAACAAAAATTTAATAACTTGATTATGGGTATAAAAACATCTTTCATTATAGTCCTACCTTTCGGTTATTTCCTACTTTATGTTCATTTCCAGGCGATTTTCTTATATAAAACTGTTTTAACTGCCTATCTATTGCATCTAAAATTTGGGGAATATTATTTTTATCTACATTAACACTGTCTATTTTATAATCGTTTGGAATATTTATTAAAGTAATTTGCCCGCTAACCCGGGGTTAGCGGGCAAGTCTATGCTCGTAGGATGCGCTACGCTCGTAGTGTGCGCTACGGTTGTAGAAGGCGCTACGCCGTGGGACGTTTGAACGTCTACGGATGACGTAGATTGTGCTACGGTTTGTTGAGCTACGTTTTCGAAAAGTCTATTTAATATTTGACTGTCATTTGAGTCACTTACTAAGGGGATGTTTTCTGTATTTTGATTATGTATTCCTACGCGGGAAAGGGCATCCGCATTGGTATTGTATTTACCCTTTTTATACATTATTTTATAGGTATATTCCTCTAATTTTAATCTCCATCTAGTGGGTTTTGAATTTGGGTCTTTAAGAGACATAATCCAAGTTAATGGTCTGTTATCTGTGTATATAATGAACTTCTTACCGTAAAGGTACTGTTCGTACGTACCTTAGGATAGAACAGCGTCTACCGGAACGTCTGATGCGTCAGTAGTTAAAATAAAATGTTGATCAAAATCGGGGTATTGCAATATAGGTACATTTATTATTAATTGCTTACATTTTTAAAAAGACTAAGAATTCTTTAGTGTGTAAAACTTTAGCGTTTTCCTTTGAGCAAACTGTTATTGGTTTTGTTACTTTGACAAAATCTTGTATGAATTTTCGGTAATAACCTAGTAATAACCAGTCCTAGGAAAGATTTAATTTCCTTTTGAGTTTTAGGCAAGGGAAATTTCTTCACGGCCTCTATGTTTTCGTCATTGGGTTTAATTCCTTCGTCGGTTAATGTGTGCCCTAAGAATTTTACTGTGTTTTGTAAAAATTCCGATTTGTCTAATTGAATTTTTAAATTATATGTTCTAAACTTTTTGAAGGCTTCTTCACAAATGTTAATATGTTCCTGAAGGGAAGTGCTAATTATAATTACATCGTCTAAGTATGTCAGAACGTTTCCTCTTAGAACGGAATTCATTTTAATGGATTGATCGCTTGGTGCAATTTTTTAATCCAAACGGCAACGTCATTCTTAAAAATTCGTAATGGCCTCTTTCTGTGGAGATGGGCAGAGCGGTTTTTTCAATGTCCTCTTTATCCATTTCGACCTGATGGTATCCTGAAGCTAAATCGAGTATCGTGAAATACTACGCTCGGCCTGGTCTGTCTAATTGTCCATTAATATTTAATATATTAGTATTTGTCTTCGATAGTTTTGTCGTTAAGGCGACGGTTATCGATTACTAAACGCCACTTTACTTTACCTGTTTTATTTGGTTTTTTGCTACCTATGTGCACGGGACAATACCATGGGGCATTTCTTTCTCTAATTATATTTTGTTTCGATAAATCTTAAATTTTTTATTATTTATTTCCTGTCTGTGTTGAGGAGCTTGCCTATAATCTATTACATATATGGGCCCATATCCGTTAATCTAAGTTTATGTCGTGCGTAAATGACAATGGTATGTTTTCGCTATATAAAATATCTCGTTACTGAAAACATAATTTTCCAGTTAAACGTTTTTCCTCGCTATTCATGTGGTCATTTCTAAGACGTTTTAAATATTCTTTTAATATTTTATCTATGGTAGAGTTTCTAAAGTAGTATAAATTGTGAGTGTTGTCGTAACACGCGGTACTGTTATTTAATGTTAAATTTAAAATTTAAATTACATTTTTTGTTATTAAAATATTTTGATAGCTTTTATTTTAATATCTCTAAAGTTTGACTACAATAGCTATCTGTTATGTATTCACCGTCTGTGTAGTTACAAAGAAATTTCACTATGTATTCATGTTGCGATTTAATTACATTTTTTCTTTACTATTTATTTGAATGGGAATATTAAAATTTTCAGATTTTAATTGTAAGTTTTTTATATCAATTTTGCACTCTAGTTTTTCAAAGAAATCTATACCTAATATACCTTCAAAGTCCTTATCAAATTCGAAAATTAAAAATTTATGTTGAATATTATAATTAAATACTTGAGGTAATTTTAAATGTATAACATCGCTATGCATTGTCACGCCATGAGCAGTTTTAATCTTGTATTGTTCATTTTTGATATTATTTTTTAAATTAAATTTACAAATTACACCGGGGCTTATTAGTGACTGTGAGGCACCCGTATCTAACAAAAATGACCCCCTAATTCATTAATGAAAATAGTTGGAAAAATTATTTTTGTTTTAATTATTTATAAAAACTAAGTTTCTTCGCTTTCCTTGAATGGTTCCTGAAAATTTTCCACCTCGTCCATGTTTTCAGAGGTGTTATCCGATGGGAAATCGTTAAATGGAGTTTGAGTAATGCTAACCGAACCACGATAAGACGCGCAACCGTACATTATTCTTGTCTTTAATTACTTGTTATTTACTACGTAATAATATCGTCTCGGGTACACCATTTATTACGTAGAAACCTCGATACGGTAATTTCAGTACGTAATATACTGTTACTGTTAAGAGCATGGACATAATTTAATATATGCCACAACTACCATAAACTTATATAAAACAGTAGCATAGAATGCAATATTGTCCATTATCTTTTTCTTCATTTTCTTATCTAAACATATACACGGAGAAGTCCTCACTGACTGACTGACATATAGACGCTTGCAAAGACGTAACCGCTAATGAAACGTGAAATTTGGCCAATAGTTTAAATTTATAATGTAGACGCACGCTAACAAGGGATTTCAAAATTCCACCTTTGAAGAGGGGAAATAGCCAAAAGGGGTTGAAAGTTCGTATGGAAAATCTTTAAATTTGCACCGATTTTGTTGAAAATTGAGATTCATGCTATTAAATATATTTCATTAAATACCTGTATTAGGCTTTATAATAATTCACTCTCTGAGGGTGTATAATAAGGCTTTAAAGTTTGTATGAAAAATATTTAAAATCTCCCCCGATTTCAATGAAATTAATTATATAAGCTAATAAAATATACAAGTCATTGAGTACATATTTTCAAGTTTTTTTTTTCGTTCCCTAAATGGTGTAATGGGGGTCCAAAATTTGTATAGTGAAATGTCAACAACTGGACGTATTGCTTTGTATTTTAGCACGCAAATGGTTATTATGTCGTTGATATCCCTTATTTAAACGGATTTTTTGAAAATCTCCCACGGAGGTGCAATGTCGCACGCAAAAGCTAGCATTATATAAAAATAAATTGCAATAGAATAGTTTCCTTTTTTTTATATTACATACTGAATAGATACGGCTTGAACCGATTTGGCTAATTTTGATCTTGAAAATGTAATTGTGGAAGTTCAGGGAAGGCTTAAACGGTGCAAAATCTGTAATGTTTCACCGTTTAAGCCTTCCCTCAACTGAACTGTGAATACTATAAACGACACTTAAATTTTCCCATAGATATTGTTGCTACCTGTCAAACATATTATGAATTTCGTATCATATATTTTTATACAAAGACAGTAAGCGCCTTAGTAAAAGAAAACGGGTCTCTCTTTCTGTTTAAAATAATCACTTCTTAACGGCTTTATATTTTTGAATTTCTATTCCTCAAGAAAGAGTCAAAGGCAGCTTCGTTTTGAATCTTTAGATTAGATAAGATTTGGGATCATTTAAGTTGGTCAGCACGTAGCCATTCATTGCGTCAGTCACAATAAAACTTTCCATCATTAGTCTCGAGATTGACACTTCGGTAATAGTTGTCCGCAACTTCAGTATAACTCATGTTTGATTACTGACGTTGAATTATGGATAATTGGTCAAAGCTTGACCTGAAATTCGAGGGCTTTCGGTCCGAAACTAATGCCGAGCTTTGATTTATACGTTCAAATATTTGGTGCTTATTTTAATATAAAATTTTATCGAACAGTAACGGCTTGATTTGGAATACAAAATATAGCGTCATTTCATAAGGAGCATAGGTCACAAGCCTAGGTGTAATAGATGTAATATAAAAAAAAAACTTTTTTGTCTATTATTATAACTGTCACTTATAATTAATTTATAACTAACAGTGCACTTAACAATATAAATAATATTTATAAGATGCAGCGTCAGCAGCACTCTGAAGTTGTTGACAATGCCAGTCGGAGCCAGTGGAGCCAGTCGGAGCGCGACACGTAGCTGCCGCAGAGCACGCTGTCTCCCGTGAAACCCGCGCGCCCGTGCAGCTGAATTTGTCGACAGTGTCTATTGACTAAGCCGCAGTACCCGCGCGCGGCTGAGCCAGTCAGAGCGCGACACGTAGCTGCCGCAGAGCACGCGGTGCCCCGTGAAGCCCGCGCGCCCGTGCAGCACTCTGAAGTTGTCGAAAACAAGGAGTGTACCTGATGAAGAATAGAATAATGTTTATGACATAAATGGTTGTCGTTACTGATTAGAAAGATAATTATATAATCTCAAAATCATGACAATAATGTTGACGACCTCAGTGGTTGAGCGTGTTGGTGCTCAAGCCGAGGGTCGCGGGTTCTAATCCCGCCGAAGGAACAAAAAGTTTTCCTGTGTTACTGGCCCATGGATATGTATAAATAATACAATAAAAATCTTAAATATAGTATAAAAAGTATTAAATATATTTCCGTTGTCTGGTACCCGTAACACAAGTTCTTCGAGAACTTACCACGTATTATTGACGTGGTGTGAAGCGTCCATAGATATTAAAAATATTAAAAATGTTACCATATCTATTAACTATTCGCCTCTAACGCTCTCGATAACTTTACAACACGGGCTTAGCTTCATACTTTGTTTGTTAACTCAGCTCACAATTGTTCCTTTATGTCTCGGAGTAATCATTAACATTGTACATTTTGCTTATCTTCTTACGTGCAGACAATAATGTTAAAAATGAATGGCAACATAAAGGCAATACACACAAGACCGACTTTGGTGATTAGAAATGAGTGTATATAAATTTTGTAGCTTTGTTTAGAAGTTTTGTGAATTAAAGTAGGTAAACAATTTGCATCAAAATGTGATGTCACACAAAACTGCATAAAGGCATTATTATTTAGATTACAATTTCAGGAAGTCTGCCCTCTGTTTAATGCCTAAACAAAACTCGAGAGCACTCCACATTATACCACAACTGAATATTTCATTTCAGTATTTATTTGCGCGGTGTGATCCTGTCGCTACGGAAGAAAATGGAGCAGCCCGCAATAAAAGTGATGTATTGTGCATACAATTTATTTTTGAGCCGCTTTGTTTATAGAATTGGATGTTACTAAGTAATTACTTGATCTTTGTTATTAACGGCAGGAATAAAAGTAATCTGATTTTTTAAAATTAATAATCATGTGAAAATTAAAATAAAAATTATATTTAACTGATGGACATACATGAAACAAAATAAAAACTACTGTAACCCTCTTTTTATAAAAATTATGAGAACGGAGGAGAATCAAATTTGGCACTGTTAAAGTTTATATTATGGTGGACGACTCCAGAAGCTAATATTCATTATAGTGAGGCTTAAAATACATTAAATTAATAAGAACAACAATACAGTGAGTGTAATAAACAAATACCATGCGTTTTACATAATTTTGTCACACGTTTGTCAATTTATTTAATTCATATTTTATATTTTTACTTTGTACCTTTGACAAAAGAACCCTACTAAAGTTCAAACTAATAAATTATATGAATAATGGTAGAATTTTGACCACTGCTCGACCACCAGTTTGACCACTGCGCTACTACCAGTTTATTTAATCTGCATTGAATGTTTCGTCACATTCAAGGACCAAATACAAAATTTCAATAAATACTCAAGTGCAATACCTCAAGTGGGTACCTCATAACAAGCAGATTTTACAGAAGTTATAAATACCCGTGACTGTGGTATGGCAAGACTATATTACTAGACTAGCTTTTCCCCGCGGCTATGGGTTAATGTAAAGTAGCCTATGTGTTAATCCAGAGCTCAAACTACTAATGGTAGTAGTTTGAGCTTTTACCATACCAAATTTCATCAAAATGCGTTCTGTAGTTTTTGCGTGAAAGAGTAACAAATATCCATCCATCCATACAAACATCGAAACTTAACTTGGCCTTTTCATCTGTTATTGGATGATTTATACAGTATTCTCCGAGCAATGAAACCACTCTTGAGATACTGTAGTGCCTAGAACATTGGTTTTTAAATGTCGTATGTTTGCCCAAGCACACACGGCATTCTCACAACACAGTCAGCCTAGTCCAGAGGAATGATTGGTCAATACGTCTGGGGCCAACCATGAGTGGGTTTCCTCACGATGTTTTCCTTCACCGTTAAAGCGTCCGTATAATGTACGTGAGATCTGAAAAAGTATCATTTGTACACGCCACAACCTGGGAATCGAACCTGCACTCTCTCGAGTGCGAATCAAACGATCTATCCACTAGGCCACGGAGTTCTTACACTCAACAAACATCTATATACACTATAAATCTTCACAAACTTTCACATTTATAATATAGTAGTAAGGTATGCCCGCGACTTTACGCGTGCATTCCTGCATATCTGTACTATGTCTATTACTGTCGTCTATTGCATATCTGTACCAAATTTCATCAAAATCAGTGCAGTAGATTCGGAGCTTATTCGCAAACAAACAGACAATAAAATCTCTCTACATATTGTAGAGAGATTATTAGTACAGGAGTTTAAATAATAATTAATGTAGATAAGAACTTTCCATTTCCATCATAGTTTGAACTAACATGTACCTAAAGTAAGGCCAACGAGACGAGATAAAAAACGTAAATAAACGGACCGCTACTGAGTTGTATTATGAAAGTGAGTGATTATATCTGTCCTTATCACTCGTATGCAATAATGACGACAGTTGGTCGACGTCAGCTGTCGTAGCGTGTTTCGTGGTACAGGAAAGCGGCCAGTGCCTCAGTTTTCAACATTTGGTCCGCCAAACAATTGTGAACAAGTTCATTCCTGTTTGGATTGCGTTCGAAGTGATACATATTTTTTCGTCTCCGTATTTACTTGGTTTTTTTGTTGATATTATTCCGTTTCGGTTAGTTTTATTTTTGATTTTTGCTGTTATTGTGAGTGCTTAGTTGATTTTAATTATGGAATCACAGCCTGGGCTGACATGAAGCGTAGCTCGCAATAATACTACATTTAAATTTGAAGATGTGAAAAAACTGCTACAAGAGGGGATCCAACGTGTATCTGCTGATAAATGGCGAAATTGTGTGGATCATGTAATAAAAGTCGAGGACAATTTTTATAGCAATATTGATAATATGATTGATAATACAATAGATAGTTTTATCATAAACACAACTGACTCGGACTCTTCCGACGAATCATCTTTGTCTAGTACAGACGACAGCGATTAAAATTCGAACTTTATAATAATTTATTCAAATAAAAATGTTTTGAACCCCTGAATATTTGTTTACATTCTTTATCCCGTCTGGTTGGCCTTACTTTAGTATAGAATACAAAATTGTTACCTGGTTTCAGCTTAAAGCACCACTGGTTCTTCTTGTCCTCGTAGTATCTGGAGAGGTTTCTCAGTGCCCTGTAGTACGATCTACATTCAGCTCCTGAGATGAACGCCATCGGCGAACGGTCGTAGACATTGAACCTGAAAATTGCAATTATATTGGTTGTATCTTCTCAGAGACGCCTAGCGTAAATTGTAATAATATAATACCTACAGGTTAACTAGGTAATTTGGCCTAGGTAGATCTAGGGATACTAATTAGGACTGACCGAGAACCTTTTCATGATTTCTGATGATTTGAGCTTACTCATAACTTGAAATTGTTATGCTTTTTCTTAAAAAAGCATAACAATTTCAAGACTTCAAACGTAGATTTTCTTCATTCACATTATATAATATATTTGTATAAGGTACATACCTATATCCTTATTTTATACAATATTATAAATATGAATGTGAGTTTGGTTGTTACGCTTTCACGTAAAAACTACTTAAACTGATCATTATAAAATTTGGCACAGGTATATCATATAAAGTTGACCACGGGGAAGGACATAGGGTACTTTTTATAGGGGGAAATATCTAGTGAAAGAATAATCAAAAAGTTGAAAACTATGACCCGACTATGCAATTCTGTAGCCTATTAGGTTTTAGTTACTCGGGCCATTATTACGAACTATTGACACATTACGAATCTGTTGACACGTCATTCATTAAAATCAGATCAGTAGTTAAGGCGCTACGATGTAACAACAAACATACATACATAGCCTGCCAAAATCATTACTCTTCCTTCTGGCTTCACCGTTATCGGGTAAATTATAAAATATTTATAGACTGTTCATGAAAATGTGTAATTTTCTATGAAAACCTTATGACCATAACAATCTAATCTTTCAGTTACTAGAGTAATAGCATCCCACGAGAACGCTACGACCACGAACTCATCGTAGCTACGAAGGATCACGCCACTGGGGTCTGTAGTAACATTACGATGGTGGAGCATGACCACTAACCGAGTAGCCTAAGCACGAACAATTTGCGAAAAAGTTTTCGTATCGTTATCGAATAAAAATTACTTAGGCGCTGTCATGATTTTCGTGCAGTGTTTATTTGCCGACGACACGAGTATGTTTCACAAATTCGTGCTTGAGCTGCAGGAATATAAAAAACCTGCGCTGAGGGCACGTCATTTTATAGTAGTAACACAACGAAAGGCTGTGATTGAATGTGATTAGTAAAATCTAGAAGATTTAACATTAATGTCATTTTAATTTGGTCTCGTGAATTTTCCGCAAAATGTCGATGTTTGCTATAATTTGCTGCATAATATTCAAAAGGGTTTAGATGAATTAATATTATTAGTTCCTCCATAAAAGTAAAACAAAAAACTTATATTTTGTCCATATTGATACAGTGTCCCAATAATAGAGCGGTAACCTTGCCTGATGGACTACGGATCGGATCCTCAAATTGAGGAAAGACCCGAGTGGATACATAAGTTGTCAAAGATACTAACTGCTGTACATTTAGTACAAGTTCATATAATGAGGGTGACGTGACGTGAGTAAATTCGTGACATCGGACAGTTTTTTTACACGACAAGGACCATCGGCTACCAAGCGCCACCTGGTGACCAAAATGAATCGAAAGTTCTTATTGACCGTTTTTTATATAACTTACGCCACCAGGTGACTTTTTGTGAGTCGGGTCTGCCCCCTAATGGCAGAAAAAATATTAAAAATCCTCATTGGGATGTTGCTAGTGTCGAATATCTCATTTTTACAAATAAAATCTTAAAATTGTTAAATAGAGATGCATAAATCTAATAGAAATAGATATGTCGGTTGATGCGATAAAAAATTATAAGCAAATAAAAAATATGCCCATCTCTTTCTTGCAAAACAATATGTTACGTCACAAGCTGCTACCACCATACATTTTTAAATGACAAATGTATGGCGGCAGCAACTCGTGACGTCACAGGCGGATCTAGCACTCTCTTTCTTATTGAAAGTTCAATTTGTTTATATCTTCGTTATTTCTTAAGATTCACAAAAATTGGTTTTAGATTGTTTATTGACATGTTGTCTAATATAGAATGGATGAAAAAAAAAATTTGGCCAACATGCCTATTATGTACATGGCGTTACGTATTAGTTGATTTAATATCTAGGTACTACGCCTCGATACAAATAATCATCGTAATTACTAAAAAACTATACTGCTGTTAGTATTACTGACTGACTGTATACTGTAGTTAGTATAACTATGCTGTCAGTAGTATTTTATTTTAAGAAATATAAATCATGCGTCTCAATTTATTTCGTAAGTATATAAATTGTGATTTTTTTATACAATAAATTATTTGTTTACATTTACAATATTACTATATTATATTAACAGACTCTGTGGTCCAGTTAAGAGCTTGGCTCTCAACTCGGAGGTCGTGGGTTGGATTCCTGCGTTGGAACAACAAAAAGTTTTGATTCCATGTTTGGTTGGGACAATGCAGGCTGATCACCTGATTGTCTGACAAGAAAGATGATCCATGCGTCGTATGGGCATGTAAAAAGTCGGTCCTGCCCCTCGCTAGTCGTGTCGGTTATCCGTCCCACTAGATTTCGAGAGGAAAGGAAGAGAGGGTGCTCTTGTGTACTGCACACACACTTGGGCACTATAAAATAGCTCCTGCGTAGCTGGCCTGGTTTCAATGAAACCGGCCACCATCACCGATATCAGTGTGGGGAGCTATTATTTCTATATTGACCAGCTATGGGGTACGGTAATTTTCTCAATACAAAACGTTTATAAAAGTACCTACTATGATAAAATCAATTAGCCTTGGCATAAAGTACAAGGTATAAAGTATTAGGTTCACATTAATATGACTTTGTTAAAAAACAGTCATATCTTCATTTCACACTGTATAAACTTGATGAAAAGTATATAAACATAACAACCTGAAACAAGCGTAAGTGAAAATTTTCTGAACGCAGGCTGACACTAACCTTTTATTGAAAACTCTGCCGGAACGTAATAAAGCGACGTAAATTGATAAACTACATCATGTTAGCATTTCCAAACTAAAATTACAAACTTACACAGCCAGGGCATGAACTTACATAGCGTCTGAAAAACATGCAAATATTTCTTGGCTGCTTCAAAATAACGCTCCATCTACGTTATGTCAAAGAATTACAAGCACCTTTTTTATAATTAAATTCATACTAATGTATGAAAGGTTTCAGATTGAAATACCTCGACCTTTAGTTATATTTAATCTATCAGTTTCATAAAAACTTCAGCTACTGTTTACCGCGGTAAAACTATTTTTATAACGCGACGTTTCATGTTCTTTTTTCCCAACTATGTCAAAAGAATGCATGAATGAAATATAAAATTTAAATACACATACTGCCAAGCACACAGAGCCTGCTTATACTTTATTTCTGTCTCGCGTGTAACGAAGAAAACTAATATTGTCAGTATTCATATAAGTTCCAAAGCTCGAAATGTTGGATTTGACCCATGATTGCGGAGATTATGAAGCAGAAATAAAATTAAATATATCCACCCCGCTTTAAGTATAATCTGTTTTTGTCTGAGATTGCGTCGGTCTATAAAAGCGATGCCCAATTTTCTCGAAATTTTCCCAAAATTGATGTCAAAAATTGTAATCTCGACTCTATTATGTTTTAACCACGGACCTTATACGAAGAATTAACATTTCATGTTATATTTTGCATGATAGAAGGTCATATTTTCAGGTTACTTTCGTCAATATCTAGTCAATAAATACTTATTATACTAAAGAAAATATACCTGATATAATAGTTATTGTATACATATAATTATTGTATACATGTAATCGAGTAGGTATTTCAGTCTTCACTTGATGAGAATGTCGTGAAAATCCTACTACTAACATAAATGTGAAATTTTGTGACGATGGATGGATATGTATGATGTATTACTCTTTCACGAAAAAACTACTCAACGGATTTTTTTTGGATTTCGGTAAAATTTGGTATGGTAGAAATTTAGGTTCTGGATTAAAACATAGGCTACAGGTGGAATACTGTATTCAAGCGGACGGAGCCGGGAGCAAAAGCTAATTTTCAATAATTTCCTCATAAAGAATTGAAATATAGTCAAATTATATAACACGAACGCAAAATAAACAACAGGCAGGCATGCGGAATGATTCGTGGTGTAACCAATAAAATTGTTAGCAATTACATAAAAAGCTTTTCCATTAACTTCTAAATACTTTGCGGATTCACTTTGTATCTTTCGTTTCGGTGTAACCGCTGTATGGGCACAGAGTAAAAATGTATACTGGAGGTATGGGTGCTGTTTGATGGGAAATTTCATTTAGGACTAGTTGTGGTTTAGGACGAGAAGCAAAAACGAGTAATTGAATTGTCAAAACTATATCGATTTATGGTCGATTCATTATTGCCAATCCCTATGAGTTTTGACGTTCGGTTTCATTGTGAAAACATGAGTTTATTTTTGGTAATTTTAATAGAACTAAACCAATATTATTTTTATTATTACATTAACAATTATATTTTATAATAATTATTATCGCTACATCAGTTAGCTCACACTACCTACCGTGCGTTTGATAAAATAATATTACACGTTGACGTTTATCTTTTCCCTGCTAAACCAGGTGTTGGTTAAGCCTTGGTTTTTTAAATACAGGAAGGCTAAAAAATTTACCACCTCCACAGTATGCCGCTTACGTTTAGGCCACTCCTGTATCCCAGTGTTCCTTAATAAAATTAGGGTTAGGGATTCATCTTTATGTGAGTGTGGACTTGACGAAGGCACTCTTGAACATATTTTTTTCAGCTGCTCAAATCGTCTCTCTTCATTATATGATTCACTTCCCCCATATATCCCTCGTCCTTCTGATTTCCAATCCCTTTTATCTTTAGTCCATACTCCCTTTGTTGATGTTCTGTGCATTTTTATTAACCTTAATAACATTCGATTGTAGATGTATTTGTCTCTTCTAACTAACACTTTGTTTTTGTCTTGTTGTTCCAGGTATTGAGATATGATATGTTGTAAACTTATTTAATTACGAGATTTTAACTATTTTTCTCTTGTACTTTCACTAAGCCCTACTTTTGCGCAAAGTTATCGTCCCCGGCAACAAAGTATTTTTTTTTATCTCGCCTGACACTGACACTGGCTATTCCTCAAGGGAGGCCATTATAGAAGAAGAAGTGCCATACTCACGGCCCATCCACCAAATCGAGCGACGGTACTAATGCCCGTCATTAGTGTCAATCATTTATAACTTTTTTCCTACAAGTCCTCGGCCTTAGGCTTGCAGGCTGGATGGTCAGTATGGCCCTTTAGAGGCCAAATAAGCTTTAAAAAGTTCGAACATAAAAATTATCATCATCATAAAATAAAAGAGTATTTTGAGATTACGCGATATTAAGATATTCTATATCGCATATCGCGCACAATAATGTGAAAGGCCCGCTCTTATGTTGTTGGAGGAGGAAGATGAATAAGTTACATGTTTCGATATAAAACATAAAGCTGTATGATATCTCTCACATAATCGCGCGCGATAAGCTATATTGTAGCGCATAATATGAAAAAGCTCTAATACGTGAAGCAAAAATCACTTTCTCAAGGTTTGGACCTATTTTAACCCTTAACCATCTACTAGAGGTCTGTGAGACCGCAACGCATTTTTAAATTAAAATATTCCTTTGTTTAAGTATCGTAGCAAATTGTGCGTCTATGCACAGTGTCGTGCGTTGAGCGCTATGGAACGGTCGCACTCCGCATTACACACGAAGCAAATTTAATTGTTTGCGAGTAGCGCGGCTGCGTCGCTGCACGTGCAACATGGCCTTAGTGGCCAACGAGTTGCTGGCGTTCATCCAGCATGCCATCGACACTATGGACGAGATCAGCATCATGCAAATCTTCCTTCACCAGCGAGGAGATTTGCACGGGCAAGCAGCTGCTCTACGAGACGCTCGGCCAGAGCACGTACATACCATCAGGGAGGCGAGATGGTGGCGAACGAAGCGTGTAGGACATCATCTCCCTGTTGAAGCAGACGAATCCAGACGACGTGTCAGCCTTTGTGGCAAAAGATCTCCAGAAGCTACCGGTGGTAACGATGGACCACGTCGACGTGGTTATTATTTGTGTAAAGCGATGAAAAGAAACCGAGAAACATTATTGTTTTACTAAATAAATACGAAATTATAGGTAAAGTTAAACGCAAATGTCCAAACCTTTGATATTTTTATAAATGGCTTTACGAGATTTATGTACAAACTTTCACAAAGTTCGCATTGTCGATGATAAAGTACGTAATAGACGTCGTATCGTCTTAAAACCCCGCCCGCCGCTCTTATTTGTAAATTATTGAATTTAAATTCCATATATTAATATTGAAACGCTTTTAAAATATTTAGGAAATCCATAATCATTGATCGCAAGAGTAAAGTATACAGAGCGTTTAGTGATTTTTGTATCCAGACGTTAGAGTGTAAAGTATACTGTGCAATACTAAAATTTTCGAGAGTTCGTTTTGTATACAAATAATACTGTTTTATTGATTTCAGTAAAACAAAAAGTGGCTAAATTTGTCACCCTAGGCTTCAGCCTACTTAGCCTTCTAGTAAATCCGCCACTGGATAATATTTCCGTTTAACAAATTAAAATATATAAACAAATTATCGACAGGCTGCTGGATTTGGAGACTGGACCGTGAGGACGTTTAACCCTTAACCATCTACACCATATTTTTGTCACGTAACCACCTACGTGCGGTCCTGGAGACTCCTCAAGGGAAACTACCTTTATCTCAGGCTGTACGGTGTTAACAAAGTATTTAAATACGAAAAATACTTATTTATAATTTAAGTTTTTTGAAGCTGTAATATAAACTTTATTACAGCTTCATAACAAATAACATAAATAAAAATATAATCGTTAGATATTTTACAATCTTTTGAAAAGAAGTGAATTTAACAACAAAATAACACTCTTCTTAGACTATGTGGGCCTGATAATTAAGAAACTAAAAATATCGACCACTATGGTTTGTTTTCTTAAAACTCAGAATGATAACTATGAAATGTTATAATATAACTAAGAATCATACAAAAACATCAACAAAATTGCAACCCCCAAACATTCATAATTTTCACCGTAAAACGTTGTAAAATAAAAATGTTGTAAAATATCTAACGATTATATTTTTATTTATGTTATTTGTTATGAAGCTGTAATAAAGTTTATATTACAGCTTCAAAAAACTTAAATTATAAATAAGTATTTTTCGTATTTAAATACTTTGTTAACACCGTACAGCCTGAGATAAAGGTAGTTTCCCTTGAGGAGTCTCCAGGACCGCACGTAGGTGGTTACGTGACAAAAATATGGTGTAGATGGTTAAGGGTTAAACGTCCTCACGGTCCAGTCTCCAAATCCAGCAGCCTGTCGATAATTTGTTTATATATTTTAATTTGTTAAACGGAAATATTATCCAGTGGCGGATTTACTAGAAGGCTAAGTAGGCTGAAGCCTAGGGTGACAAATTTAGCCACTTTTTGTTTTACTGAAATCAATAAAACAGTATTATTTGTATACAAAACGAACTCTCGAAAATTTTAGTATTGCACAGTATACTTTACACTCTAACGTCTGGATACAAAAATCACTAAACGCTCTGTATACTTTACTCTTGCGATCAATGATTATGGATTTCCTAAATATTTTAAAAGCGTTTCAATATTAATATATGGAATTTAAATTCAATAATTTACAAATAAGAGCGGCGGGCGGGGTTTTAAGACGATACGACGTCTATTACGTACTTTATCATCGACAATGCGAACTTTGTGAAAGTTTGTACATAAATCTCGTAAAGCCATTTATAAAAATATCAAAGGTTTGGACATTTGCGTTTAACTTTACCTATAAGTTCGTATTTATTTAGTAAAACAATAATGTTTCTCGGTTTCTTTTCATCGCTTTACACAAATAATATTTGTGGTTTTTCGTTCAGCCTTTGATTTATGAAATAAATGAAGCAAACAATTGTTGAAAATGAACAAATGTTTTCTAATTTTGGTTTTGTTTTGCTTACCTTTTGAACACGAATTTGAAGTTCACGAAATTAACACAGTAACAGTTTATCATTATTCTATATTCATTCATTGACTTTTACTTTAAGAAAATCTAAGTCTGAACTACGATAATTTTTAAAATGTCATGAATTAAAAATAGATTTTCGACCAATTTATTAATCTATACTAACTGGCCCGACAGACGCTGTACCTATTTTTATAGTTAAGTTAAGTTAATATATATTATTATTTATAGTTAAGTAGAACATACTAAAGAACATACTATAGTATACCTACAACTACTACCTACATCTCTACATCTACTCCACACCTACACCTGCACCTTTTCCTGTAATTTTCCAATATTTCTCAATGTCAAAACCTTCCCTGAGCTTCCATAATTATTTCAAGACAAAAATTCGCCAAATCGGTCCAGGCGTTCTCGAGTTTTAGAGAGACATTACAGATTACAGTAATTGCAATCCATTTGTATATATATATATATATATATATATATATATATATATATATATATAGAGTAGACCACGAATCGGCAATCGGCAACATATAGTATAATATAAGTATTTAAAATAGCTATCTATAACCAGTAAAAGTGATAGGTACCTTATTTGCTTTAAATCGTTATTTCTGTCGAGAATTATGATCGGTGCGGAGTAAGTGTAATGGTACCCATCCTCCAGGTACTCAGCTTCAACGTCAAAGTTAGTGAGGAACTCGAAGTCCTCAGGGTGTTCGCTCTTCAGCTGTGTCGCCCCGAAGAACCCATCCAGTAGTACAGTTTCTCCGCCAGTGCCGTTCTCGTGCTCCAGGCAGTGGAAAATTTGTAAACTGTAACAAAGTCGTAGTACTATAAAAATTGCGAAAGTTTGAGAGATTTGTGACTCATTCACGCAAAAACTGTTGAACAAATTTTGATGAAATTTGATATAGTAGTAGTAGAATTCAGAGATTAGTACATATAGACTACTTCATATCTCGGAAAAGTACATTACTCACGTGGGATACTGTATTTACGTGGGCGGAGACGCGGGCTAAGTTAGTTTATTTATAAAATTGAAAATAAGGTCTAAAAGTATTGGTGGCCCGCTAAATTCGTAAAATATTTCGATAACAATCGTGTCGTTTAATATACAAAATTTAAAAGTTTAGATGGGAGTAAATGAACAAACGCGTCGCCTGATGAATTGCGATTACAAATGCGTTGATGGCCTTTCAAAAATAAATATGCTCTTATCTGGAATGAGAGGAACAAAAAGCTATAGTAAATTGTAGATTTTTAAAAAATCACTAAGCAATTATTTCTGAGTACTTCAAGAAAAGTAAAAACATATTTATAAAAATGTGACAATTGTTAAGGACAGCGGCCTCGTAACGTAAAACATGAGTGAATTTAAATGTGAACGATAAACGTGTAATTAAAAACAGTACATAAAACTATAATAGTGAATAATCAGTGACTATATGTATAGATTTATATGGCATCAGTGTGTAAAAATCGTGTTATATGGTGTTTCAAGTGCAGGTTATTTTGCTTATATATTTTTAACTAAAGCTAATTTTAACGTAGCTTCTTTTGATTTATGTGAATAAACATAATACCTAACGTGTAGCGTAACGATTAAGAATATATAATAAAGGGTTAAATAGTTATTAAGAAAATAATGGTAAAAATGTAGAACATTTCTTATATGGTAAGCTTTAAGTTATAAATATCTTTTTTATAGAATAAGATCTCTAGTATATAAGGGTTTATGTATATGGACTTAACAATAAAGAATTTCACACAACGCGTTTTGCTTCACCTGGCTCGTGAAAAATAGGGAAAATTATGGAAAATAGCCGTATAGAGAGGTAAAAGTGAGACGGCAAATCGGCCCGAAAGAGGCGTACGGGCGGGGCTCTCTATACGGCATTGCCATGAGCCAGGTAAGCAAAGCGAAAAAAGTGAAAATCGTTCTCCTCAAATAAGTGTTTTTATTATCGCCCCGGCTCTGCCCAAATCGGTGTAACCTTGCTATCTTCGAGTCTAATCTGAGCCGGTGGTTGAAATCCTGTGGAATTATACAGTCCCCTACAGTAGTGCGTGGTCCTTTGGCGAGCCGAATTTCAAGATCGAAGAAAAATTCGAAGTCCATATCAAGTTGAAAATAATGAAGACTGGACTTAGAAAATTTTCGTCAGCCGTTCTGAACATAGAAAAATTTCCGAAGATTCAAGATAGAAATTTTTACTGAAGACTGGACTTAGAAAATTTTCGTCAGCTGTTCTGAACATAGAAAAATTTCCGAAGATTCAAGATAGAAATTTTTACTGAAGACTGGACTTAGAAAAAGAAAATTTTCGTCAGCTGTTCTGAACATAGAAAAATTTCCGAAGATTCAAGATATAAATTTTTACTGAAGACCGGACTTAGAAAATTTTCGTCAGCTGTTCTGAACATAGAAAAATTTTTTGAAGATTCAAGATAGAAGAATTCTATCAAGTCAGAACATTGGAAACTTTATCAAGATTTTTCAACGGGAATCAACGCCAGGGATTAGATTGGACTCAGAAGATCGAACTCGAGGATACAAGGATACACCGCTGCGAACGGAAGCAAGGATTCGCAGATTTTTCATCGGAAAAACCTCCCGAAGATTCTTGAAAAGGAAGATTAACATTGAAGATTAACATTGAATATTAACATTGAAGATTAACATTTGAGATTAACTTTTGAAGGTTAACATTTGAAGATGGTTATGACCAGAAGTCAGAGTGGGGCCGAGGAGAACCAGCAACCACGTAGATTTCCGGATCCGCCACGATCGCCGTCCGCTGCCGCTACGAGCCAGCCGCCGCCGACCGAGGGAAGAGCGGATCTGCTTCAAACTATTCTGAAACCGAGACCAGGTACCAGCAAGGCGCCTGCATCCTCGGAAGTACAAACCCTAGCCAGAAAGAAGGCTATTTCAATTAGATCGCGTCGATCGACAGCAAGTGTCGTCGCGCGTATGCATTACGAGGCGGAGGAGAAACTCGCCGCTCTTCGTAAAAAGGAACTGCAGATCGAAGCAGAACTTATAAAGAAGAAGCTCGCCGCTGACGTCGCCGCTGCAGAAGATGGTAGCAGCCCCGACGACGACGAGCCATCAGAACAGGTGGAGCAACGTGTCCGAGCCTGGCTAAGCGAACAGGGTCCCGAACCCGAAGAGGCTAGACAAGAGCCGACATCAATGGAAGATAGAGAGACGCTGAAGCCAGAAGACATGCCACCGAAGGGAGCCCAGAAGACGAGGTTCGAGTGGCCGCAGCAACGCCGCCCACGCTCACCCACACCGCCCACGTCTAGGGCTAATGGAGTGGAACATCTTGCCGAAACATTAGATAAACTGCTGAACCAACGCCAGTCGCGCCACACTACGGAGTTGCCCATATTCTCGGGCGCTCCCACCGAATGTTTGCCATTCAAAGCAGCCATGGAAGACACCACTGCGTTCTACAAGCTTAAGCCGATCGAGAACTTAGCTCGTCTGACAAGCTGCCTACGGGGAGAAGTAAGAGAAGCCGTGGCACCACTGCTGAGCGTCGCGACGCCGCCTGAACAAATTATGAAGACCTTGGAACAATGCTCCGGTCGACCCGAGGTTATGGTCCATCGCATGATGGAAGACCTGAAGAAGATACCGAGGCTCGGAGGTTTGGCGGCAGAACTCAACCAATTTGCAGTGAAGATTCAGAACATGGTAGCCATCCTGAGGAAGCTGAGGCACGGGTACCTCTTTAACCCGTTGCTCACGAGAGACATCCTGGAGAAGCTCAGCCCATACGAGAAGAGCAAGTGGTACGACTACGCAGAAGAGACGTCGCGCTTCAGGAACGAGCCCGATGTCGTCCTTCTCTCTGAATTCTTAATGAGAGAAGCGGACAGGGCGCTGCGCTACGGGTTCAGCACGGCACCGAAGAAGGAAACACCGCGTCCACTTCCTAACAAGAACGAAGCCCGAACGAGAAGGCCAGTCTTCGCGATAGCAGACGAGGGCAGGGATTCGCCGAGTCGCAGCCAGCCAAAGAGAATACGCGAAGAGTCAACGAAGTGCCCGATATGTGCCGAAGATCATGCTCTATTTCGCTGCGCTGCTTTCAAGAAACTGAGCATGCAAAAGAGATGGGACACGGTCAGAAAGGAAGGGCTGTGTTTCCGGTGCATACGAAGCAGGCACAGAAGATACAACTGCAAAGCGAAGCCGTGCGGCGTGAAGGGCTGCAACTTGCCTCATCATACGCTGCTGCACGAAGACAGGTCCGGCGGCGCCCCACAGACAGAGGACGCCGTGATTACCGCATCGGTCACCTCCGACCGCGCGGTGAAACTTAAGATGAGAAGAATTCAAGTTGTCGGTCCACGGGGCGAAGCGGATATCTTCGCGCTGTTCGACGAGGGCTCGACAGTGACACTACTGGATGAAGACGTCGCGAAGGCTATCGGCGCAGACGGCCCACCGAAGGTGCAGAGAATGCATGGGATCAATGCCGAGAGAAGGGAAGAAAAAAGCCGACTCGTACAACTAGGCGTACGGGGTCATGACGGTACCAGATATGACGTCACTGCGAGAACCGTGGACGGATTGAACCTACTTACTCAGTCCGTCCCGGAATCACTGTTTCGACTTGCTCACCTGCGCGATATCAAGAACGAAGGTATATGCTATGAAGACTTCGCCCGTTGGCTGACCGACATGGAGTACATCAACGCCTAAATGCGCTCAACGCTCACTTTTCTTGTCCACCTGTAATCGTGGACCAGGTAACAAAAGCGCGCACCATTTACCATCTCTCTTCCTCTTCTCTCCCTTCTTGTACCTCGTTCTCATTCAATCCTGTTACTGAGGACGATGTTAACAAGCATATTAAGGCTATAACATCTACTGCTGTGGGCAATGATAACCTCAGTCCGCGTATGATATCCCTCGCCCTTCCTGAACTCTTGCCAGTTCTCACACATGTCTTCAATTATTATTTGGCAACGAGTTGCTTTCCTTCAGCATAGAAACGTGCTGATGTTATTCCACTACCCAAAACCTCTAATCCCTCTTCTTTATCCCATTACAGACCAATCTCCATATTATCATACCTTTCCATATTATCATACCTTTTTTAACCTCTAATAATTTGAATTTCACCTTTTCAATCCGGCTTCCGTTCTGGTCACAGTACTGTTACAGCGCTGCTAAAAGTCACAGATGACCTACGCTTAGCCTTGGAAAATAAGTGTGTCTCCATCCTAGTGTTACTTGACTTTAGCAGTGCTTTCAATTCTGTAGACTTTGACATCTTCCTTTCTGTCCTTCGCTCCCTTAACATATCCTCCTCGGCGATAAACTGGTTCGATTCATATCTTCGGGGACGTTCGCAGCGAGTTCGCTCTGATGAGGCTACCTCAGACTGGTGTGATCTTGATGCGGGGGTACCCCAGGGTGGTGTTCTTTCTCCACTTCTCTTCTCAATTTTTATAAACACTATCACCTTAATAATCAAATCTAACTTCCATCTTTACGCAGACGACCTGCAGATCTATCGCCATTCATATATTCATGAATTAAATTCTGCAGCTACCGATATCAACTCTGATCTGCAACGAATAGCGAACTGGGCAAAATCTTTCGGTCTGTTGGTCAATCCTAGCAAATCGCAAGCTATGATCATAGGTAGCAGATACATGACTCAACGGTTAGATAATGTACCTAGAGTTATATATGATGGTACCATTATTAATTACACAGACTCTGCTAAAAACTTAGGTATAATTCTAGACAGTAATCTCTCCTGGGTATGTCAGGTGAGTGAAGTGAGCAGAAAGGTTCACTACTCGCTGCACACCTTGAAGTGCCTCCAAAACTTTTTGCCTATAAACACCAAAATTTTCCTTGTCCAGACACTCATCTTCCCTATCCTTGACTATGCCGATTCCTGCTACTTAGACGCTACCGAGGAGCTGTTAACTAAACTGGAACGTTTACAGAATATCTGTATTCGTTTTGTGTTTGGTCTAAGAAAGTTCGACCATGTTTCAGCCTTTCGATCGAAACTCAAGTGGCTCCCTATCCGCCTTCGGCGCAACTCCCATATCCTCTGTTTACTCTACAACATTTTACATAATCCTCGCTCTCCTCGTTATCTTCTTGATCGATTTAATTTTTCTCGACCCCTCGATATTCCTTTCAGGTCCACTGTCAGGAAAAATATTTCTCTCCCCTACCATCGCTCCAACTTCTACTCCTACTCATTCACTGTTCATGCAGTCAGATTGTGGAACTCTCTTCTTCAATCCATTCGCGACAGTCCCAACATCGATGTATTTAAAAGACGCTTGAAAGAGCATTACCTCAAATCTGAATCCATATAGATACCGTTATTATGTATACATGTAGTATTTATATATTATAGTTATAATAATATTATATTAGTATTTATATATATTAACTAGCTATCATTTTTAATTTATTTATTTAGCTTATTTACTATATTTTATTTTATTATAGATATAAATATTTGAATTATTATTTCTACAATAATTGTAGAAATAATATTGCGCACGTCCTAACTGCTATACTTCATCCCATTTGTCTCCGTAGGGCTGCTGGAAGAAATTTCTAATTAGAAATAAGCAGTCCTTTGTGTCATCTTTCTTTGTTAACTGTATTGTCATAATTTTCTGTGTGTACAATAAATTGTTAAATAAATAAAATAAAATACATCAGTCAGCTGGAGCTACCCCGGAGTTACAACGGGGGGAGTCCGACGAGAGGCCGGCAGCTGCACGTATTCTGCGACGCGAGTAAGGACACATACGCCGCAGCCGTCTATTGGAGGTTGGAACAAGAAAATGGGGAAGTACGAGTCGTGTTGGCCGCCGCCAAGGCCAAGTTGGCGCCGCTGAAGGCACAAACGATACCTAGGATGGAGCTACGGGCTGCCCTGGTCGGAGCGAGGCTAGGAAACGTCGTCGCAGCAGAACACAGGTGGAAAACGGACACGGTTTTCTACTGGATCGACGCACAAGTGGTTCTGTGTTGGATACATAACGTACGTCGCACATCGGCTAGGGGAGATCGCCGAGCTGACGTCTGTTCACCAGTGGAGATGGCTGAGCACGAAGAGCAACGTCGCCGACTTAGCCACCAGAACGGGCTACGTTCCGAAGAGCGACGAGGACCCTTGGTTCCAGGGACCGGACTTCCTGCGCAGGCCTACGGCACTGAACAAGTGGCCCGCGGAGAATCCCGCTAGAATTGAAAATCATGAAGAATACGTCGCCTTCCACACCACGGAGGAGAGCGAGCTGAGCTGTCTACCAGATGTCTACCAGAAGATGCACGGCGATGGTCTTGCTGTTCGTCGAGAGGTGCCGAGATCGTCGGGCCCACCTCGACGTACGACACCTGGAGAGGGCCGAGAGGTTGTGGTATCAAAAATCACAACGAGACAGCTTCGCACAAGAAATCGAGATGGCAAGTGGCAAGACGGTACCTAGATGGAGCTCCTTGTACCGACTCAACCCGGTGTACAAGGACGGGCTGCTCGTACTAGACGGAAGTATCAAAGCAGCTCAGGTGCCGGCCGAAATTAAAAACCCTATCATCCTGGATGGAAGACATCACTTCACAAGGTTACTGGTGGCAAGGGAGCACGCCAGAGCGGGACACGGGAGCCGCGAGAGAGTCGTGAACGACCTCAGGCAGAAATTCTGGATATTGAAGCTGAGGCTGACGGTGCGTACTATCATGAACCAATGTGCGTTCTGTCGGTTACGACGGGCACACCCGAGGACCCCGCCAACTGGAGACCTGCCAGCCGAGCGCCTGGGGGCGTTCCAGAGACCATTTTCGTACTGTGGTCTCGACTGTTTCGGCCCGATGACGGTCACCATCGGCCGACGTCACGAGAAGAGGTGGGGAGCTCTCTTCACATGTCTGACGACGCGGGCGGTCCACCTGGAGCTGGTGGCTTCGCTGCCGACGGACTCTGCACTGATGGTAATGAGAAGAATGGCTGCGTGGCAAGGATGGCCGGCAGTCATGTACAGCGACAATGGGACGAATTTTAGAGGCGCGGACGTCGAGCTGCGGCAGGCGTACGCCGAGTGGGCGCCGGCTATGGCTCAGCTGGGCCTCACTCATCGGATGCAGTGGAAGTTTACACCGCCCGGGGCGCCGAGTCAAGGAGGTGCCTGGGAAAGGATGGTGAGGTCAGTGAAAACCGCCCTGCTAGCCACACTGAACGAGACGTCGCCCAAGGAAGAGGTACTCCAGACACTGATGGCCGAGGCGGAGTACTCAGTGAACGCTCGACCGCTCGTTCACGTATCGGTGGACCCTAACGACCCGGAGGCGATTACACGAATCATTTCCTCCTCGGGTCGTCCACCGGACTGCCGCACGTCGGACCGTGTGTGCCGGCGGACAAGAAGACGTGGAAGGTCGCGCAAGTCCTTGCCGACGAGTTCTGGAGGCGCTGGGTGAAGGATTACCTTCCCACGCTCACACCACGCTACGGGGCCCCGCAGAGCAACCGAGCCCTTGTACCGGGGGACCTGGTTGTCGTGGTCGACCCGACGCCGCCGCGTAATACGTGGCCGCGGGGGGTCGTGCACCGGGTCTAGCCCGGTCAGGACGGACAAGTGCGCTGTGCGGACGTTCGCACGCGCAGTGGCGTGTTCCGGAGGCCGACGTCAAAGCTGGCGGTGCTGGAGGAGGCGCCGCAGTCGCAGTTGCGACCGCTGGCGGAGCAGACGGAGCCGGGAGCGGAGCGGACAACGCCGGGGACGGCGCCGGGCGCGGAACGAGCATCGGAGCAACCTATAGCGAGCACGGACAGCTCGCAGTCGCCGGAGCAGTCTGCGGCGGGCGCGAACGGCCCGCAGTCGCCGCCGCACCAGCCTACAGCGAGTCCGAACGGCTCGCAGTCGCCGGAGCTGTCTGCGGCGGGCGCGAACGGCCCGCAGTCGCCGCCGCACCAGCCTACAGCGAGCTCGAGCAGCTCGCAGTCACCGGAGCAGTCCACGGCGGGATCGGCGAGCCCGCAGTCACCTGAGGAGGCTGCGTAGACCCTGGCTACTGCGCCGGGGGGAGGATGTTAAGGACAGCGGCCTCGTAACGTAAAACATGAGTGAATTTAAATGTGAACGATAAACGTGTTATTAAAAACAGTACATAAAACTATAATAGTGAATACTCAGTGACTATATGTATAGATTTACATGGCATCAGTGTGTAAAAATCGTGTTATATGGTGTTTTATCAAGTGCAGGTTATTTTGCTATATATTTTTAACTAAAGCTAATTTTAACGTAGCTTCTTTTGATTTATGTGAATAAACATAATACCTAACGTGTAGCGTAACGATTAAGAATATATAATAAAGGGTTAAATAGTTATTAAGAAAATAATGGTAAAAATGTAGAACATTTCTTATATGGTAAGCTTTAAGTTGTAAATATCTTTTTTATAGAATAAGATCTCTAGTATATAAGGGTTTATGTATATGGACTTAACAATAAAGAATTTCACACAACGCGTTTTGCTTCACCTGGCTCGTGAAAAATAGAGAAAATTATGGAAAATAGCCGTATAGAGAGGTAAAAGTGAGATGGCAAATCGGCCCGAAAGAGGCGTACGGGCGGGGCTCTCTATACGGCATCGCCATGAGCCAGGTAAGCAAAGCGAAAAAAGTGAAAATCGTTCTCCTCAAATAAGTGTTTTTATTATCGCCCCGGCTCTGGCCAAATCGGTGTAACCTTGCTATCTTCGAGTCTAATCTGAGCCGGCGGTTGAAATCCTGTGGAATTATACAGTCCCCTACAACAATAATATAATATTATTTTCATTTCGAAATATTTATCTATTATATATATATTAACTAAATAAATACTCCATTATTTGATTATTTGTGTATTTAGTTATCTTTCTTTATTTGTATAGGATGTGAGACTTAGAGTTGTAAGCTGGTGTAATAGAAATAATAAATAGCGAGCAAGAAAAAACGTGATAAATGTAAGATCATTTCATATTTTGTGTAAATAAAGACTTTTATAAAGACAAGAAAAAATATGTTGTTTTTGCAAACGCAAAGTGACGAGGTGCAGCCATGTTTAAGATAGCTATTTAAATTGATATTTATTCACTATACAGAAAGATACACGTTTCAGTGCAAGAGCAACGTCTTCGACATTGACTTTCATTGTCTTGACAGTCGAACTCTTGTAATGCGCAAATTTGTAAATTTAATCCGTTTCAAAGTGATAAAAATCTTTGTATAATATAATATTACCAAGAATCAAATTATCTTTTAGGATAATGCCAATAGAGTATAGAAACTTATCTATAGAAATACAGTGTGAATTTTTCTATTGGGTATTGGAATAGTACTTAGGCCAAATCAGAAAATACAATAAAAAATGCTGAAATAATATATACCCCCATCTGTTATTTATTAGTGATAAGAAATAAATTATAGATAATATTCACATTGACACATTGCAAATAGGTTGCCTAGTTAAATTGTGCCCTAAGGGCCGATTCACACCGAAATGTCAGCGGGGCGACGAGCAGCATAACTGTCGCTAGCGACACGTGACGTGAGCGGCAGCGATTGTCTCAAGCGAAACTGTGTTTTATAGTACTGAAGACAAAGTTTAAAATTAAATATATGATAGTTATGCTACTAGCATTTTTAGTTAATATAGATAATTTGACGACCTCTGTGGCTCAGTGCTTCAGCGCGTTGGTGCTCAAGCCAAGAACAAAATAGTTTTTCTGTGTGCCTGGGTCATGGATGTGTATTAAATACTTGTATAATATATATATATATATACCTGGTACCTGTAATACAAGTTCTTTGGATACTTAGCACGGGGCCAGACTGACGTGGTGTGCAGTGTGTGTGTGTGAAGCGACATAGTGTTGCGGCTACACCGCAACGGGGCGCGGGGCGCCTGCGCATGCGCCTTATTCGCCAGCGCACACTGCGCGGCGATAGCTATACTTCGAACATTCTAATATTGTCACATATCTTTTTCATACTTTCTTACACATATCTTTATAATACAGTCCACTATTATAAGTACCAAGTCGTTTTATTTTACACCTGGGAGCCTACACATAGATATTATTATTATTATTATATTATCTATCATTTATTTCTTATCACTAATAAACAACAGATGAGGGTATATATTTCTTATACCAGATGTTGCACTAGTAGTCCAACTGGCTGATATTCATTCTTTTGAAGACGCAATATAATAGGACACATTCTAGAAAATTCTAAATCAATTTCTTTTCGGCTATTTATTTATATTTGTCAGATTGAAAAGGCACTCCTAAGCATCTCCATAACTTCGTTGGTTCCATATAAATCCTGGCGTTATTTGATTTGCGAGTTGTTTACCGACCTATTCATCTCCAAGCTCGAAACTTCGCTATTGCATTCGACTCAATAATAATTGGCTTCAGATTTTAATATATTTTCAAGCATTCCACAAATCATCTTTTATGACTGTCTAGAATTGGGGCACAATTTTTGAGATATATTTCTTTAAACCTCTATTTCATTGCGATGACACTTCATTTAAGGGTCAGCTCACATCGAGAGGTGACGGGTCTCTTGAAATTAAAAGTGTATATTTTTGTATGTTGTATAGTGAATAAAAATCAATTTTAGATCATTATCTTGAAATGCAGCGCCGCGTGGCCTTTCGGTGTGAACTGACGTTTTGCATACCTATCTCTCAAGCATTCGCGTGCTTCATTTGTACAATCGGATACTAAATACTTTTTTAGAAGCTTAATAGAAACCGCAAACATTTTAGCTTTTCCAATTGATTTGAGTAATATAATTATTAATTACAGTATGCGGAAAACAAAGAATTGCCTATCCCATAAAAAGGCCTGAATTTAATAAATCCGAAAATACACATATGATTCGGTTGCCGAGACTCTTCAACCTTATAACTTCCGACACAAAACATCAGCCTGAGAGGGCTGGAACCTTAACCTTACAAGCAAAAGCTTTTCCAAACCGGCTCTGAAATAATAATGAGCGTCGAAAAACGAGGTCGCAGCAATTTGACGGCCACTTGAAATCGGTTGTATCTCCGACATACCTACGTATTGAGGACAAACTGGCTACTAAAATAGCGTATAATCTTAACAAATGACATTTAATTTCACCTAAATGAAAATAATTAGTTTGCATAAAAAGTTTTGTAGCGTGTAAATTTTGGCACAGATTTTAATTCACGTCCAGCCCCGGACCATATTATATTATTATGCATAAAGATCATTTAAATAGCAGTACACCAGAAATGAAAATGGAGTATGGACTAATGTCAGATTAGAATATTCATAAGAAGCATAAAATTCTCGCATTGTACTCCATTGACCGAAGCATGTTTGTTATAACGACACTCGCTGCGATTCCTTCATATGCAGTCTGCATATGAAGAAATCGGTGATTTTCAGTATACCCAATGTGATAATTGTACATTATATTATTATCATATTATGGTATATAATATTTTAAATTTATAAATTTCTACATTTTTTTATAGAGAGGCGGCGCAGGCTCTTAGGCGATTCTTATCGGCTTCCCTATTAAATTACCATCCGAGATTCGTTCGCCGAAGACAAGCTTGGTAGTATTGAGGAGATAACCGAGCCGCAGCAGTGGGTACGTAAGATTAAAATATGAAATTCGATTACATTATTATTTCCACGATTTGTAAACGTCCAATGATGATAATGACTTACGCCTGTAAGACTTTTTTCTACAAATTTAATTTTGGCTATATATTAGGTTTGATAAAATAAATTACGGATATTTTTCCTTCCTTCCTTCTGCTCTTATGTAAAGACACTTAGGCAGAAAAATAATTGAATAATTTCGAATAAATTATATTATACTAAACATTGCGCTCTCTAAGGCGCTGAGGTTATGAACCTCACAGAAACAGCTGACTTTAGCACGAAAGTAAATTCTTTGCCTAAATAATATCAATTCAATCAGCTATATGATGTCAGTGACCATCGCAGGACCGTAAAGAACGTAATGTAATTTTATGTGGTTTTAATTTTCAAAATTTTTAAATTATATTTTTCAGCCTAAACTTCATATAAGCAGTAGATCATAATATGCCCAAAATCTGTAATTGATTTTACCAAACCTTATATAGTGAAACTGTCACGGCAAGGACGCTTATTATATAAATACTGTCCCCGTTGATTTGTTAAGCCGTGACACAAATGCTGGCACCGCGCCGCTTCAGTATGCAAAATGCGTGCAGCGGTTTCTAGGTTGAGCCCCATTTGCGTGGACTATTAATAGATAATGTAATAGCAAGCATAATATAATACTCGTAATAGAATATAAGTATAATATATAAGCATAATAGAATACTCGTAATAAAAGTATTACGAGTATTCTATTATGCTTGAGGACTTTGTTCATGTCTAACAAAAATATTTCTATTCAACAGTAACATATTAAGGTGAATCCTTTATTTATATAATAAACAGAAAAAGTTTGTTTGTTTGCATTGAATAGGCTCCGAAACTGCTGGACCGATTTTGATGATATTTAGCACAAACATAGAGTAGACTACGGGGAAGAACATAGGCTTTTATCGCGGAAAAATGTACAGTTTCCGCGAGATTTAATTTTGCACGCACGAAGTCGCGGGCTTCTAGTATAAAATAAATTCTGCATTCTTTTTGAATAATAAAATAGCTGACCAGAGGGCTCAGTCAACATGCCATCGTAAATTAAAATGACGATATTCGAAATTGAACATATGTGGGAAACATAATGTTCTCTAAAAGCCGGTTTCAATAACCTATCCAGTGTCTACCAATAACTATTTGTTAAAATGTCGTCATTCAATAATTTTCCGGTGTGTGTTGTTTGTTGTTCCGGTAAAATAATATTGAAACGGGCCGTAAGTGACATACCGGACGATACGTGAATAGAATATTTTTAATATCTAGCTTCGTCATTGTATTTAGCGTTGGCATCTTGGCTAAAGAGCCTGAGCCTTTAGCCAAGTTCGAAAACAAAAATGTATGAGGTTTTACAGAAGCATCACTAAGTGATATAGCCTATGGCAACTTGGGTAAAGGCTCTGTTGTGTTATACATTGCCAAGCCCTCCCACCTGTGTATGACAGCGGCGTAAACGTAACGATATCGCATGACAATTGTATGAAAATCTGTCAAAATCATGACAGGTGCCAATACAAATTTCATTTGTTTACGTTACGCCGCTGTCAAACGTCCTGCTAGGCCCCCTGTATGTGTAACACCGACCCCGCAGCCTCAGTGAAGTAGGTATTGTCGTTGTGCACCGCCAGCGGCACGGTGGTGTATGCGGTGTCGGCGTGCTCCCTCACCGTGGACACCTTCCACATACCACCGAATAACGTGTGCTGTACACCGCCCAGGGCTTGGCAGACCTTCGCCGTAGCCTCCTCTGATACTTCGACCTGAAAAAAAAAAAAATTGTTCGTGTTTCCAGACACATGCAATCATTTTTTAGTCGATTCGCAGGTATTTGTAGATTTTTTTTTAACAGACTATACGTCTGTATACGGAACCTTGTAAAAAGCCGGATCGAGGTATAAATAATTGTGTTATTATTGCTTGATGATAGTTTTTTTATAATATTGTCAAGGATTACTTAAATTTATATTTCGTCGCTTCATTCTTCAGATACAGTAATTAACAATGTAGTCCTTTAACCTAACAGGCATTAATCCGCACGTTTAGAGAATCGATTTTGAGGGTAATCGAAAATTTTTATTTTGCTTACCACCATGTTGCGCCAGCCGGCTTGCCTCATTCTTTTTCCGAGCGTGGCAGCGATCGCACGTACTCAATAATAGTATTTAATTTATCGATATCGACATGCCGAAAAGGAGTAATGAAGATAAAATTCGCCGCTATAAGAGCAAGCTTCGAAAGTTAGAAGAAAATAGTAACAAAGGTTACAAAAGAATAATTATGTCGGAGGATTCAGAACAATCAGGTCGGTATTTTAAATTATAATTATATTGATATAATTTTATATTCTGTGATATAACATTATATCTAAACTTTTGCTTTAAGCCAATTCTAGCCCGAGAGGTTAACCGAGTGTTAGCACGTGGGTATTTTCCTATCATTATAATATGATAAAATAAAGCTCCACGCCAGGAGAAGGATCGTGTATCCTTACATAGGCAGTGTAACATTTATAATATAAAATAATATTATAATATAATATTATATCTGCGATTAGAAAAAAAATGTGGGTACATTTTCTTCTTGCAAAAGCAGAATGCTATTTTTTAACGGTTTTTTTTTGTCTGATGTTTTCAGACAAAAATGATAACGTCGACCCCCAGGCCGTTTCATTATTGCCCGAACCTCTCGACCAGATTATTGAAGATGCGATTGAGGGTACCGACCAAAATTTAGTAACTGGTTTAGAACCGGCCACCTTACAGTTGGACTCAGAAATCCTCGCTGCTCTTGGTGAAACCACCGAAGAGGCTCCTAAATTCGGACCTAAGATACATGAAAAGCTATCATGTCTTTGGTTACCGATATTGAAAAAAGGCTTAAACAAAGACTATAAAGAAAAACTTATCAAGGATTATTTAATACCCGAGAATTGTGAGTTGTTGCAACCACCCAAACTGAACCCTGAAATTTTAGCCGCAGTTTCTGAAGGTATAAAAAAGTAGAAGCCGTACAAATACAATTAGGACAAGGTATTGTTGCTATTAATAAAGGATTAGAGCTGTTATTAGAAAAAAAAAATGACAGGCTTTCAGCCATAAAGTTTCTGGGTGACAGTTGCCGTATATTGTGCGACTTGCACTTTGTCGAAACGGATTCTCGCAAAAAATTTATTACACCCGGATTAGACAAGAACTTTTTAAGCTTAATGCAAGATGTCGAACACCATGATTTACTATTTGGAAATCAACTTCCCGAAAAAATTAAGGCCTCCAAGACCATTGAAAAACAAGGGTTGCAGATTAAAAAGACGCCGCCAAACCCCAAGACGACGCCTTCGCAGTCTATATCGACGTCCTATCTTTACCAACCATCGACGAGCCGCTCACGCCAGCCGGGAAACTGGGCCGGCCCTCCTCGCTTCCCGTCGAACAGGGGGGGGGGGGGGGGAGAGAGGAGGGCAGAGGACGAGAGGAACTCCAGTGGGCCGGAAGTCACAAGTTTCAGTCCCAGCACACCAGAGACCTGCTCAGAGCAAACAGCCGCGTGCAACGGCTCAGCAATAGAGGTACACGCTGGAAGAATTCAGCATTTTATTAATTGTTGGCGAAAAATAACAGATAATTCCGAGATTCTAAATTGGATCGCAGAGGGTTTTTCTATTCCATTTTGTAAAGAAGTAAAACAATTTTTAATTCCACTAAATAATAATTTGCCAATTAATGAGCGACCCTATATATTAGAATCTATACATAAACTTCTAGACCTAGGTGCAATTTCTCCTTGCCAAAAAATTAAAAATGATTTCTTTTCTAGTATATTTTTAGCGCCTAAACCAAATGGGGAAAAAAGGTTTATTTTAAATCTTAAAACTTTAAACAATTTTATTTCTAAAGTTCATTTTAAAATGGAGGATCATAGAACTGCAGCTAGGCTCATGCCCAAATCTGGTTTTATGGCAAATATCGATCTAAAAGAAGCATATTTTTTGGTTCCAATTATAAAATCACACCGAAAATACTTACGTTTTCATTTTGACGGTGTTTTATACGAATTCAATGTCATGCCGTACGGATTGTGTATTGCACCTAGAGTCTTCACTAAACTAATGAAGGAAGTTATGAATTATTTACGTAATCAGGGTTTTATGTCGGTTATATATCTCGACGACATATTGTGTATCGGACAAACATACACTGAATATAAAGTCAATATGCAAGAAACAATAACTTTGTTACAGTGTCTGGGTTTTGTTATTAATAAAAGTAAAAGTAACTTCGAACCCCGTCAAGTCTGTCGGTTCTTAGGTTTTAATTTTAATACAAAAGAAATGTCTTTAAGTTTACCAGTCGAGAAACGTAACAAAATCTTGCAGTTAGTAAATAAGTTTATTTTATTACCCAGATGTTCTATAAGAGAACTTTCACAATTTATTGGTATCCTCGTAGCCGCTTGCCCAGCGGTCAAATACGGTTGGCTTTATACAAAGACCCTAGAATACCAAAAATTTTTAGCATTACAGAAATATAAAGATTTTGACGTAGAAATTAATTTAACGCATTGTATATTACCGGACCTATTTTGGTGGAAACAAAACGTTTTGTCTACTAAAAATATATTAAGATTTGAAAATTATTTTAAGTTAGAAATGTTTACTGATGCGTCACTCAACGGTTGGGGGGCTTTCTGTGGTGGAAGACGAGCTTGCGGAGGATGGAAGGAAAATGAATTATCTTTTCATATAAATTACTTAGAGCTGTTAGCAGTTTTCTTAGGACTCAAATATTTCACTAGTTCATGTTTCGATTGTTCGATACTCTTAAGGATTGACAACACGACAGCTATATGTTATATTAACCGGATGGGTGGAACGCAGTTTCCCCATTTAAATAATCTAGCAAAAGAAATTTGGCAGTGGTGCGAGATGCGACAGATATTTTTATTTGCAACTTACATTAGTACATCTGAAAATGTGGAGGCAGATCAAGAATCACGAAGAATAAATTTGGACACAGAGTGGGAACTATCTGAGGAAGCATTCCAAAAAATTGTTCAAACTCTGGGTCAACCACAAATTGATCTATTCGCATCACGCGTCAATGCCAAGTGTCGTCAATACGTCTCCTGGAAACCGGATCCTGATGCGGTTTCAGTTGACGCTTTTACAATTAGCTGGCATACTACTTTCTTTTATGCTTTCCCTCCTTTTAGTCTCATTCTAAAATGCTTAAGAAAAATTATTTGTGACAAAGCCGCCGCAATTTTGGTTTTTCCGTACTGGCCTGGGCAACCTTGGTTTCCACTCCTCAAACGAATGCTCGTATCAGACTTAATTATATTTGAACCTAAAGATGAGATTTGTGTTCAAATTACAGATCCCGTCACCCGCTCCGTCGCAGCCTTTTCCTGGGAGCCGCGACGCTCTCAGGGAAGCATTCACAAGATTAAATACACCAGATGTAGCGCTAGATCTTATGCTAGCTTCGATTTCAATTAATACCATGAAACAATACTCGGTGACATATAAATTGTGGTGGTCTTTTTGTGCTGATAACTCTCTAAATACCTTTGAAGCTTCAACGTCTTCAGTTATTAAGTTTATTGTGGATAATTTTAACAAAGGCGCCTCGTATGGCACTCTTAATAATCATCGGTCTGCCCTATCTTTACTCCTAGGGAGTAATGTCGGTTCAGACGAACGTATAAAACGGATCCTCAAAGGTATTTATAGACAAAAGCCTTCTCGTCCTAAATATATTTCTACGTGGGATCCAAAAATTGTTCTAGATTATGTATCTGCATGGTACCCACATAATAACTTAAGCTTGATACAAATTACTAAAAAATTGACAATTGTATTAGCTATTTGTACTTCTCATAGAGTGCAAACGCTTGCATTGATTAAAATTTCTAATATAAGTAGGACAGATTCAGGTATAAGAATACTAATAAATGATATAATTAAGACCTCGGCAGCTAATCGCGACCAACCTATTTTGTTTTTGCCTTACTTTAGCAGTGACCCAAAAATATACCCGGCTAAGGCTTTGGAAGACTATTTGCTGGCTACATCAAATTTAATAAATGATGAAACAGCAGATAATCTTTTAGTGAGTTATAAAAAACCTCACAAGAAGGTGACGTCACAAACGATCAGCAGGTGGATAAAACAGACACTCGCGGAAAGCGGCGTGGACGTGTCCATGTTCAGTGCACACAGCACTCGACACGCCTCCACCTCGGCGTCAGCTTCCGCAGGTGTCTGCATCGACACCATCAGGAGAACGGCCGGCTGGACCAACTCGTCCGCCGTATTCGCGCGCTTCTACAACCGTCCTGTGGTCGATGACGGAGCATATGCTCGATCCGTTTGTGGGGTTACCGATAGCACTAATTGAGTGCCATATTTGTTGATTTTCACATAAGGCTTTTATTATTAATTGTACTTATAATGTTAAATTAAGTATAAGAGTAATAAAAAGTTTTTTCCTACTTTGTATCTTACTGACTCTAAACATCTACATTGTTAATTACTGTATCTGAAGAATGAAGCGACGAAATATAATATAAGATCAAACGAACTTCTTGAAGTGAAGTTCGATCATTATTATATGAGTCGCTTCATTCGAAGATACAAAGTTCCCACCCACCCACAACCAACAGGGAAAAAACAATTCTCTAAAAGAATGAGGCAAGCCGGCTGGCGCAACATGGTGGTAAGCAAAATAAAAATTTTCGATTACCCTCAAAATCGATTCTCTAAACGTGCGGATTAATGCCTGTTAGGTTAAAGGACTACATTGTTAATTACTGTATCTTCGAATGAAGCGACTCATATAATAATGATCGAACTTCACTTCAAGAAGTTCGTTTGATCTTATAAAATGTTTTATGACAAAGCTTATAAAAGTGCTATCAGTACCAGAACAACACTTAAATTATATTAAATTGTATTTATTTTATAATGAAAAATACAATATTTGTATTTTGTAATTAGGTTTACGTACATATTAAACTAAGCCGCTTCGTGAGGAAGCTTAGCAATGCTGTTTTTTATAATTAATTTACAATTAGTACTTAAAATCCATTTGAAATTCTATACAAACTAAGTACCAGTTATACCTTAATCAAATAATCAACAAAATAATTTTAATCTGTTTAGGGAAGTACTTATTCCAATTACTGCCATAAAGTCCTCATTAGTGAGTGTCAAAAATTCATTCAATGCTTCTTTGATGTTTGTCAAGGTTATTCGTCAAAAGAAGGCTTTGAAGCGAATTGATGGACCTCATGTCCGGCTTTACAAAATGGCTGCCCATTCGCGGAAATTACATATAAATCGTATAAAAGATAACGTTTTTATATTTAACAAGCAGACGGATCTTCGATGGTAGTGATTACCGCTTACCTATAACCTTACGCATAACCCTTGGTTATCTGGGACATCAGAGGAGTCAAAATGGAGGAGTCACTCATTCGGCGAAATACAAATTTTGTTATATTTACCATTATAATTTTTACTAAAATTAATTTCTACTGCAAAATTACAGCAAATTACTGAAATTTGCTGTAATTTTGCAGCAAAACTTGCATAAATACACAGTATTATAAATAGTTACGACGTAAATAAAGTATTATTAAAGTTTTATTTACTTTGAAAAGTTCACTTACATTACTTATGAAAGCAACCCCATAATCCAAAAGCGACTGAAACACTTTCTTAGCTCCGTCTCCCGAGTTGAGGAAGCAATCTACATCCACGTGGCAAACTCTGCTCGCGACGCTGGCACCTTGCCAGACTATAGGTTTTAAACGTCTACTCTCAATCCTAGTTTCGTAGTGAAATTCTGCCAAAAAATTGGCATTGTAAATAGATTCATGTCCGTCGCTCCCTAAAATTGAGTTCAAAAGTTTCAATTTACAATAATATTTTTCGTCAAGATTTGTGGTGAGTGTTTACGAATGTAATGTGAAGACATTAATTATTATCATTTATAGGTATCACTTATATTTGTAAATGAAAATGAATGAAAATTATATTTGAAAATTTTTAACAAATGAGTGAGGCTCTGAATATACGCATGTAGGTAGATTTAACATTTTATAGATCGCAAGAACTCACATATCACTTTTATTTTCTCTATGTCGTACTCAAAATTCTTAATGATAGCTTCTGGGATTTCTAATAAATGATGGATTCTTTGAAACGTGTCGGAACGGTAGCAATTTATACACCTGAAAACAAACATTAATTGGACAATTGCACACTAATAAAAAAACTATTAAATTTATGAGAATGCTATGTTGTCTATTTCATTCTCTCCCATGATATATCTTTATCTTATAGATGTATACTATGATTATATTTGTCTATCATAGCGAGAAAAAACTATGTATTAAAAAGAGAAAAAGTTTTTACAAAATTAAAACCAGTGTTTGCAAACTACTTTCAAATACAAGCTTTTACTACAGAATACAATTAGCTTTGCTATTGCAATTTTTAATCTCTTGTGCAAACAAATTTTAATTTTACCCTATTTCCAATATCAACACCGTTTATTATGTCATTCCCTTCCGTAATGGCGTCCATTCTCCGCGGTTAACGAAATTTTCATACATTGTTACTGAGAGCTTTATTATGTTCAACAATCATAGTTAATCATGGTCATTAGTGTCATCATTAATTTCGTTATCATTAGTATCTCGTTATTTTAATGAATTTAATGTTCTATTCATTAAAATTTTTACTTTTACTGCTAGAAGCAACACACTAGGATAACCAGACTAACAGTGTTAAATCTTTACTTTAGTAATTAGTTTCAGAATTATTATACCAAATATTTATTAAATGTTTATCTTCATATACCATTATCTATATTACTCAATCAATATAGTACTAACAGTGTCCAATTAGCAATTAAAAATAAAATGGTTTTCTTTATTTGTACAACCATACCCTAAAAATAAATGCTGGAATTTTCTTGGGGAAAGCTCGGTCGTCCAAAAGTAAAACCCAATAAAACCCATTTACATAACTGTAACGCTACCAATTTAAATGTCATTTATTTACTGTAAGGGTCAGCTCACACCGAGACGCGACCCGACGTGACACGTTTCAATGCAAGCAGCGATGCAATGAAACTTGTATCTTCTTGTGTAGTGAATAAAGTTTAATTTTGAATCGCTATCTTAAAAACACATTGTTTAAGTTATTCGTTGTGTTACTTGTTACTTCATATACGCTATTTTAATTTAAAAAAAAATTATTTAAAACCGACTGCAATATTCTAGAAGTAGAACAATTTTTAAATAATCCCAAGTTGGTCCCGTTCTCGCCAAAGTGGTGACCTGATCATGGGACATTTGAGGATTATTTAAATAAAATAAAAAAAAATAATAATAATAAAATAAATCATAATAATAATTATAAACATCATTTACATTACAAGGTAAAACATAACGAGGCCTCAGTAAAAACGTACCTACAATGATCACGTAGCCAGCAATCTTCTAATTTTATTGACAGACCATCTTCAAACCGAACATCTACTGTCCCATTTTCCGCGCTCGCCTTCTGGATTCCTATTGAAAGGTAAATTGTTTTAGTGTTTCTCTTTTAAATTGAGTGTGTGATAAACTTTTATAGTGCAATTTAAAAAGCCACACGGAATTACAATTATGAGAAAAAAGAATGAAAAAGTATTAGGATTTAAATGATAGTGTTGGAATTAAATACAAATTAGAAACTACTTGTATAATATTGAGTACCTGGGTAAGTTCTCATAAATTTAAAATTAAAAAGAATCACAAAAAGAATAATTAGACCAGGATTCGTACCCACCACATTCCGAATTTTCGATTAAAGCAAAAATTACATATTATGCCTACCATACTGCCAATCGGACTGACATAAGAGATTCGAAATCATTGATATATTGTCACTATATGAAATAAAAAGCATATATAGTGTAAAAATACACAGTTTCATAGGGATGAGACCTGGCTAGATCGTTTTTCTCCCCCAAAACTCTCTGTACACTAAATTTCATGGTAATACTTGAAGCCGCTTTCGAGGTACCGATTATATATATATACAAGATTTTCTCGTTTAAAATATAAGATATCTTCTCTACACCCCATGAACACAATATTACTTTCAGTTTATATAAAACTCTTTTTATAGGTAAATGAAACGTCATTATTAAGGACCAATTAATAACAGAATGCTCTTCTTGGTGGAACACATTGTGCGGTGAACCATGTAGTAGTAAAATTGTATAATTGTATAAATTCTACAACCTTCTCTTTTAACTTAAAATAACGGTTTTTTTCTGTTCTTCGATATTACACTGCCGAGAACGTGACAGCTGCACTTGATTATAATTTACGAAAGCTTATTTTCTTCAAAGTATTTCTAAAGCCGTAAACTCATTAATCCAACAATTAATCAAACTTGGACCTTTTTATGATGCCTTCGTCTCGTAAACTGTTTAATTAAAGTTCAGTCAACTTGTATCTTGGGAGAAATCCGAAAACAAGGCACGTGTGATCAGAGACGGAATCGATACAGTGGGTTTACACACATACTTCAAAGAAACCATTTCAATGGAAACTACATTATTTCTCGGCGCTTTAGTTCTTAATTTGTTCAGTTTTTTAAAATACCAATAACTATTTGTTAAATGATTGAATATCATTTGCCGGTTTGCGATACGAATTTGACGTTATTGGTATTGGTATAGGTTATTGAAACGGGCCGTTAGTCTGTGTGTCTCTAGACTCGATAGCCAAGGTATAGAATCGATGCAATATGAAATACATAAATATTTTGCCTGACTTGGGCAACCGCTTTGTTTGTCGAGGCTATATACCCCGAGCCTTCTATCTCCATCCAATTTCTTACAGATGATATTACACAATATGTAGCTTGGTTGTAATAACTCAATATTAATTGATATTAAGGGCCATAATAGGTTCTAATAGGGCCATAAATTCGACGACGGATATCAGCCGTTAGTGACACGTTGCAGCTGAATATTTATTGCCATAATTATTTTGTTACTTAATATGCATTACTATAAATGACCAGATTATTTCATTAAGAGTTTCTGAATATGTTATTGTCAATGACTACCTATTGTTTCTCAATATTTGAAATGTAAATTACAATACGATTAGGTATTGTGAATGACAATGTTCAAGGCTCGTTAAATGAGATACTTTTTAGTACCTTCAGTGCTATTTTAGGATCATATTTAAAAAGAAAGACCAGCGGTCGTGAACACGGGTCTCTTACTAACGCACATGGACTCAGGCCGTTGTACCTCTCAATTCTTGCCGAATAGCTTCCTTATGGTTAGTTAGGCCATTGCTGAATATCCATTTGTGAAAGTGACTCCACTATTTCACCCTCTATTAATATACCTGTGAGTTATGTATCCAATATTCAATATGCCGACGGTGCAAAAACATAAATCTATTTTCGTTGGAAATGAGATCTATTCTACACCAATATTTGATTCGTGAATTTATAGATGCTGCTAGCTACAATAAAAACATATACATTGTCAATTCTTTCACCAAATAATCAATCTATGGACGCTTCACACCACGTCAATCTGGTCCCGTGGTAAGTTCTCGAAGAACTTGTGTTACGGGTACCAGACAACGGAAATATATTTAATACTTTTTATACTATATATATATTTAAGATTTTTATTATATTATATAAATCCATTACCTAGGAACACAGAAAAACTTTTTGTTCCTTCGGCGGGATTGGAAACCGCGGCCTCTTTCATTAGCACCAACACGCTCAACCACTGAGTCACATATTCTTATTAACTCTTTTGATAATTGTATGATTTAATTACTGTTTAAAAGCATACATATGTCTAATGCCCGCTACACACCTAACGTCTTATAGGTAGTAACGTTTTATCGATCATGTGTGTGGCAAATCGCTACGATAATTCGCTATGATTTACCTACGTAAAATTATTAAATTACTTATTTAAACATTAAATAGTTTTTAACTCAACTAAATAAAACAGTTTTTCATACTTTGAGAATAACTAGGTTAGTTACTAGAATCAGGCGTTTCTTTGCGGAAATCCAGAACACACAATTTAATTAATATAATATCTAAGTATATCCCGCGAAAAAAAAAATACCCACAACCTGCAAATGTGTGAGTGCACACATAAGCACCTCCCACCCACAATGCATACACTCAGAAACAAGATCGTGCAAACACCACCACCACACGAGCAACAATGTTAGCAATATCGTGCAAGGCCCCACACCACCATGCAGGTTGCAAAACTCGACTCGCGTTTCGCCCCAAATCCGGAGCATCCTCAGGAAGTTTCACACAGATCACACATTTGCAGGTTGTGGGTATTTTTTTTTCGCGGAACATACCCACTACTTATAATATTAATTAAATTGTAATAACTCGGTTACTTTCTACACTAACTAACTACATAGTATAAAACAAAGTTTTTCTGTCTGTCCCTATGTATGCTTAGATCTTTGAAACTAAGCAACAGATTTTGATGCGGATTTTTCAAGAGTTAGAATGATTCAAGAGGAAGGTTTATATGTATATAAGATGCATAACATAATAGAAAAACCCTGATAATTTTAGAGGTTTCTAACGTCGTAAACACATATTTTTACACTTCCAGTGCAAACGCTGGCTGAACCCTACGAGATAGATCAAAATAACGTAATATAGTATTATACAACTTAAATAGTTCTACAAAAAAGTCCTGGATAGTATATGTCTATCTCTTAGCGATAACCCACAGTAACCATTTTTTATCCTTTACTTTTTACGAGGAATAATGGCTTATTTACGAAGCGATTTTTAGCAATACAGCATTAATCCTTATCCAATCAAGTACCTTAAATAAATTGTGCATTTAGTATATATAAATATAGCCTTTTGCAGCATGCAATTAAAAGATATTAAATATTTAAAATGCAGGGACATAGCGGCTGCGTCGAAGACCGCGCTTCGTCCTATAGCAGTGACTAGCAGCGATGGCACGCGTTTATCGGAGCTCTCTAGCGAGGAAAATAACAATCCTACTACACTATTATAAATATCAAAGCTTGTGAGGATGGATGGATTTCACGCAAAAACTACTAAACTGATTTCGATGAAATTCGGTATGGTTACCCTAAAAAACATTTTCAATATTGTGTACAGAAGTATATTGCAGTGAGTAGAGTTATTTGCTGAAGAAGTTTTTTCTCCAAAAAAACTATTCCATGCGGGTGAAGCCGCGGTCAAAAGCTAGTAGCCAATATGAAAATCTTACCTTTCATCTTTGACAACAACTCTCAACCAATATTACAATTTACACAACTTATCGGAACAAAACTATTTCTACAAGCATTTGTGTCCGGGTGTGGAATACGTGTGACTGTCGTGTCATTTGTTGTAGGCCAAAGGTGAACAGAGATATATGATTAAGTAATATCATTTGACTACAAAGATAAGGTGCTGACAGTGGTGTAATTGAACAAATTAGTTAAATAATATTTATTGTGAAGCAATCGATTCCATTGTTTATTTTAATAAAGTTGAAATATCTTATTAACTACTAGATGTTACCCGCGACTTCCAAATCACACGGAGAAAGAGATAATCTACGGACTAACTCCTTCTCCGTGGTCTATAGATTAGATCTGTGGCAAATTTTGTCGAAATCAGTCCAGTAGTTTTGGAGCCTATTAAATGCAAACAAACAAATCTTTCCTCTATAATATAATATTATTAATTAGGTATAGATTGATAGACACAATTTTAACCCTACAACTACAAACTACACAACATGGGTCATGGGTGACCCCAAAATAAAAAAATGATTACTTACAAAATATTAAACTTTAATAAATTTAAACAATTATTACAAGGTTTTTTGGATATTAATGGAATGCTTAAGGGAAAAAAATTTAGTACTAATCTGAAAATCTAGATACATTGGTGACAAATAGGTAACCTGTGTTGTGTTTATATATATTTTTGGAGCACTTAACACATTTCTCTCTGCCCTTCCTATCTTTGGCTCTAGTACATAAATAGCAGCGGGAACTTGAAGTTAATCGAGCTTGGGCTACCTGAGCACTGTTTTCTTCATCTACTCCCAAAACATGAAGCATTATCACTTTAAGAGATTGGGGCAAATTTTTGACCTCATCAAGGCGGCGTTTCACGTAGGGCTGTACTAATTGAAGGCTTAGGTTTCTTAGAAAGTAGTTCCTTTTCAGTTTACTCCTACGAATGTTTGCCTTGAGTATTACATATGAATTTATACCTCCAGCATCAAGCATGCCGTAGAAAAATCTTAGCGGCCACCTTCGTGTTTTTCTTGCTGTTGTCTTAGAATGACTTAATTGGTCAAACGTGTCAACGCCGCCTTTCGTGGCGTTATAATCCAGTATTATTGCGGGTTTTTGTGTATTAGGGCCAATTTCACCGCTGTTGTGCATTGTAGAAATCAGGACAACACATTTGTTTTTCTTCGGGACATGAGATACTAATGTGATGTTTTTATCAAACGCAAATACCGAAGTAGGGAAATCTTTTTTCTTTGCTAAAAACTTTGGAGGTATTTCGGGTTTGTTCTTTCGCAACGTGCCTATCATTGTTAGTCCAATATTGCGTAACTCATTTGCAAGTTGAATTAAGGAGAACCAGTTATCCATAGTGATGTTTCGGTTTGTATGATGAATAGGTTCCGATAGCTTCAAAACATAATAGGATGGGATAGACTGTCCTGTAGGACATTCTGTCATTCTACCTACATATGGAATTGCAGATATCATGTAAGCAGTCTTAGCATCACACATCATTACAACTTTCATGCCATATTTATCAGGTTTTTGTGGCATATATACAATAAATTTACAGCGACCACGGAATCCAAGTATTTGTTCGTCTACTGTTACATGTTCCGACGGAGTGTAGTACTCAGAGCATAGTACTTGAAATTTGTCCCATACCTCACGCAGCGCTGCAAAATTATCATTGACTTTCCTTGCTTCACGTGTCTCATGATCATCAAACCGCAAGTAATTTACCAAAAATTCGAACCTGTTCTTTGACATTGTGGCCCTGAAAATAGGTGGACCATCCACAATCGACCATAACTCGGACAAGTTTGTTTTAGCTGTTTTGTATAAACCACTACGATACATTAATCCAAATAAAGCCATCAACTCCACTTTATCAGTTTTAGAAGTGTAACGTTGGTTTTTTATGGTCTCAGAAATTCTGTCAATTTGTGCATTGGTATGCATCACAATAATATCCAATATATCGTCTGGAAAAAATAGCTTCCACGCTTCTAACTCGGTTTTTGCGTCGCGTGCGATACCTTTAGGACCAGGTTGATTTATCACGATGTTTCTACTTGCAGTGCGTGTATTAGGAACAGTGAACGGAGTTCTTCGCCAAGTATAACCATTTTTGCCCATACAGAAATCAGACAGAAGAACATCATCATCATCTGATCCAGATTCAACATCAAACAAATCATCTTCATCGGAGTGTTCAGATATATATTCATTTTCTGCAGTTTCAGATCCATCTTCGTCCGAAGAACTGGAGGTTTCACCTTCATATTCCTCCAAAAGTTGCTCAATTTCATTACTTTCAAGGGCTCGTGACGTTGAGGCCATATTGAAAGACTATTCGTGAAATAAACGTGAAATCACACAACAGTTAATCACAAAAAAATTGTTTCGATAACCACAACACGGGTCGCGGGCGACCCCAAACTGCAATATCTCCGAACCTAATGAGCGTGCGCACCCCGCCATGCGTCACGGGCCACTGATTACCAATTACGGAAGGTACCTAGACACACAGTATTGTAGGTGCAAAACTCGCTAAATTAAAATAAAAATACGTGTGCGTGGGGTCACCCATGACCCAATGTTGTGGTTCTAGGGTTAATTCTATGTTGTCATATCAAATCATACACATAGAACATACCTACGTCTAACTTTACCTTGTCGCAATGTTGCAGAAGAAAAGTTTGTTAGGCCCACAAAATCCACTATTGTGAAACATCATCATCATCAGCCTATCGCCGCCCACTGCTGAACGAGGCCTCCTCCAATGTGCGCCAATCATCCCGATCTTGGGCAGCCCTAATGCATCCGCTGCCAGCCACATTCTTCAAATCGTCGGTCTATCGTGCCGTGATCTCCACTCTAACACTTGTCTGCTCCATCGATCGTCTGTCCGTCTGCAGACATGGCCGGCCCACTTCCACTTCAGCGTGCTAACTCTATGAGCAATGTCGGTGACTTTAGCTCTCTGGCAAATGACATCGTTACGAATTTTATCCACCAGTGATAGCATTTGCATTGCTCTTTCCATCGCAAGCTGAGGACTTGACTGACTTTTGTACAAGCATACTCGAATTAAATACACAAAATCAAATTTATATAATGTAAAAAATGTGCTAATATGATAAAAAAGATTCATAATATGAATAATATTTGGCGTGCGGGGTAAAATGTTACAACTCCCATAATTTCATGACACCGTCATATGCAAATCGTAGCGTTTCAACGTAAATAATATTACGGTTGTATTTTTATGTGTCCTGAATATTAATTCACTAAATTTCATTTAACCTGAACAAATAGTGTTAAATATATTTAAAAGCTTTCGTTTATGTTGATATAAAACGTTATTGCGAAGTGATGTTTAGTTTATTATGTGCTTATAGTACCTAAAGTTATGAACGCGAAATTGACTTACCTTTTTAAGTAAATGAAATTTTAATATCTGTGTTCTGAACTGGTAATACTAGGTGGCTTGCAGGAGCGTCTCCGCCTAAAGGCTTCACAGGACTCCTCGGTACGCGGCCAATTATATAGTTTCTTCACATTTCAAATCAATTAATAAGACAATTTTTCTTTGAAATAATTTGCTCGAATTATTCTTGTATGACTTCCTCGAGGCTATATTTGTTCCTAAGGGTGTTCCCTCACCGGGAGCATTCACGTGTAATGTAAAATTATAGATTTGACTTTGAGCATTACATTACAATACCACCTCCTCGACTGACGAGCATTCGCGTATAATGTAACATTATAGATTCGACTATGAGCATTACATTACAATACTACCTCCCTATAGGCGATCCCCTTACATCCCATGCATACAGCATGGGATGTTACAAGTTGTATCAAGATAATAGGTCTTTACCTATGAAATTGCCGTTCTGCAGTACTGGCTTGGCTAAGAATTCTAATTTCAAATTAATTTTATTTTAAAAACATGGAATTCTTTTCCCAAAAGTAGTCATTTGTTTATTGACTAGTGTTACATTTTCATCGCATTTCAATCTTTTTCGTCATCATGGATACGTTAAAAATTCGAGTAATTATGGAATATGAGTACCGTCGTGGCAGCAACGCGGCACAAGCGGCACGCAACATCAACGACGTTTACGGAGCTAACACTACAAACCAACGCACCACCTGTTATTGGTTTGCTAGCTTCCGTTCTGGAAATTTCGACCTGAAAAATGAACCTCGCGGTCGTCCAAAGACTTTGTTCAACAATGACGAATTAAAGGCGATTGTGGAAGCTGATGATACACAATCTTCGGCTGAATTAGCAGCAGCTTTCAACGTTAGCGTCAAAACGATATTGGTCCATTTGCGTCAAATTGGCAAGGTAAAAAAGCTTGACAAATGGGTGCCCCACGAACTCAATGATCGCCAGCGCGAAGTACGCGTCGAGACGTGCATTGCACTGCTCAACAGACACACAAATGTAGGAATTTTGAACCGCATTGTTACCTGCGATGAAAAATGGATTCTGTTTGATAACCGCAAGCGCTCAGCAAGTTGGTTGAATCCTGGTTCAGCACCTAAACAATGCCCTAAACGAAAACTTACCCTTAGAAAAGTGATGGTCACTGTTTGGTGGTCTAGCGCCGGTGTGATTCATCATAGCTTCTTACCAAACGGTTTGAGCATTACTGCAGATGTGTACTGTGAATAACTGAACACAATGATGGAGAAGCTGGCAAATCTCCAACCAGCATTGGTCAATCGCTCGTCTCCGCTGCTCCTGCACGAAACGCGCGACCTCATACTGCACAGCAGACGGTCTCCAAGTTGCAAGAACTGGGGTTGGAAGCTCTCCGTCATCCGCCCTACTCACCACACCTTGCGCCTACAGACTACTACCTTTTCCAGAATTTGAATAACTTTTTGGCGGGAAAAAATTCAATACCCGAGAAAAAATACAAAATGCAGTACAAAATGCCTTTGAAAAATTTGTTGCCTCCCGTCCAGCTGATTTCTTTAAGAAGGGCATCAATAAACTGCCACTGCGTTGGCAAAGATGCATTGATGTATGGGTGATTACTTCGATTAATACAAATAAAAAATACATGAAAAAAAATTCGTTTAAATTTTTTCATACAAAACGGCAATTTCATACGTAAAGACCTAATATTACACATTGTACCATTACAAGTTCGGTCGTCGGTCATCCTACTACACTGATGTATGAATGCTCCCGGTGAGGGAGCACCTTAGTATTATTTTTATAGGCATAAAAACCTACATTTTGCACAATTTAAACCAATAAAAGTTCTAGTCATCCATAAGGATATATATTTAATTATAAATTAGATATTGCTCGTGACTTCATGCACGAAAAAGTCTCGCGAGAACTGTACATTTTACTGCTATAAAAGTAGTCTATGTCCATCCCCGTCGTCTAATCTATATCCGTACCAAATCAGTCAGTAGTTTCGGAGCCTATTCGAACAATCAAGCAAATAAACAAATCTTTTCTTACTGTATACCTAAATTTAGATATAGATATCGTTAAGTTATCGTGTATCAGATTTTTCGCTCATTATATAAAAGTTTATTTACAAAGACTTTCTATAACAAAGAAGGACCAAGTTCCCATGTCCTTTCAGTGGAGATAATATTCTTTTGTATACTTTATTAAGGGTGTGCTTCAACTGAGTGCAAATAGAGGTTCTAGCGGCTTTGCGTAAGCCGATTATTAAGTTATATGATGGGAATTATATTGTGAAGCTACAAAGGAAACAGAAAAGACTGTAAGTTGTGTATTTGCGGTTCCATCGATCGTCATCTTAATATCTTTGACTAACCCCCCATACTTATAAAATTATTTAAACATCTGATTAGCTATTCAATGTTGCTGTCTTTGTGTGTCAAGTGACTTTTCCAAAGTATCAGATCAAGATACACATTATGCCGAAAATAACGAACTTCGTGGTAACGTCTGCAATGCTATTTTAAGATGACGCAGTGATGATGGGCCCGGAGGGGTATTACGCGTGCTGGATTTTTTCAAAGAAACCGTCTCGAAATGGACAAAAAACAGTAATTATTAAAAATATTAATATATTTTAATTGATTTGCGGAGAAATTACAGTCTAAAGCTAAAATACATATTTATAACTTTTGGAATCTTAAACCGCTTCCGAATGTCGGTAAAATACGAATCACTGTTTTCATAGATATATTTTTGATACATTTTTTTATGTTATAAACGTTGTTCAATTGTATTGAACAACGTTCAATACAATTGAAGTAGCTAAACAAAGGTCTAAAGAGGTCGTGATAATCCCCACATAAAATTTTATTTTCTTAGCTTTGGAAACTGGGGATAAAAATAGGCATCCTCGCCCCCAAAATATCTCGTACGTCCTCTTAATTTATAGAAAACACATTTTCCGAAATTACAATCTGAATTTCAGTGCCCGTGGCCGAATAAGTCAAAATAAATCAGCCGCGAATCTTCGGTCGCACATTTTTGCATGTTTAGACACTAAGCGAACCCTCGCCCGCGCGCCCGCCCACTCAAATCGTAACTTTATAATAATTAAAGATGTTGCGCACACGAGCGCAAAAGGATATACCGCGGGAACAGTATATTTTAACAGCGATAAAAAGTCCTTCTGTCACGTGGTCTACCTACTCTATATGTGCCAAATCTCATGAAAAATTGGTCCAGTAGTTTCGGAACCTATCCAATGCAAACAAACAAACATACACAAAAACAAACCGTTCCTCTTTATAATATTGGTATAGATTATTACCTTTTTATATCTTAGTATCCTTAGTAACTCTAGGATTAGTTTTTTTTTTTTGCAAAAATATAATTAGTTAAAATGAGTAAGTATTCACAAAAAACACTTTGACCATAAAATAAACATAATAGTAAGTTTTATATTTTGATGAACTTTTCTCGCAAGTGCAATCTAGACGGTAAGGAAAATTCGCAAGCAATTCCCCTTAAGTGCGTTTACTTTAGATAACATTGTTAAGTAGGATTGCAGGCCGACAGAAATCACGTGAATTCTTACACAAACTCTAGTAGTTTCATTCGGGTTTATTTCAAATAAGCTTTCTATTTGGCTATCTGATAATTTAAAATTAGCAACAGAGCTCTAAGAGAGTAAAATTATCAAACTTAACCGAGTTCATAAGTCTTAACGTAAAATTTCAAGCAAAAAATTAAGAGTTTTTTGAGATTTTCGTGACCTAAAATGGAAATTAGAAAGAGAAAATAAATAAAGGTGTTAAAAAAATAGAGGCTCTTTTATTTTTTCCTAATTCGATTTAACCTATTTATAGAAAATAACTTTTTTCGTAAAAATTAGGTTCAATCTTATATTCCTTACTTTCATGAATCCGATGAAAGTTTTTATAAAAAATGTAAGCCAGATGATGTTAATTAAGAATGGCAGTATTAATTAAGAGATTTTTACACTTAAATTATTAGCGAAAAGCGTGTTTGTATAATTAAAAGTCGACTACCATTTATTATGACTAACCTAATTTATTAAATCTGGGTCAAAAAACATAATTTTATCAAATTAAAGATTAGTTAGATTGTTCCAGGTACATATTTAACAAGGCAAGAAAAATTTATTGTATTATACCTGCCTCAGTGTTCATTCCTTGCAATGTTTGTAATTGCTTTAAATTTTTCGTAAAATGTGCTATGGCGAATATATGAAATTATTGTGGTAAAGCCATTAACTCGAGTAGAAAATAAAAATCAGTCTAATGATGAGGAATTCGTAAATAGACCACGTGTCCGTAGCGTCATTGGCAATTGTAGAGATAAGAAACGAAAAGACAGAGTAACTTATGGCTAAAATACTTATGTATTTAGGTGCCTACATATTATATGTTAATACCTGAACTGTCTACCATCGGTTTGGGAACTAAGCCGGCGAGAAGAACCAGCGCGTGGCGTAAGAAACTCCCACATCTATTAATAAAAAGATGGGAAATTTGCTATTTTCTATTTATTTATTTGCTATTTATTTATAGAATTTGTTTGTGGCAGAAGTCCTATGAAAAGCCTTGACCGATTTTGAAGGTGATTCTATCATGTCTATATTATCAGATTGTAAGCTATTCTTCATACCCTTATGTGATAAGGGTGGCCCGGCCCACCCAATTTTTTTTTGGTCTTTTTTTTATTTGGCATTAAAAAATACATAATGTAACCCTAAATTTTCACCTTTCTGACACCATCTCCCATTGTCAAAGAATATATTATACTGGTATAATAATATATATTACTAACGAAACATTGTTTACTAGCGATATTAGTACTGTGATAATCTTCAACCCTCAGTAAACATACAATTAAACATCTACAGCATTAAATCTGTAAGTAGTCTGTAATCGCCTTTTTATACAGGTTTCTCTGCTAAAGCTATCATAAAGATGATAGCTATATTATTGTGTATTTTTGTATACACGGTGTATAAATAAAAAAAAATATCTATCTCTAAATTAGTCTAACCCTGTCTTTTAAACTAAAAGGTAAAAACTTTCATAGCACGTTCTCTCTGTTTCAAGCGCAAACCATAATAATTTAGCCTACATTCTCTTTGTACCTTTCCTTCTTACCTTTCTTATATCAAAACCTTGTTCCTTCCTGTCTTAGGTCTATAGTCCGACCTTGCCTCACGGTGATAATGAAATGGCGGCCAGCTATATGAATTGCAGATGTTATTCCGATCGGGCCGAAGAAAGGTGCTCCTGAATAATTGCCGCCCTTCACTTTGAAGTATTATCTCAAGTCGTGTTAGCCTTGAACTTACGACTAGATTTTATCCATAACTCTTTATTATCAAGCCAATTTACTTGTATGTCATTTAAGCATACAAACATGATTTCATATTTAATTTTTATTCTCAATTCCACACCCACAGGCCAAAAAGTAGAGATTTAGAAATTTTATATACTGTGATCCTAACATTCAATTATTTTAGTCAAAATTTTATACGCGTTATTATAAGTAGATGTGAATTATAATATGAATTACGGAGCGCTGTACTCGTACTTTAGACTTCAAAAAAATATCAACATAATAAAATATTTAAAAGGTTCATCCGAAGCGCTCAATTAAATAGCTTTTCATATTTTAGTATGAGCATTTATCAAAGCTTTTAAAATTTGTATCAAATTCACCAGCATTTTCTGACCATCGGCTTGGAGCGACGCCAAAGAGCTTTTCCATTAGCCTATTCAGGCGTAAACAATATTGATAATTGCTGTTGATCCGGCGTCTTTCATTACGCTCTAAATTAAATAAATTGACGAAGTTTTGTTACTGCCATAAGAATTTAATACTAACAGTACAGTATGACAGAATACTGTTGCACACGGCGTAGTTAGTTTAATATAATTATAGTGATATGTATGTTAGCATGTAAGGTATAATATGGGCCTATGCAGTCCGAAATAAACGATATTTAATTTAATGTAATTAGTTTGCGTCGTGTACAATTGGTATTTCTCGATACATGAGCATTTCCATACTAAAATAAAAAAAAAATATTTATAGGTATTTGTAAGGATAGTTTTATTTGTAGATAAGTCTTCTTTTTAAGTATTAGTTGGTTAATTAGCTTTACTTGTAATTTAATAATAATATTATTTAATTCTTCATGAATAAAAAAATAACAGATACTAGAAGATTTTATAATCATAATCAGTAATTCCTAAGATTCGCACGTTCTAAGGGACAGTTTTTTTATTAACTATAGTCTTTGTATACGAAATCAGGTTATTAAGTACCATTATTAGGATTAGTTTGATTACATTTCCGACAAGAAGTTCAAACTTCGAATGGCGTGTTAGCGACATCCTTTTGTTCCGCTACTTAATGGTCGGGATCTCATCGTCGGTTGTAGTCTCAGATTTGGATCACACATTATGGGCAATCACAATGGCTCTTCAACAAATAAAATGCCCTTGGTTCTAGTTTAAGTTTTCCTCGTATAATATAGGGTAAAACCGGGCTAGATTCCCCACTTTCTGAAATATCCTCCTAGTTTTAAAAATATTGATTTTATATCAATAGTTTCTATGAATTAAGGTAGTTTAATCATTTATGTAGAATTATTATTAGTTTTTTTTTTCCTATAAATTACAGATTTTGCAAAAGTAAGCCTTTTGTCGAACTTTTTTTTTGAGGATAGATGCCTACCTATATGTATATCATGAAAATAATAGGAAGGATAGACGCCCTTTAAGTGTACCTAAACAAAAAACCTAACCAAATTTGATGAGGTCGTTCTACTCCTAAAACAGAAATTTTCTCAATATCTGATAAATAAAAATAAAAAAAAGAATTACAAACAGCATTTTTAACAGAAAGAGATTCGAACCCACCACAATCGGAATTTTCGAACAAATAAAAATTATACATTCGCTTATCAAACTAATATGCCAATCGGACTGTCATAGCGAAATTATTGACATATTTTTGCACGACGAAAGAAAAAACATAAGTATCTCATGAATAAGACTTAGCTAAATAGATTTTTCTGCCCCAAGACTCCCTGCATACTAAATTTCATGGTAATACTTGGAGCCGTTTTATAGAATCTAACCTAAAATTACATATACACAAGATTGTCTCGATTAAAGTATAAGATGAGATGGTTCTGATGTGACAAAAATAACGATAATTAAATTTTAACAGCATTTGTTCAACACAAATCGTTTATTCCTAGGGTTTATTTTGTGCATTTCGAAAAATCGAAAGCTAAGTTAGCTAACTAGAGCTGTTCTGTACTCGAAATATTTTTTCGAGCTGGCACTCCTAACCTTTCTTTGTAAATTTCATGGCATGATTATGCTACAATCAGTAAAGAAAATTTACATAAACATATAACAGAGCACTAAAAATATTCAGAAAATTTATATACCTATATAATATGGTGTACAGAGGGATAGTTGCTCCTAATAACCTAGGTATACCTAAAAAAATCAGGACAACTATCGTTTTTTAAATAAATTAAAAACAAAAGAGCAGAGATTTACATCTAGATAGACATTTAATGAACCAGTATATTAAAGTAATAAAACATTTAACGGAATTTGTTAGTACTTAAAAAGTTACATATCTACAAATTCTAACCTTTAAATATTTGACATGTTCGTCAAGCTCGCCAAAGAGATAAATATACACGAGACTATAACACGTCTTCACCGATAACAACTCGTTGGCAGAATAGGTGCAAGGCGACTGCAGCTCCTAATAACACTATTCTATGTCGCGAGTTTTAGAAGTTAGGTTTCTTCAAAATGAGGCATCTATCCCGGTTTTACCCTACATAATATAGAAAATCTACATAATATATTATTACTAATTACCAACAGACTTTGAATTTTGTTCTATCTTAACTTTGAACTGGACTAAATAAGTAACTACCTACATACACTTACAGTTTCTACACCAATAACTACACCTACAACCTACATCTACTACCTACCCCTACAACCTACAAGTGATGTGTGAAAGAGCTAAAGACCACTAATGTTTGAAGATTATTACAGTACTAATATCGCTACTAAACAATGGGTGTTAGTGTTAGAAGGGTGAAAATTGAGAGTTATTTGTATTTTTAACGCCAAATCATAATATAATAAAAATATAAACTAATGAAAAAAATTTTGGGTGGGTATAAAAGAAAATAAAATAAGGCAATAAAGAAAATAAAACTTACAACCTATTCTCATAGCTACCTAATAATACACCTGCAAAATTTCATAAAATGCGGTTTCAGATTAATTATCTAACAAAGATAAACGAGATCTAAACGAGATAAAGATAAAGATCTAAACGAGAATGTATATTATATAACACAAAAAATTAACTTTTAGCGTTGTTACGGTTTTGTAAAATATGTGATGAGATTTGAGAGATTTTGATCGTCTCCATTACTGTGTTTAGTTTTAAGAATTGCAACTCATACATCTTAATAAGTTTTAACCGACACAATCCATTTCCCGACATGGAGTTTCACAAACTTTTAACAATAGATTAGATAATCTTTTCGTCCTTCAAACGCTTAACTAGATAAACTCTGCTACGGTCTTTAACGAAGTCGTCCGTCTTGGAAGTTTTAGACATTTATTTTAGGTATTCCCTTAAAAGAAAACAGACTAAGCGAACTTCTCTAAGAATTGCACACGTGTACAGCGTTCATTATGTACAATTAAGGCTGTCAATCTTTACGTCGTGGTTTGCCACACTGAGATGAAGATAAATCGCCTTTTTTGCTAATAAACGAAGACTTTTATATATTGTAACCACTATCTTTATATTGTTACTATCTGGTGCCCATAACTTTGTTTTCGTGAAACTATTAATGGAAGCGGAAACCGGTTTTTTTAAAACGGATCTATGAGATAAAAGTAGCCTAAGTTACCCCTAATAACTTTAGCTGCCGGCCAGTGAAAGTCCGGTCAAAATCGGTTCAGCCGTTTAAGAGATTAGCCAGAACAAACAGGCAGGCAAAATAAATAAAAATGATGTTTTTCTCTGACATATGACAGTTTATGTTATGGTACCTATACCATAATACATAATTTATCATATGTATTTAGTGCAAAGCTCTTAATTTGAAATTACAAACAGACACTTTAATGTTATTTATTTGTATATGTATAGATAATATGCTCTTGTGTTCCGTTACGGTCTTTTTGTTAGTGCTATTCTTTTCCTACTACTGTATGGTTAAAAACATTTGTTCTATAATTAACGATACTACACGTCTTGTTACAATAAAAAGCTAAAAATCTTAACAAAATACGTTTACAGTGTCGGAAATAGAGCCTCACTGAGACTAGGGCCACAAAAATAGGTACGAACTTTTGTCTTTTGAACGTTGTCTTTCACAGTGAAGGCCAAAAAATCCCAAATTTCAGTGAGTTTCCAGTCAAACGAAAATCCTTTGCCGACTCGCGGAGAGAACATTTTTAGCGGCTTTATAAAGTCCACTTCTGTAGTCGGACCTAAATGTACGGTTTCATTCAGTGTGGTACTGTGTTTTACGGTCGATTTTATTTTACACAGGTCACTTATATTGAAACGCGCCAAATATTCTAAAAACGTCATAAAGCATTACAGCACGAACACGAGCTAGTCTTTCGAGAATCATTGACGTCACACATCGACTGTCATTTCAAATTTAGATAAATAATGATTGCCGAGGGCCATTAGCAATATGGTTTTACTATATGTCGATATGTATCATTTTTACTCGACTACGGCGAAGCCACAAGAAAAGGTAATGATTTTGGCAGTCTATGTGTGTATGTCTCCCGTAGCGCCTAAACCAATGATCCAAATTGAATAAATGAGGTGTCAATAGGGTCATAATAATATTTCGGGTAACATAGGCTATTTAATTTACGTAGTCGGGTTATAGTTTTTTAAAAATATATAGTTATTAAGTAAAGTATCTTATCTTTTTACCCGACTACGGCGAAGCCAAAAGGAAGGGTAATAATTTTGGCAGTCTATGTATGTATGTATGTTTGGTCCACCGTAGCGCCTAAACTACTGGTCCAATTTTAAAGAATGGAGTGTTAACAGATTCGTAATAATAGCCCGGGTAACATAGGCTATATAATGTACGTAGTCGGGTTTTAGCTTTTATAAAAAATGTAGTTATATGACATTATTCACGCTTTGCCAAAAAAAATCTTAAAAATAGTTGTGATTATGTAAAGATATTTATGAAAATAAGGGCTATGAAAGGGCTCCTCAGTGGGCATTTAAGCCGACATACTTACTTATTCCTATTTTTATTATATTATCCTAATTAAAGATATGCCTGAATTATTCAAAGGGTTGGCAAAAAGTTTATATCAGTTTTATAACAGAGATAACATAAAATATGATTTACAAGACACACGCAGATAAGCATTTTTATCGAAATGACTTTCAAGAGCGTTGAAGATAATGCTCGTAAGATTTTACGAGACATTTCTTTACGTTTACACATCAGTCCTCATACGTGAAAATGAAATAGCTTAACGCAAGAATAAAATTTGATGCTTTTCGTTTTTACAAAAACAGCATTGGTAAGTAAACCTATTGATTTTAGAATATTGATTTAGAAGTGTTTCTATGGGCAATTTCCTACTCTCACCTTACAAAAGAACCTTTAAGCTACTGCGAGTATTCAAATATAAAAAAATATACTCTATAGCCTTTTAACTTACCGTCCTATCGCACTTTGCTCAACGAAAAGCTTTATTAAAAGAAAACATCATATTACATTAAACAGATACCGATACTGTCATTGTAAAAATGAAAATACCTAATGAAGCATAGAAGGTATTTCGTGTCCAATTACTGGAGCCCTCAATCAATTATAATAACGAAAACTTCGGCCGACGTCTGAAGGCTGGAGAATATGAAATTGGCCCATTGGACATAAATCTCCTCAAGTTATGAGACGAAATGAAAGCAAACTTCTTTAATATTTGACACTGCTTTCTTTTTACATAATATACACAAACGTGGTTTGTGGGATATTTTTTTGCAATAAAAATAAAAATATTATATTGAATTAATTATTTATCTATTCTTCTAATTCTGAAATAAGTAATTATTTAAATGAACTTTTATTTGATGAAAATTCAGTAAATGTTTCTTAAGATAAATAACAAACTTAACTGTACAAGCATTTTTTAACTCCAATGTTCCATCTGGTAAATTCCAATTTAACAAGTAATTGGAAAACGCCTATACCCCCTTTGTAAAAGCCTAACGAACCTTAACAGGTAGCACACGCGGGCCCTAACTCGCAAGTAGTTACGGGTAATGACGAGGCAGAATAAAAAGTACGATTCCACGAATAAGATCGTATCTGGATTAGAAGAAACAGCGTCAGCCCGTATAAATGGAAACGATATTCTCGGTTGTAACGTGTTATAAGATATCCTATAATTTTTCCTATGACAAAGCCTTCTAAAAATTCGTTGTTGTATTCTATTAAAAATCCTAAAGTAGAATATATAGTACTGAAATTAAGAATGACCTTAGGCTGGGACTATATGGCTCCTCTGTGGCTCAGTGGTTCGGCGCGTTGGTGCTCAAGCCGAGGGTCGCGGGTTCTAATCCCGCCGAAGGAACGTTTCTGTGTTCTCGGGTCATGGATGTTTATTAAATATGTGTATAATATAGTAAAAATCTTAAATATACTTAGTATTCGGCCGTTAGTCGCTCAAGCTACGCAGATGCGTAAAGCTCTTTATGTTTCAGGTAAGAAGGCCAAGTCCATAATATTCTTACTTATCTCCCGGTTATGCAGACTCACTCCTGCGAGGTTACGAGGTAGCTAATTATTTTTTTTATAAAAAGAAACAATAATGTTTGACGAACGGTTTGATTAAGTAATGTTACGACGTAATATAAAATATATTGAAATGTGTCCACTATATGGTGCACTGAAGTATGTGTCGGCCATTTTGTTTCAGCTGTCAATGGGAAACAAATAACTGTGTGTTGAATTATGTATCAAAAACATGTTTATTCAAACAATAGCCCAAAATAATAATCAGTTGTTTTTTCAAGGTAAATAAATATTGCCGGGCTCCACGATTTTTTTAGCAATTTTTAGTTACCTACCATAACTATTCACTATATTTAGATAGTAAAAGATAAATATTTATAAACCATAAGATGTATTATTGACGGATTTTTATAAAAATAATCAACTGAATATTAGCTGCCAAAATTAACAGACTGTTATTCAATAAAATAAGTCCTACTCTACATTTTAATGAAAAGACTCCTTAATAATAAAAACTAGAATTTTCTGAAAAGAAAAGTTATGATAAATCCTTCGAAGTTTGCGTCGCTTTAAGCAATTTTGATGAAATATTCAAGTGAAATTTCCATATAATGACGTAGAGAGATATAACTGGCATTCGAATAGGCAAATGAAATCTTAAGTAGCTGCACTGCTTACCAGTTACCGTACCGCCCAGATTTCGGTACTTGGGTAAGTAAATTAAAACTTTCAAATTCCGTAAATTAAATTTATAAATTATAATAATAATCATTAAGTTGATAAAGTATTGATATTTGTTAGTTTGATAGAACAAAAAAGGTTCTCGCGAATCAACATTATATGCTACTACCAACCTATTACAAACGTTTTAAAGGCCGACAACGCACTCCTCTGGGTGTGGCCCTGTATAACAAATAAAATTGTTAAATCTAATAAATATAGTATCTGTTTTTGGAATGGCACACAAAAAAGAAGCTCCCGTAGAATTGCGTTCATAATTACGATTTGTCATTTTATAGAAAAATATTCAATAAATCGTGGCCCCTGGCAACACTATCGTTCAAGAGCGTGTTCCCGTACTGTATCCCAAACATAAAACTCGACGTTTTACCTAGCCTCGCCACACATTCAAATACACGGGGTACAGTCCCCAGTAACGAGGCGTGTAGATACACATATACACCACCACATATACACCTCGCATATACACCTCGCATATACACCTCGCATATACACCTCGACATCATATCGACTTCCTTTATGAATATTACTTATTAGATGGCGCTAAGTGCAATAAAAATAAAGTGATAACAGAACAATAAGTTCTGTATTACAATAGATATTAGCTTACGCGGCTTACCATTCCGCAGATCTCACGTTTCGCCACTGATAGTCCCCATATCGACATTATTTCAATAAACGTATACGATGTCGCGATTTGTAAATTAAAGTCGAGTTGAGACTTGACGTTGACAGCGAATGACAAGTGGAATCGAAATTCTACGACTTGTCGATACTTGTCGAAATGGAAATTCTGTGTCGCACGTCGCGAAACTAAAAAAATCTGTTCATTTCTGCAGTTGTAAATCAAACCGACGTGATTGTTGAACACAGCTAGGCTGCGACGCGAAATTCAGATAATTTATGCCGAATGTTTGAAGAATTATAATGCCTCTACATAAATTCTGAGAACTGTATTGTAGTGCATCAGTGAAAAGTGAAATACGAATGATAATAAAGCATATAGTGGGCCCCTGGCACCTTGTATGTTAGGGTCCGTTCACACCGGAACAATACCTGGCGCAAAATGCTTAAGATAGCTATTGAAAATTGAACTTTATTCACTACACTAAAAGATACACGTTTCATATGACATCAGTCATACACTACCTACTCAATACACATGCACTACACAATACACACACATTGTATTTGAGAGTACAATTTTTAATTTTACCCAACACTTGCGTACAATAATCCCATAATTTAATTTGTAGGAGATTAACAGCATATGGTATAAGAAACCTACAATTTGATTAATTGCAAGTTGCTTATACCTACTTAATATATACCAGCAGAGAGCTCACTTCATTACCGGCAAAGCTCGTAAAATATACGTTTGTTTCCCAGCTGTCAAAAGATTTATGGAGTGCGCATTTTAGATGTCACGGTCTAAGCTTTAAATAGTTTTCAGTTACGAAGAACCAGAGATATTAAAGAAAATAGACTGAACAATCGCATCTTTTTGTGTTTTTAATTCTAGAAACGAAGAAAATGTATTTTTTGTAGATAAAAATTAATAATATTATGCATTAGGAATAGTTCTAAAAGTATATTTTTAAAGACTAGACGTTACTAAAAAATAAGTTAATGTGCATTTGTAAACTATTCTCGATTTAAACAACCCAATTCATATTCAGCTAATTCTGTTAGTCGCACGACATCTTCAACTGTGTCAACACTTAAAACCATAAAACAAATTAAAATTTCATAAACAATGAAATCTTGCTGTGTTGTATTCAAATTGACTTCAAGTAAGATGTCATTCAAATTCAAATTCTTATAATAAGCAATTTTACTTCTTTGGATTCCAACTTAGCGTCTGGTTATGGTTTAACGTGGAACATGAAATAAGCACACGGAACTATTTTATCCATTTGATCTCGAGTATGCGAATCTCAGCATTTTTGTTTACAAATTTTGTTTCAATTTATGATGACCAATTCTTAATTTATTATAGTTATTAATTTAAAATAAATATTTTAATTTTTATTTCTTCATTAAAATATATATGTTAAATAAACGCTCAGTCTTTTCTCTATGCTGCGATAACATTTACAGCAATTTATGGCAGCAAACTAAGCCGCTGTGGTCTCCGAGTGAAAAACAGTCAGTTGCTGGACTTGTGTTATAGTTATATTCATTGAAGGAAATTGGGTCTCTGTTTGAATTAAATTTTAGTACCTACTTTAAAATTTTAAAATGTAGATGTTATACTTTTTAATTGTTTTAGTAGTGTCTATCACAATATAATATGTGAACTTGAAACGTTTTATACGTATTTTTACAGTAAGTTTCATACGTAGACTTTTTAAAGTATTATTAGGTATGTGCTTGATTTGCTAAAATATGGACATAACTAAATTTAAAGAACATTCAGTGATTTATGAAGATAATAATAATTATTACTATCTTAATAAATCACTGGTAAGTAGTAGTAGTAATTATACTAGACAAATCAATTGTCGATTAGTTTAAAGTAATATAATATAATTTGAAAATGTAGATGTTATTCTCTTTAATTGTTTTAGTAGTGTCTATCACAATATAATATGTGAACTTAACGTTTTATACGTATTTTTACAATAAGTTTCATATGTAGACTTTATAGAATATAATATTATATAAATTATTATATTATATTATATTATATTATATTATATTATATTATATTATATTATATTATATTATATTATATTATATTATATTATATTATATTATATTATATTATATTATATTATATTATATTATATTATATTATATTATATTATATTATATTATATTATATTATATTATATTATATTATATTATATTATATTATATTATATTATATTATATTATATTATATTATATTATATTATATTATATTATATTATATTATATTATATTATATTATATTATATTATATTATATTATATTATATTATATTATATTATATTATATTATATTATATTATATTATATTATATTATATTATATTATATTATATTATATTATATTATATTATATTATATTATATTATATTATATTATATTATATTACTTTTAACTAATCGACAATTGATTTGTCTAGTATAATTACTGCTACTACTATTTACAAGTGATTTATTAAGATAGTAATAATTATTATTATCTTAATAAATCACTGATTTTTTTTTACATATTAGTATATTTTAGTATATTTATAATATAATATAATATTTCTAACAAAGTACAAAAAGTATCATCCAAAATTAAGGTTTTTAATATGGACCTTTACGACGTGAGGTGTCATCGTGGCGTAATCTTCAACCTACGTCAACGTACAAAGAATGTCGCTGAATCATGTTGTAAACATTTTAAGTCCTTTTTTCGTAGTATATAATGTTATGTTAACGATAATACTAACGGTAATACAGCGATCAGACTAAAGGGAAATTCATAGATTGTTTCGATTATAAGAAAGTACGTGGAATACTTACCGGCGATAATCCTGTGTAAAAGAAAAAAATCAAAATTACATACTTAGATAAATTATTGTTATTAGCGCTCGACTAGATACCGCGCTATCTAACGACAACAGCTCCGTGAATGTGGCAACTCATTATTGTGGTATGGGTTTATGATATCATTGTATCTAAGACAAGAAATTGTCTTACACATAATTATATTAATGTGTGTAAGACAACATAATAATATAATTGTGTGCGTGAATTCTGTACGTACATCTGACATGAAGATTTCAATGTGACGGACTTCGACGTACTATTTACTGCCGCATTTTTCAAGTACATGAGAGTACATGAGCGGTATATAGTCGAGCACCTCGACAAATCATTAATTATCTATGCCCGATTATAAGCCTGACATCCAATGATAAAGTCTACATAACTTAATCAATTGAAGTATAGTATGTTGATTTAATTTGGTCTCAATCCTCCTCTTCGTGTAATATACCAGTTAAAATAACATTTTTATGCAAAAAAATTACAAAGGCAAAATACACAAACAACAGTGGAACAATGTATGTGAACGATCCGTCAATAGGCAGGAATTTCGTTCATTTCGCGATAGCGGTGAGCGATGGCCGAAATGAATGGAAAAACACACCAGATACTGAATTTCGACATATTGACCAACGATTTACTGTAACATATTATGTTGGACAGTAATAAAACTATATTTCAAGTGACTACAAACTTGATAATCTTGCTAAGAAATAAAAAAGTTTGTCAAGATGAATGAGTGTATATGTAGATAGTTTAATTTGTTTAGCCTAGATGCTGCTGGACTTTAACAGGATAGGCACTTAAAACCGTCAATTTTGATTTACCTTTTATCTCGGGCTGTTAGTAGTTCACATTCGTGTCTCTAGGAAAATAGAAGATGACTTTTCTGTAAAAAATATTCTTGTTCTACTAAATTCTTTTCGATTTCTATCCGCGGTGAGCGATTTAAAAGCCACTTTTTACTGGAAGAAGCATTTACTTATCCTGGTGAAACAAAGGCATATTAGAAAATAGCTTACTACAATTTTTCTAAATAACTAGAAACTTAACCAACTGTGAGAACATAAGTTGCGGGATCGAACACAAGTGGAATACAAAACTTTACAATTGATCCGGCTGTGTGGTTTGCGAGCTTGAATTACAACTAAGTCTAGAATTTTCTTTGTAATTCTTGTACTAGACATTTCCCGATGCATGAGATTATATATAATAACTGTTTATTTTAAAATTTTATAAGCACTACAGAATTTTATAAATGGCAGCCTTAACATTATTGGTCTTACAATTTATTTGACATTTTTGTTCAAAGAAACGTTTTATTTTCTTTTTATAATGTATTTTTACGCATCAGAAAATATGTTCAGAACACGAGAAACAATTTCGAAGCAAAAAGTTCATGAAACGATTTATTTAGCTACTTTTATTGTTTATCGTGAGCGACGAATCGTGTCAGATTATTTTAGCTCAGATATTGTGAAGGTAAAAGGTAAACCTTTACCGACATCTCTAGCACGCTAGCTGCGGATTTTGCAGCTTTTCAAAGATTCAACGTGGGTTCAATGGACCCACGTCTAATTGGACTACAGTTAAGGGCTAGAGTCCCATTGAAACATACTTTCGTACTAGGCACATATACCTAACTAGATGATGCGCGCAAAAGGAAATACCGCGAAAACCGTACATTTTGCCGCAATAAAAATCCTATGTTCTTCCTACGGGGTCTATTCTGAATATGTGCCAAATTTCATCAAAATCCGTCCAGTAGTTTAGGAGCCTATTCAATGTACACTCCTCTAATTGATTAATATTATAGTGTAATTTACTATATGTGTGTGTGCAAATTTGCGAACCATTGTCTTTTATGGTTTATTCGGTGGAGTCTCCATACGGTATCTCTTCATTCGCACCATTGAATTGATAATATCTATCTTTGCGTGCCTACCCAAAAAATCTAAAGAGAATCGGTGTGGGTATCTAGATCTAGAGTAAGCAACAGTAGCTTCAGCCACGTTCTAGAAAAGGTGTTATGAAATGTGCGATGAGTAATTAAATTATAGCCTACACTTTTGAGCATCTACGCAATTTTAAATTTTGAGCATCTTAGCAAAAAGATTACGATTAAGATTGTTTTAACGGCTCTTGATATTGTGTGAACGAAAATAAAAGTGTATTTCGTTACAAGCACGAACGTTATTTAAGGCTCCGTAAAGTTCGCAGCCAACACACCGTGAAAGAATAACGGGCCATCCGTAAGTACAGGTGTATAACGTAGTAAGTATACAGGTATACATCTGAGTAAGTACAGGCTCACGCTTCTAGAGATCACGGCGTCGTTTATTCCTCTAAGAGCTGGAATTACGCGAATTTTATTTTTCCGTTTAAGAATCAAATCTGGAAAGACTAAATTCAAGAAAAAGAGTTGTAACTTCTGTGGGCTTAGTACGCACAATTGACAACAACGTTTTCGTATTATTATATCGAATGAGAATTGTATGAAAATCATAATAGCGCCTAAAGTTTTTGTATGAAAATCATAATAGCGCCTAAATTCAATAACGTTACGTATATGTTGCTACAATTGTTCCTGCTAAGCCCAAAGACATGAGGTAACTTTATTTACATACACAGGAACTACACTTTTTAATATGCTGCGTATTTTAGAAGTCTTATTTAGATGTCCAAACAAAATACATTGAATGATATAGAGAACTCTTGTTACGTTTCGAAATAAAGTACATACTTAACAGAAGTCTCAATTCTTTTTCATGACAGTTATTCTTTTCAGAATTTATTCTAATTTACAAATAACCCGGGAAAGTTTTTAACTAATAGTTCTATAGCTTAAGGATAAAATAATAGCAATATTTCATAAATATTACAGAACACAAAACATACTCTGAATGAGTTTGCGACAAACAACATTTCGCTCTCGCTGGTGTAAAACAAACAAGTCGAGTTTGATTCGGTCATTTTGCAGTATAACTGTTTTTGAAATTGTAAATTTCATAAACGTTTCACGTAGCTTTCGGACAGTAACGTATAATAAAAGATAAAAAAATGAAAGTTTTGTATGAATGCTCTAATTTAAAATTGCAAAATTTTATGTCAATTAATTTGTAGTTTAAGGCTTCAGTTTTCCAAACAGTTTAAAGTTATTTTTATAGATAATTTTAGTTTACGTAGATTGTTGAAGCCATAAAAGTTTTAAAATGATTTAAAAATTACATTAGCCGATAGGTAAGTGTTGTGAAAAAAACATTTTCTTGCTTTATAAATTGATGAGATGCATCATGCAGGGATCATAATGCATGATTAGACCAAGAGGTGATATATTGCGTGTCGTGTTTTACGACTTAAAATTGCTACTTTATATCGCCATTGGCCCTCCCCAATCATATTGTACTGAGATCCCAGGCCCTCCTAACTCCCCCCGTTCCTATACAATGAATGTACGCATACACGCTAGTTAGCGCGGTGGATCAATTCTAAGGTACAGGGAGCCAAAGGTACGAAAACATTGTACAAACTTTTTTTACAACCTTTGAAATTATTCTTGCGTAACTGGCCTGATTTCAATTACACCGGCCACCGTCACCGAAATCGGTGTGGGGAGTATATATAATAATATAATATAATAATAATATTATATTATTATTTATATTGTTACAGTAGAGTAATGACAAACAAACGATGTATGTAAGATTGACACCGACTACTTGTTTTTATGTTTTTGTTTTAGTAAAATTAAGCCATATTATCCATGTAGGTAGACGTAAAAATCATTAAACTTTACCTTTATTCTTATTTCTTTATATTCTATTGTATTTATTCTTTCTATTCGTACGTTTAGAGAAAAATTAAATAAGTTTGGTTCCTTACATTATTCTACAATCAATAAATAAGAGTGGATGGGATGGATGTAAGTAAAATTTAATGCCTTATATCTAAAATAGGCCCACGGCACAAACTAACCGGTATGCAATATGTATATTGTATACATTAGTATTACAATATGATATACATTTTACCAGTAAGAATATGAGGGTAGGCAAGCGGGACTGGGATCTCAGTCCCTATGGGATTATTCTTTTAATTATTGTGACACGATGATTCCACAAATTCCGCAATGTTTTTCATACAATGGGACAGGATGGGGACTATCTCTGAGGTCGGGTGAGTCAGTAATTAATTATCGCCATAATGACAACAAAATGTCAAACGAATTTTTCCGACCCAAAAATTCATCGACCCGGATACAACAGATGTTCGCAAAAGTAACTATGGGACAGGATGGAGATTTTAAATATTATATAACTATAATATTTAAAAAGACTAATATGACATTATTAGATGTAGGTACATTTTATTTTACTACCACGCCAAAAAATGTAGCTTTTGCGAGTTGAAACATACCTATTAGCTATGGAGCTGGTGGCATATAAGGTATATCATCGTCATCACAGGACAGGTATATTATTTCATTGTCGTTGATTTTATAGATAGTGAAATTAAAGCTGGCACAAGTCAGGATAGTGGAAGTTTTTGAAAAATAATTATGAAAGTGTAAAAAATAATTAGTACTCCATTATTCCATCGTCTTTTTAATAGTTATTTTTATATTTTGTTGAATATATAGTCATAAAATGTATTTTAAAACATTTAAATGATGGCAGAAACGACAGTATAATTATTTTTAACATAAAATGTAGAATTTTTTATTTAAAAAATAACAGGGCTACCTGAGGGCCATTTCAATCAGGCGTTACTTTGCGGAAATCCATAACATACAATTTAATTAATATAGTAGCAATATCCCGCGAAAAAATAACCACAACTTGCAAGTAGATGTTGTGAGTGCGCGCATAAGCATGCGTAAAGCACCTCCCTCCTCCCATGCTGCTTATGCGTGCACTCAGAAACTAGATCGTGCAAACACGATCGATCCACCACCACACAAGCAACAATTTCAGCAAGATCGTGCAAGGCCCTACACCACCATGCAGGTGAACGCAGGGGCTTCTGATAGGAATTAGTTAGACACAAGTCCAGTTTGACCTACATGGGTGAGGTATCTGCTGCACGTTTTATCCAAATTAATGAAAAATAACGAGATGAATGTCGCATTCAGGACAAATAATACTTTAAATAGTCAATTGTGTCATAATAAGGACCGGATTGATTTAAAGTATCAATCAGGTGTATCAGTATCAATCAGTTGTAATAAAATCGTCTGTCCTGAATGTGATAGTGTATACGTGGGTCAAACTGGACGTTACTTTAAGACTCGGTACAAAGAACACATCGCGGCTTATAGAAATGATCATCGTGATAAATCACATTTTGCTAAACACCTTTTAGATAGTGGTCGTAGTGTACCCGATGGCCATTCCTATAAAGTGTTAAATAAATGTGACAAAGGCTTGCGACTAAGCGTGTTGGATCAATTAGAAAATAATTAAACAAAAGAACAACAATAGACTTGGATTATTGAATGATCAAACTTGCTTGACTACGTCACCTCTCATTAACCTGTTTGGTAGGAGTACTAGTAGCCTGCAGTAGGGTATATAAGGTGGTGGTTTGGCTGGCGGCATTACTAACGAACTTTGTTCGCAGGTCAACTTCTTGAGGATGCTCTGGATTCGGGGCGAAACGCGTGTCGAGTTTTGCAACCTGCATGGTGAAATGGGGCCTTGCACGATCTTGCTCACATTGTTGCTTATGCGGTGATGGTGTTTGTACGATCTTGTTTCTGAGTGTACCCATAAGCAGTGAGGGAGGGGAAAGAGGGAAGAAGGGTTGAATACTAAAATAACTAGCATTGAGAACATTTCCAGTCTGCAGAGAGAAATAACAAGATTAAATGATGAAATTAATACATGAGACCAATGGGCTAGGGCAAATAATGTCGAAATTAAAGGCTCAGCTAAAGGAAGAAAACCTATTTCTTTTGGAATAAAAAATTGGATCTGTCGCAAATTATGCGATAAGAAAGAAGGATATTAAATACATTGCGCGTGTACCTACGCGGTCACCCAGTTCATCTAAGCCAATCATTATCTCATTCAATAAACGCTACGTTAAAAAAGATCTCCTGGCTGATGCACGAAAGTTTAAATTAAATAAATCGAACATTGGTTTCTCGATCTCGTCTCCTTTCTATGTCAACGACCACCTAACCCAAAGAAATAAAAGTTTACTTGCAAAAGCCAAAACAAGGGCGAAAGAAAATGATTTTAAATACATTTGGGTAAAGCATACCAAAATTATGGCAAGAAAATCGGACTCGGCGCTAATGTTTTTTATACAATCGGAAAAAGATCTGGACAGAATTACAAAGTGAACTCTTTCCCTTCTAGTTTTAATACACGTATATATTATAATGTTTTTGAAGTTAAGTTTGTGCAACGTACTTGCTTTACATGGTTTGAGAAACACTGAACTCAAATTTGTCTGTTATCGCTCGGCTGTATTCGTTTTGAATAGTGGATGTATACTCGACTAACTGTTACATAATCTTTTCGTCCTTCGAACGCTTAACTAGAAAAACTTTGCTACGGTCAGTCTTGGAAGTTTTAGACATTTATTTTAGGGGAAGGTTATTTTCTCCCTTAACCATCAATAAGCAAAAGTGAAATTCTCCCTTAATCATCAATTAAATGCCATAATTATTTTCAGATAAATAAACTGCACGCCTGGTCTATTTCAGCTACTTTCATAGTAGAATGTCTTTATGGCGAAATGCTGCCAATATTAATTAAATATTTGTGCTGCAGAAGCGAGCTATGCGTGATATTTACAAAATGTCCCCTTTTGAATCTCTGTGAGAAAAGTTTAAAGAAATAGGTGCACTGACCGTCGCTTCTCAGTATATTTTAGATAATTTGTTATTCGCTAAAAACTTAAGAAATTTCAAAAAGAAGAGTGACAATCATTGTATAAACACTAGAAATAAGCATAAGCTAGATGTACCAGTGACAGACTTAGCAAAGTAAATAAATCTTTTAAGGGCCAATGAATACGACTATACAATAGGATCCCAGAAAACGTTCTAACCCTTTCTATTAATGAATTTTAAAAATTAGTCAAAGAACGTTTGTGTGATAAAGCTTATTTTATAAAGTAAATGATTTTGTTAACGATTGCATACCTTGGGAATAAGATTCACCCCTGCAAGCTCTATGTACTTGTGTACTTTTGACTTTTGTTATATTTAACATAGATTTAAGTTTACAATGTAAAACATATATTTCTTTTAAATTAACAATTTTCCATATTTTTGATAAAATATGGCCATATTGTGCAAGTTTCTTACGCCGGTTCATCTCGACGGGTTAGGATTGAACTGGTGGTAGCTTTTTCTGTTGACTTTCCGAAAAAAGCTTGTTAAGTTTTATTTGGAAATAAAAAATAAATCATTTTATTTCATGCATTTCATTTCCTTAACCATCAATTAGCAAATTTCTCCCTTAACCATCAATTAACAGCGATAGTTAACTTCTCTACCAATTAGCAAAGGTTTACTTCTCCCTTAACCATCAATGATAATAGGTTAATTTCTCCCTTAACCACCAATGAGCAAAGATTTACTTCTTCCTTAACCATCAATTAGCAAAGCTTAACTCTCCCTTAACTATCCATTATGAAAGGTTAACTTCTGCCTTACCTATCAATTAACTGCGATAAGTAACATCTCCCTTAAGCATCAATTATCAAAGGTTTACTTGTCCCTTTACCACCAATTACCAAAAGTTAACTACTCCCTTGTCCACCAATTAGCAAATGTTAACTTCTCCCTTAACCATCAATTAACTGCGATATTTTACTTCTGCCTTCATCATCAATTAGCAAAGGATAACAAATCCCTTAACCATCAATAATCAAAGGTGAATTTCTCACTTAACCAGGAATTAGCAAAGATTAATTTCTCCCTTAACTATCGGTTAGCAAAGGTTAACTTCTTTCTTAACCATATATTAAATGCGATAGTTAACTTCTCCCTTAACCAACAATTAACTGGATTAGTTAACTCCTCCCTCAACCATCAATTAGTAAATGATAACTTCTCCCTTAACCAACAATTAACTGCATTAGTTAACTCCTCCCTTAACCTTCAATTAGTAACGGTGAAATTCTCCCTTTACCATCAATAATCATAGGTAAACTTCTCCATTAACCATCAAGGTTAATGGAGATTCATAAGCAAAGGTTAACTTTTCCCTGAATATTAAACTGCGATAGTTAACTTCTCCCTTATCCATCAATTAGCAAAAGTTTACTTCTCCTTCAACCCTACCAATATTTATATAATGAATTTTGTATATATTTGCTAAGTATTAAAGTTAAATGAAAGCTGTTCGACGAAAATTGCATTCAATATTATCGTTATTGGAGTTAATATAAGTTCGTCTGTATAGGTTTGTACAGGAATAATCAAAATGACTTTCTGTTTGACTATAGTCATTGTTAGTATTCGAATTCGTGAAGTATTCGATTGGGTCCTAATATTTCTTCGGCAAAATTTTATAATCAAATTTTATAAATAGTTTGCTTTGTGAATCGTCTGCTGTTTAGTGGTTTAGCATTTCGATTTCTATCAAAAGCCTGTTAAGAATTTAAAGTGTGAATTGTATTTACCTACTTGGTTTCGATTCAATGTAGATAATCTAATTTCAAAACTCAATATGGGCAGCTTTAATGCTTCTAATTTAAATGTCACATATTTACCGAGCAATGAGGAAATACAATGACACATTTATTTCGTCGAATTTCATTTTTTACATAGGAAATGTCTTTTCATTGAGCGAATGACAGTGTAGTCTCCGATTTTACGAAAAAGTGCGTTCCCCTTATATCTCGGAGAGTTGTGATGATATGGTGTTTAAAAAAGACTCAAAAGACACGTATTTACGAGAGATCAAAAGTACAAAAAGAATTATTCTACAAAGTCAAACACGAAAAAAGTTATGGCCGAAATAGTGAAAAAAAAAAGAGTTTTTCCGAATTTTTGATTTTGACGCTCGATATTTTGGAAATGTGCAAATGAAGTGAACTACAATTTTAACCTAAAACACAGATGATGGGGCTTAGGGTTTGCCCTGTAGCCTAACCCATTTTTAAAAAAGTATTTTTTCGAGTTCCGCAGATTCATTTCCAATGTGCTCGATAGTCGTGTGAGGCACGAAATCTGTGAAATTTTTCTGTTTACATTTAGATTTCATTGGATTGGAAATTTTTAAGATAGCTATTCAAAATTGAACTTTATACACTGCACAAAAAGATATACGTTTCGTATGAAATTAGTCATAAACTGCACATGCGTTATACAGCGCGTTGCTACTTGATATTCGAACTCTTACAACGAAACGTGTATCATTTTGTGTAGTAAACAAAGTTCAATTTTGAATAAATATCTTTAATATTCAGCGCCATGTCACGTATCGTTTCGTTTCGGAGTGATTTGACCCTAACTTTTAGGGTACCACTATATCTGCTTGGGAGAAACCTAAAACAGCTTGTCATAATATGAGAGCCTCTTCATTTAACTTAATTATAATTATAATAATATATATATATATATATATATATATATATATATATATATATATATATATATATATATATATACCTTATATCTTTATTATAGTAACCTTTTTTATATATTATATATTATAAAAAAGATCTACAATTTTAATGTTAAGATAATATGCTATCCACATTTTAAACTAGATTTTGCATAAAATACTAAAATGAATCGAATTCGAATCCACGTTTTAAGATTTTGCATAAAATTCATCGAATTCTCAGCACTCACAAGTTACAAAAACTCATTTCTTCACTGGAAAAGCGATTTGATACTTTAGTCCGGCAAGTCATTGCTTTAGTGTTCAGATGGAATACTATTTGAAGAGCACTTATATTGTGTTTTAAAAATATATTTTCTACTCTATATTCAATAAACATTGGGTTATAGACACTCAGTTCAATGACTCTTTATGGTTCTTAGATTTAACCTCTCTGCTTTTTATGAGCATTATTTCTAAGATCGCTTTGTCGTCTCTTTAAAATAAAATATTATTTATGACCTTTGTTATACCTAATATTCAAAGACACTTGAATAAAAAGTCTACGCTGACAAAACGCAAGTTACTGTAGACAAAACAAATTAATCACAAACAAATGAAAGCTTTAAAAATGAACTAAAACAAATTGGTGTACAGTTCAAACAAGCCACCGTCCCTATAATCGTTGTTTAACGAGATTTGGAGGTGTGCACAAGTGCCGGATGGTTCGCAACTAGTAGCGAAGTAGTTTTGTTGATAGAAGTAGTTAAGGGAGCAGGTGATAAGTTATAATGGCTCTTGGAGTTACATAAGACGGTATTAGAGTTATTAATGCTTGTGCTTATAGTATACACCACTTTTTGAGATAAAAAGTAGCATAATATGTGTTATTCCAGAGCTTAAACTACTGACATATACAATTTCACTAAAATCCGATCACTAGTTTTTGCGTGAAATAATGACAAACGTCATTCTTTAACGCAAAAACTATCCATGCATCGGATATATCGGATCCATCTTCATCCATCCATCCATTCTCATAAACTTTCGCATTTATAATGACAGTAGTCCTATCGAAGAAACGCAACTTATTTTAAGAGGTTAAAAAGTAATTCTCTCTCATCTCTTATTCTCTATCCCTGTCTTTACAGGTCCCAAGGTCGCTAGGCAGCCATGTTGTCATGTCTTATTGTTATTATGCGGCAGTTTTCAACAAAATCCAAGCTGATGATGATGAAAGTTTAAATAGGTTTATTCACAAACATTTAGTTGGCGCTAATAATTCAAAGTTCTGTGTAGCGCTAAGGTTGTTTGTGTAAAATACTACACTAATTCCGTGCCGCTGCGAATACAACGGGAAGATAATTTGAGAAATACTGGCTGTTGCTTTTACTGAGAGCTTATCGAATTGCAATAGGCATGATCACTATAGTAAAGAAATACAAAAATGTGGTGTTAATTTACTAAAGTATGATTAATGTATTTAGAAATATTTAATATAGTTAATTTATAATGCATTATTTATTCATTATAATAAAACTTCAATCCGACAGTAGTCCGCCATGTTCACTCAAACACGAATCAGATTGAATTACGTCACTTCTCGTCCTTTTGTAATTGGGGTGTTAAATTCGCTGTTAATGGTATCCACGTTTTGATGAAAACAATATTATTTTTATCAGGTAATTTTTAACAATTTAATACAAGTGACAAACAAATGGGAATATAAACGAAAATAATGTAACAGTCAGCAATTTATTAATATGTGCTATTAGAATGGGTTTTATTGTTGTAAAGCAACTACATTATTTTACACAGTAGTTGCAGTAGCGGAAAAGCCTCGTACCCTTAAAAATGCTTTATTAGTTGTTTGACTAAGGTAAAAGGTGTAATGTACTCTAATAAAGATTTTATTATTATGTTGAATGTAAGGATGTTATGTTTGTTGTTTATGTTTTTTTGTTATTATGTTAAGAAACAAAAATATAATAAAATTATGTTTGTTTTATTAAGAAACAGCTTTTTCCGGCGGCTCCGCCCGCGTAAATTTTGTATCGGATATCCCACGGGAATATTGTGCTTTTTCGGGGGTAAAAAGTAACCTATGCTAAAGCATATTTTTATCCCGAAAAAATTCAGAGCTTAAACTTAAACATCCAGAGCTTAAACTACTATCATGCCAAATTTCATCGAAATCCGTTTAGTAGTTTTTGCGTGAAAAAGTAACAAACATCCATCCATCCATACATCCATCCATCCTCACAAACATTCACATTTATAATAGTAGTAGGATATATTTTTAAAATCATGTTTAATGAGTGCAGCCGGACAGAACAGCTTGAGCACCGGTGAATGTCCTGCCATATTGACGTAGGCTTAAGGTTGATACCGAAATAGTTTTAAACGTCACGTAAGACGAATTTACCATAAATATTAAGAAATTATATTGTCAATTATGTCAAAGCACGAAACGACCAGCGGCCAGCTCCGTGAACGAAAGTTCTGGCTTGAAAAAACTCACATCCCGCTTGCCGCGCGTTCCTCCCGTATACGACTAACCACGCACGCATAGCTGCGAACTGTCATTCGTGTAAGTCCGTTGAATGATGATTCTTTACGTTATCATTTTAATATATTTTATTATATTATTTGTCAAAACTAAGGATGGGCTATGACGTACATCTGACAGAAAAATACTTCAAACAAGAAAAAGTTACGCCATCAAAATGTCAAGATGACAAATGTCAAACCCCGACTGCCCCAAACAACCCCAAAAGTAGCTCAGTTTAAGTGTGGACACATTTTGCATCGACGAGCCTGGTCTATAAAATATAGATGTATGGACTGACCAATAAAAGTGAGTATTAATTAGGCACCCATAGAGGAGTAAACAGTAACACTGGTATAAACTTATATACTAATGGCCCGTTTCAATAACCTATCTACCGATAACTATTTGTTAAAATTTACAAATTTGTATCGCAAAAAACCGGCAAATTATTGACTGACGACGTTTTTATCAAATAGTTATTTAAATATTGGTAGAAAGGTTATTGAAACGGGCCGTTATTGTATTTACTTATACTCATCGTTTATGTCTTTCGTCAATTTAGATAAGCTTCTAAGTACCAAAATTATAACAAATCATTTTGACTAGACTAAACTTAGTGCACAGTTGAAGTTCGTTAGAGCAAAACTATTAAATCTCTCGGTACCAGAGTTTCATAACAAGCTCCTGCTAAATACAGGATATTTGACTGTAAAATATTAAGTTTAATTTATATATTCTGAAATATTGAATTATTATCTTCTTCTTCTTATATTAGGTTAATTTAATATTAGAAATTGGCGTTTTGTAAAGAAGGAACATAAAGTAGTTTTTTTTTTTTAATAATATATTTATTTAATCAAAGTATATACCATTGATATCTTTGCGCTTTTGCCATTTCGTAGGTAGTTCATTGATGCCTTTACTAAAAAAATCATTCGGACAGGAATCAATAAAATCTTTGAAGTCGCTTTGGACTTCCCCATCGGAGTTGATTTTTTTCCGTTGCAAGAAGTTATCCAACTTTCGAAAAAAATGTTAATCTGTTGAAGCAAGGTTCAGGGAGTACGGTGGATGTCTTAGATATTCCAATTGAAGCTCCACTAATTTGGTAGCCGTCTGTTGTGCAGTGTGTGATCTAGCGTTGTCCTGAAGCAGCAGTGGCCTAGAGGGAATGACAAACCTCGGTTGTTTAGCAGCTAGCTTTTCCATCATTATTTGCAGTTCAGTTGCTGACAATAGACATCTGCCGCAATCGTCTGGCCAAATTTAAGAAAGCTGTAGTGAACGACACCGGCACTAGTCCACCAAACGCTCACAAATAACTTTTTTTGAGTCAATTTTCGTTTGGGACAGGCTTTGGCTGGTTCGCCGGGGTTCAGCCATTGTTATGAGCGTTTCCGACTATCGTACAGGATCCACTTTTCATCACAGGTAATGATTCGATTTAAAATCCCTTTATTATTAGGCCGGTTGAGTAATGTAACGCAGCTGTCGACGCGTGTTAGTCAGTTTGCTGCACTTAATTCATGAGGATAAAAACCCACCTTTCAAACTTTTTCACCTTCCCAATTTGCTTTAAGTGAATTAAAACAGTTTTATCACTAATACCGCAGCCTGCAGCTAACGCGGGCGTGGTTTTTTATGGATCCTCCTCCTTCAATTCTTCATTATCAACTTTGGTCTCCGGCCGTTCACGGGGCTTGTTCTGCAGGTCGAAATTTCCAGTACGAAAACGTTGGAACCAAAAACGCACTGTGTTTTCTTTTGCGACACCGCCGCCATACACATCATTAATCCTTCGAGCCGTTTCTGCAGCACTGTTGCCACGGTGGAACTCGTACTCGAAAATAATACGATATTTCAAGTTTTCCATTTTGTAAACAGAGTGACGCAAAGAAAAAACCAAACGAGGAAAAACCAAATGAATTACGGTTTTCGAAACACAAATGCATGAGTAAATAGCGGTATAAATTTGAAATTGGAATTCCTAACCAAAGAAGATGTATTTGAGATCAAAGTGGCCAGTACGACAAAACGCCAATTTATATGTAAGGGCCTAATATTAGGTCTTTACCTATGAAATTACCGTTTTGTATGAAAAAATTTAAACGAATTTTTTTCATGTATTTTTTATTTGTATTAATCGAATTAATCACCCATGCAATCAATGCATCTTTGCCAACGCAGTGGCAGTTTATTGATGCCCTTCTTAAAGAAATCAGCTGGACGGGAGGCAACAAATTCTTCAAAGGCATTTTGTACTGCCTCTCGGGTATTAATTTTTTTTCCCGCAAAGAAGTTATCCAAATTCTAGAAAAAGTAGTAGTCTGTAGGCGCAAGGTCTGGTGAGTAGGGCGGATGACGGAGAGCTTCCAACCCCAGTTCTTGCAACTTGGAGACTGTCTGCTGTGCAGTATGAGGTAGCGCGTTGTCGTGCAGGAGCAGCGGAGACGAGCGATTGACCAATGCTGGTTGGAGATGTGCCAGCTTCTCCATTATTTTGTTCAGTTCTTCACAGTACACATCTGCAGTAATGCTCAACCCGCTTGGTAAGAAGCTGTGATGAATCACACCGGCGCTAGACCACCAAACAGTGACCATCACGTTTCTAGGGGTAAGTTTTCATTTAGGGCATTGTTTAGGTGCTGAACCAGGATCAAACAGAATTCATTTTTCATCGCAGGTAACAATGCGGTTCAAAATTCCTTCATTTGTGTGCCTGTTGAGCAGTGCAAGGCACGTCTCGACTCGACGTCTCGTACTTCGCGCTGGCGATCATTGAGTTCGTGGGGCACCCATTTGGCAAGCTTTTTTACCTTGCCAATTTGACGCAAATGGACCAACATCGTTTTGACGCTAACGTCGAAAGCTGCTGCTAATTCAGCCGTAGATTGTGTATCATCAGCTTCCACAATGGCCTTTAATTCGTCATTGTCGACCAAAGTCTTCGGACGACCGCGAGGTTCATTTTCAGGTCAAAATTTCCAGAACGGAAGCGAGCAAACCAACAACAGGTGGTGCGTTGGTTTGTAGTGTTAGCTCCGTAAACGTCGTTGATGTTGCGTGCCGCTTGTGCCGCGTTGCTGCCACGACGGTACTCATATTCCATAATTACTCGAATTTTTAACGTATCCATGATGACGAAAAAGATTGAAATGTGATGAAAATGTAACACTAATCAATAAACAAATGACTACTTTTGGAAAAAGAATTCCATGTTTTTAAAATAAAATTAATTTTAAATTAGAATTCTTAGCCAAACAAAAATTATTTTGATTTTAAATGGCCAGTACTGCAGAACGGCAATTTCATAGGTAAAGAGACCTATTATATAAAAATTTGATTGCAATTTCAATGACTCACTAAAACTAGAGAATGGCTGGACCGATTTGGCTAATTTTGATCTTGAAATTATTATGTTAGTTCAGGGAAAGTTTACACGGTGAGAGATATTGGAAAAATTGTGGGGAAACTACTAAAAACGACGACTGAATTTTCTTATACTAACTGTTCAAGACCATTTGGAAGAGCTTAATAAAACTAAAGTTTAATAAATAGTGTTTGAAGCTAGGTTAAAAAAGTATTATATGTACACAATGAAACTAAGTATTACTTAATAGTTTTTTTCTGTCATAAATAAAGGAATAAAATGTGTTTACTCGTTAGAGTGGCCAATAGAGTGGCTAGTGTGGGTAGTCCAACCCACCTTATTAGTGTTTAAGCTTTATATTTAATTTTTTTAATCGTAAGTTCTAAGAAATTGTAAAGTATAGAGATGCAAGCAGAAATGTTTGTGAACATTGAAATATGTAAGCGTAGTTTTATTATAATTGTGAATAGTTTTTAAGATAACAGATATCTATTTTTATTAAGTTGATTGATAACTGTTTGTGCTTAAATGTTGAATTGTATAGAGTCAGTCCTGAAATTTTTTAGACGAAGGCAACTAATCCTAGTTCTTGTAACTTCGAATATCAATAAACGTACAACGGTAATTTACCCGACCTGCGTTTTCAATAAATATTATCGTAGTATTCTGGTGAATATATATTATATAAATAATTTCGGAGATATTAGCAAATATATTCTTGCGACCTATATATTTTATACAACTGCAGGAACGCGTGACTTCATACGTACATTACGCTCCGTACATTTGTAGGGAGCGCTTGCGAAATTCTGTATTACAAATCGTTGTTGTACCTTTGAAAATATTGATTTTTATACTGTTTCATCTGAGATGTCACTCATATATAAGAGTACTATTCAGTTATGCAATAAAAAAATTTAGTCAACACACCTAATTTACCTCAATAATCGGAATTTTCCATCAATTAATTATTTATTTGACAGGTCACGGCGTCACAAAGCCAATCGATTGTCAAACAAACGTAGTGACCACGTTAATCTATTTCCACGATTTACGAATAAAACCACGCATATATTATAAATGCGAAAGTAGGTAATTTAGTCTGTTACGCACACCTAAATCATAGAACGGATTATAATAAAAGGACACTGGGCAGTTCACTATGGAACAATTATGCACGACCACCAAAAACAAAATTAGGTTTTCTTTTTTTTTATTTATATATGACATCGGCTTATAACCGTTTGCCAGTATCAAGTAAAAAGGCGGGAAATAGAACTTTCGCTTCAATTTTCAACACCGTATTCCTAAATCGTCAAGTCTAAAGTCTGACGTTTAAAGTTTTGACGACCTCTATGGCTCAGTGGTTCAGCGCGTTGGTGCTCAAGCCGGGGGTCGCGGGTTCGAATCCCGCCGAAGGAACAAAAAAGTTTTCTATGTTCCTGGGTCATGGATGTGTATTAAATATGAGTATAATATAATAAAAATCTTAAATATATGTATAGTATAAAAGTATTAAATATACTTCCCTTTTTCTGGTACCTGTAACACAAGTTCTTCGGATACTTAGCACGGGGCCAGATTGACGTGGTGTGAAGCGTCCATAGTATTATAAAAAAAAAAAAAAAAAAAAAAAAAAAGTCTAGTCAAAGTCCAAATAAATAGTCAGTGCAGTCCATGAGTCATGTCAGTCGATTCAGTAAAGTGGTAGAAGTTTTACTGAAAGTTCCTAGGGAGTTTTGGAGGGAAACTCAAAATAGCACATTTTTAGAAGTTGTACCACTTGCCCACACTTGTGCACGTTAACGAATATCTAATGGTTAATATTCTACTAATATTACACATTAATAACACACATTTATGAAAGAATGCAAAATCCACAACGTCACCCATTGAATTCCCCGGCAAAACTCCAAAATTAGGTACCGAAATAACACACATTTATGAAAAAATGCAAAATCCACAACGTCACCCATTGAATTCCCCGGCAAAACTCCAAAATTAGGTTAGATGTAAGTGTACTGTAATGTGTGCATTAATCTGGACAACGGTACAGGTCACACATTATACGTAAAATCTGTGATATTTTATTAAACTCATTTCAACGAATATTCATATTTAATATAATAAATAATTTATTGATTATTTTCACTTCTAAATGGATCTGAATTAAAATAATTACGGGAAATAATAGGTGAATGCAAATTGTACAATCAAATAGTATTGTAGTTTGTAATCGCCACTTTTTTAGTTCAAGGGTGGGTGTGAAGTGTGTGTGGCTGGCTTGCCTGTGAAGTGCGGATAGAAAAAATTTTTTCGTTGAATAGGTTTTTTTAAATGATGTTTAAATGGATGAAAAGCTGATACATGATTTTTTCAAAAAGACCATTTTCGATTAATCGGCCTCCATAGTGGTTTATAAGTTGCCCCTCCGGCATTTCTAATTTCTAAAGAAGTTAGAAACTTTCAATTTTTCAAGGTCGTCATGTCAAGTCATGCTAAATACTCTTAAGAAAAATTGTTTTGAGCGAAATGAGACAGTTGAAAAATCCTTTGCGCGATGATAGTTTCGGAACCCTCCTTAGATATGCTCTGCACCGACATGCTCTTGGTTAGGTTATACGTACTATAAACGAATTTCGCGAGAATAAAGTAATAGGCAACTTCTAGCATTAATTTATTCATGAGCATCTTTGTTACCTTATAATTTGGCATATTGGGTAGCGTAAATGAAGTATGGTGATGCTCTTATCTATTGTGACCCAATTACCCTTTAATCACCCCTTTAATTAGGTGGCCATAATTTTCAGTCGCTAAAGACCAAGCCCTATTAGGTTTGTTGTGAGAAGTATCATCTGGCTGGTAAGATATTAAGTTGAAATTGAACTTTATTCACTACACAAAAAGACACGCATATCATATGACATCAGTCATGTACTGCAAATGCGCTGTGCAGCGCGGTGCAACTTGACATTCTATTCTTACAATGAAACTTATATCTTCTTGTGTAGTGAATAAAGTTAAATTTTGAATAGCTATCTTGAAAAGGCAGCGACGCGTAGCGTTTTGTTTCGTTTCGGTATGAATTGAATCTTACATTAATAAAAAAATCGATCAAATGATTTAATGTAAATCAATTGTTTTCCTATCAATATTTGTGCTTTTCTTTAATTCGGAGATTGGCGTTGCTTATTCCTATTGTCATACATGATTCAGGGTGATAAGCCGAAGTGGTTACTCCGGCCAACAGAACGAAGCAAATACTTTACAAGTAATCTATGTAGTAACCACACTGTGGCTGTTTTTCCACATACTGGCACGGCCCCAATAAGGCCCCAACACGGCCACAGCGTGACACCCACATGACACATGTCACCGGCAGCGACGGCAGTCAAAGCTGCTTATGCCTTAGCCGTGCCGGTAAGTGAAAAAACAGCCAATGCCTTTTTACTTACACCTACACTATGCGAAAGCGAACTAAGCGTATATGGGTCAATTGACCCTTATACCCATGTGAATTCACAAGGAAACGTAGCGATACGAAACGCGGTACTGCGTTTATAAGATAGCTATTCAAAATTGAAGTTTAATCATTGCACAAGTAGATACAAGTTTCATTGTAACAGTTCGAACAGAATGTCAAGTGGTACCGCGCAGCACAGGGCATGTGCACTGAATGATTGATGTCATATGAAACTTGTATCTTTTTGTGTAGTGAATAAAGTTCAATTTTAGTTATCTTAAAAATGCAGCGCCACGTAGCTTCCCGAATCGACGCGGTGTGAACTGATACTAAGTTCAGACATCTATTATTTAGAGACTCGTGTATCAGTGGGGCGTATGACACATTATTGCACGTTCATATCCATTAAAACGGCGACATTTTCCCCTGTCACATTACCTTTACATAATATTCGTTTCAAAACATAATGCAAGTGTCACTGGATTAATAAATAATAATGAGCAATACATTTTCATGTATAGATAACGGTCCGATATTATGATAAATAGATACTGGGAGTTTTATCTTGAGATTAATCTTTTCAGCTTTGAATTATTATAATTTATGCATTAAATGTGTTTGAAACTCCAGTTTCTGTTTAGGCTAACTATCAAAGAATTTATGTAACCCCCGACATAAAAAGAGGGGTGTAATAAGTTTGACGTGGCATCGTTACTCCTAAACAAAAAGCTCGATCCCGCCCGATCGAAACCGTTGGATGCTGTATTTTATATTTGAAAGCTGACGTGATAGTTCTTAGCTATAACTAATAATCATCAGCTCGCTTACTAATTGACAATATTAAAAAATATTTTAATTAAAAAATAAATTGTCATACATAGTCACAATATATTAGCAAGAGTTTCTTAAATACATATAAGGATTGGTAAAATCAACTACCGCAATTTTGGGCATACGATCTACTGCTTATGTAAAGACATTTAGGCAAAGTCGATTAAAATATATCATACTATATAAAATTTCATTACGCTCTCTAAGGAGCTGAGATCATTAACCTCACAGAAACAGCTTACTTTAAACCGAAAGCTCTTTTCCTAAATAATAACAATTAAATCAGTTCAAAGATCTCCGTAGCACTGTAGCTGTAGCGCCGTAACAAACGTAACATAATTTTAATTAGTATTTTCATTTTCAAAATTTTTAAATTATTTTTCTGCCTAAACGTCTCAACATTAGCAGTAGATCAAATGCCCAAAATATCCGTAGTTGATTTTACCAAACCTGATATATTTGGAGTATTGCTCTGTTTGTGTATAAAACAAGGACCCTAAGAAAGAGATATGCGGAGGTCATGGGTTCGATCATTGTTAGAACAATAAAATGTAGTTTTTAAGTTAGTTATTCTTTATTCAGGCGATCAGTCTGTAGGACAATACAGACTGATCGCCTGATTAACAAGAAAGATGATCCACGCGTCGAATGGGCATGTAAAAAGTCGGACCTGCACCTAATCCCTCGCCAGCCGTATCGGTCATTCATCCCACTGGGCTACTATGATAAAGGAAGACAGAGTGCTCTTGTATATTGCGTACACACTTAGGCACTATAAAATAACTCCTGCGTAGCCGGTCTGCTCACAATGAAACCGGCCACCGTCGCGGAAATCTAAGTGCTATTTATTGTATACCTAGGTAGGTATACAATAAATAGCACTTAGATTTCCGCGTAGGTAGGTTACCTACTTTTAAATAACATTAAGAGCTGTAATGTAGCATATCGCCTCCGGCTATTAAGCAAAACTCTGAGCGTCAAGGGTTGTTGAGTATTTTCCATAACTACCCGCATTAACATAGCGTAATCGTTCTCAACTCGTTAGCCACATTTTGCCGAATAATGTTATGGTCTCAGATTTACATTTGATTAAACAGATTGATCGCACGGCAAATCGTATGAAGTCACTAAAGCAAATACAAAAGCAAATACAATTTCACTTTAGTGCTAAACAGAGCGTCGTACCGCTTACACGTCACAAGCTCGTAACACACGTCGTAGTAAATACGGAATGTCGTCTTATGTTTTTAAACATTGTAAAATATATTTTCAAAGAAAAAAACGAATATGGAATATCATATCACATGCAACTATTGATAATTATGTTAGTTTAATTAATTACTATATAACTTTGCGGTTCTCTCGGAACAAGATCAAGCTGTCAGTGGTGCAGGTTTTAGGCGAATATTTTTCCTTTTATTTGGGGAGTGTCAAGTACCTTACGCACACTTTTCTAAAAGGCGGTTTCACCCTTTTCGTTGCGCGTGTTCCATCTGCCTTTGTTTTATAATCTGAGGCTAAAGAAATTTCTACATAATATTATAATACTTTAGTGATGCTCCAACTATAAGTTCTAATTGACTTTTATTTTAATGCAGGGGGATGTATATTGTCAATATTTAATTAATGAAACTAAACGAAATTTATCTCACCCACATAATAAACGTTTAACTCTGAACAACCAAATTCATCACCAATTCTCAACTAGAAACTTCTTCTATGTCTGCAGCACATCGAATATTATTTCTTTATTTTATATATAGATATTTATTTTATATCCTACCGCATGTGAACTGCAGACATCACTAATGTATTAAAAATTGATCATTTGTGACCATAAATCAAGAGATTTTACTATATATATTTGAAAAATAATTCCTTTTTACCTCAAAAAACCGGCCAAGTGCAAGGGTTGCGTACCATTTTACCAATATTTAGCATGTTTTTTTATCATTGCATGTTATAAAATCACTATAACTCCAGGACTAACAAGTTTATAAAAGCCGTTATAGTTTTTCTTCATCACATCACAGGTCAACACAGGAACTTCAAGTTCCTGTATATATATATATATATATAAGGCAAAAAGTTTGTATAAAAATTTTTATTCCTCGGAATAAAAGAAACATATTTGCATAATATTCCGTATGAGTTGAGTACAGAAAAAAAATGAATTACGCATTTCAACGTTTTCTAAAATTCAGCCCCTAGGTGGGTAAAATAAAGGGGATAAAAGTTTAAAACCTAATTTCACGCGGGCGAAGCCGTGGGCAATTAATGCTAGTAGAACAATACAATAGTAGTCCATGTTATCATCATGATTTTTTTGGATATTTCGAGCCGAGTCGTTTATGGCTTTTAGAGGGAGGACGTTCAGTTTTAACTAAAAGAAGCGCTTTAAAGTCGAATATCTAGCAAGCGGATACATAAATCATAAAATCGTCTTAGCAACTTCTCAATGCTTTTAAAGTGCCTATCTAATAATATCCCGCACTATGGGGTAGACGCTAAAAAAAACATCTCACACAGGGAGGTGCCTAACCCAAAAAAAATATTTCTCATAATTTTAGATTAGCACTTTTTAGACGTGATAAATATTTATGCAAAGTTTTATCTTTCTAGCACGAACCGTTTGGATGGACGAATATGACGATACTATAAGGATTCCGAGACTCAAACTACAGACTCCTAAAAATGATAAGTCCATTGTGAAGATTTTATCAAAAAGATCGTCGTAATTATTATACCACAGTTATTAATAATTTAGCAGTTGACAGTCGATACACGCTCGCCCAATCATAATAACTCATTCGAACAATTCCTATCGACGTTTTCATTATTTATGACGATCATAAGCAATAAATACTAAGAATGAAGGCAGCCAGATGAAAATATTCGAAACCAGAGAAAAATGTCAAAAGATAAAAAGTGAGAAATGAGCAATGAACAATCCTTTTAATGTGAATTTAATATCATGCGCACGACTTTTTTAATTTTTAATAGAACGTACTGGAAAGTATTACTATATTCTCCTTTAAGTGCATTCTATTAAAAATGCGACTATTATTATTTAATAGCTAACCCAGAAAAACTTTGTGACACCATCTAATTTATAACTAATAAATATAAAATAGTGTACGGCCTATTCTCAGACATGCCAAATGTGCATAAAAGTTTCATAAAAATCGGTCAAGACGTTACGCAGGAGTTCCTGTACACGAGTATTTTAACTGTAACACGAGAATTTTATTTACTAGATTTATTTACTTTTGAAACAATTCCTCGTTTCTTTATCTAATTTAAAAAGTCAAAATCTCCCTTCTGCATCTACAAAGTTTGGACGTTACAGGATTTTTCCACTCTTTCCGCGTACGCGATAGGCGGCTAGTGGACACGCATATATTTTCCGAATGCTTATAGTAATGCAAACAAATCGCGAGCTTCGTATATTGCTGTTTATCTGTTCCTGTGCACAAGGCCGCTGTAGAGGCCGTCGAACCATGTTATCTAAATCATGATAACTTTTAATTTCCTCTATGAACTAAACAGCTCAATAATAAACGTCAATATAATACTGAAGCAGGTGCATCTTGCCTTTGAAAAATATTTTTATATTCACCTCCTAAGGGGATGAAACGGTTTAAAGTTTTAAAAACAAAATTTAGATACCAGCTACCAAGCTGGTATATAATGTAAAAGATGACGGCTCCGGTTTACAATATTGTAATAACTTCCGTATTATTTAACACCAGTTCCAATTCCAGCTATTCCATCTTCATTACAATGTACTATCAAGGAATCTAATTCATAAGCAGTTAGAGCGTTCTCATAATTTATTTGTATTATGATGATGACATGCAGTTACCATACAATATTTGTCAATGAAAATATTAGGTATGGCGGTTTGATATCATAATATTATAATGCGAACAAATAATGATAAACGCCAACTGCTTATGAATTAGATTCCCTGATTTTTACCTTTATTGTTATTTAATACATTTTTACCTTTATGGTTAGGTAGGATTAAAACATAGGTTTCTTTTTACAAATGTAGTATCCTCCCCGCAGGAGAGATGTCAGATAGAGTTTTACGCGAACGAAGTCGCAGGCAACATCCAGCTATGTATATTTAGCAAAGATTTCGAAACTAAGGATGGGCTATGACGTACATTTGGTAAAAAAATCTTTATTCAAGAAAAAGTTACGCCATCTTGATTTCAGAAGATTGACTGTACTGCGGAAAGCAAATGACGAAATGTTAAGATCACAAATGTTTAATGTCCCAAAAAACCCATGTTTGTCAGTTAGGTGTAGACATCGTTTGCCTCGACATGCCTATTGCCTCCTCCGCCTCGTCTATGATAATACATACGTCTATGATATTTAGCTAAACAGTGAGCAGAGTTATAAATGTCATATGTATGCAGTGGCCGTAAGAGCCTTGACATCCCCTCGTCCAGTCCGCTGAGCAGGGTATCACTGGCCGCTCTTCTGGAAAATGCACGACAAATAGAACCATGTAATGTCACCTCGCAGAGACATTTTTATTGCAATGGCTTTATTTATTTTTGCTTAGATGTTGATACGTTTTTAAATTGTATTAAAATTAAATTAAGGGCCTCTTTCACAATAATCTTATAAGTGTGCGATAGCTTATTCGGAAGTTTTGTAACTGCTTACTTAAATTTCGAGCGATAGAGAAAAAACATGCAAATAAGATATTTAACATTTCAGTAGATTGCGAAACAGGCCTAATTAGAAATAGGAATACGATTTGTACAAAGAAACTAAGAAAGGTAGGAGGGGAATGAAAATTTGCAGGTTTTCTCTCCATGCACAAAAGTGTGAAAAAGTAATAGGTTATGGCCGGATAGGTACAGTCACCGACATATTCAGTGCCACCTTTAAATCTTATTGCCAAGTAATAAGGTCAAAAAGTGGTGGTACACTTTCCTTTCACTGCGTTCCACTCACACAATATATTATATTAATCTTTCCCTGTTCCTACTGAGAAAATCTGCTACAATTGAATATAATATTATCTCAATACTCGTAAACGATCATCGTAAATTCTAATGAGATTAGGTACATTAATACGTAATTATATTTGTTCAGACTGTTTGAATTTTACAAGTTTTAGTACATTCCTTCGTGTACTGTTTACAATTACAACAGCACCACTGCTAACTTAGTTAAGGCGTCGATTGTCTAATATTTTTAATTCGAAAAAATGATTGTCTGGTAAGTCGGTTTACGGACGAGAATTTTACGTGATAACGTCATTACAACGCTTAGGGCGATCGTGCCTCTCTATCGCTTGTTCCGCGCTCTCGCTTGCACGCTCGGCTCAGGCAGAACGTGACAATCAGGCGGAACGTGACAATTTTTCGTGCATGGAGCCGGCGTTCGTCGATTTATAAGACGTTATCACGTCAAAAATGCATGCGGACTGCTTACACTAGCTTGAAGTCGCTTCTTTTAGCGTAAGTACTAAGATTACAGTTGTCCGATTTTAACAATAATGTTACGTCGGACTTAGTAGTCACTTGCATGTATTAGCTTAGAATACGTAATAGTACTATAGTATACGAACTATTATATTATATAAACATACATTGAAGGCAATATTAATTTAATACTTATTTTGCCTATTTAAAAAAATGTGATGTATAAGGGCCACATAGCGACGTGATTCTCATAATCATAACATATTAGATAAATTGCAATTCCTGGCTATGACTTATGACAGATGTGTGATAACATGAAGCTGTTTGCTAAAGCTGATACAGGCTGACATTTGCTTCGGAGAATGTATCGGGTCTAGGAAGAAGAATAAACATGGAAGGAGTACTAAAATCGAACTCGTATGCAGCTCTGTCTCACAAACCCATAAGAGTGAAAGAGTAAGCAAATCCATGTCTTTTCTTTTTTTTAAGGTGGTCTCGGCGTTGGAGATACTTTGGAGTTTAATCGACGCTGGAATTACGACTTTAAGGCACTCGTAATAAGTGTTCGCATGTGGGATAAAGAACGATATATGTTTCTTCTCTCACTATTAGCCGGGTGTCTATGCTATGGTCATTACTCTGAGTGTCAGGCAATTTTGATTGGAAAATCATATTCGTATGGACTATGGACGGAATTTTCTATTTTTGGTACTATGATGTGAAACCTGCCCGTACCGCAGATTACATGCCAGTTACTTTATAAATATTATTTCCATGTTAGCAATGCAAGTAAGTATCTATAAATGTATATAATTTAGATTTTAAGTTAATGATTTCATCTATTTCAAGAGAGAAGTGTGTTTTCACTAACATCTCATCATCAAAATTCTTCAACCAATCAGTTGGTAATCGTATACACTATACAGGTGAATTTTTCAAGTTGGCATGGTAGGCGAAATCCGAAACTACAAGGAGTTGCGAACACAATCTAGATAAAAACTAAAACTGCATCATTACATTTTTTATAAATCAAACCGGCTGATTTTGAAATAATGTCCTGTATTATTAGACCATTCCATAGTATTGCTAACAAGGAACAAATTAAAAAAAGTAATGACACACGGCAAACTTAAGGAAATGGTTCATTTATTTTCACGATTTTTTTAAAAATATTTCAATGATATTGACTTATTTCTGAATAAAACACACTATATTTTTTATGACACGCATTTTCTATAATTCGCTGAAATGGTTGCATTTATGTAATTTATGAAATTTGACTACTCTGTCTCCTCAAATAATCCACATATTTGTAGTCCCAAAAGTGTCTTAAATGTATCCACATTCCACACGTTGTGTAAAATCCTGTTCAAAAGGTTTGTAAGATACAATTCATTTAATTATTAAGGGTTAATAAAATTAAACGAGGATTACAATTGTAATATTTTTCATATTTTGTTTAATTCTCATTAATGTTATTAAAAAAAAATTAATGAGTTTACAAAGTTTAAAAAAATTGTCATTGAGCAGTGTGTCACATGAAATTCTAAACCAAAACTGCATTTTTATATAAAAAAACAATTCCAAAAATAAAACAGCATAACGCTACTCTTTGTGGCCTTAACAAGCAAAACATTCTTTGTTTGTGGCAAACAAGGTGAAAAGTTAGACGAGACAAATTCTTCAATCTTTGTCAATGAGTCATTGTAAGAAAACTTGCAATCCAAACCTTTGTGAATACGAATGTTACTTTGTTCGTAAACATTAAACGTGTAAACCGCTGAGGTACCTAGTTAATTGCATGTTACGATAGGATACTTTTATTCGCGACAAAATATTTATGCGCATTCAGACACCACAATTAAACAATATAAATTAGCGGAACTCAGCCGTGTCCTTGAAAAGTTTGCCTGCGATTGAGCGTGGCCGAGCGGAGCGCTAGGGCTGGTACGTCTACAAAGAAGGCGTTGACAGTGCGCAAACGTCGCGGCACAACTAACTAAAACTCATTATTCAAATGTCAAAATTTCTAAATCATTGCAGCGACAAGTCTTGGCGGCGCGCGGCGTGTCACTCCATTCTTCTGCTATTTGAGGTTTCGTTAGCGGCCGTATACATGGACATTGGACACGTCTACTGTATCATTTTCTATTGTGCCACGTGGTTACGCGTATATTTTGTATTCATAATAGTGCTATTCCCACGTACCACATTTTACGTGTGACGCTGACCACATCGGAACCACATCGGAACCACATCACAACCACAAACGACTCCGAGTATTTATAACGGTAATTCATAACAAACAGCGACATTTTGTCGGTACCACACCGCAACCGCAGGAAGCCGCAGCGACACTGTTGACAATACTGTTAACCACAGTATGACCACCTCTTGTCGCGTCGGTGTGGTTGTGGTAGGTACGTGTACCCTTAATACTGTAAGTATATTATTTGAGGCTTGCGTGTTCAATCACAATACACTGAAATACAAATGTAGTAAATAACGTTATAATACGTTTTCACCTCGATATTTAACACTGTTTATGTGTGCAATAAACACGCGAACTATTAACACTAGTGTCGAATACTTACTGACATTTATAGTGGTGATTATAGCTGGGCGTAGACGTAAGGATAATCGAAGAAAGTGCGAGTCACGACAAGAGGCCTACCATAATATTATACAGGGAGATCCTTTACTCTGTATGAATAGGCTGCTCGACGGAGAGATACCAGGGCCTCACTGAAAACCGCCGAGTTAGTGTGGAACTATCAATGCACTGTTATACGTGTGGTATTGCTAGTTTCCGTAAGCGGCGGTAATCGCTTTCACCATCTTGCTGTTTGCTTTATTGCCTATTTTTCTTTGTAAATAATTCTGTTCAGACAAATTATTCTTACTATAGAGATTTTAATGTTAATTTATTATTTCGATGCTGCTGCCACTCGTTCCATTGATATTCACTAATCGTATAATCGTCAGAAGCAATTGGGGCGACATTTGCCATGCAAATCGTCGCTCCAGATTGAAAACTGCTATATGCAATGGCGGCAAATAAGCTGTATAAAAGGAGCATGACGTGTACAGAGTAACTTACTGATGAAGGTGTAGGAAGACGCGAGCAGCGTGACGTGACATTGAATTTTCACTCTCCACGCGTCTAAATAGGATTCACTTGAAAAGTGTGCTTAACTCTCTCACTCATTCACTCGACTCTCTATAGTCAGTTGGGGCAAGGTGGTATATGAGTAAAAATTGCCAGTGCCTCAATATTATGTAGGTACGTATGTTCTTGACAAAAATAAATTATCCCCTTTTAACGTAACTAACTAATGTTAACATACTGCCAGCGTGATTACAGTATCCCACAATGCACTGTACTTTTTGTAAATGTAGCCTATGTTTTAACCTAACTACTATCATACCGATTTTTATAAAAATCTGTTCAGCAGTTTTTGCGTGAAAGAGTCACGAATATCCATCCATACATCTTCACAAACATACATATTTATTATAAAGTAGGATTCATTTCGAAATTAAATTACCAACAAGTTATAATATGTATATTGTGCACTATTCGTATACGCAAGCTTGTATTTCTCTTTAAATATTAATTTAACAGCATCATATTCATTGTTGTACTAGTAATCAATAGTAATCCATCGCCGCGCATCACCGTCACAATACTACTTAGTACTTACGAAGACACTAAAATTGGGCACTTGCGATTCGCGAAGAACATTACAATTTAATAGATCATACCAAATTGATTGACGTGGAAACTCCATTAAGTTCTATTACTGGATCAACTATCTAATATTCATTAAACGATTAATTCTAGGACTTCTCAAACAAGGACTATTGTTTCCAAGTTTAATTTCTGGCTCAATGTCAATTGTCAACATTTTTTTTTCTTTGCATGATATTAACCAATTTGTTTTAAAGGATAAAGTAAATTGTATATGAATTCAACTTTACTTGATTACGATATTATTATCCAAAGTAAATTATTTAACTTGACTCCAATTATGGATATTTGAAGGTAATTATGGATGGCAATATTTAGAGGTGTTATTATTTTTAAACGAAAAATTAAACCGACTTCCAAAGTAAAAATTCACAAGAAAGTATGAAATAAAACTTATTTTCTAAATAATTCCCCTTTTAAATTTGCCTGCAATTTTAACTATTTCTCTACTCAATCTTCATAATTTTGATAAACCAGCCCGAACAAAATCCTGATAAAACAATATTTAAAATAGAACACACGTTCAATTTGGCTGGTACCGAGTTCAAAATTTTGAAGATTGAGGAGAGATATAGTTCAAAATGTCATTTAAAAATGTATGGCTGGAACTATATGCTCTTACTGATTCCGGACTACATAGTCCCAGCCTAAGTTTTTTGAGAAGAGATGGGCAACATTTTTTATTTGTGTATAATTTTTAATCGCGTCAAACTAAATCACTATATCATTTAGATTTATATAGATATATCTATTCAACAAAATATATAAAAATTGGTTTGTAAAAATGAGATATTCGATACTGGACAATATGTCTATTGCTCAGTGAGGTGAGAAAAACCTTTAATAATATCTATATAATATTATGTATATAAACGGAAATGTCCCCACTGACTGACTTACTGACGTATAGACGCTCGCACAGCCATTAAACAGAAAAGAGTAGAAGTAGAAATGTAAAGTTTGGACAGTAGTTTTAATTTATAATGTAGGTGCGCACTAAGAAGGGTTTTTAAAAAAATCCACCCTTAAAGGAGTGAAATAGGGGTTGAAAATGTCTTTAATCTGCATCGATTTCGATTAAAATTAATATTTATGCTCTTAAATACATTTCATTAAGCACGTGATTCAAGGTTTGTCCCCTATCTCCTCCCCTGTCACCCTCTGAGGGTGTAAAATAGGAGTTGAAAGTTTGTATGAAAATATTTCGAATTTGGGACTTCCATGAAATTTAAAATGCGAGATAATAAATATAAATTATTATTGAGTATGTATTTTATAGTTTTTTTTTATTCATACCCTAAAGGGGTAAAATGGGGGTCCAAATTTTGTTTAGTTAAATTTCCACAACGGATCGCGTTGAATATTGGCACGTAAATAGTTATTATGACGTAAAAATTCGTTAAAAAAGAATATTTCGTAATACCCCTCGGGAGTGCAGTGCAAAAAAGAAACCACGTGGACGAAGTCGCGCGAATAAGCTATATTCCATATACCTATTAGTTGTGTACCAACACAAATGTACGGAGGTAACAAAAGCGGAAGTGTCTACTTTGTACGGGGAAGATAAGGTGCTCCTTGATTGATACTGCGACTTTTACGCTCACGCAACTTTAACAAATAGGCTTGCTTTTATCGCAGCGAAATGTACGGTTCCCTTGGGATTTCTTTTTGCGCGAACGATGTCGTGGGCAACATATAGTGTATTATAAAGCACTTCTGTAAACTGTTCCACAGGTTCACAACAGTACACTAGAAATGCAATACGAATGTTCCTGTGAAAAATGAAACTTTCGCAATCAACTTTGGAAATGACAGTTCTAGCAGAGCTTGTTATAACTTTTCTGACTTTCTGAATGTCTAACGTGAAATGTCATTTAGAATTGGCCCGAAAAATAAAACTCTATTTATAAGTTAAAATTAAGTTTATGGTAGTAGTTAAAAATATGGCATTCTATTATAATAATTTATTGCTTGCACAGACTAATTTTGAGCAAATATTTCGAAAAATCTAATAATGAGTTCACAGAACTTTCAATATTCAAAATAAAATTGTATATTTTCAAAACTCTACCAAGCTGCATACATATAAAAGAGAGCGTATTAAATTTTGATCTCAAGTTTCATTTACGTCACAGTTTATGACGCTGGATATTTTATACGCTGTAACACGCGGGTTGAACACCCGCGTATTGGCTGTATGCTCCAGATAATGCATAAGCTGATACAAAGACAGGAGATGTGGCATCGCGTCAGCACGCGATTTATAAACCAAGCAATAGTGAAAAATTTAATACGTTAAATTTTGTACTAAATTCATGACTACCAACAATTACACCAACAACATACACCTACTATCGACTCCTACAACTACTGCCTACACCTACAACCTACCACTATAACCTACACCTACCTACAGGTGATGTGTGAAAGAATTAGCGACCATTAAGTGTTCAAGATTATACTACTAATATCGCTATTAAGCGATGGGGATTATTGTTAGAAGAGTTTGGGGTCTTATGTATTTTTCAATCATAATATAATAGATTTTTCCACAGGGCAGGTATCAAATAAGAGAACGCGAGCAAAGCTGCGGGTACAAACTAGAGCAATATAATGGTGAGGGAAATCTAAAACCTACAAGATTATTTTGTTTTACAAGATTAATATTAATATTGGGATGATAAATTTTCAAACTTATTTACATAAAATGTAACTCGCACGTGGCTTAGCCGAGCTTAAAAACAAACTAATATACCCTTATTAAAACTTTCCATATCGGGAAGTAAATTTACACGGTGATATTAAAACTCCCGGGATAGTGGCTAATTGCCAATAAATTTTATTCTCCCAGCTGGCGTACCCTTTTCTAGAAGAATAATTGGCTAATTTAACAAGTTTAGCCGGCAAGTTAGTGGCTAATCGCTGGTATATCTCACGACTAGAAGTCAAAATGTGAAGCTTAGGTCTTTTTTGGACTGGAAGCTTACCTAATAGTTATGTTAGATAGAAAGTTAGGTATTATATCTACCGAATTGTGATATATGTGGTGTTACCGAGGATGTCCATCATATGTTTATGGAGTGTGTTCGGTATTAAGCTCTTAGATTAGAATTGTTTAAGTTTTTTAAAGTTAATTTGTATGATGTAGGGTTAATGTTTAGTTTTATAAGATTGCCGTATACTGATTTGCAGACCATAGTCACATTTGTTAACAATTGCTTAAAATTAAGAGCTCAATAGAATATTTATGTAGTTAATAAAGTGAATGTATGATGAGGCTGACATAGCCCAAAAGTTCTATGCCTCTTTAAAATAAAATAAAAAAAAAAACTTGTAAAATGACCGATGAATTTTGTTCAAAGTAGGTACCAAAGATTCCTGTTAGTTATGCTTGTTTAAGGAATAATGACGATATTATACTACTGAATTGCAATAAATAATAATATTATTTTAAAATAAAAATGGTAGGTATTTAACGTTAACAGGCAAAAAAAGTGAAGTGAAATTAATCTGCTTAATGTATCGTAACAACAAGTTACAAAGTCCCAAAGGACCGTCCTTTGTTAAATAATTTTTGTACAATTATTATCGCCACTCTTTAACATAAATGCAAAGTTAATCAAAGAGAATTGTCTGGCTTTGCATAAAACCGTCCACTAACCGCGATATTATTTTTTATCTAGGGACCACAATATGGACGGTTCAACAATAAAGAAACAAAATTATATTTTATATTTTTAGTTATTTGCTACGATGTAATGTAACAAATTAATCTAAGAGATATGGTGCTTAAAATTGATTAATTTGCGGTATACCGCAAATTAATGAATTCTCATAAATGAATATTATACTAATTCTGAAAGGCCTTTCAGAATTATTATATTTTATTTACTATACTAAAGGAAATATAATAATTTAAGGGCAAGATGGATAATAATTAAGGTACTGACAAAAATACAATGTGAACCCTCTGTAACAAACAACGTTAGTATAATAATAATTTTTCAAAATAAGGGACCTGTTTCTCAATCTACTAATTAGTTTCAGATAGCTTAATTGTATGTTTTGTCTCTATCGCTCGATATAAATTTAGCAGCGACAAATATTCCGAACAAGCTAGGTAGTTTTTTTGTTTTGATCAGAATAAGATTGTAAAATAGGCCTTTAGTGCAGGAGCACACGATGCGTTGCGGCGCCGCACCGCAAAGATTTCACCGACGCGGCGGGCACCTGAGCGGTGCGGTGCCGCAACGTTGATACGAGTATGTCGCAGCGACGCCGCCGGCGCCCCAGCAGCGTAGGTCATAAAAATGGATCGAAAAAGACGTCTTTTGTTGGCCCTATTATTTCGCCGCCGCCGAAATCGACGTAGAAGCATACGACAATACTGGGTCTGTCCCTTTATTGTGTTAAGTAACAGTGATGGACAGTTCTTTCTCAAATATTATAAAGAGCTACTGTTAGACGAAAAGAGGTTTTTCAGTTACAGAAGATTTAATCATAATTAAAATAATAAATATTCACTCACCAATTTGGTTCTTTGTATCGCGAGAAAAATTATCATAGTCTGGAAATAAATTTTTTGCAATTTGCCCCCATGATTTGTTTAAATATTTTTTTATTTTTAAAGTCCACATTGGACTTATCCCATAGAATTTCCCTTTCTTGAACTAATGTAATGTATGTAGTCCATATTCTTCGTTGATACTGATTTTTTAAAACCTGAATCAAATCAACAAAAAACTAAGAAAAAAACGAAACGAGCGAGCATGTGCCTTTCCTTGTGACGCATAAACAACTCAGCGGTGCCTCTCCGACGTCGCAAGGCATTCACCCCTCCCGCTTCGTCTCGGCGGTTGCAAGTCCGGTGCGGCGCCGCACCGCATCGTGTGATATGCTACAGATAATATTTCTAGTAAAACAACGCAGCGACATCGGTCCGGCGCTGCGCCGCCGCCGCAACGCATCGTGTGCCCCAGTACTAAGACTTATTCAAAGCTAAAACTAAGTGAGCTAAAAGTAATGAAGAAAATTTCGTATTTTCTTCATTCAACATAAGCGCCGAAACTTTATTTTTTCCTTTTCGGAACTTCATCATAATGAGTTCTTAATTTATTACAGTAAGTTTTGAATAAATTCAAGCCCTGGGGTGTAGAAAATATTCTGTTTTCCTCATTATCTACTTGAATGTTTTATTATCTTAACAAACCTTTTATATTAACAAACCTTTCCTAAATGTTCTGGAAATATTTAGGAAAGGTTTGTTAAATAACTATATATTGTATAAAACTATAACCCGACTACATAAATTAAATGCCTATGTTACCCGGGCTATTATTACAAATTTATTGACACCTAATTAAAATCGGAACACTTGCTTAAGCGCTACGCTAGAACAAAGATACATATAAAGACCGCCAAAATCATTATATTACCCGTCCTTAATTTGACTTCGCCGTAGTCGGGTAAAAAATATATATAAGATAACTTACACAAAACAGGAATGCGGCAGAAGATTCTGAGAGAAGATTTGTGAAAGTAGATATTCTTATGGTCAATAAACAAATCGTCGAAGTTTAGAACCCGCAGATTGACGGCTTACTATCAAAATCCAACCAACAACATACTCTCTTGTTTGACAACTGACCACCTTTTTAACGTACTACGGCGACGCTCGTATGTCACTACGAGAATTAAAATAAAAATGACATATTTTAAAACATTTATGAAAATGACTAAGGTGTTCCACTTAAGTCTTGAGCACTTTTAAAATGTATTTAAATCCAAGATAATCATTTAAGCTGCGATTTAAAACCTGAAGGTCGCAGAAAGCTCTTTGCCCGCTTTTTCAAATCTCATTTAATAAATGTACATTTTGCAGTAATAAACGTAAAATTTATTTGTTTAACATCGGCGGAGCGTAATTGCGAAGTATATTAATTTTCTCTGATACATTCATAATTCAAACGTAATATTATATTCAAAACTTGTCTTTTCGTTAATATAGGTACTACAAGAATTTCGCATAAAATTAATATCATGTCGTTTATTTCGACAAGTTTCATTCATCATCATTACAAAGCAAACCTAATAAAGGGCTTATACAGAAAACTGCAATGCAACTTCGCATCGCAATAATGACGTCGCTCAGCCACACTGTATCATAATGTCGTTATGTGACGTCATTTTTGCAATACGGAATTTTTGTGTATTTGTGTATTGTAGAGTACGCTTCGATACGCCCCGCAGCTTCCGCGCGCCGCTGGACTAGGATACTGCGGCGAAATTCGCAGTAAGTCCAGCGGCGGCGCCAGAGCTGCGGCGCGTGTGTAAAAGCTCCAAGAGCTTATCGGCTGTTGCCAGTAAGTTTGTATATAGTAATACTAGCTGTTTCCCGCGGCTCCGCCAGCGTAAATATCGAGTATCCCGCGGGAACACTGTACTTTTCCGGGTTAAAAAGTAGCCTATGTTTTAATCCAGAGCCTAAACTACTACCATACCAAATTTCATCAAAATCCGTTCAGTAGTTTTTGCGTGAAAGAGTAACAAACAAACTTACATTCATATTTATAATATTAGTAGGGATATATGAAAAAAATAATGTATTACATAAATTCTTCTTCAGCTTTAAACTACCAGTGTATCCATTGAATGTCGTGCGTGAAAACCAAAAAAACTGACTTACATTTTGTATTATTTGTAAACGCATTTCACATAAAAACAGGCTTCTCATGTTTTTTCCAGAAGTCTCGCGTCACTCTTAAAATATAAATTATTTTCAGTTGTCGTGACACGAAAAATATTACAAAGAAAGTTTCACCGCAAATCTTATTATGCTAAATTCTGTGCTGAAATGTGGCCCGTTGTTTCAAAGCAGTAGTATGTTATCTCCTCTCCCCCGGGGTGGCTACCCAGGTTACCCCCAGGAAAGAGGAGACAGCGCAACATACCACAGGGGTCATCATAAATTTTTATTTCAAGTAGTATTTTAGAAATATGAAGAAAAGATAGATAGATGAAATCATAGACGTATATAGACGAGTCATGTTGAGGCAAATGTCTCTCCAGTTAAATGGCCCCACTTTTGAGATTTTTGGGGCCATTTTGACATTTGAAGTATGGTAAAAACAAGATGGCTGTTATTTGAAGTATAATAAAATTAGGGTTAGGGATTCCTCTTTATGTGAGTGTGGACTTGACGAAGGCACTCTTGAACATATTTTTTTCAGCTGCCCAAATCGTCTCTCTTCATTATATGATTCACCTACCCCTAATATCCCTAGTCCTTCTGATTTCCAATCCCTTTTGTCTTTAGTCCATACCCCCTTTGTTGATGTTCTGTGTAATAATTTTATTAACCATAATAACATTCGATTATAGATTTGTGTGTCTCTTCTAACTAGCACTTTGTTTTTGTCTTGTTGTTCCAGGTATTAAGGAGATATGATGTATTGTAAACTTATTTTAATACAAGATTTTAATAATTTTTCTCTTGTACTTTCACTAAGCCCTACTTTTGCGCAAAGTTATCGTCCCCGGCAACAAATTTTTTTTTTATCTCGTCTGACACTAACACTGGCTATTCCTCAAGGAAGGCCATTTTAAAGAAGAAGAAGAAGTATGGTGAAAACCAAGATGGCGTAACTTTTGTATGAAGATATGTTCTGTCAAATGTACGTCACAGCCTATCTTGAGTTTTGAAATATTTGAAGTACATGCAGTATTTTCTTATCTTATCTTCTTGTGTTGAAATGAAAACTATACGTTATAATATTATATTTATAATTCATAATTATAGTATAATATTATAATTCACTAAACCAGGGAAAGCCTATTATAAATGTGAAAGTTTGTTAGGATGGATGGATGTTTGTTACTCTTTCACGCAAAAACTACTGAACGAATTTTGATGAAATTTGGTATGGTAGTAGTTTGAGCTCTGAGGACCAATTCTCGTTTTTAACTTAGACTTTCAACTTACTATCAATTCATTACAAATTAATCATCCAGTTATCATAAATTGACCGAAAGTCGGTATTCTACTACACTATTTTAGCACAGTTTAAATCCCAACACAGGCATTTTTAAATGACATTGACTACAATTCTTATTTAAGCGAGTACAAAGGCAGCTGTTGCTTGACATTTGTAAGATCCAGTGTTGCCAATTGTCAGTTGTATTAATGGCATGCACAATGTTGTGAAACATTGTAATTTATTTTAATTTTTAATAAAATTGCAATTAAATGATGTATTTGGTATTATAAGTTTTTTTAGTATATAAGTTTTATAAAAGTAACTTACGGTACTTTTATAAAATTTGATTTTGACTTGCAAAAAAAGTGATTTGTGTTTAAGTTATGACATCCCCGCATGTGAAAATGGAAAAAATGGTTTGGTTCGAGTCAAGTTTTTTAAATAAGAGAATACCGTTTTTTTATGAATAAGTGGTTCGCTCAATCTACAGTTAGGCTTCGATACAATAATAATCGCATCGCGGTAAATTACGTCGTTTGACGTTTGTTTGGCGTTTATGAGAAAACCATTTTGCTGTTTGACAGTATCCGGACTGTATCGAAGCTGTATTATTGTTAGATTAAAATATAGAAGACCTTCATGATTAACACATAGGCTACTTTTTATCCCGAAAAAGTACAGTCTTCCCGTGGGATACTGCATTTACTCAGGCGGAGCCGCAAAAGACAGAGCATAGAACGTACAACCTCGGTGGTTTATTCAAGAAGAACGGAAGGAAACATCGACATCTATATGTATATGTCAGACTTTAATTACGGGTTCGTTCAATTTAATAATACTGCGTACTGGCCATTTCAAATCAATATAATTTTTGTGTGGCTAAGAATTCTAATTTCAAATTAATTTTATTTTAAAAACATTCTCTTTCCAAAAGCACTCATTTGTTTATTGATTAGTGTTACATTTTCGTCGCATTTTATTTTTTTTCGTCATCATGGATACGTTAAAAATTCGAGTAATTATGGAATATGAGTACCGTCGTGGCAGCAACGCGGCACGAGCGGCACGCACCATCAACGACGTTTACGGAGCTAACACTACAAACCAACGCACCACCTGTTATTGGTTTGCTCGCTTCCGTTCTGGAAATTTCGACCTGAAAAATGAACCTCGCGGTCGTCCGAAGACTTTGGTCGAAAATGACGAATTAAAGGCGATTGTGGAAGCTGATGATACACAATCTACGGCTGAATTAGCAGCAGCTTTCGACGTTAGCTTCAAAACAATATTGGTCCATTTGCGTCAAATTGGCAAGGTAAAAAAGCTTGACAAATGGGTGCCCCACGAACTCAATGATCGCCAGCGCGAAGTACGCGTCGAGACGTGCCTTGCACTGCTCAACAGCTCAACAACACACAAATGAAAGTAATTTTGAACCGCATTGTTATTTTGTTACCTGCGATGAAAAATGGATTCTGTTTGATAATCACAAGCGCTCATCAAGTTGGTTGGATCCTGGTTCAGCACCTAAACAATGCCCTAAACGAAAACTTACCCCTAGGAAAGTGATGGTCACTGTTTGGTGGTCTAGCGCCGGTGTGATTCATCACAGCTTCTTACGAAACGGGGTGAGCATTACTACAGATGTGTACTGTGAATAACTGAACACAAAGATGGAGAAGCTGGGACATCTCCAACCAGCATTGGTCAATCACTCGTCTCCGCTGCTCCTGCACGACAACGCGCGACCTCATACTGCACAGCAGACGGTCTCCAAGTTGCAAGAACTGGGGTAGGAAGCTCTCCGTCATCTGCCCTACTCACCAGACCTTGCGTCTACAGACTACTACTTTTTCCAGAATTTAGATAACTTCTTGGCGGGAAAAATATTCAATTCCCGAGAGGCAGTACAAAATGCCTTTGAAGAATTTGTTGCCTCCCGTCCAGCTGATTTCTTTAATAAGGGCATCAATAAACTGCTACTGCGTTGGCAAAGATGCATTGATTGCATGGATGATTACTTCCATTAATACAAATAAAAAATACATGAAAAAAATTCGTTTAAATTTTTTCATACAAAACGGCAATTTCATAGGTAAAGACCTAATATTTATGGGCTGCGTTCATTATTCCAACATTTTGTAATGTATCACGCTTTCTTTAACTGTAGTTTTTTGAAAAACAGCTATGACTTTTTATAATATTATTTTAAATGACGATTTTCTAAAGTTTATTCTGTGATGTTTGATTACAATAAATGTAAATACTACAACTGATTTTCTGAGCCCCGTACAGTATGTGATTTATATGTTGTTGTTTGTTACCTATTCGCGTTTAACTAGCGGCTGTGTCGAATTTAACTAGTCAATAAACGACAGACTCGTAAAGAATGTCCGAAGTTGTCCGTCAGCTCGGTGAGCGAGAAGCATACCTGACTTTTGTTTGTAATTCTGGGGCCACAGCCAAATCACATCGATACGGCAGCTGAGCGGCAAGCAGCATGTCTCTTATATAAGTTTAACTTCTATTTTCATAGTCATAATACATATTATCGTTTGAAAATAAAAGCTCGTACTGCCTCTAGCGACCATCAGCGGCCGTGAGTGGTAGTGGTTGTCTCAAACGAAACTGTGTTTTAGAGTAATGAAGAAAAAGTTTAAATAAAATGATAATTATTATGCTGCTAGCCGTTTCGCTGCTGTTTCGTTGTGAATTGACCTTAAGGAAAAACTTTTCTGCTAAGGGAAAAAAATCTTGCAAATGGTGACTATAGTTTACTAGCTGTTGCCCGCGTAAATATAGTATCCCTCGGGAACACTGTACTTTTTCAGGATAAAAAGTATTTTTTGTTTTTATTCAGAACCTTAACTACTATTATACCAAATTTCATCAAAATCCGTTCAGTAGATTTTGCGTGAAAGAGTAACAAACATCCATCCATCCTCACAAACTTTCAGATTTATAATATTAGTAGGATTATTATGTAAAGAGTAAAGCCAATGTATACTTTTAAACGTATACTTTTCCACCTGCTAAAGAGTTAGAATTATGAAAAAACATCATAATTGTGCTCTTTTACCCTCAATATTTTATTTTTAATCTTAGCTATGTAAAAACCATTCAGATATCAGGTACATACAGCATTTATACTCCACGGATGGACAAATGAATTCGTCAGTTAGGAACACCTCACAATATTTGCCCCGTCAGGCTAAATATCTGTTAGAATCCGTGGAATCCGGGCTTTGATTTTCTCTATCATAGAAGACATCTGACGTCTTAGGAAAATTAAAACCATAGCAGTAGTACACGTCTACATACGATCCATTAACTGAATGTACTGTCGTAGTGTCGTTTGTTACAAACCCTTTGAAGCAAACGCGTCTACACAAAGTAAGATGGAATATTACAAAATGATAGAAATACGAGTAACATTGAGTCATTAAATGAAAAAATGCGAGAATGTATATATACAGTAAATGTATACAGATTATTTAATTCCTATGCGAACGCTCGTGTCAAAATATTTCCTACGCAAAACTCACTATTATCATATGATATAATATTTATACGTATAAGTGAAAAAATCTTACCCAGTTTTATGAAATTGTTGATAATGAGGAGAAAATTTGACGCAGTTAAAATTTTCATAAAGCAATTTTTTAATGATTAAATATACTTAAAATTGATACGAATAAAATTAGACAAATTACCTCAGATTAATTACTCACACTGCCACGCGTTTATATAGTAACTTTTAACGTTTCCACTTGCTATAGACAATATCGACGTAAGAATTTGCTGTAAATTGCTGACGTAAGAATAAGTATTTGCTGTAAGTAGCAAGAATGACGTAATTAGATTGAACACAAAGCAAGATTCAGAAAAAAAAATATGCTTCGAATGGTCTGTGTTTCATATCGCTCCGACGACAAACATTTTGAAAATAAGGTACAATTTTGAAAAGTTTACTTGTTCAATTTGCTGTAAGTCACAGCAAAAGTGCGGTTCAGTCTGATATAATTTCCAGCACTCTTATGAAATGAAAGTATTTAAGTGGTGTCAGTATTTTTTGAGTTAGCCTTACATCTCTTTAATATTACGTAATTTATTAAATATTTCAAGTATCAACATTTTAAATATCTGGAAATATACAGAACATAGTTATCTCCATAGAAGTCATTAAACTACTTACGCCGTTCTTCAGGTCTTTAAAATGAAAAGTCAATTGCTGTAACAATTACTTACAGCAAAAACGTTTAATTTATATAATGTAGGTGCTCTACACAGCATTCCAGCCGAACCAGACTCTGATGCGTCTAGTATGCTGGTAGCTTTCGATGTTAGCGCATAGTTTTTATACTAGATAATAGAGAAGGTAATTAATTAGTGTTATTATCTAAGTTCGTTCTTTTTTATAAATGCTTTGTGTTTACTGTTAGGAGTACAATAGGATTGATATAGTCATTTCATGTACTAAAATCCTTAAAATAAAGAATTTAAAAAAATAAGAAAAAAAAGCAAATACGTTTTCTTGCATCGATATTCACATATTTTTATTGCGTATCTAAGTGGCCGATAGCAATAAGGATTAAGAGGCAAATACCTACCTGTGAACCCAAAAAATGTTAAGACTTAAAACTTAAAATATGAATTATGGTTTAATTTTTACCTCTAGGCGTCTTCTAGTACTTTGAAATAGGATACGCATTAAGCTATGTAATTTTATTTTTACCTTAAATTACATTTTCAAATTACGTTTGAAGTGAATTAGCAAAGTAAAGGTTTTCTCTTACTTAGTTGAAGTTAAGTATTAGTACTTAAGTCCAGTCAAACTAAAGAACTTCATTTGAAATACTCACAAGGCTTTTAAGCACGTTTTATGTACCCGTCAAGATGAAACTGTATTATAACTTAACCTTTAGAAAACTTCATCCAATATGAAAACATTACATTTTACTTAACAAGAATTAACCAATTCGAACTGTGTGATACCACGGTCTTACGCCAAACCAGCGTGAAATAACACAAGTGTGTTAAATCACCAAACCTTTTAGTACCACTGGCTGTCCTGACACACATTACGAACGAAACAAATAAATAACTACACCTACATCTACACCTTACACCTACATCTACACCTTACACCTACATCTACATCTACACCTATATCTACCAATCTACTGGGCCAGAAGATTTTCAATAAACTAAAATGAACTCAACAGGTATACCTACTGACCGCACCTATAAATATTTAACTGTCAAGTGACGAATTGAACACAGCGTACAGTTAGTACGGGAAAATACAATCGTCGTTTTTATTATTTTCCCCGCAGTTTTTCCAATATTTCTCACCGTTTAAACCTTGCCTGAACTTTCACAATTGTTTTAATACCAAAATTAGCCAAATCAGTCTAGCCGTTCTCGAGTTTTAGCGGGACAGGAATTTCTATCCATTTTTGCATATTAGAAGAATAGGCACCGTTATAATAATGTAACAAAACAAATAAAATATAGTAATCGTATAGAAAGTTTTAGAAACCGTTAATCTAACAAAACTCCACATCAGTGAGCAATATTAAAAACGTAATCAAATCGGGCTTAGAAATTTTCAATACCGAGGACAGAATTTACCAACTTGTGTTGAACAAATTAAATTTCGATGCTTGGCTCTGGTCCAAGTATTCTACACTTGAACAAGCACAATCTTCGCAAACTATTTAGGAAAAGCAAATACTCTGAATGATATATTATCATAATAGCCCATTAAATGTTACAGTAATATTTTCATTTTGTCCCGTTATGAAACGTTATAACGTATCAATATACGGTTTCCGTGGCCGGCTAAGTTGGGTTAGGGTCTTCTAGTATTCTTCTTCCCAGTCTCTATTATTTCAACTGAAAATAATACTTTCCTTGACAAAATATTAGTATGTAATAATGATTAATTATTATTCGCATGATAAATCTAATCTGCTACGATGTTCGTAGACCGCTTCTAAAGGCTATAAAATTTGTAGGTTGCTACGAGACTGCTACAAAAAGGTATGTGAAAATAATTGGATGTGTTTAAGGGTTAATATCATTAATTATATTTCGCGACTTCATTCTTAGCGATTTATGCTTACTTATTGTATAGTGGCGCCCCCATGTGTCACCCTTACACGTATTTTAGAGATGTTAAAAAAAATACATGTCATCTTCTCTAAGTTTCCTGTCACGACTTGTTAGGTACTTAGACGCGGGCTTTTCATTACGTGTTTCCGTGCCCAACCTTTCGCACGTTCGCAACTTATCTACGGTGTGTGCTCTCAACATGGGGAAGAAACGCGTCCGGATAAGGAAGAAAATATTCGAAGAAAGATAAGCAAATTGTAAAGAAAATTGAAGTAACGAAAGAAAAACTATTTAACGTGTATTCTCTGCCTCAGAATTGTAATTTATTAGTACCGCCATTATCGGATAGTCTCACTAAATGTCTACGCTGCAATGGCTAGGCGACAAAAACATATAAGCGTAGCTGCACTTACTGCAGTTATAGATAAGATAATTACAAAGGATTTTAATGAATTAAAAGAATTTGTAAAGACAAGGAGTGATGTATGTCGCATTTTATGTGATATGTATCGATATGAGACTGAAACTAGAAAAAAAATAATTATTTCTTCTATTAATACTGAACTAGGAGGCATTAGATGATTCTAAAACAGACAAATATTTATTTGGGGAAGATTTATCCGAGAGATTAAAAGCGGCCAAATCTGTACTTATGATAAAATTATATTAGATTACATAAGCAGTTATAAAATACCATTTAAATCAAAACCTTTACAAGATGGAGGGTCTTATAATAATTCAAAAGATAAAAAAACTGAATTTGATGATTGTATTAATAGATTAATTACGATTAAAGTAATAGAAAAATGTACTCCCCTTGCAAATCAATTTTTGTCATCTATATTTTTGATACCGTAACCAGATGACGACAAAAGTTTAATATTAAATTTAAAATAATTGAATAAGTTCTTTGCTACCAGACATTTTAAAATGGAGAATTATCGCACTGTCTCAAAATTATTAACACAAGACTGTTACATGGCAACGTTGGATTTAATGGATGCTTATTTTTTAATACCAATTCATGAATCCTGTAGAAAATATCTTCGTTTTCAATACGAAGACGTTTTGTTTTAATTTACATGTTTACCTTTCGGGCTATTTACAGCTCCGTATATTTTTACAAAGGTTTTAAAACCAATTATGGAATACTTTAGAAAAAATGAAATTAGTTGTGCTATATATTTAGATGATTATATATGTCTAGGTGAAACTTTAAACGAATGCCAAGAATATATCAATTTTTCTCGTAAATTATTTAGAAAATTAGGGGTTCTTATTAACGAACGCAAGAGCAGGTTAGTTCCCGATCTTAAATGTAGACATTTAGGCTTTGTTTTTAACTCTATTTCTATGATTTGGAACTGCCGTCAGACAAAAAAGAGAAAATTAAAGAATATTTAAAATCATTTATAAATAAAAAGAAATGGAATTTAAAGAATTTTGCACAATTTAATGGATTGTTAGTATCAGCATGTCCAGCGTTAGAGTATTCCTGGTTATACACTAAAAGTTTAGAAACGCTTTAATTTTATACCTTTCTAAGAATCCTAGTTATAATCAAACACTTATTTTGTCAAAAGACGTTTAACACGACCTAAGTTGGTGGTTAAAGACAGTAGACACAGGTTTTAGTAGAATTAAATCACTAAGATTTTCATTAGATTTTTTTTCGGACGCTATGCAAACTGGCTGGGGAGCTTATTGTAATGGACAAAAATCTCATGGACATTGGATTGGTGACGAGATGGACTTACATATTAACGAATTATAGTTAAAAGCAGCCCTTTTTGGTTTAAAGATTTTTACCAAGGATCTTCGTAGCTGTAAGATTTTGTTAAGAATTGATAACACGACCGCTATCTCGTGTATAAACCGAAAGGGTAGTTAGTGTTCAATATATAGACATTTACAGTCAGTCGCTAGAGATATACGGCAATGGTGTGAAGGCAAAGAACTATATATTATTGCATCATATATTAATACTAAGGACAATGTACAAGCAGATAGTTTATCGCGGCACAAATTTTCTAACACCGAGTCCCACTCGGCGCAGATTATGCGTTTACAAAATTAAGAAAGGACTTTAGCGAATTTGATGTAGATTTATTTGCTAGCCGCGCCAACGCCAAGTGCCCCACGTATGTTGCGTGGCACAGTGATCCCAGTGCTTGGGCAGTAGATGCATTTACCATCAACTGGAATAATATATATTTTTATGCCTTCCCACAATTTTCCTTAATTAATATTAAAACTACTAAGAAAGATTTTAACAGATGAGGCAGAAAGTGTTATTGTCGTACCTTACTGGCCAACACAGCCGTGGTTCCCTTTATTTAAAAGATTAACAAAGAATCAAAACTTTATTGTTTTTGAACCTGATATTAATTTGCTAAAATCTCCTTTCAGATTTCCGCACCATCTCCATCTCACGTTACGAGGTTATCCGGGAGAAGTATTTAAAGACGTCACTGTCGGAGGAATGAGTGGAAATTATATTAAATTCGTTATTTGATAACACATATAAACAGTATGATAGTGGTATAATAGTCTAGTCAACAAGTTCAAAAACGTGTTAAATAGAAATAAAGCTCCTAAAAATATGTGCGATAGCTCATTCGATTCGGAATGACGTCTAGAAAAATGTTTTTTAAGGGTATATTATAGCACATAAAAAATTGCCATTGTTATTAACAAAATAAGATAAAAAAAGGTATTTAGTTTTTCATTAATAACTTTTAAAATAATAATATTTAAGGAATTTTGAAAAAAGATCCTCAAAGATGAGGAAATTTTCAATAAAAAAGTCTTAACTCCCGGAACTCTATCTATATTATTTATAATTTTTTTTAACGCTGGAAAAAGGGCTCCGCGAGGGCGTCACGGCATAGGCGCGCCGTCTAAAAAGCCGGTATATCACCTAAAACATATATTTTTTTAATATTAAATAACAATTTTAAATTTGAATAAATTATGGTGTAATCAAGACACTTGAACGAAAAAAACCTCGGTGCAAAAAAAATTTTTTTGTCGATTTTTTCAAAAAGTTACACCATTGTTAATTAACTAATTTTTTCCCAATCTCTATAACTACTAACTAAAAATGAAGTTTCTAAAAAATGTTATCAAAAACATGTTTTTTGGTAATATCTTATTATTGCTATTTTCGCATCTAATATAGGTATTAATTAACATTGGAAAAAAATTTTTTACGTCATTTATTAAAAAATTGTTTATAAACAAATAGACTATTTTGGGATTTAAAAAAAAGATTTTTTTGGGATTTAAAAAAAAGATATTATCTTATTGCATAGGTGAAATGATGATTTAAAAAAAAAATCTTAAATATTTTTTTTTATTGTTTATAATCGTTTTTTTTATATTTTAATTGTTTAAATAATTAGTTAAGAAATTATTTTATTCTTAAAAATCATCATTGATCATTGTCAATGGAATAACAGAGAAATAATATTTTTTGGAAAATAATTTAATTGTTTATTAACTTAACAATTTGTTATAAACAAATAATAATAACCGTTTTAGTTTTTTTCGAAAACTTCAAAAAATTACAAAAACAACCATATAAAACAAAGTTTAGAATTATTTTTTTTTTGTATTTTTTACAGCACTTAAATATTATATAATAATGAAATTACAGCCGTTACATAATTTATCAAGTTAAAAAAATTGTTATAACTTTTAATCTATTAGAGATACGGTAAAGAACATTCAGGTCATTTTTGTAAAGGATTTATTTATCTTTAAAATGAATTCAAAATCGATTCTGTAACTATTATTTATCAGTTGTTATAAGCATTTATTTATAAAAATTTTAGATTTTATAAATAAATACAAAAAAAAATCTAAACTGTTATAAATGGTTGTTTTTGTAATAATAATAATAATAATAATACTATAGACGATTCACACCACGTCAATCTGGCCCCGTGTTAAGTATCCGAAGAACTTGTGTTACAGGTACCAGAAAACGGGAAGTATATTTAATACTTTTATACTATACATATATTTAAGATTTTTATTATATTATACACATATTTAATACACATCCATGACCCAGGAACACAGAAAAACTTTTTGTTCCTTCGGCGGGATTCGAACCCGCGACCCCCGGCTTGAGCACCAACGCGCTGAACCACTAAGCCATAGAGGTCGTAATTTTTGTAATTTTTTTAAGTTTTCAAAAAAAAATATAACGGTTAATATTATTTGTTTACAACAAATTGTTAAGTTAATAAACAATTTAATTATTTACAAAAAAAAATATTTCTTTGTTATTCCATTGAAAAAGGTCAATGACGATTTTTAAGAATAAAATAATTTCTACTAATTATTTAAACAATTGAAATATAAAAAACGATTATAATTAATTAAAAAAATATTTAATAATTTTTTTTAATCATCATTTCACCTATGCAATAAGATAGTAAAAAAATTTTTTTATTCCCAAAATAGTCTATTTGTTTATAAGCAAATTTTTAACAAATGACGTAATTTGTTTTTCCAATTTGTCAATTAAACACTATATTAATAATTATACTTAGGAATAGTTAGAATTATGACAATTATAAGTCAATTTATTTTTTGTAAATATACGAGAGTTCAATAATAGAAGACAAGAATATGAAAGAATATAAATGTAAGCCATGTTTAATAATTGAGAGGCTAAATAAAATTTAACAAACTCGAAGTGATAATAAAATAAATAATTTGATTGTGCGTAAACGTTGAAAGTTATCTTCTTCGCGATTCATTATTATTTGTTGTGTACAATGAAAATAACGAGCCTAAGGAAAAGTTACTACTTAACCTAACATACAGAAGATCAAATTTCTTTTAGAAGTCATTTCAAGTCGAAATGATTGTACGGCAAGACTGAGTTTCGGTAGAAACGTAGTAACGTCACTAGGTTAATAATATTGAGCTCAATAGGAGACGTGTATGAAAGGTTACTTTCTCACAAACAGCTGCCTACGTATTCGTCCGATTTCGGAGCAGCTCGTCTCGATCCGTGCGAGCTTCGTACAGTCGTACCATATACAATATACATACACGTTAAGGTTCAACTAGTCGCGGGCCCGAACTCACTAGTGGACGCGGCCAAAAAGTACGCTGTCTCACCTAGCATTTCCGCACCATCTCCATCTCACGTTACGAGGTTATCCGGGAGAAGTATTTAAAGACGTCACTGTCGGAGGAATGAGTGGAAATTATATTAAATTCGTTATTTGATAACACATATAAACAGTATGATAGTGGTATAATAGTCTAGTCAACAAGTTCAAAAACGTGTTAAATAGAAATAAAGCTCCTAAAAATATGTGCGATAGCTCATTCGATTCGGAATGACGTCTAGAAAAATGTTTTTTAAGGGTATATTATAGCACATAAAAAATTGCCATTGTTATTAACAAAATAAGATAAAAAAAGGTATTTAGTTTTTCCGTATTTAGATCCGTGCGAGCTTCGTACAGTCGTACCATATACAATATACATACACGTTAAGGTTCAACTAGTCGCGGGCCCGAACTCACTAGTGGACGCGGCCAAAAAGTACGCTGTCTCACCTAGCATTGTGTCTAAAAGAGATAGAATCAGTTATGAGCAGTTAGCAGCTAGTCTACACGCATACGTCTAGTCGCACGCACACAAACACCGTGCTGAAGTCTGCCGAACTGAAACGACGTTAGACGATGCACGGTTTTCAACGCCGCACCCCTGTACCGGTCGGAGTGGGGGGTGTTAGGTTTATTTTCGTTACGGAATTTCTTGATTCGTTCGCCGCGCTCAAAGCCCGCGATAAAAGCTATGCAATAGCTTAAAAAAAATTATTGTCAGAAAGTGTAGCTATCAACTTATAATATAAGCACTTATATGGCAGACAGAACGCGTGTGGACGATTGAATGATACCTAACGCAGTCAGTAATGTGTCTAATACAGTAAAACGTCCTACATACAGTAATAATAGTTCTAGGCAATCTCCGTTTTTCTATACAGGTGAAAGACGATGTATGATCATTGGCATCGAACTATTGACCTCGCGGTCGTACTGTAAATAATATTTGTACAGAGGGCCAATTCTCGTAACTAAAAAGGTTCGATAAGCAGTATGGTTTCAGTTGCAAATTAACCAATCGTAAGCGCGAGTGAGACAAAATATACTTGATCGGTGAAGTATTGAATATATAGACTGGAACACAGTATGGGTAGCCCGAATAACCGTTTTAATTACGAGAAGCCTTTAGAACCACACGAGAGAAATCTGTTAAAAAAGTGTTGATTGTCCAGATTATGAACGCAGTGACCAAAGATTTCAAAACTTAAGATAGACTATGCCTCATAAATCTTCATACAAGAAAAAGTTACACCGTCTTCATTAAACTATACCTCAAATATCAAAATGGCCCCAAACAAATAAATAAATAAATAAATAAATAAATAAATAAATAAATAAATAAATAAATAAATAAATAAATAAATAAATAAATAAATAAATAAATAAATAAATAAATAAATAAATAAATAAATAAATAAATAAATAAATAAATAAATAAATAAATAAATAAATAAATAAATAAATAAATAAATAAATAAATAAATAAATAAATAAATAAATAAATAAATAAATAAATAAATAAATAAATAAATAAATAAATAAATAAATAAATAAATAAATAAATAAATAAATAAATAAATAAATAAATAAATAAATAAATAAATAAATAAATAAATAAATAAATAAATAAATAAATAAATAAATAAATAAATAAATAAATAAATAAATAAATAAATAAATAAATAAATCAATAAATAAATAAATAAATAAATAAATAAATAAATAAATAAATAAATAAATAAATAAATAAATAAATAAATAAATAAATAAATAAATAAATAAATAAATAAATAAATAAATAAATAAATAAATAAATAAATAAATAAATAAATAAATAAATAAATAAATAAATAAATAAATAAATAAATAAATAAATAAATAAATAAATAAATAAATAAATAAATAAATAAATAAATAAATAAATAAATAAATAAATTATTGACACAGAGGAGTTTTACATATCTGAAGTCCCTGACCCCTTTTTTTTTTTTTTTTTTTTTTTTTTTTTTTTTTTTTCATGGGGAAATGCTTTACGCATCCCCGGCGATCTGGGGAGGGCCGCCGGGGTATGTGGGACTCACCGAGTGCGTGGTGAGGGGTCGCACCCGGGGTTACCCACTAAAACCCCATGGTGCTCCTCTCCCCGCTATTGGCGGAGTCACGGGAAACATGTGATATACAACCGCAACTCCGCCGGCGGTTGCCTGCTTCAGTGCAGGCCCAGCTCCCGGGCTTCTACGCCCAGTGTACCTCTACATCGCTATGCGCATGAGCACGGTGCGCATCGCGATCACTCGGGGACTCTATTTTGATCGGGCAGCGGCGTTCCCCACACCGCCACCCCAAAGTCCCCCGCTAGGGCGGAATGTTGCGGTCATTGCGGACCGCTCTACGATTCCGCCTCAGCCTTCTACGAGGGTCGAGCGACTCTATCTCCCGTCTGCGCTCCGACTCCTCTTTGGCAGACATTACGCCTTCGGCGAATGTCTCTACCGCCTTCCATTTATTTTCGCTACTCAGCATCGCACGAATGGTTGCTGGCAGCGAAATGTCGTCGCCGATGGCAGCCCGAGTCCCTGACCCCTGCACTAGTGTAAACTGTATTGCAGAGGCCAGTGTCCTCGCCCATGAAGATACATGTTATGCCAATAGAGATATAAACAATTTAAAAGAAATACAAAAGAGAAGACAAATGACATCAATTATTGACATATGAAATGTAATTATTTGACTAACAACATGTAGGTCTTAGAAGTGCGCTAAATTTAGAATGTAGGCAAAAACAATGATACCAAACAATAATTACACAATAAACAAAATAATAATTTTAGTGTGTGATGTGTGTGTGTGTATGGTTGTGTGTGTTTGGTTGTGTGTGTGTGTGGTTGTGTGTGTGTGTCTGTGTGGCTGTGTGTGGTTATGTGTAAATCTTGGATAGGTAAATAGGTACAACTTGGGTATGTTATGTTATTTAACAAATAGCAGGCAAGAACAATTTTTCTATTTCATCATAAGTATTTTCTTTAAGCCATTTAATTATTACTTTTTTAAAGGTGTACTTTGTATAGTGTTTATCTATTAATTTTAATTTTAGCACTTTATTATATAAAAATGGTGCCAAGACATTATATTGTTGACGCGCGAATGTCGTACGTGCAAAAGGAACCGGACACCGATCAAGTCTCTTTGATGAAGGAGGTAGGTATGGTACACTTATTTTATGGTATCTCCTAAGCATTTCCAGAACGAATATTTTTCTCACCGACAGGACATCCGCTTTGGCGTATACGTCAGTCGTTGAATGTTTGAGGGGCAATTTAAGAAGGACCTTTAAGATTGCTCGCTGGGCTCTTTCAACTTTTATTAGAAGAGTTTTGCATACTCCCCCCCATGCACATATGCAATATCTAATCAGACACTCACATAATGCTTTATAAGTTTGTATTAGAAGCTTTTCATTTGCGACTTGTCTTAAATTCTTAAAGATGTATACCATTTTTCTAATTCTAGCGACCATAGCATGAGTATGGTTTCGCCAATCTAGTCGCTCGTCTATATATATTCCTAAATATTTGATGGATTCATTCCTCGACAAAACGGCACAAGAACACTTATAATGATCTAAAGCAATGTTACATGGATATGTGTGAGATTTTAAATTAATACTGTCATCCGGGCCGCTTCTTTGGGATTTATGAAAACATAAGTATTTAGTTTTCGAAGTGTTAAGAGTGAGAAGGTTGGATTCGAGCCAATACGTAATCCTAGCCATATTAGATTCGGCTATCTATAGCGCTTCTGTCTACGTTTTTTCGTGCACTAGTAGGACTGTATCGTCGGCAAACATTTGGAGTTCTACATTGCCATGTACAACATTGAACATGTCATTAATGTAAACTAGAAACAGTGTAGGTCCTAAAGTACTTCCCTGTGGAACACCAAATGTGCAAGGAAGCATGTCACTTTCCATATCACCCACTCTCACACTCTGAAGTCGATTAGACAAGTAATTCTGGAACCAGTCCAAAACAGTGCCCCTTATACCAAGATTATCCAGTCTAATCAAAAGGATGTTAGGTGAAACCGTATCAAACGCTTTCTGAAGATCTAGAAAAACACCAATACACCTTTCTCCACTATCCATAGAAGTCGCTAAAGCTGTAGTAAACTTCAAAACAGCATCCTTAGTAGAAATCCCAGCCCTGAACCCAAACTGGTTAGGATTAATGTAATTGTTCTTCTCCAGGTAAGAGACAAGTCGTTTATTAACTACTTTTTCAAGAACTTTTAGCTAAAGTTGTAAGTAAAGAGATGGGTCTGTAATTGGTGGGATTATCTTTATTTCCTGACTTATAAATGGGACACACTACTGCCCTTTTAAAAATCCTAGGAAAGACACCAGTTTGGAGACTTAGGTTACATAGATAAGTCAGAGGATAAACCACAGAATTAATATTTTGCTTCAGTAAATTGGAAGAGATATTTTCCCATCCAGGTGCACTATGCGACTGCAGGCTGAGAAGTATGGACAATATCTCTTGGGGGTCAGTGGGCAAAAAGGCCATGGAATTAGCTGGTGTTGTTGCTGACTTGGCGGATGCGAACAAACCTAAAAGTAGGCCATTTATGTAGGGATAGTTTTTGCCTCGACATTTCTCGTGTATCCTACTATACTATTATAAATGTGAAAGTTTGTGAGGATGAATGTATGGATGTGTTTGTTACTCTTACACGCGAAAACTACTGAACAGTTTTTGATGAAATTTGCTATGGTAGTAGTTCATGCTCTAGATTAAAACCTAGGCTACTTTTTATCCCATAAAATTACAGTGTTCCCGGGGAATACTTAACTTACGCAAGCGGAGCCGCGGGCAAAAGCTAGTAATATATCTATGGCCACGGCAGTCAAGCTGTAACCCTGGATCGCGCAGTTGAATTCGGCGAAGTCTAATTAGACTTTTGTTTGTTGTAAACTTTTACATTTTTTAAACAAATTTTTCTTGCTCCGAACTTTAGCGGTATTAAGTTTTATTCATTAAAAAAGTTCCGAAACAAATCTGTTGTTTAATTACACAGATAATTGCCATCAGGATAGAGAAATGCGAAAAATTCTGAGATATAGGTACAACATTTTTTTCGTTATCGTGTTCTTTATTTCAATTCCAGACAAATGAAATAAGTTTTGACATAATTTCTCGTGTTTAGACTACTTTTTTTATTACAAGACTGTTTCTTAAGGTTCCGTAGTCCTACTACGAATCCTTATAGATAAAGCTCTATCGGCCCTAGCTAGTTACTGTATTTACAAATTATTGTGACATTTTCATGAGGTGATACCTCACATCTTGATCTTTGTAGTAAATAAATATTATGATATAATATTATTTAAATGTTTATTTTACAAAAAATTACTTTAATTCTTATTTAGAACTAGCTTTGGCTCCGCCGCGTAAATACAGTGTCCCACGGGAACACTGTGCTTTTGCGGGATAAAAGATAAAAAGTAGCCTAGGCGTTAATCCAGAGCCTAAACTACTACCGTACCAAATTTCATCAAAATCCGGTCTGTAATTTTTGCGTGAAACAGTAACAAACATCCATCCATCCATCCATGCATTCATCCTCACAAACTTTCACATTTATAATAGTAGTAGAATGTGGTATTAATGCGATTTTATCATATCTTTGTTCTGAACAACCAAAAAAGGGACATTTGGGCGTAGAAATAGTAGGTACATAAGTATCAAGTATGCTCCACCTACAAAGGGGATGAGGAAAAAGAGAAAATTACAAGCTGATCACGTGACAAATATTTGTGACAAGTATTTTGGACAGTCGATGTGAACACTACGACTTTTGAATGTAATCAAAGAACTGAACTGAAATCTGAACAAAATATATGCTTGGCTTCTTCTTAAATCACGTCTGTCTTCATTAGTGTAAGAAATAGTCAATGTCTGAATAAAAAGAATTATTCGCGACTGCTAACTTTGCACAATCGCACTGGGAGATTAGTTTATTCCCAGCTTACTGTTCTCTTATAGGTTAATCAGTCTCAGTTCTTCTACTTATGCCATTTTTAAAATAGTTTTAGTAATATTGGTCGTTAAATTTTACTTAAGTAATTAGATTTTTCTTTTGAGACAATCATTTTACGTACGTATGTTAGAATATGTAAGATATACTCTGATATACTGTGATATATCCTCATATTATTCCTTAAGCAGTTTACAATTCATATAATGTTAATTACTTATGTAATAATAGTCAGAAGAAAATATTACATTTAGATATTTTTCCATACAAAAAGTAAATCCTTTTTGACCCTCTGAAATGATTAAAGTATTACTAATCTTGCCCCCATCTAACTTTACTCACTATAGTACACAACCTTTGTTTCATCTACAAAACTATGCACTGTTGTTCTCGCTTGATGCACATAAAATATGTTTTGAACGTAGTTTTTTGCTTAGCCCGTATAAAATACTTGAGAAATTATTCAACTTGTAAAGAAGGTATTTGCTACTATGTATGATGCATGACTAGGAAGAAAATAAGTTTATAGTAGGGAGGCTTGTTAATGTTAATTAAGAATTATTTTAGTTATGGGTTCAATTATAACACATTAGTGTATTATATATATAATCCTACTACTATTATAAATGTGAAAGTTTGTGAGGATGGATGTATGTTTTGTTACACTTTCACGCAAAAACTACTGAACGCATTTCGATGAAATTTGGTATGGTAGTAGTTTAGGCTCTGGATTAAAACATAGTCCACTTTATATCCCGAAAAAGTACTGTACTCCCGTATTATTCACGCGAGTGAAGCCGCAGGAAAAGTAAATTCGCAAGTTAGAAAGTGTGTATGTAATACTTAAAGTGAGACCGCAATGTCTTTCGACATTCGTCGTTTTTCATTTATCGTGTCATTTCCATAGAAAAATTAAAATTGTCGAGGGCCATTTTTAAATATAATTAAAAAGATAAAAAACCCGACTGCAAAAAAGATAGATAGGTACCTAAGCAACGCATTAAAAAGACCGAAACAAGATTGAGAAAACAGACTACACTATGAGCTGAGAGCTAAGTGTGAGTTTTTCTTTTCGCATTCGGTCTTGAGCGCGTTTGGCGTTTAGTAGGAATTTGTGTTGACCTAGTTGTCGCGTTTACAACTAGGTGGCGCTGTACAAATCACATAAAAATTGCTAGTAAACGCCAAACGCGCCCACGATCAAATGCGTAAAGAAAAACTCACACTTAGCACTTTGAAAGCCTAAGTGAAATTATGTTTGGTAGCAGGTGGGACCCATTTATTTTTTGTACGATTATAATTTGCAAGTGGATTTCCCGCCTGCTACCAAACGTAACATCAATTATTCCACTTAGGCTTTCAGCTCATAGTGTAGTCTGTTTTCTCAATCTTGTTTCGGTCTTTTTAGTGCGTTGTGTCTATCTGACTTTTTTTAGTCGGGTTTTTTATTTTTTAAATTATTATCTCGGAAAATGTACGGTTTCTGTGGAATATAAATTAATCAAAATATTACATTTGGCCAAATATCATATGCTTCTATTGCACGGCTTATTATATACAATCAATTTCTATGTCGTTTATTTACTTAAATGACATATAAATTGGTAGTGTTAAGGTATACTGATGTTTTTTTTAGAAGATTAAATTTTATGTAAACGTCTTTATGCAATATCTTGCAATGCTTACAAAATATCTTTACATATATTTAAAACTTATGTTACTTATATTAGTGTTCTTTTCTGTACCATAATTCTCTATAATGATCGTTTTCGTAACAATAACAAGCGTGTGATTTCCCGCTGAAAGTTTTACGAACGCCGGAACATTGATGTTCTATAACTCAGTTACGTCGCACTCTTATACGAAATAAATCCACCTTAATAGCCGTTCTTATACAGGAAAAGTTATATTACCGTCGAACAAGCATCTTCTGAATTTAAGTATCACGTTATTTGTAGTTAACAATGTAAGGTAAATTCACACTTGGTTATGCGTGGGCTCGAACAGGACATTGTACATTGGCGTGAAATAGCACGCATTATGTTATAGTGTCTCTTAGTATTTGTAGCTCCGAAAGATTTGCGAGCGTCCGCAAGTATCAGTACTCGGCGGTCACTTATTATCGCACTATCTGCGCCTCTGACGGCGGCGATTAGTGTGCGACATCCTTTCATATGGTACGGCAATGGTACACAATGATGAATTCGTTCGAGTTAGGAATGTTGAGTTGATATGTGCCATCAATCACCATCTCGTGACGGCTCCCAACAACTGACCGACATTAGCCCGGCCGTACAACGAGCATAAGTGATAAGCGTTCGTTAAGATTCTAACCATTTGAATGCTATTTTATTCGAAAAAAAAAACAAGAAATTTTATTCAGATCTTAAAATATATAACATGGAGCTTCATAATATCATCTGTATTTTATAAAATTTACCTCAAAAGTACGGTTTATTTTAATACAGTACCTGAGTAACCAAGCTTTGCTCGGAGTTCTTATAAATTTAAAAAAATAAAAAGAATCACAAATATATTTAGTTGGCTGGGATTCGAAACTACCAATTTCCGAATTTTCGAACAAAGCAAAAGTTATACATACGCATACCAAAATTTAATACAGTCGTAATTCTAGACATGCACGACGAAATAAAAACATATATAGCTTAAAAATACGCAGTTTCCCATGTAATAATAAGTCATATGGCTTTCATTTTAGGAGATAACAGAATTTCAAACTTTTGTAATAATTAGTAATGTTGTTGTCATGTCAGGAGACAACAGTTTTACAAAATTCTGTTATAATTAGTCATGTTGCTGTCATGTCAGGAGATAATAGTATTACTTATTTCTGTAATAATTAGTCATGTTGTTGTCATGTCAGGAGACAACAGATTTACATATTTATGTAATAATTAGTCACTTTGTTGTCATGTCAGGTCTCTGTGATCTACCAACCTGTGAAAATCTGTGAAACCAGCGTGAGCGTAATTAATATTATGTATATATAAATAAATAAATAAATAATAAATATCTATGGACGCTTCACTCCACGTCAATCTGGCCCCGTGCTAAGTATCCGAAGAACTTGTGTTACAGGTACCAGAAAACGGGAAGTATATTTAATACTTTTATACTATACATATATTTAAGATTTTTATTATATTATACACATATTTAATACACATCCATGACCCAGGAACACAGAAAAACTTTTTGTTCCTTCGGCGGGATTCGAATCCGTGACCCCCGGTTTGAGCACCAACGCGCTGAACCACGAGCACTGAGGTCGTATGTAGGACGATTAAACTGCTTAACATTCATTTTCCATTTATTTCTTTTCCATTCTCATATCGAAGTTTCATAAATTGATTCTTAATAAAGATTCATAAAATGATGGCAAAAATGAGCACGTATTTATAAAATTTCAAAGAAATTGATTGGTTCATTGACATGAGAGGTCCCTTTGTCGACGAACGGGTAATACGAGGCGCGGATATTAATATCCGTTGGGCTTGATCGTTTAATCTTATCGATTAGTCTATATTGCGAAAATATATTAAAGAAATAGGGATCGTGTATGTATCCATTCGCTTCGGTGGTTCCATATGAAACAGTTTTATTTGAAAATGCTATATCGCCTATTTTGGAATTCAGCTAAATTACTGGATGGTTTAAGATCGTGAAGCATCGCGACTATAATAATTGACTTTGTAGTCAAAAGTTGTATTAAGGCCCTATTATATTTTTACTCCTTGGTAATAGGTTTGTCCTTATTAGTGGTAAATGAACCGTCGACTTTCTTCGAAAGAAATAATATCTTTACACGCTGACACCGGATGTATAGATGTAGGCATAAACTGGTGATCTATATTTAGCGAGATATATACCTGTTTGCAGGTAAAAAAATTTGAATTCGGGTACAATCTGCAATTACACTTCCTGTTTTACTTCACATTATTTATGCAAAATCCCACATGAATTTTTAACGCCTAACGACAAAATAAATATCCATTAGCGGTCTTCTTCTTAAATATACTCGATTTTCTCGAACTACAAAGATATTTTTTTTTATCCAAGACAAAAATAAATACATTTTTTTTTGATGATAGTCATCATCAGGAGCCCAACAGGGGCATGTGAAACAGTATTTCAATTTTGTACCCGCTAGTTATTTTTACCCGACTACAGCGTAGTAGTAGTAATTATTTTGACAGATGTATGTATGGTTTTTCCACCATAGCGCATAAACTACTGATCGAATTTTAATAAATGAGGTGTTAATAGATTCGTATATGTAACATAGGCTATATAATAATTTACGTAGTCGGGTTATAGTTTTTCATAAAAAGTTATTATTGTATAATACATACAAAGCCTTTGTAAGATAAAAAGTTTTGGAAAAGAAATGTTACTAACAAATAAAATTACACGTCGTCCTTACATTCTCTTACGATCCTAAGATTTGAAAACCAGTTTTTTGAGTCAATAACCAGAGCTCTTATTACTTGATGCCGCAAATTTATATGACCTTTAAGTAGCAACAGGCAAAAAAAATGATTGTACGTTAGATCGTCCTGATACTCTGCTCGTATTATGACATGGTGATATTAGTCACCTATAAAATAGTGAAACACATGACCCATTTCAGATGTTGCACTCATCTCTCTGGGCTTATTAATTCCGATGACGTTTCTCTGAAACTGTATAAGTCCTACAAATACATAGTATCAACTATTGATAAAGCTTTTAGAATCCAATCTTTTGCGGGAACGTATTGTGAGGGTACAATACAATTTATAGTTTGTCCGGGGAAAGTCAGCCAATCGTGAGCTGATACATGCGGATTTGCGGCTTCCAATTGCTAAGCGACAAAGAACCGGCCTGATAAGATTTGACCTTCAAAGGCTTAAATAATACTTATTCCGTTTGTGATTTGAAACATCGAAGGCGATGTGTCATCCTCATGAAATCTCGCCTGCGGGCTAGTGTTTGGTCATATGTTAAGGCCGAATGTATTTTTTGACTGAATCACCCAGGTTAAAAAGATTGAGCACGGCGAACATCTGGGTGTCCCCACTAAACTAAATACAAAATCAGAAGCAAATACAATTTTACTTTATTGCTAAGCAAAATTTGGTGCCATTATTTTCGTTGTGTGCGTTATATCTGCCTATTGTTTTACAAACTGAAACTGAATCAGTTAATCCACTAAAAACATCTAATATATCGATCTGATAATGACCCTAGAATATTATATTATGTTGAAAACAGAGTAACTTGCATTTAGTAGGTAATAGTTTTGTAGGTAATAAACGACAATTCACATGTTCCAAGTGTCTTAATATCGTAATATATATTGTGCCATTGTTAAATTATAAAAAAAAATATATTTTAAAAGTGATTCGACGACTTTTGTGGCTCACTGATTGAGCGTGTCAGTGCTCAAGCCGGAGGTTGCGGCTTTAAATCCGGCCAAAGGAACAAAAAAGTTTTCTATGTTCCTGGGTGATGGATGTGTATTAAATAATATGTGCATAATATAATAAAAGTCTTAAAAAATGTGTATAGTATAAAAGTATAACATATATTTCCACTATCTGGTTTAACACAAATTCTTCGAGAACTTACCACGGTTATAGATTGACACGGTGTTTAGCTTCCGTAGATATGATATTATAATAGTGAATACTTCAGAAAATTCATTATGTATCAGTGTGGGCGACATTAACTGTAAATGTCGTACACAAATGAGTTTACTAACTTGATTTATATATCACCGTTATTTTCTATTACGATGTCAAAAGCTAAGCTAAAAAAAAAATATCTGAATCCAATAAAACATTTGTAGGTTGTGAGTAAAATGTAAGGTGCTAGAAAGCTCGTGTTTCTCTTACAAATTGATTTTTGATCGAGTTTATTGAGAAACAAGGCTTCGTGTCGATTCAGGTAATCTTTTCTCGAAATTACTAGCATTTTGTTTGAGATGTTAGTACTTTAGTGCTTGCCTACAGTTTTAATTAAAAATAACTTAGAGACAAGAATTTAAACTATGCCAAAAAAAAGTAGTGGGATTTGATAAGCCTGGCAGAAAGAAATCAATTTATTTTGAGTTTTGACTTCTTGTAAAGGATATATAATTTCATACATAATTTCTGACCTAAATACTAAAGTTTTTCGACTTTCATCTAGTCTTTTACTGATTCATATGTAAGGGCGATATTGAAGTAAATCGACGAATAAAATCCTAAAATCAAATTGAAGACAATTATCAGAGAGTGCACTTGAAGATTTTTCTCCATTAACGCCAAACAAAGCGGCTGATTGTCTCGAGTGGCGTCTACTTCAGACCTCTTGCAACGGTCAATATTTGCCGAGAGTGGGCACAAGTATTGAATTCCCGCTTTACTTTAAGCTGAAATAGAAATAAGATATTCTTATACTTACTTTTGAGCTGAAAGGAAATAAGATATAGCGCTATCCATCTGGTAATGACTTTTTACTAATGGGCTTCTGTCGGAAAGTTTGGTAGAAAATGCTTGTACAGTTACGTGCACTAGTAGATACCAGTGGCGTGGGGTTCTTTAAAGACACTGGCATATTTTTATAAGACTCGGTATTTAAATTAGACAAAAAACACATGTTTAAGAGTAAGTTAATACTTTCCTTTGATTTTATAATCTGTAGAATAAGATGAGTTTCACGAAGTTACAAAACGGAAAAAAGTCATGTTCCTTATAGTGTTAAATGATAGAAAAAAACTTACAAAACATTCAATAATTTATTGTAGTCTCAAAGTACATTGACACAACGTTTTTTCGTTTAACTATACAAGCAAATAATATATCACAAAATGCTGTCTGTACATACAACTTTAATACAAAATAATTCCACTAATTTATTTCCAACACTTCGATATTAATATATTATGTACATTTTCCCTATTTTATATACATTTTTTTCTCACATTCATTACAATATACTATCGATGATAATATGAACTTTTGTATAATATTATTCTCTGTTTCTCTCTTCTATATATTTTTTTCTATCACACACTATCATTTGCACACACATCAGGTCTATCGGTACATTTCATAGTATCAAATCTGGTTATGAATTTGAACGAAGAAAGGTAATAAATAACACGCGAGATGTAGATAGATATTACTTACAATTATAAGATAGCTGTTACACTCAGATTTCTAAACAGAATAACTTAGCGTAGAGGCTATTTTTAGATTTAGTAGGTATTCAATTATGAATTATAATCAAGTCAGTAGTTAGAAGAGTCTAAATTCAACCCTTAAGGCAGTTAAAACAATCAAAATAACACTCATTACGCTTAGAATAAGATAGATAGTCCTTAGTTCGTCATAGGGAATGAAGACTGGCGTCTGTGTCGCTCTCAGCGCCACCCAGCAGCAAACTGGTCTCGCAGGGGAGCTTGGGGTCTCCTGGTTCCTTTTCCATTAGTCACAGCTCAATGGCGGCGGAGCCCTTCCACGTCACGCCCGCCCTCAGCAGATGATAGAGTCGCAGCACGCAGTATATACATAAACACTGTAACAAAAGTAATGGAGTAGGGAGACACTTAGGGACAACTTCGTCGATTGTAGGTCTATGATTTTGTTAAATGCCCAAGAAAGTCGCCGAAAAGCACCGAAAACGTGAATATAGACAATGCTCCGCCTTCTTCACGACTACACTAACGTTCTACGCGCTTCGTAGCAGCGCTACGTTGGCACTAGTGAGCGTTCGGCAACATGACACACTCGTAATGTTCTGCACTCTAAAAATATAATAACATATTATATTTGTAACCCCTAAAATGTAATAATATAATATTTGTTACCCCCTTAATAATAATAATATTTACACAACGGATTACTTACACAAAGTTGCTGTCCTTGTCTGTCAAATGATTTATCCAATGTATCAGACAAAGACAACAACGTTGTATAAGTTATCCGTTGTGTAAATATTTTATTGGTAAGGGGGTATAAATATTATATTATGATATTTTTAGACTGTACAATATTACGATTATGTGTTTTGCAATTATGATTATTATTTTGCCATTGCGCCATTGTGATGACAGAATGTTGGATCTTAGATCCTTATGTATACCTACCACATTCTTGCAATATATAATTGATTGATTAAGTAAGGAGTAACAAAAAACAGAGTAGTTGTAACAAAAATCACTAAAATATTTACATTATATTTAAACTACTAACAAAATGTTATAAATATTTCTCACATTCATAATAATCCTTGGTATTAAAAATGATATCTCTGCTTTGCACATCGCGTCGAATTGCTGAAAATAAAATAACAGGATTAGATAAAACGACTATACTTATATTATTAGACTATACTTAGTTAACTGTAAAACAATTGAAATAGCCTACTGTAGTTGATCATAGGAAGAAGTAAAAATAATGTACCATAAACTTTTTATTTTGATAATTTTATAATCAAGAATGTAATATTTTTGTGAAAGTTTAGTATTTAGTTTCTCAGATGTAGCTTCACGACAAATTAATATTTTGTTTCGAGGAAAATCAAATTGCTCACAGCTGTGACACTAGTTGTACAGATACAAAAAGCGGTTCGTTACTATGTTTTGAAAATGAAGTAAGTTCTAACTATATTAATATTGGACCACAGGCACAGGGGCAACACTCTCTACAAATGACAGCTCGAGCACCGGCGAATGTCAGCCATGTTGACGTAATCTTAAGGTTGACACCAAAATAATATTGAACGTCACGTCAGACGAATCTATCATAAATATTATGAAATTATTCTGTAGATTATGTCTAAGCACGACCGCGGCCAGCCCCGTGAACGAAAGTCCTGGCTGGAAAAAACTCACGTCCCGCCCACCTTCGCATTCGCCCGGCAGGGCAACGCACACACAGCTGCAAGCTGTTATTCGTGTAAATCGGTGGCATGACGATTATTTACGCTAAAAATATAATATATTCTTTGCCACAGTAGTATTATGTGCCGTATAATGTCAGAATGGTACATAATTAATTGACTTATAATTTCGGTTTCTAGTAGGTACTATAAAGTTGCTCCCACACAGCAGTTATATAACGTTTTAGTACATTGTTTAGTATGTTAAGATTTTATAACAGTGCGTTTTTAACGTGTTTTAATAGTCAAAAATGTTATTTAATAGTTATTCTGTATTGTTATTAAACTTCTATGTGGATGTACGTAACGAAACATGGCTATCTCTGTATTATATTTAACCTGAAACATCCCGATATCCTGAAACCCATAAGAACTAAAACAGCGCCTAGTAGGTAGGTAGTAACTAGGCGTAACAAATAATAATGTTACAGTAGGTACGCCCTCGATCTTAGCATGTACCTGGGCTGATTGATAACTGGCCGAAACGACGAACTTAAAAAAATGAAACGCAAAAATATTACATTATATTCTGGCATCTTTTTGAAAATAGAAAGCCAAATTTGAATTTAATCGAACCGATGGAATTTGTTTGAGAGGACGTAGAACTTTCTCTGTCGTAAATTTTCTTAACAATTGAAAGAAACGAAATTCGTGCGGTGATAAGGTTTTACGTTTTAAAAGAGAAAACAGCAACCCAGATTAAAACAAGCTAGACAATGTTTTAGGTAATTCTGCTACTGCGTTGAGTACAATTAAAACCTGGGTAACTGATTTTAACGTGGAAGACAGAGCTGCGAAGACGCCCACAGGTCTGGCCGTCCAAATGAAGTCACGAATCCGGACATGATCAAATATTTCACAAAATTGTATTGAATGATCGGCGCTAAAAGTTGCGAGAGATAGCAGAGATGGTGAGCATTTCATCTAAATGCGTTTTTAATATTTTGCACCAACATTTGGGAATGAAAAAGCTTTGCGCGCGATGGGTGCCGCGTTTGCTCACTGTAGACCAAAAGCAACGTCGAGTGGACGATTCATCGGAGTGTTTGGCGCTGTTTAACCGAGATCCTAATGAGTTTTTGCGGCGTTATGTAACAGTCCATGAAACTTGGATACATCATTATACTCCCGAGACAAAAGAACAATCTAAGCAGTGGACTGAGAGCGGAAAACCTGCGCCGAAGAAAGCAAAAACTGTTTTGTCGGCCGGAAAAGTGATGGCGACTGTTTTTTGGGATGCTCGAGGGATTATTTTAGTGGATTATCTGCAAAAAGGAAAAACAATAAATGGAGAGTACTACGCAAGCTTGCTGCAAAAATTAAGTGAAGAAATCCAGAAGAAACGACCACATTTGGCCAAGAAAAAAATTTTGTTCCACCATGACAACGCACCTGCACACACGTCAATGGTTGCAGTCGCCAAACTCCATGAATTGCGGTTCGAATTGCTACCGCATCCACCCTATTCCCCGGATCTGGCCCCGTGCGACTTCCTCTTATTCCCAAACCTGAAGAAATGGTTAGGTGGCCAGAGATTTTCATCAAATGAAGAAGTCATTGTTGCCGTAGACGAGTATTTTGAGGGGTTGGAGAAAACATTTTATCAAACTGGTGTAACGGCATTGGAGAAGCGCTGGACTAAATGCATCGAGGTATACGTTCTACTACTACTACGTTCAGAAATAAATTTATTTTAAATAGATTTTTGAAGTTTTTCTTTGTCGTTTCGGAAACTTATCAATCAGCCCTCGTATGAGAAAAGAATTCTTTCATCGCTACAGCTTAATATGGTTAGCATTGATGTAGTTATCCCATTAACTCCTTAGTTAATTAAGATATAGATAGCGAGTGTACTGTATATCTAGAATTATATCGATGCTATTTGACTTTATTATACAACATATTATATGCTAGATCGCTCACTAATGAGAAATCATCAGTGAAATTATGTTTACTATCAACATCATCAATTGTTGTGGACAATTAACGAAAATTATAAATCTAAAATGTAAATTACTATACTTACTATTGGGGACGACCTGGGAGATTTCTTTGTTTTGTAGCATTTTAAGTTTTGGAGTAGTTATTTTTTTTTAGTACTTACCTACTTTTATAGTTTGTAAATATTTTAAATAGATTTTAGTTAATTTTGTTAAAATAAAAATATTTCTATAGTTAAACCTTATTGTTTTTGGATTGAGTTTGTTAATATACCGACTTAAAATCCATGCAAATCCTATCGCAGCGGATGTGTGAGCACTGAGCATACTTAGATATGTCTTGTGGCCCAAAAAATGCTCATGGAGGTACTAAAGGTATCTAATATGCCCACCAAAATGCATAGCAGTCTCAATTTGTATTGCAGTAAGTGATAATCCATAATATAATGGATTCCGTTATCTAGTTCATAGTTAAACAAGAGAGCTCACTCGTTTTAAAGTGACGATGAGAAACATTAAGATATACGGCGTGGTAGCGGGAAGGGCTTATCTAAAGATTTAAATCTCTGCATACGTCATAAAACCTAATGGAGCGGATAGTGGAAAATTATGATTATGCTATTGTGCGGTAAAAATAGTATTATATCGAGGACAAAGGGAGTATCAAGGGCGGGCGTGATCGATATTGGCAATGACACACACCTGGTTACACGTAATAAGGTACGGTTTAGGCCTATCCGTCCAGTGTTATAACTATTACAATAATTACGCACAACTTGCGTTTTATCACTGATGCTAAGTAATACTGTTTACTTTTGGTAATGTTTGGCCCTTTTGATAATGCAATACATAAGAATGCTTTCACAGGTACTGAATTGGTCTGGATGGTCGGTCCTTTATTACACTCGTGTGCTTGATTTTTAGCTCTATTGTATTAGCACAGAGTTCTATTTACAGTGGATTCCTATTTTTGTGCAGTGTTCCAACTCTTAAAAATATTTCTCACCAAACGTTAATAAAGTGATAAACAAATAATAAAAAATTAATGTTCTGTAATATTATTCTGTTATTTATACATTAAAATAATATACTTCCAAAAGTTTACTTTCTACAGGTTTACATTTCAAATCGCTTGTCGATGAAACAGTTCAATAGTGTAATTTAATTAAAAATGAGAAAATACAAACCTCTTAAAGGGTAATTTTTCGAGGTGTTTATTTCCTTAATTTAAGATAGAAACCCCTTAGTTGGTATCCAAATTCGTGGTCTGCTCCGGACCAAATCCGTACGTGTGTTGTAACTTTTACACAAGAGACTATTATTGACGACCTCTGTGACTCAGTCGTTGGTGCTCAAGCCGGGGGTCGCGTGTTCGAATCCCGCCGATGGTACAAAAAGTTTTTCTGTGTTTCTGTGTCATGGATGTGTATTCAATATGTGTATAATATAATAAAAATCCTAAATATATGTCTATTATTAAAGTATTAAATATACTTCCCTGTACCTGTAACGCAAGTTCTTCGGATACTTAGCACGGAGCTTGACGTAGTTTGAAGCGTCCATAGATATTATATTATTATTATTTATTTATCAAAGTGGCGGCACTTTGAGATCTGGGTAAAAACTTTACGGAGCATGGATAGTCTCCTATGTAGTATCTTCCTAATTAAGAAGTATGATATTTTGAAAAAAAAATCCTACAGTTATTAAAAAAGGTGGACAATGTACTGTATATACATTATGTAATATTGTAATTTACAGTGACACAAAACAGAGTGCCTTCTACTTGTATAAGTAATTAATGTTGATAAAAATGCCTGTCCGATCACAGAATACTAAACAGATGATAAAATCTTTGTATGGATACTCGTATAATATTTTTAAGAGGATATCTGTTTTTAAATTGTACATAAGGGCGAGGCTGCAACACTGCGTGGTGACGACGAATCGCCAAAAGTGGCGTCGCATTGAAATACAATGAGGGTTTTCGATATTTTTTCTGCCGTTATGGGGCAGACCTAACTCACACAAAGCGTCATCTGGTGGCATCAAAAGTGGTATCAAAAACGGTCAATAGGAATTTTCGATTCTATTTCTCTCACAGGGTGGCGCTTGGTAGCCCGACGGTCCTTGTCGTGTCAAAAAGCTGTCATCGTTTGTGCGATGCGTCGTCACAACGCATTTTTGTATCCTCGCCCTAATATTTATCTATTCTTTCTAGAATTTGTTTCATATAATGCATCATGTGTTTATTTTTCTTAAAGATTGATTAGTAGCTATGTAAGTTTATACTACGTTAGTTTATGAAAAATCAAATAGTACAGTGTCCATCCTAACTTAAAGTTTCATTGAAACTCTACTTAACAATCGAAACTTTTAAGTTTACCAAATGTTTCCCGCTACTTCGTACGCGCAAAAGGAAATCCTGTAGGAACCGTACATTTTCCTGCAATAAAAAGTAGCTTATGTCCTTCCCTGGGATCTACACTATGTCTGTGCCAAATTTCACCAAAATTGTTCTTGTAGTTTCGCAGCCTATACAATGCCAATAACAAATGATCTATATCTATACTAATATAATAAAGAGTTTAGGTTTCTTTGGTTTCTGAGAGTTTTGCTTTAGCGTGCACGAGTCGCCGGCAACATCTAGTACTTTATAAAATATGTCCCCTTTTTAATATTAGTGTAGATAATTATACCAAACACACTCACCTTATTAACGTGGTCCCTCAGTATGTTGGAGTAGACCATGGCCATCGCCTCCAGCGCCATGCACGTCATGCAGCCCACCACCCACGGCACCAAGAATGCCACGTTCTCCTGGAACAACACCCAGTTTTAGGCTGCCCTCACATCTAAGCGGCAGCAGCGCTGCAGCCGTGTGACTGACATAATTTTTATTTGATGTCGCCCGCGATTCACGCAAGATCAAATCTGTCTTTCACGCGGGAACCATACATTTTTTCCAGGATAAAAGTAGCCTGTCTGTTAGTACTAGGAGCTATCCGTTTGCCAAAATTGTCAGCTGTTTTTTCACAAAAGACAGTGACATCGAAAGTCCCGCGACTGCCATCGCCCTAGATAACATGAGCTTCGACGGCAAAGCCTTATAGTTCCTGTGGCAAAAGTTAATTAATTAGAGAAACCGTAGTATAACGACTTATATAGCGAAGTTTATCGTGAAAGTGCTATACATCGAAATAGCAGCAATGCATTTTGCATCGCCCCTCTAATGTCGTAAACGCTAACCATAATGTGGTATGTCTCGTTAAGCGTGTGTTTCTAATATATACATTATATATATGAACAATTTTTATGTCATAACAAACGCTGGTTAATTAAAAGCCCACTTTAAACACTTCAGATTTATAAACGTTTAATTAAACGGCAATTAAATGAAGTACTCCTTAAAAACTTTCTATTACAGTGAAGAAGTTAATATTATTTTACTGGCTCAACACAAGGCTGTAGCGTAAAGAGGAAATTAAGTAAAGGAGGCCCCATAAAACCGACATTATCACTACGCAGCGTGTGGTCACTATATAACCTGCTGTATTGCCTTACTTATTGACTTTTATACTTTGTACATATTATAGAGTATTTTGCGTGACAACATTTTTCTCCCCCCAAAGAAAGGTATATGAAAATCACGGTAATAATTTAGCAATGGTTAGTTAGAGTATATGTTCGAGCTACGGCATAGAGGCGTAAAGATGCCCCTGGTAATGCTGGATTTAAACGGATAACTGAAGTCGCACGGCGAAAATCGGCCACCTAAATGGCAACTATAAGCAATGGTAGTACAATGAGGATTTTTAAATTCCTGACAACAAGCGCCGCCTGATGACAGAAGCAGAATCGAAAATTCTTACTAACCGTTTTTGATACCACTTACGCCACCAGATAACGCTTTGTGTGCGTTGGGTCTGCCCTCTAACAGCAGAAAAAATATCAAAAACCCATTTACACGGTCGATTTTCGGTCAATTTTCGCTGTGCGGCGGAAATCGTGCGGTTTTATGCACCCGGGTAAATCTCGCATTACCAGGGTTTTGTTCAGCGTAGTGTGTTTGTGCTACGGCGTAGAGACATCTCTACGCCGTAGCACAAACGTATATTCGAACTAACCTTTACTTAATTATTACCGTGATTTTTCATATATAATACTTTCTTTTCCATGGGGACGGGGGGAGAAAAAACAGAGTTTATGTCACGCACAACACTTTATGACATGTACAAAATTACATGAGCTTAAAAATATCTCTAGGCTATTTAGATACTTTCAATGTCTATAATTATGGAAATACAGTAGGCTATAAAGTGACCACAGCTACAAGTGATAATGCTGGTTTTATGGAGTCTCCGTCACTTAAAACTTAATTACATAATTTGTATTTAAGTAAGCGCCTTAAAAATGGTATTTATTTCATGTTTTTAATAAGATTTATTTTATTAGAAAAGAAACTCATTAAAAAAAATATAATACACGCGTGAAAATAAATTGAATCGCTTAAAAATAAACTCACTTTATATATTCCGTAGAAGAGGAAGATGCTGAGTACAACCATGAACATTTGGGTTCCTATTATAGCAAAGTATGCTATCTGTACACCTGAAACAAAAGAGTGTGTTGATATTTATAATGGCCTTGTAGATTAGCGTCGTGCGATAGTCTACAAAAGGGGTCAAAATATGATAAAAAATGAAATTACAGAACACCTGGCATTGTGCATCTTCGCGTCATTGCGACGCGTTAGTTCTCAACACTTCCTCAGTTATAGTCTGATACCGTGCATAAAATAAAGAATATAAATAAAGTAAATTATTAACCCGTGACGAAAACAGAGGGGTGTTTTATGATTGACTTGTCTGTCTGTGTTTCTATGTCTATCCGTGGCAAAACCAAACGGATGTACCGATTTTGATCTAGTATTATTTCTTGGAAAGTCGACACGATTGAGAGTTTTCTTAGCTACAATAATTCGTCATTATCAGCTCGCTCACTCCTTGACAATTCGGGGATTACTTAAAAAAAAATTGTTTACTTTTATTGTATTATAATTTAAAAACACGAATTCTAAGACACTCTTTTTACAAGCTTACACTTCACAGACATTATGCGAGTGTTTTAAGCAGTTCCATATCCAGTTATCCTGTTTTAGGTATCCTAGCATTTAGCGACAACAGATTTCATTAGTTACACTTAAACACTTGTAACACTGTGATCCCGAAACTTATTAAGGATCAGGGTTGCCTGTTGTAAAAGGTTTGTCCTTTTTTTTGTGTAAGCGAATGTAAAGTTTAAAAAACTATAATATAAATTTTTAATACGATTCTTTGAAAATTAACACGATTCGATGTTTACTAATGGTCGCCTAGTTGTCGAATTTCGACCATAATTCATTTGATTTTCATGTTTAAAATTTTATTGGGGTTCTTTTGTCAAAGGTTTTACCACTTAGATACACTTTAAAAATGTAAATGTTGTCTATATTCTAAGAAAATATTTTTATGTTTTTAGTATACAAACTGGTAGTGGTGACAGATATTATTTATCTGACGAAGAGTGTGTATGTATGATATAATAATTTATTTTAAGCACTATCATAAAAAAATATTAGTGCATTTCACTCCTCCTCCATATAAATTTTAACTGTGCCAAATTTCTTACTCCTCCTTTTGCATAATTTTCGTAAAACGGAGTACAAAGTTTTTGCTTCACGTATTAATATTTATGATGTTCGTGATTGCACGTATGTATAGTCGCGGAAAGTTTCCAATGCGTTTACAATCATCGATGGTGTATAGTAAATACGGATTATACGGGTTACGCAAAACTGTAATCCTTGTTACATTTAACATCGACAGAAATTAAATCTAACACCTCGTCCATTCGTGCAAAAGATTATCATTATAAACTTCAGTATTAAAGCCAAACGAGCCAAAACATTTCACTAAAATATAAAGAAAATATTTTTGGCAACCCTGTTAAGGCACATTCTACCAAAACGAATGTACCGCGTAAAGACGTCATTTACTTCCACAATTGTGTCATTTATTTTTCCTTATTTTATATTGCGTGTGATTTAAACGGTAACACACTTCCTTAGAGAAATAAAACCCTCGCTTCTAAAGACTCTATAAAAGAGAGAAGATTCCGATAAAAGTATTAGATTAAATACAAAAACCGTGGAAGGAACCGTGGAAGGAACCGTAATGGTATTGCAATAATTGGGTATAACCTAAAAGTAACTGATTATTTTTTTTACGTAGCAACTAGGATGAACCTTTTGCGAGTAAATGTTAAAGGAGAGTTTTAACAAACACAATAAAATGAGGAAAAATTATGAAAGTTGTTTTTAGTATTAGTTGGTATTAAATTTGTTTTTAATTATCTTGAATACTATTAGTTGGTATTAAAGTTGTTTTTAATTATCGTGAATACTATTGGTTGGTATTAAAGTTGTTTTTAATTATCTTGAATACTATTAGTTGGTATTAAAGATGTTTTTAATTATGTTGAATACTATTAGTTGGTATTAAAGTTATTTTTAATTACCTTGAATACTATTAGTTGGTATTAAATTTGTTTTTAATTATCTTTAATACTATTAGTTGGTATTAAAGTTGTTTTTAATTATCGTGAATACTATTGGTTGGTATTAAAGTTGTTTTTAATTATCTAGAATACTATTAGTTGGTATTAAAGATGTTTTTAATTATGTTGAATACTATTAGTTGGTATTAAAGTTATTTTTAATTACCTTGAATACTATTAGTTGGTATTAAAGTTGTTTTTAATTACCTTGAATACTATTAGTTAGTATTACAGTTGTTTTAAATTATCATGACTAGATAAATGTTGTTTATTAAATACACCAGCTAGTTGTACCAACAATGTTCTATTGTATTTTATTGATAGACATAAACAAATGTGGATAGCACAGTCAATTAATAATTTTAGTAACAGTGTCAGAGCATTTTACTTTGTACTAGTACCTGTACGTACTGCGGCAAAACCTTGGTTAAATAGGCTTATATAATAATAATAATATCTATGGACGCATCGTACCACGTCAATTTGGCCCCGTGATAAGTATCCGAACACATATTGTGTTATGGGGATCAGACAACGGGAAGTATTTTAATACTTATATACCATACAATATATATTTAGGATTTGTATTTTTTATTATATTATAAACATACATATTAACATTAATACACATCCATGAGTCATGACTCATCACCCAGAAACTTTTATTCCTTTGGTGGGATTCGAACCCGCGACCTCTGGCAGTGCCAACGCGCTAACCACTGAGGCACAGCGGTAGTAAATATTATTATTATTATTTAAATTTTCTTTTCCCCCTTTGCGGGGTCTACTGAAGCTGCGGGCTTGTGGCCAAAGAACTTATTATTATTATCATTTAACGCGTGTTTTTCACATACACAAAATTATTATCTAATTATAAATTACTTGTCTGGAGCTTTTTATACAATTATATTAAGTTATATTCAATTTATTTCAATCTCAATTAAGTTAAGAGAAGTTAGAGCTAATTTCGATTTTCGATTCAATTAATCAACATATAATTTGAAGTAAAATTTGTCAGCATAATAATTATTATAAGTTATCATTTAATAAAATATTCGATAATCTTAATTGGATTGGCAAGCTTTGGAGTTTATTTGAATTATGGCAGGGATGAGACACGTCTTACAATTTCCATCTCATTACAGGCCAAATATCACAGAGCAGAAAACAAGTGGAAGTGCTTAGTAGGCACGGTTCGCTTGCCACGACTAAGCGTTCTTACGCGCACAAATTTACCATCAAGGATTCGTCAAATTTAATTTTATTTACAATACAAAACGTCGTTATATACCTACTATACTCTTTTAAGAAAAAACAAAATAAACCATATAATGTAAGAGCATATTTTCAAATTAATATCTGATAAAACACGCTAGTTTTTACTAAAATAAAACCAACCAATCAAACGAATACTTTGTGTGTAGTGTGATGTACGATTATCGGTGTATGTGTGTGAGTTTGGCGTCGACGACGAAATCTGACATATTATACCACTTTCACTTGTTTTTGTTTCATCATAAACATGACATTATCACTAGTCCATGATTCATGACATGGTATCACTATCGATTGATTGGCGTTTCGTTCGCGTAAACCGATACTCAAGAATTATTTTTGCCTTAATTTCATCAAAATCTATTCAGCGCGTGAAAAATCTATTCAGCGTGTGGAAGAGTAATAAACTTCTTGAATTGGAATCTATAATTTATATACTTTCCTGATTCAATTCAATTTTCGTTAGGATTGATTGCTATCTTTTATTATTAAATTGGTTGCTAAACCAATATTTAAGATCAGAATGGTAAAATTATATGAAATTTAGTAATATTGATAAAAATAATTGTTTTTCAGTTTTGGTTTCTTAATATAAGGACTGATTTTATATAGGTCATGGGTACCTATAGATTATTAAATTCAAAGCATAGTCTTTATATTTCTTTTACGTTTGATTTTATATAAATACCTCCTTACTAATAAAAATATTTACATAACCGATAACTTAAACAACGTTGTTGTCTTTGTCTGTCAAGTGACTTTTCCAACGCATCAGACAAACACAGCAACGTTGCTTAAGACATCCATTGTGTAAATCTTTTAATAATTTAGGGAGTTAATGAATAAAAAATCAATAGCAAGTCCTACTCATCCCGCTACATATAACCCGAAGCAGGCTCTTATTGAATGAAGTGAATCTAATGGCTTCACCACATTGCGTCAGTCCGATGTCCGCACTTTGCACGTGCCGACTTCTACGTTTCAAATTCTGCTAAATAAAACCTGCAATAATACAATCACGACAACACACACGCTAAAACTGTCAAACCGGTATTCTCGTAAACGTTAAAGCAGCGTCAAACGCCTCCTGATTGGTCCAAACTTCATAAAATCAGTTTACGACAAGTCGCTACACTTATAATATAATCAAAGTAAAATGAAAGCCTACTTTAAATATGAGAATTGAGGTTACAATTTATTTGTATGAAACAAATTGTAGTCTGATCTACAATTTGTTTCATACAAATAAGTCGTACACTTTATTGTTATGGGCGTCGGAAAATCTATTTTTAACAGAGAAGCTTGTAAGAATATCGTGACTGAATATCTGAATAATTTATAGATTTTATTGGGTTTTAATCACTATAAATCTCGATCTAAAAAATTAAAATGTGGTTAATTAAAATATTTAAAAGGCCTTTCTAAAAATTAACAGAATTTAACGCGAGCGAAGTCGCAGCTCAGTTGTATGTCATGTAACCTAACAAAACAACAAACCTAACACTTATCAGCAATAAATTACTATCAGGAATCTGCAGGGCTTGCTATATCTGAAGCTGTTGAGACGTAATATATCATCGTTCGCGAAACTATAACGTAATGTATGCGAAAGTAATTAATATTAATGGGAAGCTACGACAAACGACTTATTGTGACAAAAAATCAAAGTTTCTTTTTTCGAGGTAATAGTTTCGTATATTCCGTGGAAACCCTATAGATTTTCGAGATATTAAGTAGCATTTGGGTTCATTCAGGGTATAAACTATGTGTCCTAAATTTTATTCAAATCTATTTAGCGAATTTCGTGTGAGGAGGTAACAAAAATACATATTATTTTTAATGTCACCACTGACTCGTAATGTTAGTAACTAAGCCTTCATTCTTCAAAGGAATTACTATTTTTTACTTCTTCAGCAGCCTGGTAAAAAGTAAACAGTAGCATCCGTGATTAATTGACTATAAATTATTTTATATGTGTATATATATATATGGGTGTGTGTTTATATAATAATAAAAATCATAAATATGTGTAAATATGTATAGTATAAAATTATTAAAATAATATATACTTCCCGTTGTCTGGTCATCATAACACAAATTCGTTGTACTTAACTTACCTAAGACGGGGCCAGATGGACATGGTGTGGAGGGTTTATAGATTATTATTACTTTCCTAAAAAAAACTACGAGCAATGTAACTCACACTCTGTTTTTCCCAACACACTCGTTTTACAACATACTAACATATTATTACACAATCACTGGATCAGACTGCATGCACCTATGTCCTATAACATGGTGCATGTTCATATTATTTCCTTCTGTAACTTATAAATAACTAAATTGTTAAAGATTACTAACATACTGATTTATTTGTAGTTATGGAAAAAATGTTACTAATCTACTAATACAATATGTTGTAGTCCAAAATAAAGCATTTTTTATTATTTTATTTATTTATAACCATGTCAAGCATATCAAGTTTATTTGTATACCCAAATCTATTTCTATTCATTTTTCCGCCGTCATACATGTTTACTAATAATTATAAAAGTGACGAATGCAACTGCAGGAAGTGAGTACTAGTAAATTAATATTACCATCTTATAACTTTATTTAAAATCGTAGAAAAATATAATTCAGCTGCATAACATATACTCTTATGCGGAACACACTACCTTCGGTAGCGAAATATAAAATTTGGCACCATTGACATATTTTATTGTATGAAGTCAGTAATATCAGCATCTTATTACTTTATTTAAAATCGTATAAAATATATTTCAGCTGCATAACATATTATACGGATCATACTACCTTCGCTAGCGAAAAACAAAATTTGGCACCGTCACATTTGTTTTATTAAGTCAGTAATATCGGAGCCAAGAATTAAAGTTTATAACGAACATGCCAAGCTCGCAACATGCCACGTGACGAGACGTGAATGTGAGCTAGTTCCGACGACAGCTACTTCATATCAACTTGCATTAAAGTTATGTAATCACGTTAAATTAGGCGGTTTATCACTCATCAGGTAAATAATCATTTAAACTTTAGTAAATCATCTGATTTACTAAAGTTCAACCGGCCTTAATGGCGAAGATACTAAAATATTTTATGTTAAAATAAAATGTCGCTTGCTACACAGTTTGTATGAACTATCACAGACGACTAAGATATATTACGTACTTTAATGTGAAATATATCCAGACATCTTAAGATAAAATACTATACCTAGTATCTTCGACGTCTGTGACGTCCTTTATTAAGCATTGCGCAATTAGCAAAAAAACTTTAAATAATTATTTAATTGCTTTGACCTTCCATAAAATATATGTCAGTATATTAACATGTTTTAATATAATCCCCATATTTTAAAGGTGGAAATGATTATTTGTGTGAGGTTCACGCTTAAACTTCAGGAAACATATGGACTAAATTGATACTTGAAACATTAGCTACTTTTATACGGGAAACATGTACGATCCTGCAAGATACAGATTTTCCTTTTGCCCGAACGAAATAGGGAGAATAATCTAATAATATATACTATAGTATTTAATGTACTGGCGTAAGCTCTGGCGTAGCAAAATAGTAACTAGAGTGTTTCGTGACACACAATTTGCTTGTGAGCTATGTTGTGAGTTGTGACCCAATTTTCGCCGACGCGACTGGAGTGCCATCAAAGGCTTATCTTGTGGAGTGCAGCTTACTGCACTTTTCAGCTCACAGAAAAGGCAGACAACAAAAAACAGCAGCGCGATAACCGCAGAGTACACTCCAGTTGATACTGGCTTTTCCTCGATCAAAGTAAAATAATCCTTTGCAAAATATTTATATTTCGTTGGTCCGTTTTATAATTTGGAAATTTAACATCTATGTTGGAATCGAGTTGTGTAATTGCTGTAAAAGAAAATTCTCTGCCTTTGACCATTCAATAGTCAATACCCTCAAGATACAAGGGCAAACAAAAAATATTATTGTGTTTTTGGTGTGAATTTAAAATAAATTTTGAAATGTTTGTGAAAATTTATTTGTTAAAAACAAATTTTGATAGCCATGACCGTTTAAAGAATTATTATGTACTATCAGGGAATCTAAATCATAAGCAGGTAGAGTGTTCTTATAATTTATTTGTATTATAATGACGGCATGCAGTCATAATACAAATTTTGTCAATGATACGAGTATATTATGTCAGTTTGATATCATATTAATAACAAAATACGAACAAATGAGGGTGTTGATATTTTTTCTGCCACTAGGGGGCAGACCCAACGCACACAATCGCAGCGTCATCTGGTGGCGTAAGTGGTATCATAAACGGTCAATAAGAATTTTCGATTCTTTTTCTGTCACCAGGCGGCGCTCGGTAGCCCGACGGTCCTTGTCATGTCAAAAAGCTGTCAGATGTCACGAATTTAAAAACCCTCATTATGACAACAGTTAACCTGCTTATGAATAATTAGATTCTTCAATTGCTATATTTGAGTAGATCAAGTGGTTCGTAAAAATTATCTACCTAACGCATAGTGTACCATTTTTAGGGTTCCGTCATGCTCAAGGCACCCTTATAGTTTCGCTTTTGTCCGTTCGTATGTCGGTATGTCTGTCCGTCAACTATTTCGAGTAATCGGCCTCGAAAGTGGTTTATAAGTTGCCCTGGCATTTCTAAACAATGAAGCTTAGAAACTTGCAATTTTTCCGTGCTGATCCGTGCTTTCCTAAGACTAAAGAGTATGCTAAATACTCTTTAGTCTTTAGGAAAATTATTTTGAACGAATTCGGACAATAACTTATGAAGTAATTTGAAAAAATAAACCTATTACGCGTTTATAGTTACGGAACCCTCCTTAAGACATGTCCTGACATGCTCTTGTTTAGGTTATTTGTATACTTTGTTCAGACACAATTTAACCATTTTTGAAAAAATTCATTATTAAAAAAATCATTTCACTATTAAAAAACTTAGGCCTTATCATCCGTTATTGGGTGATTTATACATATTCTCCGAGCGAATTAACCACTCTTGAAATACCGTAGTGCCTGGGACAGTTCGTTTTTAAATGTCGTATGGTTACCCAAGCACATACGGCTTTCTCACAGCATAGTCAGCCTAGTCCAGAGGAATGACTGGTCAATACGTCTGGGGCCAACCATGTGCGGGTTTCCTCACGATGTTTTCCTTCACCGTTAGAGCGTCCGTATAATGTACTTGAGATCTGAAAAAGTCTCATTGGTACACGCCACAACCTGGGAATCGAACCTAAACTCTCTCGAGTGCGAATCAAACGGTCTACCCACTAGGCCACGGAGCTCATTTTTCACTATTAGTACCTGGGTAACAGAGCTTTGGTCGGAATTCTGATAAATTAAAAAAAATATAAAAAACTATAACCCGACTACGTAAAAAAGGGGTCTAAAAAAGAAGTAGAAATCCAGAAATGCATAGGTACAAATTGGACAAACTAGAGCCGTGGTCGTACCCACTAATGGCATCTAAGCGTCAGTTTACACCAAGATGCGTCGTGTCTAGGAGTGAGCTGACCCTAAGGCGTAGAGAAGTTTCTAGAAAATGCGTATATTTGTCATACTCATGCATACCCCAAGATAGATACAGACGGCTGTGATTTGACACCGACTGTTCCGAACCCTATAAAGTAGGTGCGACCACGGCTCTACCTTGACCATTTTTATACCTATGCATTTGTGGATTTCTATCTGATTTATTTTCTTATTTGGTCTTTTTAGACCCCTTTTTTTACGTAGTCGGGTTATAGTTTCTTAACTTTTTTTTTTTCCTTTTTTTCCGTTTCCCAATGGAACATATTTTTGGAATAATATTAATAAGTAATCAAAACACTTCTTTACGAGCGCGGTGCGAGCCAAATTCTAATATAAAAAAACGATATTACGATAATAATAAAAATTATAATATTATGATAATCAAGAAATGCAATAGAGATTCTCCCTATAATATGATGTAGTCGAATATTATACCCTCAGATCAAACACTGTGATTCATAAATATGTAATATGTAGTGACATCTATCGAACGAAGTAATAAAAGTGCTAATTTTATTTTTCATCTGCATGTTTTAATTAAAAACGGATGAACCGATTAACCGATTTTAATCTAGTTCTTTTTGTTTGAAGGCTGATATGATCGAGAGTGTTCTTAGCTATAATTCATCATCATCAGCTCGTTCACTGCTTGACAATTCAGGGGTTATTTAATTTTTTTATTTTCTTATGTATTGTTTATAGTAAATTATATTTATAAAATAAAATATTTTTAATAAAGGTACAACAATATGTATACATCCTACTAATATTACGTCTTTACTCTTTACCTATGAAATTGCCGTTTTGTATGAAAAAAATTAAACGATTTTTTTTCATGTATTTTTTATTTGTATTAATCGAAGTAATCACCCATGGAATCAATGCCAACGCAGTGGCAGTTTATTGATTGATAAAAAAATCAGCTGGACGGGAGGCAACAAATTCTTCAAAGGCATTTTGTACTGCCATCGGGTATTGAATTTTTTTCCAAGAAGTTATCCAAATTCTGGAAAATGTAGTAGTCTGTAGGCGCAAGGTCTAGTGAGTAGGGCGGATGACGGATAGCTGAAAACTATCCGTCATCCGCCCTACTCACCAGAGCTGCTGTGCAGTATGAAGTCGCGCGTTGTCGTTTTCGTTCGTCGTTCGAGGAGCAGCGGAGACGAGCGATTGACCAATGCTGGTTGGAGATGTGCCAGCTTCTCCATCATTGTGTTCAGTTCTTCACATTACACATCTGCAGTAATGCTCACCCCGTTTGGTAAGAAGCTGTGATGAATCACACCGGCGCTAGACCACCAAACAGTGACCATCACTTTTCTTGGGGTAAGTTTTCGTTTAGGGCATTGTTTAACTGAACTAGGATCCAACCAACTTGCTGAGTGCTTACGGTTATCAAACAGAATCCATTTTTCATCGCAGGTAACATTGCGGTTCAAAATTCCTTCATTTGTGTGTCTGTTGAGCAGTGCAAGGCACGTCTCGACGCGTACTTCGCGCTGGCGATCATTGAGTTCGTGGGGCACCCATTTGTCAAGCTTTTTTACCTTGCCAATTTGACGCAAATGGACTAATATTGTTTTGACGCTAACGTCGAAAGTTGCTGCTAATTCAGCCGTAGATTGTGTATCATCAGCTTCCACAATCGCCTTTAATTCGTCTTTGTCAACCAAAGTCTTCGGACGACCGCGAGGTTCATTTTTCAGGTAGAAATTTCCAGAACGGAAGCGAGCAAACCAATAACAGGTGGTACGTTGGTTTGTAGTGTTAGCTCCGTAAACGTTGTTGATGTTGCGTGCCGCTTGTGCCGCGTTGCTGCCACGACGGTACTCATATTCCATAATTACTCGAATTTTTAACGTATCCATGATGACGAAAAAGATTGAAATGCGATGAAAATGTAACACTAATCAATAAACAAATGACTACTTTTGGAAAAAGAATTCCATGTTTTTAAAATAAAATTAATTTGAAATTAGAGTTCTTAGCCAAACAAAAATTATTTTGATTTGAAATGGCCAGTACTGCAGAACGGCAATTTCATAGGTAAAGACCTATTATTATAAATGTGAAAGTTTGTAAGGATGGATGGATGTTTTTTACTCTTTCACACAAAAACACCTGAACGGATTTTGATGAAATTTGGTTTGGTAGTAGATTAAGTTCTGGATACTTTTTATTCCGAAAAAGTACAGTGCTTCCATGGGATACTGTAGTTACGCGGGCGGAGCCGCGAGCAACAGCTAGTATTATACAGGGTGTCCCAAAATTAGCACGTCACACTGACACCGGGGGTAGATGAACCCAAGACGCATTGAACAAGCCTAACATTGCCCATAGAAAAGTTTCGTGGGTTTTGAGTTATGACCAGTTTTAGTAATTTTTAAAAAATCACCATTTTTTTGTAATGTTCGTATCAGAGACTTTTTAAAATGCACTTTATTTTACTTTTTTTTTATGTGTATTCCCTCAAGACTAGTTACTTATTATGAAACAAACAATACTTAGTCGATAAGTAATGTGAAATAACGACAGTTGATAGTCAATCTTAATTTTATTCTCACATAAAAATAATAGTTTCGACTTTGAACAGCCACCGTGAAAAAAAAATTAAATATTTTTTTAAATAATACAAACATAATGAACAAACACCTTTAAAAACTTCCCTATCCCATGCCGATTCCAAAATGGTGTAACACTTGTATTGTATATTATTGATAAATTATTATCAAATTTTAGTTGTTTCTCATGAATGCCCTACGTAAGTGGAATTAATAAAAATAAACCAGTAAGTCCTGTAGTTGCCACGATCAAGTAGGTAGAGAATTGGTCTAGTAGGGTCTCTTTTTTTACCTGGCTTAGTAATTGGGACTGAAAAAGATAAAAAATAATACACTGTTAACAACGAAATGCTATCTGTTGTGGACGTGGACAGTATTTGAATAGTGCCAGAGCAGACAACAGTTTAGTGTGAATAACACAATATCTCTGCACCTCGCTCGCTGGAATGAAGTTTTTAATCTCACTTCTTCTTTCATCTCCCCGCGTTCTCCCTGACGCTAGAGGGCCAAATGACGTCATCGAGCCAGATGCAGAGATTTGTGGGCGGAGATTTGACATTTTTTGATGTAGGTGTTGAAAGAAAATAAAAAAAGTTTCGTATGAATTTTGCATTTATTTTGTTTACAACAAGTGTTCAAATTGTCTTCCTAACATTCTTATGCACAAGTGACACCTTCGTATACAATTTCGGTTGAGTCTTCTTATTAAGCTTATGGTCGATATTTCACGGGCTGCTTCAAATACCCTTTGCCTTAATAATTCAGCCTCAGATGTAATCGGTTTTGCGTAGACTTTATCTTTTAAACATCCCCAGTAGAAAAAATCCAAAGGATTTAAATCCGGGAAACGTGGCGGCCACAAGATCGGTCCCAGTCGCCCTATCCACCGGTTAGGGTATGCAATATCGAGGTGCTCTCGTACGGCGTGGGCGTAGTGTGCTGGGCAGCCATCGTTTTGGAGCCACATCCTTTCCCTCAATTCCTCAGGGAAGCCCTCTAGTAATACTGTAAAATCATTCTCCAAAAAATTTAAGTAATTTTCTCCATTCAGGACAGCTGGTAACTCGAATGGTCCTACTATCTGGCCATTTAATATTCCTGTCCACAAGTTAATTTTAAATTGATATTGAGAGCGAACTTCTCTTTTTTCATGAGGGTTGGTTAGACGCCAGCTATGAAGATTATGGAGATTAAGGTATCCATCTCGTTTACATGCAGATTCGTCGCTCCATAAGCCATCAATTTAGCAATCATTTGGCGACAAAATACAACGCGCCGTGGTAGTCACTTGTTAAAAGCGTTAGGAAATGTGTTATGTGGTAGGGATGGTATCTGTGCCGCTTTAAAATTCGATGTGCCGACGATTTTGGGATCCCAGTGCGCCGTTCAATGATCCGCACTGAATACCTGGCTCCTGGCCGACTTCATCCAAAACAACATCATCATCTACAGTGCGGGGTCTTCCAGCGCCTGGGCCCCTCGTTCCTGGTACTCGACCCTCGCGATATGCATTAACAACGCGCAAAATAATTTCGTAGTTTGTCGGCGTACGATTAGGATACCGTTCCGCATAGAATCGTGCAGCCAACCTCGCATTGTAAGTTACGTTCCCGCGAGTCGAAACTCGCCTGGTTTCACCATAAATTAGATGCATGTCTGGGTACTCGCTATGAGAGTAAGAGACGTTGGGATTCGCCATCGTGCCCGTTTCACAAAATTCCCAAGAAAATCAGAGTCCAGTTGAGCGCTGAGTCGTCGTTTCCACTTTACAATAGTCCTTAAACACGTGGAAAATCACAAAACAAAAGAGAGGCGCAGAGAACACGTCGGTAGCACGAAACGCAAGGTAACGAACTGACTTGACTGGCTGGGGCTGGTCTGGCTGGTCACTTGGTCAAGTATCTGCTATCGCCGTCACTTTCTTTTTAAAACTTGTTTTACAGCGTTTCTTTTGTTATTCAGAACCCGTGTTGGGCCGCCCAGGAAAATGGCAGGTAAAATGTGTATGACGTCATCTTCACGGTGGCTGCTCAAAGTCGAAACTATTATTTTTATGTGAGAATAAAATTGAGATTGACTATCAACTGTCGTTATTTCACATTACTTATCGACTAAGTATTGTTTGTTTCATAATAAGTAACTAGTCTTGAGGGAGAACACATAAAAAAAGTAAAGTAAAGTAAAGTAAAATAAAGTGCATTTTAAAAAGTCTCTGATACGAACATTGGCCGCGCGGGCCACCTTGTGTCTGGCGATAGCGAATAAATTCTCTTCAATATTTTTGTGGACTGTATTTCATGAGGTATCTGGCGTCGCCAGGTTAATATGCAGTATTAATTAGATGTAATGGAAAGGTATAGGAAGATCCGCTTACCGAACCAGCTTCTGTGCGGGCTTCTGCAGCAGGAGTCTTCTCTCTTTCTTCTGCTCACAACACTTTAGTCTTTCCAGTATTCTTATCGCGTTCTATAGGAATATATCTCACTTTCGTGGGCGGTAATTAATAACGAAAAAGTCTAAATAATACACACGCTGTCCACCATTGCTTGCACTGGACGCGCACTCGTTGCAGTAATGTCATGTTCTGTTTCGCGAATCTTTGGTATACGTCGGAGCGGGGAAGCGGGGGTGTAATACTGCTTTATATATTTAATGAGATGCCATTCATATTGGCGTTCGATGCTCCCAGATGGCGCTACCATTTCCCCCCGGCCTTAAAGGGTTGCCTTTAAAAATATGAAAATAATAATAATTTACCTATGTTGGGTGTATCCATTATCGCATAACCTATCCATAGACTAAGACAGCGGTAATATTAATTAACTAAAGCGAAGTAATAACAACTAATCTTATTACCTAGATGCCTAAACTAAAGGAGATCCAGCCTTAGCTAAATCTCACTGCGTTGGCAGTGGGCAGAGACGTACGACAGGGCGCACGTAACTTCCCTTTGCGGTTTTCACGGTGACAACGCGGGTTGCACCGTCTTTAGAGGTATGTATCCTGTGGCGAATTGCTCGCCGCGCGAACCTTGGAGTCCGTAAACGCGTATATTCCCTTAATGGGATAGTGAGACGAAACTGTGTCCTGAACTCTGCGAAGTAGTTGAGACAACAGAAGGGCCGCGCATAATTCCAGCCTCGCAACCGAAATAGTTTTAACCGGCGAGACTCCAGACTTAGCACAAACCAGCCGAACAGCGCAGTTAGAACCAATACAGACCCGTACATACACGACTCCTCCGTAAGCGCGCTCACTAGCGTCGGCGAAACCTATTAAGTTGACAGTGCAACCATCGATCAATCCTAGATGACGCGGTATATTAATTTGGTTGAGTAAAAGTAGCTCAACGCAAAACTGCTTCCAAGCTGCGACTATGTGATCGGGTGGTGCGTCATCCCACTCGCACTTAGATAGCCAAAGCTCTTTTATTAAGAGCCTAGCGTACAAAATGGGAGGAGCCACGAAACCCATTATGTCCCATAGTCGAGCCACTGTGGACAACATAGTGCGTTTAGTGCACTTACCATCAGGTGTCGCGACGTCGAACCGAAACCTATCACAGGCTCTGTCCCAGCGTAAGCCAAGAACCTTCTGCGGTAAAGACTTCTCAAACTCAATGTCTGTAGAAGCCTTGTGCGACTCAGGTATTCGTGCTAGAACGTATTGCGAGTTACTTGTCCATTTCACAAGGTCAAATTGACCTCGCTTGAAAAGCTGAATAAGCTCTTCACAAAGCGAAACTGCGAGCGGAACGTTCATGACGCTACAAACAATGTCATCCATGAATAAAGCGGAAGGAGGAGTGGTAACGGAAACGAGAGCGGTAGCGGTAGCGAGCGCGGTAGCGGTAGCGAGAGCGGTAGCGGTAGCGGGTGCGCGCGCGGCAGCGGTAGCGAGAGCGGGTGCGGTAGCGAGAGCGAAAGCGGGTGCAGTAGCGGTAGCGGGTGCGCGCGCGGTAGCGGTAGCGGGAGCGCGCTCGGTAGTGGTAGCGGGTGCGCGCGCGGTAGCGGGAACGCGCGTGGTAGCGGTAGCGGGTGCGGTAGCGGGTGCGGTAGCGGGTGCGGTAGCGGTAGCGGTAGCGCGCGCGGTAGCGGGAGCGCGCGCGGTAGCGGTAGCGGGTGCAGTAGCGATAGAGGGTGCGGTAGCGGTAGCCGTAGCGGTAGCGGGGGCGCGCGCGGTAGCGGTAGCGAGCGCAGAAGCGCGCGCGGTAGCGGTAGCAGGAGTGCGCGCGGTAACGGTAGCGGGAGCGAGCGCGGTAGCGAGCGCGGTAGCGGTAGCGGGTGCGGTAGTGATAGCGGGTGCGGTAGAGAGAGCGCGCGCGGTAGCGGTAGCGGGAACGCACGTGGAAGCGGGAGCGGTAGTGCGCGCGGTAGCGGGAGCGGTAGTTCGCGCGGTAGCGGTAGCGGGAGCGGTAGTGCGCGCGGTAGCGAGAGCGGTAGTTCGCGCGGTAGCGGTAGCGGGAGCGGTAGTGCGCGCGGTGGCGGTAGCGAGAGCGGGAGCGCGCGCGGTAGCGGTAGCGGAGCGCGCGCGGTAGCTGTAGCGGGAGCGCGCGCGGTAGCGGTAGCGGGAGCGAGAGAATTAATATTATTTTCCTGAAGCACAGAGCAATAAGATGTAGTATAATAAGGCGTATGCGACGCAGGTACGGTTCCCATAATCACTAATCCAAATACCGTCTCAATAGCGGGAGGTAAATCATATTGTTAACTACGTACGATATTAGGTAATAGCAAATGCGGGAATACTGAAGCCCCAATCAGAATATCCACATCACCCGGGCGCGAAAAGTCGGTATCTGCTAGCGGGAGAGCTTTCAGATGTGTTAACGAAGGCACGTCTATGTTAGCGTTCGGTAACCTATCGGTAATACGTTCCACGATAAGCGGAAATATTAAAACTAATATTTTTATTTAAGCGCGAGTATACGACAATATCCACGGAACCCTTACATGATTTTTCCGAACCCCCAATTCCTTTAACTAACAAATTAGTATTTTTAAATTTATTTAAAAGCCCTAGACGATTATAAAATTCCGACGTAATGAAACTACTTTGTAAAGCGCTGTCTAGTAAACATCGCACGACTATGGGTTTGTCATTTACATCGTGAACAATAACCTGGGCGGTAGGTAACAAAATCGTTTGTTTACGTGCGGGCGACGTCGAGCACAGCGACACCTCGCTATTACGCTCGACTCGAACACCTATACGTGTAGGTATTCGATCGGCTTGTGGCATCGGTATCGGACGGCGAGAACTGTTATTATCAAGTTCAAGGTCACGCGTGTCAGCTGACACGCGTGACCTTGAACTTGATAATAACAAGCCGGACCGGACCTTATCGAAGTGTATTAGGGTATGGTGTCGTCGGTCACAAATGCGGCATTTAGACTTACTAAGACAAGAATTCGATTTATGTTTTATGCTTAAGCAATTAACGCAAGCTTTATTTCCTTTAATATAATTAAAGCAGGCCAACGGCCATCTTTACAAATGTCCCGCGTTCAATGATTTGGCCAATCATTGAACGCGGGACATTTGTAAAGATGATCATGCGCAATGTTAATGTTATTGCACATACATCTGAGCGGGCTACAATTATTATAACTAGAATCCGAACATGCTACGTAAGACTGCGGATTAGGCACGGTGTTATTATTTCGGTGTTTAATCAACCTTTGTTTATTAATATTACTGGACGAGCTAGACGAACTAGGCTGCGTATTTCCAAATATTCTACACTGATCTTTTATGAATGAGATAAAACTATCCAGTGTAGGAATTTTATTATTACGTACCGTCATTTCAAAGGAGCGAATAGTTTCTGTATCGAATTTTTTCAATGCGAGTTGTAATAAAATAAAATCAGAAAGATTTTCTAAATTACAGTTTTTAAGCGAATTAACTGCCGTTACGAAATTATTTATAAATGACTGAAAATTCGAAACAGATGCGGAACCATTCAATTTTAAATTTAAGGCTTGGTCAAAATATGTTGACGCGAGGATACGAGTATCTTGATACCTATCCACCAGCGACTGAAATATTAACTGATAATTCTCAGCGCGGGGGGCGACGCCAGCGAATACTGATTGAGCCCTTGGCGCCAACTTACCTATTGAATAATAAAACTTGTCGGCATCGGTCAACGAGCTATTATCATGTACCGTTGATTTAAAACTGGCATAGAATAGTGGCCAATTTTGTATGTCACCATCAAAATACATTATCTCAATCGCAGGCAACCTCGGCGTTCGAACAGTTGTATAAACCTCAGTTTTAACCTCGGGTTCAACAGTTTCAAGACGAGATTGAATACGTTTAATAACGCAATATAGGTCCTCGAATGAAGTATACGCTTGAAAACTAGGCGAACTTTTCGGACACGCGCGACGCGCAACTTCGCGTTGTAGGTATCTAACAAGTTATGAAAATCTGTTCGAATATCACCTATTGTCATACATTGACTGAGAAATAATTCCATATCTGCCTCGGATGACTCGGCAGTTTGCGAATGTTTATTTATATTTTGAACACGTTCGAACAAAGTATTACGTTTAGCGACTAGAATGGCTAACTCTGGATCCTCCGCCATTTTGAGTTATATTTATTATAATAATCAAAATACTATTCAAATTATATACCTAAGTATTTATAATATACGTAGGTTATGCGATATTTTTGTTATACCCAAGTATCTATTTACTAATTTACAAATAGAATACCTAAGAATATATGCGGTTTAATTATTTATCCTATAGGCAACGACTTTAAAGCGGTTGAAAGTATAATAATATGAGATTTATGGTAGAACTTGATAGTTCGAATAATAAATCCAATAAGGAATATCCACGTTATATCGTGTATTACCTACGGCGGGGCGGTTTCCCAAATAATGGGTTTATAGAAGCGAAAATATGTATTACCACTGCCTAGTTAGGCACTTTTAGAAGCTACATTTGCGGGAAATTTATAAAATCTGGATATAAATCCGTGATGGAAATGGATTAAGATCTGGACCAAATGTGGTCCGGCTCGAATGGACCAAACAATGGCCGCGCGGGCCACCTTGTGTCTCGCGATAGCGAATAATTTCTCTTCGATATTTTTGTGGACTGTATTTCATGAGGTATCTGGCATCGCCAGGTTAATATGCAGTATTAATTAGATGTAATGGAAAGGTATAGGAAGATCAGCTTACCGATCCAGCTTCTGTGCGGGCGTCTGCAGCTGGAGTCTTCTCTCTTTCTTCTGCTCACAACACTTTAGTCTTTCCAGTATTCTTATCGCGTTCTATAGGAATATATTTCACTTTCGTGGGCGGTGATTAATAACGAAAAAGTCTAAATAATACACACGTTGTCCACCATTGCTTGCACTGGACGCGCACTCATTGCAGTAATGTCATTTTCTGTTTCGCGAATCTTCGGTATACGTCGGAGCGGGAAGCGGAGGGTGGAATACTGCTTTATCGATATTATGAGATGCCATTCATATTGGCGTTCGATGCTCCCAGATGGCGCTACCAAACACAACAAAAAAATTGTGATTTAAAAAAAATGACTAAAACTGGTCATAACTCAAAACCCACGAAACTTTTCTATGGGCATGTTAGGCTTTTCAATGCGTCTTGGGTTCATCTACCTCCGGTGTCATTGTGACGTGCTAATTTTGGACACCCTGTATAAATGAATGATTTATTTATTACTTATTACTAGGATATTACATAATAATGAATTAATTAAAATAACTTAATTATTATTTAAGCTATATTATAATATATTTTTATTTTTATTTCTTTATTTTATTGTATGCGGAAAACTTACAGCTTACAGATAATTACAATAATAATACATTTATAGACACCATAAAGCCAATTAAAAGTTTTCACTGATAGGTAAGAGATTAAGTATACAGTTGTGACTCAAGTTTTAACCATGAGGTGTTGTAAGAGAAAGTATAAAAAAATAATAATAACATATTATAAATTTGAACTTATTTTAAAGTACCACATCATGCTACGAGAGACGCGATTAAAATTAAATTAAAAAGAAATACCGGGTGTCACCAGAAAAGATCGGGTATAATATTGTATTGTTCTCGTATGCACCGAAATACTCACACACGCACAGCCTGCTTAATCATCACAGATTGGTATTAGATGTGAATTATAATTTCCCATGGATAAAATACGCATCGGATAAAAGTCTACAAATCTTAGATGCTTTTATTGAAAAAACATCTTCGACACGATAATCTGTATAGAATCGATTGAAATGGGCACTAGATCTACAGACAAATGAATTACGGCGATAGAATGTCTTATACGGTGGGACATGAAATGGAACGTAATTACGAAAGTATGTACTGGGCACGTTGAAATTAAATTTACTTAATAAATCAGGAGCATCGATAACATTATTATTTATTTCACTTAAATAAACTAAATCCGAAATGTCTCTACGGTAGTATAAGACGAGAAAGTGAAATTTATTACACCTCGATTCGTAGTTAGGAAGGTTCAGGCGGCACTTATACTGAAGGAACCTTAAAAAGCGTTTCTGTATTGATTCTATTCTATTTTTATAAATGTCATAGGAGGGGTTCCAAATCTCTGACCCCTACTCTAGGATAGTACACACATACGAACAGTAAAGTATTTTAATAGCTTTTATAGATTTGAAATTAGCAGAAGACCTTATGACAAATCCTAATGCCTTTGAGGCCTTATTTACTATATAATTTATGTGCTCATCAAATAATAATTTATAATCCACTATTATTCTAAGATCCTACATTGTATCCTTAAAGACTATCTCATTATTTTCAATCTTGTAATTAAACTTTATCAAATTAGACTTACGGCTAAAGGTCACCTCATAACACTTCGTTAAATTAAGATTTAATTTATGTACGATACAGTAGTCACTAAACCTGTCCAAGTCTTCTTGTAAAAGATGACAGTCACGAAGTGAAGAAACATTTTTCATTATTTTGGTATCATCCGCATATATAAGAAATTTAGAATAGTGGAAACAAGAATTGACATCATTCAGAAATATCGCGAATAATAAAGGTCCCAATAGCGAGCCTTGAGGAACGCCTGAGGGTACTGATACCCACCTCGACGTAAATCCATTGATGGCGACAGCCTGCGACCTATTGTTAATATAAGATGTAAGCCATCGCAATAGATTTCCGTGTATTCCCGCGGAAAGTAGCTTCTGTAGTAGGATAGAGTGATCTACACGATCAAAGGCTTTTGAGAAATCAGTGAATAACACGTCAACCTGAGCACCAGAATCCATATGTGAGCTAACAAAGTCATAGACAAGAATTAAATTTGAGGTAGTAGACCGTGATTTTAAGAATCCATGTTGCTCGGGAATAAACCAATAATTGATCGTTGAATAAACCTGATTATAATAGGTCTTTACCTATGAAATTGCCGTTCTGCAGTACCGGCCATTTCAAATCAAAATAATTTCTGTTTAGCTAAGAATTCTAATTTGAAATTAATTTTATTTTAAAAACATGGAATTCTTTTTCCAAAAGTACTCATTTGTTTATTGATTAGTGTCACATTTTCATCGCATTTCAATATTTTTCGTCATCATGCATACGTTAAAAATTCGAGTAATTATGGAATATGAGTACCGTCGTGGCAGCAACGCGGCACAAGCGGTACGCAACATCAACGACGTTAATTACGGAGCTAACACTACAAACCAACGCACCACCTGTTATTGGTTTGCTCGCTTCCGTTCTGGAAATTTCGACCTGAAAAATTAACCTCGCGGTCTTCCGAAGACTTTGGTCGACAATGACGAATTAAAGGCGATTGTGGAAGCTGATGATACACAATGTACGGCTGAATTAGCAACAGCTTTCGACGTTAGCGTCAAAACAATTTTGGTCCATTTGCGTCAAATTGGCAAGGTAAAAAATCTTGACAAATGGGTGCCCCACGAACTCAATGATCGCCAGCGCGAAGTACGCGTCGAGACGTGTCTTGCACTGCTCAACAGACACACAAATGAAAGAATTTTGAACAGCATTGTTACCTGCGATGATAAATTGATTCTGTTTGTTAACTGCAAGCGCTGAGCGAGTTGGTTGGATACTGGTTCATTACCTAAACAATGCCCTAAACGAAAACTTACCCCTATAAAAGTTATAGTCACTGTTTGGTGGTCTAACGCCGGTGTGATTCATCACAGCTTCTTACCAAACGGGGTGAGCATTACTGCAGATGTGTAATGTGAAGGACGGAACACAATGATGGAGAAGCTGGCACATCTCCAACCAGCATTGGTCAATCGCTCGTCTCCGCTGCTCCTGCACGACAACGCGCGACCTCATACTGCACAGCAAGTCTCCAAGTTGCAAGAACTGGGGTTGGAAGCTCTCCGTCATCCGCCCTACTCACCAGAACTTGCGCCTACAGACTACTACTTTTTCCAGAATTTGGATAACTTCTTGGCGGGAAAAAAATTCAATACCCGAGAGGCACTACAAAATGCCTTTGAAGAATTTGTTGCCTCCCATCCAGCTGATTTCTTTAAGAAAGGCATCAATAAACCGCCACTGCGTTGGCAAAGATGCATTGATTGCATGGGTGATTACTTCGATTAATACAAATAAAAAATACATGAAAAAAATTAGTTTAAATTTTTTCATACAAAACGGCAATTTCATAGGTAAAGACCTAATATACAATTCGCTCGAAAATTTTAGCGAAAGTACAGAGCTTTGATATTGGTCTATAGTTTTTGATATTGGACTTGTGCACTGGAGTGACAAAGGCTGACTTCCAAATACTAGGGATATAACCTTTCAGAGATCGTGAAGATAATATGCACAGGGCATTCACCAAGCTTGTGGCACACTTAACAACTAGTAAAGGAGGAATATCGTCAGGTCCGGAGCCTTTGTTCAAATTTACTGATCTTAAAAGTTTAAGTAAATTTTCCGGATTCACCTGAACATCTCCTATTGAGTTATGATTAGTATGTGGCGCATCAATGCATAAATTAGTGGGGGAATTAGAATTAAGAAAATTGGAGTGGAAATATAAGGCAAAAAGATTACAAATTTTGTCACCAGTAGTGGCTTGCTCTTCTTCATAGGTCATAGAGGAAGGAAACATAGAGGAGGCTCTAGAATTGCTTTTAATGAAGGACCAAAAGACTTTAGGGTTAGTAGCAAGAGAATTCTCAGTTCTTTGAATGTATGATTCATAACACAAGCGCTATAGAGATTTGGCTCTTCTCCTAAGTAGTGTAAATGAGACGTAATCAGTAAGATTACCATAAACTTTAAATTTTCGGTGGTATTTATATTTCTTCTTTAAAACTTTTCTAAGGGCAGGATTGTACCACGGAGGAAAACACTTTGCGGAAGTCATTTTATGTGGTATGTAGGAATTACGAAGGTTATATAATTTATCATAAAAACATTTTACGGCGTCTTCCAAAGATTTATTATTAAGGTATTCATGCCAATCAACTAAATTTAAAGCGGTGCAAATTTCATCAAAATTACCTCGGTTGTAAAATATTTCTCTCTACTTTTTGAATCTAAAGCACTAACAGAAATTGTACACCAGGTCAATACATAACGATCGGTGGTGGGGCACATCTTCAGGTACCAAAGGATCATCGCAAGCATTGATGTTAAGCTCACAATTAGAAAAAGTTAAGTCCAAAAACCGATCATTGTAATTGCGAACTTGAGAGCGTTGTGATAGATTGCATTGAGCAAGAGTATCGATAAAGTTTATTTGACTCCTTGTAAGTGACACGCCACCTGATGCGAAGTGAGTTCCCTGAGGGTGCCAGTCAATAAACGGAAGGTTAAAATCTCCTAGTATAATGAATTTATCATTAGGACATGAGCTAACTACGTCAAATAAATTTCAGAGAAATTTTCTAGTTGCTCACAAGAATTATTTCCCAAATTTTGTTTGCACAGGTACATCGTACAAAAATGAGTTTTAACCGTAGATCCACCTATAGGAGAGACAGTCACCCAGAGGTCTTCAGTCGATGTGTGCCTTTCAGGACGTCCCACAGCTGCGAAGTCTCGTCGAACGGCTAAAAGGACACCACCGCCTAACGATTGGTTGGTCGATGAGTAATCTCTATCACGCCGCCAGACAACATACGATCAAGAATTGATTTTTGAATTGATTGAACTGAGACCTGGCTACTGCCAGGTCTCAGTTATCGATATAATATCTATGAGTTGAGATATACATTCCTTTTAAAACAGTCAGTTTTGGTACGTAAACCGCGAGCATTTTGGTAATAGATGCTTATTTTAGAATCCATTTGTAAAAAACTTCACAAAAACAAAACAACAACAATGTTATAATATAACCTAGGAAACGATAGCAATTACGATGGCCGTAGAATATCAATTTAAAATAAGTTAATTCGTATCACAAAATATTATTATTAATAATCTTTGCACAAAAATTTTATCTCGAAGCGTAACTCCATATGATAGTAGTTTATCAATGTCCCCTCAATGTAATTAAAACAGCTACCTGCATAGTTAGCAACATTATAAAATTTTATTGATTGGTAATTCGTTAAAAAGGATATTACTAGCAGGTAACTATAAAAAATACCCAATGGATATCATTAAATTTTATATGATAAAGTGTTATTTTCAAGAAACTACTTGAAATTGTATTATAATAATAGTAGATCAAAAATTAAACAAACAGCGTAACATTGCCCTGAACATAAGTACACAAAGCCCGCGAGTTCCACGATTCAAATACACTACGTTCTTTATACTTTTCAAGGAACATAATATTATTTAATATTCTACAATATAATATTTCGAAGACAAAAAATAGTATTATATTAAGAGCTAAATTAATAAGCATTAAAAAAGCAATAATATTAAACATATTTAGGATAGACATGAATTGAGGGTAAATAATAAAATATGGATGAATCAAAATATCAATCGTGCGCGCAAGCAAGTGCGAGTGCGAGTGAGACAAGAAGTGCAACAATACATGCATCCGTACCGGTTTGACCGGCCCGAAGACATTCACGAAGCGGTACGAGAAATTAACGAATGCAAAACGAGCGGTTCTCAACCTTTTTTGGTGGCTAATTACAATTTTTAAAAGCAAAACATAAAGTGTATGTATATAATTAAGGAAAGCATATATTATAGCAAAGATAACAATTAATGAAATTAAGCAATGAATTAAGCAGTAATTAGGCAGTAGATATTTAAATGAGACTAAACTACATATGTGTTATAATGCAATATGCATACTAAGCTTGCTTTTTTTAAATCCAGTTCATTCGAAACAATATATACTGGTGATTTGTAATTTTTCCGAATGTGAATTTTACAAAATGTAACCCATACATACTGGTATCCCTTTTGCTTTGAAAATTCTTTAACTCTTGTTAACAGCTTCTTAAGATCGGGAACGAGGTGATAATTAATATAAATCCGTCTGTCTTCTTCTCATCCAACATCTCTTAGACTTATTTGCTTACGTGCACGCGATGCAGCGATGAACTCTTCTTTAATGTATCGGTTAATAAAACTCACAATGATCGATTTATGTTTTGAGTCATGCGAAGGAACCCGAGCTATATAGTTAATTTGGGTTTTAGGGAACGAGTATCCCACAACTTTAGATAAAATCTCACGCACGCCTTTTATCTCCACATTGTTATTCGCGACCATTGTTCCCGATTCACACTATCTTTTTCTAGTAGCGCCAAGTCTCTCGAAAAAGTTGACTCCAACTTCTGGAATTCTAGAGCCTGCTTTTCCACAGCCAAAACCTTGGTCTCCAAATTGTCTATTCGTGAACTATTAAAGTCACACGACGCTTTTAAGTCAGAGATATCATCCTTAATTAGTTTGACATCCTCATAGAGCTCAGGCAACTTATTGAGCTGAGATTTTACTTCTCGCAACTCCGACAATATCATATCCAGAGTTACAGCTTCCGGGACCGGTGACTTTGGGCGCGGGCTCGATGAGAGCTTACATTGAGGACATCTCCATAATGATCTTCTGTCAGCCCCTAGCTTGCGGTAGCCTGATTCCGAAATAGAGACACAGGTGATGTCCATGTTCCGCTTACACCCATGGCAGAAAACCCCATCAGTAAAAGTAGCATCGCAAATGTCGCACTTCATTTTAATCGAATAGAAATTATAATATACTGGTACCAAAGATTGGGAAGCCACTGGCTCGCAGCAAATTAAACGTGTAGTCAGGTCCGATGCATAATATAGACTGATACTGACTAAGTTATTGTCTAAATGAAAAACAAAAAACTTGCAACTCCTCTGATATTGGGCGACGGTAATCGCTTTCCATCAGGTGATCCGTTTGCTCGTTTGCCCACTGATTTTATATTTTAAAAAAGGTCACCTATTTACCGTGCAATAAAGAAATGCAATTATACATTAATTTGGTCGATTTTTTTTTGTTTACAAAATGGTTAAATTGATTTTGAACAGAATGTAACGTCAATAATTATTTTCTTTTATTTGCACCCCATAATGTTCCAACCCAAAAACATCCTACTAGAATTTACCTTGAAGATTCAATGAAATCCATCTCAATTGTTACACGGTTTGATGTATTGAACACGCTATGGATTGTTCTAACTCATCAATCTTTTACGGCATACAATAATCCTAATCATTTAAAATTTGCCTTACTGATAATATAAGATACCTGACTTATACCTAATTCGTTATATTGATTTTACACAATATAAAAAATTATTATTTGGATAGAAAGTTACATATAATATATTAATTCAGCAGAAATTAGTGCTGTTAACCAAATAAAATAGTCAATAAAACGATGAAAGTAACATGTACCTTTCCATTTTATAATTAACATTATACATAATGTTACATTATGCTAGTACGAAATTAATTTTAGTAAGGACGGGCCAAGGTAAATTACGAAATAAGGCACCGAGGAAACCTCAACATGTGAAACGCGTTGTAAATATTAATATAAAAGCCCCAAAATAATGTTTGATTAACGCTCTTTTTATGTGTAACATGATATTAAAAAACGGCGCTTTTAAAATATTTAATTGTGTTGCAGGGTTTTTTTTTATATGGTATTTTTAATTGCGTGTTAAACAGGCCTCCGGCGAGGTATAAGGAAAGTTCATAATTTCCTACTTCTTTATTAAATATACTATAATATTTTGGATCAGACTGTTATAAAATAATTAGGTACGGAAGGAGAGGGATACATGATTCTGACTAGGTACACTCAATTTACAGAGCCTGTATCAATATTAATGAATAGTTTTACAGTAGCTATGTCGGTAGTATACGATACCAGCAAACTTTTCCATGTGAGATGTTGTTGTTCAGATCTGGCAAAAACCTACTGGACACTTGAGGGGTTCAAGATTCCCTTATATGGGACGACTTTGTACAATTCCCTGTATTTAGTTTTGGTAGGTCATTAGTATTTTATGCACCGATGTTCTGTTGGTTTACGCAGATTGTTGTAGCCAGGAAATTCCCACGTGTTCCAGTGCCAATTTTTTTCAAATCGGACCTATATGTAGGATCATAAGTGTTAAAAAACATCAGTGTCCCCAGTTTCCCTCCATAATTATATAACAGCCACATTTTATTAAAAACGTTACTTAATTAAAATATATTATATTCTATTTATATTATAATAATGATAAGGCTTACCGAAATAAACATCATCAAGCTCTTTAAAACGCTTCGCATTGACGCCTATTCTCCAGCTATACAGAAGCACTACTAGTATCGATATATTCTGCAACAAAAGAAAACAAATTGTCAGTTACGCTTTAGTAGAAGTGCTTACTTTATTAGTAGTTTTATTAGTAGTTTTATGGTGAGGAGTCAGAATACTACATGGTTAATTAGCTTGCATAGCAATTCTATTTTCCATCTTTCTCATTTCTTTAAGTATAAACATTAATGGTCAATCCACGCCGAAACGTGAAGAAGCGACGCGCGACGCGGAGGTGCAAAAAAGCAATACAAAATTGAAATGTCAAATAGCGTGACGCCGTTTGACATTTCAATTTTGTATTGCTTTTTTGCATCGCCGCGTCGCTCATCGCCTCTCCACGTTCCGGTGTGAAATGACTCTATGAGTAAGCTCACACCGTCACGCGACGCAGCGCGGCATTTTTAAGATAGCGATTCAAAATTGAACTTTAATCACTACACAACAAGATACGTTTCTTTGCTAGAGCTTCGCAACCCTGCACAGCAACTGTAAACTGACGCTGAACTAACTGAACTGTCAACCGAAACCTACCTTTGTATGTAGGTGCAATTTTGTGAACATGGCCAATGATCGCTTTATTTACCGATGACACGTCACATACTTTTGATATTAATCGCCAAAGCTCAGGCTATGACGAAGTAAATAATGCTCTCTCAAAAATAGTAACACTGGTTTAGTGTTAATAATCTTTTGTTAAATAGCAAAAAAACTAAATGTATGAAGGTATAAAATTCACGTTACCGAATGTAAGGCAAACTGAAACAATGTACTATTGAATGGGAAAGGTATGGAACTAGTAGATACAGCTGTCTTTATAGGTATAACTTTAGACGCAAACCTTCAGTGGGGCCCTCATATTGTTGGGTTGGCCGACAGACTCCGTTCAGTAGCATTTGCAGTAAGTAAGACAAGACAATTTTTAGACGAAAATACAGCAAAGCTTGTATATTTTAGTTACTTCCACAGTAGAATGTCCTATGGCATTCTACTGTGGGGAAATACTGCGAATATAAATACTATATTTGTGCTGCTAAATCGAGCTGTTCGGGCAATCTATAAGCTGGTCCCCAACACGTCATTAAGAGAGAAGTTTAAAGAAATTGGAATCTTAACTGTAGCTTCTCAGTATGTTCCATCAAATGTATTATATGTAAAAAAAATTAAGCCTATTCAAAAAGAAAAGTGACAACCACAATATAAATACCCGAAATAAGCTTAACCTTGATGTACCAGTGACTAGATTTAGTAAAGTAAAGAATTCGTTTAAAGGCCTATACAATAAGATCCCAGAAAGCGTTCAAAATTTTTCAATCAATAAATTTTAAAAAGTAGTTAAAGAACGTTTGTGTGCTAAAGCCTATTATAAAGTTAATGATTGTATGAATGATAGCACACCTTGGGAATGATGTGGCCCCCTGCAAGGCTACTTCTAAATTACATATATTATTGTACTCTTGTTATGTAATTTTAGTCATAACATTGTTATATATACCTTTTTTTTAATTTTTAAAAGAACAATTTTCCATCTTTATGACAAAAATTAGCCTCGCGCAAGATTCTTCGCCGGTTCTTCTCGCCGGGCTAGTTCCCGAACCGGTGGTAGGCATCATGTAGACCGACGTTCAGAAAAGTGTATAAATAATTCAAAATTGTTGAATAAAAAAAATTGACTTTGACTTGACTTTCATCAGCATCTTTCAACAAGGATAACTAAGGACGGAACATAAAGGCGGAAAACATAGTCAAATCATCTGATGTTTAACCACTGATGTATTACAGATTCCAACCGCCTCCGTTGGCCAGTGGTTTAGAGTTTGGCTCTCGACTCGACTCGACGAGGTCACGGGTTCGATTCCCACGTTTTAACAAAAAATGTTGTTTCCAAGTTTGTTTAGGGCAATGCAGGCTGATCACCTGATTGTCTGACAAGGAATCTCATGATCCATGCATCGGATGGGCATGTAAAAAGTCGGTCCTGCGCCTGATCACTCGCCAGTCGTGTTGGTCATCCGGCCCACTGGGTTACGAGAGTAAAGGAAGAGAGAGTGCTCTTGTGTACTGCGCACACACTTGGGTACTATAAAAAAACTCCTGCGTAACTGGCCTGGTTTCAATTAAACCGGCCACCGTCACTGAAACCGGTCTGGGGAGCTATTATTATTATTATTATTACTAATAAAATAGTGGTAAAAAGCTCAAAATAAAATAGTGGTAGAATTAAAACAGTAAAAGATTAAATCTAATTTTAATCAATTCAATTAAATTGAAAGAAGAGGAATGTAAGGTATGCGGGTATGGAAGTGAGCAGGGAGAACAACAAAGGGTGCGTGCAGGGATCCATAGGTGGACCAATCCTGTGGGACCTATTGTTGGACCCCCTGCTATGGATGTTAGAGGAGATGAATGTTTTTAACCAGGCTTTCGCCGACGACATTGTGCTGGTATTTGAGGGAGAGACTGCTCTCGAAATCGAGAGGAAGGCAAACGGGGTTTTAGAAAAAATAGTAAGTGGGGGGAGCTGAACAAGCTGAAATTCGCCCCCCACAAAACATGCGCATTGTTAGTCACGCGGAAGATTAAATATGATGTGCCGCGACTCGTTATGGGGGGTGTTGACCTTCAATATCAGGACAACATAAAAGTATTGGGCTTAACCATCGACAGCAGCCTCACATTCAACACCCATGTTAGCAATGTATGCAAGAAGGCTATAGTTAGGTATAAGCAGTTAGCAAAAGCTGCTAGAGTAGGTTGGGGGCTTAACCCCCAGATAGTGAAAATTATATAGACAGCCGTGATAGAGCCGACTATTTTGTATGCATCAGCAGCGTGGGCACCCACCGTGGAAAAGATGGGGGTCCAAAAAAGGCTCAACTCCGTCCAACGGGGTTTTGCCCAGAAGATCTGCAAAGCATATCGGACCATCTCCCTGAACTCTGCGATGCTGTTGGCTGGGATACTCCCTCTTGATCTCAGGATACTCGAAGCTTCGAGGCTCTATGAGATCAAGAAGGGAGTACCGCACCCGGCGTTGAAAGACAGGGAGGTGGAGCGAATGGATCCAGCGATCGAGCGTTAGAGCGACCGTATAATGGTAGTATTTATTATTATTATATATTTTATATATACTCAAAATGTCTAAATCTATGTTTCCTTTTAATACTATGCATCTACCTCACACTGTCTCTGCATCACCCATAGGTTGGCTGGTTGAAAATGCCACAAGGCATTAAACCCGCCTCTGTACCATATATATGTGCATAAAGTATAATAAATAAATAAATACTGTACTTGAGATCTGAAAATGTTTCATTGGTAGACGCCACAACCTGGGAGTTGAACCTGCACTCTCTCGAGTGCAAATCTAGGTCTACCCACTAGGCCACGGAGCTCTTTGCTTTCTTTCTCGAAATTTTTTACTGCAGAATAAATTGAACTACTTACATCTATCGTCTGATTTTTTTCGATAGAGGTATTATATATATACATGAAGAATGTTGAGAAAATACAATCTCATTAATTACTTTGAATAGCTCAAATATAACATTTTTAAAAGCAATTTATGGAATTAAGGTTTAACGAATTTTCATAGTTTATTGACTCGTGTTATCAGACAGACATTTGTCCTATAATCCTAAGTTTTTAGCTACAGCCAGATAAAAGTACTGTTAAGCAGTTTGATTGTCTTCTATACATCGATAATTTCGGCGTACTATAGTGACGGCTGTCATCATTAATCACTAGCTTTCGGAAATTTATACCAATATGAGAAGTATTAATTTTCTGAACATTCAATTTAAAGACTCAAATCATGGTGATAATATTATCTTGTGAGTGAGTTTAATACTTCCCTTATGTTTGGATACGTCCCTTCTATTTGGATACTTAGACCCAGTTCACACCGCGACGTGAAGCGGCGCGCAATTTTTAAGATTTTTCAATTTTGATAATTACTACACGAAAAGATCCAAGTGTCATTGAAAGAGTTCGCATTGCGAGCTGCACAGAATTTGCGCACTGAAAGAAAATGAATAAACTTCGTTTTGAATCGCTATTTTAAAAATTGCGCGCCGCTTCACGTCGCGGTGTGAACTGAGTCTAAGTATCCAAATAGAAGGGACGTATCCAAACATAAGGGAAGTATTAAACTCACTCACAAGATAATATTATCACCATGATTTGAGTCTTTAAATTGAATGTTCAGAAAATTAATACTTCTCATATTGGTATAAATTTCCGAAAGCTAGTGATTAATGATGACAAGCCGTCACTATAGTACGCCGAAATTATCGATGTATAGAAGACAATCAAACTGCTTAACAGTACTTTTATCTGGCTGTAGCTAAAAACTTAGGATTATAGGACAAATGTTGTTATATGCACGATCTTTAAAAGACTTTTTAAAAAAAATCCTTTTATTAAAACAATACAATGCTAGTTTTACTTTACATAGACTTAGCTTATAGTCTATCTTAAATAATAAGGAGACACGATCCCTAGTAAGGAGTCAAGACTACTGTGTTATAGTGACTACTATTTTATCACGACTACTGCTTTATCACGACTACTGCGCCGTTTCTAGGCGGACAGGGTGTATTTATTAAAAAGGTATGGTTACTTGTGAGGGTGTTGTAAGTACAGTGGCATCATATGTGTGCGCAACTAGATAACAAGGAATACTATGGGACATTGTATAAGTTTTTGGAATCCATTAAATATCTAATCAATGTCTCTTGTTATAAACAATGAGTTCCTTGTTATATTCTTGGAGGAATAGATAAGTAAATATAATTATTATTAATTATTATTTATCTTATGCAATAAAAAAGTTAAGGGAAGTATACATCTTTTACACCCCCCGTCTTAGATTGGAAATTATACTCAAAAAGGACCTGAGTATTTTCCAACAACAATTACTTTAAAGGCAAGTATATGGGAATTCGAAAAGTAAGTAAAATTTTCAATTATTTATAAAAAGAAAATAGGGATTTCGTGGTTCCTTTACATGAGGTATTAATTTTTTTTTTTTTTTTTTAGAAAAAGAATATAAACTATGAGTACACAATTAAAATTTAAAAAGATACATAATCAATTATTTGTCGCTAAGAAGAAATAATTAAATTACGAATATTTAAAAGAAATTACTATTATTCAGAATAATTGATTATATATATATATATTTTTTAATTCTTAAAAATAATGGTTAAATGAGTTAATATATCAAAGTTTTAATTAAATCTAATATTACATAACATAAAAATAAACATTTTAGTTTGTAATATTATTCCTTATTTACTAAGTAAAACAGAACTACTTAATTTTGTGCAAATATTGAACATTTAATCATTTGATTAAATATAAATTATATAAAATAAAAGAAAAATTATTAGTAATCGTTTCAACTAAATTTAAGAAATTAAAATGATTAAATTTTTTTTTAAGGCGTGACACTATTGTTTACAGGTTTTCAGGGATTCTATGAGTGACGGTAGAATAATGGGGTTCACAGGGAGCTTCTCTGCTGGCCTGGTGTTGCTGCATCTCGATGTCTTCACTGCGATGACGTTGTCTACCAGGACATCTCAAGGAGTGACAAAATCCAGGTACAAATTCTTCTTGGGCTATGCAGCAGCAGCGATATATTACGTAGCCAATTACACAAACGGCAATTATATATAATAATATAGAGTTTTGTTGCAACTCGGTTTTGTAAGACACTCGGTTTAATTCTTGTTTTATATCTGTCATTTGCTGGGCTTCCGCTTTGAGGTCGTCTAATTTTGCATGGTTGTAGTTTACTGGTTTTATTTCGACAACAGGTAATTTATTCACAAGAGGATGCTTGTACAATTCTTCTATTATATCTATTTTTATTTCAGGTAATTCCAATTGCGTTTTTACTACGCCTTCACCGTGGAGTTTGGTGCTTTGCAGAGTAGCGGTGCAGTATTCATTTAAGGTGAGGATACCGGCACCTTGGAAGTTGATTGTAGTAAAGTTCGATTGACATCCCTCGACAATATTGATAGGGTTTGTGAATAGTAATAACCATTTGTTTTTCGCTAGCCGATGTATAATTTTAAAGTTTCCTTTTGTTGACATGATATTACATAATTCGCTGTATTTTGATTTATCTTGATGTAAAATACTAGTTTCGCAAATTGGATCAGCATTTTCGTCTTGAATGATTAGTGATTTGCAAACGTATTTATTCTCGTCGTAATGTTTGCACGTCGATAGTTCATCTAGGGTTACATAGAACCTTCTATCTCTGGTTAAGCCTACATACTTGCTCTGAACTAATAGGGTGTGATATAAGGAGGATTGGTTATCTTTTTTGGGGAGGGATAGTACTTGGTAACCCACAAAACAATCCTCGTCTACAAGAGGTATTTCTAGAATTGAAACTAAAGTTAAATCTTCTAAATACGCGTTAAGATTACTGATTTTAATTAAATTATGAATATTGCTAAAACTTGGTATTTCTATAAATTTACCAGAATCTGGACTTTTATTTAATTCCTTTACTAAATTACTGTAATTTATTATATTTGCAGGTAATGTTCCAGACAAAGCGGATTCGATGGCGTTCATCAGTTCATCAACTTTAGAATTAATTAACATTAAATTATCTATGACAAATTCATATAATTCGAAAATTGTTTCATGTTGTTTTATTTCCTGAATTTCATTCCTATTTTCCTGTACGTATTTCTGTATTTTAAGCATATTAAAGTTTATTACGCGTTCATTATATAATATTGAGTTAATAGTTTTATTAAAGGAAGCGATAACGGACGTTGTTACTTGTATTTGTTTAGTAACGAGATTTTTAACAGTTTCGCCATTTTTCTCGACGTTTCTGATTACGTCATTTATTCTTCTTCTGTCGTCGTTATCCATGGTACCAAAAAGTATTCTAAGTACTGACCCTAAGGGATTTATAAGACCTCTTTTAGCTTTTTGTTGTTTCTCGGTATTTTTTGTTGGCAGGCAATTAATTTTTGATTCGATATCTTTAGATAAGGTTCTAACTAAAGCTTGCAAATGTAAAGTTCCGTTACTTTTTTTCGCGGCTCTTTCAAAGTTTTGGAATTCTAATATAATTGGTTTAAGTCTTTCGAAGGCTGAGATTACTCCATTATAATTTCTGTATGTGATTAATTTCCATGCATTATTCGAGTTGTATAAGTCTCCTATAGGATTTAAGAACAATCCTGGGTTTACTTCCAGCTTCGTTACGTTCCCATGGACGAAGTAGAGGGTTGCACATCTGGAATATAACGACGAAAATAAGGTCGAATATTATCTATTGATACGGTTAAAAGTTTATTACGGTCGATTAATAAAGTCGCGGTTCTGGAGGTTAATTTGGTTATTTTAAATGGTCCGGTCCATCTTATTCTAGTACCCGTTTTCTTTTTATCGTTGTATAAAATTAAATCGTTAACTTTGTATGTGTGTGTTTTCCGTTTGCTATTCACTCTAGCTAAACTACGTTCTTTACTTTTAATATTGGTTTCAATCGCTAATTTATGTAATTTGTTTAGTTTAGTAGTTAATGTTTTATAATAAAAATCTGTCGTTTTGTCCGTGTTCACCTTTCTTAGATGGTCGCGAGTTTCACCGTACATTAGTTCGAACGGCGTAAATCCGGTAGAAGAATGTCGCGAATTATTATAAGTCATTATAGATATGCTGAGAGCTAATTCCCATGATATATTTTGTGTGTCGCCTACAAGACATCTCATGGTGTCTTTTATTGTGGCGTGGACGCGTTCGACTCCTCCGTTCGATTGGGGAAATTGTGTAAGCGCCTCAGTTTTTTCGATATGTAATATATTGCATATTTTTTTCATGGCTTTAGAAATGAATTCCGCTCCTAAATCTGAATGAACTCGTAGCGGTATTCCGAAGTGTTGACAATAATATAATAAAAGTTTAGAGACTTCAGTTGTTGATTTCTCTCTTAAAATGTATGCTGCAAGGAACTTCGTGAGTTCGTCTATAATAGTTAATACATAAATTTTGCGACTACGCTCGCCTATTTCGATTATATCGATATTGATTCGCTCTAATGGTTTCGTAGCGCTTGAGGTTATTATAAATGGCTGTGCCCAATTCCTACGGTCTATTTTATTTTTCTGACAAATATCGCATGTGTTAATATATTCTTTGACTTCTTTATTTAAATTCGGCCATTCGTATCTCAGTTTTATACGTCTAATGGTTTCATCTATACCCTTGTGGGCTGTGAACCTTGAATCGTGATAGTATGAAATAATTTTCTGGCGTTGCTCTATAGGCGGTGTTATTATTTGATTTGTTAGTTCGCAAATATTAAATACGAATTTCTTATCATGAAAGATGTAAGACAGTAATTGTTTTGCTAGGTCTACGTCGAACTCGCGTTCGTAGCGCGTCGTAGCGGGAATGTTTATATAAAGGTTATTGTTCTCTATGTCTTGGTCTATCAATTTAAATTTTAAATTTATTAAAGTTGTGTAAAAATTTAATATATCTTCACAATCTGTGTGGTTATTTCTGTTATAACAGAAATAAAAAGTTCTATCCTTCGTGTAAGGATCTGTAAAAATTTCGACTTTATTTAATTCGGGTTGAAGGTCATTTAGGGACGATCCGAAATATGTAGAAAGTAACTTAAAGGTTTCATCTTGTTCATTTAAATTACATGGTAAAAATAATATAATATGTTTATGTTCATTATAAAAAATAGATTTTGTGAGCTCGTTGATGTCTATTGGTTCGATAGACCCTGCTCGTAGCTGTTGACGAAAGTTTTCCATAATATCACTATCGTCGATAAAGTTTATACACGGTCGAGATAAAGCGTCCGCGTTTTGATTTGTTTTACCGGGTTTATAAACTATTTTATATTCGTATTGTTCTAATTCTAATCGCCATCTTATTAATCGTGAGCCTGGGTCTTTTACTGAAAAGAGCCAAGTCAACGGTTGATGATCGGTAACTATAGTAAATTTTCTACCAAATAGGTATGGTCTAAAATGTTTTATTGACCATTTAATAGCCAAAAGTTCTCTTTCAATGGTAGAATAGCGTTGCTCTGTGTCGCTCAAGGTCCTAGAGGCGTACGCGACAGGTTTATCTTCGCCTAATTTACCTTGTGAAAGGATACTACCTATAGCATATTGAGATGCGTCAGTTGTTAATATAAATTCTTTATTAAAATCAGGGTATTGTAGTATAGGAGCTGACGTTAATAATGTTTTACAGGTTTCCATTGCTTTATCGCATTCAGGAGTCCATATAAATTTTTCATTTTTCTTTAAAAGTTTAGTTAAAGGTTTAGTGATATTTGAAAAGTTTGGTATAAAACGTCTGTAATAACCTGCTAAGCCTAAAAATGCTTTAATTGACTTAGTATTTTTTGGTTGAGGAAATATTTTGACGGCTTTAATTTTATCAGGATTTGGCTTTATGCCTTCGTCCGATATTATGTGGCCAAGATAAGCTACTTCCTTTCTGAGGAATTCACACTTATCCGGTTGTAATTTTAAATTGTATTCGCGTAATTTTTTCAATACGTTTCTTAACTTTAAATCATGTTCTTCTAAGGAGGATGCGTAAATTATTATGTCATCTAAATAGACAAGACAGTGATCGCCACTGAGACCACTAAGTATATTATCCATGACTCTTTGAAATGTGGCGGGCGCATTTTTCAAACCGAAGGGCATCCGAGTGAACTCAAAATGACCTTCTTCTGTTGAAAAAGCTGTTTTCTCAGTGTCTTCCGGGTTGATTTCAATCTGATGGAACCCGCTCGCTAAATCGAGTGTTGAAAAATATTTGCTTTTCCCTAATTTATCTAGAATGTCTACTATGTTAGGTAAAGGGTATTTATCGCTTTTAGTAACTTCGTTGAGCTTACGGTAATCGATAACCATGCGCCACTTTATCTTACCGCTGGAGTCGGCTTTTTTGGGGACTATCCAAATCGGTGAATTATACGGGCTATGGCTAGGTCTAATTATTTTTTGTGCTAATAAATTTTTTATTTGAGTTTTGACTTCCTCTTTGTGTACCTGAGGATACCGATAATTTTTCGTATACACTGGCGGTGAATCTCCAGTGTTTATGGTATGTTTTACTACATTGGAAAATGTAAATTTGTCACCATCGAGGTAAAATATGTCCTTAAAATCTTTACAAATTTGCAAAATGTTTTCGCGTTCTTCTTTATTCATATGTGCCGTACGAATTAATTCTTTAATTTTTTGATCGCGATTTATACTAGTATTTTGTTTTGTAGTAAATAAAAGTTCTCTTATCTCAACGTATGAACCGTTCATTTCAGGTATATTTATCTCAATATCCTTGAATGAAGTATTTATACATGTTGTAAAACCGATAAAGTTCTCGACTTTAATCAGTGACTCTGGGATTAATAACTTATTGGAGTGTAAAGAGCATTTTTCTATGATTACGTCTCCGTTTTCAATGTTAGGTATTTTAACTGGAATTTTTTGTTCGGTGCGGGCTTTAATTAAAACAAAATTTTCGCGTGTAACCTGAGTATTATCTGGTAAAGATAATTTAATTTTGTTATCGTGCGTGTTTATCGACGCTTTGAATCTTTTTAAGAAATCAATGCCCATTATTCCGTCGTATGGAATATCTATTTGAACAACGTAAAATTTATGCGAAAGATTATTTGTTATAGGCAACTCTACGTATTCTGAGATTTCTAATTTTTGTTCGCATATACCTTTTATTTGAATTTTTTCTTTAAATGTTTTTAAGTTTTTAATTTGCGATGTTACTTTAGGAGAAATAGTACTGACGGCGGCGCCAGTGTCGACTAAAAATTTCATTGAGATATCGCCTACAAAATGTTTTATAAATAATAGTTTATTTAATTTTTCGCCTACAATATTATTTATGGCATATTTATTTGTATTTAAATTTCGAGCAGATTCATGAGGACTTCGGCCTCGTCTTCGGAGGACGGCTGCTCGGTTGTGTCCTCCGGCTCCTCGTTTAAAGAATTTATTGTTTTTTTATCGTTAAAATTATTTTTTGATTTATTACTGTTGCTGGGGCCCGGATGCAATTTCCTACAGAAGTCGATTGTATGCCCCTGCATTTTACAATGCGTACAAAATCTATCACTTTTATTCGATATTCTATTATTATCGTTCGATTTATTGTTTTGCACGTAACTCGAAGATTTTTGAATTGAATTACGATAATTAGATGTTTGTCTATTCGTATTATACGTCTCAGAATTCCTACGTATATTATTGTTTTTACTGTAGAATTCGA